>OX422141.1:49284514-50752660 GCA_949129095.1 Volucella bombylans
CGAATATGTAGACTCAAATTTTTGCACTAAACTTATTATTGCCTGTCTACTAGGGCGAGAATTACGACCGAAAATTGGAATTAACGCTCTTAAAGTTTCAGTCACCGACTCCGAATTTCGGTAGAAAATTTTTATAATTTGCAGACGTTGCTCGTTCGTGTACTTTACCATGATGAAAATGTTGAGTTTACTGAATAAATTGACAGTCATAGTTTGATGATTAGTTAAAGAGTGTGTTCACAAATTAAATTCAAAGTTGTCAAGTCCCTAATGGAAAATTTTTATAATGTTGAAATGGAAGACACTGAAGTCGCACCAGAAGAAATTAATAATAGCGAGGAAATTAACGATAATGAAGGAAGTGATAACAATATATGAATAAACATTATGAACTCAATTCTGTCATGTCGCTAATATAGATATGTATATGAATCCGTAGACTCCTGTCACATGGCATGTGAGGTGACAACCGGAATAAGGGCCAATGATACCAGACAACGTTGCGGAGTTCCGAAGTTCCAAAATGCCGACGTGAATTGGAGAATCAAAACCCCGACGGCATTTGAAATTTCTCACTAAACACTCAACGCTGTCCACTCAAAACACAACACTTTACAGGTATCAATTTAAAAACAAAAAAAAAAACAAGACATTTTTAAATTTAACAACACTTAAACGTAATGTATTAAGGTATTTATTCCTTAAACTAATGTTATCTTAAAAGAAAATAAATAATAATCATAAATGCATACGGGGAGAACAGTTATCGTACAAATAACAACATAAATTGTGCCGAATTTGTTGGGAATATATTTTTATTGAACTTTTTAAATTTTTTTAAATTTAACATTTCTTTTTATTTTTTTTGCACTTGCACTCGAATATCACTTTCGCGAAACCGAAAACAATTGATGTACATCAATATGTACACACGCACGTATATACGATTGTATACTCGCGCCGGCGAACACAACTCAAAACGAAATCGAATTTCGGAAAGTAAGGGGAGCAGACTAAAAAGATAAATAAATAAAAACATTTACCTTTTTATTAACACAAAAAAAAAAACTAAAAAAGGTACAATTAACAACAAAAACGGAACTGGACATACGCGATACAAAATGACCCAGTTTTGGTCAACAATCAAAACAAACTTGTCACCTACATGTAATGTTTCAAATTATTAACTTACACGATTTTATCTCATTTACATGTAGATAGGCAGCACACTCGCACTCACACTACACACAAAAGAAGTACAACATACTCCAACTGCAATTGAGTAGAGTAAGGTACATGATCGAGGACACATGCGGACGAAAATCGTCCACCGGGCGGGAGTATGTTCGGAAATACAATTGAATTTAATTTCATTTAGATATTTTATTTGTTGAAATTCTCATCTTTGCCATATCAATTTAAAACTTAATTAAAATTTTATTTAATTTAATTTATTAATCTTACATAAATGTAGAGAATAAAACATAGAAAATACAGCGGGAGGCTTACTGCTGTGGTGTATAATTATTTTGAATTTTACTTTTGACGCTATACTCGTACTTAAACAATTGGGGGCGGTCAGAGGCATCCATAGGATAGGTTAAATACCCATGAGATGGACATCCCTGACCGTCCCAAACTGAAAGTAATAAGATTAAGTTTTAAATTTTGCTTTCTAGTTCCAGTTTTTGTAATAACTTAAATACGTTTTTTTATGTTTTGTTCTGAAGGAACTTTGAAAATATTTACGAGATTTTCTTTGTAATATTTTTAATACATATTTTTTGTATTTTGATGCAATCACAAGTGAGATGTTTAATTGTAAGTCTAGTGTTAATAGGGCAAAAATAGCAGATTGGAGGAGGATCTTTGCTGAAGAGGTGTTTGTGAGTCAAGCGTGTGTGACCAAGACGAAGGCGGATGAAGCATTTTAACATTTTTGTTGTTGAATTAGTTGGGTAGAGTTGGAGGTTTGCGTTAGGGTTTACTGTAGAGTAATGATGCTGGTAATTGTTCTATAATTCACGTTATTTTGCATTCCTTTGTGCTTTTAATAATTTATCTAAATCCTTTTTATTGGGTCGATATGAAGATATGGCGACGTTGGGGTCCGTTGAAACATTTTTATTGCTGCGATGCCCGCTGCTTCGTTCCCAGGTGTACCCATATGTGCTGGGACCCAAATGAGTTTTATTTTTGGGCTTTGAGATATTAGATTGTCCCTGGTTTGAGTGATGACAAATGTGTTATTAGTGGTGTTTTTTATAGCACGAACAACAGCGAGTCTGTCTGTATGTATAATAGTGTTTTTGTTACTCTTCACAGCAATTTTTGTTGCTTTAAGAATTGCCAGCGCTTCTACCGAAAAGATGGAATAGAAGGTTGGAAGCTTCTCTGCGAGTAAAGTTGTACCGTTTTCGTCAAAAATACCCTTACCAGTGCTCTGGTCATTTTTAGAGCCGTCTGTATATATAGACTTCCAGCTGATAGAGTTAAAGGAACATTTAATTCTTGAAAGAGTTGGATAAACATTTCTTTTGGTGTTGAGTCTTTGTTGTGATGTGACAAGTTTATTGTTCTGAGGTGTTTATTGTTTTTGCTTCGCCCCCAAGGCAGTGCATTTAGAAGCCGTGTCAGATCTTTCCTCCGACGCATTCGTTGCGGCGCTGAAGTGAATGATCGGACGTCGAGGTTTACCGCAACACCTTTATTGCGATAACGCTACTAACTTCGTAGGAGCGCAGTCTAAACTAGCAGAATTTCGCAATATGTTTTATAAGCACACTAGTCAAGAGCAATTTTCATTTTATACCCCACAGAGCACCCCACTTTGGTGGACTATGGGAATCGGCCGTGAAAACAGCAAAAGGTCATTTATATCGAAGCTTGGGAAGCGCAAAATTAACGTTTGAAGAGTTATCAACGGTACTAGTAGAGATCGAGGCAGTCATGAACTCAAGGCCACTTACACCACTTTCCTTCGATCCGAACGATGTCGAGGCACTCACACCAGCCCACTTCCTTATTGGGTCGTCACTGAAATCGATTCCAGAACCTGCAGCAGACGTTCTAGACATAAGTATTCTTCAACGATGGCGACGAATCAACGCAGTAAAGGCTCACTTTTGGAAAAGATGGTCGAAAGAATACATCCAAGAGATCCAAGGTCGAACCAGGTGGATCACATTGCAATCCAACTTAAACATCGGCAACTTGGTCATCGTACATGAAGACAACACCCCCCTCAAAAATGGCTAATGGGAAGAGTCACAGGTGTTGTTCAAGGCCAAGATGGTATAGTAAGAGTAGCAGACGTGCGTACATCAAAGGGCAGTATTAGACGTCCCATTCGGAAGTTGGCGCTTCTCCCATCTTGAAAGTCCGAACCCTTTCAAAGAGGGCGGAATGTAAAATTTGTAAAATAGAAGCTGTTGAAGCATAAAAACAGATGACATCAAATAAAACTATTTACAAGAAAACAGATGACATCAAACAAACATATCACAAACACAATCCACAAAAGTCTACACTATAAATGTCAAATAAGACAACAACAAACAAACAAAAACATAACCGCCTAGAAATGATAAATTCCATAACCGAATAAAATATTAATTATAACGTTTTAGAATACAAAACTGTGCGTTTTACTTTTTCCGCTCTAGCGTTATTTCCTTATTTTAAACGGTTTTACGAACCAAGTAAAAAAAATATATACAGTCCATTTGTGAATAAATAAAAAATACATACATAGTTTCGCAAAGAAACATTTGGTCCTATCGAGCCTGTGTATTTCAATCATTTGTGTTTTACATTAAATTTTTAAACAAAATGGCATTTCTACGAATGCACAATATTTGATACATTTGGTCGAACCAACCTCTTTATAAAATATATTTACTATTCTACGAATAAATAAGTGGTTTAAAAAGTGAAGGTTTTTTTTTGTGAAAATCTTAACAAAAGTTGTTATATACATATACATATACTCGTACAGATATACACATATAGAGTTCTGCCAATAATATAAATAAAATTTTATATAAAAGCCCTCGCTCCATGTACATATTATTGTAAATTTCTCGCGACGCGAAATTATACATATGCAAAATACAAGAAAACACCTGTAATTCATCCGCAACAAATTGCAACAGTAACCATCTCAGCATCTGGAGAAATTAGCTGCCGGCATCACAGCAATTAGCAGATCCCCAAGATCAATTCGTCTGGAAGCTGAAAAATAAAGCAAGTGAATACACTTACATTTAAACTCGTCCAGTGTTGTACTTACATACGTATTAAATTAAAATAAAATAATATGGCTGAACAAAAAATAAGTTCTTCAGTTCAATGCGGTGAACAGTAGAAGGATCTTCTCAGCCAGATCGTAAGAAATTTTACTAATTTCAAAAAAGCTCCAAAAGAACGCCCGGGCCAGGGTTATCTTACCAGCCGACTCTCTTTGTTGGAAGATGACATCAAGGTAGCACGAGCCTATCATAAGGCGATCGTTGGTGGGGGGAGGCTAGAAGCTACGCTGAAAAAAGAAGAGTTATTAATGATCTACGAACAGCTAACGGACATTTACCTGGAATACAAAGCGGAGTTGATGGATGCATTGGAACAATGCAAGAAATCATCCACAGCAGCAGCATCGTCTACAGGTACGTTAGCTACAACGACAAACAGACCAAGCAATCAATTGCGGCTTCCGAAGATCGACATACCGAAGTTTGCAGGCTCATATAAGACTTGGCGATCATTCCATGATCTCTTTAAATCATTGATGCATAACAACAAAGCCTTAAGCAACATCGAGAAGCTGCACTATCTGAATTCTTCATTGAGAGGTGAAGCTGAACGCTTGCTCCAACATCTTCAGCTTGACTCCGACAACTACGAAAAGTCCTGGGAACTGCTGACGTCACGTTACGACCACAAGCGTGTGCTAGTGAATGCACAGCTGAAGTTGCTTTTCGGTCAACCGACGTTGGTGAAGGAACCTGCAGATGGCCTGAAGGAGCTGTTGGACACCTCGCAGGAATGCATCCACGCACTGGGGAATTTGGGATTACCGGTGGAGAAGTGGGACACACTGGTCATTTTTGTCCTGCTGCAAAAACTTCCGTGCTCACTTCAACAGCTTTGGGAGGAGAAACTGGGCAGCACAAAGGAGCTTCCTACGTACGAGGAATTTACCGAATTCCTTCAGACTCGATTTTGGACGTTGGAGGTAGTGGAACAGCAAAAAGGAGGTTCTTCGTATCCAGGACGATCAGGTCAATCATCAGGTGTCAAACAGCGGTCACATGCGAACCAGTCCAAGGTATTCGTTGCAAACCAGACATCGAGATCCGTAACTTGCAGGGTGTGTCAAGGAAGCCAACATGCGTTGAGGAGATGCACACGATTCCTCAACATGGACCACCTAGAAAGAAAACAAACGGTTAAAAAGATAGGGGTTTGCGAGAATTGCCTTGGATATAATCAACTGGTGAGGGAATGTTCCAGCTCAAAGTCATGCTTCTTCTGCCAGCAGAGTCATCATTCGCTGTTTCATAAAAATCCATTGGTCGATCAAATACAAACAAACGAACAGCGGCAATATACAGTGAGGTCCACTAGTTCCCATGCTTACCAGGTAGCCGTAAATCCAAATGCGCCTGAGTTTCAACCGTCGGGGGAGGTACTGCCGACAACTACTGCGACGCTCAACAGCTTTCACGCGCTGCAAAAACGTGAAAGTCAAATTTTACTCGCCACAGTCGTGGTAAAAGTGAAGGGATCAGATGGTAGGTTACACCAGCTACGCGCCTTAATCGATCCAGGGTCAGAAGCAACATTTATTTCTGAAGCGGCTGCACAATTGCTGAAGTTAAAAAAGAAGTGGACCTTTGTCGAGGTATCAGGGTTGGGGTTGGTCAGCAGCGGCAATTCAGACAGCTACGTCGAACTACAGTTCGGATCGCTTCATTCGACATATGAGAGCGCTGTTAAGGCGCTGGTTTTCAAGTCGCTGACTGGGCTTCTTCCGGCCCAACGAATGGTACCAGACAAATGGCATCATCTCGAAGGACTACGATTAGCCGACCTTCAATTTGGTGTACCAGCACAGATTGATCTTCTGTTCGGAACTGACGTCTTCGCCGAAATTCTCCTTCCGGACATTGTCAGAAGCAGGCAGCCGAATACACCCTTGGCACAGAAGACGTTATTAGGCTGGATTGTCTTCGGAAAAGTTCCAGCTGAGAGTCCAAAACGCATACGTAGCTTCGTACAGTTCACCGACCTAAGCCATCAACTGCAGAAATTCTGGGAAATCGAGGAGACGCCATCTCAAAGGCCAAAGACGGAAGATGAAGTTGTCTGTGAAGAACACTTTGCTACGCATACCAGGCGGCTTCCTAATGGCCGATACGAAGTCCAGCTACCTTTCAAAGAGCAACGGCATCAAAAGATGGGCAGAAGTAGAGAATGCGCAGTGCGAAGATTGACTCATCTCGAACGGCGTTTTAGTAAGGACCCAGAACTGTACGAAGCTTACGCTCGATGTATTGCCGAATATGCTACGCTTGGACATATGGAACAGGTAAGCGAGGACGATCCAATCCTCAAAACTCCATACCACTACTTCCTTCCCCAACACGCCGTGATAAAGGAGAGTAGTACAACCACCAAGTTAAGGGTAGTCTTCGACGCAGCGGCAAAAACATCAGACGGGTTGTCGTTGAATGATCGCCTGCTAGTAGGTCCAAAATTGCAGACGGATATTGTTGATCTCATCTTACGATGGAGGACATATAAGATCACGTTTACGGCGGATATAGAAAAAATGTACCGGCAAATCGCTGTGCATCAACCGGACCGATACTACCAGCTGATTGTTTGGAGGAGAAAACCACAGGAGCCGCTCAACACGTACAAATTGAACACCGTCACGCTCGGAACAGCGACTGCACCTTACTTAGCACTCCGAGTACTCAAAAGGCTTGCTGAGGGTGAAGGTAGCCAATTCCAACTGGGCGCCAGAATGATTTGCGACGAGATGTATGTGGACGACTTAATAAGTGGTGCGGATTCCATTCAAGAAGCAATCCAGAAGAGAGCTGAAGCATATCAATTGCTTTCTGCCGCTGGCTTTAATTTGAGGAAATGAACAAGTAACCAACAATCCATACTGGAGAATATTGCAGAAGAAGACCGCGAAATAGACGTTGGGAATCAAATGGTTTCCTAAGAAGCACTTTTTCTCGTTTCGGAATGTTCAACCACATACAGACGACATAACGAAAAGGTCTATTTTGTCTCTGCCATCGCCAAACTTTTCGACCCGCTCGGCTGGATTTCTCCCTGCATCGTAACGGCAAAAATAATCATGCAGAATCTTTGGAGTTTAGGCTCGAATTGGGATGAACCGGTTCCTATGGAACTACGTAAACGAAAGCCTTCCAACAGGACTTGCCAAAAATCGAGACCATTGAAATTCCACGGTGGATCAACACAAGACAAAGCAACAAGGACGTCGAACTGCATGGTTTCTGCGACGCATCTACAAAGGCATATGGAGCTGTGCTGTGCATCCGGGTCCTAGACGCACACAACAAGATCCACACGCATCTCCTTACGTCAAAAACTAAGGTAGCACCGATGAAAAGACCGGTTACACTTCCTCTTCTTGAACTTTGTGGAGCAGCTCTGCTTGCTTCGCTCGTAGACTATACTGTAAGGATCCTGGAAATACCGACCCACAAGGTCAACACATGGACGGATTCCACAATTACACTAGCATGGATACGAGCACCACCAACAAGATGGGGAACATTTGTAGCAAACCGCGTAGCAGAAGTCCAACGTCAAGTGAAAATCGAAGCATGGAGACATGTTCCTACCAACGTAAACCCTGCTGATTTAACATCACGAGGACTACTTCCTTCTATACTCCAATCATCCGACTTGTGGTGGAAAGGTCCAGAATTCCTGCAAAATCGATGGGAATACGACGTTCCCGACAAACCCGTCGATATGACTACAGAGGAGGAGAAGCGTGCAGTAAAAACGTACTGTACCCAAGGCGTTGCACGGGATAGCATCAGCCAAGTTATTCACCGTTACTCTCGTCTCTCAAAAGTGGTGAGGGTGATTGCGTCCTGTCTTCGGTTTGCCTCCAACTGTAGATCCCCAAAAGATTCCCGAAATGATGCTCCGTTAACTGCTGACGAACTGGAAAAGGCGCGACTGTTAATCGTGAAGTCCGCTCAAAGGGATATGTTTTCAGACGAACTTACAGTTCTAAGAAAGAAAGGAACGTCAAAACAACTAACGGCATTAAACGCGTTTATTGATGCTAATAACGTTCTACGAGTAGGAGGCCGTTTACAAAATGCGACTCTTACTTACAACGAACAACATCCCATCCTACTAAGACACCAACACCACCTGACGAAGCTGATAGTGCGAGATACTCACGACAACACTTTACACGGCGGCATTCAGCAGACGATTGCATATATCCGCAGGACATACTGGATCGGTCAAATCATCCATAGCGTGCGATACCACATCCACCGTTGCACAAAATGCTATAGGCACAAGGCGCAAGGAATGCAACAACTTATGGGAAGTCTTCCAGCGGTAAGAGTGCAAGCAGACCGACCGTTTAACAACACCGGTGTGGATTACGCGGGTCCTATAGAGATAAAGTCCTGGAAAGGTCGTGGAGGTAAAACTTACAAGGGATATTTCGCCTTATTTATATGCATGGCAACAAAAGCCATTCATATTGAGTTGGTTTCGGATCTGACGACCCAAGCTTTTCTAGCGGCGTTCCAAAGATTTGTCGCCTGACGAGGAGTCTGCGCCCACATATATAGCGACAAACTTTGTGGGAGCCAGCGCCGAATTAGATAGAATGTTAAAGAACTCGCAACATGACTGGAAAGATGTCGCTGGGCACTTAGCGAATAAAGGCATTAAATGGCATTTCATTCCCCCGGCTTCACCCCATTTTGGTGGGCTATGGGAAGCAGGGGTGAAATCGGTTAAACACCATTTAAAAAGAATTGTGGGGAGCGAGAGGTTAACCTTCGAAGAGCTCACAACACTTCTTGCACAAATAGAAGCGTGCTTGCACTCAAGGCCTCTTTGCCCTCTTACGGAAAGCCTAGAAGATCTGAGCGCCATCACGCCAGGACACTTTTTAGTCGGACAAGCTTTGGACTCTATCCCACAAGGTGACAGCTCAACAAAGTCGATCGGATATCTTGAAAGATGGAAACGATTGCAGGTGCTAGCGGATGTATTCTGGCGAAAACGGAGTACCGAATACCTAACTAGGCTACAACAAAGACCAAAGTGGGCACAAACCAGTGCAACGCCGAAAGTTGGAGATTTGGTACTTCTAAAAGACGAACGCCTTCCCCCATTACAGTGGTGTCTAGCAAGGATACATCAGATGCACCCTGGATCAGACGGACTTACACGCGTCGTAACATTGAAAACGAAAAATGGAATAATGAAACGACCGATAACAAATATCTGTTACCTGCCTTCAAACAACACCAGCGAAGAACAAGGTATCCTTTAAATAAAAACACCTAAATCTACAAGCCTAATATAATTCAAATTATAATACAATATACATCTAATACTTAACATAAAACGCATAAATCAAACCATAATGTGACAAATTCAATAATATTTCTAGAAATATTATAATAAAAGCTTAGCTGAGCCGATCACCTGGCCTAGACCCAAAATTCGATATTTTGCGTAGCACATCCATAAACCTATGTTTCAGCAAGGACACACTCCGTAATCTTGAAAGCTAAGCTCAGAACTCCGAATATCGAATTCCGAACTCCGAATTCAACTGGAACAACAAAACTTAAATAATAAAATTACCTCATAAACTAATATCACTTAAAAATTTAATTAACTAATGAAACTTAAATACTAGAAACTTAATACTACAACTTATAACTAAACTTAACTTGGATCAACACTCAAAAGATCAATCCAAACACACGATATAAAAATAAATAAATAATTCAATGTCATTTAAACAAAATCTACTCACCTGAATTACTAAGAATTTCCTCCTGCCTCACCCAGTTTGCTGCTACAACACCTTTAAACTAAATTTATGTTGGTTTACATTAAAAAAAAAAAAAAACAAATAACCAATTCAACACGAAACTACACAAAATAGTTGCTTTAGCAAACAACTATTAAATTATCAATGGATATTGATACTATATGTACTGCATTTCGTGCATGCATTAAGTGCCAGTTGGAGTAAGGAAGATAGATATAGCCATATTACGTATGTGTTCTATCGTTGTAATGATTGAGTGATCGCTGTCCTTTTCTTTGTTATGTGTTTGAATGTCATAATAATATTCTCCTTTCTCATTACATGAGCATCGGCAAGGTAGACCACAAACTTGGCAAACTTTTCATTATTACATAATAGGGTGGCCAATTTGGATCGAACAATTTTATTGCGAACGTAGTTCACTGCCGGGGGAGAATGTTGAAGCATAAAAACAGATGACATCAAATAAAACTATTTACAAGAAAACAGATGACATCAAACAAACATATCACAAACACAATCCACAAAAGTCTACACTATAAATGTCAAATAAGACAACTACAAGCAAACAAAAACATAACCGCCTAGAAATGTATAAATTCCATAACCGAATAAAATATTAATTATAACGTTTTAGAATACAAAACTGTGCGTTTTACTTTTTCCGCTCTAGCGTTATTTCCTTATTTTAAACGGTTTTACGAACCAAGTAAAAAAAATATATGCAGTTCATTTGTGAATAAATAAAAAAATACATAGTTTCGCAAAGAAACAGAAGCAAAGTGGAGCAATCAATTTTGCTTGCTATCACTAACTAGGTTTTCTGTTTCTATAGCAGCTATGCGTGAGTTAAAGGTAGGTAGTTTAAATAAAACACTTTTGAATTATTTTTCGACTAAATTTTATTAACATTTTTTCCTTCTATCATGTGAACTGCTAGTCTACTGCTTCCGAAAACGTTACCCAAGCGTCACCTCAGCGTCACTCCAGCGTCACCCAAGCGCAAAACAAGCCAAAAGACACCGTTACCAAAACAATAAAACATAGAACATGAAAAAGTAAAACGACGCGTTAACTTTTGTTGCCAAGATTGGTAGAAACGATTGGCGTAGATTTGTTGCTGACGCTTAAGTGTGTACCTACGAGTAGATGTAGGCAACGTGTTGCGGAACGTAACTTCTCCCGCCGAAGATTCGATTTTACATAGATATTATAGTCTAAGAGCCCGCAGTATAGATTTGGCAGTGAAGGATAATCAAAAAATATGTATATTTATAGGTAGTATTTATTAGTGTGATTTCAAATAAGGCAGTCTGGCAGTCCTCACTGACAGCCGAGAAAAATAGCAGTACTTTTAAAATGCGAAATTATGCCCAACAGGAATAGGGGAGATTACCATTTAATTTTTATTGAAAACGATAGAGCAGAATTTGCTTGCTTTAGATTCATTTATGCCAGACGTTTAGGATGCGGCGAAGGCCACGCCAGACGCCATCAAAGTGTTTGAATTATGCCCAATTTTGCATAATTAAGGTAACCATATCAATTTTACATAAAACATAGAACAGAGTTATATTATTATTAATATATAGTTCCAAGACGTTTACAGTGCGTTGAAGGCAGTGCCAGACGCCGTTAAAATAAGCAAATATTCCATTTTTGCATATCCAACATAACCATTTTTTTTTCTCTCAAAAGATAGTTTAAATCTTCCAGATTACAAAAATATGAACTCCAGACGTTTTGCGCGCGGCCAGACGCGTCCAAAGTGACTAAAGTAACAAAACATATGAAATGTACCCGATCGAAAATAACTTATAAAATTACTATTTTTGTGCGTAAACACTAGAAATTGACCAATAAAATAATAAAACACCCATTCTTTATAAATGTACCAACCCCAGATACTTTACCTATCTCCAAGTCCTCGCAAGGCGCATCCAAAGTGTCCAAAACTAACAAAACCATCCAAACCTAACAAAACCATCCAAACCTCTTAAACCACCAATCATACGTCTAATAATTATATCGAACCAATTATGTTATATATGCAGTCTGGCGTGGCCTTCGCCGCATCCTAAAGGTCTGGCATAAATGAATCTAAAGTAAGCAAACTCTGCTCTATCGTTTTCAATAAAAATTAAATGGTTATCTCCCCTATTCCTGTTGGGCGTAATTTCGCATTTTAAAAGTACTGTTGTTTTCCTCGGCCGTCAGTGCGGACTGCCAGACTGCCTTATTTGAAATTACACTAATAAATACTACCTATAAATATACATATTTTTTGGTTATCCTTCACTGCCAAATCTATACCGCGGGCTCTTGGTCTATTAGCATTGTATATGATATTAGATATGTGAAATCGTCAAAATAGTTTATGCAAATAATATAAAAATATATATCTTTGTCTAACATAATATAAACGAGTAAACTACTTTATGTCATGTTTGGGTATTACATAATATTTTAATATTTTTGTTAGTTTTTTCCTTATACATATTTCCTTTATTTTATTTTTTTTTTTTCTGCTTTATTAACATTTATATATGTGTTTCTTATTAATTATTATGTTTCTTATTATAAATATGAACCTTTTTCACTTACTTTATCACAATTTTGTTGTATGTTTTATGTAATATTAGTACATCTGCTTAGGTTACTCCGATATCCCCTCGAAGTCCAAAACGATATTAATTTTTTTCTAGTTTATTTTTCATCTCATCCTTTTATTTATTTTTCTAGTCTTCTAACTTATTTTTTTTTCTTTATCTCACTTTTCATTTAAACTGTATTTTGAACTTTTGTTTTTGTTATCATTTACAAAGATTTGACTCTACGACTGTGATATACCCTCAAAGTGTAGGTCATACTAAGTTCTATAGTGTACATGTCTATTATTTATTTATTTTTTATTGAAATATATATTCATTGATACTAATTTTTCTTTTTAGTAAACCATATCCTTAATCTTCTATGCTTTTTATACAATTTTTTTCAAGAAATACAAACGTTTTAAACATCTATTTTATATTTATTTGTGTGTATACATTTTCCTTACTAATCAATTGTCCTTAACTGTTATAAATAAATTAACAAACTGTTACAAATTTGTTTATAAATATATATATATATAGAAATTTAATATATATATATATATATATATATATATATATATATATATATATATACTAAATCGTAATAAATACCATGTCATATAATATTGTGATAACCAGTCAAATGTGAGCAGCGACATCTAGCAGAAAATGTCGAAACTCGAAGGTTTCGATACTGGATTAGCAACTGGAGAGTAGAATCGAATTTTCTAGCAAATTGGAAATTGTATGGGACGCTGGATGGCGAGGATTGTTCTCGAAGTATGTCATTCGAGTATAAATACCAGCATCCCAAAGGTATGCAAATCAGTTCCAAAGTTGAATTTGAAGTGTTAATTAGAAGAAGTGATTAAGTGGTTTAAGTAAAAGATAAGAAAAGTATAAGTGGTTGAGAAATTGAATTGTTCTGAGAGAAAGAATTAAATAGTGAATTGTAACTGTACTGAATAAAGGGATTTGTATTGAAAAGAATAAGTTCTATCATTTGTACCCACACAAACATTTTACATTGGTGTCAGAAGTGGGATAGGACTTATTGTGTGTAAAAAAAAAAAAAAAAAAGTGTTTGCTGACTATTTGAAAAAGCTAGAATGGGTCGAAAACTATTGCAGTTGACCCTCGTCCAACTCAAATCCGAGTTGAACAAGAGAAGCCTCAGCGCCAGTGGAGGAAAAAGTGACCTGGTGCTCCGACTTCAGGAGGCTTTGAACAACGAGGGACATGATCCAGATGCATATTCCTTTGATGTTGACGAGGATGAACAGACAAGTACCGGCAATGACATGGCTGCAATGATGCAACTCCTCTTATTAAAAATGGAAGAACAAAAGAATAGCCTCGAACAAAAGCTGGACGAACAAAAGAAAAATATGGAAGAACAGAAGAACATTCTCCAGAACAGTCTGGAACAAAAATTCAACGAACAAACCAACAATCTGCACGGTCTTCAACAGAAAATGGATGAACAAAAGAATAATCTGGAAGAACAAAAGAACATTCTCCAGCAAAAATTCGAAGAAATCGATGACAAATTTGAAAGAATAGAGAAGAACGTTGATGACAAATTTGATAGAATAGAGAAGAATGTTGGCGAAAAATTCGAGGAAATGGACAGCAAAGTTCAGCAACTGGCAAAAGAGCTCGACACAGTGCGAAAACAGAAACTGCGAGAATGTTCTTTAAGCGGTCCAAGGAGAAAAGATTTGAAGCCTCCTTCATTCGATGGCCAGACCTCATGGTCTACTTATAAGAAGCAGTTTGAAATGGCTGCCTGTGCAAACGACTGGGACAATAAGGAGAAGTGCTTTGCCCTAGCGATGGCCTTACGTGGTCCTGCGGCAGAATTGTTACAAACAATCGATATCGAAAAGAATAGAGACTATATGGTTTTAGTGCAGGCTATCGAGAAACGGTTTGGGGATAGCCACATGCGGGAAGTTTACAAGGTTCAATTGCAAGGCCGTATGCAGCAACGAGGAGAAACACTGCAACAGCTCCAAGCAGACGTGAGTAGACTGGCACATTTGTCATATCCCACCGCAGGCCAAGAAATAATCGACGAAATGGCAAAGGACGCATTCATCAGGGGAATTGCAGATTTGAAGCTACAATCAGCAGTAAGGATGGCCGGGAAAAGAACCCTTGCTGAAGCACTTGCCTTCGCTCTGGCGATGGAAGCATCCAATCAGGCTTCCAAAGGAATGCATTTCGTAAGGGAAATAGTATCTGGTGAATGCTCCTGCTCAAGACCAACTACTATGCAACGAAATATCCCGCGGGAGAGCCGAAGAATGCGCTGCTGGAACTGCGATAAAGTAGGACATTTGCAAGGGCATTGTAAAGAACCGGTACGACGAGAAGGCTGTCTGCACTGGGGTTACAGGCAAATAGAAAGAAAAACCGGCAGAAACGGCTACCAAGAAACCGGTCAAATTTCCAGAAGCCATCAGTTGGGAAATGTTTACTTCGCGGGGCAGAAGTCTGTAGCAGAAGTTGACTCCAGGGTAATTATCCCAGTCTCACAGGTAAAACAATGCAACCAAAGTCTCCCAGCAGAAGTAGTCAGTGGTAAAGAAGCGAAACAACAGGCAACTATCCAAACGATCAGGACTGAGCCAATAGAGGGTTGGAGTATAGACGAAATCCGTTCCTCCCAACAGGCAGACAATGACATCGAACCAATATTGGCCTGGAAGGAACACGAGGAAAGACCAAGCTGGCAGCAGATATCAGATCGGAGCCAAACTCTGAAGGCATACTGGGCACAGTGGGACTCGCTTTTTGTGCAAGATGGATTGCTGAAGAGAAAATGGGAAAGTGCAGATGGGACAACATCTCGTATGCAGCTAATTGTGCCACGGTCCAGAGTCAACCAAGTGCTCCATGAAATACATGACGGAATCTCAGGAGGCCATTTGGGAATAAACAAGACGTTGGAAAAGGTAAGGGAACGTTTCTATTGGCTAAGCGCTAAACAAGATGTCGAGAATTGGTGCAAAAAGTGCATAAGATGTGCGGCTACCAAGGGCCCAAAAGTAAAGCCACATGGACAAATGCAACAATACAATGTCGGAGCACCTTTCGAACGAATAGCCATCGACATCGCTGGGCCGTTTCCCGAAACCTTTAATGGAAACCGATATACTCTCGTAGTCATGGATTACTTCAGTAAGTGGCCGGAAGTGTTTGCCATCCCAAATCAAGAGGCTAAGACCGTAGCCGAACAGATAGTCAACAACTGGGTGAGCAGATTTGGGGTCCCAATGGAACTGCACTCTGATCAAGGGCGAAACTTTGAATCAAAAGTCTTCCAGGAAATATGCCAATATTTGGGAATAAGAAAGACAAGGACAACGCCACTACACCCTCAATCTGATGGAATGGTCGAGCGATTCAATCGGACCTTGAATGAGCATCTATCTAAGGTTGTCAGCAACTGCCAGCGGGATTGGGATCGACACATACCCCTCTTCTTAATGGCCTACCGAAACGCGGTCCATAGCTCAACAGGGCACACACCATCCGAGATCTTATTTGGTCAAACAATTCGGTTGCCAAGTGAAGCAAAATTCGGATCCCCACCGACGGAGCCCAAAGAGGTGAACGAGTACGTGAATGACTTACGCAGCAGGATTCGTAAATTGCATGAAGACACCAGAGAAAAGATGAAGCTAGCAAGCAGCCGCATGAAAACTAGGTACGATATCAAGGCGAAATCTTCCGGTTTCAACGAAGGAGATCTGGTTTGGCTGTATAATCCTCAGCGTAAGAAAGGCAAATCACCAAAATTGCAACAGGACTGGGAAGGTCCATACAAGGTGATAACCCGCATTAATGACGTTGTCTACCGGATCCAGCGTGGGGATCGAGGAAAATTGAAAGTGGTCCAATTGGATAGAATGTGTCATTTCAACGGGATGCTGAATGACGAAGTTGTTCGGGACGAACAACTGTAGGGAGGGAGCAATGTGATAACCAGTCAAATGTGAGCAGCGACATCTAGCAGAAAATGTCGAAACTCGAAGGTTTCGATACTGGATTAGCAACTGGAGAGTAGAATCGAATTTTCTAGCAAATTGGAAATTGTATGGGACGCTGGATGGCGAGGATTGTTCTCGAAGTATGTCATTCGAGTATAAATACCAGCATCCCAAAGGTATGCAAATCAGTTCCAAAGTTGAATTTGAAGTGTTAATTAGAAGAAGTGATTAAGTGGTTTAAGTAAAAGATAAGAAAAGTATAAGTGGTTGAGAAATTGAATTGTACTGAGAGAAAGAATTAAATAGTGAATTGTAACTGTACTGAATAAAGGGATTTGTATTGAAAAGAATAAGTTCTATCATTTGTACCCACACAAACATTTTACAATATCATATCATATCATAGCATTACCATTATTTTAACAAACGTCATATACGAGTGGCGTTCAACATATTCTCGGTATCGGGGTGAAGCTGTGGTTGTATATATAAATTGACTTATTTATCAAGTAATACCGTTATTTTAGTGCATTCATGTAAAATTTCATATAAATGTGATTATTAATTCGCGTTTTATCTCTAGTTAAACAGAATCATAATGGCAACGGAGACGATGATGGTGAAAATTGAGCATCGCGCTGTAATTAAATTTCTCACTAAACAAGGAAAAAGTCAAAAAACTATTCATGAAGAGATGGTGGCTGTTTACTAGGGTTCCGCACCTTCATTATCAACTGTGCAAAAGTGGTCAAGTGAGTTCAAGAGAGGCAGAGAGAGCATTGAAGACGACCACCGCTCCGGCGACCCGGCTACTGCTTGTACGGGAGAAAGCATCAAAGAAGTCGAAAAACTTGTTCTTGAGGATGCCCGAATAAAGGTGAAAATGATGGCAGAGATCACCAAGCTTTCAATTGGTACCATTCACACCATTCTTCATGACCATCTTAACCTTTCAAAGGTCAGTGCAAGGTGGGTGCCACGAATGCTCACGGCGCCTCAGAAAAAAGTGAGAATCGCATGCTGTAGAGAGCTTTTGGAGATGTGTAGTGAGAACGCGGACGGTGTTATGGATCGTATTGTTACTGGGGACGAAACATGGGTCCACCACTATGACCCTGAAAGCAAACAAGAGTGTCATAAAAAAGGAACAGACCCCCGAAGAAGTTCAAAGTCACTCCGTCTGCCGGGAAGCTCATGGCCACAGTTTTTTGGGACTCAAAGGGAATCTTGCTCATTGAGTACAAAAAAAAAGGTGAAACCATCAACGCCGCATCCTACGCTTCCACATTGCATAATTTGCGGGAGGAAATTAAAAAGAAAAGACGGGGTAAACTCGCAGCGGGTGTGTTGCTTCTTCATGACAACGCTCCTGTTCACACGGCGCGAGTTTCCAAGGCTGCTGCACGAGATTGTGGTTTCGAAGAAATCCAACACCCTACCCTATAGCCCAGACCTTGCCCCTAGTGATTATTTCCTGTTTCCGGATTTGAAAAAATGTCTTCGTGGAAAAAGATTTTCGGATGATGAAGAACTCAAGTCGGCAATAAATGGGTATTTTGCAGAGAAAGAGGAAATTAATTTTTTTGAGGGTTTAAAAAAGCTTATCTCAAGATGTAACAAATGCATTGATGTTAGGGGAGATTATATTGAAAAATAGAAACAATTTAAATTGAATTCGCATTTTCCTTCATATCGATACCGAGAATATATTTCTTCTATCATCTTTTTCGAAAATAACATCATTAACATTGAATTCAGGCGGTTTTTTGCGACTTTGATTACGTTTATCTATTACTTCTCATTTATACTCTAAACTTCTCTTATTAGCTAGGTCTTTTAAGTAGTTATATGAATCAATGTGCTCTTTAAGATATTCTTGCTTCGTTCTAGGGTTATTTGTGGTAGGAAAGAAATCATTCTGGTTTATATACAAAGTAAGTATGTAACTTGAACGTCATTCAGTTTTTCAGTTTTAAATGCATTTTATTTTCTTAACACTAACTCTTACATTCTAACAAAAAATGCTTAAATGCTAGCTTACAATTACTTAACAATCTTATGCTAACTTACTTTCGACTTCATTTACATTTTAATTTGGAATACTTATTTTCTATACTTAAGGCTAAGAAAAAAATTTGCTTACAAAAACTTAGCATATTGTTACGAAACCTAAAGAAAAAAAGAAAACTGCAGAAAAATAAAAAAAAAAAACATTTTATTTCACGACGAAATACCTACCTGCATCACGTTGTTTGTTGTCGGTTTCATTTGACAGGTTGAAGAGGTTTGTTCCCTTTGCCGAACATAACTGAGCATTCAGCCGCACGAAGAGGACAAATGATTAAGTAGTAAGCCATAAGAGTAACATGAAGAAAGGAGATGACTACAGAAGTCCAAAGCGAGCAGTTGAGGTCGGAAGACTAAGGCCATAAAAAAAAAAAAAAAGTTTAATTATAAAAAGAAAAGAAAAGAATAAAAACAAAAGTTTACCTCTCGGGAACCAGATTTTTTTGGAGTTTCTGTTTTTTTTTCTCTTTTTATCCGATTGAAACTCGGCGGTAGTTTCGGTCAATAGGCAATTTTCGTTACAATATGGACATTTTTTTATTTTTTAGCCTACCTAACCTAAATGCACAATACACACATAAACACACATAGACATTATACACAATCATATACATATATCAGTATACACCTTTGTATACACTGATATATGTATAAGTTTCTTAAATGCTAACCTAAACCTATGTAAGCTGGCCACCGCTATTCACAGAGCAAATAAATTGGTCAGCTCTGCCTCATTAGTGAGGCTGGTCCGTAATTGACGAAAACGACGACGAAACATCTTCCCCATCATTCAACCACCACAAATGCTGGTGCTGCCGAACGACATCCCTCTTATCGGGATTCCCCACCGCCCTACTGAACCTGAGGCGATCCACACTGCCGTGTGCGACGTCTCTGTTGTAGTTGAGTCACCTGTCCCCAGCTGTCCGAGTGACATGGAAGATTAACGACACCGCTGATCTATCCTGGATCAACCCTATCTGATCTAGGTAGAGGAATGCTTCCGGTGGAACGAAGCCGACAGAGCGTGGTAACGGTAATTGGGGTAGTAAGCCCCAGATATCAGGTTATTCGTCGAGGTCATTGCTCTTGCAATGTGCCTTCGAGTCAGCTCAATTACGAAGTTGTCCACTCGTATTAGGTTCGCCCTGTTGCAAAGGACCTCATTAGGATAAAATTTCTTGTACTCCGACTCTTCTTCTTCTTCTTCGGAACATCAATCCTCCGAAATTATACAATGGATATCAAGTGAATTGTGGTTTAGTTGAAACAAGGTTTATACCATTCCAGAAAATTTCCCATTTCAATTTAAAGAAGTACAGTTTCCTGTAAGCGCTAGCTTTGCGTCGCAGGACAGACGCTCAAATCATCTGGTGTTGATTTAAGAACAGGCTATTTCTCGCATAGCCCACTGTACGAGTACGTTGCTAACTCTTGAGTCAGTCTATATATTTCAGTTCCGGAGCAAGAACAACAAATATTGATTACAATGAGATTTTTCATTAAAATGATTGGTCTATGTTTTCATAATTCAGACTTCAGACAATAACCAACATATACATTTAAAAATTATTTAAACTCATACGTTTTCTCATATGATTCAAAACATTGTAGTTTTTAATAATTAATTTCCAATTTACTGCAGTTTCCAGGTATCCAACATAGTGTAACTCAGGTCTCAGTAGTGCTTTCAGAATTGTGCGACAATTGCTGACTTTTTCAAAATTAATTTAAGTTGATTACCATTAAAAGTAGGTTCCGTATTCGTCCGCCGACAGTTAGTCCTGAAACTTCTATATTTAAAGCATAAAGGGCAAAGGAACAACATTTTTGACGGTATGACGGCTCTCCTCGAACACGCTCCACCCACCGTCCAATAGGAATTTGTCAAACGAGGAGATCGACAGTTACCTAAAACAAATGGACGAGACAATTAAATAAACTATGAACACTACAATACCGCGGTATCGACGTACGACTAACGAAGACCTGTTCCGCAATCCTGCTATTGACGCACTGCACCGACAGAAAAGTAGACTTCTGACAAGACGTAAAAACTTGTACAGACAGTTAACTGACCGACAAGACCTGGAGATTAGGACACTGTAGTCGTCGATTAAAAATATTCAACCGCTAATAAAAGAGAATTACAGAATTTCTGTAAGTTTGTGTTGGAACAACAAGGTTAGGGCTGTAAACACCAGCAACCCGAATATGTTTCCGCAAATAAATAAACTATTTCGGAGAAAAAATCAAAACGACCTTCAGTGTCTTAAAATAACCCGGACAACAGACAACGAACGGTTAATGACAATAGCAGGTACTGATCCAAATAAAGCCGCTGACGATGACGACTTCTTTGTGATCGAGGATCCGCAGGAGAAGGTTGAGACCATAGGGGCGACTTTCCGGGAAGTATACAAGACCATTGATCATTAGCCCTAATTATGACCTGGACAATCGCGTCTTGGTGCACAACTGCTACATTCGAAATTAAGTAGAGAATTGGCGATCCAACGGCTCTGGTTTCACCCGGTTTAGCGACGAAACTATTGCAAATAATGTCATTGCCAGAGATTGTGACCTAGCCCCGTTCATTTCGAAGAAAGGACTCCATGAGATCTTCGACACAATCAGAGTTAAGAAATCAGTGGGGACTTATGGTATTCCGAACATCGTGCTTCGATATCTTCCTCTAGAAGCGGTGGACATTTACACCACCCTGTTTAATAATGCAATGAATAATGCACATTATCCAGCGCATTGGAAAACGGCGGTGGTTCAACCTATCCCCAAAAAGGAAAAGGATATATCCAATCCGGCGAATCTCCGGTCGATAAGTCTCCTTCCGGATATCCCATACTATTGCGTACGCAGACGATTTTTTTTTTTTTTTATAATGGGCGCGTGCTCAAGGGGTTTGTATACCCTTAAGGTGATTGTTCACAGCGCGGGCAAAGGAAATTTAGGGAGGAAGAAAAGAGAGGTACCGATGTACCTTGCTTTTAAATGTTTGCAAGTTATAACGACCAGGAAATACAGAGATCAGCAGGGCATTCCATAAGCGAGTTGTACGGCTTAGGAACGAATCACGATATTTTAGAGTACGTCCTAAAATGGGCTTGAGGGTATACTGATGAGCATTCATAGCGAGACGGGTGTTACGGTTGAAAGTTTGAATGGGCGGAATGCTACTGGCGATTTCAATGGAGTACTGGTGGTGGAAATAGCGATAAAACAAAGTGAGACAGGAGATATTACGTCGGTGTTCGAGGGTATCAATTGACTGATTGATATGTATCATCAATGAGCTTTATCGCACGATTTTGAATCTTATCTAGCAGGTGCAGAGAAGTTTTAGGAGCACCTGACCAGATGTGGGCATTGTACTCCAATTTTGGGCGGATGAATGCCTTATATATTGAGGCCAGATCAGAGGGGGTAAAATATTTCTTTCATTGCTTGAGGAAACCTAGACATTTTGCAGCATTTTTCTCGATATCAAATATGTGGTCATTCCAACGTAAGTTGTCATTGACACACATACCGAGAATGGAAAGTTTTTCGGTTTCGACGATGCAAGTGCCATTCATAGATAATGGCTGGGTGTTTAAATTTCGCTTTATAGACAGCAGACAGCATTGTGTTTTGGAAGCATTAAATTCCAAATTGTCGGAGATAGAACAGAGCCCTGGGGCACACCAGCATTTATTTTGTGAACATCTGACTTGAAAACGTCCAAGACAACTTGAATCGAACGTTCCGAAAGGTAATTTCTAATCTAATTATCTAATCTAATCATATAATTATCCAAATGCACGCATTTTCGACAAAAGAGCTTGATACCAAACTCTGTCAAATGCCTTAGAAATATCAAGTGCAACTATCTTGCTTTCGCCAGATTGATGTACGCTTTGGTTCCACTTTTCGGTAAGACATGCCATCAAATCACCAGTGGACCTATTGCTACGAAAACCATATTGCCGGTCATTGAAAAGTTTTCGTGTTTCGAGATATTTCATGAGCTGACGATTTATCAGCGTTTCCATGACTTTGGAAAGAAGGGACGTAAGTGCAATGGGTCTGTAGGAGGAGAGAGAAGATGATTCGTCTTTTTTAGGGACGGGCTGGACAAATGCTATTTTCCATCTGCTCGGGAAGAGTCCTAAAGAGTAGGATTGATGAAAAAGCTTACGCAGTGGTTTTGCCAGCGAGGAAGAACAGCTCTTCAGAAGAAGGTGAGATATACCATTTGGACCAGCGGATTTATGTATGTTGAGATCTCTAAGTACTCTTACTACTACACGAGTGCGAAAGTAGATTCGTCCCATTGAAAATTCGACGCACTCAAGTGTAGGCGGAGACAAAGCACAATCTGGGAGTGTTGAGCTGGCCGCAAAGTGTGCAACAAGCAGATTGGCCTTATCCAAAGAGATGACAGCTGGAATGTCATTGTAAATGAGAGTTGGGGTGGAGGATGAGGCGGAATTTCTAATGTTTTTGACGAACGACCAAACATTTTTACTGCCTTTGGGACATTGCAGTATTTTTTGCCTCAGTTTTTGGTCGTATTGGAATTTCACACGCTTAAGAAGGGCGTTGCAGTCATTTCTGGCTCGTTTGAACTTTTTTCGGTCTTCCTCTGTCGGTTTGGTCTTGTAGGACCGAAAAAACATTTCTCTAACCCTGACGGCCTCTTTACAGCTCGAGTCCTACCCTGCCCTTTCTTTTGGTCTGATACTCTTAATCCGATAAGGGAAAAAGGATTTCATTCCAAGGAGAATAGTTTCAGTGATCATATCAACATCGGCATCCACGTCGTTATCGAGGGAGCATAACGACCAGTTAAAATTCCTAAAGAAGCTGTTAAGACCGCTCCAGTTGGCTTTCTCGTATTGCCATACGGTTCTTTTAGGAATTTTTTCTCTAACTGTGTGGTCGGTGTACGAGAAATTAGCTGATATGACACAATGGTCCGACGAGCCTAGAGGGGAGAGCACATCAATGGTGTACTTATCAGGGTGGGAAGTTAAAAACAAGTCCAGGGTGTTGGCGGTATGGCTATCAACGTCTGGTATTCGCGTGGGCTGTTTTACAAGCTGCGTTAGGTTGTTTTCCGCAGCGAAGTTTTCAACACACCGTCCTTCGGGTGTTCTCTGTCCAGAATGTCGAAGCCACCCAGAATTGTGTATATTGAAATCGCCCGTAATAACGATTTCAGTATGAGGATATAGGGATACAATTCTTTGAATGGAGTCAGACAGCGCATCAAACTCGTTAAAAGTTGAATTGCTGTCCAGTTTGGGGCTTCTATAAATAAAGCAGTAGTGGATAATTTGCTTACGGAGATGGAATTTTAACCACATGAAGTTGAATTCCGGATTGGAACATGGATCACAATGTGGTGGAGTTTGGTAAGCTACATCACTGCGCACGTAAATGGCGAGACCGATTTGATAGCGTACAGAACAGGTCAAAGAATCGAGGTCAGAATCGATAAGACGATTTTGCGATGACTGGAAGTTGAAAATCAATTTTCAGAAGTCGGAAACCATTCTCTATAGGACGCCGTTGTCTGGAGCCTCTATGGATACCAGAAAAAATTGGCGAAAGTTCTCTATCATTGGACAACACGAACAACCTCTTGCCTGTCGAAATGTAGTCAGATACCTTGGAATCTGGCTAGATCAGTTTCTGTATTTTGGCAAAAATGTAGATGCTGCTCTGGCCAGAGCTAAAGGTGCTTTTGCCCTTACAAAGAGACTGTTTTATAGCAGCCAACTCGATGCGAGGGTTAATGTAATCTGTAATTCCCTTTTATTAACGTTTGAAGATTTTTAATTGACGACTTCAGTGTCCTAATCTCCGGATCTTGTCTGTCAGTTAACTGTATGTACACGTTTTTGAGTCTTGAAAGAAGTCTACTTTTCTGTCGGTGTAGTGCGTCAATATTTCGGAACAGATCTTCGTTAGTTGTATGTCGATACCGTTGTGTTGTAGCGTCCATAGTTTGGTTAATTGTCTCGTCCATTCGTTTTAGGTACTTGTCGATCTCCTCGTTTGACAAATTCCTATCGGACGGTGGGTGGAGCGTGTTCGAGGCGAGCGCTCTATTCAAGGTTGCGGAGAAGCGTGTCCATCGAGTCTTACTCTAGTTGTAAGAATATCTTTGGACAAACTTCTCCAATACCGCAATTTCGTTGGGAACTGTAATTTCGGTGCTAAAACCGCAATGGTCGCTGTCATACACGAATGTGCGCAGACAGTTTAATGTTTGTAAATTCGTACCTGTCAGTCATATACGTTCATCGTACAGCAGTAGATCCAAATAAGACCCGCCTCTGGGAAACGACTGGTTATCCGTCGCTTTAAGACCGAGTCTGTACATGACAGAGTGCTGACCCCACTAATCGAGTAGTAGGTTCCCTTTAGTATTTGGCCAATTAATTCGCAATCTCTATTTTTACCGTTTAAATCGCCGCCGATTATAAAATAATTCTCCCCCGCTTCCAGCCTCAGAAGTCGAAGAAGCGTCTCCGTAATGAATAAAGTGGATTGTGAAGCCTCAGACGCATAAACAGAGGCCAAGTACAGCCGCTTTCCACTGCGGAGCGGTATGTAAATGACAACTGCCTCCAACACCAGGAACCTGCGCAAAACCCTCTTGTACACTCTGTGAAATTGTATGCCTTCTTTAATGAAAATCGCGACACCGCCTCCACGTTTGGATCTGGGCCGATTTCTTCTTCTAATAATATAATTATTGTACTCCAGTTTGTGCTTATTGGTTAGCTTGGTTTCGCTAGCGAAAAGCACATCCGCTGTTTGGTCTTGTAGCAATTTAAACATCACGGCTCTTCGTTCGATCGTAATCAGTGAATTAACATTCACCGCAAGGACCTTCAAAGTTTGCTCCACAATATGCGTACCTATTACGATATGTGTTGCGCTAGTCCCGGCAGCCGCACGTAGATCTGGTCCACCCGCTTGGCCTTTTCCTGTACCTGCTATTGCAGCTGCGCCATCTGTCCTTGGATTGCGAGCAAGATGGCCAGCATGTTAGGTGCAGCTTCCGTTGTACTCGGCATCGGCGCCGGAGAAGCAACAGTCGCTTACTGTACCATAGCCCCCCTACCTGTCGCCATTTGGGCGTAGGAAATTTGGGACGTGACGGCTGGTGTTTGAAACCTACCAGGTGAACGTTTGACCTCCACCTTCTGCTGCCGAGCCAGTTTTGCTTTCTTAATGTCAGCGAACTTAGGACAACCCCGATAGTTTGCGGTGTGTCCCACGTTTCCACATAACACGCATGAGAGCCGCGACCTATCGGATGTTCCGTCAACATCCAGAGCACACTCTTCGGAGCTGTAGTTCTTAGCGCACTTTACGCATCGAGGCTGCATTTGGCAGTTCGACGCGCCTTGCCCGAACCTCTGGCAGCGAACGCATTTTATAACGCCTTCGCTCCTTTTTAGTTTTTCCCAGTGAACCACCGGTAGTCTAGGACATTGATACTCCTTAGACTATCCAGACGGCTTTCGGGACTGAGCTGCACCAGGAAGAACGGCAAATTCATTTTCTCCCGCCAGGCTCTAGCCGTGGTAAATGGCTTTACCCCCACAAACTTGAGTCCTTCGCACTCCTTCTCTTTGAGCAGTGCCAGGATCTCCTCAAGATCAGAAGACGGTTCCATCCCCTTCGGCAGCATATATTACCGCTTTTCACACTTCGGTGTGAATGAGTAGTGCTCCGTCGTCGTTTCCTTTAGGAGCTCTTTCACTTTCGCGTAGCCCTCCACTGTATTACAGTGGATGGCATGGCGATCATTCCCCAATCGCTTAATATTAAAATTATTACCAATGACCAACTTACATAGGTCCTTGGTTTCATTTACCTCTAATTTATAGGTGTTGATAGGAGGCACCTTCTCCTTCTTCTTCTGCTGCTGTTTTTTCAGCTGCTGTTGTTTCAGCTTTTGTTGTTTTTGCAGCTGTTGATGTTTCTGCTGCTGCTGTATTGTTTTCTGCAGTTGTTGTTTCTGCTGCTGCTGGTTTTGTTGTTGGGAGCTGTCTACTTTTGATTGCTCCCTCTACCTGCGCGCAGTTTGTTTCTGCTTAATTGCAAGCACTTTTTCTTCCAGCTTTAATATGCTGCTGGTAATATTGTCTTCCGACTCAGATGAAGCTAGAGAGGCAAAGTTGTTGCCTCATACTGGACCTCAACTTTATCTCCATTCAACATGTCACTTTTTTTTTTTTTTCCTTAAATTAAGAGGGGTTCTAAACATACTCCTTCTTTTGACGGCTTTCGCCATGGCACCAGCATCCTTATTGTTGCCTTTTATAAGTCCTGTTATGGGAAGAGCGGAACGCTCTCCACCATCCATCACGTGATTTCTTTCCTTTTACATTTTGTTTTTAATTCACACAATTTCAGAGAACAAAAAAAAAACAAGAAAAAAAAAAGTTCAAAATTTATCCCGGGATTCGAACCCGTGTCCACGATACGATGACAGACGCCGCTAACCACCGGGCTTCCGAGTAAGTTAATGAGATTTCAACTAATTTCTTATAGAAACTCAATCACTATTTTTATTTTACTTTAGAAAAAGCCGATATCGGTTTGTTAGGAAACTGTGTTTTCAAGATTCTAACGATTTCAGTGAGGGTGGAATGGAATATTTCCACAGGTGAGTTTCCGGTAAAGCTCTTTGCGCATGTGGTATGTAAAAATATATTATACATTTTTAAGAAGTCTCTAAAAGTTGTAGATAAAAATTCGCTACCATTATCCGTTATAATTTTTTGAAGGATTCCGTGGTGAGAAAAAAAATGTTTGAGACATCTAATACTAATACTATTCCTAGAATCTAACAAATACACACTAGCGAATCTGGAAAACTTGTCTATTATCGTTAGAAAATGTTCTTTGTGTATTGAATTATACATAAATGTAAAATTTGTAAAGGTCTTTCAGGTGTTTCTGTTATCTTAAATTTCAAAGGCTCTCTAATACGTTCATATTTAAATTTTTGACAGATCTGACAGTTGTTAATACTCGTAACACGAGTAATAATATTTTTCATGTTAGGGAAGTAATAAGTTCTTTTAATGTGAACCAGACTCTCGTTTATTCCTCTATGGTTAGAGGAATCGTGGTAGGATCTGACCACCTTTTCCTGTTCATCAGATTGAGTTATATCCTGTAAAAGTATGTTGCTTCTAATGAGTTTTAAACGTGAATTATTGAAGTACTTGGAATACACCCGTTGAACTATTTTGAAAATTTTGTCTTCAGCCAATATTGCCGTAACCCTATTTGTACTCATATAATTTCGCAGGATTTGTATAATTTCCTTTTCATTAGTGATGTTTTTACTTTCTAGGTTAATTCTTTTTTTTCTTTTAAATAAAATGCTAAGGGTCGAGTGAAGATTTGAATAATGTGGATTCTCCGTAAGAATAATCTGATTAGAAAATTCATTGATCGGCCTTTCGGAAATTGGTATACCATCATCAATGTTCTCTTCAGCAGAGTGAATTGTATCAATGGTTTCCGATTCGTCTACATTATTTTCCATTGAAATTTCGTCTACATTTTCAAGGCTGATGTTCTCACTTTCATTCAAATTTATTTCAATTCGAGACAAGGCATCGGCGTTTGAATTTAGCTTGCCACTTCTGTAAACTATCTGATAATCATATGCTTCAAGATACGTATCAACTTGGAGTTAGGCTCCTTTAGGGAGAACAGCCAAGTAAGTGGTTTGTGGTCTGTGATGATATTGAATTTTATACCATATAGATATGGACGAAAATATTTCACAGCCCAAACTATAGCTAAAAGTTCTCTCTCTAAGGTGCTGTAAATTTGTTTGGATTTGGACAAGGTGCGGCTTGCATAACAAACCGATTTGTCTGTTCCAATTGGGCCTTGTGATAACACTGCGCCAATTGCAACATTACTTGCATCTGTAGTGACGTTAAATGGCCTAGAAAAGTTTGGGTACTGCAGTATTGGTTCATTACAGAGAAGGTATTTTGCCATCTCAAAACATGATAAATACCTGTCGTTTAGTGTAATTACTTGACCTTTTCGGAGGCACTCTGTCATTAGTTTAGTTACCTTTGCAAAATCTCTTATAAATTTCCTATAGTACCCCAAAAGCCCAAGGAAAGATTTTATTTGTTTTGAGGTTTTTGGAACCGGGAAATTTTTTATCGCATGAATTTTATCCGGATTCGGATTCGGATTCACATCCATCGGATGTGACTAGATGACCAAGAAATGATACCTCCTTTCGGAGATATTCAGATTTTGCCAGGTTAATTTTGAAATTTGCGTTATGTAACTTCTCAAGGACTTGCTTCAGATTCTCAACAACGTGGAAAAGACGATAATGTCATCTACATAAACAAAACATACTTTTCCTTGCAAGTCTCGTAACACATGGTCCATTACCCTTTGGAACGTTGCTGGTGCATTTTTTAAGCCAAATGGCATTCTAACAAATTCAAAATGACCATTGTCGACTGGGAATGCAGTTTTAGGGATGTCTTTTTCGTCTACCTGTATTTCGTGAAAACCTGATGCTAGGTCAAGAGTGCTAAAATATATTGATTTGCCTAGCTTGTCGAGAATGTCTGAGATGTTGGGTATTGGATATCTATCGTCTACAGTTTTCTCGTTTAGTTTGCGGTAACCGACGACCAGCTGCCATTTTTCTTTGCCACTAGAATCTCTTTTCTTTGGAACTAACCAAATTGGAGCGGACCAGGGAGAAAAACTTCGACGTATGATACCCTCGTCGAACATCTTAGATATCTGATTTTTCACTTCGTTTTTAAGGACATGCGGGTTTCTATAACATTTAGCATATATTGGGATTTCATCTTTGGTTTTTATTTGGTGTTTTATTTCGCTTGAAGATGAAAGTTTGTCATTTTCCTTGAAAGATATATGTTGGAATTTCCTACACAGAGTGGTAGCCTTTCGTTCTTCGGAATTAAGATGTTGAATTCGAATTAAATCAGTTACTTCTTGATCTCCCTTATATATTGACAAATTGTGTATCTCAGTGACATTGTGCGTGTTTAGAGAAATTGTAGTAATTGGCTGTTCAATAGCGAAAAGCTGTTTAGATTTGGATATATTTACTACTTCCATGTAGGAATGCCAATTGGTAGTTTTATAAACACCCTCAGATACAAAGAGGTCTAGTTTTATTAAAATCGGCCTAACATAAACATCAACCGAAAGACGTGCAATAATTTTGATCATCCCAGGGACGACAGATGTTTTGGATATCACGTTTGGCTTGAATTTTAAAGGTATCTTTACGTTGTCATTTTCCAAGATGGAGTTCTTCAAATCGACTTTCATTCCTAGACTTTTTAAAATGTCGGTACCTATGAGACCATCAAAATAGTTATGGTAGTTAAAGATTAACAAAGAGGTTTATTAGTTTTAAACTCTGAGAGACCACGCAAGGTTACTTGCTGATTAATAATTTTGGTGTCAAAAACGGTTTTGATTTCGACTGGGTATATTAGTTCTAAACTTAGGCTTTTTGCAGAATTTGAACAAATGAAGGATCTATTACTTCCCGTCTCTATCAGGAATTTGAGTGGTGATTTATTCAAACTTTCTACTAACATATATGGTAATAAGTTGCTGTTGTTGATGTCAAGGTAGACTATTGCTTCTCCGAGGCAAGTATAGGAAAATTTATGTCGTCTATTTCGTTTTGATAAATATCTTCAGGTAATTGTGGACATGGTTGATAACTTGTACTACTATCTCGGTAGGGACTTTCCTCTATATTATGTAGAAAATTTGAATTGTTATTGAAGCTATTTCAATTTGTACTTCTACTCGCAATATCCATGGGTTCTGGACGGTAATTTATGGTTTGATTAGAGCCCTGTTTTGAACACAAGTAGAAGGGAATTTTTTTCTGAACTTCGCGTTAGTTCGTTGGTCAAAATTAGAGCAATTCTGTTTAGAAAAGGTTAGGGGATTGCTAGAAACCTGTTGATGATCTGGATATTGCTGATATCTAACGGGTACATGAAATCTACTTGCAAAGCGTTGATTTTGATTTGGAGCAAATGTATTAGTTGAAAACTGTTGTTTGTTATACTGAAGGGGCTGATTTCTATAAATATTTCCTGTTCCAAATGTCTGTCCGTGAAAATTATACGAATTGCAAAAGTAAGTGGAGTTTTGCTCATTAAGGCAAACATTTAAAGCATCGGAATGCTTAATTGGTCTCTTGGATCGGATGGTTGACCCAAGCGATTCTCTAAGTCCCGAGAGAAAAGTGTTGCGACACATCTCTTCATATAACTTCTGTTTTGAAATGATGACGTTGCTATCAGTTTCATGTTTTTTTACATGATTCATCATAGCAGATAATATTTCTATTATTTTAGAATAGAATATATCAACAGTTTCGCGGTTTTGTCTAATCTGGTGGAGATCGCGTATTAAACTTGTTTCATTGCGTTTATCTGAATAATGCACAATCAAATTTTGTTTAATTTCATTTCAAACTAAAGGAGTACGGTACATATTCAGCCCCTCATTAGCCTGACCGATAACTTTATTACGAATAGCACGGAGAATAATTTTACCATAACTATTATCGTTTATTTCCGGAATAAAATCTAATAATTCTTCAAAATTTGTGAAGAAATCATGGAGAAGCCTTGGATTTCTATCAAAATTAGGTAGGTTATTAACCGCGTCAGGAATCCTGAGCGAGTTAAATACATTTTATGCGATTACGGTATGATTATTATTCATTTCAAGTGAACAGTTACTTAGAGTACGGTTAGAATTATCTAAGTTACAACTTAATCTACTGTGATTAGAATTTCTACGAATTTTTTTAATTCTATCTGCTTTGAAGGATGCCATTGAAAGGCTACTCGCCTATTTATAAAAACTTCGATTTGCTCCTATACGTTATGTGATCTTTTGTATACGTCCCGATCTTCTTGTAGGTGTTATTGTATAGGTACACGACTTGATTTCACAGATTTTTCGTTTGTGTGTTAGTTTAATTTGAATGATTGGCTATTATTATTTTTACTTATGTAATTAATTTTCAGACTGCTTTTTTATTTACCTTTTTTTTTATCAAAATGGAAGGTTATGATATGAACAACTCATTTAAGATTGTTGTATGTTTTATTTTTCACAGATTTGTTTCATAAATTTTATCGCTGCATTCGTTTTCACCATGGTATATTTTCCACTAAATTATTTAAATGTTTTCTTGCTGTTTGATTTATTTTTCGCGTCTTTTATTAGAACGCGTTGGTTCTTCTAGCTTTTTTACAAGTGCACGTTGGCTACTGAAACTGTTCGAGTTTTGCACTTTTGTGAAAAAAAAACTATCCGAATGCGCCAGTTAAAGGTAGTTTAAATAAAACACTTTTGAATTATTTTTCGACTAAATTTTATTAACAATTTTTCCTTCTATCATCTACACTTCATATGAACTGCTAGTCTACTGCTTCCGAAAACGTTACCCAAGCGTCACCCCAGCGTCACCCAAGCGCAAAACAAGCCAAAAGACACCGTTACCAAAACAATAAAACATAGAACATGAAAAAGTAAAACGACGCGTTAACATTTGTTGCCAAGATTGGTAGAAACGATTGGCGTAGATTTGTTGCTGACGCTTAAGTGTGCACCTAGATGTAGGCAACGTGTTGCGGAACGTAACTCGTGCTCAAAAAAATTACAAGCAAATTTTATAACAGATTTTGGTTTCACATTAAGTAAGATATAATAAAATCATGAAATATTTCTATAACTTCCGAATAGCTGTTCAAATAATCCTGTATAATAATATGTGTATATTTTTTTTTTTTCAAAATTAAATATTGAAGAAAATACGAAGTCCGACGTCCAAGTAAGTTCCAAACAATAATTTAAGTCTGATTGATGAGATATTAAAACCGGGTGAATATGTAAAATATATGGGGATTGCCGCCATGTATGCTAAATCATTGCCCCGGTTCTTAAAAAGTATGTTTCTGATATATCGATTTTTTTCTTTGTAAAAAAGTCAAATGTACATTTTTTTTAAACGAATTGCTGCATGCTTCTTAATCTATTTATTAAAAAATCTATGTGTACACATCCGCCCTTGATAAAAGTAAAGCAAATTATTAATGACAAAATATATACTATACATACATAATATATTAAGATAAAGTAAATAATCATATACATACAGTATGTTAGAAGGATTAACAGACAGATTGATCAGTAAACTTGTTTATTGTCTATTTTAAGGTTAGGCAAAAACCCTCAAACCGGGTGCTGATTATAAAAGAAAAACAAATCTGTAACAGTTCTGTTTTAGTCCGAATAGGACACAGAGATTTTGCTTCACTCAGAGTGATTCGAGGTATAATTCACAGTATTTTTTTTTCTGTGCTTGAAACTCTACAACAGCCAAATCTACGTGTCAGTGTTATGCCTTCACACGTAGCATTTTTCTGTCTGAGTTCCAAGTACAAATGAAAAACTGACTTGCCATGGGCAGGTCTCGAACCTGGACCCTCCGAGTGAGAAGCGATTGCAAGTACCACTTCACCACGGCCACCCCTAATTTTTATTAGAAAGAGCGAACATTCCCATTAGGTATGGAATATGGTTTATTTCATTTGGCTACCTCGGCCGGCTTCGCAGTAGCGCAACTGTTGACTGTTTCTGGATCTATCTCACGAATGACTAGGACGAGTCGTTTCTGGACTGTCCGCTTGACATCAACCTTTAAGAGCATCCCACAAATAAAAATAAAAAAATATGATCGGGAAAGAACTATCAGTGTCAAAGTAACATATATATTGTAGCACCTATCCTGGTCTTACTGAAATTCGTGAGCACCTGAAAAAAATATTTGATGAAAACCAAATAACAAGTGATCATTTCACAGTCAAGTTCTTCCTTCAGATGATTATCTAGATATCAAGAAGCCACGGAAGTATTGTAAGATATCAGATGATTTAAAACACGACACTGCCACTTTTTTCACCTTCCAAAATATTTTGCATCAATATATTGTTACCGCCGAATTCTCCGTTCAACGCGCCGTACCACGGAAGGGTGCCCGACCACCAAGGAGAGTGGTCGTAGGTTAAGGTGCTAAAATGGGCGCCACGCAATTGCACTTCCGTCTTACTACCCACATCCAGAATCGCGACTGAATGGGGGATTCGCGCTCCGAGAGGACAAAACAAAATAATGAAAAAAAAAAAAAAAAAAAAAAAACGGAGGAGAAAAAAAAATTAGAACAAATCGGTATCTTCAAACGTTACAATCTTTAATGACTTCTTAAATATAAATTCACAATATCTCTTAAAACTAGCTTTGGTCTCAGTTATTTAGTTTTAAATCCATTAATCTTAACCTTTTATAATCCAATACAATTCAAAACAAAATATACATGATTTAACTAGCATGATAATAAAAAACCAAAAAAAGGGATTACTCGGATACGAAACCCGGAATCGAACTCGCCTCCTCTGCTTTCCACGTCGCGTCGAGGTCAAACGCCAACGAAGTCACTTATTATCTTTATGATTTACTCAAAACCCGATTAACATGGGAACAAAAACCAACTATACCGAAAGATTTTATTGTACATAAATCGTAAACGAATAAAAGTACTTATTTCAATAGCTTGAATACTTGCAACTTATATTCTTCTCCCCGAGAAAACATCAAATTCTGGATCTTTAGCCACTTCTTCCAGCCTGGTTTCGTCTTTTTCCAAAATGTTGCGCTAGCACTACTTCAAATTATACCACCGCACACTCAAAAAAAAAAACAATCTCCAACCACCATAAATGTATATAGCACAATTTATTTGGGACTAATCGGTAAACTACGAGTATGTGATAGTTTCAATTCAATTCGTTTTTTTTTTCTTTCACTTCATTGCATTTTTTTTTTGTGTATTAATTCACTTTTGGTATCTCAAATTTAATTTCAGGTACTCTATTTTTCTTTTCTTTTTTTTTCCCCCGAGAACTTCTAGTTTTCTTTCCGGCACTATCTAGCTTCCTATTCTCTTTTTTTTTTAAATTTCTCGATAAATTCTTTTGGAAGCTATTATCATTCACTAGCTAGTTAATTTTTCTTTCTTTTCTTTTGTTTGTCCTATTTTTTCCCGTATTTGTTTTCTCTTACACTACTAACTATTTTTCACCGGACTACCGAACTGCTTGCTTGACTCCTTCCAACTGACTCTCACTTTCAATCGCAGCCTTCCCATTTTCCCACGCCCTACCAGTCGCCTGTTTTCACCAAACTCGTACCACCTACCATGATCCGTTTTTTTTTTTCGTGTTCAACTGGTTCATCAGATCAGACCACATCTCCTGATTTCTACATCCGCTAATCCTTACCGAAGGAATATCATACGATACCATGACGTCGGATCGCGCAATGTGGGAACTAGAGCAATTGAAACGGAAAAAAAAAATGTTCCTCCACGGAGATTCGAACCTGGGAACCGAGAATTGCTTGCCGGGTTGGAAACCCACTGACCCAAGTTATTGCTGCCGTCGATGGTGCCAAGATATGAACAGGTGCTAGTGATGGTTGGAAGAATATTCTTAATTACCAGCGAACGAAAACCTGCTCACTACAACCCATAATAATATCTTGCAACATTTCAAAAACAGGTTTAATTTTATAAACCTTTTCTATTTCAATCACGGTTGTGACACAGAAGCAGAAATGCATTTCCATGCTACTTTTCATGGGAATGAACCGCGTGATGGTCTTGGTGGCAACATAAAGCGTTTGGGAACACGTGCCAGTTTACAGTCAGCTCCAAATAAATCAATCACTGCACCCAAGCGTTTGTAAGAATAGCCCGAAGCATCGTTGTCTCACATTACAATTTATTATTCTGATGAAAATGAAATCGACCAATAGAAAATACATCTCAAAAACCGTTTTGATACTGCGGTAACCATACCTGGCACGAAAATATTTCTCACATTCATTCCGACCACTGAGGCTGTTATAATCAAACTAACAAATAACGGTATAGGTCATAAAATTGTAAATATTTTTAAATACGTTATTGTACCTACAAAATCTTATTTTATTATAATCTACCACCAAACCTCTATTAAAGCAAAAAAAATCGGGTACAACATTATTTACCTATTATTTGAATCAATGTTCATGTAAGTCACGTTAACTGACTAGACACGAGAACGGGGTTGCCGCCGCGCTTCGACATTATAATACATATAGCTCCTAAACGGCTCCGCGGTCCATTACAAAACTTTTCATGGAGTACAAATCCAATATAAGATTTTCTTTAAATAAAGATAAAAAATAAAAAATAGTAAATATCTCTATATTTGATTTTAAGCTCTTTACGTTTTTTCTTAACGTGTGCTCTCCATTTTAGTTTAGCGTTGAGTGTCATACCGAGGTATTTGGCCTCCTTCGCGTAAGGAATTCGTACTGCGTTGATAAACACCGGTGGATTCTCAATTTTCTTGAGAGTGAAGTTCACGTGCACAGACTTGTTTTCATTAAGCGCGATTCGCCAAGTCTTTGTCCAATTGTTAAGCCGTGTAAGGGCACGTTGCAACTTAGCAGTTGCTTCTTCGACTGTTTTAGCCGTTGCCAAAATGGTAGTGTCATCAGCAAATGTAGTTAGGACAGTGTCGTCCGTTTGCGGTATATCGCGGGTAAAAAGCAAATATAGCAGAGGGCCAAGTACACTTCCTTGCGGCATCCCCGCCTTTATTTTCTTAAAAGTGGAATATTCGTTTCCGTGTCTCACAGGGAAGGGTTGGTCTTCCAGGTATGAACCTAAAATACGAGACAATTGCTGGGGTAGGGCTTGTCGAAGTTTATATTTTAGGCCTTCGTGCCATACCTTATCAAAGGCTTGCGAAACGTCAAGGAATGCGCTTGAGCAGACTAACTTACACTCGATTGCTCGTTCAATTACATCGGTTATTCGATGCACTTGGTCAACTGTAGAGTGTTGGCTTCTAAAGCCAAATTGATGATCAGGCAAGAGGGAATTTGTGTCGGTAATTGGTTTAAGACGATTAAGAAGGATTCGCTCGAAGATCTTTGATGTAATCGGGAGAAGCGATATTGGTCTATATGACTTGACTTCAGTCAGCGGTTTACCGGGTTTCGGAACCATAATAACTTCGGCTACTTTCCACTGGTGCGGTACATGCTCTAATCTAATGCTGGCATTTATAAGATAGAGCAGCTTTAGCAAACCTTTTTTCAGCAACGCTTTAAGTATCTCTCCCGTTATTAAGTCATATCCCGGGGCTTTATTGGGCTTAAGCGTGTCTATAACTTGTCTAAGTTCCCTAAGTGTATTCTTTTCTACTGGAAAGTTTGTCGTCACGTCTAGCGTATTGACATTCTCTGGTAGCACTTTCCCGTCGAATGGTTTAAACTTTTCTGCAAGATGGTCGGCGAAAACATTAGCTTTTTCCTTATCTTCTTTCGCCCAGTCATCCGGGTTTCTTCTTATTGGCGCCATGTGTATTTGGGGCTTTCGAACACTTTTAACGGCTCTTCATATAGAGTAGTTGGTATCCTTTGTCGCTGTGAGTCTTTCAAGCTAGTTATTAATACCTTGGTTATTGAAGTGCTTGATCGATTTGTTCAACAAGTCACAGAGCCTATTGAAGGACGTTTTATCTTGTGGTGCCCGGGTTTCATGCCACTTTTTCCGCGCTCTTCGTTTCTTCTTTATCATTTCTCTGATTTCCGGTGGGTACGAGTATCTTATGCCGACTTTGGGAACTTTGTTCGATTCGCGGGGAGTGTTACTCCAGGCCTCTTGCTGTATGACTTCAACAAAACTTTCAACTTATTTTTCAAGTTGATACGGCGTTCTAAGTGCTACTTTCAACTCAGTATTGTCTATCAAGGATTCGCACAGTGAGAGGATAACGGGAGAATGATCGGAGGAAAGTTCGAGGCTTTCTTCAACTTTGACGTAACTAGCGTTTACTCCTTTTCCGACAAATAAGTCTATTAGATCGGGTGTTTTGGCGACATCCGAGGGCCAGTATGTCAGCTTGTTGAGTAAAAATAGCAACCACATTCCATACCAGCCATGTAAAGAGGTTTGCCTTTTTGATAGATACATCTTGAGCCCCAAAAGGTGTGCTTCGCGTTAAATTCTCCATCAATAATGAAGATTGGTCCAAGAGAGTTGAATAGGTCAATAAATTCGTGTTTTTCTATTTTGCAACGCGATTGGCAATAGATTGAGTAATTTTTATTTTTAGCGCGCACCACGGTCGTTTTAAATTTTTTCAAGTTCAATAATTGCTTCCAGAGTATGTTCAATGCAGTCTTTTATGAATAGGGATGATCCGCCTCTTGCGTTTCCCGATGGATGATGAGCGTGGTAGTCGCGGTAACCTTTTAGTTCCACGCGCGATTCAGTCGCCAGGTGAGTTTCAGAAATTAAACATATGTCAATTACTTTTTCCTGAATGAGAATATTTAGTTCATCGATCCTTTTCTGTAGCCCGTTGGCATTCCACGCAAGTATATTGAGCTTCTTTGCCTTAAGAAGCTTAAGAAGCCGTTCGACTATTATCTTATTTATTTTAGTCTGTTCTTCTAGTCTCTCGAGAATTACTGAGAACACATTTGAGGCAGGAACCGGTGATGTACAGTTAGTCATATTTACTCGCGGCGTTATTTGCGCGTAAGTTTTTCCACTTTCCACTTGCGCATTGTTATTTTTGACGTTGTTGTTATTGGTGATTTTAGCGTTTGTCACCATTACCTTCTTTAAAGGCTTTGGAGTAGGACCGCTGTTGTTATTTCTCATTCTAACTGTCCCTGCGTTTTTCAAAGGCTTCGTTTTTTATTGATCTCGTAGCTTTTGCAACTCCTTCGCGACTTCGCAGCCTCGGTAGTTAGCTGGATGTTTTCCCTTGCAGTTAATGCATATCGCTGGGGACACTTTCGGGGCATTACACTCTCGAGTCAGATGTTTGCCAGCGCATTTTACACAGCGAGGTTCCTTCTGGCAGTAGGCATGAGTATGTCTGAATCCCTGGCAAAGTGTACATTGGGGAATTAGCCTAGAGTTTTTCCGCGGAGGTTCAATTTTGACAACAAGTCCCAAAATTGAATTTATGGCATAAATTCTTTCTAAGCTTTCGGTTTTGTCGAAAGTTAGCCTAAAGAGGGGAAGACCGCGTCTTGGGTTCGTCCTCTCGCTTCCAACATTGCGCTGTTTTTGCGCAAGTATATTAACTGCGTCGATTATCTTAAAGCCTTTATTTTTAAGGTCATTTACGATGTTTTCTTTAAGGTAAGAGGGATGCAATACAACGCGTATGGGTCTTTCCATTTTATTTTCGTACATATGTCATTGAATCTTCTCGGCATTTAATTTTTGCGAAAGCGAACGGTAATTGTCTGGATTAAGGTCCATTGATAGTCCATGTATCGTTATTACTAGATCTTACTTTATAATCGGTTGAGCACAGTGATTTCAGGATTATGTGCAACTTGTTGTAGTCCGAGATTCCAAAAACGTTTATTGGCGGCGGCGGTCTTCGTTTGGGTTGCTTTGTTGCCTTATCAACCTCAGCAGTGTTAAAGCTGGCTTGCTTCTTTGTTTGTTCAATATCAGGCGAGGAAGTAGCTTTGCGCTTCTTACCTGGTTTTTTTTAAGTATCCAGTCCGTTTCGCGGACTAGCTCTTCTTCGTCCGTGTGAAAACTCGAATTTTCGGGGCGGTCAAGTAGCGAAACAGACTCAGACTCAGATTTAGATTGCGGCTTAATGGCATCTAGTTGCTTTTTTAGATCGGCACAGAGCAATTCCATATTTTGGAATCTGGCGCGGAGATCAGAATTTTCGTGTTCGAGATTCTGTAGCTTATTCGGTGTAATGTTATTGCCCTGAGCTACCGACTGTGCTTGGTCTTTGCTTTCGCATGATTTTCCTAGCGATCCGGGTGCTGGAGATCTCGTGACCTTTGAGCATTTTTTAAAGGGGTCCTGGTTTATATTTCTATTATTTTGATGATTATTTGAACTCATTTTAGTTCCCTCGAGTAGCGGAGAAAGGGTAGTCCGTCTGTCCAGAGATCCGCATTAGACAGATAAGGCTGGCTGATCCGGAGGTCGCCAAGTATCCGGATGCTCCGTTAGAGATTGAGCTATTTTTATACTGGGCCCCTAACCTGGTCGATTCTGGAACTGGTCGCTTAACACCTTAATCCGGCCCAGTGCATTTTAGTCGCCTCTTACAAGCATGCCTTACCTCGGGTATATTCTAAGACCTAACCCGAAGTGTTTTGAAGAACTGTTTACAGCCATCTTAAAATATTTAGTAGAACAAAAAATTAAAAAATACATAACAATAATACATATTTCTTAAAAAAGCATTTACTCAAGAAAACAAAAGAAATAGCAGCTAATAAAAGTAATATTTACGAGTACTATTTTGAAGAAAGACAGTTTGAACACGCACACTTATTTAGTACCCAATTTGTAAAATAGAAGCAAAGTGGAGCAATGAATTTTGCTATCACTAACTAGGTTTCCTGTTTCTATAGCAGCCTCTAAAGCTATGCGTGCTCAAAAAAATTACAAGCAAATTTTATAACAGATTTTGGTTTCACATTAAGTAAGCATATAATAAAATCATGAAATAATTCCATGACTTCTGGATAGCTGTTCAAATATTTCTGTAGAATAATATGTGCATATTTTTTTTCAAAATTAAATATTGAAGAAAATACGATGTCCGACGTCCAAGTAAGTTCCAAACAATGATTTAAGTCTGATTGATGAGATATTAAAACCGGGTCAATATGTAAAATATATGGGGATTGCCGCCACGTATGCTGAATCATTGCCCCGGTTCTTAAAAAGTATGTTTCTGATATATCGATTTTTTTCTTTGTAAAAAAGTCAAATGTACATTTTTTTAAACGAATTGCTGCAACCATATGCTCGTTGACTTGAATGCTTCTTATTCTATTTATAAAAAATCTATGTGTACACATCCGCCCTTGATAAAAGTAAAGCAAATTATTAATGACAAAATATATACTATACATACAAAATATATTAAGATAAAGTAAATAATCATATACAGTATGTTAGAAGGATTAACAGACAGATTGATCAGTAAACTTCTTTATTGTCTATTTTAAGGTTATGCAAAACCCATCAAACCGGGTGCTGATTATAAAAGAAAAACAAATCTGTAACAGTTCTGTTGGCATTTTGTTGTTTTCGTTTTATTAGTGTTCTATTAGGTACTCTATTATTTGTTCAACAATTTGTTCAATACATACAAACTTTTGAAATTGCTAGAAATATGTGGTAAACAAGTTTATATGATTTATGCAAAATTTAAAACTAGCGTAAACTTATTTATCGTCATTTACTCGTATGCCATATTGTCATATCTGGCACCTATTTTAACATGTATGTACAGAGTGATCAAAATACAGTTTTTTTTTTTAAATAAAATAAAATGAACAAAAACCCAATATTTTCGGATTTATTAGAAAGAGCGAATTTTCCCATTAGGTGTGGAATGTGGTTAATTTCATTTGGCTACCTCGGCCGGCTTCGCAGTAGCGCAACCTGTCAACCCAATTTTCGAAGACTTTGTTGACTGTTTCTGGCTCTATCTCACGAATGACTTGGACGAAGGGCTTGAATCGTTTCTGGACTGTCCGCATGACATCGACCTTTAAGAGCATCCCACAAAAAAACAAAAAAATGTGAACGGGAAAGAACTATCAGTGTCAAAATAACATATATATTGCAGCACCTATCATGGTCTTACTGAAATTCGTGAGCACCTGAAAAAAATATTTGATGAAAAACAAGTGATCATTTCACAGTCAAGTTCTTCCTTCAGATGATTATCTAGATAGCATATGTACAGCTCTACATATTTTGAAACCTATACATTGCAGACTAGCAAGCTAAATATTTTAAATCATTGAAAGACAATATTGTCGAGGCTGATGTTATTGTTCAATGCGATTTTGCTGAGAACTACAGCTATGTAATACAAGATGCTGTCCAGTCTTTCCCTTGGAACAACTACCAGGCTTTTCTTTCGACATCGGTTTATTATTAATGACAAGACATAAACTACGGAAGTATTGCAAGATATCAGATGATTTAAAACACGACACTACCACTTTTTTCACCTTCCAAAATATTTTGTATCGATATATATTGCAACATTTCAAAAACAGGTTTAATTTTATAAACCTTTTCTATTTCAATCACGGTTGTGACACAGAAGCAGAAATGCATTTCCATGCTACTTTTCAAGGGAATGAACCGCGTAATGGTCTTGGTGGAAACATAAAGCGTTTGGGAACACGGGCCAGTTTACAGTCAGCTCCAAATAAATCAATCACTGCACCCAAGCGTTTGTAAGAATAGCCCGAAGCATCGTTGTCTCACATTACAATTTATTATTCTGATGAAAATGAAATCGACCAATAGAGAATACATCTCAAAAACCGTTGTGATACTGCGGTAACCATACCTGGCACGAAAATATTTCTCACATTCATTCCGACCACTGAGGCTGTTGTAATCAAACTAACAAATAACTGTATTGGTCATAAAATTGTAAATATTTTTAAATACGTTATTGTACCTACAAAATCTTATTTTATTATAATCTACCACCAAACCTCTATTAAAGCAAAAAAAATCGGGTACAACATTATTTACCTATTATTTGAATGAATGTTCATGTAAGTCATGTTAACTGACTAGACACGAGAACGGGGTTGCCGCCGCGCTTCGACATTATAATACATATAGCTCCTAAACGGCTCCGCGGTCCATTACAAAACTTGGCATGGAGTACAAATACAATATAAGATTTTCTTTAAATAAAGATAAAAAAATAAAAAAAATGCGAATTTTGTGAAAACCGAAAATGGTTTTTTTCACTTTTTTCAGTGTTTTTTTTTATTTTTAAAATCCGTTATAAAGGTCATTGAATGAAGTATAAAACCCAGTGGTTAATTTATTTTACTATATCGTACCGTACCGTATGGGTGCAGTAGTACCTGTGTCGAGGTTATGTATAGTTATAACATACTCAAATATAACTGAAACGGAAACTTGAACCTTTTCGCCTTTCTGCTTCACGTGAAATGCTCCATATACAGAAACAGATGATGCATTTTTTTAAAAGTTTATTTGGGCATTTTTTTAAATGTTTATTTGGGCACTCATTCATTCACCGAATTGACATTAGAAGCCATTTTTAAAATCGAGGGCACAAAAAAAATGTTGAATTGAATATGATGGATCAAGTTATACGGGCGTTTTCTTTTTTAAGAGCAATTCGTGTGTATCTCTTGAAATTACCACACAAGTAAAGTAAAACCAACAATTAACAAGCCAAAGAAAAATTTAAGATGAACCAATATCAATAAACAGAACTAATTTTCTAACTTATTCATAATTATATTATATATTTTAATTGCATATTTATGTATGCGTATGTTGCGTTTTAGGTTAAAGGCCTACTTTGTTTACCGCCGCAAGAAAACAATTCTTCAATTACCTCTGGCTACAAGATACCCCGTTGCTGCTGGGTCATACGTGTATAGTCTTTCTAACAGAAATGTGTATTAATTACGGATTTTCATTTGTACGTTAGTGGCTATTCAAATCGAAATAATGTGTACATTGAGCTGTAAGACCCGAGCACTCTAATCTTGTCCGGACGTTCACAAAAACCTTGCTCAAGTGCGTCAATATTTTCTGGCGTGGGTTGGCTTCGTTGTCGGGCTTTGGCTTATGTCCTAGAGCATACTTGTAAAACTTACTCATTACACGGTGTTGTGACATTGTAAGAACAGTCATTAATTGTTATCGATCACTCTCCAAGACTGTCAAACTGTGACGGTCATTCCAAAATGACTGCCAAGCAAAATTAGCCCGAAGCATGTACATATATGTATGTATATAGATGTCAGATATGAGCAAATGATACGGATATAGCACAAAATATCAGAACATGCTTATCCATGTATATTTATGTCATTTGAAATTTAAATACTAACTCATACTCGTATTATTATTATATTTCTTATCGACGAGCAAGACGTCACCAGCTTACTGATTAAAAATATAATAAACAAATATGCACCTAGGCATAATACACATAGAGTTCGTCCTTATTGTGAATATATATATGAATATGAATACTAAATGTTAAAAGTTAATAATAGTACTAACATATTTAAAAACTATTTGACAGTCAGAATTGAGCTTATGGAAAGCTAGACATGATGTAAGATATTAATGTCGTTGATAAGGAGAAGTTTATATGCTATGCATGTAGGTACGACAATAGTAAAAAGCAAGTGGAACTCTATAAATACCATATTTACCCGATATAGCCATTGAGTAGCATTGAAAACAACCCGTGTAATTGACTGCTACTAAATATCTCATCAAAGCAAAAAGGTTACCGTCTTGAACAAGATTGATTTTAGAATTAAGGTTGACACATCCTCGGTATTTTTCTTTCACATCATTAATTGTAGTTGTGTGATGAGCAATATAACTTTCATTCGCAACAAATATATGCAATGATTTCTCCTTAAAAATAAAATCATATATATATATATATTTTTTTTTTAATATTATTATCTCTTAACATAATAAAATAATATATTTTTAAATAATAATTTTCCTTCGTCTGAGATTTTTATTCTAAAGGGTCCGCCATCTAACGTTTTTTTTTTTTCAACTAGTACTTATTTCGTGAATGGTAACACTTAGCTCATGTCTGATTTGACAGATAATTAGTTTTATCCTTCCGGTTGATAATGGAAAATAATTTCATTCAAATGGCTGCCTCGGCTGGCCATGCAGTAGCCTACACGATCGGTCCAATTTTTAAGCACATTATCGATTGTGTGCAGGTGTATTTAACCAATGGCTTCACGAATATTGTCCTTTAAAGCGTCAATTGTCTCTGGCTTGTCGGCGTAACACTTATCTTTTACGGCACCCCACAAATAATAGTCCAACGGTGTCAAATCGCAGCTCCGAGGTGGCCAAACGACATCAGCTCTGCGGCTGATAATGCGATCTTCAAAAACAGGGCGCAAAACATCGAGTGTAGCTTCGGCTGTGTGGCACGTAGCGCCGTGCCTCCTCTTCAATTTTTGTGAACAAAAATTCGTTCAACATGGCCCGATAACGATCGCCATTGACTGTAATGGCCACTCCTTGCTCATTTTCAAAGAAAAATGGTCCAATTATGCCTCTGCCCAATTTTGGGTGTATCGTCTTTTCAATGTATGCGTGCGGGTTTTCCGTGCCCCATATGCGACAATTTTGCTTGTTTACATACCCGCTAAGATCAAAATGAGCTTCATTTGAAAAGATGATTTTTTTGGCAAAATCGGGATCTTCTCTAAGTCGATCGCAGGCCCACTTAGCGAAGCGTTGTTCAAGCGTATACATAACCATAACCATAAGCACTAGTTAAAAAAAAAAACTTTAGATGGCGGACCCTTTACTAGGCTCTAGTAATATAATAAATATTTTAGTATAATTATGTTTTATTTTCGAAATGATGCTGACTTTGCACATTCACAATAAAGTTAGAGCGTTTTGAGTAAAAAGTAGTAAAAATCAAGTTGTAAACAAGCAGCAGACTTTTCCAGACGTATTCCCTTGTGACCTCGAAACACATATTTTCCATCTTCCCGTGTAAAGAAATATATGTTCTGTATATTATATGATATCTATTATTATTTAGATTGTTTCCTTTTTATATATAAAAGGCTGTAAGAAATGGTGGAAACAGACATCGAATAATTTCCCCATTTTCTGTGAAAATGTTGTTACACAAAATGTTTGGGGTACCAATTTCATTTAAAGTATATGTATCTGGTTTGTTTCATTGCTTCTGGGACACTGAGGTTTGCAGAAATATTACTGTATGATCAGTGGAAGTTTTGAGCAATGCATCTTTAAGTAAAAAAATGCAAAGTTGGCAAACATTGTTGCAATATTCTAGGACCTAGAGTCTAGGTTATTTATTACTGGATGAAGATATACTCGTATGATTTATCTGTTGAAAAAGCTTGGTTTTTAAGCTCAGGAAAAGTACAAAAGAAAAAAATTGTTCTAGGTACTAATTGATTTTATTTCAACAATCAAGCCATTTATTTGCTCGAATTTTGTTAGTAAAGACAGTTACAATACTTTTTTTCGATATACATACCGTCAAAAATGTTGTTCCTTTGCCCTTTATGCTTTAAATATAGAAGTTTCAGGACTAACTGTCGGCGGACGAATACGGAACCTACTTTTAATGGTAATTAACTTAAATTAATTTTGAAAAAGTCAGCAATTGTCGCACAATTCTGAAAGCACTACTGAGACCTGAGTTACACTATGTTGGATACCTGGAAACTGCAGTAAATTGGAAATTAATTATTAAAAACTACAATGTTTTGAATCATATGAGAAAACGTATGAGTTTAAATAATTTTTAAATGTATATGTTAGTTATTGTCTGAAGTCTGAATTATGAAAACATAGACCAATCATTTTTATGAAAAATCTCATTGTAATCAATATTTGTTGTTCTTGCTCCGGAACTGAAATATATAGACTGACTCAAGAGTTAGCAACGTACTCGTACAGTGGGCTATGCGAGAAATAGCCTGTTCTTAAGTCAACACCAGCTGATTTGAGCGTCTGTCCTGCGACGTGTTTATCATCATGGCAAAGCTAACGCTTACAGGAAACTGTACTTCTTTAAATTGAAATGGGAAATTTTCTGGAATGGTATAAACCTTGTTTCAACTAAACCACAATTCACTTGATATCCATTGTATAATTTCGGAGGATTGATGTTCCGAAGAAGCATTATTGGAATACCGACTTTAATTGTAATCCGATGTGCAGGAAGGCCGTTGGAATTGAGAGAATTTAGAAATTTTACGGTACAATAAGTGCTATCAATTCCATATAAAATAATATCACTGGTCGTTTCTAGGTATCGTTGAAACATCCAACAACTGCTTTGTTGTGATATCTTTTTTTTGTTTTCTTAAAGAACTTAATACTCAGATGGGTATGACTACACTTATGATGCCAAAATGTCAAAGCATGTATTAAGTTTTTTGGAAAATGAGGCAGAAAGAGAAAGGAAGGTGTTTGGGCTCAGTTTTTAATTTTTACAGGGGTTAATGAAAAGACTAATTTATAATTGTAATTCGAGGCAACCTATCATCTTACATGATTTTAATTGCCTGGAAAAAGAATGTCTTTCGTGCGCGGTTGGGTTTGAATACTGAATCATCCGATTTGAAATATAGAACCACTTGAACCACGCCAACCCACCACCTACGATCTGTGCAAAATCTATGTATACCAAGTGAATAATTTCCTGTAACGTGGAAATAACTTTGATAATCATTTCTGACAATTTCACTTCACCATTCTCCCCCGCTAGAGTTTCTTCAACTACTTTGAATAACATTGTAGAGAATTCTTGACCGCGTGAAGTTCCTCTAACTTTTGCTGTTATGTTAACCGTCATGCGTCGTCGGTAAGCCGCTTGCCCATAATCTGGTTATTTTGGCGAAAAAAAAATACAATGTTCGATCAGCATCTATAGTACTACTTTGCTATTTGACAATGTTCACTGATCAAATGCAGTTATATAGTAGTCCTGAAACACTTTTGCCTTGTCAATATTACTAGTTAGTTTAGTTTTAGATGCATTTTATTTTCTAATCAATAACTCTTACATACTAACAAAAAATGCTTAAATGCTAGCTTAAAATCATTTAACAATCTTATACTAACTTACTGGCCCCACACAGGCACTCTAAGCTACTCTAAATTCTTATATCTATGTCTTTCGACTTTATTAAAATTTTATTTAGAATTATTTATATTGTATGCTTAAGGCTAAGAAAAAAGAATTGCTAATAAAAAACTTAGCATATGGACATAATTTTTTATTTTTATAAAATCTTAATATCTGACTTAATATAAACCTTAGTCTACCTAACCTACATACACAATACAACATAAGCACAATAATATACATATATTAATATATATTATTGTATATATCAATATATATATGTTTGTTAAATGCTAACCTAAACCTATGTAAGCTGGCAATCGGTATTTACACAGCAAATGGATTGGTCAGCTTTGCCTCATTAGTGAGGCTGGTCCGTAATTGACGGAAACGATGACGAAACATCTTCTCCATCATTCAACCACCAGAATGCTGGTGCTGCTGAACGACATACCTGCGATTCCCCACCGCCCTATTGAACCTGAAACGATCCACACTGCAATGTGCGACATCTCTGTTGTAGTTAAGTCGCCTGTCCCCAGCTGTCCGATAATCTTTTAAATGGACCGCAGATCTATTCTGCAGCAGATTACCTTTACCCTCGCATCGAGTTGACTGCTATAAAACAGTCTCTTTGTAAGGACAAAAGCGCCTTTAGCTCTGGCCAGAGCAGCATCTACACTTTTGCTAAAATACATAAACTGATCTAGCCAGATTCCAAGGTATCTGACTACATTTCGACAGGCAAGAGGCCGGCCGTGCTGTCCAATGATCGAGAACTTACGCCAATTTTTCCTGGTATCCCTAGAGGCTCCAGACAACGGCGTCCTAAAGACAATGGTTTCCGACTTCTGAAAGTTGATTTTCAACTTCCAGTCATCGCAAAAGCGTTTTATCTTATCGAAGTCATTCTGCAAGAGAGTATTAATAACCTCGATTATTAGACCTGATCTGTACGCTACAAAATCGTCTGCGTACGCAGTAGTATTGGAAAGTGAGCCTATCAAGTCGCTTGTATAAATGATCGCGCCTTGCTGAAGACCATTTTTAATTTGAAATATTCCAACAGAAGTCACATCACCATTTTTCATGAACTGTCTGTTGGTTAGCATATTATAAAGAATGTACAATAGTGGTTTACTAATCCACAGCCTAATCAGCTTATAGAAAAGACCCTCTAACCATACGGTGTCCAAGGCTTTATCCAAATCAACAAGGCAGGCGCCAGTACATTGTTTTTTGCGTTTATTCCATTGGGTATCGAAAATCAGTTTAGTCGCCGCATCTGAGATATCATGTCCCGACTTAAAACCGAATTGATTATCCGGAACCATATGTTTGTCCTCAACCCACCTAGTCAGAGCTCTATTGATTACCTTTTCAAAAACCTTACTGATATTCGGAAGGAGACTTATCGACCGGAGATTCGCCGGATTGGATATATCCTTTTCCTTTTTGGGGATAGGTTGAACCACCGCCGTTTTCCAATGCGCTGGATAACGTGCATTATTCATTGCATTATTAAACAGGGTGGTGTAAATGTCCACCGCTTCTAGAGGAAGATGTCGAAGCACGATGTTCGGAATACCATAAGTCCCCACTGATTTCTTAACTCTGATTGTGTCGAAGATCTCATGGAGTCCTTTCTTCGAAATGAACGGGGCTAGGTCACCCTCTCTGGCAATGACATTATTTGCAATAGTTTCGTCGCTAAACCAGGTGAAACCAGAGCCGTTGGATCGCCAATTCTCTACTTAATTTCGAATGTAGCAGTTGTGCACCAAGACGCGATATTCCAGGTCATAATTAGGGCTAATGATATCAATGGCCTTGTATACTTCCCGGAAAGTCGCCCCTATGGTCTCAACCTTCTCCTGCGGATCCTCGATCACAAAGAAGTCGTCATCGTCAGCGGCTTCATTTGGATCAATACCTGCTATTGTGAGTAACCGTTCGTTGTCTGTTGTCCGGGCTATTTTAAGACACTGAAGGTCGTTTTGATTTTTTCTCCGAAATAGTTTATTTATTTGCGGAAACATATTCGGGTTGCTGGTGTTTACAGTCCGAACCTTGTTGTTCCAATACAAACTTACAGAAATTCTGTAATTCCCTTTTATTAACGTTTGAAGATTTTTAATTGACGACTTCAGTGTCCTAATCTCCGGATCTTGTCTGTCAGTTGACTGTCTGTACAAGTTTTTGAGTCTTGAAAGAAGTCTACTTTTCTGTCGGTGTAGTGCGTCAATATTGCGGAACAGATCTTCGTTAGTCGTATGTCGATACCGTTGTGTTGTAGCGTCCATAGTTTGGTTAATTGTCTCGTCCATTCGTTTTAGGTACTTGTCGATCTCCTCGTTTGACAAATTCCTATCGGACGGTGGGTGGAGCGTGTTCGAGGAGAGCGCTCTATTCAAGGTTGCGGAGAAGCGTGTCCATCGAGTCTTACTCTAGTTGTAAGAATATCTTTGGACAAACTTCTCCAATACCGCAATTTCGTTGGGAACTGTAATTTCGGTGCTAAAACCGCAATGGTCGCTGTCATACACGAATGTGCGCAGACAGTTTAATGTTTGTAAATTCGTACCTGTCAGTCGTATACGTTCGTCGTACAGCAATAGATCCAAATAAGACCCGCCTCTGGGAAGCGACGGGTTATCCGTCGCTTTAAGACCGAGTCTGTACATGACAGAGTGCTGACCCCACCAATCGAGTAGTAGATTCCCTTTAGTATTTGGCCAATTATTTCCCAATCTCTGTATTTAGCGTTTAAATCCCCACCGATTATAAAATAATTCTCCTCCGCTTCCAGCCTCGGAAGTCGAAAAAGCGTCTCCGTAATGAATAAAGTGGATTGTGAAGCCTCAGGCGCATAAACAGAGGCCAAGTACAGCCGCTTTCCACTGCGGAGCGGTATGTAAATGACAACTGCCTCCAACACCAGGAACCTGCGCAACACCCTCTTGTACACTCTGTGAAATTGTATGCCTTCTTTAATGAAAATCGCGACACCGCCTCCACGTTTGGATCTGGGCCGATTTCTTCTTCTAATAATATAATTATTGTACTCCAGTTTGTGCTTATCGGTTAGCTTGGTTTCACTAGCGAAAAGCACATCCGGAGTTTGGTGTTGTAGAAATTTAAACATCACGGCTCTTCGTTCGATCCTAATCAGTGAATTAAAATTCAACGCAAGGACCTTCAAAGTTTGCTCCACAATATGCGTACCTATTACGATATGTGTTGCGCTAGTCCCGGCAGCCGCACGTAGATCTGGTCCACCCGCTTGGCCTTTTCTTGTACCTGCTGTTGCAGCTGAGCCATCTGTCCTTGGATTGCGAGCAAGATGGCCAGCATGTTAGGTGCAGCTTCCTTTGTTCTCGGCATCGGCGCCGGAGAAGCAACAGTCGCTTACTGTACCATAGCCCCCCTACCTGTCACCATTTGGGCGTAGGGAATTTGGGACCTGACGGCTGGTGTTTGAAACCTACCAGGTGAACGTTTGACCTCCTTGACCTTTTAATGTCAGCGAACTTAGGACATCCCCTATAGTTTGCAGTGTGTTCCACGTTCCCACACAATACGCACGAGAGCTGCGTCCTATGGATGCTGCATTTGGCAGTTCGACGCGGCGTGCTCGAACCTTTGGCAGCGAACGCATTGCTGTGGTAAATGGCTTTACCCCCACAAACTTGAGTCCTTTGTACTTCTTCTCTTTGAGCAGCGCCAGGATCTCCTCAGGATCAGTAGATGATTCCAACCCCTTCAGCAGCATCGATTGCCGCTTTTCACACTTCGGTGTGAATGAGTAGTACTCCGTTGTCGTTTCCTTTAGGAGCTCTTTCACTTTCGCGTAGCCTTCCATTGTATTACAGTGGATGGCATGGCGATCGTTCCCCACCTCATAACTTTAAAATTATTACCAATGACCAACTTGTCCTTGGTTGCATTTACCTCTAATTTATAGGTGTTGATAGGAGGCACCTTCTCCTTCTTCTGCTGCTGCTGTTGTTGTTGTTGTTGTTGCTGCTGCTGCTGTTTTTTCTATTGCCGTTTTTTGGCTGCTGTTGTTTTTGCTGATGCCGTTGTTGTGGCTGCTCTTGTTTTTGTTGCTGGTACATTTTAAGCTTTTGGTGGTGTTATTGTTGGCTTTGCTTTTGAGCAAGCAGCGTCTGCTGTTGTTGCTGGGATTGCTCTTCCTCTTCCCTCTTCCTTCTTACGACTGCCTTTCTTTGATGGCCAGTACCCTTTGTTGTAGCATTTTGATGCTGCTACTTAGGCCTCCATCTCTTCCTCTTCATCTTCAGATTCGCTTGGTGCCAATGAAGCGAAGCTGTTCCCTACCCTCGCTCCACCAAGCAGTTTTACAGTTGAAGTTGCTAGGGTGGGACGTACTCGTAGATCTAAGTTGGCCTAAGCTTCCTCTTAGCCGTTGGTGTTTGGCTTGAATCGCTTGAGGCCTCGCGTGATAATTCAGCAGGTCCCGCTATTGGCATAGCGGACTACTCTCCACAATCCTTCACGTGTTTTTTTTTTACACTTCACTTGTTATTATTTCAATAAAAATTAGAAATAAAAACAGTTTGTCTGCCGATGGGAATCGAACCCAGGCCTCCGGATCGTCACACCAGGTATGATGTCGTCCGAGTGTTTGCCACTTCGGCTACCGAACACTTGAGAATTTTTTATTTAAACGTATACTTTATTATAAGGAAAATTTTAACGGTCGCACCAGTGGCATCAACAAAAAATATTTTGACTTCATTTGAATTCTCGTATTGGGCGATACTATTTAGTATAAATCTGTCTTAGCTTAGAGATGAACTTTAGAATGCAGTCCTCAAGGATGTACGACACTGCTCTTCTGCTGGGGCATACTCTCAGTTTACGTGCCATACGGTCTTTCAAGTTATTGGTATCAAAATAGATCCGTTGCCCATTTTCCAAATGAACAGTACGTCTAAACTTGTACATACGAGTATATACTCGTATATATATATTTATACGAGTCTTTTGTCTTTTGCCTATTATTATCAACTTTTACCGTCTGCATGCGCATGTTGACTTATGTAGTGAATCTACACTCAATGGGTGATCGACGACGGTATAGCAAGTATCCGTCCTTAACGGTGATAGTTTTGCTAACAAAACCTCTTCGGAAACGTTTTTAAACGCCATCCGTTTTTTATACACGGCGAATTACAATTTAATAAGCCAACAGGAAACGAGGATCCTTTTAAATACCAAATTAAATACCTTAGGTATCAAGTCATGTCTGTCGTAAGGCTTTTGCCCTGGTAGAAGCTTTCTAGCTATTTTAGCCTACTGAGGACCTGTGGTAAGGCTCTGCTGTATAAGGTTTTTATATGATTTGGTTGAATAAATCTTAAGCATTCTATTTAAATATTGGTATATTGATCTGCTAAAAACTGACTAAAAAGCGAACGATTGCAATGTATATGAGGATAATATCAGATGAATCAAATAGCTGTAACACAGCAATGCGGATATCTTTTTATTATGGTATATATTGCCTGTTCCGGGATCTATATTATGTACAGCGAAATTATATCCGTCTTCGCAACGGCAAATATATGTGGATATTATAGAGAATCGTATGCGCGATGCATCTCGTTAATCCTTTGGAGACAATCATCATTCGTGCGCAAGACAATATGTCTTTTATCACACTCCAGGTCGACCAGAAGTACGGCTATCTCGAAGATGAGCTGAGGTTGACCTCTTATCGGCACTAATGACGAAATTAAAATTATTTCGTTCATCGTTAGACAGAGATTCCAATGCTGCTTGGAAGCTGCTTATTAACAATGCAGCGTCAATTGTAACTCACTAACGAAATCGGAGTCTAAGCTCGGGATATGCTCTTTAATATCTCCGGTGCCCTTGCATTGGAAAAAAGAAACTTTTCAGATGCAGAACACAGACCTTTCTGCTTTCCTTTACATGTCCGTGCTTGACAGTAGGTACATACCTCTGTCACCCAGCTAATATTTCCGTAATCAGCATACTTAATTAGTATGTAACTGAAAGCACTTTTTATTTCTTATAGGCACGGACCTCTTTCTTTCATTTTTTTTTAAAAGAATGAAAAACTTCTTAAATTTACTATACTTACTCGTATATGCTAACAGAAAAAAAATAGTTAAAAGCTAGCTTAATAGAACTTAATTAACTTATTCTAACTTAATGGCCCTCCAATCGGGCGCTCTGAGGTAAACTATATTTTTATTTTATGTCTTTCGACGTCTAATTTATCATTTTCAATCATAATTACTATTCATTACCATCTAGTTAAACTAAAAAATATATTAAGTATTTAAAAAGAAACTTACTAAATGAGCATTTTTTTTCATATATAAAACTTAAACTCAGAGGTAACTTTAAACTACGTAAACTAACTACTCGTACCTATGCTAACTTATGCTAAACCTTAAATCTAACCCAACTATACAATCTTATCTAACCTAATTGTTAGCAAACTTCAGGTTGCTAACCTAATTGTTAGCTAACCCAAGGGTACTAACCTTAAAGTCCTTAAAACTACCCAACCCTATGTAAGTCGACCATTTGCTAAACATAGCAAAGAAAACATGGCCAACTTTGACTTTTGACTGTGTTAACCCGGACTTGAAGGAATCGAGTGTTCTTCACTCAACCACTAAATATTTTGGTGCTGCGAAACAACATATTTTTTATCGCCCTTTCATGTCAAAATAGAGAAACGCTTCAGGGTGGACGAAGCCTTTCAAGCGCACACTCTCATGATATAAGTAGTTGGGATAGTAGGCCCCAGATATCAGGTTTTTGGATGAGGTCATTGCCTTGCAATATGCCCTCGAGTCAACCTAATAGCGAAGTTGTCCACTCTTATTAGATTCGCCCCGTTGTATAGAACCTCATTGGGATAGAATTTTATGTAGTGCGATTCTGGTGTTCTGTAAAGGTGAAGGCAAACCCTAAGGCAAGCTCTCTCAAACACCCGAATCTTTTCCATTAAGCTTGCTTTTACAATATACCAGCATGGGCCGGATGAGGGCCATGTAGCAAATAACTTTTACCCTCGCATTGAGTTGGCTGCTATAAAACAGACTCTTTGTAAGGGCAAAAGCACCTTTGGCTCTGGCCAGAGCTGTATTTACGTTCTTGTTGAAATATAGATATTTGTCTAGCTAGATCACAAGGTATCTGACTACATTTCGGCAAGCAAGTGGCTGGCTGTGTTGTACAATTTGGCAGCGAACGCGTTGTATAATGTTATCGCTCCTTTTTAATTTATCCAAGTGATAGTATAGGACTTTGATACTCCTTAGACTATACAGTTTGTTGGGAGAGAGTTGTACTACTAAGAACGGTAGTTTCCGCTTCCCGCTTTGCACTTGCAGTGGTAAAAGGCTTAACCCCCACAAATTTGAAGCTCTCGCACTCTTTCTCTAGAAGCAGTTTTAAAAGCTCCACGGGATCAGTGGACTGCTCCAGTCCTTTCAATAGAACTGTTTTAAATTTATCACCTTTCGGTGTATACGTGAAGTACTCCGTCGTCGTTTCTTTCAACAGGTTTTGCATTTTTTTGTAGCCCTCCACTGAATTACAGTGGACGACGTGCGTCTCTAAACCTAAACCTAAGCTCTTACCTATGGCCGACTTACACAAGACCTTGGTATCCTGGACCTCTCTGTTGTAGGTGTTGATTGGAAGTACCTTTTCTTTTTTCGTTTTCTGCTTCTGTTGCTGTTGCAGTTTTTGATGATGCCTTTGCTGATGCGGTTCTTGCTTTTGCTGCTGCGTTTTTTGCTTTTTCTGCTGCTTTTGTACTTGTTTTGTTTGTGTTTGGTGTTTTTTCTGCACATTTTTTTATGCAGTTGTTGCTGTTGCTGTTGGGAACCTTAGTTTGTTGCTCCCTTTGTCTTCGGGCAATTTGCTTAGCTTTAATAGTGAGCACCTTTTTTGAAGTTGCAAGGTAGTTATAACGGCCCCCTGTATCAGAGACGTCTTTGTTGTTGCGCTGCTATTTCTGCCACAGACATTGACGCCCTCCCCAAATTCACTACTTAATAGCGTTTCGTTAGAGGTTCATAGAGACGGGCGTTTTGCTAAGTTCGATGTTCGACTTAGTTTTTTCTTCCATTTTATTGTGTCTTCACTGGCCACTGCTATTTGGTGGCCAACTTCAACATTTCTTGCATGTGCCGTCCACTAATCCCATAATGGGGATAACGTGTCAACGTCACTAACTTGTTATTTATTTTCGAAAAAATAGGAAAATGTTTTTCCACGAGTAGGGCAATTGAAACCGCACAACTCGAAAAATAAGGTTTTGCGTCCGCGCACTATCGCACTACATCAACTGTGGCTATGAAAACTTGTATGTTGATTATAGTTTATAATTTATTGCATTCACTAAGGAAAAGCCAAGGCAGGTCTATAAACTATCGTGGTCGGTGAACGACTAATGCCACGGTACCTCTACAGTGACATCAATGCACACTGGTGCGGAATTTGACTGCAATCGGTTCGAGGTCAGAAGCTATCCGGGCTCACGCACTTTCCCCACTTCAATAGATCGAGACAATCTGCTCCTTTTAGTAGGTTTCAAATAATTAGAAAGATTGCGCGCATTCAGAAATCTAGGGAGTAGTTAATCAAATGATTCAGAGTGGTCGAAAGCCCGAGAATTGACCTCAAAACTAGATGACATTTCGTGAGTTCGTGGACATGATTTTCAGGCAAAAAATTTCTGTCTGAAATTTCAGGCAAATGAAAGAACATCAAAAATCTATTGATTTGCCGGCTTTGATTTGAGTGAAAGTTTTGTCTCATTCTCATCATTTATTTGATTGATAAATTGATTTCTTTTATGAAAATAAAAGTTATAAGTATCGTCTGGATTGAATTTCTCGTGAATAAGCTCTTCACTCTTTTCGTTTCCAAATACGTGAAATTATTTGTGTAATATTGTTTGCAACAAAAAGCGTAGGTTGACTTGTATTGTAAATTTAGTATCTGGCAGCTTAGCTTCAATATGTTTTTTTTTTCACAATACAAGTAGCGCGGATTAGAACTTCTAATAGTAATCTAATACTATTTGTATGGATTCGTTTGAAAAATCCATTTTACGTTCCTGAGAAATCTACCACCACAATTTCTAAAAATCATCATCTTTGACTTTTCTGGGTTTACACACGGATTTCATAACTTGCAATGTTTCGGAAGCCTGTTAATTATTAATTGCATTCCATAATCAGCAAGGAAGACGATATCGTCATCATACATTAATGCAAGGATCCTTGTTTGGCAAAATCCAACTGCCCCTCCTACAAAATTACCTCTGTCGTTTAAGAAAAGGGTAAACGGTAACGCACTGAGCATAAATGTTACGAATTCTTCTGAAATGGATTCTCCATCCCAAATGAATGATATGTTGTTTTTGTACATTGCTTTTATGGTGTTTATGACCTTCCTTGATACTCCCATTCCAAAAAGTTTATAAAACAATGCACAGCATGTTATAGAATCGAATACCGCTCGAAAGTCAACGAAAAAAGGATATAACTTTTTGTGCTGGTTTTTGTAGATCCCTGTAATATTGCTTCCTAAAATCCGCTTGAAATTCATATAAAATGTTCGGATTTCTGAACAACTGAGTAAGACTATTAGAAAGTCTCAATAATTTCTCAGGGTCCATAGTCACCTTTTTTGTGAATCGGAAATACAATTGCATTCTTCAAAGAATTTGGTACATTAGTTTCAAAAATTCTGTTGCATTCAAATGTGAGTTTTAGTTAAAAATAAATGGTACAGTTTTTAGAAAATTCAAACGGGATTCCGTCATGTCCTTATCATATTTTGAATCCTCAATGACTTGCAGAACTTCTACTGTAGAAAACGGTGTGTCCAGTGGAACTGCATACTGAAATGTTGATGAATTTTCCGTAGCGTTAAGCAGGTTACTGAAGTGTTCCTTTAACAGCGGCGGCAGAGGCACTCAAAATTGTTTATCTCATTATAAACTTCACTGCGAACCAAAATTCTGCGGAAGATCTTGACCTACTCGCAACTTCAATGTTTTATTCGATATACTTTTTTCCATCGCAGACGCGATTGAAATCCTTCACTGCTTTATAGTGCAAAGATTTAAAGATGCTTCTGTTATACTTCTTCAAACGATTCAAAAAAACCAACGATTTTTTTCCTGGATTATTGATTTGATGATATATTTTTCTTGTATGAAATCAACGTTTCTCGTTCATGGTTTATTTATTGCTGTAGATCTTTTAATTATTTGCGTTAGTTTTTCAATACATGGAGTAGTACTTGAAGCCTCAAACATTACGATTTCTGCGTTCGTTAAGGCGGATCGCTAAGCACGTAGTCCGAAAATGTTTTAACTGCTACTTTGAAGTCGAATAGACTGCCGACCTAGGCAGATATAGCTTGCCGTACCACGAATGAAGATATTTCCCCAAAAGCATCTCCTGATAATTCAAGAATTTGACTCCCTTTAATTAGGATCAGGATGATATGAGTTACGGGTTATATGAATTGACAGAGCGGTAAGACCACTGGCATAATTATTTTGAGAAAAAACGTTATCAGTTGATTATAAATTAATTAATTAATTAATCTCTGATATTTCAAGAATTTGACTCCCTTTTGTTAGGATCAGGATGATATGAGTTACGGGTTGTATGAATTGACAGAGCGGTAAGACCACTGGCATAATTATTTTGAGAAAAAACGTTATCAGTTGATTATAAATTAAACAGTACAGCAGTAAGTTTGTCGAAATCTCTTTGCCAGTGGTTGGAGTTTAGGTAAATGGGAGTTATCAGTATGGATTGGTGTTATTTTTTACACCCAGAACCTCTAAAACTTCTACTTTCTCAAATTGCACATCCGCTTTACTACAACAATTCGCAACCGCTTCCTCTTCCAAACATATTTTGCTTAACTGTTGTTCATGATTCCATTTTAATTCAAGGTTGGAAAACATATCTTTAAAGTTAATTTTCTCATTCTCTAGTACGATGAGTTTTAAACAATATGAAGATACGAGTATCAAACTGCTTAATATGGATTGATTTCATTCCGGTAGACGGGAACAACTCATGCAGAACTTTTTTTTTTTATAAATAACTTAACGCTCAAGCGGGTATGAATACAGTTATAATGCCTCAGCACGTGTAAGTTTTTTGGAAAATGGGATAAAGAGAGAAATAAAGAAAGATGTTTGGGCTCAGTGGTTATTTTACTACATGGGTGGCATCCAACATTTAAGGGGAGATTAATTCTTAGTGGAAATTGGGTTGTTGTTGATTTCTAGTCAACTACTCATCTTATTTGATTTTCGTTAACTGAAAAAATGAATGTCTTTCGGGAGAGGTTGGGATTCGAATACCGAACCTTCACTACCACTTGAGCCACGGCTCGTGTGTTTGCAGCCAAAGATTGGAGTCATTACTAACTTTACGTGTTGTACAAATTGTTTACTTTAAAAGCGTTTTCCATAGAAAATAGGCCGAGCGGTTTGAATTTTAGACCGTAACAGGGTTCGATAGTAGAAAAGTGGCCCAACGAAAGCGACAGACAGGTATCTGACGTAATAGTCAGAGAATAGTTTGGTGAAATCGAACGCGGAGTTGATTTTTATTTGTTTATAGCTAGAGAAAGACTTTCTTATTGAGGTGGTAAAAATCACAGCTACCATCATCAGAAAGACGTTATCTGAGGCCAGTTATCTTTTGGGAGGCTTGATTTTTGAGTTAGATTTGGGCTTATTCTTTACAGATCTCCTAAATTTTTCATTACCTAATACATATCTTAGTTTAGAAATTAAGGGTTACAATTTTAGTCGGCGTGGTTTGAAAACTGCCTTATGCGGACTGTTTAACTGTTCAAAGCGAATTTAGACGGTACAAAAGCCTTTGAGGAATTTGCGAAGGCAAGTAGTTGGGTAGTTAAATTATGATGGACATTTTAAGCATTTTTTTTTGTCTAGCATATAAGAGTAAATTAATTAGTTAAATAAAAATGCATTTAAACTGAAAAAAAACTGACTGAAAAACTGAACTTAAATTATGATGGGGTATTAAGATGGTTGTTCAATGTGGAATTTTGGAAACGGCATTTAGTTTCGGTTTCCATTAACTCGCTCATAATCGAAGTTGAAAAAAAAGATAGAACGGTTAGAACGTAGAATTGATATGTTAAGAAACACATAAAGATACTTTCATGCTGTTATGCAAAGAATTCATGTTTCATATCGTAAGAACATAATACAGCAAAATACCTGTCTAACAAAAAGGCAAATCATATTTCATAAATGTTCTCAAGCTACAATTTTATCACATACACATATAGTTTATAGTTCATGTTTCAAGCGTGAGACCAGATTCAGAATTCGCAGTTTATGGTTATCGCATTTCAATTTGCTTGTGTCTGATCTCAAGCCTGCAATGTGTACCTGATTAAATTGTAAATTAAAAGTTTAGTTCCAACAGAACCACGAAATGACGAAGTCAAATAAATATAAATTTATTAAAATATCAAATAAAGTGTTGTCTTTTTTTTTGTGTCACTATAAAGCCCTAAATAAAACTGTAAACTCACTTTCGGATCTATGTTGGAATAATTCCGAAGATACATTTGCATTTCGAGTTGGATTCCCGAGAGTGCCCAAAAAAAATTGTCGAAGGAGAAAGACACCCAACTAAAAGAGAGTTTTTGAGCATTACAATATCCCTGTTCGACTCATTAGGAATGATAAAAAAAACTTGTCCTGTCTCTTAAACTGATTCTTAAAAGGATTTCGGGATATGAATTCGAATGGAATGATCTTATTCCTGTAGTGTGCTTCAAAGAATGGAAGAAATGGAACCCGCAATTACCTTGCTTAAAGCTTTTGAAATTTCTCAGCTATTACGGTCATTTCTTAATTCAAGCTGAAAACGTTGACTTTCATTCCGTCATTAATGAAGGGAAGAAGCCTTCAGCGCCGTTGTATTTCTTCTATTCGAATATTGCCATGAAGTCTATATCTCATTTGTCTACAGAAAGTCTAGATGTGGTCCAAATAAAATAATGTCAATACCTCACCACGAACTGTCATCTGCCGCTCTAGGAATAACATTGCACAACTCAGTAAAAGAACGTCAGGACATTCTAGTTACAAAAATGTGGGAGCAACTCAAAAACAGTGCTTCGTTGGTTACGATCGGAACCTCGTCAACAAAAACAGTTCATCGCACTCCGGGTAGTTTAGATCTTAGAAATCAGTCACGTCAACAAATGGTGATGGGTATCATCTAAAATGAACCCGGCAGATGAAGCAACATACATTCGTTATCCTCCCTAATTCCCGGTTAACAAAATGTGGCCGAACTTCCTTAAATGAGCTAAAGATGTATGACCAACCATTCCATCGGACCGGACAGATACGTGTCCTGAAGAGCTGAGAATCAAATTTGTACTGAATGTGAGTCCAGTGGAGGAGTCATTTTTTGAACTAACCAGGCTTTCCAGCTTTAACAAATTAAGAGAAACTAAAAGAGAACGATGTGCTAATTTCATGCGAGCACAAAAAGCAGAAAAATACGGCCAAGTACAGCAGGAAGAATATTACAAAGAAATTAAATGTCTGCAGGAAAATACCGATTGGATGCGAGAACGATATTTATTAATTTACCCCGTATTTAGAGTACTCCACTTTAAAGGACGCTGTAGCAACGATATCAATTAGTGTACAACGCAATAGTACTCCCGAAAAATCACGTAGTAACAAACCTAACAGTAGATGAATACCATCGACACCTTTGTCATTAAAACGACGATACAATAGTCAATGAAATTAAAAAATTCTGGGTACCGAGTCTGCGCACCGCAGTCAAAGGAGTATAAGCGAGTTGTTGATTTTGCAAGTAAAGTCATTACCTCCGCTTATGGGTCAGTTGCCGGAAGACCGATACACTCCCTTTGTCAGGCCATTCACAGGGCGTTGGACCGCCTTCTTTACATGTCTTATAATGACGGCTATATAATTCTGATCTAACAACAGATAGCTGCATTCTTTTTATTAGAAACTTCGTGAACCATCGCATAAGAAGTGATAATGGGACATATTTTCTGGAAACCAGAGAGGGACTGCTAAAAAGCGAAATATTCGGTAGGGATGCCATTAAATCAGAACTTGGATCAAGAGGGACAGAATTGGTCTTTAACTGTCCCTTTAATCGCCACAGTTGGGAGTGCTGGAAGCTGTTAGTGAGATCTTTTAAGAGAGTCTTGGCATTTACGGTTATGGAAGAATTACCGAAGTGAGAAAATCTGCAAAGCGCCTTGATAGAAGCTGAGAACATAATCAATAGTAGGCGACTAACTCATCTCCCTATATCGACCGAAAAAGAAGAGCCACTCACTCTCAACCATTTAATTCTTGTTGTGCTAAATTCTCTACAAACTCCGGGATCAATAAGCAACAGGGCGTTTACGGAAAAAATTCCAAATTGTACAGCAATTCAAAGATAATTTTTGGAAGCGATGGGAATACCTTTCTGCAATAACAAGAAAAAATAAACTCAGTCACTGAAAATTGGCAAGAACGTTCTAGTATGCGGCAACTTACCAAGAAGTCAATGGGCAAAGGGTAGGGTTCAGATGGGCAGGTTAGGTCAATAGAGGTTGAGACCAAAACGGGAACTCTTTGAAGACCAGCTGTAAAATTGGCTGTACTGGATGTTGGTAAAGCTCTGGATTGATGCCTAGACGCCATATTGGAGGTGGGATGTCACAAACGCAAATACCCTAAATTAAACTCAGTCTCAGATCTCAGTAGGCTACAGAGAAATAAATATGTATAGTAATTTTGAATTATAACTTTTAATAAAATTTGGAGAATATAACGCCTAAAGTGTGTTATATCATTGGGAACTATTTGCAAACAAAAAAGCTCATATTTTAAGTTGAAATACCTTGAAATGTATACATGTTTACCAATTTGTACATGAAATTTGTATAGTAACATTACCTTACGTTCCGTATCGCTTTGTTGAAACTCGGTTTTTGTTTCTTCTATTAGCTGAAAACCATTTGTGAGTTTTGAAACTATTTGAACTCCCATTGCTAAATTGCCTTCCTCCAAATAAGTGAAGCCTTCAGACGAAATACCATTATTAATATCTTTAACATTGAGAGTAAAAATTCCCACAAAACCAGCTTCAGGAAGTGATATTTGTGAAGTGTTAGTTAAATCTTTTCCATCCAACATTTTGTGTTTATTAATAGATATTTTGAGTTCTTCGAGGAAGTGAATATTGAAAGATGGCACTGAGCATAAGGCAACCTCTAGTATTTCACGCAGAAAAGGAAATTTATCATACTCTCTCATTTTTACCTGTTCTTTTGGTGGACCTAATAATATACTTTTTTCTTTTTTTAAATTAATTTGAATGCCTTCTTTTGGTTTAACGATTTCCGATTCAAACTTTTGATTAAAAACATTATGTAGTCTTTGAAAATCAGAGTTAATAGAACTTTCAAAGCTAACATCTGATGATTGGATATAATTTAGACTTTCGGTCATGATAGAAGGCCAAGAATGTGGTGGGAAAGCACTTTTTAAAATAGATGATGAGCTAAAAGATGATAAAGCGGTGGAAATATTTTCGGAGGAACATTTTCGTCTGACATATTTGGAGGAACTTATAGGCGGAGCCTTAAAATTGGAAAAACGTGATGATAAGGACTCAATAGAGTTCTCACTATATTCGTCAACATATTCTTCGAAATGCCTAAATTCATCTTCACCTGTATTAAAAAGCTGAATTAGTCATTATATCTAGGTATATAAAATATGTTTACCCAAAATGGCGTCCTCATCGCTCAACAACATTTTCGAACAAACAAAAAGTGTTAGTATGAATAATACGAAATTTTGAATAAAAAATATACATATATTATTTAATAAGCGAATGTGCTCCTTTTTGTCGAAACATCTTATAAGTAGAAAGTACAACTTTACTTTATTTCTGAAGTTCGAGTTCAATAATCATTAATAAGTGATTATTTCTTTTTGGTTTTTGGGGATGGCTTCATAATTTTACCCAATGCATGGTCTTATAGCGCTTATTGACTTCAAAGTGCTAAGTTTTATTACTGCTAATTTGATCATTATAGCTCAGCTGAGTACAATATCGTTGGTATCAGGAGTTTGTTGGACCATCATGATGACGAAATCTTCTCGGATTGTAGTAATTTTTAGTTTTTAAACTAAAATTAGGAAAAACCTGGATTTAAAACATATATATTTGGTACCCCGATGGTTTGAAACTCTTCTTTTGTAAAGTTCTGTTTACCTATGGTCAGTTCTCAGCTTTTTACCTCTCACTAAGTCACATTTTGTTATTTCCGCTCTTTTCCTGTCCTTATCATCATCTATATTTATTTTTACATTTATTTTTTTTAATTCGCGTGCGCTCATGGCGATATTATGCCCTTAAAATGTTTGTAATGCTTATATTAAGGTCACGATTTTCGCGTATAGCAAACCATTCGAGTGTTCAAGTGACATTCTTCTGAAAAGCACAAAGTTTCGTAATATTTCATCTATCCCCCGAGAACCCTATGGACAAAAAAAGTTCTAAATACAGACACAAGTTTGCCTAATGAGTTCTAAAATCGAAAGTTATCGTCCTCCACAAAGACGCGATCGTCACATCCTAGATAGGTTTGTGAACCACTGATTCTGGACAAGGCAAATCTTGAGGAAAAATCTACTTCGTATTCCAGAATTCCGTTGTAATTTCGCCAAACGGAATGTCCTTAAGATCGAATTCGAATGATAGTTATCATGAATTACATACATATGAACATATGTATATACAAATAACAACATTCGTAAGTTATGTTTCCAATTCATTTAACATACCACATCAGAAGAGTCAAGTACATACGTATATTGACGGTAAATCGATAATAGTTAAGAAGCCAGTCGTAAAGAATACGGTTCGCAAAAATAGGAACTAAAAAAATGCTACAAGTTCTTAACGAGCATTGAAGAGATATTCTTTTTCATTACATATCTTAGTGATATAAGAGGATCTGTAATCTTTAAAATCCGCGATATAAATCCAGTTACGACAAAAGACAAAAGTTTGAAAGATGTCAATCTCTAAAATTCGTATAAGCAAGAGGTTAGGTTAACCGCATTTTTTAGGTAAGAGTAGTCTGCTCGGTTGTGTTAATTTTTTGTAACGGTAATTTTGTAGGCAAAAGTGTTTGGTCGGTATATTTTGGACGAGAAAATGTCAAGCGACTCGGATTCGAGAAATGGAGAAGTAGAATATCCAAGGAAAAGGAAGAGAGGGGTAAGAAATATAAGAGCCATACAAATGCGTTACGTCTCAAAGGCTTATAGAGCCTAGGTTAAATACAGCGCGTGATTGTTCTTGTAAACTGAAACTTAGAAATAATAAAAACAAGAACTATTTCAGAGCGTGTGCACTGGGCGGCCAAAGAATGAGCTGAACACATTTTTAATAGGGCTTATAAAACGACAAAACGTGACAACGCCTTCTGGTATTACGTCTTGCTGGTAAATGAAAAGAAAAGAGTTTGCAGGCAAGCTTTCTCCATTCTGTACACTGTATCAAGTAAAGTTATTTTCCGGCTATCATCACTCGTTGCTGAAGGAAAAATGCCTGTAGATCATCGTAGAAAACATTTTACTCGTGGAAATTCTTTGCCTACCAATGCAATCATAGTAATCAATGAGCATATCCGATCCTTCCCACTGAAAGAGTCGTACAATAGCAGCAAACATATTGAGTATTTGGATGCTTCACTCAACATTAAAATTAATGCATGAGCTATTCTGCAGTAAGTACCCTGAGCATGCTAGCATCGTGATGTATGATTTCTACTGAAAGTATTTCCTTACAAACTACTCATATCGATTTGGACAGCAACAAGTTGACATTTGTTCTACATGCGAGGAGCTCAGTGCAAAAATAAATTGTGCAACGCTGAATGATAGTGTTAAACATGTAGCGACGGCAGAAAAAATTGTACTTCAGACGTGCCAACAAATTTTACAATAAACAGCAAGAAGTAAAAGCCTTGGTCGGGAAAGAGCAGATGTCGGAGCGCTTGTTTTCGGTTAAATGCAGAATCTGCCCTTGCCAAAGTTCCCAGTGCAAGAAATGTTTTACCTAAGAAAACTATGGCTTTATGGCTTCATAATCTAAAGACAAACAATGCAGGTTTTTATACGTACCATGAGGGTGAAGCTAAGCGAGAACCTGACCACGCGTGCAGTTTGTTATGGAAGAACATTCAGAATCTTGATGCTGCCACTCAGGAACTCCACATATTCAGTGATGCTTGTGGAGGGCAAAATAGAAATAATACCCTCATAAGGTTCCTCCTACTCCTGGTTTCACCGGGCGGCTTTATGAAGATATACTAATACTTTCTCGTACGAGGTCACTCGTTCTCACAGTGTGCTCTAAATTTTAGGACAGCTAAACGGCTTATCAGAAAAAAGGATCGAATTTACACTCCATTGGAGTATAACAGCATGATATCCACTGCTAAATAGACAGGATTTAAAGTGACAAGCATTACTTCCGCTGACATACTTGATTTTAAAAGTACATGGCCAAGTTTTACAAGAAAACTTGCAAGTCAGTTTCTAAAGATTCCATGTACATGATTTCAAAGTACAGACATTTGACACACTGCTCGGAATCTAAATGCTACTTGGAAGCCTCGGAGTATATTGATGTACTTGTTAAACATACTTTCTTGCTCCAGAAGAATGGCGTAACACCTGCACTACCTTCCACAAACGCATACTTGGATAAGATACCAATAAACTACAAGAAGATGGAAGATATTCGTAAAATTGTTCAGTATATAGAGGCGAATAAAAAGGTGTTTTACATGAACATATTGACCTGGCCTTCTACTGTTACTGAAGCCGCTGAAGAGGATGAGGAATTGAACAAATTAAACGGTACAGGAAAATGGCTTTTCAAATAATAAACTTTTTCACCTTGTCCTTTATTTCAGTTCTATTGGAACATAATACGATCTGGTTATTGTCTAAAACAACAGACATAAACTAATATATTCTTCAAAACCCTATTCTTTTAATAACTTTATCTATTTTTGTTTAGTTTTAGCTTTACCTTTGAAAAATAAAAACTTTTTTCCGTTAACTTTGTATTTTATTTTGAAATTTAAATTTTTAGTTGGAAGAAAGAAATGCATTTTTTACACGGCATATCTAGCTACTAGGAAGCGATAGAAACAAAAAATGTATCTCATTCGACTCAAAACATTGAAAAACCTTATTTTATCCATATATCAAAAATGAGAGAAGCTTCAAATAAAGGTTTTTTGTGATTTCCCAAAATTAAGGTCAAATGGATTTATTCCCTTCTTCCAACTGGTGATTCAATTACCTGTATATTTGTAATGGCAACATTCTTATTAACAATTATGAAAAAAAATCTGAAGTAGAAATATACAATTGGTGTAGATTCATTGAAGTGCGTATGTGACCAATTTAGTAATAATGAAACCGCCTTAGCAAAATATTCATTGAAAGTAAAAACTCTTTAAGATTTGAAATTTTTAAATTGAATATCTTTGATTCGGAAAATCCTGAATTTTTAATATTTCTATTCTATTACCTAACATCTTACCCCTGAGAAACGTACATAGGTCTTTGAACTATGTAGAAGCTACGAGGACATATTTTATAGGAAATACATAGCTTAACGTTCACTTATGACATAGAACATCAGGTCGAAATTTCATGTGACGCATCCATGTACACCAAACCCTACATAGTATGACCACAAAACCGAGGTTCAACCACAGATCTTATTGGTATGGATCTAAAGTAATTCATAGTTATGATAGGCAAAAATGATGATAAGTTATGGACTGTCGTTAGTTGAATGAAAAATCATGAACGATAAATATCCCCTGCCTAATAACAATGTATGTATAAGACAAATTGGGCAAATGTCATTGCTTCATATCCTGGTTTAGCAAATTATTTTCATCTATTCGAGACAATTCGAAATACGCTCTCAGGACATATAAAAAACCGCTTTCAATTGTCCTTATGAATTCATAAGTATGCCTTTTAGGTTAATAAATGCATGTTCTACTCTGCAACGGGTCAAAGATAATAGTCTAAAGAACTGGATCGACAAAGGCTGCCTCGTCTACATATATGTATATATAGATGATATTTCTCGTCCAACTCCCTTCACTAAGAAAAGCAAATTTCAAGGTACAACCTGATAAATCCGAGCAACACTTTTGGGACACGTACTTACCCGCGAAGGAGTTAAGCTTAAACCTTATAAGTTTAGAGCAATTACAAAATTTCCAGTCCCGAAAATACAAAAAGAAATAAAATCCTTCCTTGGATTAATTGGTTACTATTGTCAGTTTAGAAACGATTTTACACACCTCACCAAGCCTCTTACCGTACGCTTGAAAAAAAGGGCCGAAATTTAAGCTGATGAGAGATATAACCAGAGTTTGATCCAATCTGTCAGCATCCCGACTTCTCTTAACCCTTCATGTTGACCACTATGCCAGCAATGTAATGATCGGCGCTGCGCTTTCGGACCTATATTTCGTGTCTGCACCGCTTTATCGGAAAGGACCTTTCGGCCAAAGTATTGCCCACTAAATTTTTCTGACTGCACCTATTCGGCAATACATTTAAAGTACTTATTGAAGGAGTTAACTTCTAAGATAGTCCTTTGGTGGTTGAAACTTGAAGAATTCATCTATGATACAATTATTTAAAAATTTTGTCTAGAAAATCTACGAGTAAATGACGGTATTTGGATTTCGAATGGACGAATTTATTTTTCAGATGATCTTAGAAGTTCTAAGTTGAACTCCAGTCGATTGATTGTATTTAGTTAATGTCAGCAATACACTAAGGCTTATTATCTGAAAGAAACATATTCCAATTGTAATATTAGCAACCGGCAAAACAGAACGTCTACTCAAAATATTTTTCCAATAAGACTTTGTTTCTTCTGGAGAGAAAATATGATATTTTTTCAACTTTTGATATAAAATCTCATAAACAAAAGCTATTGCGAAAAATATCTGACGCTATAGTACGAATGAAATCCAGCTAAAGTAATGTTTGAGAAACCTTAAATATCCATAAAGCCTTAAGACGTAATCTATTTTAACATTTACATAATCAACGGGATAGCTGTGGCTCATGTGGTAGTGTATTGGCCGTGACCGAAAGACACTCTGTTTTTTAGGAAACTAAAATCTCATGCGATTACAGGTTGCCTAAAATACAACAACAAGTCAAATTACATTAATAATTTAGTCAACCCATTAAATGTTGGGTGCCACCCAGCAAAATAACCACGGAGCCCAAACATCTTTCTCTCATTCTCTACCCAATTTTCCGAAAAACTTAACACGTGCTCCGGCATTTTAAGAGTAGTCACACACATTATTAAGTTCTTTAAAAAAAAAATATTTTAACTACAATAGACAGCATTTTGAAATTCGAAGCCGCATACAACTTGTCCATTAGGAATAGTTAAATCAGTTACACTATTTATAAGCTTACATGAAATCCCTAGGAAGTTGTTCACAACTTCACAATCAGAAAATATTTCTGGAAACAGTTCAACAAACAACAAGTAAAGCCTCTGCAGATCGCATGCATTCAACTCTGACAGAATGACAAAATTCTTAATGACAATAATAACATATGATAGCGCTACTCGTATTTATTTCTCTAACAGCGCACACCTTATGAGCTGTTTAAACTCTTTAAGTTTTATAATACGCACGATTACCTACTGAAACTAAACACCTTTCAGGAGAATAGTCAGTCTATTATAAGTTACTTTTAAAAAAATAGACATAAATGTCAAAAACTTTAATAGGAATAGAGAAATTCCAACAAAATAAGTATTGTAAATGCAGATGTTATCGATTTAGTAAGCATAGAAATGGATAAAGGTAGGAATAAGAGAAATAAGGCAAAAGCGAAATCCAGGTTACAACTGACAGTTCTGATACCAAACTGACATAATCCAGAAAGTCATAACTTATTTAAGAAGTAACTATAGCAGATTACCCATACGACTCGATTTACATAGTCAACTTTTTTAACTATCAAGAAAGTATTGATATTTGACTACCATTTGAATAACATCACTCGTCATGTTAGCAAAAAGCACAGGAAAAATTTATTTACTACTACGAGTAATTTAGTAAATATTCAATATAATTAAGTCGGATGAAGGATCGATTAATAATATGTATTAAAAAAATTAACTTCTATATCTATCTGATGATTAATTATCTAGCCAATATTGCTGACACCGCTGCCCTACCCCGTTTAAATATTATCTTGAAAAAAAAACTAAACCTGGTAGAAGTAAAAGTAATTGAGAATTGCTTGTATTCTCAGTGGACTCAACCTACTTCAAATCATCAAATTTAATATTTGCTTAGTTAAGGAGATGGTAGACCAGTTCAACTTTCACTTATGTTATGTTCCGGGGCACAGACACACTCCAGGGACTTGAATCGCTACGTGTAAACTAATACTATAGTAGGATGCTAATAAAAGAACAAACCTAAGATGGACTGTTGGGTCAACAGCTATAAAGCTGGATCTGAGTCACCCTAAGAGTTTGATCTTTCAAAATAGGAAACATATTAGCGCTATCATAGGTGTCATCATTTCAAGAAACTGCACTTAAGACATTTTTCTTCTACAGTATCTTAGCGATCTATATAATATAAACGTTAACAGTCTCCAACGCTTCGTCAGAAGCTCAAATTGGTTCAAAGAGAAGGAGGTTCACAAATCCACGTGGCATTACAATATTCCAAAATATTCCAAAAATAACCTAACCTAGTGTAAGAGTATAATATAATCGTTATACTTTATTATTATACCAAAATTATATTTCGAATTGGTATTCCAGTATAATATAATCGTTATACTTTATTATTATACCGAAATTATATTTGGAATTGGTATCCCAGTAAACCGATAACTCTATCTTCCATTTAATCCCACTACCCAATATCGAAGCCTTAACAATTCAAACTCGATCCCACTTAGATTTTTATGAGTATAATACATACCAACTTGATCAAAAGGTTCCCGGAATAACCGTGTGGCGCTCACATTGTTCCGATTTAAGTTCTGTTTTTTTTTGTTAAGTTGGTAAATCTTGACATTCCCTCTAAATCTTAGCATCATAGCTTGACATTTGCAAAAGTTACGTAGAGTACCTCTATCCCTGTGTGTGTTGGCGATTTTTTACAATTTTAGAAATGGATTTAAATTTGCAACAACGAACTTGTATTATATTTTGCGTAAAAAACGGATTTAATGGTGCGCAAACGTTGGAAATGTTGGAAAAGTGTTTCGGAAACGATTCTCTAAAGAAAAGGTCGTTTACTAGTGGTACGAGCGGTTCAAAAGTGGTCGTGAGTCAAACGAAGGTGATGAACGCAGTAGCAGGCCATCGATATCGAAAACCGACGAAAACATTGATGCAGTAAAAGAAATGTTGCTCAATAACCGCAAATTAACCATCATTGAGATAGCGGAGGACTTGAACATTGCCTATGGATCCGTGCAAGACATTTTGGTTAATGATTTGGGTTTCCGTCGTGTAGCAGCAAAGCTGGTGCCAAAAGACCTCAATTTCATCCAAAAAAGAGACCGTGTTGACGTTGCAAAAGAGATGATTTCCGAGGATGAATCCGATCCCACATTCATCAAAAGGATCATTACTGGAGACAAGACGCGACTTTATGAGTACAACACGCAATCCAGACATCAGGCGTTCACCACATGAAGCGCCCAAAAAAAAAATCACGTCGTTTTTAGTCAAAAAATACTCGTATGGCAATGCTCAAGATTTTCATGGATTATAACGGTGTAGTGCATAATGAATTTTTGCCAGGAGGCCAGACAGTAAACAAAGAGTATTATTTGGGTGTTATGAGACGTTTGCTTGAAGCAATTCGCCGAAAGAGACCAGAATTGTGGGCAGAAAACTCGTGGATTTTGTATTCGTAATTTTTTGACGAAAAATGTAACAAATACCATCCAACAGCCACCGACTTCACCTGACTTGGCTCCCTGTGACTTCTTTCTGTTCAATCGCGTTAAAAAAACCACTACGAGGAACGCGTTTCAGCAGCCGAGAGGAAGTAATGGAAAAATCGCAGGAAACACTAATGGACATAGCCTGCACAGCCAATTTCGTCAAGAACCTGAACGCATCGAGCCATTATTGATCATTATTATGTGGACTGTTTTAATACTGTAGCTGAGGCCGTTAAAGTCACTAGAGCTGTAATATCAATCCGAAAAGCAGGAGGTTTTGAATTGCAAAACTTACATCGCATTCTTCAGAAGTTTTATTCAATATCTCCGACGCTGACGATGAAGATCCGCCGAGACAAGTACTCGTAGTTGATATGAATGTCCATGCAGCCACAGAAAAGGTCCTTGGGATGTGCTGGGAACCCGTCGAAGATATATTCATATATTCACCATTATTCTGAAGTTTCCCCTGGTCAACAGGGACATTATAGCCAATGATAGATGTGCAACCATAACGATGTCTATATTTGATCCATATGGAATGATTGCCAATTTCACCCTACATCTCAAGCTGTTGCTACAGTCGGTATGGGAATACGGAGTTTCAAGCCGATTCCCAACGAAATTTTTAAGAACTGAAAGAAGTAGAAAGCAGAGCTTCCTTCGCTGAGTAAATTCAAAATACCCAGATGGCATAATTCCCTTCTTTCGGCTGCTAGCAAAATAAATCTTCACACTTTCGTCGATGTCAGTGAAAAGGCGTTCTGCGAAGTTACGCATCTTCGAACCGAGATGGGAGACGAAGTCAGTGTGTCATTTATATATATAATATAAATACAAAGTGCACACCAAAAAAGCTAACCTCCGTGACGAGGGTTGAGCTGTCAGCTGCTGTTCTAGGGATCAGACTATGCAATTCCACAGTAGAGAGCTACGATTTGCATTTCGGGAATCAAGTATTTTGGAGTGATTCGAAAACTTGCATTAATTGGCTTCGTATGGACCCATATCGCAATAAACCACTTGTAACACTCCGTGTAGCGGAGATTCTTGACAGCAGCAAGGCGTTGAATTCCATCGAAGCTCAATACAGCAGATGAAGCTAAGCTTGAAATGCGCTTGAAGTGGATTGACGGGCCATCATTCTTGAAGGTGCCTGGCATGCTATGATATTAGTTGTTATATGTGCAAGGAAGAGCTTAGGCTAAAGTCTCTTCTGCACGTGAAAATAGTAAGTAGAACGTTAATTGACATTTCTAGATTTTTTAAATATTCGAACGAAAGACTGAAGAAAGCGGAGGAGTTGTCGCGCATGACATAGATCGGCTAAGACAGAACCTACCAGTAGAGAAGAACATGCCCATGCCCATGGGCGTATAGATGCTGCCACGAGTATGTCATTCAAAGCCAGACGTCCAATTATTCCGCCAAAAGATCACCCTCTTACGAAGTTCTTGATAGCACACTATCATAGCCTCTTGGGCCACCAGAACGACGACTACATTGTAAACGAGATACAATTCAAAATCTAGGTGCCTGGTTAACGCGTTGCTGTTAGAAAGACAAAAAGGGAGTGCCGCTATTGCCGTATTCGAACTGCTCAACCAACGCTGCCATTAATGGGTGAGTTGCCAAAAGACCGTCTCACTCCATTCCAGAGACCATTTACTTATATCTGCTAGATTACTTCAGACCGGTTACGATCACTACAGGACGTCGGAAGGAGAAACGATGGATTGCAATCTTCACGTGTATGACGATAAGGGCTATCCATGTTGAAATTGCTGCTGATTTGTAGACAGATGCCTGCATCATGTGCATTAAGAATTTCGTCAACCGACGAGAGGTTCCGGTCGGTATACGAAGTGATAACGGCACCAATTTTATCGGCGATAAAAATGAGCTGTTGATTCTTAGATATTTGACAACGAAGCAATCAAGACAGAGCTTTCTTCAAAGGGTATAGAGTAGGTGCTCAATTGCCCGTAGAACCCACGTGCTGGAGGATGTTGAGAGAGATTTGTGCGCCCCGTTAAGAGAAAAATATCGTACTTCTTTACGGGTTATCGCCGAAAATAGAGACTCTGCTGAGCAGCCTAATTGAGCGGAAAACATTATCAACAGCTGTTCCCTCACATATGTATATGCCGGTGTCAACTGAGGATGAAGAGCCCTGAACACCAAACCATTTTCTGCTGGGAAGTCCAACTCAACTCAACGCAAACGCCAGAGCTAATCGACGAGAAAGCATTATGTCCTCGTTAGCAGTGGCGTGTGCGTCAAGAAATCAATGATCGGTTTTGGCACAGATGGGTCAAGGAATACTTCCAGTCCTGAAGCGATGTTATAAATGGTTTGAGGGGATTCCGCCAGTGGCGATCGGAGACTTCGTCCTAGTTTGCGACGCCGATGCACCTAGAAGCAGAGGGCTGCGAGGAAGAGTAATCAGAGTCCTCGTTGGGATGGGATGTTAAAATATTTTTCTTGTTTAAATGCAAACAGAATTAAATTTCAAACGTCGTAAAAATAGGGGGAAGTACAAATCGGCCATTTGCATTTAGAATCTCGGAGCGTTCACTACAAAAAGTAAGTCATATATTTGAATATGAATTTTTAAACTAAAACTTAGTTTCTATAGAGAATAAAATTCATTTCCTTCGCGTTACCATACTTAGTGATTCGTTAATAGGGTAATGGTGTAGGGAAAGGTCGTTTGCTCCAGAACGCTTCCGCAGCACATTCAACATTATTATATAGATTCAATCCACATACGTATGGCAAAAACATTGAGAACACTACACTACAGGATGTAGAAATCTCTTCCTAAAAATTGTAAATAGCTCCGTGAAATGTTTACTACAACCACACTTTGTGCGAAACGGATTCAAAATGATTGTGCATGTCCTTTTACTTTACGTTTAAATCGCCGGAGGAATCCACGCTTTATCAATCGTATATCGCCCTCTTTGTATGCTTCGTAACCAATCTATGCATATCGAATTAGTTGAAGATGATAATATCTGCAACCTTTTTACATGCACTGGATCATTTCGTCGCACGTCAAGGCAAACCATATAAAATATGGAACGACAATGGAACAAATTTCCATAGTGCTAAGCGTCTGTTCAACGAAATGTATGGTAGAGCATCTTATGTAATCAGCAAAATTTTAGTTGAAATCGAGTCTGTTCTTAAATCTCGTCCCATGTGGCAAATTTATTTCTCTAAGTCCGTTGCATTTTTAATAGGCGAGCCGTACATCGCGGTTCCAAGTCTTCTGTTCCTAATAATAATGTTTCAATAAGACCTAACTGGTCTCTATTACATACAATGATGCCGTTGGCATCAATATTCGGCAAGAGTAAAACGATACACGATGAAATGGCAAACCATACTGAATATTTTGACAGCTAGATGTCATTGGTGACTAACAATTGGAAAAACTATCATTGCTATCTGATCACACTATACATATTGCCAAACATTGAGAACACTACACTGGGTTTTTTTGTTCAAATTTTTGTTTCTAATCAATAGTCAATACATATGTTGCCTACATACTCGTAATACCATTGTACACTTTCTAACTGGGATTGCTCGCCTGCTTTCAATCTTTAGTCATGCATTCGTGATGTGGTCAGCAGACAGTAAAGACAATTTTCTTTTGCATTGCACATAACACATAAACCTTTGTACACAGTAAGATTATATTTAGAATATTGTATATTTTTTCAACACAAATCAAACACACTTGTCACATACACATTTTCAATTACACATTAACTTAACAACTTAAACATTTAAGTTAAACATCCAATAATACAAACATTTTATCATATATAATTATTTAAAGCATCAGTTACACAATTAATTACTCAAGCACATGTGCATAAACACATCATTTACTAATCACACGGCACATATCACAAACACTCCTATTCGTGCACATTAAACTGATTCTTCTTGAGACCGGATTGATTAAAAGCACTATATACATTTTGATTGAACTGTATCATCGTGCGTCATATTTCGATGCAACGGGAGTGCTCGCTTGGTTAATGGACTTTAATTGATAATTTTTAATGAACTTTGAATAGACATTTTCCTTCGGTTTTTATTTTTTTACTTTGTGGTTTCCTTTTCGTCTGAAGTGAATATTGATGTAGCCAGCAAACGTAGTCGTGCTTGGGGTTGCCTCAAACGTACGTTAGATTTGCGGAATCCATTGACTATACTAAACCTCTTTCTTCGATAGAGATTCGATTGCTTAAATTAGACAAAACGGGGTTTGAGTTTAAGTCTTTTGAAGAAAAATATTATGAATTCCCCGACGAAGATGAATAAAAGGATTCTGAACCACAAATTGCCGAATACGAGACCAACATTCCACAATTCCTATCGCAATGATTCCGTGCAAGAAATGTTACATAACCATCTGCTATAGTCGTTGAAGAATCAGCAATAAGTGCTTTCCTCTGTGGCACAGCCAGAATCCTTAAATCGTAGCTAATGAGTACATCTGCCGAAAATCTCAATTCTCACTTCCCGTGGAGATTATAAAGACTGGCCGGCATTCCGAGATTTATTCACGGGAATAATTGATTCGAATATCTCACTCACGTGTGTTTTATTATTTAAATCGTTTTTACGAGGAGATTCAGCAAATCTTGTTAAACAGCTGTGCGGAAACAAATTACATCGAAGCTTGGGAAAAATTGAAAGGGCGATATGATCAAAGCATTTAATTGTACAATCATTTGTAAATACAATCGTTCTTATCGTTACCAATTAGAGATCTTAATGCATTAGGATCTATAGAAAGGGACTCGTGGACGTGTTGATTCAGAAACTATACCAGAAGACGCATCAAACGTTGGCAAAGAAAATAGGATCAAGGAATGCCGTTTTCCGTTTTCCGTTTCGTTTTCGTTTTTAATGCATTTCATTCTATTGATCTTAAATTTACTAAACTTACATGCTAACAGAAAAAATGCTTAAATGCTAGCTTATCATAACTTAATTAACTTATTCTAACTTACTGGCCCTCCAAACGGGAGCTCTAAGCTAAACTATAATATATTTTTATTTTATGTCTTTCGACGTCTAATTTACACTTTTCAATTATAGTTAAACTAAGAAAAAATTAAGTGTTTAAGAAAAAACTTAGTAAATGAGCATCTTTGTTGTATTTATATAAAACTTATACTAAAGGTATAAATACTTTAACTACTTAAACTAACTATCTGTACTAACTTATACTAAACCTTAAACTACTTAGCCTAACTATACAACCAAATCTAACCTAATTGTTAGCAAACTTCAAGTTGCTAACCTAATTGCTAGCTAACCCAAGGTTGCCAACCTCCATACCTTAAAACTACCCTAACCTATGTAAGTCGGCCATTTACTAAACATAGCAAGGAAAATATGGCCGACTTTGCCTTCTGACTAGGCTAACCTGGACTTGAAGGAAGCGACGAAGAAATCGGGTCTTCTTCACTCAACCACCAAATATTTTGGTGCTGCAAGAAAACATCTTTTTTGTCGCGTTTTGAAACCGCCCTGCTAAACCTGAGACGTTCAGTACTGTCGTGTGCGACGTCTCTGTTGTAGTTGAGTCGCTCCTCACCAACTGCATGGGCTACGTGGAAGATTAGCGGCACCGCAAACCTATCCTGGATCAGCCCTTTCATGTCCAAATAGAGGAACGCTTCAGGGGGGACGAAGCCTTTCCAGCGTACACTCTCATGATATAAGTTGTTGGGGTAGTAGGCCCCAGATATTAGGTTATTGGACGAGGTCATTGCTCTTGCAATATGCCCTCGAGTCAACTCAATAGCGAAGTTGTCCACTCTTATTAGATTCGCCCTGTTGTATAGGACCTCATTGGGATAGAATTTTATGTACTCCGATTCTGGTGTTCTGTAAAGGTGAAGACAAACCCTAAGGCAAGCCCTCTCAAACACCCGAATCTTTTCCATTAATCTTGCTCTCACGTTGAACCACACGGGACACCCATATACCAGCATGGGCCGGATGAGGGCCATGTAGCAATTAACTTTTACCCTCGCATCAAGTTGGCTGCTATAAAACAGTCTCTTTGTAAAGGCAAAAACACCTTTGGCCCTGGCCAGAGCAGCATCTACATTCTTGTTAAAATATAGATATTGGTCTAGCCAGATCCCAAGGTATCTGACTACATTTCGACAAGCAAGTGGCTGGCCGTGTTGTCCAATGATCGAGAATTTTCGCCAATTCTTTCTGGTGTCCTTAGAGGCACCAGACAACGGCGTTCTAAGTAGAATGGTTTCAGACTTCTGGAAGTTGATTTTCAAATCGCCTAATTTGCTCGAAGTCACGTTGCAAAAGCATGTTAATGACCCCAACTTTTGGACCTGTTCTGTACGCTATCAAGTCATCTGCATACGCTATGCTATGGGGAAGTGAAGCTATCAAACGCAGATCGGGTCTATCTAGTTTAATCTGAACAATGTTGTGCAAATGCAAAAAGGATTACATTGAGGATCGTCGTGATTTTGTTAAAAATAATTCATTGTGTTTCAACTGCATTCGATATGGCCAGCAAGTGTCGCTCAAACTTTCTTTTCCGAACAGCAATCACCAATGATGTAAATGATCCTGAATAGTATCGTTATTCAGAAGAATTGAAGACTTGGTGCTCTTCTACCAAGTTAATCGATAAAGCAAGCGTAAAACGAAGGAAAGAGATTGTACTCCCAAAACTGCAACAAAGAGGACACAGGCGAAAAAGTGCCATCTAACAGAAACTCCCAAATGCTCTGCAGAACAGCAGGGAAATATATGCGAAACCCCCAAAAGGAAGATGGATGCGACACCGAAAAACTCAGAGATTTCGGCTTTACTATCCAATCAACTTCCACTACCCAAAGAGAGAAAGCCGTCCTTGGAGGAAGGTGTACCGGATGGTAAAAAGGTTATGATCTAACAAAATACTGAGAAAACCACCGACCACCCATTGGAAAAAACGAACACACATTTAGCAAGAATGGAGCAGGCTCGATCTTCGACCTCGCTTTTGTAAGCAATTTAATTGCGAGTAGAACAAAATGGAAAATCAACACTTACCACACTCATCCTGACCACCAGGACGCATACCAATAGTATGCGAGACAATTAACGAACGATGACCACATCATCAAAATACGATAAGTAGAACGCTCAAAAAAAAAAGGATGGAAAACGACCACATTTGATGAATAGTCTTTTATCCATATTCTAGCGGATAGAATTATGACTGGTGCAGTCAATGAAGTCAGTTAGATTAACCGCCCACATCTCCGTGTGGGCGATGCATCTATGGTAAGACAGAAGAATAGTATAGTCTCGTATCGCTACCAAGGGGAGCCAAACCCGCACTCGACCCATCAACCTACCGTCCACTACGTATGGTGGATACGTCGGGAAAAATATTGGACCGTATCTTCTCTAATAGATTAGAACAAGAACATCAGTACAGTTTTCGAAAAGCACACTCAACAATTGATACTATTAAAGCGGTTGTTGATACAGCGAAAGTGGCCATAGAAGGACAACGATGGAGAAGAGGCACAAAACAGTACTGCTGTTTCATAATACAGGACGTCTAGAACAGCGAGCTGGATACATATACTAAAAGCGCTACGAAACATGAGAGTACCAATTAACATCCGAAATATTATGCAATACTATTTCCAACAGAGAGCGTTTGTGTTTTTTTTTTGGAGGAATATAAATTATATGAAAAAAAAAACACTTGATGCTAATGAAAATGTTTATGATATTAGCTTTATTTAATAGATAATCTTATGCCATTTGTTCGCGCCAAATAACAATTGACTCATTGTACCATATTAAAAAACAGTACCAATTTCCCCAACAGTACCAATTTCCCCAACAGTACTAATTTCCTCAGAATTATATTCACCACACCTGCTATTGCTCCCATATAAAACGCATCCCAACCCTAATTTCCCAGCCAAAAAACCAACATACACGTTCGAACGAACCAACGCTCTCTACAATAAAGTTTGAAATTATTTGAAATTATTATAACGAAATTAAGCGCGTTTTATTCAGTGGCATTTTTCTACTATTTTCTACATGGCGACCGTGACAGGACATTAAGTCAATAAAGAAATCCTAAGTGAGTTAAAACCCAATTTCGCAAAAAACAAAAAAAAAGCAGTGACTATTTCGGGATAGTGTTTGAACAAAACGGACAAAGTTAAAATTAACAGAAAGTGTTCGATTACGGTTTCGCGATCGCGTACGGATCTACACAACGCCATCAACCTACAGCAAGAGGAACAGCTACGTATATGTTCATACATACATGTACGCCCAGGCATTTATTGGTGAGTCTGTATCGTTTCCTTTTCAAAATAAATTCTTTAACTAAATTGCAACAATCGTTAGTGCTACAATCGAACCTTTGGTTGAAACGAAATTTCACCTTCGTCACCCCATCGCTCTTGGGCTATTAATTCGCTGCATACAATTCCCCATTCGTGTTATCTCCCAACCATTCGAGGGAAGTTTTACATTAGGGCAATTAATATATGTATACATACATAAATTGCAACTTTGATTCGTTACAAATTACATTCAACAAGCTTATTCGTATCATCATTGGAATTAGGAAATTTTCATTCGATTCGTTTCAGTTGCAACTCGCTGCATTTCGCCTATTTCTCACAATTCAAGCTTTCAATTGTTTGATCACAATCGTCTGCACTCAGCTTGGTCAAGTTCACTGAACTTAGCACTAAATTTTGCAAACAACAGTTTATAGTCGTTCAAACGTTTGCAATCCCAGCTGCACATTAAACTCTGCATAGCCACCGCCACACCCACTGCCAAATCTTCCGCGCCGGTGAACTGTCGTTTTTTCATCGTTTGTTTTGGGACTTGATATTCGCTCAGTGCAACACACGCACATACATACATCGTTGGAAGGTTTTGCTCTTAGATTTGACTGCGTAAATTCGTCGCTGAGGTGTAGGAGCTTTAAAGAAATTCGCCGCTGGAGGTTGTTTCGTCGCCGTTGCTTGCAGAATTCGTCACAAATAGTTGTAGTGCGTGAGGAATCAAAATTTTTGTTTGCAGAAGCTTTCAAATTGTGGAACAGAACAGCTGATCGGTCCGTTGCAGACAGAAAATAAATAAAGTTCCTGATCGATACAGGAACCGGTCGAAATCAAAACAGTATTTAGCAAAGAAGTATTAAAAGAAGAAATCAATCAGAACTACCTGAGTTGGGCAGCTACCAAAACCTCTCGTTCTTAGTATTTGATTTCCATAAGCAAACGTCATACCGCCACTCTGTAAATCAATTTTTCACTTACCTGTGGATGTGGAAACAGGAAGTATATATATAAAACCCACCCATATAAACCCGCAATTATTGATCCCTGAGGGACTATATATCGCCCAAAAGTGGTATTCCTACTTGAAAGTTATCAATAAGTCAAATTTCGAGCAGCACTTCATTGTAAAACAACCCATTAAAGCAGAGGAAGCAGGGAGAAATTTCGAAATCTATAATTTCTATAAACATAGAGGAAAAAAGGAAAATACTTAGTCTTTGTTCCAAATACAACGATATATTTTTAAGGAAGGTCAGAACCAAATTAAAACTAAGAATGAAATACCGATTTACACCAAGTCCTACAGGTACCCTTATATTCACAAGGACGAACTACGTAACCAAATAAATGGCTTGCTTAGTCAGGGAATAATTCGACCAAGCTTTTCACCATGGTCTTCACCAATTTGGATTGTCCCAAAAAAAAGGATGCAAACGGAAAAGAGAAATGGAGGCTAGTAGTCGATTATAGGAAACTAAATAAGAAAACTATCGACGATAAATATCCTATTCCGAACATCACCGATATACTAGACAAACTAGGCAAAAGCTTATAGTTCAGCACCCTCGACCTTGATTCAGGATTCCATCAGATCGAGATCAAATTAGAAGACGTACCGAAAACGGCATTCTCGGTGGACAATGGTCATTTCGAATTCGTCCGTATGCCATTCGGCTTAAAGAATGCTCCATCGACCTTCCAGATGTTAAATGACAATATTCTCAGGGACTTGCAAGGGAAAATATGCCTGGTATACATGGACGACATAATCGTCTATTCAACATCATTGCAAGAGCACATAGAAAACCTCGAATCCGTATTTCGTAAGCTCAGAGATGCAATTCTAAAAGTTCAAATGCAAAAGGCGCAGTTCCTGCAAAAACAATTGGCCTTTCTCGGCCATATTATTACACCAGAGGGAGTAAAGCCAAATCCCGACAAGATAATTGCGGTGCAACGGTTTCCATTACCTAAGACTCAAAGGCAGATTAAATCCTTTTTAGGACTACTTGGGTATTATAGAAAATTTATTAAGGACTTTTCATATTTAACAAAGCCAATAACAGAATGCCTTCAATAGGGAAAAAGCATTAAGCTCGATTCAAAATAAACTGAGTGTTTTTTGCACTGTAAAGCTCTTCTCATTAATGACCCCATTCTTATATACCCGGACTTCGCAAAACCATTTAACATCACTACTGATGCAAGTAATGTTGCTTTAGGTGCCGTTTTGTCGCACGGGCCAATAGGAAGTGATAAACCGGTTTGCTACGCAAGTCGAACATTATCCAACTCAGAAGAAAACTACAGCACAATTGAGAAAGAGCTCCTGGCAATCGTATAGGCCACCAAATACTTTCGTCCATACGTTTACGGACGAAAGTTTAAGATAGTTACTGACCATAAGCCCTTAACATGGCTTTTCTCGCTAAAGGAGCCAAACTCCAAATTAGTCAGGTGGAGGCTTAGACTAGAGGAGTTTGACTATGAGATAATGTATAAGAAGGGCAAAGTAAATTCTGATGCCGATGCTCTATCTCGTATTGAGCTTAATGTCAATGAAACTCTCCCAAGCGAACTCTTAGAGAACGCATCTGTCTGTTGTAATTTTGACGCGCAAGAGATTCGTTCAACTATTCATTCATCTGCGGAAAATTTAGGAGATGGAATCCCAATATCGGAAAGATGTCGAATTTTCTCACCAGGTCATTATAAAACAAAACCTTGCAAGGAACAATGTACTTGAAAAAATGTGGGTCTTGTTTATGAGCAAGAAACGATACTTAATAGAACACAATGACCCTGCAAATGAAAACTTCATAGTAACTATTTTTGAAAAGTATCTGAATGGTAAAGGAACAGTAGCCGTTCTATCAGACGATAAAACCTTATTATGGTTTAATTTTGTTTGAAAGATTTTCGTCCAGGTTGGTGTGAAAACTCATGCCATCGTCAGTGGGAGCATCATCCCCATGGTAGGGGCTTGGCGTCAAGGTAGCGCGCACAGCTTCCCACTGGGGCGTTGGAGGTTCAATTCCCTATAGAAACCAGCTTGTTTCTTTTTATTCTTTTTCATCGGCCATTTTCGCCGCGGTTCTCATTAAGGACATCTGTTACAGCCTGTGGAGATGTGCTTGGTGAGAGCAGCGGAAAAATGGCCTGATCCGTGGAATGGGCTAAGACAACCAAGCCATAAAATCTAATCCACGGCGAGGTGAGACTGTAGCTAGCTGAGGAAGATTTGAGAGGGTCAGTTGGTTCGAAACAGGCAGTGAGTCAAGTAGTATCAAGTGTCAAGTATAGTAGTGCAGTGCAGGGAGCAAAAAAAAAAAAGTACAGTCGTGGAAGAGTATATACTTAATTTAAAACCAGTTCGAGAAAGAAAAAAAAAGTAAGGTGGGTTTTGTTTTGCTGTTTTATGACGAACGTTATCCTGAAGTGCGCTAATTTTATTTGGTTAGGATACTAAGGGTAAAATCGTGGTTGGAGGTTCTTTTTGGTTGCGTTAAATCCTGGACACGTTTGGTGCAGTTTGGCGATTCATCCTTTCGGAAGTGAAATCCCAGTTAAAATTGGAGCGAGACGACCGAGGAGCAGAGCCCAGAGCCAACTAAGTTCTTCTAAGGTGGTTGGTTATTTTGTTATAAAAATTTAAAACGTAACTATGTCCGAAACGGAAACCCCTTATTAATATTAAGTCCGAACCAAAAGCGTATTACCAAAAAAAAAAAAAAGGGACGAGATAAAACGTGGAAAAAAAAAGAATCAATTGCTCGGGGGAAACTGTTATACGCCGCGTATAGTACTTAAACAGTTTTAGACAGAAAAAAAGCATATGCGGTCGGTGGTCGTGATAGCCAAAGCGCTTGGCAGTCGTTCATAAACCTCGACAGAGGATAGATGTGTGTCGGCTTCTTTTCCCGTGAAAAAATAAAACAAAAAGTGACAAAAAACAATTAAAAACATTTAAGCCAAGTGCTTCGGTGGCGCAATAGAAGTGGTGCCGGCCGAGAAAACAAGGATCGTAGGTTCGATCCCCGGACAAGGACAGACTTTTTTATTTATAAATCCAAAAAATATAACAATAATAATAAATTTAGTGAGACCAGAGAATGAGTGGTGTTGAACGGTCCGCTATCCAAATAGCGGGTCCGGGAGATGGCACGATGTCATCTGATGACCAAACTGTAATTTCGATCCTTTCGGAAACTACGTCTAAGAGGAGGAGGAAGCTGAAGCCAACTCCTAACCTCGTGAAGCGCCCTTCCCTATCAGCATCTACTGAGAAGCTGCCTGGTGGAGCAAGGGAAGAGGCGCCAACAACGTCAAAAAAAGCAGCGACACAACAACAACAGCGAAAGAGGCAAGAAGAATACCCATATGTCTCTGACGGTGGGGAAGGCCACTACATGGGTGGAAACAATAGTTTTTCATTCCTAGCTGCCTCTGAGTCAGATGACGAAGAGGACGAGGTCAAAGCCATAAATAGTAGCATCATGCAGCTACAGCAACAAGTGCTTGCTATAAGAGCGAAGCAAGTGGCAAGGAGGGAGAAGGAGCTACTGCAACAACTTCAGATCCCTCAGAAACAACAAATCACCAACGTGGTGGTACCACAAGAAAAACATAACCAGCCACTAAAACAACAAAAAATACAAAAACCAGTAAAAGAAGTAACAAAGATGGATCCTAAACCACAACCTAAAAATAAACAGCAAAAACAACAACAGCAACAAAAATCGCAGCAGCAGCAACAGCAGCAACAACAGCAACAGCAGAAGCAACAGCAACAGCAACAACAACAAAAGAAATCAACAAAGCAACGAGTTCCACCTATAAACACATATAAGATGGAACTAAAGGAAACTATTGAGCTATGTAAGTCGGCCATAGGCAATAATTTTTTTGTTAAAAGACTTAGTTTAGATAGGCACCCGATCCACTGTAACACAGTGGAGCGCTATAATAAAATAAAAAACTTGTTGAAGGAATCGACGACGGAGTTCTTCTCCTACACCCCGAAAGGGGACAAGCTGCAAACAATGCTGCTGAGGGGGTTAGAGCCGCCGACTGATCCGGAGGAGCTTCTTGCACTGCTCAAAGAGAAGGAGTGCGAAGAGCTCAAATTCGTAGGGGTTAAGCCATTCGTCACGGCTAGAGCCAAAAGGGAGAAGCGGAAACTACCGTTCTTCCTGGTTCAGCTAAGTCCCAACAGCAAACTGGATGGTCTAAGGAGCATCAAAGTCCTAGACTACCAGGTTGTACACTGGGAAAAATTAAAGAGGAGCGAAAACATTTTACAATGTGTTCGCTGCCAAAGGTTCGGGCACGCCGCGTCGAACTGCGAAATGCAGCCTCGATGCGTGAAGTGTAGAAAGAACCACAAATCCGAGGAATGCGCTCTGGGTAAGGACGGAGAGTCGGAAAAAAGCCAGCTCTCTTGTGCGTTATGTAGGAACACGGGACACACCGCAAATTATCGGGGTTGTCCCAAATTCCAATACATCAAAAGAGTAAATCTGGCTCGGCAGCAGAAAGTGGAAATTAAACATCCACTCGTGCAGACACAAACACCAGCCGTTACTCCCCATGTTACCTACGCCCAAATGGCGGCAGGTAGGGGAAATACGGTACAACAACCAAAGGTAGCTTCTCAGGCCCCAGCGCCTAGAGCACCGGAACCTGTACCTGACATGCTGGCTATCTTGCTCTCTATTCAGGGGCAGATGGCTCAGCTGCAGCGTCAAATACAGGAACAGGCTAAGCGGGTAGATCAAATATATGCGCTGCTGCCGGGCCTAACGCACCTCCAGTCGTAATGGGTACGTACATGGCGGAGCAAACCCTGAAGGTCCTTGCTGTGAATGTGAATTCACTGATAAGGCTCGAACGACGAGCCGCACTATTTAAGTTGCTTAACGACCAAGCCCCTGATGTGCTTTTGGTTAGCGAAACTAAGCTTACCAAAAGACACAAAATGAGGCACAGCAGATACAAAATAGTAAGGAGAAACCGACCCAACTCCATTCAGGGAGGTGGCGTTGCGATTTTCGGACGAAAAGGTATACGTTTTAAAAGAGTATACAGTCGTGTAGTACGTAGGTTCCAGGTGCTGGAAGCATGCATCGTGTACATCCCTCTCCGTAGTGGAAAGCGGTTGTACATGGTGTCTGTCTATGCACCTAAGGCTACTCAATCCACTTTATTTATCTCAGAGCTCGAGACACTTTTTCGATTTCTGAGGCTGGAATTGGAAGACAATTATTTTATTATCTGCGGAGATTTCAACGTCAAACATAGTGATTGGGGAAATAATACACCAAATACTAGAGGGAACCTACTATTCAATTGGTGGGGTCAGCACAGTGTAATGTATCGACTTTTGCTTAAGGCGACGGATAGTCCATCGTTTCCCAGACACGGGTCTTATTTGGATCTTCTGCTGTTCGACTTACGAATACAACTGACATGTACTAACCAACAAACTACAAACTGTCTACGCACTTTCGTGTATGACAGTGATCATTGCGGTCTCAGCACCGAAATAACTGTTCCCAACGAAATTGCGGAATTGGATGAGTTTGTTCAAAGGCATTCCTACAATTATAGTAGGGTGCGTTGGACACACTTCTCCAGAACACTGACGAGAGCAATCTCCTCGAATTCGCTCTACCCACCGTCCAATAGAAATCTGTCAAACGAGGAGATTGACAGGTATCTAAAACTAATGGACGAGACAATTAAACGAATAATGGACAAAACGATACCTCGGTATCAATACACTGACAACGAAGACTTATTCCGCAACGCAACCATTGACGCACTGCACCGACATAAAAGTAGACTGCTGTCAAGGCTAAAAACCTTGTACAGACAGTTTACTGACAGACATAATCCGGAGATTATGACGCTAAAGTCGTCGATCAAAAACCTCCAAGTATTAATAAAAGAAAATTACAGAGCATCTGTAAATTTGTATTGGAACAATAAAATTCGGGCTGTAAACACCAGCAACCCGAATATGTTCCCGCAAATAAATAAAATATTTCGTAGGAAAGATCACAACGACCTTTCGTGTCTTAAAATCGCCCGAACGACGGACAACGAGTACATACTCATAGCAGCAGGCATCGATCCAAATGAGGCTGTTGATGATGACAACTTCTTTGTGATCGAGGATCCGCAGGAGAAGGTAGAGGCTATAGGAGCGACTTTCCAGGAAGTATATAAGGCGAATGACATCATTGGCCCGAACCACGATCTGGAGAATCGAGTCCTTGTGCACAATTTCTACCTTCGAAATGAAATAGTGAATTGGCGATTCGAGAGCTCGGGTTTCACCCAGTTCAGTGACGAGAATATGGCAAATAATGTCATCACCAATGAAATGGTACTACCACCGTTCATTTCGAAGGCAGAGCTCCAAACGATCTTCGAATCGCTTAGAAGTAAGAAATCAGTGGGAACCGATGAAATACCGAACATTGTGCTTCGACATCTCATACTAGAAGCGGTTGACATTTATACCACCCTGTTTAATAATGCAATGAATAATGCACATTATCCAGCGCATTGGGAAACAGCGGTGGTACACCCCATCCCCAAAAGGGATAAAGATACTTCCAATCCGGCGAATCTCCGGTCAATCAGTCTCCTTCCAAACATCAGTAAGGTTTTCGAGAAGGTGATCAATAGAGTCCTGACTAAGTGGGTTGAGGACAAACATATAGTTCCGGATAATCAATTCGGTTTCAAAGCGGGCCATGATGTTATTCATGCTGCGTCTAAACTTGTTTCTGATATCCAATTGAACAAAGGCAAGAATCAGTGCACTGGTGCCTGCCTGATTGACTTGGAAAAGGCCTTCGATACCGTATGGTTAGAGAGACTCTTTTTCAAGCTGGACAGGTTGGGCATTAGTAAACCATTGCTGTATATTCTTTTTGATATGCTCTCCAGTAGACAGTTCATCGTGAAGAATGGCGATGTGACTTCTGCTGGAACATTTAACATTAAAAACGGTCTGCAACAAGGTGCGGTAAATTCGCCGATCCTATTCAACATTTACACGAGTGATCTGATAGGTTCACTTCACCATGCCATAGCGTACGCAGACGACTTAATCGCGTACAGATCAGGTCCAAAGATTGAGGTTATTAATATACTCTTGCAACGTGACTTCGATAAAATTAAGCGATATTGCGATGACTGGAAGTTGAAAATCAACTTTCAGAAGTCGGAAACCATTTTGTTTAGGACGCCTTTGTCTGGGGCCTCTAGGGATACCAGAAAGAATTGGCGAAAGTTCTCGATCGTGGGGCAGCACGGGCAGCCACTTGCTTGCCGAAATGTAGTCAGATACCTTGGGATCTGGCTGGATCAATATCTGTATTTTAACAAACATATAGATGTTGCTCTGGCCAGAGCCAAAGGTACTTTTGCCCTTACAAAGAGACTGTTTTATAACAGCCAACTCGATGCGAGGGTAAAGGTTATCTGCTACATGGCCCTTATCAGGCCTATGCTTGTGTTTGGATGTCCCGTGTGGTTCAACGTAAGAGCAAGTTTATTGGAAAAGATTCGGGTGTTTGAGAGGGCTTGTCTTAGGACTTGTCTTCGCTTATACAGAACACCAGAGTCTGAGTACATAAAATTCTATCCTAATGAGGTCTTGTACAATAGGGCGAACCTGATAAGAGTGGACAATTTCGTCATTAAGTTGACTCGAAGGCACATTGCAAGAGCAATGACCTCATCGAACAACCTGATCTCCGGGGCTTTCTACCCCAATTACATGTATCATGAGAGAGTTCGCTTTGATGGCTTTGTTCCCCCAGAAGCGTTCCTCTACCTAGATATGAAAGGTCTGATCCAGGACAGATTGGCGGTGCCGCTAATCTTCCACGTTGCTCGAACAGCTGCGGACAGGCGACTCAACTACGACAGAGACATCGCACATGGCAGTGCGGAGCGCCTCCGGTTCAGTAGGTCGGTAGGGAGTCGCGACATAAGGGATGTTGCTCGGCAGCTCCAACAATTCTGGTGTCTAGATGAAGGAGGGGAAGTCTCGTCGTCGAATTCCTCTAGTCCTACGTAGCTCCATGGGGAGCAAAGTCGGTCTTCTGCATATTTTTTTTTAGCCATGGCCGGCTTACATAGTTATAGGTAGAATTAGGGTAGTTTTAAGAAAAAAATAAAAAAAAAATAAATAAAAAAAAAATAATAAAAAATAAAAATCACAAAAAAAATAAAAATAAAAACAAAAAGAAAAAAAAATATTAGAACAGAGGTGGGTAACACCCTCTAAAATATGGTATAGCATTAGATAGTTTAAGTAGGATTAAGTAGGTTAAGATATAGTTGTAAATAGTTTATACGTTTAGTTTTAAGTTTTATATTATAACAAAAAGTCCATATACTAAGTTTTGCTACTTAAAGTTTATTTTCTTAGTTTTAGTTTTAATAAATGTAAAACAAAAATAAAAATAGTCTGTAAGGAACGTCGAAAGACATAGATTAAGTATTATGTTTAACTTAGAGTGCCCGCATGGGGCCAGTGAGATAGAATAAGATTATTTGTAAGATATTTAAGCTAATATTTAAGCATTTTTTGTCTAGCTGTAAGTGTAAATGAATTCCAAAAATAAAAATGCATATAAAATGAATGAAATGAATGAATGAATGCCAAAGCGCTTGGCTAGGTCGTGCAGAGGTTACTGGTTCGAGTCAGCGAAATTGTTTTCCTTTTTTTTTTTTTTCTCTATCTTTTTTTTTTTGCTTCTCATTGACCTTCAGTCATTGGGGAAGCGTGTTGTTATTTTTTTGTTTTTGCGATAGCTTTATACCTAGAATTAAGATAGAATTAAGATATCTACCTTTAAGATAGAATTAAGTTTGTATCATTTTGTGGCGAATGGAATAAAATTGTAAGAATTTTAAGAGTGTAAGGAAATCGTTGTACAAATTGATAAAGGCGGGGTTTGTTCGCGATCGTCACAACCAATTCGCGATTATAGTTGTGTTGAAGTTGTACGGAAGGGTAATCGGGTGGCGCCCATTCATTAACATCTTTACCCACGGCCAGTCTCCGCAGTTGGCCGAGCAACTTTTCGTACAACGCCGCGGGGTAGGAAGTAAAAGGACGGTAACAACCTTTAAAACAATACAATCAGTCTACTCAAAATTTTTTCATAGGACCAAAACAAAACTAGTTAGAGCGCTAAACTTAATGAAGAGATATAGCGGAAAGGGACGAACAGGAAAGTATAATTAGACAACATCTTGCAAAATCCAACCATAGAGGAATAAATGAGACACCCGAACATTTAAAACGCAATATTTACTTCCTAAAATGAAAGACATCATTTCAAAAATTATAAATAGTTGCGATATGCGCAATAGATTTAAATATGACAGAAACACAAAAGAAATTAAGTTCGAAATCACAGAAACCCCAAACAAACCTTTGGATATTTTACATATAGACATCTACAGTGTATCGAAAGAAAACTTTTTAACTATAATTGACAAATTTAGTAAATTTTCCAGTGCATAAGTGACTATAAGTCACCGATCAAGTGTAAGAGTCATCAAGTCTCATTTTTTTCACACCATGGGATTCCAAAGAAGATCGTGTCCGATAATGACTTCACTCAACCTTAATAGAACTTATAGGCATAATTAAAGCCCAAAAGAAAGTTGCTCCCATTACCGAAATAATGGACGAAGCTGTCCTTACGTACAATAACTCAATCCATTCCACAACTAAACTTACCCCCTTTGAACTAATAACAGGACATATCAATATTAATGCGCCAATCTCACCCTCAGATACTTTTAATAGTGAGCAGAAATCTTGAAAAACGCAAACAAAATTTCGAAAATTTAAAAAGAATCATATACGAGCGAAGTCTACACAAAAAACAAAACTATATTTATATATAATCAGAATCGCACCGACCCTCAAAATTACAAACCTGGCGATATTATCTTTTAACGCGACGACAGACGAGATTAGCTCGCTGCTAAATTTAACAAATTTGTAATAACAAAAAACAACAAAGTTACTGTCGAGGCCAAAAGTCAGAAAATCCATAAGGAAACAATTAAGCATAAAAAAAAATATAACAATTGAGTTCTATAACCGTTTTATATAATTGGCTATCCATGTATCTCTATGCGCACAAAAAAAATTTTTATATCTTACAACTATAATTGTTAACTATACTGTAAGTAAAAAACTAGAATTACTGTCTGTATCTATGAAATATGCGAAATATGGAACAAATATATACACATTCATGCATAAGTATATGTCTATACTATAAGTATATATCTATACTATATAAATACAATTACCTTAAGTAAAAATGAGTATAAAATAAAAATAAAATTACATACAATGAAGTTTGATACAAAATATCCCAAAACGAGAATTCTAAAATAACACTTATAAGGTTACTGTCCATTAAAAAAAATGTTTAATTTGATATAAGAAAGCTGCATTAAGTTATATTACATTATACTATATTATGAACATTTAATTTGTGTTAAGGATTTTGCACAGAAACTGTGTAAAATCGATTCCTCGATGGGAGGAGTTACGTCTTGGTAACCCTGGTCATCTAGCTACATAAACACACCTAGTAAATCACCTAGCAACATAAATTCACTTGTCATCGTCAACCCAGTGTATTCACGTTTTCCTAATTCCTTGTTCTCCTATCTGTTTATGCGTAAAGCATCTTTTTCCTAATTTTTCTTCCACCTATTTGTTTATGCGTCAATGCTAAGCATCAATTGTATCACCCTTTTCCACTTATATAAATGTACCTACCTATCGTCTATTGCAGTTACCTAAAGCGTCTTTTTCTAATAACCTATTCCCCTATTTGTTTACTCGTTTTGTCCATATGGACCGAAGCGTCTTTTTGTATTCTCTTTTCCCAGATTATTTGTTTGTCCAAACAAGTCCCGCTTTTTATCTTGTAAGCGTTTAATGATAAGCTAGATTTCCACGGAACAAATTGAAGACGACAGAGTTAGTTTTAGAAGAACGCCCAAACTACGAGTAGTGATAATAGAAATGTAACAAATAAAAATCATAAATGAACATTTTAAATGCGTTTGATTTAAATAAATTATTAATTCAACATCGTTTAGCATTGCCTCCCAAATAACTCACTCACTTGCGGTTTTCTGTCGTATCATAATTTAGTCGCAAAAAATGAAACCCATTGTTTTATACATGAATGCACACATATGCGACTTAATAATCGTAGCGATTAAAAAAATGCAACAGGCTCCATTTTATAGATGATTTTTTGGCCGCAAATTAAAATGAGACATATGGATTAGCATGAATCTTAGCACAGTTGTGACTTTAAAGTCTTGTTAGTAATGGATTTCACGGGGAAATGTTCTTTTGTTGCGCTTAAAATCTAAAGGAAAGAAATTATTGGGTCCATCCCTACTATTAAGACTACTTAAGGGACAATTTCATAAAATTCATCATAATTTAAAAGAACACCGAAAAAAATACGAGTATATGTAGTACTATAGAATGAGTGGAAAAAGTTTTGATTAATTACTTCAATTAATTGGACGCAGAATACAATACCAGGTCACAAAATGGCCGAAATCTATATCACCTGTTAAACGTTTATCTGTGAAATTGAGGTAAAGCCATGTTAGTTAATACTTCAAAAACAAAATAAGTACTTTTATTTATTTATTTATTATATAATTAAACTCAAATCAGACATTATGCAAACTGCATAAATTTAGTCAACAGGCAAGTCGCAAGCGCGAGTTACATGGGAGCGAAACGCCAAGTTTTAAAAAAATATAATTTTATTTAAACTTTCTCCGTCTAAGCACAAAACAAGATTGATTATTTCCAAATATTTTCCTAACTTGCAAAGGTGAACTTTCGTATCTACCGGATGTCGCCAGACGCTTAGATTGCAAAAATGCATGGGAAAGTTTCACCTGTGCAATTCACATTTTAAATTCTATGAATTACAATTTGTATTTAATTTCATATTTTTAATTCTAGGAATTACAATTTTGTATTTGATTTCATATTCTTATTTCTAGGAATTACAATTTTGTATTTTATTAATTGTTGCTGGTGTCCGGTGGTGTCCTATGGCTGGGTTGATTTATTGTTGTATTATTATTGGTTACGTAACGCCTCCCCCCTTAGATAGAGCGATGGCCATAGAAGCTTTGGTAATATGGCTGGAGCGGGACTTTGAAGAATTATTGTTTCGTTCTTATTCTTTCTGTAATTATAAATTATAAAAATTGTTAAAATTGCTCCAAGAGTAAGAAGGGAACTATGTGTGTAGAAATTGGTATGCGTAACATCGGTTTGTAAAATTTGGAAGCTTCTTCATTCTGGATGCTGAAATTTTGAAGTTTTTCTAGGTTTAGTTTTTTGATTGTGGCCTTTGGTATGACTGTTTGATGTGGAGTTGAAAGCAAGTGAATTTCTTCCCAAAAGATTGACGGATTATCTTTATAGATGATGTCATTGATTTCGACTTCACAGTTTCGGTAATGTAGCAGCATTGTTCCGGAAATCGTGTACGGGTCAATATTGCAAGTTGATTTTATTACTGTCGGTGGTGCTTGAATCAGAAGAATGTAGTTAGGTTCCGGTTGCAAAAGCTTTGATATTGGTCCAATATCGTTAATTGTGCAGTGTTCTGGTTGGTTGTTTAAAAGTTTTTGCAAACACGATGACTGATTGGTTGATTTTTGTTTCTTCACAGAAGAATATGCCTTCTACTTTGGGACATTGTTTTTATTAAACATTGTCTGAGAGTTTATTTTGTTCTGAAGTTTGTTTTCTTGGGAATGAATATTTTCAATTTGCCTATTTAAGTTTTGGGCGCCATTTTCGTCCATGTTACCAGTTATTGATTTAATGACAGTGCCCAGACCATTTATTAAACCTCTTTTATTTCTTGTTTTCGGGTATAAGGAGTCTAGTTTGTATTCTACGTTATTAAGTTTGGTTCTATTAACGTCTATTGAGTGTTTTAAATTGTAAAATTTTTCTAAGGCTTTTAGAGAGTCAGCTATTTTTTGAATGCTATTCCGATATATCTGAAGTTCTATGATGTGAATAAAATTGTAGTACGTTTTTGAAAGTCGTGCAGGGCCTATGTTAAATGAAAGTATTTTGTTCCTGTTTGTCAATTCTTGCGTCTCTAGTTTTTGTGAAGAGGTAACGATTAGATTCGTTGTCAACCTAAAAATATATATTTATATATATATATATATATATATATATATATATATATATTATTTTATTTATTTATTTTTTAAATTTATGTAATTTTTTATTTTCATCTGTTAAAAGTGTAAATTTTTCGTTGCTTTTAACTATATGTGTTGTAAAGCGCGGACTTAATTTATTCCTGCGACATTCTTTTCTAAATATAGCATCTTTTTCTTTTAATTCTTCAGGGACTTCCCTGTTTTCGTTTAATTTTTTTATTCTTTTATTTGTATCTAGCTCTAATTTATTTTTAATTTGCGGGTAAAGGATTTCTTTATACTCATTGAGTTTCCTAAGGAAGTCGTGTTCGTCGCTAAACCTAATATTTTTATTAAAATCACTGGTTCTTCCATAAAATAATTCGAAAGGGGTTCATTTTGTACTTGAGTGTATGGAATTGTTATAGGTTGTAATAGTTTCAATAAAAATTTCATCATGATCAAGGTCTAAGTGATTTTCTTTTCTTTTTGCAACTATGATTCTATAGATTTCTGTGAGGGTCGAGTGGAGCCTTTCTACTGGTGAATTGCTGGAAGATTGTTGGAATGAAGTGAAGTGGAGTGTAATTTCATATTGATTGCACATTTATTTAAAAAGATTGCTTGTGAATTCTAAACCTTGGTCACAGACGAGTTTTTTAGGGATACCATGTAAGCTTAGGAAATGTTTAATATGTTTTACAATTATTATACTATTACGAGAGGAAAGTGTGTAAGCTGCGGCGAATTTTGAAAATTTATCAATGATTGTCAAAATATTCTTGTGATTTATTGTGTAAACGTCTATATGAATTATGTCGGGGGGTTTGTCTGGAGTTTCTGGTGTCATAAATATTGGTTTGGGTGGAGATCGGTCGTACTTGAGGGTTTGACACTTTTTGCAATTGTTTGTTTTATTTTTGAAGTCATGAATGGAAAGAAGTAATTCCTTTTCAGGTGAAGTAATGTCTCATTAATACCACGGTGGTTATTTCTGATGTGGTATTCGTTTATAATTTTATCTTGTTCATCGTTGTTTGTGATATCCTTTAGGATTTTCATACATCTGAAGAATCTATTATTGGAAAAATGTTTGGAGTAAGTTGCTTGAACTAGGCGAAAAATGTGATCTTCGGCAAAGATTGCCGTGATTTTATTTGGTGGAAGGAATTGTTTAAAGATTTCCACTAATGTTTCTTCATTGAATTGTGGTTTTTGTATTGTTCTGCGCTGTTTATTTTTAAAAGGTACTTCAAGTTTCATAAATGGATTATTGGAGTTTAATAGAACTGATTGTATATTGAATTCATTTAAAGGTCGTTCTGAAATTGGGATATTGTCATTTAAATTTTCATCTGCGGAATGTATGGTTCAACCTGATGTACTTTGTGTCGTCATATTGTCATAGTTATTTATTTCTTCCTGTTGAATTAGTGGGAGAGTGTTGATCTTAATACGGCTTAGCGCATCAGCATTTGTATTAAGTTTGCCTTATTTGTATATTATCTCGTAGTCGAATTCCTCCAATTTCAATCGCCATCTGACGAGTTTTGAATTGGGTTCCTTTAGACTCATGAGCCATGTTAATGGCTTGTGGTCTGTTATAATTTGGAATTTGTTTCAAAAAAGGTAAGGACGAAAGTATTTCGCTGCCCAGACTATGGCAAGCAATTCTTTTTCGGCTGTGGAATAGTTAATTTCAGAATCAGTTAGTGTCCTGCTAGCGTAACAAATTGGTTTGTCGTTTCCAACGTGACCTTGGGAAAGAACGGCGCCAATAGCAAAATTGCTAGCATCTGTTGTCAAAATGAATTGTTTCGTAAAGTCAGGATATGCCAAAATTGGGTCATTCGTCAGTATGTGTTTGCATTCTTCAAAAGTTCTAATGTATTGTTCAGTCAGTTTAACGGTTCTACCTTTTTGCAAACATTCTGTCATGGGTTTAACAAGCTTTGCAAAATCTTTAATGAATTTGCGGTAGTAGCCAAGAAGGCCAATAAATGATTTTATCTCTTTTTGGGTACGAGGGATAGGGAATTCTTTTATTGCGCGTATTTTATCCGGGTTTGGTTTGACACCGTCTGTAGAGACAATGTGTCCTAAAAATGAAATTTCTTTGTGGAGAAATTCCGACTTCTCAAGTTGGATTTTTAGATTTGATTCATGAAGTTTGTCGAAAACTTTTTTTAAGTTTTTCATATGCTTCTGAAGTGACGTTGAAAAAATTATAATATCATCTAGATAAACTGGACATATTTTACCCTGTAGATCTTTTAGTACATTGTCCATTACGCGTTGAAATGTGGAAGGGGCATTTTTGAGCCCGAAAGGCATTCTTAAGAATTCGTAGTGTCCACCTTCTACGGTAAAAGCAGTTTTAGCCATATGTTTCGGATGCATTTCGATTTGGTGAAAACCACTCGCGAGATCTAAGGTTGAAAAGTATAAACATTTTCCTAATTTATCTAGGATTTCGTTTATACTGGGTATGGGATATCTGTCGGATATGGTTTTCTCGTTTAATTTTCAGTAGTCAATGACTAAACGCCATTTTTGTCTACCGCTTGCATCTAATTTTTTAGGGACTACCCAAACTGGTGAGCTCCAGGGTGAGTAGTAGATTATATTTTGTTCTAACATTTTATCGATTTGTTGTTTTACTTCTGTTTTGTGGACATGTGGATACCTGTATGATTTGGTATAAATGGGTGATTCGTCAGTTGTAATTATTTTATGTCTTACTTGATTAGAAAGACGGTCAACGTCTTTGAAGAAAATGTCTTCGTACGAGGAGCAAAGTTTAAAGAGATTCTTTTTTTCCTCTGAATTGAGATGTGTGGATCGAATGAGATCGTTAATATCCTTTTTTTTTTTTTTTTTTTTTATAATGAGCGCGCGCTCAAGGGGTTTGAGTACCCTTAAGGTGATTGTACACAGTGCGGGCAAAGGAAATTTAGGGAGGAAGAAAAGAGAGGTACCGATGTACATTGCTTTTAAATGTTTGCAAGTTATAACGACCAGGAAATACAGAGATCGGCAGGGCATTCCATAAGCGAGTTGTACGGCTTAGGAACGAATCACGATATTTTAGAGTACGTCCGAAAATGGGCTTGAGGGTATACTGATGAGCATTCATAGCGCGACGGGTATTACGGTTGAAAGTTTGAATGGGCGGAATGCTACTGGCGATTTCAGTGGTGCACTGGTAGTGGAAATAGCGATAAAACAAAGTAAAACACGAGAAATTTCGTCGGTGCTCGAGGGTGTCCATTGATTGACTGATATTAGTATCATCAATAAGTTTTATCGCACGGTTTTGAATCCTATCTAGCAGGTGCAGAGATGTTTTAGGAGCACCTGACCAGATGTGGGAGTTGTACTCCAATTTCGGGTGGATGAATGCCTTATATATTGAGGCCAGATCAGAGGGAGTAAAATATTTCTTACATCGCTTGAGGAAACCTAGACATTTCGCAGCATTTTTGACGACATCAAATATGTGGTCACTCCAACGTAAGTTGTCGTGGACACACATACCGAGAATGGAAAGTTTTTCGGTTTCGACGATGCAAGTGCCATTCATGGATAATGGCTGGGTGTTTAAATTTCGCTTTAACGACAGCAGACAGCATTGTGTTTTGGAAGCATTAAATTCCACTCTGTTGATAGTTCCTCAATTGGTTATGCTGTTGATATCGGAATTTAATGAGCTTAGCATACGCTGCCGTTCTCGTTCTACAGCCGAAGAGCAGGGCCGTGAGTCCGGGAACGAATATGAAAAGCAGAGAGTACTGTCATCGGCAAAAGAATATATTGGATTAGAAGTAGCAGACAAGAGATCGTTGATGAAAATTAAAAAGAGTGTCGGTGACAGAACAGAGCCCTGGGGCACACCAGCATTTATTTTGTGAATATCAGACTTGAAACCGTCCAAGACAACTTGAATTGAACGTCCCGAAAGGTAATTTATAATCCATTGAAGAAGAGAGTAGTCGATCCCAAATGCACGCATTTTCGACAAAAGAGCCTGATGCCAAACTCTGTCAAATGCCTTAGAAATATCAAGTGCAACTATCTTGCTTTCGTCAGATTGATGTACGCTTTGGTTCCACTTTTCGGTGAGACATGCCATCAAATCAAACCTGTTGCTACGAAAACCGTACTGCCGGTCATTAAGAAGTTTTCGTGTTTCAAGATATTTCATGAGCTGACGATTTATCAGTGTTTCCATGACCTTGGAGAGAAGGAACGTAAGTGCAATGGGTCTGTAGGAGGAGAGAGAAGATGATTCGCCTTTTTTAGGGACGAGCTGGACAAATGCTGTTTTCCATCTGCTCGGGAACCTAAAGTGTAGGATTGATGAAAAAGCTTACGCAGTGGTTTTGCCAGCGAGGAAGAACACCTCTTCAGAAGAAGGGGAGATATACCATCTGGACCAGCGGATTTACGTATGTTGAGATCTTTAAGTACTCTTGCTACTACACGAGTGCGAAATTAGATTCGTCCCATTGAAGATTCGACGCACTCAAGTGTAGGCGGAGACAAAGCCCAATCTGTGAGTGTTGAGCTGGCCGCAAAGTGTGCATCAAGCAGATTGGCCTTATCCAAAGAGCTAACAGCTGGAATGAGCGTTGGGATGGAGGATGAGGCGGAATTTCTAATGTTTTTGACGACCGACCAAAAATTGTTACTGCCTTTGGGACATTGCAGTATTTTATGCCTCAGTTTTTGGTCGTATAGGAATTTCACACGCTTAAGAAGGGCGTTGCAGTCATTTCTGGCTCGTTTGAACTTTTTTCGGTTTTCCTCTGTCGGGTTGGACTTGTAGGACCGAAAAAACATTTCTCTAACCCTGACGGCCTCTTTACAGCTCGAGTCGTACCATGCCTTTTTTTGATTTGATACTCTTCATCCGATGAGGAACAAAGGATCTCATTCCAAAGAGAATGGTGTCTGTAATCATATCAGCAGCGGCATCCACGTCGTTATCGAGGAAGCATAACGAGCAGTTAAAATTCCTAAAGAAGCTGTTGAGACCGCTCCAGTTGGCTTTCTCGTATTGCCATACGGTTCTCTTAGGAATTTTTTCTCTAACTGTATGTTCGGTGTACGAGAAATTAGCTGATATGACACAATGGTCCGACGAGCCTAGAGGGGAGAGCTCATCAATGGTGTATTTATCAGGGTGAGAAGTTAAAAACAAGTCCAGGGTGTTGGCGGTATGACTATCAACGTCTGGTATTCGCGTGGGCTCATTTACAAGCTGCGTTAGGTTGTTTTCCGCAGCGAAGATCTCAACACACCGTCCTTTGGGTGTTGTCTGTCCAGAATGTTGAAGCCACCCAGAATTGTGTATATTGAAGTCGCCCGTAATAACGATTTCAGTATGAGGATACAGGGATACAATTCTTTGAATGGAGTCAAAGTAGTATGGAGTATCTTTTGTTTCTTCATTATAGGTAACATTGAAGTTGTTCACTTCGATTATTTCGTGGGGGTTAAATTGTTCTACTTTGAGGGGATGTTCAATAAGAAGAATTTTTGGTTCGTTATTATTATTTATAACTTCTACCGAACTGAACCAGTTATTAGCTTTGTAAATCCCTTCTGGGATGTATAGTTGAGGTTCTATTATGGTTGTTGAAATGTAGATGTCACCGTCACGTATATCTGTAGGGACTTTAACAACCTGCTTAGACTTTGAGGGGATTAGTATTTTTCCGGAGGTAAAATTAGGTTTAAAGTGGAGAGGGATGGTTGCGTTATTAGTTATTAAAATGTTCTTTTGGAGGTCGATTTTAGCTCCAAGTTTTGATAGAGTATCTAGTCCTAAGAGTCCGTCAAAATATTGATGAAATTTGAAAAGCAGAAGTTTGAGATTACCAGTTTGATTGAATTCAATAAAAATTGGAAGTGTAACTTGCTTATTTAAATTATATTTGCTAAGAACTGTTGTAATAGTTAAAGGCTCACATGTAGAAAAATCATTGGGATAGCTGAATTCAGGGTTAAGAAATGAGGAGGAAGCTCCTGTAACAATTAAAAACTTGAGTGGTCGGCCAAAGTTTGAAGAACATTTTGTTCTTTTTCGTATATTAAAATATTGTTAAGAAGAGTAACTTGAATTTCTATAACTGTGCTATAGAATTCTTCTACCGTTTTAGAGCCTTGTCTTAAGTTATGTAGGTCCCGTATGAGAGTTGTCTCTGTCCGTTTGTCAGAATAGTGTAGTATTAGGTTATTTTTTATTGATTCCCAATCAAGTGGTGTGCCGTACATATTCAGCACTTTGTTAGCGGGCCCTTCTATTTTATTTCGAATGGCTCGTAACAAAATAGCTGAGTATGGCGTACCATCAATACTTCTCACATAGACTAAAATCTCTTCAACATTGTTTAGAAATTCATAGAGTAAACGCGGATTGCCATCAAATATGGGCAAGTCTTTTATTACATCCGGTATTCGGAGAGAACTAAATATATCTATTGGTCGTAATAAATTCGCGTTTGTGTCATATTGTTAACCGAATCGAAGTTTAAATGAGGTGTACTTTGACTTCTACTACCGAACACAATATCTTCTGGATCTTCACTTATTGAATGTAATGTTGTTACGCTTAATGTTCGTTTAGGCTTAGTGTAAGGAAAAAAGGAACGGATTTTCTTATGCATTTAAAAGAGGAAGGTAAATATTCAATAGTTTTGACTTACAGTAGTCTCAAGAGTATTAGCATCCTTGATGACTTGATGATGGTGTCTTCTTTTTGTTTGTTGTCACTGATTTTTATTGGTTCACTTTTGGAATAATAATTTTTGTGTGTTCTTATTACTAAAACTAATATTTTTCCAGTTAACCGCTGGGTTTTAAGTTGTTATAAATATATAAATTTATATATTTTTGATACAATTAACCATTGGAAATAAGTTTATATATATATTTTTTTTTCCAATTAACCGTTCTAATTTTTTTTTGTTCTTGCCGGTCACATTAATGTTTTACGTTCTACACTATTTATTTCGGTAAACCGCCGAATTAACTATGCGTATACGTATACTTTAATTACATTAAACCGGACTAACGGCTGATCCAGTTACATGTAATATAAAATAAAAATATAATTTTATTTAAACCTTCTCCGTCTAAGTACAAAACAAGATTGATTATTTCCAAATATTTTCCTAACTTGCAAAGGTGAACTTTCGTATCTGCCGGATGTCGCCAGACGCTTAGCTTGCAAAAATGCATGGGAAAGTTTCACCTATGCAATTCACATTTTAAATTCTAAGAATTTGTATTTAATTTCATATTTTTAATTCTAGGAATTACAAATTTGTATTTGATTTCATATTCTTAATTCTAGGAATTACAATTTTGTATTTTATTAATTGTTGCTGGGTTGTATCCGCTGGTGTCCTATTGCTGGGTTGGTTTATTATTGTATTATTATTGGTTGCGTAACTCGCGCGAGACTTTATGCTCATCTACATATATGATACAGTTTATTTTGCGATAAAACAATCGTCAACAAACTACAGCTCGTTAACCGTTGCGATTATTTGATCGCATATGTGTGTATTGATATTTAAAACGGTGTGTTCTACTCGTATTTTTCTGCGGCTGAATAGTCGTGCGACAGAAAACCACAAGTGCGTGCATGGTCATATTTTTTTGCGACCACGATTTTTCTATCGCTGCGACAGAAAATCTCATGTGCGCGCCTAGCCGAAACACAAAACTACACAAAATTTCCACCGGCAGTTGGAAATTTTTTCCTATTAAGGAAAATAGATATAGCCATATTACGTACAGTATGCAAAATTCATATTCGTACACCGATATTTTAAAGGGAAAATGGTAAATATTTCGAAAATAAAACAAAATTATAATTGAAAAATAAACGATTTTAATAAAATTGTTTATATTTTTAATGAAAAATTACAAATAAAAGTCATAAAGTTCATTATAATGTACAAAAAAGGTTCTTTTTTCATATTTCCATAAACAAAATTCATATTCGTACACACTTCTTATATTATAAATTCAAAGAAAATTAGTATTTTTAATACTTTGTAGGGTATTGCCTTAGCACACAGTTCAATCTGGCTGGCATGGATTCCACTAATTTTTTTGTTAGGTTTTGTGGAATTTTTGCCCATTCCGTCCTCAAAGCTTCTTGACATTTCTTATATCATAATACTTTAATTTTTTCTTAAAAATTGACCATAAGTTCTCTATGGGATTAATATCAGGACTTTGAGGAGGTATTCTTAAATATTTTGGTCAGTTATACAATATCCACGCGTATTCAATGCCGTATGTTTTGGGTCGTTATCTTGTTGAAAAACAAAGTTCCGTTCATAGCCTAAATTCTTAGCACTTTCACGCAGATTCTTTTTAAAAATATCAATATATTGATTTGAATTCATGATGCCATTGATAAATTGTAAGTTTTGCGACACCTGCTGCTCCAAAACACCCCCATATCATTAGTGAGCCACCTCCGTGTTTGAATGTTGGGAGTAAGTTGTGCCTTTTTAAGCTGGTGTTAACTTCTCGCCAGATCCTAACACGTCGTCCGATAATTTCAAATTAAATTTACATTCGTCGGAAAAAATTACCTTTTTCCAGAACTGCATATCCATGTTCAGATATTTTTTCGCAAAGATAATCCTTTTTTTTCCTATTAATTGCGCTTACATATGGTTTTCTCACTGCAATTGTGCTCCTAAAACCCAGTTTTCGCACATAATTTCGAACAGTTTGTGCCGTGACTTTAATCTTATGATATTTGAAGAGATTTTTAGCAAGTTTAACACCACTAACTAATGGATTTCTTCGGATTTGTCGAAGTAAAAAAGATGTACGCCTCCTGCTTAAAACTGATCTTTTTGTATTTCGAGGTTTTTTTCGACTCGACCACTTCTTTTGTATGTATTTACAATATATTGAAGTGTAGACGCACTTCTTTTGATAAGTTTAGCAATTTCCCGTAAAGATTTGCCTTCTTTATGCCAATTTATGATCAACTTTCTTACGTCGTTTGTAAGTTCACTTGACTTTCGATCCATTTTCAAATTTTCACGTTTTCACGTTTCACGTCAACACCTTCTTCTGCAGATAATTGAAGCAAAACAAAGAAACTCACACTCAAAGTGAGATTCCATTAAAAAGAAGTCAACATAGCGGTACAATTCCTTGTTTCGGGAAACGAAACCTAGTATTGCCATGTGTACGAATATGGATTTTGTTTATGGAAAGATGAAAAAAGGAGCTTTTTTGTACATTATAATGAACTTATGACTTTTATTTTTAATTTTTTATTAAAAATATAAAAATTTTTATTAAAATCGTTTATTTTTCAATTATAATTTTGTTTTGTTTTCGAAATATTTACTATTTTGTCTTTAAAATAGCTATGTACGAATATGAATTTTGCATACTGTATGTGTTCTATCGTTGTAATGATTGAGTGATCGCTGTTCTTTCCTTTGTTATGTGTCTTAAATATCATAATAATATTATTCTTTCTCATTACATGAGCACCGGCAAGGTAGATCACAAAATTGTTAAACTTTTCATTATTACATAATAGGGTGGCCAATTTGGATCGAACAATTTTATTGTGAACGTAGTTCACTGCCGGGAGAGAATGTTGAAGCATTAAAACAGATGACATCAAATAAAATCATTTAGCAGAATACAGATGACATCAACCAAACATATCAGAAACAAAATCCACAAACCTCTACACTACAACAACAGACAAACAAAAACATAACCGCCTATAATTATAAATTACCTTAACCGAATAAAACATTTTTATAACGTTTTAGAATACAAAACTGTGCGTTTTATTTGTCCGCTCTAGCGTTATTTTCATTTTAAGAGCGGTTTTACGAACCAAGTAAAAAAAATTATGCAGTCCACTTATAAATAAAAAATACATACTCGTAGCTTCGCAAAGAAACAAGACTATATAATTTGTTTCCAAATGTAATAAGGGCAATTATTTGCGGTCCAAGCAATTGTGGAAAAACTAATTGTTAAAAATAATAGCTTTTGTCAAATTTTTGTTTAACTCTCATGTACTCATTTCTATTTGTTCATTCATGCACACATCCACACCGTTTAAAGTATAACTTACTCTCATGTACTCTTAAAGTAAAGTACAACAGAAGAATTACCTACCTAGACTATGTACAATTATGTAAAGCTAGTTTAGTTAATTTCGAAGTCTTTTATATTAAACATACTCTGAATTAAGCTGCGTCTGTAATTTATTTCTGAAAAATAATACAAAGGTAATTGCGATCTTAATCAATATTACGGGCCAAGAGCTAAGCAGAAATTTTTTTTGCTCAACAAAGAGTGACGCCATTTTGTGCATCGATTTTGAATTTTTTTTGCTTGCAATTATTTTGATAATTGCTGGAGGCATTGGTAAAATTTCGGGAGCATCGGTCAAAGATAGAATAAGCGTTATTGTTGACGAAAATAAAATCGAAATGGACAAGGAGACATCAGTAATTGAGAAATTTATCGACCCATCGCAATGGATGATGTGGAAGTTTCAGGTTCGAGTAAATTTGTTGGCATCGGAACTCTATGGCTTGGTAGATGGAACAACAAAGAAACCAACTGATGAGAAAAACGTGAGACTTTTGGCAGAATGGGCTAAAAGTGATGCTAGGGCACAAAAACTTATAGTGAATTCGTGCGGATCAAAGGTACTTATTGATTTATGCACCTGTTCGACGTCGAAAGAGATGTGGGAAAAATTACATTCAATATACGAGCAGAGCAATGATTCAGCCAAACACTTATTGGAAGAACAGTATTATGCATATAAAAGAGATCCGCAGCACGATATAGCTACACACATTTCATCTTTAAAAAATCTGGTACAAAAATTGAGAGCCACGGGAGTCATAATAGATGACAGTATGTTGATCACAAAAATACTGATGACGTTACCACCAGAGTATCAGCACTTTTCTACGTCATGGGACTCTACAGCGAGAGCGGAACGGACGATTACAAACCTAACAAATCGACTCATGGTTGAGGAGAGCCGGTTGGGATTCAGGGAATAAGCTTGAGGGGAGTTGGAACGAGCGAGGCACTAATGGCACAAAACAGTGGTGCGATAAGAAAGCATTATAAGATGGATCCTAAGAAGAAAAATAAATCAAAGCTAACTGGCAAATGCTTTAAGTGTGGGTCAACGGAACACTGGAAACGGGACTGCAAAGTAAAATTTGTACATGAAAGTGCTCAACCAAAGAAAACCCATTGTGACAACGCCTTTTTTAGCAACATTGCCCGGTCTTTGGCAGGGAGTGATTTTTGGTTAGTTGATTCGGGTGTAATGAACCATATGTGTAAGCACCGTGAGTGGTTTATGACGTTCACTCAATTAGACAAACCGATGGAAGTTCTACTAGGAGACGGAAAATTGATGCTAGCAAATGGACGTGGTGATCTGAGAGTATTATCATTTAATGGAATTAAGTAGATCGAGAAAACAATGAAAAATGTTTTGTACGCACCAAGCTTATTTGCGAATTTGTTCCCCTCGACAAAAGCGATGGATAATGGGCGTACTAGTTGGTCAAATAAAGATCTGTTTAAACTCTTAGATGGTGACAACGTGGTGGCAGTGGGAGCAAGGCAGGGAGGTATGTTTCAAATGCTTTTCAGGGTGATTGAGCCGAAAATTTATAAATCAATGGTGGCTGTTAAAGACTTGGGTCATCAAAATCTTGGTCATGTTCGCCATTTATTACGTAAGAATGGTATTAGTTTTGTCGACGAAAACTTTGATTGCAACGGCTGTGCATTTGGGAAACTACATCGATTAAGCTTCGTTTTGCGCCAAGATAGATCAACAAAATGTGGTGAAATTATTCATGCGGATGTATGTGGACCAATGGAGGAAAATTGGTACGGTGGTTCAAGGTATTTCGTGCTCTTCAAGGATGATTTCTCTAAGTTTTGATTTGTGTTTTTCCTCAAGAACAAGTCTGAAGTAGTCGAAAAGCTAAAAATAATTCTCAAAATCGCTGAAAAACAGTGTGGACATGCTGTTACAAATTTTCAAACAGACAATGGTCTGGAAATTGTGAATTCTTGCGTGAAACATGAAGCTCATGGAAGAAAATGGTATTCATCATCGATGTTCAGTCGCCTGAACAGAATGGATGTGTTGAACGTGAAAACCGAACAATCATGGAATCGGCAAGATTCATGATCCATGCTAAGGGTCTTAGCCCAAAGCTATGGGCAGAGGCTGTGCAAACAGCAGTTTTCATCCTGAATCGGACGGGGACCAGTACAATAAAGTACAAAACACCTTACGAGCTTTGGTACAGTAAGCCTGCACAGTTTGAACATTTTCATATTTTTGGTTCAGAGGTTTATGTATATATACCAACACAAAAACGTACCAAGCTGGATGCAAAATCAAAAAAATGCATTTTTGTAGGTTACGATGAAAGTCAAAAGGGATATCGTGTTCTAGATAAGTCGAATCGCATCTTAGTAGTACGTGACGTGAAGTTTTTGGCAGAAGAACCGTCTGCAGTCACAGTTATCGCGGAAGGAGCTGAATTGCAGAATATAGGATGTACGACGACGCCAGGAAGTATTGAAAGATATTGATGAAAGCAATATTCTGGAAACTCGTTTACGTAGTCGTCAGGGGAATGCTTCAATGGCGATGGCTTTATCGCCAATCAGCGACGAGCCAAAATCATACGAGGAGGCAGTTAACTCATCAAAAAGTGACAAGTGGTTACAAGCGATGAACGAAACCAAATGGTCAAAAGTTAGTGGACAATAAATGGGTTTTTAAGGTGAAGAAAAACCCAAGTGATTCAAATCAACGCTACAAGGCACGGTTGGTATGTCGTGAATTCACTCAAGAATACGTCATCGACTATTTGGAAACATTTAGTCCAGTGGTTCGATTCACATCATTACGAGCAATTCTGGCTCTTGTAGCAGAAAAGGGGATGTATATGAAGCAGCTTAACGTTAAAACGGCCTTCCTTAATGGCGATCTTGAAGAGGTCGTATATATGCAACAACCTGTTGGTTTCGACGACAATAGTGGCCGCGTTTGTAAATTGTAGAAGAACCTTTATGGCCTAAAGCAAGCTTCGCGCTGTTGGAATCGCAGATTTAAGTCATTCATCGAGCTCTTCGGTTTTAGAGTCTGCAATTCAGACTCCTGTGTTTTTGTGAGTCACCAAAAAGAAAATATAACAATTTTGGCGGTTTATGTGGATGACGGGATTGTGGTAGGCGACGATAAGGCAATTGTGACATCGGTATTCGAGCACCTGCAGAATCATTTTGAAATAAGAACGATACAAGTGGGTTGCTTTCTAGGATTTGAGATCGATCAGCGAGGCGATGGTTCTATTTTCATGCATCAGACTGCATACGCACGGAAAATTTTGGAGCGATTCAATTTTGAGGACTGCAATCCGCTCTCTGTTCCTAGTGATCCAAACCAGGTCTTAACTAAATTCGATGAGTCAGGACTAAGAAAGTTTCCATATCTGACGTTTCTAGCCATTGCAACAAGGCCAGATCTTAGCTACGCAGTTGGGAACGTCAGTGGCTTCTTAAAAAAACCAATATTGGTCCATGAGAATGCAGTAAAGTGAATACTGAGGTATGTAAAGGGTACAATAAATTGTGGGCTGCTGTACAAACGTGGTGGTAATGGTCGTTTGTGTGGCTCTAGTGACGCGGATTATGTTGATGATTTGTAACACGAAGATCAACGTCAGCTTCCGTCTTTAAGTACAACGATGGCGTAATAAGCTGGAACAGTACATGGCAGAAATGTGTCGCGCTCTCCACGACAGAATCAGAATACATCGCGGCATCTGAAGCGATCAAAGAACTAGTTTGGTTACAAAGGTTATTTCTAGAATTGATATTCAACAAGATTGATGACATCACATTATTCTTTATGAACAACCAAAGTGCTATCCGATTAATAAAGAACCCCGAGTTCCACAGGAGAAGCAAACATATTGATGTAAGATACCATTTCATTCGTGAGAAATTCGAAGAAGGCTACTTTAATCTCCAGTATATCTCAACAAAGGGAATTGTTGCAGACATTCTTACCAAACCTCTACCAAGAGAACGTTTTCAGTTTCTGTGTGGATTGATGGGAGTTGTTTCAGTTGAAAAGTAATTTCAAGTTTTATTATGGTGTGGTGCATTTAAAGTTTATTAAGATTTAGCACAGTTTAAATGTTGACAAAAAGTGGGAGTGTTAAAAATAAAAGCTTTTGTCAAACTTTTGTTTAACTCTCATGTACTCATTTCTATTTGTTCATTCATGCACACATCCACACCGCTTAAAGTATAACTTACTCTCATGTACTCTTAAGGTAAAGTATAACAGAAGAATTACCTACCTAGACTATGTACAATTATGTAAAGCTAGTTTAGTTCATTTCGAAGTCTGACTCTGAATTAAGCTGCGTCTGTAATTTTATTTCTAGGAATATTCAGCTGAACGAACGTTGGTATAATCTACAGGTAATCTAATAAATTCAACACTAATGTTTTATTAAACATCTTAACGAATATTCATCATATTGATGTAATAATTTGCTCAAAAACTTCTTATCAACATAAATATAGATTTTTGGAAAGTATTATTGAAGAATATAATTAAATATGTTAAAAACATGACTAAGAACCTAGAATAGTTCAAAGCTTAACATTAAATTCACTCCCTAATCCGGGAGAAGTTCGTTCTCATCCCGTTATAGTATTTGATGACATTTATACTGAATCTCAAGACATAGATTCTAATTATTCTGCATATAGAAGACATGATAATATTTCTTGCTTTTATTTAAGTCAAAATTATTCTAAGATTCCTAAGCAGCTGATTAGAGATAATGTAAATTATATTATCTTATTCACTCAAGATAAAACCAAATTGAAACATATTTTTGATGATCATATATCTTTACGTACTTTAATTGCTTAAAAAAATATTGCAATGAAAGCTGGAATGAAAAATTTGATGCCGTGATATAAAGCCAAGCGACATAAGGCCAAATTCCAAATTCTAACATTTGGACTTTCACAAAGCGACATAAGGCCAAATTATTTTGAGACATAAGACCAAATATGTTTTAATGTACTATTAAGATATAGGCGCCTGACAAACATGTTTCGTTTAGCGCTAAAATTGAAATAAGAATAACACTTTATGTGCGAAGCGGGCGAAGTGAGCCACCCACCCCTAGACTCGCTTATAGGCGCCTGCCTTACAGTTGTTGACATATCGTTAGCGGAGCGACGAATTCCCCAGAGCGGATAAACCCTGCCACCCACCCCAAACAGTGGAAAGTGATATAAAACTTTGTGAAAGTGACATAAGGCCAAATGATGGAATTTGGAAAATTTTAAAATTTGGCTTTATGCTGCTTAGCGTTATGTTAGGCTATGTTAGGTAAGAGTGGCTGTTGGAAATACCAACCCACTTAGGCCTATTGGCCCATTGTGATGCCACGTGGATCTATGATCTTCTTACTACTGGAACCAGTTTGAGCTTATAATAAAGCGAAGGAGACTGTTAACGTCCATTTTTTCTAGATCGTTTAGGTCGTTGTAGAAGAAAGCTCCTAGATGAAGCTTCCTTCTCTGAGTGAGAGCTGGGCATGTGCAGAGTAGGTGGGGGATTGTCTCCTCCTCTTCCTCGTCCATGCAGCTTCTACAGAAATCGTTAGTAATAGCGCCAAGCCTTCTTGCGTGCTTGCCTATGAGGCAGTGTCCGGTAATGACACCTATTATGGCGCTGAGATGTTTCCTATCTAAAAGGATCAGACACTTAGAGTGACTCAGATCCAGCCTTGGCCAGATCTGTTTGGTCGCTAGACATGTTTGTCCAGCAGTCCACCTATGGTCCGTTCTTTTATTGGCATCTAGCTTTAGTGTTAGTTTGCACGTAGCGATTGGTATACCTATACTAACTTTGTCCGGTAGGATAGGTAGAGTGGTTCCAATTTTGGCGAGTTCATCGGCTCTGCAGTTCCCTGGAATGTCTCTGTGGCCCGGCACCCAACAAAGGTGAATGTTGAACTGCTCTGCCATCTCCATGAGAGATGATCGGCATTCAAGGGCGGTTTTAGAATATAATGTGACCGAGTGCAGGGACTTGATGGCGGCCTGACTATCCGAAAATATGCGGATATCCTTTGCAGATATCACGTTTTTCTTCAGCCAGGACAGAGCTTCTTTAATCGCCAAAATTTCCGCCTGGAACACGCTGCAGTGATTTGGAAGGCGGAAAGAGAGGCTTAGATTTAGCTTATCTGAGAAAACACCGCCACCAACTCCGCTATCGGTTTTAGATCCATCTGTGTAGAGATGGATTGACTTGTCCTCCATGAAAACATCCTCCTCCCAGAATGATCTAGAGGGGAAGCTTACATGGAAGTTTTTGTCAAACCAAAGTTCAGGTATGGTGTAATCGATGTTCTCTGTGAGGATTCCTAATGTATTAAGAATATTGGCGGGGCCAAATGAATTATTTGTCCACTGTTTATTCGCTTTAAGGCGAATAGCTGCAGTCGCAGCTACTTGCTTGCTAAAAATGTCGAAGGGTGTCAAGTGAAGCAGAATATCTAATGCCGCAGAGGGGGTAGACCGCAAGGCTCCGCTTGTGCATAGACATGATGTTCTTTTGACTCTGCTTAGTTTAATGCGGTTGACTGCATTCTCTAAGGCCGTCCACCAGACAACCACCCCGTAAGTAAGTATCGGTCTTATGACCGAGATGTATAGCCAGTGGGTTATGCGAGGTTGAAGGCCCCATTTGTTCCCAATGGCTTTTTTGCAAGAGAATAAAGCTATTGTAGCTTTATTGACTCTTTCTTGAATGTTAGGTTTCCAGTTTAGTTTCCTATCAAAAATGAGACCCAGATATTTTGCTGTATCGGAGAAAACTAAACTGGTACCGTTTATTAAAGGAGGGTCTATGATTGGAATTTTATATTTCCTAGAAAAGAGGAGAAGATCAGTTTTATGGGGGTTTATTCCTAATCCACAGCGATCTGCCCAGCTGGTTAATCTGTTGAGATTTACTTGGAGGAGTTCTTTAATGGTATTTAGATGTTTTCCTGAGACGGCTATGGCAACGTCATCCGCATAGGCAATCACTCTGCTACCACCCGCTTCCAGGTATATCAGTAGTTCGTTAACTACTAAGCTCCTGAGAAGGGGAGAGAGGACACCGCCTTGCGGGGTACCCCTACTGACATATCTTTTCGCAGAAGTCTCACCCAGTTTGGAGTTGATTATCCTGCTTTTTAGCATTAGACTAATCAACTCCCCAAGTGAGCCGTCTACCTGCAGAGTTGACAGCGCAGTCGTGATTGCGGATGTGTTGACGTTGTTAAAGGCGCCCTCTATGTCTAGGAAAGCAACCATTGTGTACTCCTTATATTGTAGGGATCCTTATATTGCTGCGTTGAAAAGTTTTCTGCAGGCGTTTCTGAGCAGTCCCAGTGCCGATGTCCACCAATGTGGCTTTTTCTTGCCTCTTGGTTGAATAAGAGGGCAGGAAGCGGCCATAGCCTTATTGAGAGTCAGAGTAAATTCCCTGACTTTCATGTCGAGCTCATTGGTGTCACGCGGGGGACTTGATAGTTCAGAGGATATCGTTTTCGACAGTATTCCTCTGTATTTTGTCCAATCAGTTTTCCGGTAGTTCTGGAAAGCTGGTTGGCGGGGGGGAGCATCACTCAGACTGAATTGGATGTATCTATGGTCTGAAAAGGAGTGTTCAGACGATACCATCCAGTTTGTTAGCCTTTGCGTGATGCTGTCGGAGACAAGAGTAATATCTAACACTTCTTGTCGGTTTTTTGTTATAAAAGTGGGCTCATTGCCAATATTGCAAATTAAGAGGTTAGTACTTAAAATATAGTCTAAAAGTTACTCACTCATTGATGATGTGCGTTAGCGTCGCATCCGATTATGAGGCCAGTTTTTTGCCTTCCCGCTTCCAGTACCACCCTTTCTAAGTTATCACCAGGGAGAGGGCCCACTTGGTCGTGGCCAAGGTAAGCCAATGCCAGCCAGTAAGAGCCTTTGGCAGTCTCTAGTCTGGCAACGGTTAGGTCGGGGTCACTGAGGTTGAGAAGTAGAAATACATTAAGGCTACGTTTCACTAATATAGAAGTTCTAATCTTACCTTTGTCTCTGGTATAGAGCAGAGCGTATGTGGGTGTCCTAAGTCCACGAACCGCGCCTTCTGCAATCCATGGTTCCTGGATTAGGATTATGTCTTCTGCGTTTTTGGAAAGACGCAGAATGAGTGCGGCCGAAGCCTTTTTTGAGTGGTGAAGATTAATCTGGAGAAACCGTATCATTGCTAAAGTCTTCCAGAGTCGCCTCCACCACGGTGTTGTTGAGGTCCTCCGATTCTGAAGATGTGCCCAAGAGCTCATCTTCTATCTCTGATCGTGTAGAACCTCTAATTGCTTCGTCAGGAGTTTTGGTAGCAGCAACAAGTCCGTGGCCTGCCACAAACTTGCTGCTGCCGGGGGCGGAGGAAGTGATAGGACCATGGCTTGCCACAGTCTTAACACTCCCTGAAGGAGTTTTTGTAGCCGCAACAAGTCCGTGGCCTGCCACAAACTTGCTGCTGCTAGGGGTGGAGGAAGTGATAGGACCATGGCTTGCCACAGTCCTAACACTTCCTGAATTCTTATTTTTTGGCTCGTTCCGTTTGCCTTTAGAGGATGGCGCACCATGGCCTCCTCTCGGCAATGTAGGAGCCTTGCCGGTAGTCGGTGTAGTCACCGTTCCACCGCCCGGTTTTGAAGGAGTACGGACCTCGGTTTTTGTTTTTTTGGTTATTTTCTATTAATGGTCCCACGAGTAGCGGAGAAAGGGGTGTCCATCTGTACAGCCAGGTTGATCTTCAGCACGGGTCGTATAACACCTTGATCTAGCCCAGGGGAATGATGGAGTGCTTTGGGAGTTGGGGAGGGGGGGAGAGCATCCTTTGGTTTCAGGACTCGTCTGGAGAATTTCTTCTCGAGATTCATTGACCCTACTCAGCCTCTACAACTCGACAAGTTCGATGCTCGCGGTAGAAGTAGCGTTATGTTACGGCACCGAACAATTTTGTTAATTAGTATTTCCTCCAGTTAGTCTTGGTGGTTCTTGTTTTTGAATTAGAAGTTCGCTCATTGTCAAAATTACCGTAGAATGATAAGGGGAAAAGTGAAAGCTTACATCAAATGTTATGAAATTGTTAGATATTCCTTTTGAAACGAAGAAATCGATAAGATCGGATACTTTTGTGGTATCAGTCGGCCAATATGTCGGTTTGCCAGTCGAATGGAAACTTTGTCTGAATCCACAATGAGAAAACATCCGTCCTCGCTCTCCCGAATCTTCCTCTCTCTCTCTGGGGATACAGATTTCCCAGTTTTTGGTGTCTGGTCTACGGTTCTATGTATGGAGACGCGTCATGCATCCATGCTTATCCATTCAACATTTTGTGGTACGGAGCACTTCACTCTGATAGTTCTTTTTTCTATATCGAAGCTCTTCGTTTGAATGCAACCATTCTCTGATTAACATAACTCCCAGAGTTGGTATCCGCATTGTCATATTCTTGCGTCATTCAGAGGTTTATCATTGCTTACTTACTTACTTAGGTGACACTATAGTTCGGGGTGAATCTGGTCCTCAACTAAAAAGCCTCTGCAATTAGTCCGGTCTTTAGATAACTGCCTCCAGTTGTGCATTCCAAGTCGATTGAGGTCCCCTTATATTTGTGCGCGCTACCTAAGATGAGGTCTTCCTATATTGTGTCCCTCCGGGTAAAATTCGAAGACTCTGCGGGCAGGAGTTTGTCATTGCTCTCCCTCCGAATCTCAGACGTCGGAGAATATCCTAATTGGTGAGCCAATTTCCTTCCACTTGCGTTTCAATCTTTTGAAGGATATGCTTTTTCCCGCGAACCCTTAATAAAAATACAAAGGTTTAAACCGAATTAGCTATTTAGAAAATAAAAAAATATATATTCAAAGCAACGTTTTTTTTAAAGCTTTCGATGTTATATGTATGTGTAACTATTTACAATCTGCTGATGGTTAGCTCAAACGAAAAACAATCAAACAAACAAAAGCAAAAATAAAACCATAACACTTTATATTCCATTTTCGTATAAGGCTGCGAGTTTATATCTTATTATTTTTACTTATTGCCGTGTTAACATATCAGTATTGAAAGTGATCGATATTAACTTTATCTTTCGGACCAGATAGAAATAGACAGTTTTCTTGATTTTTTGCTAAATCAAAAACAAATGTACTTTCATAATGGATTTTTTACTATTTAATTTCAATATGATGCATTAAAAATAACACAAATAAAAGGTACAAGCAAATTTGCCTTACACCACAAGTTGTGTTTTTTCTTTTCATTCTGCGTTAATACAGTCGAGTTAATTTATTTTACTTGTGAAATTAAAAATACCATATATATAGGGTGTCCCAGTTTAGCAATATAATCCTTTAAGGGCATATTGCCGAAGTTCCGCCGAACAAGAAATTGTAAGGCAGGTGACGGTGGGGGGGGTCTATTCTCATTCTATTTTAAATTACAGCCCATCAAAGTGGGTGACCTCTAATTTGGAGGTGTAACCACTTTAAACACTATAATTTCTAAACTAGTACAGGTACAAAAATAGTTTTGGACATTTTGGAAAGATAATTTAGCAGTGCATAAAAGTCTTAAATACTTTAGGTACATCTGTTTTTTCTTTAAAAAATTAACACTCAAGTGGGTATTATTACACTTAAAATGCCTGCGCACGTGTTAAGTTTTAGGAAAATGTGACAGAGAGAGAATTAAAGATTTTTGGGCTCAGTGGTTTTTTCGCTCCATGGTCGCATCCAACATTTAATAGGGAGACTCAATCATTAGTGTAATTGGACTTGTTGTTGTATTATGGACATTTGAGTCCGCTCAAATGGAAATATTTTCAGACGAACTTGCAGTTCTAAGAAAGAAAGGAACGTCAAAACTACTAACGGCATTAAACGCGGTTATCGACGCTAATAACGTTCTACGAGTAGGAGGCCTTTTACAAAATGCGGCTCTTACTTACAACGAACAATAGCCTATCCTACTAAGACACCAACACCACCTGACGAAGCTGATAATTCGAGACTCTTACTACAACACTTTACACGGCGGCATTCAACAGACATATTCGCATATATCCGCAGGACATACTGGATCGGTCAAATCGACCGTCCACACCGGAGTGGACTACGCGGCACCTATAGAGATAAAGCCTTGGAAAGGTCGCGGAGGTAAAACATACAATGGATATTTCGCTTTATTTATATGCATGGGCATTCATATTGAGTTAGTTTCGGATCTGACGACTCAAGCTTTTCTAGCGGCATTCCAAAGATTTATCGCTCGACGAGGAATCTGCGCACACATATATAGCGATTGTGGGACAAACTTTGTAGGAGCCAGCGCCGAATTAGATCGAATGTTAAAGAACTCGCAACATAACTGGAAGGACGTCCTCGCTTCACTCCACTTTGGTGGGCTATGGGAAGCCGGTGTGAAATCGGTTAAACACCATGTGCAAAAAATTGTGGGGAACGAGAGGTTAATCTTCGAAGAGCTCACAACACTACTAGCACAAATAGAAGCGTTTTTGAACTCAAGACCTCTTTGCCTTCTTACGGAAAACGTAGAAGATCTGACCGCCATCGCGCCAGGACATTTTTTAGTGGGAAAAGCTTTGGAATCTATATTACAAGGTGACAGCTCAACAAATTCGATCGGATATCTTGAACGATGGAAACGATAGCAGGTGCTAGCTGATGTACTCGTATTCTGGTGAAAAAGGAGCACCGAATACCTAAGTAGGCTACAACAAAGACCAAAGTGGACACAAAACAGTGCAACGCCGAAAGTTGGACATTTGGTACTCATAAAAGACGAACGCCTTCCTCCATTGCAGTGGTGTCTAGCAAGGATACATCAGATGTACCCTGGAAACAACGGATAACAAAAATCGGTTATCCAACAATCTGATTTCCAAAAACACCAGCCAAGAACATGCTATTTATTAAATAAAAACACCTAAATGAACAGTGCTAATATAATTCAAATTATAATACTTACAACATACATATTATTATTAACGTTAAACGCATAAATCAAACCATAACCATAATGTAATAAACTCAGTAATAATTCTAGGAATAATAAAAACTTAGCTGAGCCGATCATCTAGCATAGACACATAATTCAATATTTTGCGTAGCACATTCAGAAACTTATGTTTAGCAAGGACACACTCCATAATCTTAAAGTCAAGTTCAGGGTTACAAAACTTTAGGAGATCGAATTCCGAACACCGAATTCAACTTGAACAAAAAAATTAAAATAATAAAATTATCTAGTAATTCACATAAAATTTTAATTAACTTAAACGCCAAAAGCTTAATACTACAACTTATAACTAAATTTAACTTGGATCAATACTCAAAAGATCAATCCAAGCACTCTATATAAAAATAAATAAATAAATTGTTCAATCTGTCATTTAAACAAAATTTATTTACCTAAATCATTCGAAATCCTCCTGCATCACCCAGTTTGCTGCTACACCACCTTTAATTTAATTTATTTTGGTTTACATTTAAAAAAAAACAAATTAAGGCTAGGCGCGCACATGCGTTTTCCTTAGCACGACTGTTCAGCCGCAAAAAGTAGAACACATATCCTCCAGACATGAATTATTGTGAAATTATATTTTTCAAAGATTGAAAATTCGAAATAAAAATGTTTTTGATAAAATTTATTCATAATGTAAAGGTATATTTTGTATTAGCTCTTAAGGACAGTACTAGGGGATTTCGAATAATTCGTTAAATCGAAGAAATTGTTATATTGAGGTTCGTTATATTAAGGTTACACTGTATATAAATTTAATAGAAAGTAGAGAAAAAAATTAAGATAATAACTTTGCATTATTTTTACCCGTTCTCTCACTTTCCTATTACTAGATAATGTATTTTATATATTTTGTAGTGTTAAAAACATATCGTTCTTTAAGATAGTATACCCCTGGGAACGGCTTATAACAAGCTGGTTGTATATTTGGTTAAATAGGTTTCAATATCAACGCAGCAAATCCGACAGTGCTTGTTTGCGATCAGCCACTGATTAACGCAATCTGAATGGAATAGATGCATGCACGGTATTCGCCTAACTTCATTATCAATTTCAAACAGAGAAAACCAAATTGGTGGATAATTGGAAATTTCGGTAGAATGTCCTGCAGGTGGTGAGCGAATATTGGCACGTCACGGGGTTGGTGAACGTTGTTCCGTGGCTGCTTAATTTGATAAAGCAACTTGAGATGAAGGAGATTTAGATGTTGCCGAAGAGGTAACAGGTAGAATTCCACTACCTGTAACAGCAGTCGATGGAGCGACAGTTATAGGATGTGTCATTTCCATCGGATTAGCTTGTCAACGCATTAGTAGAGTTTAACATCTAGATACATAAGTTAGTTCATATAGACTTATGAGTGTTTTCACCCCTACGTACTCAAAAAAATACATTCAACTTTACTCAAAACTAAACCATGAGATTTGTATTGTAAAATGCTTGTGTGGGTACAAATGATAGAACTTATTCTTTCCAATACAAATCCCTTTGTTCAGTACAGTTACAATTCACTATTTAATTGATTCTCTCAATACAATCCAATTTCTCAACCGCTTATACTTTTCTTATCTTTTACTTAAACCACTTAATCACTTCTCCTAATTAACACTTCAGATTTCACTTTAGAACTGACTTGCATACCTTGAGGATGCTGGTATTTATACTCGAATGACATACTTCGAGATCAATCCTCGCCATTCAGCGTCCCATACAATTTCCAATTTGCTAGAAGATTCAATTCCACTCGCCAGTCATCAATGGTCGAGACTTTGTTATTCAAGTATCGAAATCTTCTAGTCTTCGAGTATCGACATTTTCTGCTCTGTAAATCTAGATGTCTCTGCTCACATTTAAGTGGTTATCACATTGCTCCCTCCCTACAGTTGTTTGTCCCGAGCAACTTCTTCATTCGGCATACCGTTGAAATGACACATTCTATCCAAATGGACCACTTTAAATTTTCCTCAATCCCCACTCTGGATCCGGTAGACAACGTCATTAATGCGGGTTATCACCTTGTATGGACCTTCCCAATCCTGTTGCAATTTTGGTGATTTGCCTTTCTTACGCTGAGGATTATACAGCCAGACCAGATCTCTTTCGTTGAAACCGGAAGATTTCGCCTTGATATCTTACCTAGTCTTCATGCGGCTGCTTGCTAGCCTCATCTTTTCTCTGGTGTCTTCATGCAATTTACGAATCCTGATGAGCAAGTCATTCACGTACTCGTTCACCTCTTTGGGCTCCGTCGGTGGGGATCCGAATTTTGCTTCACTTGGCAACCGAATTGTTTGAACAAATAAGATCTCGGATGGTATGTGTCCTGTTGAGCTATGGACCGCGTTTCGGTAGGCCATTAAGAAGAAGGGTATGTTTCGATCCCAATCCCGCTGGCAGTTGCTGACAACCTTAGATAGAGGATCATTCAAGGTCCGATTAAATAGCTCGACCATTGCATCAGATTGAGGGTGTAATGGCGTTGTCCTTGTCTTTCTTATTCCCAAATATTGGCATATTTCCTGGAAGACTTTTGATTCAAAGTTTCGCACTTGATCAGAGTGCAGCTCCATTGGGACCCCAAATCTACTCACCCAGTTGTTGACTATCTGTTCGGCTACGGTCTTAGCAAACACTTCCGGCCACTTACTGAAGTAATATGACCACGAGGGTATATCGGGAAACGGCCCAGCGATGTCGATGGCTATTCGTTCGAAAGGTGCTCCGACATTGTATTGTTGTATTTGTCCATGTGGCTTTACTTTTGGACCTTGGTAGCCGCACACCTTATGCACTTTTTGCACCAATTCTCGACATCTTGTTTAGCGCTTAGCCAATAGAAACGTTCCCTTACCTTTTCCAACGTCTTGTTTATTCCCAAATGGGCTCCTGAGATTCCGTCATGTATTTCATGGAGTACTTGGCTGACTCTGGACCGTGGCACTATTAGCTGCATACGAGATGTTGTCCCATTTGCACTATCCCATTTTCTCTTCAGCAATCCATCTTGCACAAAAAGTGAGTCCCACTGTGCCCAGTATGCCTTCAGAGTTCGGCTCCGATCTGATATCTGCTGCCAGCTTGGTCTTTCCTCGTGTTCTTTCCAGGCCAATATTGGTTCGATGTCATTGTCTGAATTTTGGGAGGAACGGATTTCGTCTATAATCCAACCCTCTATTGGCTCAGTCCTGATCGTTTGGATTGTTGCCTGTTCTTTCGCTTCTTTACCACTGCCTACTTCTGCTGGGAGGCTTTCATTGCATTGTTTTACCTGTGAGACTGGGATAATTACCCTAGAGTCGACTCCTGCTACAGACTTCTGCCCCGCGAAGTAAGCATTTCCTAACTGATGGCTTCTGAAAATTTGATCGGTTTCTTGGTAGCCGTTTCTGCCGGTTTTACTTTCTATTTGCCTGTAACCCCAGTGCAGGCAGCCTTCTCGTCGTACCGGTTTTTTACAATGTCCTTGCAGATGTCCTACTTTATGGCAGTTCCAGCAGCGCATCCTTCGTCTCTCCCGCGGGATATTTCGTTGCATAGTAGTTGGTTTTGAGCAGGAGCATTCACCAGATACTATTTCCCTGACGAAATGAATTCCTTTGGAAGCCTGATTTAATGCTTCCATCGCCAGAGCGAAGGCAAGTGCTTCTTTTGTTCATCTAGATTTTTCTTTTGTTCGTCCATTTTTAATAAGAGGAGTTGCATCATCGCAACCATGTCACTGCCGGTACTTGTCTGTTCATCCTCGTCAACATCAAAGGAGTATGCATGTGGATCATGTCCCTCGTTGTTCAAAGCCTCCTGAAGTCGGAGCACCAGGTCACTTTTTCCTCCACTGGCGCTGAGGCTTCTCTTGTTCAATTCGGATTTGAGTTGAACGAGGGTCAACTGCAATAGTTTTCGACCCATTCTAGCCTTTTCAAATAGTCAGAAAACACAGTTTTTTTTTACAGACTATAAGTTCTATCCCACTTCTGACACCAATGTAAAATGTTTGTGTGGGTACAAATGATAGAACTTATTCTTTTCAATGCAAATCCCTTTATTCAGTACAGTTAAAATTCACTATTTAATTGTTTCTCTCAATACAATCCAATTTCTCTACCGCTTATACTTTTCTTATCTTTTACTTAAACCACTTAATCACTTCTCCTAATTAACACTTCAGACTTCACTTTAGAACTCACTTGCATACCTTGGAGATGCTGGTATTTATACTCGAATGACATACTTCGAGAACAATCCTCGCAATTCAGCGTCCCATACAATTTCCAATTTGCTAGAAAATTTGATTCCGCTCTCCAGTCATCAATGGTCGAGACTTTGTTATTCAAGTATCGAAATCTTCTGGTCTTCGAGCATCGACATCTTCTGCTCTGTAAATCTAGATGTCGCTGCTCACATGTAAGTGGTTATCACATCATTTTGAAGTCATCACATGGGAAAATAATGGTAAAACAAAAACTTTTTTGCAATTTTCTTTGGAGACTCTACCAGCTGTCAGTGGATTCTGTCGAACCCAAGCTATGCAAGAAGCAGAAAGCTTTTAAACTCTAACCTATAGTAGACAACCAACCAGTAACAAACAGTCTATCGGTTGGCCGAAAGTATTGTGATAACCACTTAAATGTGAGCAGCGACATCTAGCAGAAAATGTCGATACTCGAAGACCAGAAGATTTCGATACTGGAATAACAAAGTCTACACGGGAGAGTGGAGTCGAATTTTCTAGCAAATTGGAAATTGTATGGGACGCTGGATGGCGAGAATTGTTCTCGAAGTATGTCATTCGATTATAAATACCAGCATCCCCAAGGTATGCAAATCAGTTCTAAAGTGAAATTTGAAGTGTTAATTAGGAGAAGTAATTAAGTGGTTTAAGTAAAAGATAAGAAAAGTATAAGCGGTTGAGAAATTGAATTGTACTGAGAGAAAGAATTAAATAGTGAATTGTAACTGTACTGAATAAAGGGAATTGTATTAAAAAGAATAAGTTCTATCATTTGTACCCACACAAACATTTTACAGTATGTTATCCTAATCTATCTAAGATGGGTGTACTTTAATATCCATTTTAATGTGAGCAGCGTCATCTAAATTTCCATACCAGAAGATTTCGAAACTTGTCTAGCAGAAGCACTAACCATCGGTGAATACAATCGAGTTTTCTAGAAAAATGGAAATGTTTTGGTATGCTGGATGGCGCGGATTGTTTTCAAAATTGGTGTCAGAAGGGGGATATAAAGTTTTCTTTAGTACAGAATAACTTATATCCCCCTTCTGACACCAATTTTGAAAACAATCCGCGCCATCCAGCATACCAAAACATTTCCATTTTTCTAGAAAACTCGATTGTATTCACCAATGGTTAATGCTTCTGCTAGACAAGTTTCGAAATCTTCTGGTAGGGAAATTTAGATGACGCTGCTCACATTAAAATGGATATTAAAGTACACCCATCTTAGATAGATTAGGATAACATACTGTAAAATGTTTGTGTGGGTACAAATGATAGAACTTATTCTTTTTAATACAATTCCCTTTATTCAGTACAGTTACAATTCACTATTTAATTCTTTCTCTCAGTACAATCCAATTTCTCAACCGCTTATACTTTTCTTATCTTTTACTTAAACCACTTAATTACTTCTCCTAATTAACACTTCAAATTTCACTTTAGAACTGATTTGCATACCTTGGGAATGCTGGTATTTATAATCGAATGACATACTTCGAGAACAATCCTCGCCATCCAGCGTCCCATACAATTTCCAATTTGCTAGAAAATTCGACTCCACTCTCCAGTGGAGACTTTGTTATTCCAGTATCGAAATCTTCTGGTCTTCGAGTATCGACATTTTCTGCTAGATGTCGCTGCTCACATTTAAGTGGTTATCACAATACTTTCGGCCAACCGATAGACTGTTTGTTACTGGTTGGTTGTCTACTATAGGGTAGAGTTTAAAAGCTTTCTGCTTCTTGCAGAGCTTGGGTTCGACAGAATCCACTGACAGCTGGTAGAGTCTCCAAAGAAAATTGCAAAAAAGTTTTTGTTTTACCATTACTTTCCGATGTGATGACTTCAAAATGATGTGATAACCACATAAATGTGAGCAGCGACATCTAGATTTACAGAGCAGAAGATGTCGATGCTCGAAGACCAGAAGATTTCGATACTTGAATAACAAAGTCTCGACCATTGATGACTGGAGAGCGGAATCAAATTTTCTAGCAAATTGGAAATTGTATGGGACGCTGAATTGCGAGGATTGTTCTCGAAGTATGTCATTCGAGTATAAATACCAGCATCTCCAAGGTATGCAAGTGAGTTCTAAAGTGAAATCTGAAGTGTTAATTAGGAGAAGTGATTAAGTGGTTTAAGTAAAAGATAAGAAAAGTATAAGCGGTAGAGAAATTGGATTGTATTGAGAGAAACAATTAAATAGTGAATTTTAACTGTACTGAATAAAGGGATTTGCATTGAAAAGAATAAGTTCTATCATTTGTACCCACACAAACATTTTACATTGGTTTCAGAAGTGGGATAGAATTTATTGTCTGTAAAAAAAAAACAGTGTTTTCTGACTATTTGAAAACGCTAGAATGGGTCGAAAACTATTGCAGTTGACCCTCGTTCAACTCAAATCCGAATTGAACAAGAGAAGCCTCAGCGCCAGTGGAGGAAAAAGTGACCTGGTGCTCCGACTTCAGGAGGCTTTGAACAACGAGGGACATGATCCACATGCATACTCCTTTGATGTTGACGAGGATGAACAGACAAGTACCGGCAGTGACATGGTTGCGATGATGCAACTCCTCTTATTAAAAATGGACGAACAAAAGAAAAATCTAGATGAACAAAAGAAGCACTTGCCTTCGCTCTGGCGATGGAAGCATTAAATCAGGCTTCCAAAGGAATTCATTTCGTCAGGGAAATAGTATCTGGTGAATGCTCCTGCTCAAAACCAACTACTATGCAACGAAATATCCCGCGGGAGAGACGAAGGATGCGCTGCTGGAACTGCCATAAAGTAGGACATCTGCAAGGACATTGTAAAAAACCGGTACGACGAGAAGGCTGCCTGCACTGGGGTTACAGGCAAATAGAAAGTAAAACCGGCAGAAACGGCTACCAAGAAACCGATCAAATTTTCAGAAGCCATCAGTTAGGAAATGCTTACTTCGCGGGGCAGAAGTCTGTAGCAGGAGTCGACTCTAGGGTAATTATCCCAGTCTCACAGGTAAAACAATGCAATGAAAGCCTCCCAGCAGAAGTAGGCAGTGGTAAAGAAGCGAAAGAACAGGCAACAATCCAAACGATCAGGACTGAGCCAATAGAGGGTTGGATTATAGACGAAATCCGTTCCTCCCAAAATTCAGACAATGACATCGAACCAATATTGGCCTGGAAAGAACACGAGGAAAGACCAAGCTGGCAGCAGATATCAGATCGGAGCCGAACTCTGAAGGCATACTGGGCACAGTGGGACTCACTTTTTGTGCAAGATGGATTGCTGAAGAGAAAATGGGATAGTGCAAATGGGACAACATCTCGTATGCAGCTAATAGTGCCACGGTCCAGAGTCAGCCAAGTACTCCATGAAATACATGACGGAATCTCAGGAGGCCATTTGGGAATAAACAAGACGTTGGAAAAGGTAAGGGAACGTTTCTATTGGCTAAGACAAGATGTCGAGAATTTGTGCAAAAAGTGCATAAGGTGTGCAGCTACCAAGGTCCAAAAGTAAAGCCACATGGACAAATACAACAATACAATGTCGGAGCACCTTTCGAACGAATAGCCATCGACATCGCTGGGCCGTTTCCCGATATACCCTCGTGGTCATATATTACTTCAGTAAGTGGCCGGAAGTGTTTGCTAAGACCGTAGCCGAACAGATAGTCAACAACTGGGTGAGTAGATTTGGGGTCCCAATGGAGCTGCACTCTGATCAAGTGCGAAACTTTGAATCAAAAGTCTTCCAGGAAATATGCCAACATTTGGGAATAAGAAAGACAAGGACAACGCCATTACACCCTCAATCTGATGCAATGGTCGAGCTATTTAATCGGACCTTGAATGATCATCTATCTAAGGTTGTCAGCAACTGCCAGCGGGATTGGGATCGAAACATACCCTTCTTCTTAATGGCCTACCGAAACGCGGTCCATAGCTCAACAGGACACATACCATCCGAGATCTTATTTGTTCAAACAATTCGGTTGCCAAGTGAAGCAAAATTCGGATCCCCACCGACGGAGCCCAAAGAGGTGAACGAGTACGTGAATGACTTGCTCATCAGGATTCGTAAATTGCATGAAGACACCAGAGAAAAGATGAGGCTAGTAAGCAGCCGCATGAAGACTAGGTAAGATATCAAGGCGAAATCTTCCGGTTTCAACGAAAGAGATCTGGTCTGGCTGTATAATCCTCAGCGTAAGAAAGGCAAATCACCAAAATTGCAACAGGACTGGGAAGGTCCATACAAGGTGATAACCCGCATTAATGACGTTGTCTACCGGATCCTGAGTGGGGATCGAGGAAAATTGAAAGTGGTCCATTTGGATAGAATGTGTCATTTCAACGGTATGCTGAATGAAGAAGTTGCTCGGGACAAACAACTGTAGGGAGGGAGCAATGTGATAACCACTTAAATGTGAGCAGAGACATCTAGATTTACAGAGCAGAAGATGTCGATACTCGAAGACCAGAATATTTCGATACTTGAATAACAAAGTCTCGACCATTGATGACTGGAGAGTGGAATTGAATCTTCTAGCAAATTGGAAATTGTATGGGACGCTGAATGGCGAGGATTGATCTCGAAGTATGTCATTCGAGTATAAATACCAGCATCCCCAAGGTATGTAAGTCAGTTCTAAAGTGAAATTAGGAGAAGTGATTAAGTGGTTTAAGTAAAAGATAAGAAAAGTATAAGCGGTTGAGAAATTGGATTGTATTGAGAGAATCAATTAAATAGTGAATTGTAACTGTACTGAACAAAGGGATTTGTATTGGAAAGAATAAGTTCTATCATTTGTACCCACACAAGCATTTTACTATACAAATCTCATGGTTTAGTTTTGATTAAAGTTGAATGTATTTCTTTGAGTACGTAGGAGTGAAAACACTCATAAGCCTATATGAACTAACTTATGTATCTAGATGTTAAACTCTACTAACGCGTTGACAAGCTAATCTGATGGAAATGACACATCCTATAACTGTCGGTCCATCGACTGCTGTTACAGGTAGTGGAATTCTACCTGTTACCTCTTCGGCAACATCCAAATCTCCTTCATCTCAAGTTGCTTTATCAAATTAAGCAGCCACGGAACAACGTTCACCAACCCCGTGACGTGCCAATATTCGCTCACCACCTGCAGGACATTCTACCGAAATTTCCAATTATCCACCAATTTGATTTTCTCTGTTTGAAATTGATAATGAAGTTAGGCGAATACCGTGCATGCATCTATTCCATTCAGATTGCGTTAATCAGTGGCTGATCGCAAACAAGCACTGTCGGATTTGCTGCGTTGATATTGAAACCCATTTAACCAAATATACAACCAGCTTGTTATAAGCCGTTCCCAGGGGTATACTATCTTAAAGAACGATATGTTTTTAACACTACAAAATATATAAAATACATTATCTAGTAATAGGAAAGTGAGAGAACGGGTAAAAATAATGCAAAGTTATTATCTTAATTTTTTTCTCTACTTTCTATTAAATTTATATACAGTGTAACCTTAATATTGTAAAATGTTCGTGTGGGTACAAATGATAGAACTTATTCTTTTCAATACAAATCCCTTTATTCAGTACAGTTACAATTCACTATTTAATTCTTTCTCTCAGTACAATTCAATTTCTCAACCACATATACTTTTCTTATCTTTTACTTAAACCACTTAATCACTTCTTCTAATTTAACACTTCAAATTCAACTTTGGAACTGATTTGCATACCTTTGGGATGCTGGTATTTATACTCGAATGACATACTTCGAGAACAATCCTCGCCATCCAGCGTCCCATACAATTTCCAATTTGCTAGAAAATTCGATTCTACTCTCCAGTTGCTAATCCAGTATCGAAACCTTCGAGTTTCGACATTTTCTGCTAGATGTCGCTGCTCACATTTGAGTGGTTATCACATTGCTCCCTCCCTACAGTTGTTCGTCCCGAACAACTTCGTCATTCAGCATCCCGTTGAAATGACACATTCTATCCAAATGGACCACTTTCAATTTTCCTCGATCCCCACGCTGGATCCGGTAGACAACGTCATTAATGCGGGTTATCACCTTGTATGGACCTTCCCAGTCCTGTTGCAATTTTGGTGATTTGCCTTTCTTACGCTGAGGATTATACAGCCAAACCAGATCTCCTTCGTTGAAACCGGAAGATTTCGCCTTGATATCGTACCTAGTTTTCATGCGGCTGCTTGCTAGCTTCATCTTTTCTCTGGTGTCTTCATGCAATTTACGAATCCTGCTGCGTAAGTCATTCACGTACTCGTTCACCTCTTTGGGCTCCGTCGGTGGGGATCCGAATTTTGCTTCACTTGGCAACCGAATTGTTTGACCAAATAAGATCTCGGATGGTGTGTGCCCTGTTGAGCTATGGACCGCGTTTCGGTAGGCCATTAAGAAGAGGGGTATGTGTCGATCCCAATCCCGCTGGCAGTTGCTGACAACCTTAGATAGATGCTCATTCAAGGTCCGATTGAATCGCTCGACCATTCCATCAGATTGAGGGTGTAGTGGCGTTGTCCTTGTCTTTCTTATTCCCAAATATTGGCATATTTCCTGGAAGACTTTTGATTCAAAGTTTCGCCCTTGATCAGAGTGCAGCTCCATTGGTACCCCAAATCTGCTCACCCAGTTGTTGACTATCTGTTCGGCTACGGTCTTAGCCTCTTGATTTGGGATGGCAAACACTTCCGGCCACTTACTGAAGTAATCCATGACTACGAGCGTATATCGGTTTCCATTAAAGGTTTCGGGAAACGGCCCAGCGATGTCGATGGCTATTCGTTCGAAAGGTGCTCCGACATTGTATTGTTGCATTTGTCCATGTGGCTTTACTTTTGGACCCTTGGTAGCCGCACACCTTATGCACTTTTTGCACCAATTCTCGACATCTTGTTTAGCGCTTAGCCAATAGAAACGTTCCCTTACCTTTTCCAACGTCTTGTTTATTCCCAAATGGCCTCCTGAGATTCCGTCATGTATTTCATGGAGCACTTGGTTGACTCTGGACCGTGGCACAATTAGCTGCATACGAGATGTTGTCCCATCTGCACTTTCCCATTTTCTCTTCAGCAATCCATCTTGCACAAAAAGCGAGTCCCACTGTGCCCAGTATGCCTTCAGAGTTTGGCTCCGATCTGATATCTGCTGCCAGCTTGGTCTTTCCTCGTGCTCTTTCCAGGCCAATATTGGTTCGATGTCATTGTCTGCCTGTTGGGAGGAACGGATTTCGTCTATACTCCAACCCTCTATTGGCTCAGTCCTGATCATTTGGATAGCTGCCTGTTCTTTTGCTTCTTTACGATTGCAGTGTTCGCATTTTACTCCGCATGGTCGACGAGAGAGAGCATCAGCATTTGAGTGGAGTGTTCCCTTGCGGTGTTGCACTTCAAAGTCGTAACCCTGCAACTGCTCGATCCATCTTGCAACTTGGCCTTCAGGGTTCTTAAATTGGAGTAGCCATTTCAGAGCTGCGTGGTCTGTCCGGAGAATGAACTTTTGTCCGTAGAGGTACTTATGGAAATGCTTCGTAGCCAGAATTAAAGCCAGAAGCTCGCGCCGGGTTACACAGTAGTTCCGTTCAGGTCTGGAGAGTACTTTGCTGTAATATGCGACCACTTTCTCTTGACCGTCATGAACTTGGGAGATCACAGCTCCGACCCCAACATTGCTAGCGTCTGCGTCCACGATGAACATTTTTCCGGGCGTCGGGTAACCCAAGATGGGGGCATTGCACAGCTGTCGCTTCAGTTCTTGAAATGCTTTTTCGCATTCTCCAGACCACCTGAACTGTCGGCCTTTTTCCGTAAGTTGATGCAGGCTCTTTGATATGCCAGCAAAATCCTTTACGAACCTTCTGTAATACGTGGCGAGGCCCAAGAAGCTGCTCAGTTGGTGTTTATCTTTTGGAGAAGGCCAACTTTTCACGGCTTCGATTTTGTCAGGATCCGTTCTTACTCCTTCCGCTGATATAATGTGACCCAGATATTTTACTTCCGGACGAAACAAGGCGCACTTTTCCGGGTTGAGCTTTAAATGAGCACTTCGTAGCCTCTCAAACACTTCTTTTAGATTTTCGCGGTGCTCCTCGTACGTCTTACCTATGACGATAACGTCGTCCAAATATACTAGGCAGGTTTTCCAGGTGAGTCCTTGCAATGTTCGTTCCATTAGTCGCTCGAAGGTGGCCGGAGCGTTGCACAGTCCAAACGGCATCACTGCAAACTGCCTGTAGTGAAGGCAGTTTTCTCACGATCCGCACGATTTATCTCTACCTGCCAGTAACCGCTCTTCAAGTCAAGTGTTGAAAACCATTTCGCTCCAGAAAGCATATCCAAAGTGTCATCGATTCTCGGAAGTGGGTAGCTGTCCTTTTTAGTGACATCATTGAGACGGCGGTAGTCTACACAAAATCTCGTGCTGCCATCTTTCTTCTTCACGAGGACCACTGGAGATGCCCACGGACTTTGCGATTCTTCAATCACTCCCTCAGCTTTCATCTTCGACATCATTTCGGCAACTTCTGTTTGCTTTGCCAATGGAAGACGCCTTGCAGGTTGACGGATTGGTCGAGCGTCTCCGGTGTCAATGTGGTGTTGAACAATATGCGTACGTCCATATTCTCCGTCTTGTGTAGCAAATATATCAGCGTACTCACCGATTAGTTTTTCTGCCAGGATTCGCTGATCTTCGTCCAGATTACAGAGGCTGAGAATTTTGTTCTTGATTTTTATGCTCTGAACTGTTGTGACCGGTTTTGCACACTTTTTTTCCGTTGTGGTCGATATAGCCTCAACAGGTACGCATTTTCCCACTATCTCCCCCTTTTTCACCTTTACACTGAATGTCTTTGGATTTAGAATCCTTACAGGGACCATGTTGTTCTTTGGCTCCACTAAGGTCTTTCCCACCATGAAGTCTCTTTTCTTTTCCGGCTCCATCAAATAGAATCGGTGGCTACCAGGACCACCTTCCACTTTTGCCCACAAAATTGCTTCTGACGAAGGCTCTAGACTCTGATTGCTGCAGATAACGACATTTGAGACTGTGGTATTGGCGTTTCCGTATATCATTGGTATCTCCATGTTTCCGTATTTCAGGGTTTGTGCCCCCAAGTCGACTATAAGTCCATGTTCTCTCATGAAGTCTGTACCAATGATGCACTCGTCACATATGTCAGCTACCAGAAACGCGTGAGTGAATGTTATTCCGGCCAGTTGGATTTTTATGCGGACTTCACCATATACCTTAATCGTTGCTCCTGTAGCTGTTCGCAAGCTGCAACTGCTAGTGTTATGCAGCCAAGACTTCTGCACAAGATTCCTTCTGATGATTGAGGCCGTGGCACCGGTGTCTATTGTTGCCATCCATTTTTCTTTTCCACTGACTACTTCTACTAGAAGGCTTTCGCTGCGTCGTTTTGCCAGCGAGACTTGGATGATGGTCCTGGGGCCGTCGACTCCTGCTACCAACTTCTGCCCCGCGAAGTTGGTGCTTAAGCATTTCCCGACTGATGGCTTCGGGAAGGTTGACCGGCTTCTTGATAGCTGTTTCTGCGGGTTTCTTCCTCTATTTGCTTGTCACCACAGTGAGGGCAGTCTTTTCGTCGCACCGGTTCTTTACACTGCCTTTGAAGGTGTCCTATTTTATTGCAATTCCAGCAGCGCATTATTCGTCTATCCCGTCGAGTATCTCGTTCCTCGGCACTAATTCTTGTACAGGAGCATTCGACAGATGCTACTTCCCTGACGAAATGTGTTCCCCTGGAAGCCTGATTGGCTGCTTCCATCGCCAGAGCGAAGGCAAGTGCTTCAGCAAGGGTTCTTTTCCCGGCCATCCTTACTGCTGACTGTAGCTTCGAATCTGCAATTCCCCTGATAAATGCATCTTTTGCCATTTCGTCGATAATTTCCTGGCCTGCGGTGGGGTATGACAGATGTGCCAGTCTACTCACGTCTGCTTGGAGCTGCTGAAGTGTTTCTCCTCTTTGCTGCGTTCGGCTTTGCAATTGGACCTTGTAGACCTCCTGCATGTGGCTATCCCCAAACCGTTTCTCTATAGCCTGTACTAAAGTCACATAGTCTTTATGCTTTTCGATGTCTACTGTTTGCAACAATTCTGCTGCAGGACCGTGCAAGGCCATTGTTAGGGCAAAGCACTTTTCCTCATTGTCCCAGTCGTTTGCACAGGCAGCCATTTCAAACTGCTTCTTATAAGTAGACCATGAGGTCTGGCCATCGAATGAGGGAGGCTTCAAATCTTTTCTCCTTGGACCGCTTAAAGAATATTCTCGTAGTTTCTGTTTTCGCACTGTGTCGAGCTCTTTTGTTAGTTGCTGAACTTTGCTGTCCATTTCTTCGAATTTTTCGCCAACATTCTTCTCTATTCTATCAAATTTGTTATCGATTTCTTCGAACTTTTGGTGTAGAACGTTATTTTGTTCTTCCAGTTTTTGTTCTAGACTATTCTTTTGTTCGTCGATTTTTTGTTCAATGCTGCTCTTCTGCTCGTCTAGATTTTTCTTTTGTTCATCCAGCTTTTGTTCGAGGCTATTCTTTTGTTCTTCCAGATTTTTCTTTTGTTGGTCGAGATTGTTCTTCTGTTCGTCCATTTTTTGTTCGAGACTATTCTTCTGTTCGTCCATTTTTTGTTCCAGACTGTTCTGGAGAATGTTCGTCTGTTCTTCCATTTTTAGTAAGAGGAGTTGCATCATCGCAGCCATGTCATTGCCGGTACTTGTCTGTTCATCCTCGTCAACATCAAAGGAATATGCATCAGGATCATGTCCCTCGTTGTTCAAAGCCTCCTGAAGTCGGAGCACCAGGTCACTTTTTCCTCCACTGGCGCTGAGGCTTCTCTTGTTCAACTCGGATTTGAGTTGGACGAGGGTCAATTGTAATAGTTTTCGACCCATCCTAGCTTTTTCAAATAGTCAGAAAACACTTTTTTTTTTTTTTTTTTTTTTTACACACAATAAGTCCTATCCCACTTCTGACACCAATGTAAAATGTTCGTGTGGGTACAAATGATAGAACTTATTCTTTTCAATACAAATCCCTTTATTCAGTACAGTTACAATTCACTATTTAATTCTTTCTCTCAGTACAATTCAATTTCTCAACCACATATACTTTTCTTATCTTTTACTTAAACCACTTAATCACTTCTTCTAATTTAACACTTCAAATTCAACTTTGGAACTGATTTGCATACCTTTGGGATGCTGGTATTTATACTCGAATGACATACTTCGAGAACAATCCTCGCCATCCAGCGTCCCATACAATTTCCAATTTGCTAGAAAATTCGATTCTACTCTCCAGTTGCTAATCCAGTATCGAAACCTTCGAGTTTCGACATTTTCTGCTAGATGTCGCTGCTCACATTTGAGTGGTTATCACAATATAACGAACCTCAATATAACAATTTCTTCGATTTAACGAATTATTCGAAATCCCCTAGTACTGTCCTTAAGAGCTAATACAAAATATACCTTTACATTATGAATAAATTTTATCAAAAACATTTTTATTTCGAATTTTCAATCTTTGAAAAACATAATTTCACAATAATTCATGTCTGGAGGATATGTGTTCTACTTTTTGCGACTGAACAGTCGTGCTAAGGAAAACGCATGTGCGCGCCGAGCCTTAATTTGGTTTTTTTAAAATGTAAACCAAAATAAATTAAATTAAAGGTGGTGTAGCAGCAAACTGGGTGATGCAGGAGGATTTCGAATGATTTAGGTAAGTAAATTTTGTTTAAATGACAGATTGAACAATTTATTTATTTATTTTTATATAGAGTGCTTGGATTGATCTTTTGAGTATTGATCCAAGTTAAATTTAGTTATAAGTTGTAGTATTAAGCTTTTGGCGTTTAAGTTAATTAAAATTTTATGTGAATTACTAGATAATTTTATTATTTTAATTTTTTTGTTCAAGTTGAATTCGGTGTTCGGAATTCGATCTTAGGAGTTTTTTAACCATGAACTTGACTTTAAGATTATGGAGTGTGTCCTTGCTAAACATAAGTTTCTGAATGTGCTACGCAAAATATTGAATTATGTGTCTATGCTAGATGATCGGCTCAGCTAAGTTTTTATTATTCCTAGAATTATTACTGAGTTTATTACATTATGGTTATGGTTTGATTTATGCGTTTAACGTTAAGTATTGTAGAATGTTTGTGTGGGTACAAATGATAGAACTTATTCTTTTCAATACAAATCCCTTTATTCAGTACAGTTACAATTCACTATTTAATTCTTTCTCTCAGTACAATTCAATTTCTCAACCACATATACTTTTCTTATCTTTTACTTAAACCACTTAATCACTTCTTCTAATTAACACTTCAAATTCAACTTTGGAACTGATTTGCATACCTTTGGGATGCTGGTATTTATACTCGAATGACATACTTCGAGAACAATCCTCGCCATCCAGCGTCCCATACAATTTCCAATTTGCTAGAAAATTCGATTCTACTCTCCGGTCGAGACTTTGCTAATCCAGTATCGAAACCTTCTAGTCTTCGAGTTTCGACATTTTCTGCTAGATGTCGCTGCTCACATTTGAGTGGTTATCACAGTATTATATTGTATCACAGTATTATATTGTGATAACCACTCAAATGTGAGCAGCGACATCTAGCAGAAAATGTCGAAACTCGAAGATTAGAAGGTTTCGATACTGGATTAGCAACTGGAGAGTAGAATCGAATTTTCTAGCAAATTGGAAATTGTATGGGACGCTGGATGGCGAGGATTGTTCTCGAAGTATGTCATTCGAGTATAAATACCAGCATCCCAAAGGTATGCAAATCAGTTCCAAAGTTGAATTTGAAGTGTTAATTAGAAGAAGTGATTAAGTGGTTTAAGTAAAAGATAAGAAAAGTATAAGTGGTTGAGAAATTGAATTGTACTGAGAGAAAGAATTAAATAGTGAATTGTAACTGTACTGAATAAAAGGGATTTGTATTGAAAAGAATAAGTTCTATTATTTGTACCCACACAAACATTTTACATTGGTGTCAGAAGTGGGATAGGACTTATTGTGTGTAAAAAAAAAAAAAAAAAAAAAAAAAAGTGTTTTCTGACTATTTGAAAAAGCTAGGATGGGTCGAAAACTATTACAATTGACCCTCGTCCAACTCAAATCCGAGTTGAACAAGAGAAGCCTCAGCGCCAGTGGAGGAAAAAGTGACCTGGTGCTCCGACTTCAGGAGGCTTTGAACAACGCGGGACATGATCCTGATGCATATTCCTTTGATGTTGACGAGGATGAACAGACAAGTACCGGCAATGACATGGCTGCGATGATGCAACTCCTCTTACTAAAAATGGAAGAACAGACGAACATTCTCCAGAACAGTCTGGAACAAAAAATGGACGAACAGAAGAATAGTCTCGAACAAAATCTGGAAGAACAGAAGAACAGTCTGGAACAAAAAATGGACGAACAGAAGAGCAGCATTGAACAAAAATTCGACGACCAAAAGAATAGTCTACAACAAAAACTGGAAGAACAAAATAACGTTCTACACCAAAAGTTCGAAGAAATAGATAACAAATTTGAAAGAATAGAGAAGAATGTTGGCGAAAAATTGGAACAAATGGACAACAAAGTTGAGCAACTGGCAAAAGAGCTCGACACAGTGCGAAAACAGAAACAGCGAGAATGTTCTTTAAGTGGTCCAAGGAGAAAAGATTTGAAACCTCCCTCATTCGATGGTCAGACCTCATGGTCTACTTATAAGAAGCAGTTTGAAATGGCTGCCTGTGCAAACGACTGGGACAATGAGGAAAAGTGCTTTGCCCTAACAATGGCCTTGCACGGTCCTGCAGCAGAATTGTTGCAAACAGTAGACATCGAAAAGCATAAAGATTATGTGACTTTAGTGCAGGCTATCGAGAAACGGTTTGGGGACAGCCACATGCAGGAGGTCTACAAGGTCCAATTGCAAAGCCGAACGCAGCAAAGAGGAGAAACACTGCAGCAGCTCCAAGCAGACGTGAGTAGACTTGCACATCTGTCATACCCCACCGCAGGCCAGGAAATTATTGACGAAATGGCAAAAGATGCATTTATCAGGGGAATTGCAGATTCGAAGCTACAGTCAGCAGTAAGGATGGCCGGGAAAAGAACCCTTGCTGAAGCACTTGCCTTCGCTCTGGCGATGGAAGCAGCCAATCAGGCTTCCAGGGGAACACATTTCGTCAGGGAAGTAGCATCTGTCGAATGCTCCTGTACAAGAATTAGTGCCGAGGAACGAGATACTCGACGGGATAGACGAATAATGCGCTGCTGGAATTGCAATAAAATAGGACACCTTCAAAGGCAGTGTAAAGAACCGGTGCGACGAAAAGACTGCCCTCACTGTGGTGACAAGCAAATAGAGGAAGAAACCCGCAGAAACAGCTATCAAGAAGCCGGTCAACCTTCCCGAAGTCATCAGTCGGGAAATGCTTAAGCACCAACTTCGCGGGGCAGAAGTTGGTAGCAGGAGTCGACGGCCCCAGGACCATCATCCAAGTCTCGCTGGCAAAACGACGCAGCGAAAGCCTTCTAGTAGAAGTAGTCAGTGGAAAAGAAAAATGGATGGCAACAATAGACACCGGTGCCACGGCCTCAATCATCAAGAGGAATCTTGTGCAGAAGTCTTGGCTGCATAACACCAGCAGCTGCAGCTTGCGAACAGCTACAGGAGCAACGATTAAGGTATATGGTGAAGTCCGCATAAAAATCCAACTGGCCGGAATAACATTCACTCACGCGTTTCTGGTAGCTGACATATGTGACGAGTGCATCATTGGTACAGACTTCATGAGAGAACATGGACTTGTAGTCGACTTGGGGGCACAAACCCTGAAATACGGAAACATGGAGATACCAATGATATACGGAAACGCCAATACCACAGTCTCAAATGTCGTCATCTGCAGCAATCAGAGTCTAGAGCCTTCGTCAGAAGCAATTTTGTGGGCAAAAGTGGAAGGCGGTCCTGGTAGCCATCCATTCTATTTGATGGAGCCGGAAAAGAAAAGAGACTTCATGGTGGGAAAGACCTTAGTGGAGCCAAAGAACAACATGGTCCCTGTAAGGATTCTAAATCCAAAGACATTCAGTGTAAAGGTGAAAAAGGGGGAGATAGTGGGAAAATGCGTACCTGTTGAGGCTATATCGACCACAACGGAAAAAAAGTGTGCAAAACCTGTCACAACAGTTCAGAGCATAAAAATCAAGAACAAAATTCTCAGCCTCTGTAATCTGGACGAAGATCAGCGAATCCTGGCAGAAAAACTAATCGGTGAGTACGCTGATATATTTGCTACACAAGACGGAGAATATGGACGTACGCATATTGTTCAACACCACATTGACACCGGAGACGCTCGACCAATCCGTCAACCTGCAAGGCGTCTTCCATTGGCAAAGCAAACAGAAGTTGCCGAAATGATGTCGAAGATGAAAGCTGAGGGAGTGATTGAAGAATCGCAAAGTCCGTGGGCATCTCCAGTGGTCCTCGTGAAGAAGAAAGATGGCAGCACGAGATTTTGTGTAGACTACCGACGTCTCAATGATGTCACTAAAAAGGACAGCTACCCACTTCCGAGAATCGATGACACTTTGGATATGCTTTCTGGAGCGAAATGGTTTTCAACACTTGACTTGAAGAGCGGTTACTGGCAGGTAGAGATAAATCGTGCGGATCGTGAGAAAACTGCCTTCACTACAGGAAGCGGTCTTTGGCAGTTTGCAGTGATGCCGTTTGGACTGTGCAACGCTCCGGCCACCTTCGAGCGACTAATGGAACGAACATTGCAAGGACTCACCTGGAAAACATGTCTAGTATATTTGGACGACGTTATCGTCATAGGTAAGACGTACGAGGAGCACCGCGAAAATCTAAAAGAAGTGTTTGAGAGGCTACGAAGTGCTCATCTAAAGCTCAACCCAGAAAAGTGTGCCTTGTTTCGTCCGGAAGTAAAATATCTGGGTCACATTATATCAGCGGAAGGAGTAAGAACGGATCCTGACAAAATCGAAGCCGTGAAAAGTTGGCCTTCTCCAAAAGATAAACACCAACTGAGAAGCTTCTTGGGCCTCGCCACGTATTACAGAAGGTTCGTAAAGGATTTTGCTGGCATTGCAAAGAGCCTGCATCAACTTACGGAAAAAGGCCGACAGTTCAGGTGGTCTGGAGAATGCGAAAAAGCATTTCAAGAACTGAAGCGACAGCTGTGCAATGCCCCCATCTTGGGTTACCCGACGCCCGGAAAAATGTTCATCGTGGACGCAGACGCTAGCAATGTTGGGGTCGGAGCTGTGATCTCCCAAGTTCATGACGGTCAAGAGAAAGTGGTCGCATATTACAGCAAAGTACTCTCCAGACCTGAACGGAACTGCTGTGTAACCCGGCGCAAGCTTCTGGCTTTAATTCTGGCTACGAAGCATTTCCATAAGTACCTCTACGGACAAAAGTTCATTCTCCGGACAGACCACGCAGCTCTGAAATGGCTACTCCAATTTAAGAACCCTGAAGGCCAAGTTGCAAGATGGATCGAGCAGTTGCAGGGTTACGACTTTGAAGTGCAACACCGCAAGGGAACACTCCACTCAAATGCTGATGCTCTCTCTCGTCGACCATGCGGAGTAAAATGCGAACACTGCAATCGTAAAGAAGCAAAAGAACAGGCAGCTATCCAAATGATCAGGACTGAGCCAATAGAGGGTTGGAGTATAGACGAAATCCGTTCCTCCCAACAGGCAGACAACGACATCGAACCAATATTGGCCTGGAAAGAACACGAGGAAAGACCAAGCTGGCAGCAGATATCAGATCGGAGCCAAACTCTGAAGGCATACTGGGCACAGTGGGACTCGCTTTTTGTGCAAGATGGATTGCTGAAGAGAAAATGGGAAAGTGCAGATGGGACAACATCTCGTATGCAGCTAATTGTGCCACGGTCCAGAGTCAACCAAGTGCTCAATGAAATACATGACGGAATCTCAGGAGGCCATTTGGGAATAAATAAGACGTTGGAAAAGGTAAGGGAACGTTTCTATTGGCTAAGCGCTAAACAAGATGTCGAGAATTGGTGCAAAAAGTGCATAAGATGTGCGGCTACCAAGGGCCCAAAAGTAAAGCCACATGGACAAATGCAACAATACAATGTCGGAGCACCTTTCGAACGAATAGCCATCGACATCGCTGGGCCGTTTCCCGAAACCTTTAATGGAAACCGATATACTCTCGTAGTCATGGATTACTTCAGTAAGTGGCCGGAAGTGTTTGCCATCCCAAATCAAGAGGCTAAGACCGTAGCCGAACAGATAGTCAACAACTGGGTGAGCAGATTTGGGGTCCCAATGGAGCTGCACTCTGATCAAGGGCGAAACTTTGAATCCAAAGTCTTCCAGGAAATATGCCAATATTTGGGAATAAGAAAGACAAGGACAACGCCACTACACCCTCAATCTGATGGAATGGTCGAGCGATTCAATCGGACCTTGAATGAGCATCTATCTAAGGTTGTCAGCAACTGCCAGCGGGATTGGGATCGACACATACCCCTCTTCTTAATGGCCTACCGAAACGCGGTCCATAGCTCAACAGGGCACACACCATCCGAGATCTTATTTGGTCAAACAATTCGGTTGCCAAGTGAAGCAAAATTCGGATCCCCACCGACGGAGCCCAAAGAGGTGAACGAGTACGTGAATGACTTACGCAGCAGGATTCGTAAATTGCATGAAGACACCAGAGGAAAGATGAAGCTAGCAAGCAGCCGCATGAAAACTAGGTACGATATCAAGGCGAAATCTTCCGGTTTCAACGAAGGAGATCTGGTTTGGCTGTATAATCCTCAGCGTAAGAAAGGCAAATCACCAAAATTGCAACAGGACTGGGAAGGTCCATACAAGGTGATAACCCGCATTAATGACGTTGTCTACCGGATCCAGCGTGGGGATCGAGGAAAATTGAAAGTGGTCCATTTGGATAGAATGTGTCATTTCAACGGGATGCTGAATGACGAAGTTGTTCGGGACGAACAACTGTAGGGAGGGAGCAATGTGATAACCACTCAAATGTGAGCAGCGACATCTAGCAGAAAATGTCGAAACTCGAAGATTAGAAGGTTTCGATACTGGATTAGCAACTGGAGAGTAGAATCGAATTTTCTAGCAAATTGGAAATTGTATGGGACGCTGGATGGCGAGGATTGTTCTCGAAGTATGTCATTCGAGTATAAATACCAGCATCCCAAAGGTATGCAAATCAGTTCCAAAGTTGAATTTGAAGTGTTAATTAGAAGAAGTGATTAAGTGGTTTAAGTAAAAGATAAGAAAAGTATAAGTGGTTGAGAAATTGAATTGTACTGAGAGAAAGAATTAAATAGTGAATTGTAACTGTACTGAATAAAAGGGATTTGTATTGAAAAGAATAAGTTCTATTATTTGTACCCACACAAACATTTTACAATACTGTATGGGACGCTGGATGGCGAGGATTGTTCTCGAAGTATGTCATTCGAGTATAAATACCAGCATCCCAAGGGTATGCAAATCAGTTCCAAAGTTGAATTTGAAGTGTTAATTAGAAGAAGTGATTAAGTGGTTTAAGTAAAAGATAAGAAAAGTATATGTGGTTGAGAAATTGAATTGTACTGAGAGAAAGAATTAAATAGTGAATTGTAACTGTACTGAATAAAGGGATTTGTATTGAAAAGAATAAGTTCTATCATTTGTACCCACACAAACATTTTACATTGGTGTCAGAAGTGGGATAGGACTTATTGTGTGTAAAAAAAAAAGAAAAAAAAAGTAGTGTTTTCTGACTATTTGAAAAAGCTAGAATGGGTCGAAAACTATTGCAGTTGACCCTCGTCCAACTCAAATCCGAGTTGAACAAGAGAAGCCTCAGCGCCAGTGGAGGAAAAAGTGACCTGGTGCTCCGACTTCAGGAGGCTTTGAACAACGAGGGACATGATCCTGATACATATTCCTTTGATGCTGACGAGGATGAACAGACAAGTACCGGCAATGACATGGCTGCAATTATGCAACTCCTCTTATTAAAAATGGACGAACAAAACAAAAAAATGGACGAACAGAAGAACAGTCTCGACGAACAAAAGAAAAATCTGGAAGAACAAAAGAATAGCCTCGAACAAAAATTCAACGAACAAACCAACAATCTGCACGGTCTTCAACAGAAAATGGATGAACAAAAGAATAATCTGGAAGAACAAAAGAACATTCTCCAGCAAAAATTCGAAGAAATCGATGACAAATTTGAAAGAATAGAGAAGAACGTTGATGACAAATTTGATAGAATAGAGAAGAATGTTGGCGAAAAATTCGAGGAAATGGACAGCAAAGTTCAGCAACTGGCAAAAGAGCTCGACACAGTGCGAAAACAGAAACTGCGAGAATATTCTTTAAGCGGTCCAAGGAGAAAAGACTTGAAGCCTCCCTCATTCGATGGCCAGACCTCATGGTCTACTTATAAGAAGCTGTTTGAAATGGCTGCCTGTGCAAACGACTGGGACAATGAGGAAAAGTGCTTTGCCCTAACAATGGCCTTGCACGGTCCTGCAGCAGAATTGTTGCAAACAGTAGATATCGATAAGCACAAAGATTATGTGACTTTAGTACAGGCTATCGAGAAACGGTTTGGGGATAGCCACATGCAGGAGGTCTACAAGGTCCAATTGCAAAGCCGAACGCAGCAACGAGGAGAAACACTTCAGCAGCTCCAAGCAGACGTGAGTAGACTTGCACATCTGTCATACCCCACCGCAGGCCAGGAAATTATCGACGAAATGGCAAAAGATGCATTTATCAGGGGAATTGCAGATTCGAAGCTACAGTCAGCAGTAAGGATGGCCGGGAAAAGAACCCTTGCTGAAGCACTTGCCTTCGCTCTGGCGATGGAAGCAGCCAATCAGGCTTCCAGGGGAACACATTTCGTCAGGGAAGTAGCATCTGTCGAATGCTCCTGCACAAGAATTAGTGCCGAGGAACGAGATACTCGACGGGATAGACGGATAATGCGCTGCTGGAATTGCAATAAAATAGGACACCTTCAAAGGCAGTGTAAAGAACCGGTGCGACGAAAAGACTGCCCTCACTGTGGTGACAAGCAAATAGGGGAAGAAACCCGCAGAAACAGCTATCAAGAAGCCGGTCAACCTTCCCGAAGCCATCAGTCGGGAAATGCTTAAGAACCAACTTCGCGGGGCAGAAGTTGGTAGCAGGAGTCGGCGGCCCCAGGACCATCATCCAAGTCTCGCTGGCAAAACGACGCAGCGAAAGCCTTCTAGTAGAAGTAGTCAGTGGAAAAGAAAAATGGATGGCAACAATAGACACCGGTGCCACGGCCTCAATCATCAGGAGGAATCTTGTGCAGAAGTCTTGGCTGCATAACACTAGCAGCTGCAGCTTGCGAACAGCTACAGGAGCAACGTTTAAGGTATATGGTGAAGTCCGCATAAAAATCCAACTGGCCGGAATAACATTCACTCACGCGTTTCTGGTAGCTGACATATGTGACGAGTGCATCATTGGTACAGACTTCATGAGAGAACATGGACTTGTAGTCGACTTGGGGGCACAAACCCTGAAATACGGAAACATGGAGATACCAATGATATACGGAAACGCCAATACCACAGTCTCAAATGTCGTCATCTGCAGCAATCAGAGTCTAGAGCCTTCGTCAGAAGCAATTTTGTGGGCAAAAGTGGAAGGTGGCCCTGGTAGCGACCGATTCTATTTGATGGAGCCAGAAAAGAAAAGAGACTTCATGGTGGGAAAGACCTTAGTCGAGCCAAAGAATAACATGGTCCCTGTAAGGATTCTAAATCCAAAGACATTCAGTGTAAAGGTGAAAAAGGGGGAGATAGTGGGAAAATGCGTACCTGTTGAGGCTATATCGACCACAACGGATCAAAAGGGTGCAACACCGGTCACAACAGTTCAGAGCATAAAAATCAAGAACAAAATTCTCAGCCTCTGTAATCTGGACGAAGATCAGCGAATCCTGGCAGAAAAACTAATCGGTGAGTACGCTGATATATTTGCTACACAAGACGGAGAATATGGACGTACGCATATTGTTCAACACCACATTGACACCGGAGACGCTCGACCAATCCGTCAACCTGCAAGGCGTCTTCCATTGGCAAAGCAAACAGAAGTTGCCAAAATGATGTCGAAGATGAAAGCTGAGGGAGTGATTGAAGAATCGCAAAGTCCGTGGGCATCTCCAGTGGTCCTCGTGAAGAAGAAAGATGGCAGCACGAGATTTTGTGTAGACTACCGACGTCTCAATGATGTCACTAAAAAGGACAGCTACCCACTTAGGAGAATCGATGACACTTTGGATATGCTTTCTGGAGCGAAATGGTTTTCAACACTTGACTTGAAGAGCGGTTACTGGCAGGTAGAGATAAATCGTACGGACCGTGAGAAAACTGCCTTCACTACAGGAAGCGGTCTTTGGCAGTTTGCAGTGATGCCGTTTGGACTGTGCAACGCTCCGGCCACCTTCGAGCGACTAATGGAACGAACATTGCAAGGACTCACCTGGAAAACATGTCTAGTATATTTGGACGACGTTATCGTCATAGGTAAGACGTACGAGGAGCACCGCGAAAATCTAAAAGAAGTGTTTGAGAGGCTAGAAGAATGTTGGCGAAAAATTCGAGGAAATGGACAGCAAAGTTCAGCAACTGGCAAAAGAGCTCGACACAGTGCGAAAACAGAAACTGCGAGAATGTTCTTTAAGCGGTCCAAGGAGAAAAGACTTGAAGCCTCCCTCATTCGATGGCCAGACCTCATGGTCTACTTATAAGAAGCAGTTTGAAATGGCTGCCTGTGCAAACGACTGGGACAATGAGGAAAAGTGCTTTGCCCTAACAATGGCCTTGCACGGTCCTGCAGCAGAATTGTTGCAAACAGTAGATATCGATAAGCACAAAGATTATGTGACTTTAGTACAGGCTATCGAGAAACGGTTTGGGGATAGCCACATGCAGGAGGTCTACAAGGTCCAATTGCAAAGCCGAACGCAGCAACGAGGAGAAACACTTCAGCAGCTCCAAGCAGACGTGAGTAGACTTGCACATCTGTCATACCCCACCGCAGGCCAGGAAATTATCGACGAAATGGCAAAAGATGCATTTATCAGGGGAATTGCAGATTCGAAGCTACAGTCAGCAGTAAGGATGGCCGGGAAAAGAACCCTTGCTGAAGCACTTGCCTTCGCTCTGGCGATGGAAGCAGCCAATCAGGCTTCCAGGGGAACACATTTCGTCAGGGAAGTAGCATCTGTCGAATGCTCCTGCACAAGAATTAGTGCCGAGGAACGAGATACTCGACGGGATAGACGGATAATGCGCTGCTGGAATTGCAATAAAATAGGACACCTTCAAAGGCAGTGTAAAGAACCGGTGCGACGAAAAGACTGCCCTCACTGTGGTGACAAGCAAATAGGGGAAGAAACCCGCAGAAACAGCTATCAAGAAGCCGGTCAACCTTCCCGAAGCCATCAGTCGGGAAATGCTTAAGAACCAACTTCGCCGGGCAGAAGTTGGTAGCAGGAGTCGGCGGCCCCAGGACCATCATCCAAGTCTCGCTGGCAAAACGACGCAGCGAAAGCCTTCTAGTAGAAGTAGTCAGTGGAAAAGAAAAATGGATGGCAACAATAGACACCGGTGCCACGGCCTCAATCATCAGGAGGAATCTTGTGCAGAAGTCTTGGCTGCATAACACTAGCAGCTGCAGCTTGCGAACAGCTACAGGAGCAACGTTTAAGGTATATGGTGAAGTCCGCATAAAAATCCAACTGGCCGGAATAACATTCACTCACGCGTTTCTGGTAGCTGACATATGTGACGAGTGCATCATTGGTACAGACTTCATGAGAGAACATGGACTTGTAGTCGACTTGGGGGCACAAACCCTGAAATACGGAAACATGGAGATACCAATGATATACGGAAACGCCAATACCACAGTCTCAAATGTCGTCATCTGCAGCAATCAGAGTCTAGAGCCTTCGTCAGAAGCAATTTTGTGGGCAAAAGTGGAAGGTGGTCCTGGTAGCGACCGATTCTATTTGATGGAGCCAGAAAAGAAAAGAGACTTCATGGTGGGAAAGACCTTAGTGGAGCCAAAGAATAACATGGTCCCTGTAAGGATTCTAAATCCAAAGACATTCAGTGTAAAGGTGAAAAAGGGGGAGATAGTGGGAAAATACGTACCTGTTGAGGCTATATCGACCACAACGGATCAAAAGGGTGCAACACCGGTCACAACAGTTCAGAGCATAAAAATCAAGAACAAAATTCTCAGCCTCTGTAATCTGGACGAAGATCAGCGAATCCTGGCAGAAAAACTAATCGGTGAGTACGCTGATATATTTGCTACACAAGACGGAGAATATGGACGTACGCATATTGTTCAACACCACATTGACACCGGAGACGCTCGACCAATCCGTCAACCTGCAAGGCGTCTTCCATTGGCAAAGCAAACAGAAGTTGCCAAAATGATGTCGAAGATGAAAGCTGAGGGAGTGATTGAAGAATCGCAAAGTCCGTGGGCATCTCCAGTGGTCCTCGTGAAGAAGAAAGATGGTAGCACGAGATTTTGTGTAGACTACCGACGTCTCAATGATGTCACTAAAAAGGACAGCTACCCACTTCCGAGAATCGATGACACTTTGGATATGCTTTCTGGAGCGAAATGGTTTTCAACACTTGACTTGAAGAGCGGTTACTGGCAGGTAGAGATAAATCGTACGGACCGTGAGAAAACTGCCTTCACTACAGGAAGCGGTCTTTGGCAGTTTGCAGTGATGCCGTTTGGACTGTGCAACGCTCCGGCCACCTTCGAGCGACTAATGGAACGAACATTGCAAGGACTCACCTGGAAAACATGTCTAGTATATTTGGACGACGTTATCGTCATAGGTAAGACGTACGAGGAGCACCGCGAAAATCTAAAAGAAGTGTTTGAGAGGCTACGAAGTGCTCATTTAAAGCTCAACCCGGAAAAGTGCGCCTTGTTTCGTCCGGAAGTAAAATATCTGGGTCACATTATATCAGCGGAAGGAGTAAGAACGGATCCTGACAAAATCGAAGCCGTGAAAAGTTGGCCTTCTCCAAAAGATAAACACCAACTGAGAAGCTTCTTGGCACTCGCCACGTATTACAGAAGGTTCGTAAAGGATTTTGCTGGCATTGCAAAGAGCCTGCATCAACTTACAGAGAAAGGCCGACAGTTCAGGTGGTCTGGAGAATGCGAAAAAGCATTTCAAGAACTGAAGCGACAGCTGTGCAAAGCCCCCATCTTGGGTTACCCCACGCCCGGAAAAATGTTCATCGTGGACGCAGACGCTAGCAATGTTGGGGTCGGAGCTGTGATATCCCAAGTTCATGACGGTCAAGAGAAAGTGGTCGCATATTACAGCAAAGTACTCTCCAGACCTGAACGGAACTACTGTGTAACCCGGCGCGAGCTTCTGGCTTTAATTCTGGCTACGAAGCATATCTATAAGTACCTCTACGGACAAAAGTTCATTCTCCGGACAGACCACGCAGCTCTGAAATGGCTACTCCAATTTAAGAACCCTGAAGGCCAAGTTGCAAGATGGATCGAGCAGTTGCAAGGCTACGACTTTGAAGTGCAACACCGCAAGGGAACACTCCACTCAAATGCTGATGCTCTCTCTCGTCGACCATGCGGGGTAAAATGCGAACACTGCAACCGTAAAGAAGCGAAAGAACAGGCAACTATCCAAATGATCAGGACTGAGCCAATAGAGGGTTGGAGTATAGACGAAATCCGTTCCTCCCAACAGGCAGACAATGACATCGAACCAATATTGGCCTGGAAGGAACACGAGGAAAGACCAAGCTGGCAGCAGATATCAGATCGGAGCCAAACTCTGAAGGCATACTGGGCACAGTGGGACTCGCTTTTTGTGCAAGATGGATTGCTGAAGAGAAAATGGGAAAGTGCAGATGGGACAACATCTCGTATGCAGCTAATTGTGCCACGATCCAGAGTCAACCAAGTGCTCCATGAAATACATGACGGAATCTCAGGAGGCCATTTGGGAATAAACAAGACGTTGGAAAAGGTAAGGGAACGTTTCTATTGGCTAAGCGCTAAACAAGATGTCGAGAATTGGTGCAAAAAGTGCATAAGGTGTGCGGCTACCAAGGGTTCAAAAGTAAAGCCACATGGACAAATGCAACAATACAATGTCGGAGCACCTTTCGAACGAATAGCCATCGATATCGCTGGGCCGTTTCCCGAAACCTTTAATGGAAACCGATATACTCTCGTAGTCATGGATTACTTCAGTAAGTGGCCGGAAGTGTTTGCCATCCCAAATCAAGAGGCTAAGACCGTAGCCGAACAGATAGTCAACAACTGGGTGAGCAGATTTGGGGTCCCAATGGAGCTGCACTCTGATCAAGGGCGAAACTTTGAATCAAAAGTCTTCCAGGAAATATGCCAATATTTGGGAATAAGAAAGACAAGGACAACGCCACTACAACCTCAATCTGATGGAATGGTCGAGCGATTCAATCGGACCTTGAATGAGCATCTATCTAAGGTTGTCAGCAACTGCCAGCGGGATTGGGATCGACACATACCCCTCTTCTTAATGGCCTACCGAAACGCGGTCCATAGCTCAACAGGGCACACACCATCCGAGATCTTATTTGGTCAAACAATTCGGTTGCCAAGTGAAGCAAAATTCGGATCCCCACCGACGGAGCCCAAAGAGGTGAACGAGTACGTGAATGACTTACGCAGCAGGATTCGTAAATTGCATGAAGACACCAGAGAAAAGATGAAGCTAGCAAGCAGCCGCATGAAAACTAGGTACGATATCAAGGCGAAATCTTCCGGTTTCAACGAAGGAGATCTGGTTTGGCTGTATAATCCTCAGCGTAAGAAAGGCAAATCACCAAAATTGCAACAGGACTGGGAAGGTCCATACAAGGTGATAACCCGCATTAATGACGTTGTCTACCGGATCCAGCGTGGGGATCGAGGAAAATTGAAAGTGGTCCATTTGGATAGAATGTGTCATTTCAACGGGATGCTGAATGACGAAGTTGTTCGGGACGAACAACTGTAGGGAGGGAGCAATGTGATAACCACTCAAATGTGAGCAGCGACATCTAGCAGAAAATGTCGAAACTCGAAGACTAGAAGGTTTCGATACTGGATTAGCAAAGTCTCGACCGGAGAGTAGAATCGAATTTTCTACCAAATTGGAAATTGTATGGGACGCTGGATGGCGAGGATTGTTCTCGAAGTATGTCATTCGAGTATAAATACCAGCATCCCAAAGGTATGCAAATCAGTTCCAAAGTTGAATTTGAAGTGTTAATTAGAAGAAGTGATTAAGTGGTTTAAGTAAAAGATAAGAAAAGTATATGTGGTTGAGAAATTGAATTGTACTGAGAGAAAGAATTAAATAGTGAATTGTAACTGTACTGAATAAAGGGATTTGTATTGAAAAGAATAAGTTCTATCATTTGTACCCACACAAATATTTTACAATATGTATGTTGTAAGTAAAGGGTCCGCCATCTAACGTTTTTTTTTCCACTAGTGTTTATTTCATGAATAGTAACACTTAGCTCATATCTGATTTGACAGATAATTAGTTTTATCCTTCCGCTGAACGAATATGGTTGTGCATACGCTTGAAAAACGCTGGGAAATATTGCGACATTACTTTGAAAATCATGCTAATCATGCGAAAATTGCGTACGGATTTTGGAAGAAGAGAAGCACCGTCAGCTCCATATGTTCGTTATCTTGTGAAAAAAGTGAAAGAAACTGGCATCCTCATCGATAAACTAAAGCGTGAATAGCCAAAAACAGTGCGTACACCCGAGAATATTGCTGCTGTGGCAGAAAGTGTGCGTGAAGAGCCATCAACATCAATTCACCGTCGTTCTCAACAATTGAACATTTCGGAGACATCATTGAGACGAATTTTGCATAAAGACCTTGGTGTGACGCCATACAAAGTCCAATTGGTTCAGGAGTTGAAGCCAACTGACCATCCAATGCGTTTTCGCTTCGCTAAGTGGGCCTGCGATCGACTTAGAGAAGATGCCGATTTTGCCAAAAAAAAATCATCTTTTCAGATGAAGCTCATTTTGATCTTGGCGGGTATGTAAACAAGCAAAATTGTTGCATTTGGGGCACAGAAAACCCGCATGCATACATTGAAAAGCCGATGCACCCAAAACGAGTCACTATTTGGTGCGGATTTTGGTCCAGAAGCATAATTGGGCCATTTTTCTTCGAAAATGAGCAAGGAATGGCCGTTACAGTCAATGGCGATCGTTATCGGGCCATGTTGAATGAATTTTTCTTCACAAAAATTGAAGAGGAGGATATTGGCAACATTTGGTTTCAACAGGACGGCGCTACGTGCCACACAGCCGAAGCTACTCTCCATGTTTTGCGCCCTGTTTTTGAAGATCGCATTATCAGCCGCAGAGCTGATGTCGTTTGGCCATCGCTGATGCGATTTGACACCGTTGGACTATTATTTGTGGGGTGCCGTAAAAGATAAGTGTTACGCCGACAAGCCAGAGACAATTGACGCTTTAAAGGACAATATTCGTGAAGACATTGGTGAAATACAGCTGCACACAATCGATAATGTACTTAAAAATTGGACCGATCGTGTAGGCTACTTCATGGCCAGCCGAGGCAGCCATTTGAATGAAATTATTTTCCATTATTAACCGGAAGGATAAAACTAATTATCTGTTAAATCAGACATGAGCTAAGTGTTACCATTCACGAAATAAGCACTAGTTGAAAAAAAGAACGTTAGATGGCGGACCCTTTATTATAATTTGAATTATATTAGCACTGTAGATTTAGGTGTTTTTATTTAATAAATAGCATGTTCTTGGCTGGTGTTTTTGGAAATCAGATTTTTGGATAACCGATTTTTGTTATCCGTTGTTTCCAGGGTACATCTGATGTATCCTTGCTAGACACCACTGCAATGGAGGAAGGCGTTCGTCTTTTATGAGTACCAAATGTCCAACTTTCGGCGTTGCACTGTTTTGTGTCCACTTTGGTCTTTGTTGTAGCCTACTTAGGTATTCGGTGCTCCTTTTTCACCAGAATACGAGTACATCAGCTAGCACCTGCTATCGTTTCCATCGTTCAAGATATCCGATCGAATTTGTTGAGCTGTCACCTTGTAATATAGATTCCAAAGCTTTTCCCACTAAAAAATGTCCTGGCGCGATGGCGGTCAGATCTTCTACGTTTTCCGTAAGAAGGCAAAGAGGTCTTGAGTTCAAAAACGCTTCTATTTGTGCTAGTAGTGTTGTGAGCTCTTCGAAGATTAACCTCTCGTTCCCCACAATTTTTTGCACATGGTGTTTAACCGATTTCACACCGGCTTCCCATAGCCCACCAAAGTGGAGTGAAGCGAGGACGTCCTTCCAGTTATGTTGCGAGTTCTTTAACATTCGATCTAATTCGGCGCTGGCTCCTACAAAGTTTGTCCCACAATCGCTATATATGTGTGCGCAGATTCCTCGTCGAGCGATAAATCTTTGGAATGCCGCTAGAAAAGCTTGAGTCGTCAGATCCGAAACTAACTCAATATGAATGCCCATGCATATAAATAAAGCGAAATATCCATTGTATGTTTTACCTCCGCGACCTTTCCAAGGCTTTATCTCTATAGGTGCCGCGTAGTCCACTCCGGTGTGGACGGTCGATTTGACCGATCCAGTATGTCCTGCGGATATATGCGAATATGTCTGTTGAATGCCGCCGTGTAAAGTGTTGTAGTAAGAGTCTCGAATTATCAGCTTCGTCAGGTGGTGTTGGTGTCTTAGTAGGATAGGCTATTGTTCGTTGTAAGTAAGAGCCGCATTTTGTAAAAGGCCTCCTACTCGTAGAACGTTATTAGCGTCGATAACCGCGTTTAATGCCGTTAGTAGTTTTGACGTTCCTTTCTTTCTTAGAACTGCAAGTTCGTCTGAAAATATTTCCATTTGAGCGGACTCAAATGTCCATAATACAACAACAAGTCCAATTACACTAATGATTGAGTCTCCCTATTAAATGTTGGATGCGACCATGGAGCGAAAAAACCACTGAGCCCAAAAATCTTTAATTCTCTCTCTGTCACATTTTCCTAAAACTTAACACGTGCGCAGGCATTTTAAGTGTAATAATACCCACTTGAGTGTTAATTTTTTAAAGAAAAAACAGATGTACCCAAAGTATTTAAGACTTTTATGCACTGCTAAATTATCTTTCCAAAATGTCCAAAACTATTTTTGTACCTGTACTAGTTTAGAAATTATAGTGTTTAAAGTGGTTACACCTCCAAATTAGAGGTCACCCACTTTGATGGGCTGTAATTTAAAATAGAATGAGAATAGACACCCCCCCACCGTCACCTGCCATACAATTTCTTGTTCGGCGGAACTTCGGTAATATGCCCTTAAAGGATTATATTGCTAAACTGGGACACCCTATATATATGGTATTTTTAATTTCACAAGTAAAATAAATTAACTCGACTGTATTAACGCAGAATGAAAAGAAAAAACACAACTTGTGGTGTAAGGCAAATTTGCTTGTACCTTTTATTTGTGTTATTTTTAATGCATCATATTGAAATTAAATAGTAAAAAATCCATTATGAAAGTACATTTGTTTTTGATTTAGCAAAAAATCAAGAAAACTGTCTATTTCTACCTGGTCCGAAAGATAAAGTTAATATCGATCACTTTCAATACTGATATGTTAACACGGCAATAAGTAAAAATAATAAGATATAAACTCGCAGCCTTATACGAAAATGGAATATAAAGTGTTATGGTTTTATTTCTTTTTTTGTTTGATTTTTTTTCGTTTGAGCTAAACATCAGCAGATTGTAAATAGTTACACATACATATAACATCGAAAGCTTTAAAAAAAACGTTGCTTTGAATATATATTTTTTTATTTTCTAAATAGCTAATTCGGTTTAAACCTTTGTATTTTTATTAAGGGTTCGCGGGAAAAAGCAAATCCTTCAAAAGATTGAAACGCAAGTGGAAGGAAATTGGCTCACCAATTAGGATCTTCTCCGACGTCTGAGATTCGGAGGGAGAGCAATGACAAACTCCTGTCCGCAGAGTCTTCTAATTTTACCCGGAGGGGCAACACAATATAGGAAGACCTCATCTTAGGTAGCGCGCACAAATATAAGGGGACCTCAATCGACTTGGAATGCGCAACTGGAGGCAGTTATCTAAAGACCGGACTAATTGCAGAGGCTTTTTAGTTGATTAAGTAATTAAGTGGTTTAAGTAAAAGATAAGAAAAGTATAAGCGGTTGAGAAATTGGATTGCACTGAGAGAAAGAATTAAATAGTGAATTGTAACTGTACTGAATAAAGGGAATTGTATTAAAAAGAATAAGTTCTATCATTTGTACCCACACAAACATTTTACAGTATGTTATCCTAATCTATCTAAGATGGGTGTACTTTAATATCCATTTTAATGTGAGCAGCGTCATCTAAATTTCCATACCAGAAGATTTCGAAACTTGTCTAGCAGAAGCATTAACCATCGGTGAATACAATCGAGTTTTCTAGAAAAATGGAAATGTTTTGATACGCTGGATGGCGCGGATTGTTTTCAAAATTGATGTCAGAAGGAGGATATAAGTTATTCTGTACTAAAGAAAAATTCTTTGTGATTGTGTGCTATGGCAGTTGACCATGGTCCAACTCAAATCCGAGTTGAACAAGAGAGGCCTCAGCGCCAGAGGAGTAAAAACTGACTGGTGCTCCGACTTCTGGACGCCATGAACAACTAGGGACGTGTTCTAGATACATACTCTTTTGACGTTGACGAGGAAGAACCGAAATGGCATGGCATGGATGATGCAACTCCTCTAGTTAAAAATGGACGAGCAAAAGAATAACCTCGAACAAAAAATGGACGAACTGAAGAACAGCGTCGACGAACAAAAGAAAAATCTTGAAGAACAAAAGAATGGCCTCGAATAAAAGGTTTACGACCAAAAGAAAAATCTGGAAAAACAAATGAACATTCGTACATACATACCATAACCATAATGTAATAAACTCAGTAATAATTCTAGAAATAATAAAAACTTAGCTGAGCCGATCATCTAGCATAGACACATAATTCAATATTTTACGTAGCACATTCAGAAACTTATGTTTAGCAAGGACACACTCCATAATCTGAAAGTCAAGTTCAGGGTTACAAAACTCCTAAGATCGAATTCCGAGCTCCGAATTCAACTTGAACAAAAAAATTAAAATAATAAAATTATCTAGTACGAGTATATCACATAAAATTTTAATTAACTTAAACGCCAAAAGCTTAATACTACAACTTATAACTAAATTTAACTTGGATCAATACTCAAAAGATCAATCCAAGCACTCTATATAAAAATAAATAAATAAATTGTTCAATCTGTCATTTAAACAAAATTTACTTACCTAAATCATTCGAAATCCTCCTGCATCACCCAGTTTGCTGCTACACCACCTTTAATTTACATTTAAAAAAAACCAAATTAAGGCTCGGCGCGCACATGCGTTTTCCTTAGCACGACTGTTCAGTCGCAAAAAGTAGAACACATATCCTCCAGACATGAATTATTGTGAAATTATATTTTTCAAAGATTGAAAATTCGAAATAAAAATGTTTTTGATAAAATTTATTCATAATGTAAAGGTATATTTTGTATTAGCTCTTAAGGACAGTACTAGGGGATTTCGAATAATTCGTTAAATCGAAGAAATTGTTATATTGAGGTTCGTTATATTAAGGTTACACTGTATATAAATTTAATAGAAAGTAGAGAAAAAAATTAAGATAATAACTTTGCATTATTTTTACCCGTTCTCTCACTTTCCTATTACTAGATAATGTATTTTATATATTTTGTAGTGTTAAAAACATATCGTTCTTTAAGATAGTATACCCCTGGGAACGGCTTATAACAAGCTGGTTGTATATTTGGTTAAATGGGTTTCAATATCAACGCAGCAAATCCGACAGTGCTTGTTTGCGATCAGCCACTGATTAACGCAATCTGAATGGAATAGATGCATGCACGGTATTCGCCTAACTTCATTATCAATTTCAAACAGAGAAAATCAAATTGGTGGATAATTGGAAATTTCGGTAGAATGTCCTGCAGGTGGTGAGCGAATATTGGCACGTCACGGGGTTGGTGAACGTTGTTCCGTGGCTGTTTAATTTGATAAAGCAACTTGAGATGAAGGAGATTTGGATGTTGCCGAAGAGGTAACAGGTAGAATTCCACTACCTGTAACAGCAGTCGATGGAGCGACAGTTATAGGATGTGTCATTTCCATCGGATTAGCTTGTCAACGCGTTAGTAGAGTTTAACATCTAGATACATAAGTTAGTTCATATAGGCTTATGAGTGTTTTCACCGCTACGTACTCAAAGAAATACATTCAACTTTACTCAAAACTAAACCATGAGATTTGTATAGTAAAATGCTTGTGTGGGTACAAATGATAGAACTTATTCTTTCCAATACAAATCCCTTTGTTCAGTACAGTTACAATTCACTATTTAATTGATTCTCTCAATACAATCCAATTTCTCAACCGCTTATACTTTTCTTATCTTTTACTTAAACCACTTAATCACTTCTCCTAATTTCACTTTAGAACTGACTTACATACCTTGGGGATGCTGGTATTTATACTCGAATGACATACTTCGAGATCAATCCTCGCCATTCAGCGTCCCATACAATTTCCAATTTGCTAGAAGATTCAATTCCACTCTCCAGTCATCAATGGTCGAGACTTTGTTATTCAAGTATCGAAATATTCTGGTCTTCGAGTATCGACATCTTCTGCTCTGTAAATCTAGATGTCTCTGCTCACATTTAAGTGGTTATCACATTGCTCCCTCCCTACAGTTGTTTGTCCCGAGCAACTTCTTCATTCAGCATACCGTTGAAATGACACATTCTATCCAAATGGACCACTTTCAATTTTCCTCGATCCCCACTCAGGATCCGGTAGACAACGTCATTAATGCGGGTTATCACCTTGTATGGACCTTCCCAGTCCTGTTGCAATTTTGGTGATTTGCCTTTCTTACGCTGAGGATTATACAGCCAGACCAGATTTCTTTCGTTGAAACCGGAAGATTTCGCCTTGATATCTTACCTAGTCTTCATGCGGCTGCTTACTAGCCTCATCTTTTCTCTGGTGTCTTCATGCAATTTACGAATCCTGCTGAGCAAGTCATTCACGTACTCGTTCACCTCTTTGGGCTCCGTCGGTGGGGATCCGAATTTTGCTTCACTTGGCAACCAAATTGTTTGAACAAATAAGATCTCGGATGGTATGTGTCCTGTTGAGCTATGGACCGCGTTTCGGTAGGCCATTAAGAAGAAGGGTATGTTTCGATCCCAATCCCGCTGGCAGTTGCTGACAACCTTAGATAGATGATCATTCAAGGTCCGATTAAATAGCTCGACCATTGCATCAGATTGAGGGTGTAATGGCGTTGTCCTTGTCTTTCTTATTCCCAAATATTGACATATTTCCTGGAAGACTTTTGATTCAAAGTTTCGCACTTGATCAGAGTGCAGCTCCATTGGGACCCCAAATCTACTCACCCAGTTGTTGACTATCTGTTCGGCTACGGTCTTAGCAAACACTTCCGGCCACTTACTGAAGTAATATATGACCACGAGGGTATATCGGGAAACGGCCCAGCGATGTCGATGGCTATTCGTTCGAAAGGTGCTCCGACATTGTATTGTTGTATTTATCCATGTGGCTTTACTTTTGGACCTTGGTAGCCGCACACCTTATGCACTTTTTGCACCAATTCTCGACATCTTGTTTAGCGCTTAGCCAATAGAAACGTTCCCTTACCTTTTCCAACGTCTTGTTTATTCCCAAATGGGCTCCTGAGATTCCGTCATGTATTTCATGGAGTACTTGGCTGACTCTGGACCGTGGCACTATTAGCTGCATACGAGATGTTGTCCCATCTGCACTATCCCATTTTCTCTTCAGCAATCCATCTTGCACAAAAAGTGAGTCCCACTGTGCCCAGTATGCCTTCAGAGTTCGGCTCCGATCTGATATCTGCTGCCAGCTTGGACTTTCCTCGTGTTCTTTCCAGGCCAATATTGGTTCGATGTCATCGTCTGCCTGTTGGGAGGAACGGATTTCGTCTATAATCCAACCCTCTATTGGCTCAGTCCTGATCGTTTGGATTGTTGCCTGTTCTTTCGCTTCTTTACCACTGCCTACTTCTGCTGGGAGGCTTTCATTGCATTGTTTTACCTGTGAGACTGGGATAATTACCCTAGAGTCGACTCCTGCTACAGACTTCTGCCCCGCGAAGTAAGCATTTCCTAACTGATAGCTTCTGAAAATTTGATCGGTTTCTTGGTAGCCGTTTCTGCCGGTTTTACTTTCTATTTGCCTGTAACCCCAGTGCAGGCAGCCTTCTCGTCGTACCGGTTCTTTACAATATCCTTGCAGATGTCCTACTTTATGGCAGTTCCAGCAGCGCATCCTTCGTCTCTCCCGCGGGGTATTTCGTTGCATAGTAGTTGGTTTTGAGCAGGAGCATTCACCAGATACTATTTCCCTGACGAAATGAATTCCTTTGGAAGCCTGATTTAATGCTTCCATCGCCAGAGCGAAGGCAAGTGCTTCTTTTGTTCATCTAGATTTTTCTTTTGTTCGTCCATTTTTAATAAGAGGAGTTGCATCATCGCAACCATGTCACTGCCGGTACTTGTCTGTTCATCCTCGTCAACATCAAAGGAGTATGCATGAGGATCATGTCCCTCGTTGTTCAAAGCCTCCTGAAGTCGGAGCACCAGGTCACTTTTTCCTCCACTGGCGCTGAGGATTCTCTTGTTCAATTCGGATTTGAGTTGAACGAGGGTCAACTGCAATAGTTTTCGACCCATTCTAGCCTTTTCAAATAGTCAGAAAACACTGTTTTTTTTTACAGACAATAAGTTCTATCCCACTTCTGACACCAATGTAAAATGTTTGTGTGGGTACAAATGATAGAACTTATTCTTTTCAATGCAAATCCCTTTATTCAGTACAGTTAAAATTCACTATTTAATTGTTTCTCTCAATACAATCCAATTTCTCTACCGCTTATACTTTTCTTATCTTTTACTTAAACCACTTAATCACTTCTCCTAATTAACACTTCAGATTTCACTTTAGAACTCACTTGCATACCTTGGAGATGCTGGTATTTATACTCGAATGACATACTTCGAGAACAATCCTCGCAATTCAGCGTCCCATACAATTTCCAATTTGCTAGAAAATTTGATTCCGCTCTCCAGTCATCAATGGTCGAGACTTTGTTATTCAAGTATCGAAATCTTCTGGTCTTCGAGCATCGACATCTTCTGCTCTGTAAATATAGATGTCGCTGCTCACATTTAAGTGGTTATCACATCATTTTGAAGTCATCACATCGGAAAATAATGGTAAAACAAAAATTTTTTTGCAATTTTCTTTGGAGACTCTACCAGCTGTCAGTGGATTCTGTCCAACCCAAGCTATGCAAGAAGCAGAAAGCTTTTAAACTCTAACCTATAGTAGACAACCAACCAGTAACAAACAATCTATCGGTTGGCCGAAAGTATGTTATCCTAATCTATCTAAGATGGGTGTACTTTAATATCCATTTTAATGTGAGCAGCGTCATCTAAATTTCCATACCAGAAGATTTCGAAACTTGTTTAGCAGAAGCATCAACCATCGGTGAATACAATCGAGTTTTCTAGCAAAATGGAAATGTTTTGGTACGCTGGATGGCGCGGATTGTTTTCAAAATTGGTGTCAGAAGGGGGATAGAAGTTATTCTGTACTAAAGAAAAATTCTTTGTGATTGTGTACTATAACGGGTCGTAAGCTATGGCAGTTGACCATGGTCCAACTCAAATCCGAGTTGAACAAGAGAGGCCTCAGCGCCAGAGGAGTAAAAACTGACTTGGTGCTCCGACTTCAGGAAGCCATGAACAACATGTTCTAGATACATACTCTTTTGACGTTGACGAGGAAGAACCGATAAGTACCAGCAATGGCATGGCATGTATGATGCAACTCCTCTAGTTAAAAATGGAAGAACAAAAAAATAACCTCGAACAAAAAATGGACGAACTGAAGAACAGCGTCGACGAACAAAAGAAAAATATTGAAGAACAAAAGAATGTCCTCGAATAAAAGGTTTACGACCAAAAGAAAAATCTGGAAAAACAAATGAACATTCTAGTGCGAAAGCTCGAAGAAATCGACGGACAGCAAAGTTGAGCAACTGGCAAAGGATTGTGGGTGGCCGTGACTCAAGTGGTAGTGGACTGACTGGACTGGGCCGGAAGGTTCGGTGTTCGAATCGCAGCCTCGTCCGATAAACATTAATTTAGTTCAGTTAACGAAAATCAAGTAAGATGAGTAGTTGACTAGAAATCAACAACAAGCCAACTTCCACTAAGAATTTAGTCTCCCCAGTTCAGTTTCAGTTTTAAGACATTTTATTTTCTTAATCATTAACTCTTACATACTAACAAAAAATGCTTAAATGCTAGCTTAAAATTACTTAAAAATAACTTACTGGCCCCACGCAGGCACTCTAAGCTACTCTAAATTCTTATAACTATGTCTTTCGACCTTATTTACATTTTCTTTACGGATATTTATTTTCTATACTTAAAGCTAAGAAAAAAGTTGTTAACAAAAACTTAGCATATGCACTTTTTTTTATTTTTTATAAAAGCTTAGTATCTAACTTAAAATAAACCTTAGCCTACCTAACCTAAATGCACAATACACACATAAACACACATAGACATTATACACAATCATACACATATATCAGTATACACCTTTGTATACACTGATATATGGATATGTTTCTTAAATGCTAACCTAAACCTATGTAAGCTGGCCACCGATATTCACAGAGCAAATAAATTGGTCAGCTCTACCTCATTAGTGAAGCTGGTCCGTAATTGATGGAAACGACGACAAATCATCTTCCCCATCATTCAACCACCAGAAATGCTGGTGCTGCAGAACGACATCCCTCTTATCGCGATTACCCCCGCCCAACTGAACCTGAGGCGATACACACTGCCGTGTGCGACGACTCTGTTGTAGTTGAGTCGCCTGTCCCCAGCTGTCCGAGCGACATGGAAGATTAACGGCACCGCTGATCTATCCTGGATCAACCCTATCTGATCTAGGTAGAGGAATGCTTCCGGTGGAACGGAGCCGTCAGAGCGCACACTGTCGTGGTAAAAGTAATTGGGGTAGTAAGCCCCAGATATCAGGTTATTCGTCGAGGTCATTGCTCTTGCAATGTGCCTTCGAGTCAGCTTAATTACGAAGTTGTCCACTCGTATTAGGTTCGCCCTGTTGTAAAGGACCTCATTAGGATAAAATTTCTTGTTCCGACTCTGGTGTTCTGTACAAGCGAAGACAAGCCCTAAGGCAAGCCCTCTCAAACACCCGAATCTTTTCCATTAAGCTTGCTCGTACATTGAACCACACGGGACAACCAAATACCAGCATGGGCCTGATAAGTGCCATGTAGCAGATTACTTTTACCCTCGCATCAAGTTGGCTGCTATAAAGCAGTCTCTTTGTAAGGGCAAAAGCACCTTTAGCTCTGGCCAGAGCAGCATCTACATTTTTGCCAAAATACAGAAACTGATCCAGCAAGATTCCAAGGTATCTGACTACATTTCGACAGGCAAGAGGTTGTCCGTGTTGTCCAATGATAGAGAACTTTCGAAAAATTTTTCTGGTATCCCTAGAGGCTCCAGACAACGGCGTCCTAAAGAGAAACTTCTGAAAGTTGATTTTTAGCTTCCAGTCATCGCAAAATCGTCCTATCTTATCGAAGTCACGCTGCAAGAGAGTATTAATGACCTCGATTTTTGGACCTGTTCTGTACGCTATCAAATCGTCTGCGCACGCAATAGTATGGGAAAGTGAACCTATCAAGTCGCTTGTAAAAATGTTGAATAGGATCGGCGAATTGACCGCGCCTTGCTGAAGACCATTTTTAATTTGAAATATTCCAACAGAAGTCACATCACCATTCTTCGCGATGAACTGTCTGTTAGTTAGCATATTATAAAGAATGTATAAGAGTGGTTTACTGATCCCCAGCCTAGTCAGCTTATAGAAGGGACCCTCTAACCATACGGTGTCGAAGGCCTTCTCCAAGTCAACAAGGCAGGCACCAGTACATTGTTTTTTGCCTTTATTCCATTGGATATCGGACACCAGTTTAGACGCGGCATGTGAGATATCATGTCTCGCCTTAAAACCGAATTGATTATCCGGAACTACTCGTATATGTTCGTCCTCAACCCACCTAGACAGAGCTCCATTGATTAACTTTTCAAAAACCTTACTGATTTTCGGAAGGAGACTTATCGACCGGAGATTCGCCGGATTTAATATATCCTTTCCCTTTTTGGGGATAGGTTGAACCACCGCCGTTTTCCAATGCGCTTGATAATGTGCATTATTCATTACATTATTAAAAAGCCTGGTGTAGATGTCCACCGCTTCTAGAGGAAGATGTCGAAGCACGATGTTCGGAATACCATCGGTCCCCACAGATTTCTTAGCCCTGATTGTGTAGAAGATCTCATGGAGTTCTTCCTTCGAAATGAATGGGGGTAGGTCACCCTCTCTGGCAATGACATTATTGGCCCGTCGTTGAACCGGGTGAAACCAGAGCCCTCGGATCGCCAGTTCATTATTTCATTTCGAATCCAGAAGTCGTGCACCAAGACGCGATTGTCCAGGTTATAATTAGGGCCAATGATATCAATGGCCTTGTATACTTCCTGGAAAGTCGCCCCTATTGTCTCAACCTTCTCCTGTGGATCCTCGATCACAAAGAAGTCGTCATCATCAGCGGCCTCATTTGGACCAATACATGCTATTGTCAGTAACCGTTCGTTGTCTGTTGTCCGGGCTATTTTAAGACACTGAAAGCCGTTTTGATTTTTCCTCCGAAATAGTTTATTTATTTGCGGAAACATATTCGGGTTGCTGGTGTTTACAGCCCGAACCTTGTTTTTCCAATACAAACTTACAGAAATTCTGTAACTCTCTTTTATTAGCGTTTGAATATTTTTAATCGACGACTTCAGTGTCCTAATCTCCGGGTCTTGTCTGTCAGTTAACTGTCTGTACAAGTTTTTGGGTCTTGTCAGAAGTCTACTTTTCTGTCGGTGCAGTGCGTCAATAGTAGGATTGCGGAACATGTCTTCGTTAGTCGTACGTCGATGCCGCGGTATTTTAGTGTCCATAGTTTGTTTAATTGTCTCGCCCATTTGTTTTAGGTAATTGTCGATCTCCTCGTTTGACAAATTCCTATTGGACGGTGGGTGGAGCGTGTTCGAGGAGAGCGCTCTTTTCAAAATTGCGGAGAAGCGTGTCCATCGAATTTTACTGTAGTTGTAAGCATATCTTTGGACAAACTCCTCCAATTCCACAATTTCGTTGGGAACTGTAATTTCGGTGCTAAAACCGCAATGGTCGCTGTCATACACGAATGTGCGCAGACAGTTTAGCGTTTGTAAATTCGTACCTGTCAGTCGTATGCGTTCATCGTACAGCAGTAGATCCAAATAAGACCCGCCTCTGGGAAACGACGGGTTATCCGTCGCTTTAAGACCGAGTCTGTACATGACAGAGTGCTGACCCCACCAATCGAGTAGTAGGTTCCCTCTAGTATTTCCAAATTATTTCCCCAATCTCTGTGTCGATTATAAAATAATAATTATAATAATGTTTACGCCTCAGGTGCGTAAACAGAGGCCAAGTACAGCTGCTTTCCACTGCGTAGCGGGATGGAAACGACGACTGCCTCCAACACCCGGAACCTGCGCAACACTCCCTTGTATACTCTGTGAAATTTTATACCTTCTTTAATGAAGATCGCGACACCGCCTCCACGTTTGGATCTGGGTCGATTTCTTCTTCTAACAATATAATTGTTGTACTCCAGTTTGTGCTTATCGGTTAGCTTGGTTTCGCTAGCGAAAAGCACATCAGGAGTTTGGTCTTGCAGCAATTTAAACATCGTGGCTCTTCGTTCGATCCTAATCAGTGAATTAACATTCACCGCAAGGACCTTCAAAGTTTGCTCCACCATGTGCGTACCCATTACGGCATGTGTTGCGTTAGGCCCGGCAGCAGAGCATAGATCTGGTCTACCCGCTTGGCCTGTTCTTATACCTGCTTTTGCAGCTGAGCCAACTGCCCTTGGATTGCGAGCAAAAGGGCTAGCATGTTAGGTGCAGCTTCCGTTGTTCTCGGCATTGGCGCCGGAGAAGCAACAGTCGCTTGCTGTACCGTAACCCCCTTACCTGACGCCATTTGGGCGTAGGAAATTTGGGACGTGACGGCTGGTGTTTGAAACCGAACAGGTGGACGTTTGACCTCCACCTTCTGCTGCCGAGCCAGTTTTGCTTCCTAATGTCAGCGAAATTAGGACAACCCCGATAGTTTGCGGTGTGTCCCACGTTCCCACATAATACGCACGAGAGCTGCGACCTATCGGATGCTCCGTCAACACCCAGAGCACACTCCTCGGAACTGTGGTTCTTTGCGCACTTTACGCATCGAGGCTGCATTTGGCAGTTCGACGCGGCGTGCCCGAACCTCTGGCAGCGAACGCATTGTATAATGCCTTCGTTCCTTTTTAGTTTTTCCCAGTGAACCACCTGGTAGTCTAGGACATTGATACTCCTTAGACTATCCAGACGGCTTTCGGGACTGAGCTGCACCAGGAAGAACGGCAGACTCTGTTTCTCCCGCCTGGCTCTAGCTGTGGTAAATGGCTTTACCCCTACAAACTTTAGTCCTTCGCACTCCTTCTCTTTGAGCAGTGCCAGGATCTCCTCAGGATCAGAAGACGGTTCCAACCCCTTCAGCAGCATCGATTGCCGCTTTTCACACTTCGGTGTGAATGAGAAGTGCTCCGTCGTCGTTTCCTTTAGGAGCTCTTTCACTTTCGCGTAGCCCTCCATTGTATTACAGTGGATGGCGATCGTTCCCCAATCGCTTAATATTAAAATTACTACAAATGACCAACTTACACAGGTGCTTGGTTGCATTCACCTCCGATTTATAGGTGTTGATAGAAGGCACATTCTCCTTATTCTTCGTCTGCTGCTGCTGCTGTTGTTGTTGTTGCTGCTGCTGATGTTTTAGCTGTTGCCGTTGTTGTGGCTGCAGCTTTTGTTGTTGTTGCAGTGGACGTTTGTAGGGTGGGACGTTGTGCCAAGTTAGAGGTTGACTTTAGCATCCTCTTCCTCTTTGGCTTTGGCGTTTGGCTCGAACCATTCGAAGCCTCACCTGCTATCTCAGCCGATCCCGCTATTGGCATAGCGGACCGCTCTCCACAATCCATCACGTGAATTTGTAATACAGAACAATTATGATTATTTAATTATAATTATAATTATCTTTGCAAATGAATTAAATAAATAAACGAAAAAAAAAACTTTCGCAGAGGCCGGGAAGCGAACCCACAACCTCGAGATTTATTGTCCGGGCCGCTACCACTTCGGCTACCGAACACTTGAAAATTTACTGTTTAGCACTCCACTCTTATTTATTTTTTTTTCTACACTTTTAAAGCCGAACACGAGAGCCGCTGAGATCTTCTTTCTCTCTACATCCCATTTTCCAAAAAAATTAACACGTGCTCAGTGTATTCATACCCACTTGAGTGTTACGTTCTTTAAAAAAAACAAAAAAAAAAGGGAAAACATTTTATCAGGGAAGTAGCATCTATTTAGTGCTTCTGCGCAAGATTTAGTGCCGAGAAACCTCGCGGCAGAAGTTGGTAGCAGGAGTCGATGGCCCCATGACCATCATCCAAGTGTCGCTGGCAAAACAATGCAAGGACAGCCTTCTAGTAGAAGTAGTCAGTGGAAAAGAAAAATGGATGGCAACAATGGTGCCACGGCCTCAAGCGTCAGAGATCTGGTACTGAAATCCTGGTTGCATAACACCAGCAGTTGCTGCTTGAGAACAGCAACGGGAGAAACGGTGAAGTCCTCATAAAAATTCACCTGGCCGGAATAGTGTTCTCCCACGTTTTTCTGGTGGCTGATATATACGACGAGTGTATCATTGGTACAGATTTCATGAAAGAACATGGACTAGTAGAGGATTTTGGGGCATAAACCCTGCAATACGGAAACATGGAGATATCAATGATATACGGAAACGCCAATACTTAAAAGTCGTCATCTGCAGAAATCAGGTTCAACAGTTCAACACTACATTGACACCGGAGATGCCCGACCAATCCGTCAACCTGCAAGGTGTCTTCATTGGCAAAGCAAACAAATGTTGCCGAAATGGTGTCGAAGATGAAAGTTGAGGGGCTGATTGAAGAGAGACCGTGGGAGATACCCTACCAGTGGTCCTCGTTAAGTAGAAAGACGGCAGCACGAGATTTTGTGTAGACTACCGACATCTCAACGATGTCGCCAAAACGGACAGCTACCCACTTCCGAGAATATGACACTTTGGATACGCTTTTTGGAGCGAAATGGTTTTTAACTTTTGAATTAAAGAGCGGATACTGGCAGGTAGAGATAAATCGTATGGATCCTGAGAAAACTGCCTTCACTACGGGAAGCAGTCTGTGGCAGTTTATCCGTCTGGCATGAAACCCGTTCCTCCAAAAAAGCAGATAATGACATCGAACCAATATTTGCCTGAAAGAAAAACGAGGAAAAACCAAGCTGGCAACAGATATCAGAACGGGGCCAAACTCTGAAGGCATATTGGGCACAGTGGGACTCTTTTTGTATGCAAGATGGTTTGCTGAAGAGGAAGTGGGAAAGTGCTGATGGAGCTAATCGTGCCACGGTCCAGAATTAGCCGAGTACTGCATGAAATACATGACGAAGTCTCTGGAGGCCATTTGTGAATAAACAAGACGTTGGAAAAGGTAACGGAATGTTTCTATTGGCTGAACGCTAAACAAGATGTAGAGAATTGGTACAACAAGTACATAAGGTGTGCGGCTACCAAGGGCCCAAAAGTAAGCCACAGGGGAGAATGCGACAATACAATGTCGGAGCACCATTCGAACGAACCCTCGTGGTCACTTCAGTAAGTTGCGGGAAGTGTTTGCCATCCCAAATCAAGAGGACGAGACCATAGCAGAAGAGATAGTCAACAACGTGTGAATTGTCATTAATTCAATTTCCCTCCCATTTTACAAGAAACCCACCTATTTTACTCAAAAAGCGTAGTCCGCATTACACATCCATACAACTTTACACAATTTTACTTGTAAGTTGTTATCATTCTAGCAAGTTTACTTGTAAATTGCTCAAATTCTACAATAGCAGTTTATTGGCTTATAGTACAATGTGTTAGTTACTCACTTACAGTGAGTCTGCGCGAAGTTCAAGGGTTTGAAAAAGTATTAGTAGAGTTTAACATCTAGATACATAAGTTAGTTCATATAGGCTTTTGAGTGTTTTCAAAGAAATACATTCAACTTTACTCAAAACTAAACCATGAGATTTGTATTTTGAAGTCATCACATCGGAAAATAGTGGTAAAACACAAACTGTTTTTGCAATTTTCTTTGGAGATTCTACCAGCCGTCCCTGGATTCTGTCGAACCCAAGCTATGCAAGAAACAGAAAGCTTTTAAACCCTAACCTATAGTAGACAACAACCAACAGTAACAAACAATCTATCGGTTGGCCCAAGGGTATGTTATCCTAATCACTCTAAGATGAGTGATTCTTTTCAATTGAAATCCCTTTATTCAGTACAGTTACAATTCACTATTTAATTGTTTCTCTCAATACAATCCAATTTCTCAACCGCTTATACTTTTCTTATCTTTTACTTAAACCACTTAATCACTTCTTCTAATTAACACTTCAAATTCAACTTTAGAACTGATTTGCATACCTTGGGGATGCTGGTATTTATACTCGAATGACATACTTCGAGAACAATCCTCGCCATCTAGCGTCCCATACAATTTCCAATTGCTAGAAAATTCGATTCCACTCTCCAGTCGAGACTTTGTTATTCCAGTATCGAAATCTTCTGGTCTGTGAATCTAGATGTCGCTGCTCACATTTAAGTGGTTATCACATTGCTCCCTCCCTACAGTTGTTCGTCCCGAACAACTTCGTCATTAAGCATCCCGTTGAAATGACACATTCTATCCAAATGGACCACTTTCAATTTTCCTCGATCCCCACGCTGGATCCGGTAGACAACGTCATTAATGCGGGTTATCACCTTGTATGGACCTTCCCAGTCCTGTTGCAATTTTGGTGATTTGCCTTTCTTACGCTGAGGATTATACAGCCAAACCAGATCTCCTTCGTTGAAACCGGAAGATTTCGCCTTGATATCGTACCTAGTTTTCATGCGGCTGCTTGCTAGCTTCATCTTTTCTCTGGTGTCTTCATGCAATTTACGAATCCTGCTGCGTAAGTCATTCACGTACTCGTTCACCTCTTTGGGCTCCGTCGGTGGGGATCCAAATTTTGCTTCACTTGGCAACCGAATTGTTTGACCAAATAGCTGTTGAGCTATGGACCGCGTTTCGATAGGCCATTAAGAAGAGGGGTATGTGTCGATCCCAATCCCGCTGGCAGTTGCTGACAACCTTAGATAGATGCTCATTCAAGGTCCGATTGAATCGCTCAACCATCCCATCAGATTGAGGGTGTAGTGGCGTTGTCCTTGTCTTTCTTATTCCCAAATATTGGCATATTTCCTGGAAGACTTTTGATTCAAAGTTTCGCCCTTGATCTATTGTGAGTGAGCTATTCGTTCGAAAGGTGCTCCGACATTGTATTGTTGCATTTGTCCATGTGGCTTTACTCTTGGACCCTTGGTAGCCGCACATCTTATGCACTTTTTGCACCAATTCTCGACATCTTGTTTAGCGCTTCGCCAATAGAAACGTTCCCTTACCTTTTCCAACGTCTTGTTTATTCCCAAATGGCCTCCTGAGATTCCGTCATGTATTTCATGGAGTACTTGGCTGACTCTGGACCGTGGCACTATTAGCTGCATACGAGATGTTGTCCCATCTGCACTTTCCCATTTTCTCTTCAGCAATCCATCTTGCACAAAAAGCGAGTCCCACTGTGCCCAGTATGCCTTCAGAGTTTGGCTCCGATCTGATATCTGCTGCCACCTTGGTCTTTCCTCGTGTTCTTTCCAGGCCAATATTGGTTCGATGTCATTGTCTGCCTGTTGGGACGGATTTCGTCTATACTCCAACCCTCTATTGGCTCAGTCCTGATCATTTGGATAGTTACCTGTTCTTTTGATTCTTTACGATTGCAGTGTTCGCATTTTGCTCCGCACGGTCGACGAGAGAGCATCAGCATTTGAGCGTAGTGTGCCCTTGCGGTGTTGCACTTCAAAGTCGTAGCCCTGCAACTGCTCGATCCATCTTGCAACTTGGCCTTCAGTGTTCTGTATTTGGAGTAGCCATTTCAGAGCTGCGTGGTCTGTCCGGAGAATGAACTTTTGTCCGTAGAGGTACTTATGGAAATGCTTCGTAGCCAGAATTAAAGCCAGAAGCTCGCGCCGGGTTACACAGTAGTTCCGTTCAGGTCTGGAGAGTACTTTGCTGTAATATGCGACCACTTTCTCTTGACCGTCATGAACTTGGGAGATCACAGCTCCGACCCCAACATTGCTAGCGTCTGCGTCCACGATGAACATTTTTCCGGGCGTCGGGTAACCCAAGATGGGGGCATTGCACAGCTGTCGCTTCAGTTCTTGAAATGCTTTTTCGCATTCTCCAGACCACCTGAACTGTCGGCCTTTTTCCGTAAGTTGATGCAGGCTCTTTGCAATGCCAGCAAAATCCCTTACGAACCTTCTGTAATACCTGGCGAGGCCCAAGAAGCTTCTCAGTTGGTGTTTATCTTTTGGAGAAGGCCAAGTTTTCACGGCTTCGATTTTGTCAGGATCCGTTCTTACTCCTTCCGCTGATATAATGTGACCCAGATATTTTACTTCCGGACGAAACAAGGCACACTTTTCTGGGTTGAGATTTAAATGAGCACTTCGTAGCCTCTCAAACACTTCTTTTAGATTTTCGCGGTGCTCCTCGTACGTCTTACCTATGACGATAACGTCGTCCAAATATACTAGACATGTTTTCCAGGTGAGTCCTTGCAATGTTCGTTCCATTAGTCGCTCGAAGGTGGCCGGAGCGTTGCACAGTCCAAACGGCATCACTGCAAACTGCCAAAGACCGCTTCCTGTAGTGAAGGCAGTTTTCTCACGATCCGCACGATTTATCTCTACCTGCCAGTAACCGCTCTTCAAGTCAAGTGTTGAAAACCATTTCGCTCCAGAAAGCATATCCAAAGTGTCATCGATTCTCGGAAGTGGGTAGCTGTCCTTTTTAGTGACATCATTGAGACGTCGGTAGTCTACACAAAATCTCGTGCTACCATCTTTCTTCTTCACGAGGACCACTGGAGATGCCCACGGACTTTGCGATTCTTCAATCACTCCCTCAGCTTTCATCTTCGACATCATTTCGGCAACTTCTGTTTGCTTTGCCAATGGAAGACGCCTTGCAGGTTGACGGATTGGTCGAGCGTCTCCGGTGTCAATGTGGTGTTGAACAATATGCGTACGTCCATATTCTCCGTCTTGTGTAGCAAATATATCAGCGTACTCACCGATTAGTTTTTCTGCCAGGATTCGCTGATCTTCGTCCAGATTACAGAGGCTGAGAATTTTGTTCTTGATTTTTATGCTCTGAACTGTTGTGACCGGTTTTGCACCCTTTTTTTCCGTTGTGGTCGATATAGCCTCAACAGGTACGCATTTTCCCACTATCTCCCCCTTTTTCACCTTTACACTGAATGTCTTTGGATTTAGAATCCTTACAGGGACCATGTTGTTCTTTGGCTCCACTAAGGTCTTTCCCACCATGAAGTCTCTTTTCTTTTCTGGCTCCATCAAATAGAATCGGTGGCTACCAGGACCACCTTCCACTTTTGCCCACAAAATTGCTTCTTACGAAGGCTCTAGACTCTGATTGCTGCAGATGACGACATTTGAGACTGAGGTATTGGCGTTTCCGTATATCATTGGTATCTCCATGTTTCCGTATTTCAGGGTATGTGCCCCCAAGTCGACTACAAGTCCATGTTCTCTCATGAAGTCTGTACCAATGATGCACTCGTCACATATATCAGTTACCAGAAACGCGTGAGTGAATGTTATTCCGGCCAATTGGATTTTTATGCGAACTTCACCATATACCTTAATCGTTGCTCCTGTAGCTGTTCGCAAGCTGCAGCTGCTAGTGTTATGCAGCCAAGACTTCTGCACAAGATTCCTCCTGATGATTGAGGCCGTGGCACCGGTGTCTATTGTTGCCATCCATTTTTCTTTTCCACTGACTACTTCTACTAGAAGGCTTTCGTTGCATCGTTTTGCCAGCGAGACTTGGATGATGGTCCTGGGGCCGTCGACTCCTGCTACCAACTTCTGCCCCGCGAAGTTGGTGCTTAAGCATTTCCCGACTGATGGCTTCGGGAAGGTTGACCGGCTTCTTGATAGCTGTTTCTGCTGGTTTCTTCCTCTATTGGCTTGCCACCACAGTGAGGGCAGACTTTTCGTCGCACCGGTTCTTAACACTGCCTTTGAAGGTGTCCTATCTTATTGCAATTCCAGCAGCGCATTATTCGTCTATCCCGTCGAGTATCTCGTTCCTCGGCACTAATTCCTGTGCAGGAGCATTCGACAGATGCTACTTCCCTGACGAAATGTGTTCCCCTGGAAGCCTGATAGGCTGCTTCCATCGCCAGAGCGAAGGCAAGTGCTTCAGCAAGGGTTCTTTTCCCGGCCATCCTTACTGCTGCCTGTAGCTTCGAATCTGCAATTGCCCTGATAAATGCATCTTTTGCCATTTGGTCAATAATTTCCTGGCCTGCGGTGGGGTATGACAGATGTGCAAGTCTACTCACGTCTGCTTGGAGCTGCTGCAGTGTTTCTCCTCTTTGCTGCGTTCGGCTTTGCAATTGGACCTTGTAGACCTCCTGCATGTGGCTATCCCCAAACCGTTTCTCTATAGCCTGTACTAAAGTCACATAATCTTTATGCTTTTCGATGTCTACTGTTTGCAACAATTCTGCTGCAGGACCGTGCAAGGCCATTGTTAGGGCAAAGCATACAATTTGATTCACTTTGATCTTCATCAAAATGGTCAACAAAGGACAAGAAAGAAAACAGCGATGGAAACGACACTATATAATGACGTTTTGAGCGACAGAGAAAAGAGGGTAATCAAGTTATCCAACATTGATCATTGTTGGATCCAACATTGTTAACGAATACATGTATAGGGTTGCTCTTCTTACTTATATGTGTTCATAAATATATTTGTTACAGTTGTGATGTCTAGTTGAATTGTAATTAATAATCCGTTTTCTCTTTGTATGTGGATTCGTATCCAACGGTAGTAGATTCCGAGCCACAGGGTGTTCTAGTACCGAAAAAGACGACACTTAAAAACACAAGTTCACGGCCGGGTAGAATGTTGGAAATTAAATTTAACCAACTAAATTGGAATTAACCTAAATTGTATATCGAAATGTAAATGTAGTATAAATTAGCATTGTTAACTTTCATGCAGTAAATATCGCAAACATTGAAATGTCAATTAACCTATAAAAGGCAGACTTTAGGAGCAATAAACCTTTTTTGTTTTAATTTAAACAAGAAACAAAAGGGCTTAGCCAGGTCTGTTTGAGATGTAAAAAAACTTGCCATACTCCCACTGCACAGTAGTCGATTTAGGGTCATTAGCTGGACTTAATTCGGATTTAAATTTTTTATAATGTTTGATTGGAAATGTGTTTTATAAATAATTTTAAAATCATTTCTGTGACTTCAGGGGGTGGTATCTTGTGTTGTCAGGTTGGTAGATGTCGCAATTCCCTTATCTTTAGATCAGAAGATATAAATATGGTATGGAGCACATCAGTATTTTTTGCGATTCGGGACATCTTTCTTCATAACGTGCTTCGAAAAATTTTGTAATATTTTTGACGGGCTTTTACTTTTAATGATGTCAGAACGGTGCAACAGAAGTTTGTGGACCTGCTGCAGGTTTTTCCAAGTATTATAAAATCTGTGGGTTTTTCTGCAAACTTATTGATGATTTTCTTCTTACTATTGTTACTTTCATAAGAAAAAAAAATATGTAAGACGTTATGTTAATTAGGCATTTTTTTAGAGAAAAGTGACTTCAAAGTAAAAAATTAAGATGTGCAATGAAAATGGAACTAGCTTAGAAATTGGATATCTAAAGACTCAAATAAGATATGAACTTTATTTATTTCTTCTAAAAACAAAGTGCTGCACGAAGATACCACCATGGGTCAGGGTACACCAAAGCAAGCCTTTTCTTAAATCCTCGATAAATGATGTAAACATTGAAAATAGGTCCTTACTCTAGAACGACTTTTTTCTTAGAATATGCTCAGGAATCATTTCCCAAATTATCGTTGGCGAATTATGAAGTATATATGAAGTTGATTTGACATTTAATGCATTACGTTGCGAGGGCGCTGATCAAGGTATGACCTCTTGACTGATTGCCTTCGTGTGGTGACTTCATCGTGGCCCAACCATGAACATTACACTGTTCTCGTAACCATTAACGCATACGAAGCCATTTATGGCTTGGTTTTTTATTTTTTAAACAAATAAACAATTTTAATTTATTTTAACAAATGTTTTTTAACCCTAGATTACTAACCTATTTCAGTTGGCTGTTATTACTAATCCTCGTCGATTCCACTACGAAACATAAACATTTTTTTTAAAACTTTTCAAAGTAAAACGATTTTCACTAACCTCATTATTATTAATTCATTTGTTGTTAGTGTTAAAAGTAATAAAAAGTATTAATACTACACAGACTTTATCTGTTCTTTTTTTTGTTTTAAAAACAGTCTCTTCAAAAACAGGCAGTTATGTAATAAAAAATAAAACTAATATTCGAAAACATAAAATTCATCACTTTTATTTTTTATAAATAAAAGATAATTTAATGATAAAACAAACAAAAAAGCAAAAAAAAATTAAAGTTTCTTTTTTGTTCATGAATGGCACGCTTCAACTTTGTGCTCGCCGCGAATGGTTTTTCCGCACTTGGCACATTGTGTTTTACTCATCTTTTTCTTTGAGGATGGACAAAAGGCACAAATCTTTCTTTTTTTATTTTCTGCCTGTCCAGAACTATTTTCTGGTTGTTTTGCAGCATTCGGTTCCAATATGTTAGTTATGACTTCTCTGAGAGAAGTTGGAATTGATTTCTTCTGCAACCGTTTTTCTATCCATTCTTTGTTCAAAGAATTATGTAATTCCTTCATAAATTTTCGACGTGAGAGTGGCTCCTTGTTTTCACTAAACATATTTGCGCAGTAAATTACATAACTGTGAACAAAAGCAATATTTAAAATGCCGTAAAAAATACATTGAGGCCGTCTTCTGGTCTTGCGGCTACACGTCATAACAGAGCACATTGGGTCCAAAGTGTTGACCCCTCCTTTAGTTTTATTATAAAACTCAACCATATTTGGTTTCTTGTGACTGGATTTATGTTACCCTCATCTTCAGATGTATATAATAAAAATACAACTTTATTAGCTTTAGGCTTATAAGATAGAAGAGTAAGAGGGCCGTCAAAGCAAAACATGGATGTTCCAATACTATTTTGAAATTCGGGTGGTATTTCCCGTTTGTTATATCGAATTATTCCTATTTGAGTGAGCTTATATGGTTCTTCTAGTAAAGCTTTTGCTAGGGGCACCGATGTGAACCAATTGTCGGTGGTAACGTTCCGATTTGTACCATGTACAAATCTAGTTAGCTCCTTAAAGTAAAACTCACCCAATGGTAAGCCACTTGAATTTTTCCCAGAGCCCAAATACGCGCGAATCATGTATTTGGTTGATTGTCACACATCATTACAAGTTTTATCTCATACTTAGCTGGTTTGTTCGGGATATTCATTCTGAAATCGCAACGACCTCGAAAAGCCAGCAACTGCTCATCAATTATCACATAGTTACTTGGTTTATAATTTCCTTCACACATATCTATAAACAAAAACAAATTTCTCGGATTGCTGCAAATGAATCTTGGGCACGGCGCTCCGAATGAGTGGTCTTAAACAATTGATAAAGATGTCGAACCTCTCCGCGCTCATACATGCTCTGTAAAAGTTTCCACAATGTGTGCTGTCAAAAAGTTATCGGGACGTAAGGTGGTTATATTTTAAGGCTACTGTAAGTACTAACATAGTATACCTAATAAAGCTTTAAGTTCAGTTTCACCTACAGGTGATTGCGTCGAAAGTATTTGTTGATACTTTTGGGAATGAACTTCAATTTCTGCGTTCGTATAAGTGACAATTTTACCAATGATATCACGAGTGATAAATAGTTCAAAACAAGTCAATGGATCCAACAATTCGCCAATTACGCGAAGGTCCTGGTTTTACATGAATAATATTTCTGCCTGGTAATTTTGCAGGCTTAGCGCGTAGGGTGGACCATTTGTGCTTATTCTTCCCCCTTAAACCTGTGGTAGCAAAAGTAGTTATTTAAGTATTTACCTCTCATTTTGGGCTTTGAGTACTTTCTTGAGTGTATGTTATATTTGTTAATGTAGAGACTCAGTACTGTTCGCTCTTTCTTCCAAATCGACATCACTATCACTATCCGTCAACTGCAAATCCTCTTCATAAACTGCATCTTCTATCTCACTTCCTGAATTTTAGTCATAAAAAGAATCAGATGTTAAATGTTGTAAATACCTGCTTATTTATTAGTTGTTCATCTGATAAAAAATTTTAGGATAAAATTGAAAAAGAAAAATAAAAAAAAATAATTTTCAAATAAGCAAAAAGTCACGTTATTACTAAACTTCGTCGATTCGACTACGCAAGTGGATATATTTGGATAACAGCGGTGTTGAATGTTTCACCTTTGAAAGATCAATGCAAAATGAGCATATATGGGGAATTGGCGAGATTAGAACACTGAGCGAAAAGAAAACAAGAAAAATTGAAACAGGCGTAGTCGATTCGACGAGAATTAGTAATCTAGGGTTAGAAATCCCCAAACAAAACTATTTTAAGAGACTTTAATTTTTTTTTGCTCAGGATTTAAACCATGCAGTAGAAGGTTTATACGCCTAGTAGCAACAAAAACAACATCTGATATTAAACGTAATCCAATTACACACCGAAGCTAATACGACATAAAATCAAAGAAAAACGAAAACTACTACAGATATGGCTATGTAGCAGATAACTTCTCGACAAAGCATACTGTAATAAATCAACTAATAAACTGAAAGACCTTCTAAAAACAAACAATAATCAACGCATTCCTGACAAATCTTACATCTTATTCTCTCCAGAAGCTGAACATAAACTTAAAAAAGGGATAACCCATCAAGTGACTCAGTTAACACGCGTAAGCAGCCACCTATCTGACTGAAATACGATAAGGCTCAAGTATCCACTCAGACGCATCGTATGCATTTTTCACCTGCATGAGCTTTCCCGTGGGAACCAAGGCCATTGGAGTCAATTGTGCCGAGGTTAGATTTGTTAGGCAGTTTTATCAAGTACCTGGCCAAATAAACTACAGCTTATAACGTATCCCAAAAACCGTGTTTCATTTGAATATCCAAGTTGCGCGGCTTGTTCGAGCGCATAGTATTTTTTTTAAAAAGTCATTCGAAAGGACTTTTACTGGCGCCCGAGCAAGGACAGCCCAAAACTCGTTGTCCTTAATCGTTAACCGTTAATCCTTTATCCAAAATCGGAAAAAGTTTTTATATATCATAATTAAATTTTCAAAACTCAAAACATACAAAAAAGGAAAATTATCCTACAAAAAGAGAAAATATAATCGTAAACCTACAATAATAAGTGAAGTTAACGAAAAGCTTGTAAAGCGAAGTGAATGGAAACAAAAAGTAAAACACGAAACAGTCGTTCATAGACCTCCGTGAGGAATAAACGTGTGTTTCGACTTTTGCCAGAGTGAAAAATATAGTAATTTCATAATAAAGAAAATTGGTTGCAGTTTTCTTAATTCAGGCGGTAGTCAAGCGGTTAGCGGCGTCGACCAACAAATTGTGGGACGCGGGTTCGATCCCAGTCTCTAAGTTTGGGACTTTTTTTTTGTTTTTCTTAAATTCTGTGAATAGACTACACAGTGTTATAAAAAAAAAACCAGTCACGTGATGGATGGTGGAGAGCGTTCCGCTCTTTCCATAACGGGTGTTACAAAAGGCAACAATAATGTTGCCGGTGCCGTGGCGAAACCATCATAAGGAGAAGGAGGGTGAAAACCACTCCTAATTTAACAAAAATAAAAGTAAGTGCTGCTTTAGCAGCTGAAACAACAAAGACAACAGAACAAAACAAAAAACAAATATTTGATGCGCTGATGTACAACTTTGCCTCTCTAGCAGCATCTGAGTCGGAAGACGAAGATGATATGATAAACGACATTAGCAGCAGCATACAAAAGCTGCAAGAAAAAATGCTTGCTGTGAAGCAAAAGCCAACTGCACGCAGGCAGAGGGAGCAATTAGAGATTGAAAGCGCCCAAAAAAAACAACAAAACCACCAGCAGCAGAAACAACAACTGCATCAGACAAAACAGCAGCAGCAAAAACAACAACAGCTGAAAACACAGCAGCTGAAAAAACAGCAGCAGCAGCAACAGCAACAGCAGCAGCAGCAGCAACAACAGAAGAAGAAGAAGGAGAAGGTGCCTCCTATTAACACCTATAAATTAGAGGTGAGTGCAACCAAGGACTTGTGTAGGCTAGTCATTGGTAATAATTTTAACATTAAACGATTGGGGAACGATCGCCATGCCATCCACTGTAATACAGAGGAGGGCTACGCGAAAGTGAAAGAGCTCCTAAAGGAAACGACGACGGAGCACTTCTCATTCACACCGAAGTGTGAAAAGCGGCAATCGATGCTGCTGAAGGGGTTGGAACCGTCTTCTGATCCTGAGGAGATCCTGGCACTGCTCAAAGAGAAGGAGTGCGAAGGACTAAAGTTTGTAGGGGTAAAGCCATTTACCACAGCTAGAGCCAGGCGGGAGAAACGGAGTTTGCCGTTCTTCCTGGTGCAGCTTAGTCCCGAAAGCCGTCTGGATAGTCTAAGGAGTATCAATGTCCTAGACTACCAGGTGATTCACTGGGAAAAATTAAACAGGAGCGAAGGTGTTCTACAATGCGTTCGCTGTCATAGATTCGGTCACGACGCATCGAACTGCCAAATGCAGCCTCGATGCGTGAAGTGCGCAAAGAACCACAGTTCCGAGGAATGTGCTCTGGGTAGGGACTGAGCATCCGATAGGACGCAGTTCTCGTGCGTGTTATGTGGGCACGTGGTGTTGCAAAACCCGAGGAGAAAAAAATTTAATTGATTTAAAATGACAAATGCCGGGCTGCCGGCAAAACAACAAACAATAAAACGATAGAGTGGAACGAACCGCAACCACACAGGTGGTGGTTGATAAGCGAATGGAAAGGACTACACAAAAGCGAATGTGCAGCCCAAGAGGGAATCGCGAAAACCGGAATTGCAACAAGCAGCTGTTGGTTAGCTGCACACACCGGCTGCTCAGCAAGGGGGGTTTCGGGATGATCGATCAACACAAAAGCTGAAAACAACCACAAGAGATAGGCGCCACCCAATTTTTAATGCGAAATTGGGAAAACAGATGAGAAAAAAAAACCACACGAATTGTCTTTTCCCTGATGGGGAATCTATACATATATATTTGTTTTTTTTTTGATTTGGGGAATCACAGGGTATGCCGAATTTACCAAACAAAGTTTTAAAAAAAATAAATTAATTTTAATTTTATGGGTCGGCTAATGGAAGGCCCACAGTTCCGCGTTGTCGTATCGGTAAAACTAGCGGGTCGCGCAATTAAATAAATCTAACCGTCTTACGAACGGTTTCAACGGAAAATGGTAAGAAGGCTTACGGACGCGGGTTTACTGCACAAATATGTGTTATTTAAAAAGGGTACTTAGCTGTCTAATGGGTTTCCTGCCTATGTGGGGTCGCTCTCTAGCGGGGTCTCTGCTGGTGGAGGAGGGTAAGCCGTCCCCGCCACAATCACCGACTTTTGTCCGGTCGTGTCCGTTGTGTGTTGTAATTACCTTTCCTTTGTCCTTTGGTGTGTTTCTCGTCCTCGGTTGCTTAAATTTTGTTGTCCCTGTTCTTGTTCTCGTTCTTGTTATTTTTATCGTTTTCGTTTTAGTTTTTTTTTCTTCTCTTTGTCGTTGGTTTTTTTGTCTTCGTTTGTTTTTTTTTTTATTTTTTTTTTTTTTTTTTTTTTTGAGGCTCTGGCCAACAAGACGATAAGCTATCGAATGAACTTACCGCGCTTTTTGGCTATCGCCGCCATTCGTCCACACACACACACACACATGGGGTTCCGTCAATTCAGCTGTTAGAGCAAAGGGAATCACATCCAGAGCTCCAACAGCTTCTCACGAATCCCCAGCCAATCACACACGTCGATGTTCTATGTTTGTGGGTCGTGTTTGTTCGTTCTGTTTGTTTTGTCGTCCAAGTGATTGCTTTGGTTCGAAGCCAGCCCTCTGACCCGAAACCGAAGCTATCGTTGAGAGCTTCCATTGGGACCGCCAGATAGGGAGGAAATCTTAACTTATTAGGGGTCCAATGGGGAGTCAGTAAGCCTTCTTGCAGACATATGGAGCAGTAGAACGACCGCGGGGAATTGTGGGCTTTCCTTTACAATTTTTAACTCTTGTGGGGGTAGGGGGTTATACAAATTTGTAGTGTAGTGGGGCAAACAATGTCGGATAGGGTGGGCTCGCGGCCATTGTTGATGGTGTTTACCTCTCGGGGCATCAAGGGGCGGACCGTCCATCCGCTCCAGGCCGTCCGCCTGGCTCTATCAGGGGTACCTATGTGGTCATCTCTGGAGCGGTAGGACGGGGAAGGGAACTGAATTCAGAGGATCCAGTGAATCCCTGTGAAAACCTGTGCCGTGGCATCCAGAGCATGAAGGAAGAAAGAAAAGAAGGGACAGCACAAGAAGGGGGAGGAGAAATGAAGAGGTCAACAGACAACAGATGGAAAAGGGGGTGTTGGATTTTTGGGGCGTGGTTTGCACGCAACAGTAGGACATACCGCTAACTATCGTGGTTGTCCTAAGTTCGCCGACATTAAAAAAGCAAAACTGTCTCGGCAGCAGAAGGTGGAAGTCAAACGTTCACCTGTTGGGTCACCGTGACACCAGCCGTCACGTCCCAAATTTCCTACGCCCAAATGGCGTCAGGTAGGGGGGTTACGGTACAGCAAGCGACTGTTGCTTCTCCGGCGCCAATGCCGAGAACAACGGAAGCTGCACCTAACATGCTAGCCATCTTGGGCTTCACAATCCATTTTATTCATTACGGAGCTCGACATGCTTTTGCGACTTCCGAGGCTGGAATCGGGGGAGAATTATTTTATAATCGGCGAGGATTTCAACACTAAATACAGAGATTGGGGAAATAATTTGCCAAATACTAGAGGGAACCTACTACTCGATTGGTGGGGTCAGCACGATGTCATCTACAGACTCGGTCTTAAAGCGACGGATAAGCCGTCGTTTCCCACAGGCGGGTCTTATTTGGATTTGCTACTGTACGACGTACGCATACGACTGACAGGTACGAATTTCTGCGCACATTCGTGTATGACAGTGACCATTGCGGTTTTAGCACCGAAATTACAGTTCCCAACGAAATTGCGGAATTAGAGGAGTTTGTCCAAAGATATTCTTACAACTACAGTAAGACTCGATGGACACGCTTCTCCACAACCTTGACTAGAGCGCTCTCCTCGAACACGCTCCACCCACCGTCCAATAGGAATTTGTCAAACGAGGAGATTGACAATTACCTAAAACAAACGGATGAGACAATTAAACGAACTATGGACACAACAATACCGCGGTATCAACGTACGACTAACGAAGATCTGTTCCGCAATCCTACTATTGACGCACTGCACTGACAGAAAAGTGGACTTCTGACAAGACTTAAAAACTTGTACAGACAGTTAACTGACCGACAAGACCCGGAGATTAGGACACTGAAGTCGTCGATTAAAAATATTCAATATTAGCATAAAAGAAAATTATAGAATTTCTGTAAGTTTGTATTGGAACAACAAGGTTCGGGCTGTAAACATCAGCAACCCGAATATGTTTCCGCAAATAAATAAACTATTTCGGAGAAAAAATCAAAACGACCTTCAGTGTCTTAACAGGCAACAGACAACGAACGGTTACTGACAATAGCAGGTATTGATCCAAATGAGGCCGCTGATGATTACGACTTCTTTGTGATCGAGGATCTACAGGAGAAGGTTGAGACCATAGGTGCTACTTTCCAGGAAGTATACAAGGCCATTGATATCATTGGCCCTAACTATGACCTGGACAATCGCGTCTTGGTGCACGACTTCTGTATTCGAAATGAAATAATGAACTGGCGATCCGAGGGCTCTGGTTTCACCAGGCTTAACGACGAAAATATGGTAAATAATGTCATTGCCAGAGAGGGTGACCTACCCCCATTCATTTCGAAGGAAGAACTCCATGAGATTTTCGACACAATCAGGGCTAAGAAATCAGTGGGGACCGATGGTATTCCGAACATCGTGCTTCGACATCTTCCTCTAGAAGCGGTTGACATCTACACCACCCTGTTTAATAATGCAATGAATAATGCACATTATCCAGCGCATTGGAAAACGGCGGTGGTTCAAGCTATCCCCAAAAAGGGAAAGGATATATTCAATCCGGCGAATATCCGGTCGATAAATCTCCTTCCGAATATCAGTAAGGTTTTTGAAAAAGTAATCAATAGAGCTCTGTCTAGGTGGGTTGAGGGCAAACATATAGTTCCGGATAATCAATTCGGTTTTAAGGCGGGACATGATATCTCACACGCCGCGTCTAAACTGGTTTCTGATATCCAATGGAACAAAGGCAAGAAACAGTGCACTGGTGCCTGCCTTGTTGCCTAGGAGAAGGCCTTCGACACCGTATGGTTAGAGGGTCTTTTCTATAATTTTTACAAGCGACTTGGTAGGTTCACTTCCCCATACTATTGCGTACGCAGACGATTTGATAGCGTACAGAACAGGTCCAAAAATCCAGGTCATTAATACTCTCTTACAGCGTGACTTCGATAAGATAAGACGATTTTGCGATGACTGGAAGTTGAAAAGCAACTTTCAGAAGTCGGAAACCATTCTCTTTAGGACGCCGTTGTCTAGGGATACCAGAAAAAATTGGCGAAAGTTCTCTATCATAGGACAACACAGACAACCTCTTGCCTGTCGAAATGTACTCAGATACCTTGGAATCTGGCTAGATCAGTTTCTGTATTTTGGCAAAAATGTAGATGCTGCTCTGGCCAGAGCTAAAGGTGCTTTTGCCCTTACAAAGAGACTGTTTTATAGCAGCCAGCTCGATGCGAGGGTAAAGGTAATCTGCTAATCAGGCCCATGCTGGTATTTGGTTGTCCCGTGTGGTTCAATGTACGAGTAAGCTTAATGGAAAAGATTCGGGTGTTTGAGAGGGCTTGCCTTAGGGGTTGTCTTCGCTTGTACAGAGCACCAGAGTGGGAGTACAAGAAATTTTATCCTAATGAGGTCCTTTACAACAGGGCGAGTAGACAACTTCGTAATTAAGCTGACTCGAAGGCACATTGCAAGAGCAATGATCTCGACGAATAACCTGATATCTGGGGCTTACTACACTAATTACCTTTACCACGTGAGTGTACCCCCGAATCGTTTTTTTTATTTTTTATTTTTTCTCTTGTTTTCTTTAATTTCCGATATAATTTAAGAACGGTAAAAGAAATCACGTGATGGAAAACAACGAGCGACCCGCTCAACAAAAAACGGGCAAAGTGGATGACGTAATGTCGTCGTCTGATTACGCAGCACAGTCTGTAGAGGGGTCAGTAAAGACGACAACAAAGAGGAGGAGGAAGCTAAGACCAACTCCCAGCCCTGAAAAGCGCCCTGTCTTATCTACCTCAACGGAGAAGATGCCGGTTGATGTAAATAAAGGGGCTATAATATCAACATCAATGTCCGATGTGAGGGAGGACCGCTGCATGGGAAGAAGCAACAGTTTCGTCACAATTTCAGCCTCAGATTCAGATGACGAAGATGAACAAGTCGAGTCGCTGAATACTAGCATCAAAATGCTAGAATTACAAATAGTGGATATAAAAGCCAAACAAATGGCAAGGAGAGAAAGGGAGCAGCAAAATCCCTACCAACAAAAACACGGGCAAATGGAGCAATCCACCAAAAAGCAACCGGAACGACAACAACAGCAAAGACCGCCGAAACAAGAACAGCAACCTAAACCTCAGCTACAACAAAAGCAGCAACAAAAGCAACAACAACCGCAGAAACAACAGCAACAACAACACCATGAACAGAAACAAAAACAAAGGGTGCCACTAATCAACACCTTCAAGATGGAATTGCAAGACACAATCCAGTTATGTAAGTCAGTCATATTCTCAAATTCGTGGGGGTTAATCCATTCGTCACAGCTAGAGCCAAAAGGGAGAAGCGGAAGCTACCATTCTTCCTGGTTCAGTTGACTCCCAATAGCAAATTGGATGGTCTAAGGAGCACCGGAACCTGTACCTGACATGCTGGCTATCTTGCTCTCTATTCAGGGGCAGATGGCTCAGCTTCAACGTCATATAACTGAACAGGCTAAGCAGGTAGATCAAATATACGCGCTGCTGCCGGGCCTAACGCACCTTCAGTCGTAATGGGTACGTACATGGCGGAGCAAACCCTGAAGGTCCTTGCTGTGAATGTGAATTTACTGATAAGGCTCGAACGACGAGCCGCACTATTTAAGTTGCTTAATGACCAAGCCCCTGATGTGCTTTTGGTTGGCGAAACTAAGCTTGCCAAAAGACACAAAATGAGGCACAGAAGATACAAAATAGTACGGAGAAACCGACCCAACTCCATTCAGGGAGATGGCGTTGCGATTTTCGTACGAAAAGGTATACGTTTTAAAAGAGTATACAGTTGTGTAGGACGTAGGTTCCAGGTGCTGGAAGCATGCATCGTTTACATCCCCCTCCGTAGTGGAAAGCGGTTGTACATGGTGTCTGTCTATGCACCTACGGCTACTCAATCCACTTTCTTCATCTCAGAGCTCGAGACACTTTTTCGATTTCTGAGGCTGGAATTGGAAGACAACTATTATATTATCGGCGGAGACTTCAATGCCAAACATAGTGATTGGGGAAATAATACACCAAACACTAGAGAGAACCTACTATTCAATTGGTGGGGTCAGCACAGTATAATGCATCGACTCGGCCTTAAGGCGACGGATTGTCCGTCGTTTCCTAGACACGGGTCCTATTTGGATCTTCTGCTGTTCGACACACGAATATACCTGACATGCACAAACCAACAAACTATAAACTGTCTACACACTTTTGTGTATGACAGTGACCATTGCGGTCTCAGTACCGAAATAACCGTTCCGAACGAAGCTGCGGAATTGGATGAGTTTGTGCAAAGGCATTACTACAATTATAGTAGGGTGCGTTGGACACACTTCTCCAGAACACTGACGAGAGCAATCTCCTCGAATTCGCTCCACCCACCGTCCAACAGAAATCTGTCAAACGAGGAGATTGACAGGTATCTAAAACTAATGGACTAGACAATTAAACGAACAATGGACAAAACGATACCTCGGTATCAACACACTGACGACGAAGACTTATTCCGTAATGCAACTATTGACGCACTGCACCGAAATAAAAGTAGGCTGCTCTCAAGACTAAAAACCTTGTACAGACAGTTTACTGACAAACATAACCCGGAGATCATGACACTGAAGTCGTAGATTAAAAACCTCCAAACATTAATAAAAGAAAATTACAGAGCATCTGTAAGTTTGTATTGGAACAATAAAATTGGGGCTATAAACACCAGCAACCCGAATATGTTCCCGCAAATAAATAAAATATTTCGGAGGAAAGATCAAAACGACCTTCCATGTCTTAAAATCGCCCGAACGACGAACAACCAACAAATACTGGTAGCAGCGGGCATAGATCCAAATGAGGCTGTAGATGATGACTACTTCTATGTGATCGAGGATCCGCAGGAGCAAGTAGAGGCTATAAGAGCGACTTTCCAGGAAGTGTACAAGGCGAATGGCATCATTGGCCCGAACCACGATCTGGCGAATCGAGTCCTTGTGCACAATTTCTACCTTCGAAATGAAATTGTGAATTGGCGATTCGAGAGCTCGGGTTTCACCCAGTTCAGTGACGAGAATATGGCAAATAATGTCATCACCAACGATAGGGTACTACCCCAGTTCATTTCGAAGGAAGAGCTCCAAACGATCTTCGAATCACTTAGAAGTAAGAAATCAGTGGGAACCGATGAAATACCGAACATTGTGCTTCGACATCTCTCTCTAGAAGCGGTGAACTTTTATACCACCCTGTTTAATAATGCAATGAATAATGCACATTATCCAGCGCATTGGAAAACTGCGGTGGTACTCGTACATCCCATCCCCAAAAGGGATAAAGATACTTCCAATCCGGCGAATCTCCGCTCGATTGGTCTTCTTCCAAACATCAGTAAGGTTTTCGAGAAGGTGATCAATAGAGTCCTGACTAAGTGGGTTGAGGTTAATCAGTTCGGTTTCAAGGCGGGGCATGATATCATTCATGCTGCGTCTAAACTGGTTTCTGATATCCAATGGAACAAAGGCAAGAAACAGGCACTGGTGCCTGCCTGATTGACCTGGAAAAGGCCTTCGATACCGTATGGTTAGAGGGACTCTTTTTCAAGCTCTACAGGTTGGGCATTAGTAAACCACTGCTGTATATTATTTTTGATATGATCTCCAGCAGACAGTTCATCGTGAAGAATGGCGATGTGACTTCTGCTCGAACATTTACCATTAAAAACGGTCCGCACAAGGTGCGGTAAATGGGGTGGCCGTGGTGTAGTGGTACTAGCAATCGCTTCTCACTCGGAGGGGTCTAGGTTCGAATCCTGCCCATGAACAAGTCTTTCAAGTTTTTCAGTTGTGTAATTGGAACTCAGACAGAAAAATTCTGCGTGTGAAAGCATAACACTGAGACGTAGATTTGGCTGTTGTAGAGTTTCCAGCACAAATAATTACTGCGAATTATAACCTTCCACTCTGAGTGAAGAAAAACCTCTCCGTCCTATTCGGACTCCCACCCCTGGAGAGCAAATACCGAAACCAAACACACCTGAGTTTCAAACCACTACAAAACAATTTTCCTTTCTCCTCCTTTCTACCTTTCCGCCCGCGCCCTGGCAACAGTAAAAGGGTATCTAACCCGTTAGGCGCGCGTAAATTATAAAAAAAAAAAAAAAAAAATTCGCCGATCCTATTCAACATTTACACGAGTGATCTGATAGGTTCACTTCACCATGCCATAGCGTACGCAGATGACTTAATCGCGTACAGATCAGGTCCAAAGACTGAGGTCATTAATATGCTTTTGCAACGTGACTTCGATAAAATTAAGCGATATTGCGATGACTGGAGGTTGCAAATCAACTTTCAGAAGTCGGAAACCATTCTGTTTAGGACGCCTTTGTCTGGGGCCTCTAGGGATACCAGAAAGAATTGGCGAAAGTTTTCTATCGTCGGACAACACGGACAGCCACTCGCTTGTGGAAATGTAGTCAGATACCTTGGGATCTGGCTAGATCAATTTCTGTATTTTAACAAACATATAGAGGTTGCTCTGGCCAGAGCCAAAGGTGCTTTTGCCCTTACAAAGAGACTGTTTTATAACAGCCAATTCGATGCGAGGGTGAAGGTGATCTGCTACATGGCCCTTATCAGGCCCATGCTTGTATTTGGATGTCCCGTGTCCCGTTTAACGTGAGAGCAAGTTTATTGGAAAAGATTCGGGTGTTTGAGAGGGCTTGTCTTAGGACTTGTCTTCGTTTATACAGAACACCAGAGTCTGAGTACATAAAATTCTATCGTAATGAGGTCTTGTACAATAGGGCGAACCTAATAAGAGTGGACAATTTTGTTATTAAGTTGACTCGAAGACACGTTGCAAGAGCAATGACCTCGTCGGACAACCTGATCTCCGGGGCTTTCTACCCCAATTATATGTATCACGAGAGAGTTCGATTTGATGGCTTTATTCCTCCAGAAGCGTTCCTCTACCTAGATATGAAAGGTCTGATCCAGGACAGATTGGCGGTGCCGCTAGTCTTCCACGTTGCTCGAACAGCTGCGGACAGGCGACTCAACTACGACAGAGACGTCGCACATGGCAGTGCGGAGCGTCTCCGGTTCAGTGGGGCGGTAGGGAGTCGCGACATGAGGGATGTTGCTCGGCAGCACCAACAATTTTGGTGGCTAGTTGAAGGAGGGGAAATCTCATCGTCCAATTCTTCCAGTACTAGGTAACTCTATAGGAAGCAAAGTCGGTCGTCTGACTATTTTATTAGCCTTGGCCGGCTTACATAGTTTTAGGTAGGATTAAGTTAGTTTTTAAGAAAAAAAAAATACATAAATGCAAAAAAAAATTAATAAAATGAAAAAAAAATATATATATATATATATGTTTACATGTATTTATATATTTAGTATATATATATTTTGTATATATATATATATATATATATATTGTATGTCTATATTTGTGTTAGATGTAAGTAGGTTAAGTAGATTAAGATTTATTTATTTCTATTTATTTATTTCTATTTATTTCAAGTTTATTAATATGTAAATAAATTACAATACCAATATGTACAAAAGAAGGAGCACTAGCTTCTAGGGCCTTCGGCTCGTTGAAATTACTACAAGATACAATATACAAGACCATCTACCAGGGTTGTTAAAAAAAAAAAACTAAGGTTTAAAAGGAAAAAGAGTATACAATGATTATAGATACTTTACAGGTTATTTACAATTTTTAGCATAGATAGGAGTTTAAATACGTTTCTTATATTTTGTTCTGAAGGAACTCTTAATATATCAACTAGTTGTGTTTGTCCACAAAGATGCATAACGGTTGAACTAACTTTATCGCATTCACTTATCAGGTGTTTAATAGTGAGGACTTCGTTCTTCTGGCAAAGGTTGCACAAAGGTGGTTGGGTTTTTTCTATTATATGGCTATGCGTAATTTTAGTGTGTCCTAGCCGGAGTCGTATAAATATCTTCAGCATTTTAATTGGTACATTAATTGGATAAAGCGCTTTTTCTGCTTGGGAGTTAATGAAGGTGTAATGGTGAACGGAATTCTTCCACCCATTTTTTCTCCTAGTTTCAAAAAAGTGAATAATCTTTCTTTTAAGATCTTTCTGGTTGAAGGCGTAAAATTCAATAGCTGGCTCGCTGAAAACATCTTTTGCAGTTCTATCTGCAGTTTCGATGCCTTTAATGCCTACGTGTCCTGGGATCCAGATAAGTTTGAGCTTTTTATGTCGTACAATAAACTTGTCTCTGATTTGTTCAATGATTTCTGTTTTGTTGTTAGCATTTTTTAGCGCAGAAATTGTTGAAAGACTATCTGTGAAAACAGCAGTCTTCTTGTAATTTGTATGAAGAATGGCTTTCAGTATTGCAAAAGCTTCTGCGAGAAAAACAGAGCTAAAATCTGGGAGAAGGCCTTTAGAGATTGTTTCTCCATCTTCATTAACAACTGCAAATGATGTTCCAGATTCAGTTTTTGAGCCATCAGTGAAGAGGAAATTCCATTTAAAGGTTTTAAGTTTATTTGCGATTTCTTTGAATTCTACTTTATATACCTCAATGCTTGTGGTTGCCTTGGTGTATTTTTGTAAATCGATACATATAGAATCTTCATGTAGGTACCAGGGGGGTTGGAGTGATCCCCTCTTCTCCTGAATAACTATCGGAATGTTGGATGATTTTGCTAATAGAAGCGCATTGGAAATGGACGATGGATATTTCTTGAACCTTTTAGAACGTACAATTTTTCTAGCTATGTTGTTAACTGGTGACTTTAGAGATGAGTTAATTTTTTGTATTATGTTGGCAGTAAGGTATTCAATACGCTCCGGAATTGTTGGTAGTCCGCTCTCGATTAGAAGATTTTTTATTGGCGTCGTTCTAAATGCTCTTAAAGCTGTTCGAATTGCGGCATGGTAGGGAGATGAAATCAGTTGAAGTGAAGACTTTGTCGTTTTTCCATAAACCGGAAGGCCATAATCAATTTTAGAAAGAATTATTGAACGTATGACATTAATTAGAGTATTAATATTGCAAAAACTATTTTTAGAAGATAGATACTTTATCATATTAACCCTGGTGGAAAGGTTCTTTTTAACATAAACACAGTGGTCTCTAAAGTTAAATTTACAATCAAAAATTATACCCAATATTTTTAAACAATTAACATTTTCAATTTGTGTATTATTACTTTGAACATTTACAAACTTACAACAGCTCGTTTTCTTACATATGTGTAGAATTTTACTTTTATCTGACGATATTATGGATCCAGAACGGATTCCCCAATTAAATAGATCTGTTAAAATGTTTAAAAAATCGTTAGCTGTTAAATTAAGGTCTTTAAGTTTAGAGAATATTATTAAGTCGTCAGCATACAAAGAATACCCAATTCTTTTATGTTTTTGAATTATTTGTGTTAATTCATTGAATGAGATCATGAAAAGAATTACGGAGAGGGGTGAACCCTGGGGAATACCATTATTAAGGTTGTGTATTTTGGAATAGACGCTTGAGATTTTAACCCGGAATTTTCTATTTGAAAGAAAGGATTTCACATAATTAAATATTTTTGGCCCGATTTTCCATTCAATCAATTGTTTTAAAACTATATGAATTCCTACACGATCAAATGCTCTTTCAAAATCAATAGATAATATGGAGACATGATTTTTTTCCGATATTGCAGAAGAAACAAAATAGTCTAGATTTAAAATCGCATCGATTGCACTACGGCCGTGCTTAAAGGCAACCTGATTTGGGGTGACGAGATTATTTTTTTTCTAAGAACCAATATAACCTCCTTGATATAATTTTTTCAAGAAGTTTGCCTAAGCACGGCAGGAGGGAAATCGGTCGATATCCAGAAAATGCGTGCAAATTTTTGTTAGGTTTAGGCAAAGGGACTATATTTGCTGTTTTCCACGACTGCGGGATGATACTGCGATCAAAGATTAGGTTGTACAGATTAAGCAGGCGTTTCTTCAAAGCAATTGGGGTGTTTTTTATCATTATATATGATATGCGATCAAATCCTGGGCATTTTCCCTTACTGGAGTTCAGACAACTTTCAAATTCAATTTTGTTTATATCTGCCTCAATATGTTTAGCGGAAGGGTTAATAATATAAGTTGGAGATACAGTTTTGAATTTGTTTTTTTCATGAAGAAATTCAATGTTAAAGCTTAAGTCATTGGAGAGAGTTTCCCAAGTGCTGGCAAAATATTCGGCAATCTCGAATGGGGAGGTTAAATTCGTGGATGGTGTTTTAATCATTTTTACAGACTGAGGTCTGTAATTTCCAGACAGGAAATTTATATCGGCCCATAGTTTTTTGGATGAAGCCTTTGGGTTTATATTAAGAGTAAATTTCTTAAAGCTTTCAGCTTTGGCTGTTTTTGTTTCCTTACGAAACTTGTATTTGGCCTTGCGATATGCTATGAGGTTTAAATCATTTGGATACCTTTTAAAGGTTTTCCAAGTAGCTTGTTTAACCTGTCTTAACTCACTGAGGGTTTTATTCCACCAAGGAGTAATGGGCTTGATTGGTTTAATATTTTGCCCTTGTCTTGATTGGGGAATAGCTATGAATAGGAGCTAATAGCTCCAGCAAATCTAATGCTTTTTTGGATTAAGGCCGCTTCATGGTTAATATTATTAGATTCTTCTTTGTTGTGAAGGAACGCTGAAATTTTATTAGCAAAAAGATTCCAGTCTGCTTTGTCGAATTGAAGTTTTGGAGGGTAGCCATTTGGTGATGTTTCTTTAGCATACATGATCTTTGTAATTATGGGATAGTGATCACTTCCGTAGAGATCGGAGTCAACTGTCCATGAGGTATTTGGGATAAGTCTTGGGGAAGCAAGTGTTAAGTCAACATGTGTAAAGGTACTGTGAGTCGAGAAGTGCGTCGGGGAGCCATCATTAAGAATTGCTAAATTTGAGTTATACAAAAATTGCTCAAATATTTTGCCACGGGTGTTTGTGCAGGAAGAACCCCAAATTGGGCTCCAGGCATTAAAGTCGCCTGTCAACAAAACTGGTGTATTGAACTGATTGACCACATTTTCAAGATCAGAACAGGAAAAGGGCTGATCGGGGGGAATATAAACTGAGATTATAGTTAGTTTGAATGTGAGTTCAATTTCAACTGCTATGGCCAAGATTGTTGAGTTTATAACAGAAAAATAGTGTGGGATTGATTTATGGATTAAAAAACCAGCACCATTCTTTGCTGTTGTAATGTGGCTTAAATTATGAAAAAAGGGGGCGTATTGCTTAGGGCAAAAAGGGTTAAGATTGTTTGTAACGTGGGTTTCCTGTAAAGAAATGACTGAAGGTTGTTGTTCTTTGATAAGCAACTGTAGCTCGTGGTAGTTATTAAAGTAGCCTTTCATGTTCCATTGGACTATATTCAACGTCATAATGGTGTAGACGTAGTTCTTAAAGGTAATATAATCCAATATATTAAAAAAAGAGACGTAGTACTAAAAAGGCAGTTCGATAGTTTTATTATATCTCGCAAGATAAAGTTAAATATCGTAGAAATTAATTGTAAAAACAGTGATATAAGAATGGTTGCTGGGTACAGTTTTAGTGTTAATATAGCGAATTGGGGGTGGGAAAAAAATTGGGCAAGATGAGTAAGATTAGTTTCTGTTTTTATTTCTTTCAAAAAGAACAAATTAAACATTAAAAAATATGAGCTTCTAGTGATTGCAAGTTTATATATTTTCATCTGAGTCAGAAATATTCATAAATAAACTAATGTCGTTTTGAGATTTTATGTTAGGATGTGTAGGTATGCTTTCATTAGCTTTATTGAAATTTTTTATTGCTGTTAGATTTGGTTTGTGTGTTTTTTGTGGTTTGTTTTGTTTGGTGGAGGTAGAGGGTAGATCTGTGGACTTAACACTCTCAGTGAGATTGCTGGATTGAACACAGAATTTTTTTTCGTTTTGAAGTGTATTTGATTGGAACATTGAGAAGGTACTTACGGTTTGTGCTGGGTGATTAATTTCGGTTGGCTTTGTATTAATATTTGTTTGATGGCCTTGCACTAGAATATTGTAGTTATTGACGTTTTCTGAGGTTGTTTGGTTGTTTTTAATGGCTTTGCTCTATCAGCATAGGATATAATATTGGATTTTGTTTGGGCAGGGTTTAATATGTTATAAGTGCGTCTGGCTTCGGCCATACTGCATTTATTCTTAGTTTTTATAGATAATATTTCTTTATTTTGTTTGTATTTTGGGCAGTCTGGATCGGAGGATGTATGAGTTGTTTTGAGGCAATTGGCGCACATTGTGCGTGTGCAGCTCAATGGAGTGTGTGGTGGAAGATTACATTTCTCGCATGTTGAAGCATTGTTACACCTTTTTGCTGTGTGCCCTAGTAATTGACAATTTTTGCAACGCATTGGATTTGGGATGTATTCATTAACTTTTGTTGTATACCATCCTATCTCTACAGTGTTAGGAGGTTTATATAGGTCAAAAGAAAATAACATAAGGCCGGAGGGGCGGGGTTTCCCTTCTATTTGCTTAGAGAATTTGTACACTCCACACACATTTTGTGAACGCATTTCTGAGATAATTTCAGACTCTGGAATGTTGATAAGGCATGGTGCATAAACGATACCTTTACAGGTATTAAGAGACTCGTGGAATTTTATAGACACTGGACATTGATTGGCGAGGTTAGACACCGAAATAAATTTTTCAGCGATTCTTTTATTTTTAGTTAAAATAAGAATATTGCCATCGCGGAGTTGCGAAATATGTTCGTACTCTTTACTTATTCCGTCTATAGCTTTTCTTAAAACAAATATGCTTACACTTGTAAGGGGTTTATTTGGGTCACTTGGTGAGATCAATATGAATTTGGGATTTTTATTAATAATGTTAGAAGGTAGATTTGGATATTCAGTTAAATTCACTGGTTTAAGGCGTTTAGGAGGGGGGGTTTCAAGGGAAGTCTCAGGGGACAACCCGCTAAACCGGTTCCCTTTCATGCTTGGCCCAGTGGCCCAGCAGATTCGGGGGGGAACACTATATGCACTATACGTACTTTTAGAACGGAGAGAGAAATGAAAAAAAAAAAAAAACAATTCAACTGAGTCTTAAGAGAGAGTGCGACAACAACAGCCGTGAAAAACAAATGAAAAGATAAAGAAGAAAAAATTCGCTGTGATAATCTCCACGAAACGTACTCGATGAAAGTAAGACGGAGACTGAGATTAAGATTTATTTTAAGGTAGTCTGTAAGTTTTTAGTTTTAAGTTTTATAACAAAATTAAAATCGAAATAGCCCATATACTAAGTTTTTTCTCTTTAAAAATGTTTTCTTAGTTTAAGCTGTATTGTCCTAACTATAAGAATAAGAACAAAACCTGTCAAAACGTCGAAAGACGTAGTTTAAGTGTTAAGTTTAACTTAGATTGCCCGCATTGGGCCAGTAACTTAGAATAAGATAATTTTAAGTTAATTAAGCTAATTTATAAGCGTTTTTTTTGTATAGCTTGTAAGTGTTAATTGATGAAATCAAATAAAAAATGCATTTAAACTGAACTGAACTGACCTACAGAAACCGTGCACTGGACGTATTTATTCGTGTGCTTAATGGGGATCTTTCAAGACTTCTCATTATTCAGAAGAAAAGAACCTTTCCTGAAGCATATTCCGCCTGCTTGGAGATGCATAATCTTAACTTTAGAAATAATTCTCTACATGTCAAGGCACCCAATATGATATCTTCCCCTGTGCACTACGACTTTAGAGGCAGCTCAGGATCTCTTCACAATCCTGGAAACACCAACAAGTCGTTATAGACACTGGGGCGAATAAGAACTTCATCAAACAAAATCTAGTTCCATGTCCCAAACCCGTCAAAATCCCATTTCAAGTCAATAGTCCTGCCGGAAATATACTACTCGTAGTTAAAAACAAAATCTGTAGAAAGTTCTTTAAGTACTTAGGCTGCGATCTCGAGATAACATTTTTCATCCTTCCAAATTTAAATTCGTTCGAAAGGAGACGATACTCTGAAGCAACTGAAGGCTGTTATAGACAGAGAAGAATATATGTTTACAATTGAATTGAATAAAATCATGTCATAAAAAATGTTTCTATGCTAGGAAGGTCTAGATTAGGAGATCTTTACATGAAGTTCGGAAGTCTTTTCGGTCCAGTAGGGAACGAGAAAGTAAAAACCAACATACGAGCGGAAATTCGTACAACCACCAACGAACCAATCCACTCCAAAAGTTATCCTTACCCCGCTTGTATGAGGGAAGAGGTCGAAAGACAGGTAAATGAACTTCTGTCAGAGAACATCATCCGTCCATCTAACATTCCATATAATTCACCTACTCGTATATGGGTTGTTCCTAAAAAGTCGAAGCCAAGCGGAGAAAAGCAGTACAGAATGGTCATCGATTGCAAATGAAACGCTGTAACAATTCCTGATACATACCCTATCCCTGATATTAACAGCACACTTACCAGTCTAGGTGATGCTCGATTCTTCACAACGCTTGACCTGACCTCAGGGTTCCATCAGATCCTCATGAAAGAAAAGGATATTCCCAAAACAGCCTTCTCAACAATGAATGGGAAGTACGAATATCTAAGACTTCCGTTCGGCCTCAAGAATGCTCCAGCAATCTTTCAGCGCATGATAGATGATGTGCTTAAGGAGTTGATAGGTAAGATTTGCTATGTCTATATAGATGACATAATTATTTTTAGTTAATCAGAAGAAGATCATCTAACAGACATCGAGATCGTCTTCTCCAAAATTAGCGAAGCCGGATTGAAAATCAACCTGGAAAAAACTAACTTCTTGGCTACTAGCGTCGAATTTCTTGGCTACCTTGTTACTCCTGATGGTATCCTTCTAGACCCTAGAAAGGTTAAGGCTATCGAAAAAATCCTTCCACCGACAAACTTAAAAGAACTGAAAAGCGCTTCCTCGGGTTAACTTCCTACTACATGAAATTTATCCGTGATTATGCTAGATTAACTAGATTAACTAGGACTAACCAATCCAAAAATGTCCCAATCTCTCTCAATGAAGATGCAATTAAAGCTTTCGAAACTTTGAAGGAACTACTCACTTCTGCAGAAGTACTGGCATTTCCGGACTTCGAGAAAAGCTTCAATTTGACCACAGATGCTTCAAATTTTGCAATCGGTGCTGTGCTGTTTCAAGGTGAGCATGGCAAGGAGAGGCCAGTAGCGTATATATCTCGCTCTCTGAATCGAACAGAGGAAAATTACGCAACCAATGAGAAGGAGATGCTTGCAGTAGTCTGGGCTCTGGATAATATGAGAAATTATCTGTATGGAGCAAAGAAGATTAAGATTTACACCGACCACCAGCCCCATTCGTACTGAGTAATAGAAACCACAATGCGAAACTCAAACGCTGGAAAGCAAGGATTGAGGAGTATAACTACGACTTGATTTACACACCAGGAAAATCGAATTTCGTGGCTGATGCTCTCTCACTCCTGAAGACGGAAGTTAACCATCTGCCTGGTCTACCTAACGCAGCCGGAACAGCTGGCGAAAAAGACACAAGTACTGAATCTGCAAGCGAGCTGCAAGAAGCACTCTCGGAATCAGCCACGGATACTGCAGGTGAAGGACAAGCTTCAGGGGCAGACTCATTGACTGGTACGGCTGAAGAGGAACTTTGTGAGCTCTCCAACAGCGATACAGATTCTTGCACCGCACACAGTGCTGATCAGGATAATTCTGACCTAATACCACATGGCGAAGTTCCAAATAAATTTTTTAAGAAACTAGCTTATTTTCAGAATTGGCATCGATCTTTGTGCTCACGAAGAACCGCATCAGGGCTATCACGCCATTATATTTCCGCAAGAACCTTTTGTCAGGCTAATCTCATAGAAATGGTTAGGGAAAACTTGAACCCAAATGTAGTAAACGGAATTAAAATTCCGGAGAACTATCTAAAAACACAAATCGAAAAATACAAGATTCGCGTGACGCAAACAGTTGTCGAGGACGTTGCTAATGAAAACCGCCAATTCCTAATTATAGAGAAAGAACACAAAAGAGCACATCGCTCGGCAAGGGAAAACAAAGAGCAAATCCTCGAACAATTTTATTTTCCACATATGATGTCTAGAGTAAAAAAATTAACTTCGTCATGCGAAATCTGTAATACCAACAAGTATGATCGACACCCCATAACTCCCACTTTGCAGGAAACACCCATTACCAAGTATCCATGGGAAATTCTTCATATGGATATCATGGAACTTCAAAACGAGAAATTATTAACCATAGTTGACAAGTTTTCTAAGTTTTCTAAATTCTTCCATATTAAAGATAAATCTGCCATTTACATCAGATCAAAATTGATTAAAATTTTACATTACTTTACAGTCCCAACAATTTTAGTCACGGACAATGAAAAAGGCTTCCTCAGCCCAATCGTCCTAAACTTTATTAGAACTCTAGGAATCAAACTATACCTAACCCCAACCCACAGAAGCGAGGTAAATGGACAAATAGAGAGGGTACATTCCACTATACTGGAAATCTATCGGTGCCTTAAAGCCGAGAATCCAGATTTAAAGGTCAAGGAACTTGTCCACGTACATTCGGTCATCAAACGGAAACCAACTGACATATTCTGGGACCTAGAGAGTCAATTATCAAAATCTTTTAAACATCCCCTCAAGAATCAATAAAGATCTCAGGGGCATCATTAAGCGAAACATGGAGGCCAGAAATGTAAGGTTAAATTTAAGGAGTGGTAAACCCAGGGAGTATCGTGAGGGGGACGTGGTTTATACCGCTATTAAACGCATCAAAGGAAAAAATAAGCCCTTGTTTAAAAAAGAGATCGTTGCAAAGAATAATCGTGTTACCATAACGACAGATAGTGGTAGGAAAATTCACAAAGCTCATTTAAAAAATTTTAATATCCAAAAGAACAATTAAAAAAGAACTGGGACATAAAAAAAAGAAAGGGAATGTTTCCTATACCATAAAAAATTGTAATCTACAACAATTTCTACGAGGGGCGTTCAATATATTCTCGGTATCGATATGAAGGAAAATGCGAATTCAATTTAAATTGTTTTTATTTTTCAATATAATCTCCCCTAACATCAATGCATTTGTTACATCTTGAGATAAGCTTTTCTAAACCCTCAAAAAAAATAAATTTCCTCTTTCTCTGCAAAATACCCATTTATTGCCGACTTGAGTTCTTCATCATCCGAAAATCTTTTTCCACGAAGACATTTTTTCAAATCCGGAAACAGGAAATAATCACTAGGGGCAAGGTCTGAACTATAGGGTGGGTGTTGGATTTCTTCGAAACCACAATCTCGCGCAGCAGCCTTGGAAACTCGCGCCGTGTGAACAGGAGCATTGTCATGAAGAAGCAACACACCCGCTGCGAGTTTACCCCGTCTTTTCTTTTTAATTTCCTCCCGCAAATTATGCAAAGTGGAAGCGTAGGATGTGGCGTTGATGGTTTCACCTTTTTTTTTGTACTCAATGAGCAAGATTCCCTTTGAGTCCCAAAAAACTGTGGCCATGAGCTTCCCGGCAGACGGAGTGACTTTGAACTTCTTCGGGGGGTCTGTTCCTTTTTTATGCCACTGCATGGACTCTTGTTTGCTCTCAGGGTTATAGTGGTGGACCCATGTTTCGTCCCCAGTAACAATTCGATCCATAACACCGTCCGCGTTCTCACTACACATCTCCAAAAGCTCTCTACAGCATGCGATTCTCACTTTTTTCTGAGGCGCTGTGAGCATTCGTGGCACCCACCTTGCACTGACCTTTGAAAGGTTAAGATGGTCATGAAGAATGGTGTGAATGGTACCGATTGAAAGCTTGGTGATCTCTGCCATCATTTTCACCTTTATTCGGGCATCCTCAAGAACAAGTTTTTCGACTTCTTTGATGCTTTCTCCCGTACAAGCAGTAGCCGGGGCGCCGGAGCGGGGGTCGTCTTCAATGCTCTCTCTGCCTCTCTTGAACTCACTTGACCACTTTTGCACATTTGATAATGAAGGTGCGGAACCCTGGTAAACAGCCACCATCTCATCATGAATAGTTTTTTGACTTTTTCCTTGCTTAGTGAGAAATTTAATTACAGCGCGATGCTCAATTTGCACCATCATCGTCTCAGTTGCCATTATGATTCTGTTTAACTAGAGATAAAACGTGAATTAATAATCACATTTATATGAAATTTTACATGAATGCACTAAAATAATAGTATTACTTGATAAATAAGTCAATTTATATATACAACCACAGCTTCACCCCGATACCGAGAATATGTTGAACGCCCCTCGTACATATGTAACACATATGTATAAGTAATTAATGTTAAGCTTTTATTTTTGTAGTAATAATAATAATGATCTAATCCCTAAATAAAATAACAAATTTGCATTACAGTTTAGTTTTGTTGGTTCCCTCGGAAGCCTTGCATATTTTTTTCATATAAATCGCCAATTGTGACAATTAGGGAAGGTTACGCCTGGATGACGAATTTGTACTTCAAACTTATACACGTTATTGATTTAAAACTTTACGACAGACTTGTACAATAAACTGAACAACTTTCTATGAAGCGAGTATGGGATGAAGAATCGCGTCTAGTCTTAAACTATCACCTAAACCAGACTAAGGATCGCTTAAGAGAACTTCGCGACCCACGGGAGAGAAGAGTTAGATCCATTAATTGGATTTTAACTGCCTGGAAATGGCTGGCGGCTTCCCATGATGCAACTGACTGGGACAAACTTTTACAAACACAGACCGACTTAGCAAAGAACAATGACCACCAATACAAAATTAACGAGAAGTTGTTTGACGCAACGCATGAGGTTATGAACAATGTTAACAAAATAATCGACCGCGACAATAACGCCTTACAGAAGAGAGAATCTGAGAAACTAAGATATGACTTACATGACAAGATACTTATACTAAAGGAGGGTGTAAATGAAGTTATTAGGGCCTGCCAGATGGCTAGGACAGGGATAGTAAATAGCAACATATTAGACCCTGAAGAGGTCAATACCATCATAAACGAGGTAGAAACCCTACCTTACCAAAACGTCGTGGAAGCCGTAGAGTACGGGCGACCGTCTGTGTTCACAAATGGAACTTTACTGCTTTACGTCTTATCAATTCCGAAGGTTGGGCCTAAAATTTTTCATCTAGTGAGCGCTCGCGCTGCAATTAATGACGGACAACAACTTGACTTACATTTTACGAGACTACTCATCAACTACGACGAAACGTACGGACTAGAGGGTGACTGCCATCATATAGGGAATTCTTCTGTATGTGAGGAAAGTGCAGTTAAAAAATTACCAGAAGATACTTGTCTACCAAGAATCCTCAAAGGTGGTACTGCAGCATGCGACTTCAAAAAGACCAATGCAGAGATCATTGAATTGATCGGAGAAAACACTATTTTTGTTTATAACTTTAATGGCTCTCTTTTAGATAGAAACTCCTCAATTCCTGGACAACGAAACAATCAGCATCAAGTTCGGACATACTCCAGTACAGCTTCTAAGGGTCTACAAGCACTCCCTCCTGTTCTGGTCAACGTAACAAGTAAAAGGGTGAAACTTGATATACGAGTAGATTATTTACATGACATTAGTGTTAAAAATATAGAACACATTAAATCCCTAAAAGAAAGTCTTAGTTCTTCTATAATTACAGAAATTTGTATCATCATAGTAATCTTCATTTCAATCTGTTTGCTGTGTGGAAAAATCTATGGGAGAGCTAACATTCCAGAACTTCGTGCGTCCTTTCGTCATAAACAAGTCCCTTGCCCAGCGCAGTGCGTTACCAAGGAAGTTCAACAACCCGATGGAAACCTCAATGTTCATGTGGAGATCTGCGGGACGCAGATATTTGAAAGGGCGGCAGTTAACACGCGTAAGCAGTTTTATCAAGTACCTGGCCAAATAAACTACATCTTATAACATATCTCAAAAATCGTGTTTCATTTGAATATCCAAGTTGCGAGGCTTGTTCGCGCGGATAGTATTTTTTTTAAAAAGTCCTTCGAAAGGACTTTTACTGACTCTATCGAAAGCCGACGAAACGTGGTCCAGAACAAAGACAAAGCAAAAACATTAGCAGACTATTTCAAAACCAAATTTACTAATGTCTACGATGCGGAAGAAACTGCTCTCCAAAATGATAACGCAACGAATGGCTTGTGACTCATCGTCGGAGGTGGACGTGTTTCGAGGCGACGAAGGCAACCAGCAAGAATAATAAGTTTGTGTGACAACTTTTTTTTGAGACAGTGACTCTTTATAATCAAAAATAATTACGAAAAACCTTGTATAGTGCCTGGTAATTTTTAAGTTATTTGAAGCGTATATGCTCACATCAAACATTAGCAAGTGTTCGAATGTAGTCCATGTACATGTACATGTGACTCAAAAGTCAATCAGCGAGACACTAAAAAAACTGATTTGTTGACCAATAAATCAATGACGTCAACCAACATTTCTAGTAACATAACTGCGAATTGTGCCGGCGTGTGCAACGAGTCATCAGATATGGGTTATGAGAATATTTCATCGAGACAATATCACAGATGGTAATGACAGTTCAAATAATTGGACAACTTGAAGCGATCACCTAGTTATTTTGAATCCAACATTAATAAAAATAAGAGAAATTTCGCTCAGCTAAGCAAGTTAACTTAACCAACAACCCCTTTTCACCTCTAACAGAGAGCGAGTCCATGGAAACCCTTTTTGCAGCAACATGACACTGCAAGACAAACCCAAGAAGCGCTCGTAATCAGCGTGGATCCAATAAAAATAATTACAGCAGTAGGCCCTCAAAAATTAATAAAATTTCTTATTGTCCTCCCATTTATATATTTGGTGCGAGCTGTGACCTTATTAGTGAGGTTATAGATTTGGCATCAAAAGAATGTAAAGAATCTGATTTAGCACATAAATTTGTAATCATGGGCTATCAGAAAACCAGAGTCTATGTTAGCAATGCTAGAGTACATAAAATGATAATCGATCGCGGTACGGGTATAGGCGCCTACTCTTTCTCTCTTTTCTGTTGAAAGGTCATGGTTCTGACAGACCATGCGAAACCATTAAACAAGCGTTGCAGGCAGTGGTTCCTAATGTCAAAATAAGTAAAATAGTTCAATTTATTACTTACAAAACAAAGGAAGTTAATATGAAATTGAATATATACTTGGTACATCTGGAGATAGGGGAGCCTATTAAGAATTTTATAAATATTAGATATTTGCTCTATCAACGTATCTACTGGGAAAAAAACATAACCGAACGGTTATTAGATGCTATCGTTGTCAGCGTTTCGGGCATTCCGGTGAATGCTGTGCATATAACAGTCGATGCATTCTTTGTGGTTAATCTCATGATTCAACTATATGCATCAATTTAGCGAAATCTCTTAAGGAGGTAAACAAGCCTGTACCTCAATCAAAATGCATTAACTACAATTCAACTGGTCATGCACCAAGCTACAGTGGTTGTCCTTCGTACACTAAATACAAGGAAAAAAAACAGTCTTTAACTCAAAGAGCAAAAATATTTTCTTACATATAACAAAAATAAATAGAAGATCAAATTAGTAGTCTTGCCAACCCTAGTGTATCTTACGCACTGCCGATTAGTTAAGAATTTTTATAACAATCAAAAAATTGTGTCTGCAACAAGTACACCCTTTATAGGCAAAACAACAGTCGCCACTACAAATAACTCAAACTGTTTTACGAGTGACCTCAATAAATTTTATAATGAAGCGTAAAATCTATTTAATATTTCATTCAGAGAGTTATTAATAAACATTAGGCAATTTTGGCCTACAAACTAAGGAGCAAAAAATGTTTGTTTACCTTGAACTTGTTGCCTCAATAATAGTTTAACGATGATAGAAGTAAATAAACTTAAAATAATATCGATGCATATCAATTCAATAATTTCCCATGAAAGAAGTCTGGTAGTGTCTGATATTTAAAAAAATAAATTTCTGAAACCCGATTAAATAGCAGACATAGTCCACAATTCGAAGGCTATAACTTCATACCCGAACTCTGGTAGGGGTACAGCCATTATATTGGATCAACGGTATAAATATGACCCGATTACTTTCCAAAGTAATTTGTTTTCAGCCTGCCTGGTATCCTTAAGCTCACAAGATGCTGCCAAATTATCTTATCGTCTAGTTTTAGGAAGCATATATATTTCTTCTAACGCTAGTCAACTTTTACAAAATGAGCTCGGAAGGCTTTAAAATTTAATTAACACATATGAAGCAGCAATTATCGGAGGAGACTTCAACTCAAGACACACATCATGGGGGGATAGCACGTTGAATAGAAATAGAAACCTTTTTTACAACTGGTTTTATAACGTATCATTCATGGATTTGGATTCGGTATCTCCCAACAGTCACACATTTCCAAGATCTTCTTCAGTCCTTGACTTTTTTCTTATCTCTGCTACTCTGAATTCAGCAATAAATGCAAATCCGGCTATTTGTACCACATTTCCTACAATTTCGGATCATTTTGGAATAGAATTGGAGGTCCAACTCACAAACTTTTTCCCGCTTATGTTACCATCCCCATATCACATACACCTACACATATCAAAAACATCGATTGGGAAATCTTTAGATCAAGTCTTCTTTCGCAGCTCTATATCCCAATCAACAGAAATATATCGAATCTTGAAATAGATGCAATAATTACCCAAATGAATGAGCAAATAAACCTCTGTATAGTGGCAAACTCCGAAGTCTATAACACTAAAAAGCTAAGATACAATAACATCTCTGATCTCACAAAAAAATTAATTAAACTCAGAAACACCTGGCTTAGACGACTGAAGAGAATATTTCTTCGCCATCTGAATAGATTGAATCAAGAATATCATGAACTTTATTTCAAAGTCCAGTGTCTTAGTAAAATAATTAAAGAACGAGTAAGGATTAATTTAAATAATTGCTTCAAGTCAAGGCTTACGAAAATTTGTCCATCTCCGCAAGCTTTTAAAGAAATTGATAGGATCACAGGAAGGAAGTACTTTGGAACAAATATCTCTAGAGACATACTTTTTTATAACGGTCAACACTTAGCAGATATACAAACCAAGTTAAATGTGTTCAAAAAATTATATTCACAAATAAATATTGAAAATAATACTACGCTTGATCAAAATTTAGAAGGTGAAATATCATCAACAATAAGCCAGTTCCGCCAAACTTTTCCCCAGAAAATGAAGCTCGTGATTCCAGTTCAACAATATTTACAACCCCCAACGAAGTTAATCAGTTTAGAATTGCTTTAAACAATAAAAAATGTGAAGGTATAGATAAAATTTCGAACTTTATCCTGCGAAAATGTCCTTATTCGCTCGACGTTTTTCTCTCACTTTTTTAACCACTGTACCTGGAAAGATACAGATACCTGGAAAGTGGCCAAGCTTTTACCAAGAGCAAAAAAAAAATTCGCTAAAGAAGTCAAAGATTTTTCATTGCTATCAAACGTGGGAAAACTTTTCGAAAGAGTTCTGGCGGACGGATTAAATAGGTTTTGCGATGCATCAAATGTAATCCCAAACAACCAATTCGGTTTTGAAAAAGGTCCCTCAACCGAACATGCATCCATTACCTTGCACGACAAAATTGTTCAAAACCTAAGGAACAAAAAATGCACAGTGAGTTTGGATCTTGGTTTTAAAAAGGCTTTTGACTCGGTTTGGCACAAGGGACTTTTATTCAAAAGCATAGGGTACTCGACATGGACAACACGACACACCATAAATGGAAAAATACCAAACTGCAGCGAGTTGTAAACAAGCTAAAGCCGAAATGGAGCATGCAGCTATCACATGCGAAACCCAAACCAGAGGGAAATTACCAAACAACAGTTGGTTGGTACAGCAAGTGCAGCAACAGAAGCTATTATATACAGCCAAGAGCTTAATTCTTTTTTTATTCTGGACTTGGTGGTGATCACAAGAAAATAAAGTAATCTTTTCAAAGTTGTATTGTTTTTCTACAATATCTTTTTTTTGGAAAATAAAAGAAATATGTACGTAATTTCGCCAATTTCTGCGTCAGTCGGTAGGTTTGGAAAGCGATTTAAAAGTGAACAAAAGTGTAGGTTTAATAGCTTGGATCCTGAGGCATATTGTAATTACTACAGAGTTTCTGCCAATAACCTTATCTTTGAACCACAACATTAGAAATAAATACACAAAGAAACAAAAAGGAGAAAACAAAAGAGTTATTAAAAAATATTAGTGCAAGGTGTTTTAAGAAAATATTGCTATGAAATTAAATTAATTAATATATTATATTTTTTAAGTGTTATAAATTTGAAAAAAAAAAACACATAAATATATTACATGAATAAATAGATACATAAAACAAAATAAAATAAATTTGGGCTTGTAAAGGTAAGTCCTATTTTAAGTTTTGCTATTGGATTCTGCAATTCGAAAACCATTAAAAGGAAAAGAAAGAAACAAATTTTTTCTTCCCTGCGTATCGCGCAGAGTAAGTTTTCAAAATAATACTAATATATCTAGTAGTTCTGCACTTGAAACCAGTGATAGTGATATGTAGTAGTATAGTGCCTATAATCAGCAACATAGAACCATCATCAGACAATAATTTGGTTATGAAAGCTAACGTTGGTTTGGACGCAATTGATTCGTCCGTTGGTCAGGCGAGTGAGGCGCCATAGATTTGGATGACATAAAAAAAAAGTTTATTGGTTTATTAGGCCGATAAAAGAAATAAAACCTGTGACAAAACCAGAGAAAAGTATAAGTATGTTATTTAAAAATAATTGATATTTTTCCAACAATTATGAATCATGATGTGGTCAATGATTTGACATGTGTCAAAGTCAAGCATCCTCAACTAGTATTGCTATTTCATCATGAAAAGACTTACACCCAAACAACGCTTACAAATTATTGAATTGTACTATCAATTGGATCTTGTTTTTCGCTTTACGGTCGTCACAATCGACCTACTGAGCAAGCAATTCAACCCATAGTGACCAAATTTCGCATCAATTCCAAGTACAGTACAGTGCGTAAAGAGGAAAATATTACTGCTGTATCTGCCAGTGTTAATGAAGACCGTAATTTACGAATTAGTATTGGAAAGTTAATTGAACATGTAAGTGGCCCATCAAAACAAAACATCTAAGTTCCAATTGGCCTCCCACGATTGTTCTTCATTTCTTCGGGGATTTCTCTTTTGTTGGCTCGCAAAGTTCCGACAATTATCAATTTGTAAGGCTGATGAAGCAATTGTTTTACTAACGGAACTGAAGTAAACCAGTTATAGGTGGTAACGTTCCTGTTGGAACCATGGATACTCCGTGTAATATCCTTCACAACATATTCCGCAAGAAGAATGATTTCTGTGTTTGTCCCTTTCCAAGGAACCATGTATCTGGTTGCATATTTTAAATTTGCAACGACAGCGGAATGCAAGCAATTACTCATCTATGGTAAGGTAGCTTCCAGGGATGTAATAAGCTCGACACTGAATCATCAATAAGTCCCATATTTTCCGAATTGGTGTCAACGGATCGGACTGTATGGTTTGAATTCTTAATTCCCTGTCATCAAACCTTAGGCATCTTATGAGGAAATCAAATCTTTTTCGACTCATACATGCAATGAATCGGTTTCCGTGGAAAGTTGTGTTGAACAACTTATCGCTTGTAAGGTAACCACCTTACAACGCAGCTGCTCAAAATAAGACACCAAAGAGAGCAGTGAGTTCCATCATGCATAAATCATTTTGGGTTGATGTGATGGTCCATTTAAGAAATTCTTCATAAATTTCCTTTGCGATAAAAGATTCAAATAAACCGAGAGGATTTGTCATATTTTTGAGTGAACGGGCTGGTCCTTTAGCCATGCGGACAATATTTGTCGTAGAAGTTCGGAAGATGTTTTCCTTTCCGAGTAGTCCAAAAGTGACGGTTCTTACCTTGAATCTTGGTCTGCGACAAATTCGTAATACAACTGGAGACTGAGGAATTCTCTTGTTCAACTTCGCCAGGGTCGGAAGTTTCGTCTTGAACATAACTTTCCACGTCGTCAATAAATAAACCGTCTCAACTCTCACTATCAAAAAAATCAACATTTGAGTAGTTTTCATCATCCTTAGGACCTATTCTGTCATCCGCAACAAACGACATCGCAGCCATTGTTCAAATCACCGTACTATATAAAAACAGCAAAAAACAGAAACACATATCAACATAAACAAAAGTTGTAAAAGCTACAATAAGCTAACAATTCGTCAAAATGACTAGTATACTGTACATACGAGTATATCAAAAACAGTAACACTTACAAGCAAAACACGTCCCCCACGCGAGACAGACCACCGGTGACTGAGTTCGCGCGAAAGCACGATTACAGTCAAACAATAAAGAAAGGAATTTTGGACAGGAATGTTTTATGTTCATCATTTTGACGAACATTAGCTTTCTAGGGCCAAAGAAATGTAGGAAATTTATATGGACTGACGAGTGTGAGGAAAGTTTTAGGAAGGCGAAATAATGCTTAGTGACGGCACCCATTTTGACATGTCCAGACTTCCATAGGCCGTTCGTAGTTCAGACGGGCGCCTCGAATTATGGAATAGGGGCCATATTATCTCATGAGTTTGAAGATGGGGAGAAGGTTATCTGTTATCTCAGTAGGTCCCTGCAGAGAAGCGAGAGGAACTACTCTACCACAGAGAAGGAATGCTTGGCTGTGCTTTGGGCGATTGAGAAGTTGCGACCATACATCGAAGGAGTTCAGTTTACGGTCGTAACTGATCCGCTAGTGTGGCTGAGTAACGTCAAAGAACCTCAAGGGAGACTAGGTCGATGGGCAGTGAGGCTGCAGCAATTTGATTTTTAGATAGTCCACAGAAAGGGAAAAGAGCATGTAGTTCCCGACGTGGTTTCGTGAGGAGTCCCGGAGTTGGCTGGGATCTCAGGAGCGGATTAAGACCCTTGGATTAGGAAAATGGTTGCGGCAGTAGAAGCTAACTCGTTAGCCTACCTATTGTGGAGAGTAGAGGAGGGCAAACTCTTCAAGTTTGTGAAGAATAGGCAGGCAGTAGTTTACGAAGATAACGATAACGAGTGGAAACTAGTAGTAGGAAAGCAAGGTAGACTAGGGATTTTACAGGCGTGCCGTGATAACCTATTGGCAGGTCATATGGGCATCCGCAAAACATCTGCAAGAGTAGGAGCTAGGTATTACTGGCCGAAAATCCGCTTAGAAGTAACAAAATATGTAAAAAATTGCACGATTTGCCAACAGGTGAAACCTGTGAACGAGCTACCCGTTGGTCGGATGGTTGAGCGGGCAGGGGTGTCAAGGTGTTGGGAAATGGTTTGTGTAGATCTGGTAGGCCCAGTTCCCAAGTCCACTCGGGGTTACAATTATATTCTCACTATGGGATTACTTTTATAAATTCCACTAGCTCTTTCCTCTACGTTCCGCAACTGCAAGGGCAGTGTGCAAGGAACTAGAGGAAAATGTTTTCTTATTCTTCGGCATACCCAAGGTTCTCGTGTGTGACAACGGCCCCCAATTTCGAGTGAAGGAACATAAAGCTCTCTGTGACTCTTACGAGTCAAATTACCATCCGCAGGCTAATCTTGCAGAGAGGATCAATCAAATACTCAAGACAACGCTCAGAGCGTATGTCTCAGAGAAACACCGAGGTTGGGATTCGTAGTTGGCGAAAGTAGCATGCGCGATTCACACTGTCCAACACGAGGTGCTGGGGGTATCCCCATATTACGTGAGTTTCGGAAGGCAGATTGTGACTCGCGGCACAGAATTTTTGCCTCGAGGGATTATCTCCTGAGTAGGATAGGTAGCGAGAGTAGGTTAGGTAGTAGGGATATAGTACCAGGTAGCGAGAACACAGGTACTATAGGTAGGGACGTAGACACTCAAAGTAGGGAAAGGAATAGGGAAGTTAGGGACCTAGATATACCGGAGTTAGGTACGAGATTTGAGATGTTGAGATAAGATATTCGTAGTGGAAATTTAGTTTTGGCTATCTCATTAAGCGGGAGGGATAACCTTCTAATCGAGAAAGTACTCTGTATGTGTTGGAAGCTAGCTTTTCCTAACTTTAGCTACCAACTACGTTTTCATCACTTTGGAGGGAACATCATTGACGATACGAGATGCCCTACAAAGAGAGAGCTGTTAAGCATCGTAATGTCAGTGTCCGACCCCTTGGATTTTTTGAGTCTCGTCACCATTGCCGCCAAGTTAATGATGCATGAAGTTTGGAGTCATCATGTACCATGGAACGAGTGTTGCCAGTAGAAATTCTCAAACCATAGAATGGATGGCGCCAGCAGTTGCCAAAGGTATGCATGTTCAACGTGCCACGTTTCTATTTTCAGGATGGTCCACCCGAGGAGGTGCAGCTTCATGTATTTTTTGACGCTAGCGAGGACGCCTTCGCCGCAGTGTCATATTGGAGAGTAATGAACTCGAAACAAATCGTAGAAACTTCCTTCGTATGTGCAAAAACGAACTGCGCTGTCAGTGTCGGCCGCCATGTCCTTTGGAGCGATTTAATCACGGTCATAAAGTGGATTCCCAGTGAGCGCCGTCGCTACAAGCCTTTTGTGATGCATCGAATTGCAGACATTTTAGGAATAACCGATTCGTCAAATTAGAGATGGTTGCCGACCCATGGGAATTCCGCCGATGAAGCTACGAAGTCAAACACCGTCGACTTCAGCCATACGTCACGTTGGTTGAAAGGTCCTAAGTTCCTGTTGGAGGATGAGAGTAATTTGCCTGCTGAGTCTGCTGTCGCCATCGAGGATAATGTAGATGTAGATGAAGAACTCCGCCCAAAATATTCGTTGTTTGTTGTGAGTACTAAAATAATATATATAAATCGTTTTTCTTCCTTTGGCAGACTTCTAAGAAATATGGTTTGGGTAGTTCGATTCGTGAGTCGGGGCCGTGAACAGCTACATCGTTACCAATATAATGGCCTAATGGCATTGAAGCTTGCTTCAGCTGGGGAGTTGTTGCGCCATCAAGCCCAAACTGAAGCCTTCGCTACTGAGATGAAGCAGATTGGTTGCAACCAAGCAATAGATAAACAGAGCGCATTGTTCAAACTTTCGCCGTATATTGACAGTAACGGCATTCTTCGAATCTATGGTCGAGTCGATGCCATCAGCTGGCTCTCCTATGCCACGAAGCGTCCAATTATACTGCCACCTGCCCACGCACTTACGACGTTATTGGTTGCACATTATCATCAAAGGATGAAACATCAGAATACCGAAGCCGTAATCTGCGAGATTCGTCAGAAGTTTTGGGTTCCACGACTCCGTTAAGTTATGTGTAAGAGTTTTTTCTTCACTCAGAGTGATTCGAGTATCTTTTTCTGTGCTTGAAACTCTACAAAAGCCAATTCTACGTGTCAGTGTTATGCCTTCAGACGCAGAATTTTTCTGTCTGAGTTCCAATTACACAAATGAAAAACGGACTTGCCATGGGCAGGATTCAAACCTGGAGCCTCCGAGTGAGAAGCGATTGCTAGTACCACTACACCATGGCCACCCCTAAGTGCTGTGTATGCAAGATCAACAAAGTGATGCCGATTATACTCATGATGGGCCCGTTACCTGAGGACCGATTAATGCCGTTTGTGAGACCGTTCTATATACAGGGTTGGATTATTTCGGCCCACTTACGGTAACAATTGGACGCCGCACCGAGAAGTGATGAGTAGCGCTCTTTACATGCTTGGTCTTGGGACGTGGCCTACGATTTATAGACGGACGCATGCATTCTAGCGATTCGTAATTTTTTAAATCGCCGTGGCACCCCTCTGAGGATCGTGTCAGAAAATGGGACAAACTTCATGACAGCTAATCAAGAAGTGACACGTTTCTCAGAGGTTTTTGACTAGAGCGTATACAAGGCGAATTATCTTCGAAGAGAGTTGAGTGGGTGTTCAACTGCCCAGCTAACCCATCTGAAGAAGGAGTGTGGGAACGGATGGTGCAGTACGTGAAAGGAGTTCTACAACACGAACTTAAGGAGTTCAAAGCCTTATAGTGGTAGCAGAAAATGTTGTCAATTCGCGCCCACTAACCCATGCACCTATCGTCGCGCATCAAGAAGAGCCGTTTACGCCAAACCATTTCTTGCTTGAGCACAGCACTGGGTGTATGAATGAGCCATCAGACAAGATCTGAGAAAGCAATGGCGTATCGCTCTACAATTGAGGGATCGCTTTCGGAAGCGCTGGGTCGCCGAATACTTGCCAACTTTAACTCGCCGTGTGAAGTGGTGCCAGAGGTCGAAGCCAATAACCGAAGGATGCAAGCCTGTCGGTCCCGCGGCCGAATTGAGAAGGTCTACACGAGGGTTGATGGACAAACTCAAAGAGAAGATGTTCGAACATCAAGAGGAAAACTACAAAGACCCGCGTTGAAGCCTGCTGTTCTGGACCTAGAGAGTGGTGAATCGTGATCGATCCACGGAGGCGGGGGTGTTGCAGATTTGCAGCTTCTATAATTAATATGTGAACGTTGCGTAATTCAATTTACCCTGTAAACGCAGGTTTATGTACAACCCGTTTGCTCCCTTACGATTTGACCTTTTCCTTTTTTGGCCTTTCGTTTGGGTTAGCTATTTTAAAATCCAATTCAACTGCATTCGATTGCCAGCTGTGATAGAGAGTAAACTACTCTAAGTAAAGTATTCATTTTGTAACCTATTTATAACTTTATTCTTTGACAGTAATAAACTGTGTTATTATAAGCTTTAAACTGTTCTGTTTGCATGCTTTCGTCGCAAGCCGCAACACATGGATTGCAGAATGTCCCGTAAAGTGCATATCATACATGCTCACTGGGACCAATTTGAAGACAATATGGGTGCCTATTCGGAAGAACAAGATTTGATGGATTTCGAACGTCGTTATCAGGGAAAATATAATGAGAGAATGGGAGACTATATTTGATGGCTGATTTGTACGAGACAGTGCTTAGAATCACAATAGAAATACATATAGTATTAATTGTTGTATAGTTATTTGTTTTAAACTGTTTTTCTGTTGTGTCTGATGTAGTATGTGCCGTTGCTCCATCGTGCTGAAACCACATATCCTCCAGTCCCAGTTAATCCAATTGAGAGATGAAAAATTCATTGGTCATGGCCCTGTAGCGCTTACCATGAGTGACCGTTTGGCCCGCGCCGTCCTAAAAAAATTGTCCAATCGTAAACAAGCACAACGTATAGTGACTTTAACTGTGAACTGTTTGTTCGCGTATCTACATTGGTGGAAATGGGCCTTGTCACTCATGATTATTTTTGGCAGAAAATAGTCCCCTTCCTTGTTGAGATTCAGTTGAGGTTAGGCGCAATTAACAGGCAATACCCCTCAGCTGATGGAATGTCTGCACTTTGTGAGGAAATATCTTCAAGTCATTCACCAAAATGCACCGCAGAGGCGTGCATCGAATTGCCAATTGCGTCGTCTGGTCGTCTGGCCCATGCCGTCGTACCCTTTACGACATCTTCAGCGACATATCGCTGCCGTCATATTCTAGGGCGAACGCGAGGTACGAGGTCCTCCAAAACTGATTCGGTTCAGAGTTGTTCCAATATCAAAGAGTCGTGCAGCTAAAAGCCGCATTTCACGACCAATGGGAGCCAAATTGGCAAGAAAACTGGCACGAAATGTACTTTGCGCCAATATGACGATTATTCTGCGTTCTTTGGGAGTATAGCATTCCATTTGTGTTGACCGGTGTAATCTATCTGCAGAATTTTTCGGTGATATCATGGCTTATATTTCTAATGAGGATGTATTAAATGAGATTTATTCAAATAACAGTTTTGCCTATGATCCAATATTTTCTGTTCAGTTACTTGTCATCATCAACAATTCAACCCATCAACCCTTGTCCTTCAAAACATATCGTTTTATATTGTAGATGTGCTTGCTTATATTTTTAATTAAACCATTTTCACTTAAAATTTCAGAAGTTTTGCCGCTCTTCAAAAATTCAAACATCTGCGATCTAAAAAACTACGGAACAATATTGCTTTCACCAGTTTGTTCTAAATATTTGAAAAAGTGATGAAAAGTGATTTCTAGGTTTTATAAAAAAACAAGTCTTCTTTAGCGTCAGTCAATATGGCTTCCGTGTTGATAGCTGAGGGCTTGGTCTTAGGTACCGCCCTGTCTTTTATCAGAAATTTAAGGGCAAACTAAAAGCTTTTCCTGACGATATTGCCCTTTCATATTAAATTGCCCTCTTTATTGACTGCTGATACCAATTCCGATTTAAACATTTTAAGAAGCTGGCTTGTTGCTCATAAAATTATTCTCACAAGAAAAACAAAACGATGTATTTCAGTCTTATAGAGTCGTTTGCTCTGCCGACTATGTGACTATTTTACCATTCTTCTAACTGTCCAAAATTCCAAGTTAATAAAAATCCATTGCGCTTATAATTGTTTCCATGTGGATTGTGTGCAATCTTTTAAATACATATCTAGGAGTTATATAAGATAATAATCTTATGTGGTTCGATCACACGAATTGTGGAAAGTAATATCTAGTGTCTAGCTCCAGCCCAATTTATAACTTAAATTTTTATTACTCACAAAGATTATTATGTATGATAGGATATACGAGTATAATGGAATAGATCAGTGAATAATTCAATATGGTATAACTTGTTGGGTTAGAACGTTCCCAAATAAAAATATTCCCTTGTTTGTATCAAAAAAATATATTTAATATATTATATGCAACTAGCATATTCAAGGGCACCTCCAAACCATTGCAGGTTCCTGACAGCTCGAAAAGAGGACGGTTAAATGACAGAACTTCCCCCAATTTGGGTAGGGATGCCAGAGTAAAAAAGGAACACAGCCGAGGTTAACGGAACGGAAACGTCCGGGTTGCAATAGTCAACTTTGGTAATCCAGAATGGAAGCTTTCTGATGACCAATGGGGGCTGCTAGAATTAACAATTCCAGGCGGTGTCAATTACGCTTTCATGAAAGGCTCTGGGAATATCCCGCTCTTTAGACAGCTAAGCACCCAAAAGAGATACAAAATAGTACAGTGCGACAATATAACCTCCTTAAAATTCTTGAGAGAGTTCGTCGGCAATACGAAAACACCATGGCCAAAAAACGGAACTAAGTATTGTTGATATGAAAGATCTCACCTGGATCTCACCAGACCTAAAATACTGTTGGATATTCCGGGTCCCTACAAAAACTGGCATGGAAATTATGGGTAAAATTATCCAACTACACGGTCCGGGTCGGAATAATCCATCATAGGATCAGACCTTTCACAGTCGCAAGATAATGTAAGTAAATCTTCACTACACTGAGGCCTCGCGCTCACTAGAACCTTGGATAACCCGAGGCAAAATAAGAAGCTTAATTTCAACCGAATTGGTCACCTACGAGGCCGAATCAGGTAATGAAAGTAGAATTAGAGCCTGTATAGGTGCAAAATCCAATATTAAATCATTTATCTCCAAGCTCCTAAGTAACGACAACCAGCCTTAGTCAGCTATGACCAGAGTGTGCCGGGCTGAGGAAAGTCATATCTAAGAAGCCTTCAGTAGCTCGGGTTCTAAAACTACCTGATGATAGTTACATGAAATCCGACACTGAAAGCCTTGGAACTTTTGGGAGAAACTCACTTTTTTGGATGCACTCCTACTCCAGCTTCTGTAACAGATAAGACACATATTTCACTAGCTAACATGAAATACCAGAGGGGATACTGGAAGAAAACAAAATAAACTGGGATATGGATTAATTAACATCGCTCATATTAAAAACTTTGGTAAAACTGCGTGTACTTGTGTAGAATCACTATACCTTACCACTGGTGGGGGGAAATAATAACTTTACACTTCTGTAGGTGATGAATAACTTAAAAAAAATGTATTTTCTTACTCTAACTTATAGACTAAAGTTATGCTTATTTTACAAAAATTATTGTGGGAACTCTAACATACAAAGTATAAAAAAAAGTACCGTACGCTGCGCGTGTGTCATTTGAAGCAATTGTTTGATCGAAAAGGTCTGAGAATTACAATGTCCGTGTGACTTTACAGCGCAGCGGTGTGTCATTTGAGACCCATGTGCACAAGTGGCAATGAAAATTTTGTTGTGTGACATTGTTGGTCACAACATGCTAGGGCCTCCTCACATAGACGTGATGCGGAAATCGTCATCTTCAAAATTCTGATTATTGGTTTTCTCCTTTATCCTTGGTGCAGGTGGTATAATTTTAGATTTAGATTTAAATTTATTTATTGTATCATACATGCTTACACAGTAAGAATTCATTTATAAGTCTGTGAAAGATATATAGTTTTAATTCACATACATAAATGGTTTGAAAGTTAAGTTAAATTGCTTTTATATTAATTATGCTTATTCTTATGTTTTGAATTTATTTTAAATTGATTCTAATAGGGATAGGGATGGGAAAGAAGTTGCTCTAGTTTCTAAGAAAATGTTGAATCTCGTTTTTAAATCGTCGTGCATCAGTTAGCTCTCGCAAGTTACATGGGAGTGAATTCCAAAGGCGAATAGCAGCATCAAAAAAATGTCTTTCGGATGTTAGACAAGAAAAGGCGCAAGAGAACCAGACAAGAAAATCTGTTAGATGCCGGAAACTGGATATTTTCATAAAGATATGATTATGTTAACAAGAAGTATGACTGTTCGAAATTTTATATAGTTACAAAAGGACATGTTAACTAGGTGTTTTGCAAGATGTGAAACGTGATTATGTCTTTTTAAACCGTATACATATCGTACAGTAGTATTGAAAGCCATTTGAAGTCGCCTTTTACTCTCGGCATTACATCCATAAAAAATTTCACATCCGTAGATAAGTACAGGAATGACTAACGGTTTAGCAAGTAGCAGTCTTATTTGAAGAGGTATAAACTTTTGAGCAGTATATAGGGTTCGTAGAATACCGTAAATTTTTCCTACTAATGTATTTATGTGGTTCCATGTAAGGGTTCTATTAAAGACAAGACCTAGATTTTTCGAAGACTCAGCAAATTCAATTTCGGAGTCATTTAGCATTAGGTGAGGGAAATAAGACAGATCTAACTTTTTTTTTAGAAATAACTAAACACTTACACTTTGTTGGATTAAGTATTAGGCCGCTTTTGAGTGACCAATCAGAAATTCGTTCCAGATCCTCATTTAAAACACTGACACAATTTTCAATTAGGCCCAAGGAACAGCTTTGATAAATTTGTATATCATCGGCATAGATATGCTTAATTTTTTTTTTTTTATAATTTACGCGCGCCTAAGGGGTTAGATACCCTTTTACTGTTCGCTTGGCGCGGGCGGAAAGGTAGAAGGAGAAAGGAAAATTGTTTTGTAGTGGTTTGAAAAGGTGTATTTGTTTTCGATATTAGCTCTTCAGGGGTGGGAGTCCGAATAAGACTGAGAGTTTTTTCTTCCCTCAGAGTGATTCGAAGGTTATAATTCACACTGGTTTTTTGTGCTTGAAACTCTACAACAGCCAAATCTACGTGTCAGTGTTATGCCTTCACACGCAGAATTTTTCTGTCTGAGTTCCAATTCACAAATGAAAAACTTAAACGACGATTACTTAGTATGATTGAACGACGATGAACTTAGTAGGATAGAAGCAATATTGTTAATATATATTGTAAAATGTTTGTGTGGGTACAAATGATAGAACTTATTCTTTTCAATACAAATCCCTTTATTCAGTACAGTTACAATTCAATTCAATTTCTCAACCACTTATACTTTTCTTATCTTTTACTTAAACCACTTAATCACTTCTCCTAATTAATACTTCAAATTACACTTTAGAACTGATTTGCATACCTTTGGGATGCTGGTATTTATACTCGAATGACATACTTCGAGAACAATCCTCGCCATCCAGCGTCCCATACAATTTCCAATTTGCTAGAAAATTCGATTCCACTCTCCAGTCGAGACTTTGTTATTCCAGTATCGAAATCTTCTGGTCTTCGACATTTTCTGCTAGATGTCGCTGCTCACATTTAAGTGGTTATCACAATATGGATAACAATAGAGGCCCTAGAATAGAGCCTTGGGGAACTCCTTTCCTTAAGAGAAGAAAATCGGTAAAATTGGCATCTAGTGACACGGCCTGTTTTCGTTCACTGAGATAGTATCTGCTTCCCAATAACTATCATCATTTGATCTTTAATGATGCAGTTTGATGATAATGTATTATGCCACTACCCTTTAGTATTTATGGTATTAGATTAAAATTGGAAATGATATTAACAGTTGTTTTCTTTGGCATGCTGAAGATCCAAATATTTGGCTGATACAGTATGTTATTGGTGGCATGGAGTGAGTTAAACATGTCTCTGACAACTGCTGATTGTAGCGCAGAATGCTCATTTCACAAGATCTCGCTGCCGCGCCAGATATACAAATCTGGTGCTGAATGTTGCACCAATATCAATCTGGTGATTGAAGCTGACAAGCTTCAAATTCGTTTTTATTTATAGGATAACAGTTATTTCCATCAATATTTACCAATAAGTGGTGGAAAGAAGCTATGATGTAGTTAAAGTTTCCATTGTGCCAAGTAGGTACTGGCAAGACTCTGTATTCCTTAATAATTCTTTATATAATAGAGGAAGGCAATTTCGATAATGATGTTGCGTCCAGTAACTCGTCCTCTTGACTGAAGACTCCTATAAAGTTGCAGTATAGATTCGAGCTGTTTCTCGCCAGCTATCATCAATGAATGCGGAAGGTGGTCGTGTATCCGAGTCAATTAGTTCTTAAACTGTTGTAAAGTCAATATACAATAAGTGGATGCATTGTTCAACTATGTGTTGACAACACAATATTGAATAAAATGTTCTGAGTGTTTTGGTAATAATTTATCATCATCAGTAGTCTATTTAAAACAGTTGACGACAGTTGTTCATGTTGTGATAATCACTTAAATGTGAGCAGCGACATCTAGATTTACAGAGCAGAAGATGTCGATACTCAAAGACCAGAAGATTTCGATACTTGATGACTGGAGAGTGGAATCGAATTTTCTAGCAAATTGGAAATTGTATGGGACGCTGGATGGCGAGGATTGTTCTCGAAGAATGTCATTCGAGTATAAATACCAGCATCCTCAAGGTATGCAAGTCAGTTCATGAGTGAATTTGAAGTGTTAATTAGGAGAAGTGATTAAGTGGTTTAAGTAAAAGAGAAAAGTATAAGCGGTTGAGAAATTGGATTGTATTGAGAGAAACAATTAAATAGTAAATTGTAACTGTACTGAATAAAGGGATTTGTATTGGAAAGAATAAGTTCTATCATTTGTACCCACACAAACATTTTACGTTGGTGTCAGAAGTGGGATAGGACTTATTGTGTGTAAAAAAAAGTGTTTTCTGACTACTTCAAAAAGCTAAAATGGGTCGAAAACTCAGATCCGAGTTGAACAAGAGAAGCCTCAGCGCCAGTGGAGGAAAAAGTGACCTGGTGCTCCGACTTCAGGAGGCTTTGAACAACGAGGGACATGATCCTGATGCATACTCCTTTGATGTTGATGAGGATGAACAGACAAGTACCGGCAGTGACATGGCTGCGATGATACAACTCCTCTCATTAAATATGGACGAACAGAAAAACAGTCTCGACCAACAAAAGACAAATCTGGAAGAACAAAAGAACATTCTCCAGCAAAAATTCGAAGAAATCGCTGACAAATTTGAAAAAATTGAGAAGAACGTTGATGACAAATTTGATAGAATAGAGAAGAATGTTGGCGAAAAATTCGAAGAAATGGACAGCAAAGTTCAGCAACTGGCAAAAGAGCTCGACACAGTGCGAAAACAGAAACTGCGAGAATGTTCTTTAAGCGGTCCAAGGAGAAAATAGTTGAAACCTCCCTCATTCGATGGCCAGACCTCATGGCCTACTTATAAGAAGCAGTTTGAAATGTCTGCCTGTGCAAACGACTGGGACAATGAGGAAAAGTGCTTTGCCCTAACAATGGCCTTGCACGGTTCTGCAGCAGAATTGTTGCAAACAATAGGCATCGAAAAGCATAAAGATTATGTGACTTTAGTACAGGCTATCGAGAAACGGTTTGGGGATAGCCACATGCAGGAGGTCTACAAGGTCTAACTGCAAAATGCGAACACTGCAACCGTAAAGAAGCGAAAGAACAGGCAACTATCCAAATGATCAGGACTGAGCCAATAGAGGGTTGGAGTATAGACGAAATCCGTTCCTCCCTACAGGCAGACAACGACATCGAACCAATATTGGCCTGGAAGGAACACGAGGAAAGACCAAGCTGGCAGCAGATATCAGATCGGAGCCAAACTCTGAAGGCATACTGGGCACAGTGGGACTCGCTTTTTGTGCAAGATGGATTGCTGAAGAGAAAATGGGAAAGTGCAGATGGGACAACATCTCGTATGCAGCTAATTGTGCCACGGTCCAGAGTCAACCAAGTGCTCCATGAAATACATGACGGAATCTCAGGAGGCCATTTGGGAATAAACAAGATGTTGGAAAAGGTAAGGGAACGTTTCTATTGGCTAAGCGCTAAACAAGATGTCGAGAATTGGTGCAAAAAGTGCATAAGGTGTGCGGCTACCAAGGGTCCAAAAGTAAAGCCACATGGACAAATGCAACAATACAATGTCGGAGCACCTTTAGAACGAATAGCCATCGACATCGCTGGGCCTTTTCCCGAAACCTTTAATGGTAACCGATATACCCTCGTGGTCGTGGATTACTTCAGTAAGTGGCCGGAAGTGTTTGCCATCCCAAATCAAGAGGCTAAGACCGTAGCCGAACAGATAGTCAACAACTGGGTGAGCAGATTTGGGGTCCCAATCGAGCTGCAGTCTGATCAAGAGCGAAACTTTGAATCAAAAGTCTTCCAGGAAATATGCCAATATTTGGGAATAAGAAAGACAAGGACAACGCCACTACACCCTCAAGCAACTGCCAGCGTAATTGGGATCGACACATATCCGTCTTCTTAATGGCCTACCGAAACGCGGTCCATAACTCAACAGGACACACACCATCCGAGATCTTATTTGGTCAAACAATTCGGTTGCCAAGTGAAGCAAAATTCGTGAACGACTACGTGAATGACTTGCGCAGCAAATTTTCCGGTTTCAACGAAGGAGATGTGGTCCGGCTGTATAATCCTCAGCGTAAGAAAGGCAAATCACCAAAATTGCAACAGGACTGGGAAGGTCCATACAAGGTGATGGACGTTGTCTACCGGAGCCAGCGTGGGGATCGAGGAAAATTGAAAGTGGTCCATTTAGATAGAATGTGTCATTTCAACGGGATGTTGAACGACGAAGTTGTTCGGGACGAACAACTGAAGGGGGGGAGCAATGTGATAACCACTTAAATGTGAGCAGCGACATCTAGATTTACAGAGCAGAAGGTGTCGATACTCGAAGACCAGAAGATTTCGATACATGATGACTGGAGAGTGGAATCGAATTTTCTAGCAAATTGGAAATTGTATGGGACGGTGGATGGTGAGGATTGTTCTCGAAGTATGTCATTCGAGTATAAATACCAGCATCCCCAAAGTATGCAAGTCAGTTCATCAGTTGAATTTGAAGTGTTAATTAGGAGAAGTGATTAAGTGGTTTAAGTAAAAGATAAGAAAAGTACAAGCGGTTGAGAAATTGGATTGTATTGAGAGAAACAATTAAATAGTGAATTGTAACTGTACTGAATAGAGGGATTTGCATTGGAAAGAATAAGTTCTATCGTTTGTACCCACACAAACATTTTTCAATATGCATCGTACTTGTCCATCTTCTCACAGAGTTGATTTAATACTCAATTCTGTTGGTTAAGTTGCTTTTTAGTGAATGACAGTTGTTCCTTAAATACTTGTTTGTGGTTGTGGTTTGGTTTTTCATTAACAGAATCATATGGTCTTCATTTTTTTTCATAAGGTCTTACGCGATCTATTGCTTCTTCATGCCGTTGTGCAAATCTTTGGTCTAATATTACAAATATTGGGATTGGGTCATCATTTTTGTATAACAGGATATCGCTGTTTAGATCAATCCGCTGATGTTGGCTATCAAATTGCTGTTTCGTGGACAAATGGATTTGCTTAATGTGCTTGATACATTGCTTGAACCTATTGTTACGAAACCTAAAGAAAAGGGAGAACTGCAGGAAAATAAAAACATTTTATTTTACCACGAAATACTTACCTGCTTCACGTTGTTTGCTGTGGGTTTTGATTGACAGGTTGAAGAGGTTTGTTCCCTTTGCTGAACATGGCGGAGCATTCAACCGCACGAAGAGGACAAATGATTAAGTAGTAACCCATAAGAGTAAGAGGAAGAAAGGAGATGACTACCGCAGAAAGGGGAGCAAATGATGAAAAGTCAACGAAGAAAAATATTTGCCGCTTCCTGCCCTTTTGTCCTTTCTTTTTTTATTTTTGCCCTCTTTTTATCCGATTGAAACACGGAGGTAGTTTCGGTCAATAGGCAATTTTTCAGTTTCAGTTTCAGTTTTTATGCATTTTTATTTTTTAACTTAAGTTACTCTTATATGCTAAACAAAAAACGCTTAAAAATTAGCTTAAATTACTTACAAATAATCTTATTCTAACTTAATGGCCCCATGCGGGCACTCTAAGTTAAACCTAACACTTAAACTATGTCTTTCGACGAATCTTACAGTCTACTTTTATTTCTATTTTAACATTAATTAATACTAAAACTAAGAAAATAAATTTTAATCAAAAACTTAGTATATGGACATTTTTTAATTTTGTATAAAATTTAAAACTAAAGCCTACAAACTACCTAAAAATAAATCTTAACCTACTTACATCTAACACAAACACAAACATACATAAATATATATATATATACATAATATGTATATACATAATATATAAATACATGCATATATATATATATATTTTATTTTGAATTTTTTTTTTTTTTGATTTTATATATTTTTTTTCTTAAAACTAACTTAATCCTACCTAAAACTATGTAAGCCGGCCATGGCTAAAAAAGGAAAAAAAAAAAATTAGGCTTCACATGAAGCTACATATCACTGAAGGAGTGTGACGATGAAGCATCCTCCCCTTCAACAAGCCACCAAAAGTTTTGGTGCTGCCGAGCAACATCCCTCATGTCGCGACTCCCTACCGCCCTACTGAACCGGAGACGCTCCGCACTGCCATGTGCGACGTCTCTGTCGTAGTTGAGTCGCCTGTCCGCAGCTGTTCGAGCAACGTGGAAGATTAGCGGCACCGCCAATCTGTCCTGGATCAGACCTTTGCTATCTAGATAGAGGAACGCTTCTGGAGGAATAAAGCCGTCAAAGCGAACTCTCTCGTGATACATATAATTGGGGTAGTAAGCCCCGGAGATCAGGTTGTTCGATGAGGTCATTGCTCTTGCAACGTGCCTTCGAGTCAACTTAATGACGAAATTGTCCACTCTTATTAGGTTCGCCCTATTATATAAGACCTCATTAGGATAGAATTTTATGTACTGAGACTCTGGTGTTCTGTATAGGCGAAGACAAGTCCTAAGACAAGCCCTCTCAAATACCCGAATCTTTTCCAATAAACTTGCTCTCACGTTGAACCACACGGGACATCCAAATACAAGCATGGGCCTGATAAGGGCCATGTAGCAGATTACCTTCACCCTCGCATCGAGTTGACTGTTATAGAACAGTCTCTTTGTAAGGGCAAAAGCACCTCTGGCTCTGGCCAGAGCAACATCTATATGTTTGTTAAAATACAGATATTGATCTAGCCAGATCCCAAGGTATCTGACTACATTTCGACAAGCGAGTGGCTGTCCGTGTTGTCCGAGGATAGAAAACTTTCGCCAATTCTTTCTGGTATCCCTAGAGGCCCCAGACAAAGGCGTCCTAAACAGAATGGTTTCCGACTTCTGAAAGTTGATTTTCAACTTCCAGTCATCGCAATATCGCTTAATTTTGTCGAAGTCACGCTGCAAAAGTGTATTAATGACCTCAATCTTTGGACCTGATCTGTACGCGATTATGTCGTCTGCGTACGCTATGGCATGGTGAAGTGAACCTATCAGATCACTCGTGTAAATGTTGAATAGGATCGGCGAATTTACCGCACCTTGTTGCAGACCGTTTTTAATGTGAAATGTTCCAGTAGAAGTCACATCGCCAGTTTTCACGATGAACTGTCTATCTGTTAACATATTGTAAAGAATATACAGCAGTGGTTTATTAATGCCCAAACTGCTCAACTTGAAAAATAATCCCTCTAACCATAAGGTCAATAGGCAATGTTCGTTACACTGTTATCAGTAGAAAGCTAACTACGATCATCAAGATGGAGTCGAAGAAAGTTGCGCCAGAGAAGAGAACCACTCCCTCAGAGTCTAGCGAGACTGAAAAACAGCGAACGATGCTTCAGGACTACATGCTAAACCAGAGTCAGTTTTGGGACCAAAAACAGTCCGACCGGAAGCAGGAACTGGTAACTCGGAACTCGGAGATCGAGAAGAGAATGGAGGAACCAGAACGGTCGGTGAGCTGTTTGTCTTTCGCCAGAGTCATCAACAATGGACAGCATTCTTCTCCCAAAGGTAGCTCGGTTAAGTGCAATGGTTTACCAGCAAGCAGACAAAATACCGACTTACATCATGTGGATGTGGAGATGTCGCCAACAAAGGATGGGTACTCCGAATCCCGTGGTAGCAGTTGAGGTACCACATTCTGTGCTGAAACAGGCACCTATTACAGCGGCTGTACAACCGTTTGATGGCAGCGGTTCATGGACCGACTATCAACGGCAGTTCGAGATTGCAGCAAGATGTGCAGGTTGGGACGCTAACGAAAAAGCGAATGTGTTAGCAATGCAGGTAAGAGGAGAGGCTCTTTCTGTATTAAGTGCTGTACCTGTGAACGGTGAACCCGACTACGAATTGTTGGCACAATTGCTGCATCAGCGCTTCCGCGGAAACAGTAGATCTAGCTAAACTCAGCTGCGGTGTCGTATGCAGGGCCCCAAAGAAAATTTTTCCGAATTTGCTTCTTCAGCGATTGGTAGTTTCTTCGCTTCCTGGGTGTCCAACAAAAGTCATGTAGGAGGTACTAGTAAGCCAGTTTATTGAAGGAATAAGATATGAGTCAATCTAGGATTTAATTACGGTCCTACTACATTGACAGACGCTGCTAATCTGGCACAGGAACTCCATGAAAGAAATAAACGAAGGATAGCTTTAGTGGTGGAAAACCAATCATTACCAACAGTGCCGAAAAACGGATATATTACAAAAAACTAAATTACGGAGACAACAGGGAGCAGTTGTCTACCGTTAAAAATCTCAACGCTTCACAGCAAACAACGAGTATTTCCGGAGAAGCGATCTGGAGTCAAGGGATGGCGGAGGTGAGATTTTTTGTTAACCACAAGGAATTTTCTCATTATTTCTCTATAGTGCCGCAGGGAGCGCATTGAAGCATCAGTGTCATTTAGATTTTTAAGAGATGACAATAGAAATGAACGGCAAAAAGCACCCATTGCACCTACAACCCGTGTCAGCATCACAACTGGCGAAACTAGCGACGTCAGAAATACTGAAAGCTGGAAGAGAAACCCTTGTGGAAATTAATCGACCGCTCGCTATAAAAGGCATAGCAGCGTTAGTGGAGCCTACCCCTGGTTTCGAACTACCAAAAGGTGTATCAACCGGTAGAAGCCTAATCGACTCCTGCAGCAAAAGTTTCCTCATTAGGATGACCAATCTCTCCTCGCGTGATACTATCTTACCCAAGAACACTGTGATGGGGAAAATGGAAATGGTGGAAGTATGCGAAGTCCCAACTAGTTCGGCCGCTGCCAAATTTACAGGCATAAAGGATCTTTTACAAGAAGTATCCCCCGAATTGTCCAAGGGGCAGCTGATGGAGTTTGAGAAACTATTGGAGGAATTTCAAACAGTGTTATCAAAATCACCAGCGGACTTTGGACGAACAGGGATGGCAAAGCACAAAATCGATACCGCAAAGTCGAAACCAATCAACATACTGGCGATAAGAGTCCCAGTGGCCAAACGCGAAGAGATGGAAGATCTAATTAAGGATATAAGCAACAGAGGAGTTATAAAACGTTCAAATAGCTCCTGCGCTGCACCGATTGTGTTAGTCAAGACGAAAGATGGATCTTCGAGGTTTTGCGTGGATTACCGACAGCTGAACGAGGTTACAAAAAAAGATTCTTACCACTTGCCGCGTATGGATGTATTCTTCTCCACAATGGCCGGCGCGAAGTGGTTTTCTACGATGGACCTCCAAAGTGGCTACTGGCAGGTAGAAATGGATGTTAAAGACAAGGAGAAAACAGCTTTCGTAAATGGTAATGGGCTATGGCACTTCAACATCATGCTGTTTGGCCTCTGCAATGCACCGGCGGCGTTCGAAAGGCTGATGGACGAAGTTCTTCGAAGACTTTCATGGCGAACTGCACTCGTCTACTTAGACGATATCATCGTTTACTCTCGGACATTTGAGGAGCACATACACAATTTGAGACTGGTATTTGAGCGGTTACAAACGGCAAATTTAAAATTAAGCCCAGGTAGGTGTCAGTTTCTCAAATTCAAAGTAAAGTACCTAGGCCATGTTGTTTCGGTTGACGGATTGAGCACGGATACGCAGAAAGTCAAAGCGGTCCAACTCTTGCCGAACCTTAAGACCAAGCGGCAGTAAGAGGGTTCCTTGGACTTTGTTCCTATTACCGGCGGTTTATCGAAGGATTTTAGACAGTTGCTATATCGCTTTCAGAACTTACGGAAGAGAAACGCCAGTTTGCATGGAACGAATACCTAATGTAGGTATTTAATACCCTAAAATGTAGGCTCACACGCGCACATATTTTAGCCGCACTTAAATAGGGCCGAACGAAACTATTGCGTTACAAAACAAGAGTTGCTAGCAGTGGTTTTGGCAACACAGCGCTTTCACCACTACCTCTTTGGCAGAAGAATCCTCTTACGTACTGCAAAGGCCTTACCCAGCGAACAAAGAGGCCTCTTAAGCCAAGCTGGACAGGACACTCATTTGAGAGGATTGCTGTTGACATACTTGGCCCAATTCCACACACCAAGGCAGGAAACCGATATAAAATCATCGTTATGGACTATTTCACCAAATGGCCGGAATGTTTTGCAGTGCCCAACCAAACGACTGAGGTAATAGTCGAACAAATTATACTTAACGTCTTCTGCAGATTCGGTGTCCCGCACTTTATTCATTCGGACCAAGGTAGAAATTTCGAATCGGAAGTGTTCCTTAGATCAGTGGACGCCTTGGGCAGTCACAAAACTAGAACAACACCTCTACGGCCCCAATCCGACGGTATGGTGGAAAGGTTCAATCGTATGCTACTGGACTACCTAGCGAAATTCGTCAGCCCTCATCCAACAGACTGGGATCTGTTTCTACAACCAGCTCTACTCGCTTATCGCGCAGCAGAACAAGAATCGACAGGATTCTCGCCAGCCATGTTGAACTTCGGAAGAGAACTGAAGCTGCCGATCGATATAGTGTTCGGATCACCACCAAAAATTTAACACGACAGCCAAGGGTACGCAGCAGCATTAAGAAGTCGGCTCCTCAAAGTACAGGAAGTGGCACGAGAAAATCTAACGCCATAAATTTTACTGCAGGGGATGAAGTCTGGTTTTTTAACCCCAAGCGGCAGAAAGGTCTGTGCCCTAAACTACAGAGCGATTGGGAAGTCCCTGCCAAGTTTGTGGAACAATTGTCGGATCTCATCTACAGAATCCAAGCGCCGGGCCAAAGGAGGCAAAGAGTGGTACACGTAAACCGACTTGCACCGTATACGACCACACCTGTAACTCAGTCGGAACTTTGAGTTTTGAGGAGGGGCTAGTGTTACGAAACCTAAAGAAAAATAAAAACATTTTATCTTACGACGAAATACTTACCTGCTTCACGTTGTTTGTTGTGGGTTTTGTTTGACAGGTTGAAGAGATTTGTTCCGTTTGCCGAACATGGCGGAGCATTCAGCCGCACGAAGAGGACAAATGATTAAGTAGTAAGCCATAAGAGTAAGAGGAAGAAAGGAGATGACTACCGTAGAAAAGGGAGCAAATGATGACAAGTCAACGAAGAAAATATTTGCCGTTTCCTGTGACGTAGGATTTCTCCAATTAATAACGGTTGGCGAACGAGCGATGGAATCTTAGACGTTGCAACGGAGATAAGAAAACCGAAGTCTTTCTAACAGAAAAAAGCCGCGGGCAACGTAAGAATCGAGAAGATAAAAAGGAGAATTTTCGGCAGAACCAGGAAGTCCAAAGTGAGCAGTTGAGGTCGGAAGACTACGGCCATAAGAAAAAACAAACGTTTAAATTTTAAATAAAATAAAAGAATAAAAGCAAAAGTTTACCTCTCGGGAACAGAATTTTTGGAGTTTCTTTTGTTTATTTTTGTCCTCTTTTTATCCGATTGAAACACGGAGGTAGTTTCGGTCAATAGGCAATTTTCGTTACAGTATAATATTTTGATAATAATTGTTTTCAATGAGCTAGATATCAGGTTTGCGCGTCCAACATTTTCGAAATAAATACCGGGCTAACTATTGAATTGCATTATCTCACACTGTTAACTTGCATAGCAGTGATTGTGCTTATTAAAACTGTTAACTGTTAACCAAATCCATAATTATAGAGTGATTCTCTTTTTGCTTTTTGTTGTAAAGGCTTCTTTGGAACGTCTGCTCTCTTTGTAATTTCCTTCATTGGTATTTCCGTACATGCAACATTGACTTGAATTGGTGTTTCAAGTTTTGTGGAAGCTTGTTTCAGCTCTTGTTGCATCTCATTGTTTTCAATAGGAATCTGGCACAGTTTGGTAATGGCCTTCTTGAAGTATTTTTGGTTACTAAATACTGTAGCAGCGTGAATTTCGTTATTCTTTCGGATAATGCCCATGATGCCATGTAGTTGGTGATAATCGATCTTCTTTAATTAATCCAATATCGCCAAGGTTAATATTGGGATCCTTTTTTTCCATTTGGTAAGTTGTTGGAGTTGTAAGAGGTATTCAGATGACCGAACCTTCCAACCTTAGTCATTTTTGTATTAATAGCCAACGGGAACGGTAACCTTTTAAATCCTCTATGATCTATATATCTCCAGGAGTAAGTACTAAGTATTATGGTTTCGTCGACGTCATTATTGATAGCTATGAGTGGTTGAGAATTCAAACAAATTTCTATTTGCGTTAGCAAAGTGGAAAGTTCTTCGACGGTCAAGGACGTATCTCCGATTACTCACTTTAAGTGGTATTTTGTAGACTCTCTCGCAACTTCCCAAAGCCCCCGAAATGTGGTGATGCAGGAGGTATAAAATGCCACTGAATTGCATCCAAAACAAGTTCTCTTGATACATCTTCTGCAAATTGTCTTATAACATTCTTTAAATTTTATTTGGTGCTGAATTTCCTCGTTGGCGCCAATAAACGTAGTTCCTTTTATCGCTATAGAAGTGTGAACACATTTCTCTTCTTGATGTAAACCTTCTTATAGCTGCTTGAAAGCTGCAGAGCTGAGATCTCTCACTTCTTCTATGTGAACGGCCTTGGTCGACAAACAGACAAATATAGTAATGTAAGCCTTCGTAAGCCTTATTATATTTTCTCGTCCTTTGAAAACTAACAACTGGATTGGTCCAGCATAATCGACTCCAGTATTTGTAAAGGGTCTAGACGGAGTTACTCGTGTAGACGGTAACATTCCCATTAATTGAGTTTTAGTTTGTGCATTGAATCGATAACATCGTACACAATTGTGGATAACCTGTCGTATTATTCGTTTTGCTTGGATGACCCAATAATGCCTCCATGTTCGTTTGTGTATGTTTTCAACTAATAATTTTGTAAACCTCTCATTGTGCATCAAAATGCATGGATATTTTTCAGCTTGTGATATCATTGCATGTTCCAGACGTCCTCCCAAAGCCAGAAGATTGTCTTTATCTAAGTAAGGAATCAATGACAGAAGTTTACTTTTTCGGTTAAGTGGTTTTCCATTTCTTAAGCATGACAGTTCTAGGGGAAACACCCTTGCTTGGATGGAACATATAAGCACCTTGCGGGCGTCCTCCAATTTGTCTACGCTGAAATCTCCAATTCACACCTCGATTTTTCTTTTCGACAATTTATTGCAAATCTTATGCGGTATGCAATTACGTTTAAGTGTTTGGTATAGCACGAGAATCTTTCAGTTAAATCGTTAATTGTTTGCAGTGTTAGATTTAAAACGTGCTTTTATTCTGGAATCTTTAGAGCATGTACCTCTTGCTATGGCTACTTCATAGGATCGAGCTGCACCCACTGGGGACCATTCCACCACAATTGGTTGTTTTTCATTTGTTCTGGTAAACACCGCAGGGTTATGGAATGACGTGATATGCCTCCATGAAGTTCGTTTAGTTACTTTTTGTATTTCCGACACTCTATTCGCGACAAATGTCTTCCAGGTTGATGGAAATTTTTTAGATCCAGGCAAGAGCAATCAATTGTAGTGTCACTCCAGACGAATACTTCATTTACTTGAGAGCCAAATATCTTAAGTATTTCTGTCGAATATTTTTGATAGTAAATGTGCTCCACAAAGTTCTAATTTGCGAAGAGGGAGTTTTCTCCGGATTGGAGCTACATTTGTTTTTGCTGTCAACAACGTTATATTGTAAGATCCATGTCCTTGAACAACTCTTGAGTATACTACTACCGCATATGCTGCTTCTGAGGCGTCATAGAATCCTTGAAGTTCAAGTTTTTGGTTTTTACTTACTTTCATCCATTTAGGGATACTAATGCCGTCCAAAGTTACAAGATTGTCCTTAATTTTGTTCCACTGACTTCACATCCAATTTCAAAATTTGTTGCATTAGAATTTTTACACTTACTGTCACTGGTGCTAGCCATCCATGTGGGTCATATAATTTGGCTATTGCAGACAAAGTTTTAAACTTCGTCAAGATGTCCTTTTGCCTTAAAATTTTATAGTTGTGAACCTTGAATTGAAAGGCGTCGCATATAGGACTCCAATGGATCCCTACGGTTTTAAGGGTTTCTTCTTCTAAAATTTTTATTTTATTTTTAGTCGCAGTATGGCCGGGTCTTTAAGTAACCTGCGGTTAGTAGCTGCCCACTTCGGTCGGTGGAACTTCGTCATACAATTCGCTGATAATCTTCGTGATCCTCATGTAGCATGATTTGACGATACATCTTTTCAATATCTGCAGTAAAGATATACCTATGGCTTCGGTATCGGATCTGCATCGTTGTGATGCCCTCTTGAAGCTTGGGCCCAACTAGCATTAATTGATTCAAACTAACGCCAGTCAAAGTTTTCGCAGATCCACCGAACACTACGCGTAACTTTGTAGAAGTGCTGTAAGGTTTTAGGACAGAATGATGGGGAATGCAGTAAATGGAATGCTGAAGATGGTTACCTGAAGCTGCCTCGACCATGAGTCCAAGCTCCTGAAATTCGTTAATGACCTTTGCATATTAATTTTTTAGGTTAAAACTTTTGTTGAGCTTTTTTTCCAGCTGACGAAATCTTGCGATGGCTCTGTTCTTCTAATCACCGATTGTTGATATCTGTTTGTTGAATGGATTCTTCACCACGTATCTTCCGTCGGGTCGTCGATAATGTGATCTCTTATACATATCTTCACATTCCTTGTCACATGACTTAAAGTATTTCGGTACCGCAACCTCTTACAGTTCCCAGACTTTTTCAACTTTTTGGGCTACCAATCCCCTAATGCTTTTTTGAGGATCTCCGTCCTGAGATGAGCCATCCTGATTGCGACCAATGAGCTAGCAGTGAATTTTCTTTTCTCTTCGTAGCCCCTCAAGAATAATGTCACCATATGAGTCAGCTCCTATAATCATGTCTATGGAACCTGGGCGACAGTTGTGTGAAGGCTTAGCTAATTAAGGTTTTTTTAATTGATTAAACTTCATATTTTCATTTTGGTAATATATTGTAGAATGTTTGGGTGGGTACAAATGATAGAACTTATTCTTTTCAATACAAATCCCTTTATTCAGTACAGTTATAATTCACTATTTAATTGTTTCCCTCAGTACAATCCAATTTCTCAACCGCTTATACTTTTCTTATCTTTTACTTAAACCACTTAATCACTTCTCCTAATTAACACTTCAAATTACACTTTAGAAACTGATTTGCATACCTTGGGGATGCTGGTATTTATACTCGAATGACATACTTCGAGAACAATCCTCGCCATCCAGCGTCCCATGCAATTTCCAATTTGCTGGAAAACTCGATTCCACTCTCCAGTCGAGACTTTGTTATTCCAGTATCGAAATCTTCTGGTCTTCGAATATCGACATTTTCTGCTAGATGTCGCTGCTCACATTTAAGTGGTTATCACATTGCTCCCTCCCTACAGTTGTGCGTCCCGAACAACTTCGTCATTCAGCATCCCGTTGAAATGACACATTCTATCCAAATGGACCACTTTCAATTTTCCTCGATCCCCACGCTGGATCCGGTAGACAACGTCATTAATGCGGGTTATCACCTTGTATGGACCTTCCCAGTCCTGTTGCAATTTTGGTGATTTGCCTTTCTTACGCTGAGGATTATACAGCCAAACCCGATCTCCTTCGTTGAAACCGGAAGATTTCGCCTTAATATCGTACCTAGTTTTCATGCGGCTGCTTGCTAGCTTCATCTTTTCTCTGGTGTCTTCATGCAATTTACGAATCCTGCTGCGCAAGTCATTCACGTATTCGTTCACCTCTTTGGGCTCCGTCGGTGGGGATCCGAATTTTGCTTCACTTGGCAACCGAATTGTTTGACCAAATAAGATCTCGGATGGTGTGTGCCCTATTGAGCTACGGACCGCGTTTCGGTAGGCCATTAAGAAGAGGGGTATGTGTCGATCCCAATCCCGCTGGCAGTCGCTGACAACCTTAGATAGATGCTCATTCAAGTCAAGTGTTGAAAACCATTTCGCTCCAGAAAGCATATCCAAAGTGTCATCGATTCTCGGAAGTGGGTAGCTGTCCTTTTTAGTGACATCATTGAGACGTCGGTAGTCTACACAAAATCTCGTGCTGCCATCTTTCTTCTTCACGAGGACCACTGGAGATGCCCACGGACTTTGCGATTCTTCAATCACTCCCTCAACTTTCATCTTCGACATCATTTCGGCAACTTCTGTTTGCTTTGCCAATGGAAGACGCCTTGCAGGTTGATGGATTGGTCGAGCATCTCCGGTGTCAATGTGGTGTTGAAAAATATGCGTACGTCCATATTCTCCGTCTTGTGTAGCAAATATATCAGCGTACTCACCGATTAGTTTTTCTGCCAGTTTTTCGCTGATCTTCGTCCAGATTACAGAGGCTGAGAATTTTGTTCTTGATTTTTATGCTCTGAACTGTTGTGACCGGTTTTGTACCCTTTTTTTCCGTTGTGGTTGATATAGCCTCAACAGGTACGCATTTTCCCACTATCTCCCCCTTTTTCACCTTTACACTGAATGTCTTTGGATTTAGAATCCTTACAGGGACCATGTTGTTCTTTGGCTCCACTAAGGTCTTTCCCACCATGAAGTCTCTTTTCTTTTCCGGCTCCATCAAATAGAATCGGTGGCTACCAGGACCACCTTCCACTTTTGCCCACAAAATTGCTTCTGACGAAGGCTCTAGACTCTGATTGCTGCAGATGACGACATTTGAGACTGAGGTATTGGCGTTTCCGTATATCATTGGTATCTCCATGTTTCCGTATTTCAGGGTTTGTGCCCCCAAGTCGACTACAAGTCCATGTTCTCTCATGAAGTCTGTACCAATGATGCACTCGTCACATATGTCAGCTACCAGAAACGCGTGAGTGAATGTTATTCCGGCCAATTGGATTTTTATGCGGACTTCACCATATACCTTAATCGTTGCTACTGTAGCTGTTCGCAAGATGCAACTGCTAGTGTTATGCAGCCAAGACTTCTGCACAAGATTCCTCCTGATGATTGAGGCCGTGGCACCGGTGTCTATTGTTGCCATCCATTTTTCTTTTCCACTGACTACTTCTACTAGAAGGCTTTCGTTGCATCGTTTTGTCAGCGAGACTTGGATGATGGTCCTGGGGCCGTCGACTCCTGCTACCAACTTCTGCCCCGCGAAGTTGGTGCTTAAGCATTTCCCGACTGATGGCTTCGGGAAGGTTGACCGGCTTCGTGATAGCTGTTTCTGCGGGTTTCTTCCTCTATTTGCTTGTCACCACAGTGAGGGCAGTCTTTTCGTCGCACCGGTTCTTTACACTGCCTTTGAAGGTGTCCTATTTTATTGCAATTCCAGCAGCGCATTATTCGTCTATCCCGTCGAGTATCTCGTTCCTCGGCACTAATTCTTGTGCAGGAGCATTCGACAGATGCTACTTCCCTGACGAAATGTGTTCCCCTGGAAGCCTGATTGGCTGCTTCCATCGCCAGAGCGAAGGCAAGTGCTTCAGCAAGGGTTCTTTTCCCGGCCATCCTTACTGCTGACTGTAGCTTCGAATCTGCAATTCCCCTGATAAATGCATCTTTTGCCATTTCGTCGATAATTTCCTGGCCTGCGGTGGGGTATGACAGATGTGCAAGTCTACTCACGTCTGCTTGGAGCTGCTGCAGTGTTTCTCCTCTTAGCTGCGTTCGGCTTTGCAATTGGACCTTGTAGACCTCCTGCATGTGGCTGTCCCCAAACCGTTTCTCGATAGCCTGCACTAAAGTCACATAATCTTTATGCTTTTCGATGTCTACTGTTTGCAACAATTCTGCTGCAGGACCGTGCAAGGCCATTGTTAGGGCAAAGCACTTTTCCTCATTGTCCCAGTCGTTTGCACAGGCAGCCATTTCAAACTGCTTCTTATAAGTAGACCATGAGGTCTGACCATTGAATGAGGGAGGCTTCAAATCTTTTCTCCTTCTCCTTCAAATCTTTCTGTTTTCGCACTGTGTCGAGCTCTTTTGCCAGTTGCTCAACTTTGCTGTCCATTTGTTCGAATTTTTCGCCAACATTCTTCTCTATTCTATCAAATTTGTTATCTATTTCTTCGAACTTTTGGTGTAGAACGTGATTTTGTTCTTCCAGTTTTTGTTCTAGACTATTCTTTTGTTCATCCAGCTTTTGTTCGAGGCTATTCTTTTGTTCTTCCAGATTTTTCTTTTGTTCGTCGAGACTGCTCTTCTGTTCGTCCATTTTTTGTTCCAGACTGTTCTTCTGTTCTTCCAGATTTTTTTTTTTTCATCCAGCTTTTGTTCGAGGCTATTCTTTTGTTCTTCCAGATTTTTCTTTTGTTCGTCCATTTTTAATAAGAGGAGTTGCATCATTGCAGCCATGTCATTGCTGGTACTTGTCTGTTCATCCTCGTCAACATCAAAGGAATATGCATCAGGATCATGTCCCTCGTTGTTCAAAGCCTCCTGAAGTCGGAGCACCAGGTCACTTACTGGCGCTGAGGCTTTTCTTGTTCAACTCGGATTTGAGTTGGACGAGGGTCAACTGCAATAGTTTTCGACCCATTCTAGCTTTTTCAAATTGTCAGAAAACAAAGGTTTTTTTTTTTTTTTTTTTTACACACAATAAGTCCTATCCCACTTATGACACCAATGTAGAATGTTTGGGTGGGTACAAATGATAGAACTTATTATTTTCAATACAAATCCCTTTATTCAGTACAGTTATAATTCACTATTTAATTGTTTCCCTCAGTACAATCCAATTTCTCAACCGCTTATACTTTTCTTATCTTTTACTTAAACCACTTAATCACTTCTCCTAATTAACACTTCAAATTACACTTTAGAAACTGATTTGCATACCTTGGGGATGCTGGTATTTATACTCGAATGACATACTTCGAGAACAATCCTCGCCATCCAGCGTCCCATACAATTTCCAATTTGCTAGAAAATTCGATTCCACTCTCCAGTCGAGACTTTGTTATTTCAGTATCGAAATCTTCTGGTCTTCGAATATCGACATTTTCTGCTAGATGTCGCTGCTCACATTTAAGTGGTTATCACAATATGTAATGTAGTAAAAGTAGTACAAATTCAGATGGGAATCGTGGTCTCAATTGTACATCGACTTTGTGCTTAGTAGTACCTGCATTCGTACCGCCTTATCCATTTACCTTAACAAGGACCCTTTGTTTCATCCTGCTCGAAAGACCAATATAGGATTGCTATTCCTTACCGCTGGTGGGGGAAAATAACAACTCTATATTTCTGTAGGTGATGAACAACTCAAAAAAAAACTTTACTTTCTTACTCTAACTTTTAGTATATATGCTTATTTTACAAAAATTATTATGGGAACATACAAAATACAAAAAAAATTTTATCTTACGCTGCGCGTCTGTCATTTGAAACAATTGTTTATTCTAACAGTGCGGGAATTACAATTTGCGTGTGACATCACAGCTCAGCGTTGTGAGACCCACGGCAATGAAAATTTTGTTGTGTGACATTGTTGGTCACAACAGCTTGACACTCATATTTGAAGTTAAATTAAGCAGTTTCCTTTTGTTATCGATTTTTTCTTTTAATACTTCAATTAACTTTTGTGTAATTTTGTGGAATAGTCATATTTAGTCATAAGCAATGTATGTTATGTAAAAAAAAATAAGAAAAATCAAATAAAGTCAATAAGTCGTTTTTAAACAGTTAACGTAAGACTTTGAATTTATCTCAAGTGAATCTGCTTGAGGGACTGTATAATCGTATATAATACACAAGTATAATCGGTAATAGAATCGACAAATACATTCATTGAGATTTAGGGCTATGTACATACGATTGAACCGAAACAGTTTGGATAGAAAAATCCAATCTTAACATTTGGCGACCGTGACAGCATACAGGTCCAACATTTGATCAAAGAAGCTTGAACAGGGCTATGACATCGGTCAACGGTTTTTGCTTGCCATTGTTGCATATACTGGGCCAGAAGATAATTAAGATCAAGCAAAACGTTTTCTGTTTCAAGTCAAGAAAACGTTTTTATTTCACACACACCAACCGAAACACAATATAACAAAATAAACAAACAAAGTTTGCGACTTATTTATTGTGAAGTTCGTCACATATTCTCAACGAAAACTCCCAAATAAGTAAACACCAGTGCAACAACAACGAAATTTGGTCTCTGAAAAACAACTTTCTGTTTCGTCTTGCATTGTATTTGTGTTTTGTCGCTTGCGGCGTGTGCTACACGATAAGCAAGTGTGCAATAATCGATAACGATGCTTTGAAACATATCTGTTGCATTAGAGTTGTTTCTAGGTGTCGAATTCTATCAAGAGTTGCTGGCTATCGGGCAAATTAAGCTTTGAGATGGTCTACAAATATTACAAAATATAGTGCTTGGATAGATAATGTCTAATTGGGTTGAAAAATCTACCGCTACAACAGTCGCGTGAGTTAAAGATAAGTTTAAATAAAACACTTTTAAATTATTTTCTAAATTTTATTAAACAATTTTTCCTTCTATCCATCTACACTTCATGTGAACTGCTAGTCTACTACTTCCGAAAACGTTACCCAAGCGTCACCCAATCGCAAACAAGCCAAAAGACACCGTTTTGGCTCATACTGGTGCCGTGAAATAACGCCGAGTGAAAGCGAAATAAAGCCGAGTCGGCCTTATTTCGCTTTGAATTTATTCATACATTTAGAGAGAGGATTCTGTTTTCATAGATTTTAAATCATATGGTGTTAGTTCGTTTTAGAAAGTGACATATAAACTGTGTGGTAGGTATAGGGGCCTTGCTGCCCCCTGAAACCCCCCTGCTTCGGGTCACTGTAGGATTTGGAGTACATATATTTTATATATATATATAAATTTTGCAGAGAATTTATAAATTTTCATCTTTTTCGAAAATAACATCATTAACATTGAATTCAGGCTGTTTTTTGCGACTTTGATTACGTTTATCTTTTACTTTTCGTTTATACTCTAAACTTCTATTATGTGCTAGGTGTTTTAAGTAGTTATATGAATTTTAAGATATTCTTGCTCCGTTCTAAGGTTATTTGTGGTAGGAAAGAAATCATTCTGGTTTATATGCCAAGTAAGTAACTCGAAAGGAGACATTTTCGTAACCGAATGTATCGAACTATTATAAGTTACTACTGCTTCATCTACAATTTCCGATATCGGTTTGTGAGGAAACTGCGTTTTCAAGATTCTAACGATTTCAGTGAGGGTGGAATGGAATCTTTCCACAGGTAAGTTTCCGGTAGAGCTCTTTGCGCATGTGGTATGTAAAAATATATTATACATTTTTAAGAAGTCTCTAAAATCATTATCCGTTACAATTTTTTGAGGGATTCCGTGGTGAGAAAAAAAGTATTTGAGACATCTAATGAGGTTAATACTATTCCTAGAATCTAACAAATACACACTAACGAATCTAGAAAAATTGTCTATTATCGTTAGAAAATTGTGTATTGAATATATGTCTAAATGTAAAATTTGTAAAGGTCTTTCAGGTGTTTCTGTCATCTCAAATTTCAAAGGCTCTATAATACGTTCATATCTAAATTTTGACAGATCTCACAGTTGTTAATAACACGAGTAATAATATTTTTAATGATAGGGAAGTAATAAGTTCTTTTAATGTGAGCCAGACTCTCATTTATTCCTCTATGGTTAGAGGAATGGTGGTAGGATCTGACCACCCTTTCCCGTCCATCAGATTGAGTTACATCCTGTAAAAGAATGTTGCTTCTAATGATTCTTAAACGTGAATTATTGAAGTAGTTGGAATACACCCGTTGAACTATTTTGAAAATTTTGTCTTCAGCCAATATTGCCGTAACCCTATTTGTACTATTTCATTAGTGATATTTTTACTTTCTAGTTTAATTCTTTTTTTTTCTTTTAAATAAAATGCTAAGGGTCGAGTGAAGATTTTAAGAATGTGGATTCTCAGTAAGAATAATCTGATTGGAAAATTCATTGATCGGTCTTTCGGAAATTTGTATACCATCATCGATGTTCTCTTCAGCAGATTGAATTGTATCAATGGTTTCCAATTCGTCTATATTATATTCCATTGAAATTTCGTCTACATTTTCAAGGCTGATGTTCTTCATTCAAAGTTACTTCAATTCAAGACAAGGCATCGGCGTTTGAATTTAGCTTGCCGCTTCTGTAAACTATCTGATAATCATGCTTCAAGATACAATCGCCAACGTATCAACTTAGAGTTCGGCTCCTTTAGGGAGAACAGCCAAGTAAGTGGTTTGTGGTCTGTAATGATATTGAACAATCTACCATATAGATATGGTCGAAAATATTTCACAGCCCAAACTATAGCTAAAAGTTCTCTCTCTATGGTGCTGTAAATTTGTTCGGATTTGGACAAGGTGCGGCTTGCATAACAAACCGGTTTGTCTGTTCCAATTGGGCCTTGTGATAACACTGCGCCGATTGTAACGTTACTCGCATCTGTAGTGACGTTAAATGGCTTAGAAAAGTTTGGGTGCTGCAGTATTGGTTCATTACAGAGAAGGTTTTTTGCCATTTCAAAACATGATAAATACCTGTCGTTTAATGTAATTACTTAACCTTTTCGGAGGCACTCTGTCATTGGTTTAGTTACCTTTGCAAAAGCTCTTATAAATTTCCTATAGTACCCCAAAAGCCCAAGGAAAGATTTTATTTGTTTTGGGTTTTTTGGAACCGGGAAATTTTTTGTGGCATGCATTTTATCCGTATTTGGTTTGACTCCATAGGATGTGACTAGATGACCAAGAAATGATACCTCCTTACGGAGAAATTCAGATTTTGCCAGGTTGATTTTGAAATTTGCATTATGTAACTTCTCAAAGACTTGCTTCAAATTCTCAATATGTTCTTGCAACGACGTGAAAAAGACGATAATGTCATCTACATAAACAAAACATACTTTTCCTTGCAAGTCTCGTAACACATGGTCCATTACCCTTTGGAACGTAGCTGGTGCATTTTTTAAGCCAAAGGGCATTCTAACAAATTCAAAATGACAATTGTCGACTGAAAATGCAGTTTTAGGGATGTCTTTTTCGTCTACCTGTATTTGGTGAAAACCCGATGCTAGGTCGAGAGTGCTTGTCGAGAATATCTGGGTTGTTGGGTATTGGATATCTATCGTCTACAGTTTTCTCGTTTAGTTTGCGGTAATCGATGACCAGCCGCCATTTTTCTTTGCCACTAGAACACCTTTTCTTTGGAATTAATCAAATTGGGGCGGACCAGGGAGAAAAACTTCGACGTATGATACCCTCGTCGAGCATCTTAGATATCTGATTTTTCACTTCGTTTTTAAGGACATGCGGGTATCTATAACATTTAGCATATAGTGGGATTTCATCCTTGGTTTTTATTTGGTGTTTTCTTTCACTTGAAGATGCAAGTTTATCATTTTCCTTGAAAAAATATATGTTGGAATTTCTTACACAGAGTGGTAATAGCCTTTCGTTCTTCCGAATTAAGATTCTGAATTCGAATTAAATCAGTTACTTCTTGATTTTCCATTTCTAGTTCGTTATATATTGACAAATTGTGTGTCTCAGTCACATTGTGCGTGTTTAGGGAAATTGTAGCATTGGCTGTTCAATATCGAAAAGGTGTTTAGATTTGGATACATTTACTACTTGCATGTAGGAATGCCAATTGGTAGTTTTATAAACACATTCAGATACAAAGAGGTCTGGTTTTATTAAAATTGGCCTAACATAAACATCACCAAATTCAACATCAACCGGAAGACGTGCAATCACTTTGCTCATCCCAGGGACGACAAATGTTTTGGACATCATTTTAAAGGTATCTTTACGTTGTTATTTTCCAAGATGGAGTTCTTCAAATCGACTTTCATTCCTAGACTTTTTAAAATGTCGGTACCTATGAGACCATCAAAATAGTTATGGAAGTTAAAGATTACCAACGAAAGAGGTTTATTAGTTTTGAACTCTGAGAGACCACTCAAGGTTACTTGCTGATTAATAATTTTGGTATCAATGACGGTTTTGATTTCGACTGGGTCTATTAGTTCTAAACTTTAAACTTTTGTAGAATTTGAACAAATGAACGATCTATTACTTCCCGTGTCTATCAGGAATTTGAGTGGCGATTTATTTTAACTTTCAACTAATATATATGGTAATAAGTTGCTGTTGAAGTTGTTGATGCCAAGGTAGACTATTGCTTCTCCGAGGCAAGTATAGGAAAATTTATGTCGTCTATTTCGTTTTGATAAATATCTTCAGGTGATTGTGGACATGGTTGATGACTTGTACTATTATCTCGGTAGCGACTTTCCTCTATATTATGTAGAAAATTTGAATTGTTATTGAAGCTACTTCTATTTGTACTTCCACTCGCAATATCCATGGGTTCGGGACGGTAATTTCTGGTTTGATTAGAGCCCTATTTTTGGACATAAGTAGAAGGAGCATTTTTTGTGAACCTCGGGTTAGTTCGTTGGTCAAAATTAGAGAAATTCTGTTTAGAAAAGGTTGGAGGAATGCTAGAAACCTGTTGACGATCTGGATATTGCTGATATCTAATGGGTACATGAAATCTACTTGCAAAGCGTTGATTTTGATTTGGAGCAAATGTATTAGTTGAAAACTGTTGTTTGTTATACTGGGGGGGGGGGGGGGGAGAGGGTGATTTCTTGTTCCGAATGTCTCTCCGTGAAAATTATACGAATTGCAATAGTAAGTGAAGTTTTGCTCATTAAGGCAACAATTTAAAGCATCGGAAAGCTTAATTGGTCTCTTGGCTCGGATGGTTGACCCAAGCGATTCTCTAAGTCCCGAGAGAAAAGTGTTGAGACACATCTCTTCATATAATTTCTGTTTTGAAATGATGACGTTGCTATCAGTTTCATGTACTTTTACATGATTCATTATAGCAGATAATATTTCTATTATTTTAGAATAGAATACATCAAAAGTTTCGCGGGTTTGTCTAATCTGGTAGAGATCGCGTATTAAACTTGTTGTCTTTCAAAAGCTGTCGATTTGCTTCGATACGTTATGTGATCTTTTGTACACGTCCCGATCTTCTTGTAGGTGTTATTCTATAGGTCCACGACTTGATTTCACAGATTTTTCGTTTGTGTGTTAGTTTGATTTGAATGATTGGCCATTAGTATTTTTATTTATGTAATTAATTTTCTGATTGCTTTTTTTTCAAAACGGAAGGTTATGATATGAACAACACATTTTGTGTGTTTTATTTTTCACAGATTTATTTCATAAATTTTATCACTGCATTTGTTTTCACCATGGTATGTTTTCCACCAAATTATATAAATGTTCTCTTGCTGTTTGATTTATTTTTCGCGTCTTTTATTAGAACGCGTTGCTTCTTCTAGCTTTTTTGAAGTGCACGTTGGCTACTGAAATTGTTCGCGTTTTGCACTTTTGTGAAAAAAACTATCCGACTGCTCCAGTTAAAGATAAGTTTAAATAAAACACTTTTGAATTATTTTCGACCAAATTTTATTAAAGCATTTTTCCTTCTATCCATCTACACTTCAGGTGAACTGCTAGTCTACTACTTCCGAAAACGTTACCCAAACGTCACCCAAGCGCAAATAAGCCAAAAGACACCGTTACCAAAACAATAAGACAGAACATGAAAAAGCAAAGCGACGCGTAAACATTTGTTGCCAAGATTGGTAGGAACGATTGGCGTAGATTTGTTGCTGATGCTTAAGTGTGCACTTAGATGTAACTCGTAACTCGTGCGGAATATACGCGGAAGATGAACCATTGAACAAAATCATCGAAAAATTCTGGCCATTGGAAGAAATTGCAAAAGATATAACTGACTTACCTAACTCCAGGCGTTGAAAAAGGAGCAAGGCATTTTGACAAAACAATCTAACGGGACAAGCAGAATAGAAGATTTGCAGTGAGCTTACTTTTTGCACGCCATCCGTTCGAGTTAGGTGACTCCCATGAAATAGCCATACAACGAGTTTTTGCCATGGAGAAAAAATTAAGGAGGGGCTATCAGCTGAAAACTCTTAACGACAATTTCATTTAAGAGTATCTTCAATTGGCACATATGAAAGAGATAGACATAACCAACACAAACAATCACCACACTACTTCCTATCTCATCATGGAGTGCTTAAAGCCGACAGTAGTATGACTAATTTAAGAGTTGTGTTTGATGCATCAATAAAATCATCATCGAACTTTTCATTTCGAACATTTTGTCAAATCGAGATGTCCGATATCGAGAAAATGTATCAGCAGATAATTGTATAGATCGTAAAATTGTAAAATAGCTAATACCAGTTAATATTTTGGGATAAGTCAAGAGATCAGAATTATAAGTATTACCAGCTTAATACGGTAAAATATCGCACCTCCTCCGCCTCCTACTTTGCCACACTTTGCCTGAAACAATTACCTATTGAGAACGCATACCGGTATCCATTAGGAGGTACAATCTTGGCAAATGACTTCTACATGTCCGGCTCTGACAGTCTTTCGGGAGCTCCGGAAATACAACACCGACTGATCCATATTTTACAATCAGCGGGATTCAGCCTCCGCATATGGTGTAGCAATACCCCACATCTCCTGAAGCATATTACAGCAAAGAAACAAGCAATAAAATCCGAGTTTCAAGATAAGGATTCACTCACACTAAAAACTTTGTGTCTCATCGGGAATCCACAAACAAATGAGTTTTTTTTATAAATCCGACGTTCAAGATAAGGATTCAGTCACAGTAAAAAGTTTGGGTCTTATCTGGAATCCACAAACAGGTGAGTTTTTCATTACCAAATAATCGAATTACGAAATGAATCGTCTTATCCGAAATTGCATACATTTAGAACCCATTAGGCATCGTTAACAAAATAATTATTACAGCAAAGATCTTTATTCAACAACTAAAGTTCTGTCGATTAAATTGCATGTAACCTGAAACAATATCCGAACAGACTTGGCGATTATAAAGAGTATCAAATTTCAGCGACAGAATAGACAGAACAGCGACAAACAAAGGTACAAAGAATATCCAATATCCAAAGCTTTCGAAGTCGCCATCTACATCAGATCATCCACCAAGACAGTACAATCACAATTCAACTACTCTGTTCTAAGTCTAGAGTAGCTCCAATTAAACGGGAAACTGATGAGGAAATCATTACTTCCACAACTATACCACGCTTAGAACTATGTACAACCAAATTGGCCACGGATCTCTCGCATCGGCTTACAAGGGACCTAAGACTAGGAGAGCTTGAAGCATACTTCTGGACAGGTTTGGAGATCGTATTAGCTTCGATAAATGGAGAGACGTCTACCTACCATAGCATCATAGTAAATCGAATAAGGTCAATCAAAAGCAAGACCACTCTTCGGCAGTGGCGACATGTATCGACTAAGCTGAATCCCTCTGGTGTCGTTTCAAGGGGAATACCTGTTTCAAAACGCAATACTTGTACGCTGTGGTTTCATGCGCCTTCATATCTATATAGTTCGGAGAATATCTGACCCGCAAAGTTGGAAGAAAGCAATACGGACATCGACAAATAGATCTCAAAAATATTGCTAGCAGCAACATATGAAACAAATATTATCAATACAATCGATCATCATAACACAGTTGGGCGTTTACAGCGAGATATAGCTTATGTAGCGCGATTCAGCCATAATTGCAAGCACAAGGATCGAAATCACCGATTTACAGAACATCTTTCTCCAAAGGAACGAGACAACATCACCTAGACAATATGGAAGGAGGTGCAGCATCAGGTGTGGAAGGAACAACTATAGCAACTATCAAATGGAAAATACGCAGTTAAAGCCCATTGACTAGTCTGTCGCCATTATTAGACAGGGAAGGGATTCTTCGTGTTGGAGGACGCCTAGAAGCAGCTGAACTAGATTATAATGCCAAACACCCCATCGTACTACCTTATAATCATAATTTCAGTAAACTTATGATGCAGGAGACCCATCTGAAAAATCTACTCGTCGGGCCACAGGGATTGCTGGCAACTCTAAGTCAGAGATACTGGCCCATAAAGGGAAAAACAATTGCAGTGGTTCAAAAATAACTCCTCTGTCGTCAAACTTCAATGATCTTATGGCCCCGACTCTGAGACATTTCCTGATTAGGGACCCATTAACATCCACAATTGATGCTCGAGCCGGAAATGTAAAGGTCAATCTCGACAACAGATGGAAGATAAACACCGTAACCAAGGTACAATTTCGGCAACGCTAGTTGCATGAATAACTCAATGAGCTTCAACATCGGTGCAAATGGAAACAAAGACAAAATGACACCATGCTTGGAATATTTATAATCATAAAAGATGATAACTTACCACCGATGCAATGGCAAATTGGAAAAATTGTGAACTACGTCAGAGGAAACGACAAGCTGGTCTCTTAACCATACGGCTGGCGGTTCTCACCAACACCACTCGTACCGTATGGTTAAGAGACCAGTACACTAACACTTCCAGTCAACACTGACCCAACCGCAATAGAGCACAGGCAACAATCATTAACGATACAGGAAGTGAATCACACTGGCTTAAAAGAAGAGGAGTTACCTAGGAAAATAACAAAACGAAAACTTGGTTCAATTGTAGCGATGATACTTCTGACTTTGCTTACTTGCAATGAACAAGGGATACCCTGTTCATCTAGTACCATTTAGCACTCATCCGGTAATTTATTTCGAAAACATAGAAGGAGCAAACATATTGACCAGTGAATGGAACATTATTGCATACTATTACATGGATCTATACTCGAATGAACTGCAACTATTGAAAAATGTGGGCATTTCATTGGAATGCTTGTGCAACCTTATGAAACGTAGAAACCTGTGTAGCAAAATAGTTGCTCAAATGTAACATTTTTGGAAGAAGAACTCAGAAGTAGTACACATTGAGCGAAATGAGGTGCCATAAATTTCGTGGGAAATATTGCAATTGCATTATTTGGACTACTGGGTTCAGAATAGACAGACAAATTAACAAAATCCATCGATGGAATACAAAACAATGAACAGTTGTTGCTAAGTCATATCGAGAACCTGACATTATTCTTCGCGACTACCGTAAATATTATGACCCGCGATCAAGAAGCTATATAGAATCAATTTAAGGCCAGGCCAATTCACATTGATGAACTAACCAAACACATAGCTTGGGAACTGTATTAAGACAATCTATCACATGGGTTAATATTACTTGCAATACAAAGACTCACCACTACATCAAATTTTTAACGTATTCAAGGCTTCTTATTAGATGTCATAACCCATAGTTAGCAAAGAAAAAAAAAACTAAGGGAGCTATTAAGGGTTTCTGTAGCTAATCCAGATCCAAGTCTTCAACTTGATGACCATAGAAGGAAAAATTCTACCAAAGTACGCAATACTTGAAATAAAGATACTATTAATACTATCGGAAAACTTCGAGTTATTTCACGCAATACCAGCACCAGTACTGCTAAATGGAACATTCGCCTCCATAAGACTTACCTAATAATAAATCTACATCGAGACAAATACTATTCCATTTCCGATAAGAATATGAAAACTTGTTTATCAATCAATCACGAATCAAACTAAGTGGTCCGCTGTATCGCAAGGGCTCAAACGCCAGTACCTGTGAGATTTCCCTGTTTAACCATACACCGGAAACCAGGAAATGCCCAATACAAAGGGTGGGGGCTGACCCGCATCGGATTCAACTCCACAATCCAAACGAATGGATTTACGCTCTGGCCCAGAAAGTACTGTAAACGTGATGTGCGGTCAAAATACCACGCATTTGACGATTCGAGTATCAGCCATTGCAAGGTTAAAGAAGGACTGCATAATGAAACAAGAATTTCTCACTATTTAAAGACACAATATATATCCTTCTATTACAAGAGTATCGTAATGCCAAATACAGAATCAACTCTGATTCCGCCATTTCCAGTCTACCATGGCTCATGACTGAAATCAAAGTACTGGAGCAGAACATCGAAAGGGTTCGCGCCACCCTGCCAACCGAATTAAGGAGCCATGTCATCCCACATACTATAGGATATACCGGAGTCCTAATATGAGTTTCCATCGTCATTTTCTTGTCCATTCAATGTTGGCTCAAGGCAAGACCAACACCAAAACTAAGAAACCGAACGAAGAGTGCTGATATTCTAAGTAGACAGACAACATCCTCAGCAAGGACCCAGGACTGTCGATTTAATATGTATATGTATGAATAATGTATCATATACGAATAACGCTACCAGTTCAGAAATAAAGAATATATCACTAATAGGTATCATAGCCCACTTACGTATTATACGAGTATATGTATGCGCAACAAGCACATTGCTGCAAGAAAATTTTTTTAAACGTTGAACCTTCAGTTCAGCACGGGGCAAAATATTAAACTAAACAAACATAATGTATTCAAACTCAGTATAATCATAATCATAAAACAAGGTCATTGTTAATTTAGGTTGTTCAAACTCGTAGTGCGAACTTTATCGAATAAATGATCAAGTTGCACATTTCATGTTCATGTTGTTTGCACAAAATTCCTTTTCATACCTTTTTTTTTCTTTAACTAATTCAATTAATTCCTGTCTAATTTTGTGGAATAGTCATATTTAGTCCTTAATGTTCATGACATAATGATGTTAATGACATAAGTAAAGAGGATTGCATGTATTGGCACAACTCTTGCTATGACAATGACGCCAACGGCGGGACTAGCAAATATGCTTGATCTCTTGCCTCTAGATCTATTCATGCAAGAATCGGCAGCGATAAGCTCTCTAAGATTGAGTCAGCCTAATGGTTGGAAACAATACGTAAAAGGCCATGCCTTAATCCTTATAAATGAACTGGATTTATGCTCCAATACGGGCTTTATATATATCCCATCATGGCTTTGAAACACCATTCGCTTATATTTCCCCAAGCAGAGAGAGAGACGCATAGGACAGGAACCAAATGGTTGAAAACTCGATATCCATTACACGAACCTGTTGCTACAAAAACCGCAATGACCGGCACATTGAGAAGTTTTCGTGTTTCCAGATATTCCATGAGCTTACGGTTTATCACCGTTTCCATGACCTTGAAAAGAAAGGACGTAAGTGCAATGAACCTCTAGGAGGAGAGAGAACAAGATTCGCCTTTTTATGGACGGGCTAGACAAAGATTTAACTGATTTTTTTCGGGTAAAAACAGAATAGAAGAGAAAGCTTAGAAATTAAAATTTTGAACTTACGAATGCACTTCGATCGAGTAGACGAAGCGCATCTCAAGTTAACCGTCAAAAAATCCCATTTTTACGATAAGTGAACTCACAAGAGAACTAAACGTTAACCTACAAAATGTTTAGTCATAAAGTAGTCATAAAGCATCGTTGTCGGGGATGAAAAATGAGCCATTGAGTGTGTGTTCTTTTTGATAAGGAAAAGGTCACAGTTATTGTTACGGAATGCCTACACAATCTTTTTGACGAACAAATTTAGATTTCAGAACGATATCAAATATGCAGATTCTTGCATTTGGCAAGTTGCGTGAGAGGATAGCAGAAATGTTTTCGCTTTTTTTATGCAAATATATTAACATTAAATGGACACTCAAATCGCATATCACCTGATACATATAAAGTGGGAAGCAAAGATAAGTTTCGACACAAATATACTTATAAGAAAAACCAATATTAACTGATTTTTAAGAATGCATGTATGTTGTTAAAAGAATTAACCTAAATAAATTTTCTTAAAACAAAAACTGTTACATTGATTTCGAAAAGCAAGTATGTTTAATAAAATATAATATTTGTGGTGCAGCAAAAATACGCTTATTAAATTTTTACTTTCCTCTCAGAAATTTTAATTTTAAGAAAATTCGACAAGTTGTGGTGGGAAATTTTTACAATAAAGAATTTATAAACTGAGGTGTTATCCTGTTGGAGCATGGGATTTGGAAATATAAAAACTAAAATTGTGCCTAGACGAATGGTTACTTATTTGCTGTTTCTAAATGAGAAAAGATATCCCCATACCATTCTACTCCTTTGCGCAAATTTCAAGCCAGACTAAGGACACTTTTTAGGGAACGTTGGATCTTGGATCTATCCATTCCAAGGAGTTTACATATGGCAATCTGCGAGCGACATGACTTCGTTTTCCCTCTTGCTGAAGAGACCACATGCATGTGTACCGATAATATTTTGGTAGACTTATTTAGGCCTTTTTTTATGAGTGTTATAATGCTCACTTTTTATTTATAAATAAATAATAAAGTGTACGAGTATTTTTTTCAGACTGAGAAAACAAACGAGTTAATAATTATTAAAGAGGTCATAAAACATAAATAGCGTGCTTGTTATACTGCTTCCAATGATTTAGATATACTAGTAACTTATATGTAACAAAAAAATTGCAAAAGCTTAAAGACAAAACAATAAAAGAAGAAAAAATAACAGATCTAAAGATGCCGTGCCGGTATTTGGTTAAACTTAATGCTAGACCCTTTTCTTCTCCAAATGATGTTAACAAAGCGAAGAGGGTTAATTTGATTTCCTTCAATTTAACTTTTACAAGCTTCAATTGATCTGAGATTTTCATGAATGTAAGATTCCACCCCCAATCTATAATTTATAGACAATCATCGTATTGTCTGTGTTTGTGTTTATACGGGTAGGTACAGATATTCCAATTGATTCGTTCTCAATCTCTCCCCCAGGATAAGAGTATTAAGTTTTGTATACGTTGTTCGTATTTCCACAAGTGTACTAAGAGGGCTAAATTTGTGGTTTTAGATAGTTCGGTGCTGTACTTTTGTTCAAACATTAATTTATGATATGCCTATTTCTGGGTATAATTATATGAATTGTATTGGAAAATATCTTATGTTAAAATGTTGTTTTTATATTCGAAATAACAAGCGTAAAACAAATTGTAAAAGCAGCCAACTATCAATGACTATCAAATATGATTTACATATTGCACTAAAATACGATATTAGTATAATAATTTGGAAAAATGAAGATGCATTTAAAAAATACCATTTTTAGGAAAACTGCTTCTTGCTAAAGATACAATCTAACCCATTGTCATGTATTTGAAATCTATGGCATACATATATAAAGGTTTTACCCACTACACGTCATTTTCAAATTTGAACAATTTGAACAATATAAACACGCTGCTCGGCAGAGGTCAGCAAAATATGAAAGATGTACATAATTTATAAATTTATAGGTGTAAACAAAACATCTATATATTTTTATATGAATAAAATATAAGTGACTGTCTGTAATTTCTAAATAACTTCCATTTTATCAAACCGATACAATTGTTTTTAATTTTTTGCCGCTGTCTTTCTAATCTCGAGGAGGATTGATTGCACCGATTTCGATAGGACAGTCGAAATTTGGACTATTTACGTATAGTCCAGTCACTTTAGACATATAGACATAAATATGGGTTCTGATCTAAAAAACTATATACAAAATTTTTTTTTATCGGTTTGTTTTGATGTTTTAAGAAAAATATTAAAAATCGAGAACGAGATCACTGTCACATAAAAAATTGTTCAAGATCAAAGTTCATAAAAAATGTTTTTTTTTCGAATAACGCGCTTTCTATGCTTCGAAGGCCAATTAAAGTCATTATAAAAATTAAAGATAATAAAATTCCGCACGCCGCGCCGCAAACAAGAATTTAAATATTATAAAATTACTTACGTGTACGTATGTACGAGTACATCACTTTATCTGGTTGCAGAATCCTTCTGGTGCTTGGATGCCATATATCATTTTAAGATATTCCTGTTCGTATTTTTGTAATAATTCAGTACATCATTTTAGTTGCATACATATATTTTTTTATGGAAATTTGAATTAGGAACATATAAACCTTCAAACTAATTGAAATGAAATTAGAGTAATTACTTAATAACAGAATGCTTGTAATAACTTGAAATTTTTTTCATTCTAACTTCGTGGAGTGAAGGTTACAAGAAGTCTATCGCCATGAAGTGATAATAAAAATGTTTAATGGAGGAAATGGATGTCTACGTGATTGTTGCCAGGCAAAGGGTCTTAGCGAAACAGCTAGAACAGGCTTAAATCAACTTTGGGAAAGACAGCGAGGTCCGGAAAACACGGCGATATAAAGAAGAAAGAATAAAGAAAATTGATGAAATTTGGGCTGAATTTAAAGAGATTCATGAAAAAGTTCGAAATGTCGTAAAATCCGACACTCCCTACATACAGGGCGATACTTTTCAATTAGTAAAAGCAATTTATGAATAGTTGAGAGCTAAATTAAAAAATATCTACATATCTACTAGAGTTGGAACTAGTCGAAGCAGATAAAGAAAAGGCCTCGCCATCTGGAAACGAATCTCAACGTCTGCGCCTGAGAATGTTAGAGACAAAAATTGCAGCAATTATGAGGAGCATAGATTCTTTCGAACAAACATTCAAGAACTAATCCAAAGAAGTTCATGAGTATCAGCAAAAAATATTGCTTGATCAATGGAAAGTTTTAACAGAGCTGCATGAAGAATTTCTTTCTAATGCAACAACGGAAGAGTACAAAACTTCATATTTAACAGAACACAGTTATGAAGGGGTGGAAGAAGACATAAACAATTGCCTATTTCTAATGGCTTCAAAAAACTCGAAAATAACAGTGGCTAAGGATTCGTCATCTAATCTAGAGGTTCGACTCCGTCAACTCAAAATTTTCACATTCAAAGGCAACTATTTAAAGTGGCAGTTATTTTGTGACATCTTTACAACAATAATACATAACAAAGTAACGCTTGGTGTCACTGAGAAGATGGAGTACCTGAAAACACATTTAGAAGGCGAACCGCTCCAACTCATCCAACACTTCACCATATCCAGTGAAAATTACCAGAGAGCTTGGGAAACTCTTAAGAAGCGTTACGACAACGAAAGGAAAATCGTTTCACTACACCTGGATAGGGTGTTCAAAATAAGCTATCAGCAAAGCCAATTCACAGCAGTTCATTTAAATGCCGTGGTAGATGCAAACAAAGAAGGTCTTGCGGCTCTCAAAAACATGGGATTTAAGACTTCTTCTTGGGGACCAATCATAGTTCACTTAGTTGTAAAGGCAATGGATCCAGAGAGCAGAAATCTGTTTGAGCAAGGCATAAAGAGACCAAATAAGGTGCCAACGCAAGAAGAACTTTTCGAGTTTCTCGCAAGAAGATACCAAGCATTAGAGGTATTGGGATCATCTCGGCAACGATCGCACAAGGACGAAAATAAGAACTCTGTTAGAAATTACCATATAGCAGCAAAGTCCTGTTGCATATTTTGCAAGAGTGATCACAACATCTATTCTTGTAACAAGTTTATGAACTGGACGCCAAGGGAAAGATGTGAGCAAGTCAAACAAGCCAAGATATGCATGAACTGTCTGAGACATGACAAGAAAATCAAGTGCTCCAGTCTGCGAACATGTAAGCAGTGTAGTAAAAAGCACCATACACTGCTTCACCAAGATAATTACGCTGGACGACAGCAAAACAATTCAACGCATTCTGTTCCAATTCAATCGCAAGCTGTTCAAACTCATTATGGTCATTAAAGTCAAAGTGTGCTACTTGCCACAGCCATCGTTATTGGTATCAACATTGAAGGACAACGCAGAGATTTGAGGGCTCTCATAGATGCAGGATCCCAAGCGAAACTTATTACAGAGCAAGCTGTCCAGTCGTTGCCGAAACAGATATTCTACGCTGAAATCAGTGGGTTAGGAGCAACGGATGCTGGCATATCCCGCAGTAAGGTAGAATTCTCAATCCAACCAAGATTCAAATCAGAATTCAAACTCTTAGTCTCAGCGCTTGTGTTACCGAACCTTACGAAACTTATGCCGGATAGAAACAACATCGACAAGATTTCTAAACAACTCAAGAACCTTGAATTAGCCGATCCCACATTTCGCATATTAGGAGCCGAAGGGTTTGAAAGGCTCCCCGGTGGCTCAGAAATCTCATTTAGGATGGTACATCACAGGCCGTACATCATTAAAAGGCGAAAATGTGAAAGTCGTAGGGATACACTTTGGGTGCATCAAGAGATAGAGCTGTAGCTAGGTTATTGCAATTGGAAAAGAGATACGCCGCTGACCCACAGTTGAGATTGGAATATATAAAATTTATAGACAAATTCGTAGAATTGGGTCATATGGTCGAGATTACTAAAACAAAACCCCAAGACAAAAACACATATTATATGCCGCATCATGCAGTTCTAAAACCAGACAGCACTACTAATAAGTTGCGTCTAGTGTTTGACGCATCATCAAAATCGTCAACAGGTGTCAGTCTCAACTAATTGATGCATGTTAATCCAATATTACAAGAAGACTTAACGACAATAATTATGCGCTGGTGAAGACACCGCTATGTATTTACAGCGGATATCGAAAAGATGTATCGCCAAGTAAAAATTAGCACCCATCATAAACATTATCAGCGTATAGTATGGAGGAGTTCAACAAAAGACGCAATAAAAGATTACAAGCTGACGACAGTTACTTATGGTACAGCTTCAGCACCATATTTAGCTGTAAAAACGCTACATCAGTTGGCACTAGATGAACAGCAAAATATCCGGTCGCTTCCAAACTTTTGAGGAACGATTTCTATGTAGACGATCTAATGAGTGAAGGAGGCACGTTAAATGAGAGCAAGGTGATGCAACGTTAATTAATTCAATTACTGGCCAGTGGTGGATTCCACTTAAGAAAATGGGCAGCAAATCACAAAGAACTCTTAATTATAAGTCAAGAGGTAAAGGGTCAAGCTTGCATCAACTTGAGTAATGAAGAAGTCATCAACACTCTAGGGATTCATTGGAATCCATCGGCAGATACATTCCAATTTAAAGTTAATATTAATAACACTTCATCAAACTTAGGGACTTCATCAAAACGTGCGACACTTTCCGAAATAGCACGTCTTTTTGACCCATTAGGATGGTTGGCTCCGATCACCGCAAAAATACTTATGCAGCAAACCTGGGAGGCTGAACTTGATTGGGACGAACCACTAACAGCTGAATTACAACAGTGCTGGAATCGATTTAAATGTGAACTTCCAACAGCTGAAACTATAAAAACTCCAAGATGAACTGGCGAGAATAAGTCACAAAAAATTTAACTACACGGGTTTTGTGATGCTTCTGATGCAGCATATGCAGCAGTAATATACTCCAGAACAACTCATCAGAATGGAACACACAAAATCAACTTGCTTACAGGTAAAACTAAAGTATCACCTATTAAACAGAAACTGACAATTCCAAAGATGGAATTATGCGGAGCGCACTTCTTGTCGAAGTTGCTAGCTGAAGTGAAGCGGGTATTTGAGACTCCAGAAGAATATGTATATGCTTGGACGGATTCAACAATCGTTTTAACTTGGATAAAGAAGAGTTCGTTAAATGAAAAGATATTTGTCTCTAACAGGGTTGCTCAAAATACATAAAAATACTCATCCACGTTCGTGGAGGCACATAAGATCGACTGAGAATCCTGCAGACTGTGCATCAAGAGGTTTCACACCAATTAATCTAAAAAATCATTCCCTATGGCGGAGTGGACCCTTGTGGCTTGAAAAGTCTATTGAATGTTGGCCGACACAATCCGAGAAACATCAATTTTCTGAAACTGAGTCCGCGACAGTCTCGTTAATCTCAACAGTAAAGAAAGACAACATCGTCGAACGATTCTCTTCGTACACAAGGCTGATTAGAACGGTATCCTATTGTAAACGATTTGCACTGAACTGTAAACATCAAGCAAACAAACAAACCGGAGACTTTACCACCTATGAACTGGAAAGTGCTCTAAAATCTATTATTCGTTTGATCCAACAAACCGAATTTTTAGAAGAAATCAAATGCTTACAGGATGGACACAATTTTCTCAAGAAAAGCAAGCTCCTTGCCCTAACCGCACGCTTAGACAAAGAAAACATTCTTGTGGTCGGGGGTAGACTTGATAACGCAAATCTGTCAGAGAAGGAGAAGCATCCGTACATATCACCACGCAACAACATATTCACCGTTCATGAGAAAACACTGCATGGAGGAATTCAGTTAACAATGGCAACGCTCTGTCAGTCGTTCTGGATCATTTAAGCTAAATCTGTAATTCGTCAAATAATCTATAACTGTGTACGATGTCATCGCTTTAATGCAGCTACAAAGAGTCAAATTATGAGAATGCTGCCAACTACGAGGGTAACGCCATCAAGACCATTTACACACACGGGTATTGATTACGCAGGGCCAGTTCAGAATTCAGATACTCATTTGCAAAGGTAGAGGCAACCGATCGATAAATGGCTACATTGCTGTGTTTGTGTGTTTATCAACTAAGGCAATTCACCTGGAACTTGTCAGCGATCTCACTTCAGAAGCATTTTTAGCGGCCGTTAGAAGATTCACGTCCAGAAAAGGATATTGCGCACATTTATACAGCGACTGCGGAACAACATTTGTCGGAGCAAACAAAGACCTCCAAGAACTTTTTAAGTCTGTAATCACTCAATGCAATGAAAAAGCCGCAGAAAAGCTAGTTTTGGATGGTATACAGTGGCATTTCATTCCACCTGCCGCACCACACTTCGGAGGCTTGTGGGAAGCCGCAGTAAAAGCAATGAAGTTCCATTTATAGAGAGTCATTGGGGATACTACTTTGACATTTGAAGAGTGTTCCACAGTTTTAACACAAATCGAAGCCTGTCTAAATTCTCGTCCTTTGGTCGCGATAAGCAATGACATTGATGATAACCCAGTCCTTACACCAGGACACTTTTTAATCGGCTCAGCATTGAATGCAGTACCTGATCCAAGATTAGATCAGAAGCGAAGTTTTCGTTCACGGTGGCTGCTAATTCAAAAGATCACTCAAGATATTTGGCAGAGATGGTCTTCCGAATATTTGGCACAACTACAACAAAGAACAAAGTGGAAACAAGAAAAACCAAACCTTTCTATTGCTGATATAGTATTGGTTAAGGATGATAGATTACCACCCACTAAGTGGAACTTAGGCAAAGTAACTGAACTGCATCAAGGCAAGGATAAGAATGTCCGTGCAGTCACGGCTTACTGCAACAAACAACATGAAAAAAGGTCAATACCGAAGCTGAGTCCACTACCGATTGAAAGCAATGTGGGTGAAAGCACAGACAACAGTGACGCAGGAACAGGAAATCCATCAAGCAAGGCAGGCGCAAATAAAAGCTCAGATGTAACGTCTTTCATGGGACGCACATATTTTAAACCAATTCTTTGGATGTGTATCATAGCAATAGCTACAAACCCAATAACCACTCAACAAACCACCGATAACTTTAATATAATCCCATTCGCGACAAACCCAGGCATATATTTTGAGGATATCGGTTGAGCGAATTTAGTAGTGAGTTCTTGGAAGACTGTGGTATTTTTCAACTTAACTAATTATTGGATGGAATACAATATGTACAAAAAATGTCTAAGGCACACGAATGAAATTTGTTCCACCAACAATCTGACTCAATCAAATTGTTTGCTATGTAACAATACATTGAATTTATTCGAACGTCAACTTCAACAAATAGAACTAAACCATGAAGTATTGCTACATGTCAACGACGTTCCACAACGCAGGTTCAGACTTTCACCCTTCGATTTTGTAGGAACTATCACAAATGAATTGTTCAGAATATTAGATCAACGCTTTGCTAATAATTACGAACAAACAATAGCCAAAATCGGAACCAATGAGCAACATCTATTGAACTTAAAAAAAAATCAGACCACAATCATAGACTCTACACTAAATATTTTTAAAGAAGAACACTTGTCAGAGATAACTAAAAACGTTGATGAATATGATTTCAAGGTCGGACATTCAGAATAATAATGAGCATGCATTCGAAGTATGTCTCTCTACCGCCTTTCCAAACATTCTTATAATGATTCACTACCACAACACATAAACCATTCTACTCAACATGATATTGGCAATACAACATCTCGCATACATGACAACATACCAGGGAGCATGATAATACCTGGAGACCGACATCATGAATCAGTAATTCAATTGTACAAGACTTTACAACCAAGAGCAAGAGTAACTGAGCGAAACATCATAATAGAGCTAACACTACCTCTTCTCTACAGCGAAGAATTCAAAATGTATAAGATTCTTCCTGTTGCCACTAGGCATGATCAGAAGTTCACTTATATTGTTCCATCAGCAGACTATCTAATAGTCAATATTCAAGGAGATCACTATTATCCCGTAAGCGAACTTCTCTTCATGTAAACAAAGGTCCTCAGACGTATATTGGTATGAAATGCAGCATCCAATATATACAACAGGATCAAGTGTAAGCTCTTGTGAAATAAACCTTCTGCGGCATACACCAAGGTTACCAACATTATGCCTCACGCGAACCGTGCATCCACAATTTTATTGGGTAAAGATGCAACACACTAATACATGGATATTTAGTGCACCTTATGAAGTCAAAGTAGACATCGCCTGTGGTTCGACAATAAATCACGCTAAGTTAACAGAGACTGGGATCCTGAAACTTTAACCAAACTGCAGAATACACCAATCAACTATGATCCTTTTCGGAAAGCAAACCATAACAACAAGACTAAATTCATCGTATCATAGCAGCTAATCAACTTTAACTCTAAAAAGGAAGAAGATCCTGTTTTAGCATCAGACATCTCTAATCAAATCTTAAAGGTTAAGCACGATATTAGTCTCCAAAGAAACCAGGAGATTCTGTTAAGGGAGATTAAGAATTACAAAATCCATCAACATTGACCGAAGGCGTAGTATTTCTACTTATTACAGCAGTTATTATCATAGTAATCAAAAGACTACGGTCGAAGTCAACAGTAACCACCAATTGAAGCAGCAGTCCGAACCAGCACCTCGAAAACTGACCAGAATATGCTCATTAGTAAGTCAGCCTGAACAGCCAACAATATTTTCAGATGAACAAGTCGTGGCCCCAGCATGTTGTGCACAACCTAATTTCCATGCAATCAGCAGTATACACTGCAGTCTGAGTGGTGTCATCCAACACCTGTGTGACCAGACAGTGAAGGTGTCCAGTTTATGCTTTTCAGTTTGTAAAATTTGTATATAAATAGTGTAGAAATAAAGTAATGATAAACCATAGTACAAGGTGTTTGTTTATTGTGAGACCCCCCACCAGAGGTAAGGCTCACATCTCATAAAATTCACTTTACTTGTCATAACAACTCAAAAGCAATATTATTCACACATGAATTACTATTTTCACTTAAAACAACTACGGAAAAACAAATTCAAGTTATAACGAGATTGAAATAAACCAGTTTTTATTGGCAAAAATACTGAGTAAAATGTTCTCAAAATACTTGATACACCCACTCTGTGAGTCTGTGTTCATCAATGTGTAATATTTTGACCATACCTTCAATCATGCTTAGTTTATTGTTTAAACGAATATGCGTGTCGTCTATGTTCATGATCAGTTTTTAACTACCTGTTGGTGATCATTTGTAAGGATGTTCAAAAATAGTGACCCAAATATAAATTCTTGTGATACTCCTGATACAAAATGATATGCAATACTTTTTTCTACAACAACCCTGCCGTGACCATTGCAAAACATTGAATTACTCTCTGACTTGGAAAAACGGAAAATTCTTATTTTATAAACAAGAATTTTATGATTCATGTTGAATGAATGCAGAAGGCGTACCCTAAAAAATGCACGGGCCGATGCTCGCATAAACGAATAATCGTTTACTGTGTAAATTTTAAAACCAAACAACTTTTATTTAAATACAAAACTGGATTTATTAATAAACCACCGTTCACAAAGTGATAACTAAGACTCAACTTAAAGCTAAACTTCTGGTAGCACGAATGCTTTTATCTCGACATCCAGTCAGCTGATTCAACAGAAAGCGTTTGCACATCCGTTATATTTCGCCTGCATGTAAACTGATCCTGTTGCACTGGAACCGTGGGAATTTATTTGATATGCTGAGTCAGTCAATCTCTAATATCTGACTGACTTGATGACATGGTTTGCGGTATGCATGTCGCAGGGACACTGTATCGAGGTTCGACGTTCACTATTTCTGTTGTGATAACAGGCATATTCACTGGTGGAATTTTCACGTTCTTATTAATCTTTCGCAAAGTACACAAAGCAATAAGTATAATCACCAGGAAGATACGAGTAGTACTCTTATCATCCATAGTGTGTGATATCATCGTTTGATGTTAATAATACTAAGGTTGTGTACGTATCCCAAGCTGATTTTGTCACTTCAACCAATAATATTAGTCAGTGCGGGAGGAGGGATTTGTAGCTTTAATTGTCATTTTATACAACTAGAGAATGTCCTATTTTTCAGCTGAATAGTCTCGTTAATAAGTCTGATCGCGTAAGTACCAGATAAGACACTTGAAATATTATTTGAAATAAGTTCGCCTTTAAAGTTAGTAAGAAAAATGGTATCGTCAAAAGTCATTAACTTTTTTTTATTTATTACGTTTATAATTTACCTCAGAAAATAACAGAAAATTATAGTGATAAATTCGTAATTTTCTAAAAAGTGGTATAACTTCATCGCTTTTTAGGTGCTGAGGGAAACAACTATTTTGAACACTAAGTTTAAACAAGTAATATGAGTATATGAGTCCATCACATAGAAGCACATTTTCTTCAACAATACAATTCGTTTGAAGGCACTACTTGCATGCCACCCTTTGAAAACCTGGGCTACTCGTATGCAGCTATAATATTTTCTGAGACCTTACGCAATGCTTGTTCTTCGCATATTGCAATGCTGTTTATGGTACTCGTATAACAATATCCCATTATATCAAACGTCTATTTATGGCTATCAAGCATTCGTTCAAACTCCAGGTCGGTTTGATTGTTTCCACTAATCGAATTAATGGGAGTTTCGAGGAGATTTTAAACTCGTTATTCTTTACCTTTGGCATATGCAGGATATATTGTGCAACAGCATAGTCTGGTTAGTAAAGACCGAGGGATTTCCGTACTCTATTGCGTGCATTTCATTTCTATATGGCAATGTATCCGTTTCGGCAATGATCCTATCTACGAGTATTTCCTCTTTATCCAGAAGACTCGTGTTTACTATATCGTTCTTCGCCATTTCGCATGTGCGCACTACGTGGTAAAACTCTTCGTTCATACTGTATATTTTTTCGATTTTTTTGCACTTGTAGCTTTAATTTCGTTGCTGCACTTATTAATCATCCAATTGATGTTCTACGTAATTTCTTTTCTAACACGAAAGTCTCCAACATCTGGGTTTCCGGCAACCCACTTCCATGCTGATCCAATCCAATTAATACATCCCTTTTGTCTCTGTGGTGTCAGTTTGAGTAAATTTAAGCGATTAATTATTTGCTGGAGATACTCGTTATTATGCTAAAACGGCTTTCTTCTCCGGCTCTTTTATAGTGGTACTCGCATTTACGGCTTCTGTTATTTCTTCCTTAAAGTGTTCGAATTTTACTAAATCAATAATGTGAATCAGTACAAAATATCGGTCGATGATACGGCCTTGTCCGTCTTTAGTTGAGACTATAGGTGCCTCGTAGTTGAACGGCTGGAATATATATGTGGAAGTTAATGAAGATAGTCTGTAAGGACTACTGCCAATAATATTTACGTGCTAAAAATGTTATGCATAAAAATGTTTTAAAATGATTTTAAATCATCCGATTATGTGAATATAAATGATCTTTATTATTTACTTATACAAAAATTGTTAATATTATAAGTAAATAAATACGTACAATAAATTTTGCGTGCTAAAAATGTTTTGCCTAAAGTTGTTCTAAAATGATTTTAAGGCATCCGATTATGTTAATGTAAATTGTAAATGATCTTTAGTATTACTTATATAAACATTGTTAATATTATAAGCAAATAAATATATACAATATTACGATGTTTGAGTACAGTACCCCAAACTATTTAAAAGTAGTTAAGAAAAGAAAAAAAATTGTTTGTTCTTTTATTGTACTAAATGTGCTTCCTAGAAGAATTTTCAAATAGTCTTAATGTGGTTATATTGGGGAAAAAACAAAAATTAGCACTAATTTTAATACTTACTGCTTTTTTTTATAGACATATATTTTTAACATAGGTTTTGTAAATTATTTTTCCACCGGCTCTTTATTGTTCCTTGCTTTCTTTGTGGAACAGGGACTTTTCTTGGCTTAGGTGCCAAGGCGACTTGATCTTTTCAAAAAGTTTTGGGACTACATCTTTTTCAGTTGTGTCTCAGAATCATTTAATTTTGTTTTTCGGAGATTACTTCCTTTAGGTCCCAATTAATTTTGGCTTTAAAGTGTAAAAGATTTTGGAAGTTAATTCTCTGACGCATATTAAAGAAAGCATCAGATCGTTTCCTTTTTGTTACAGAGTGGATAGTATAATAGTAGCTCCTTAACGCGCAATCCTTTATACTAGTTTTGTTAATGGGACTTACAAGGCTTCGTTCAATATCTGTAACCGGTATTCTGACAACAGTAAATTAAGGTAATGCCTTAATTAATTTATTGCTTCGCCAATTTTGAAAACTTACCGATGCAACTGATAAATTTTTTATTTTGGATTTCCATCATACCCATGTGAAATAAAGGGTGATTTATTAAGCGTTTGGTTTTTTAAAAGAAAACACAGAAAAATTGTAAAAGTGCATACAATTTTTATTTGAGTTAATAAGTCAATGCTTGCAATTTATTTATTAAGGATTATTTTATGTAAATGTTGACCATGACTACGTCTTACGTGGTCCATACGGACGCCCGCTACCGTTTAATGATTTCGAACTTTTTTTGCCCAAAATGCACAAGTTGGACCTTGTCGACATTTGATTTCAGTTAGACGGAGCTACATGCCACACAGCACCCGAAGTAATGCACCAATTGAGAAATCAACTCAGTGAGCAATTTATCTCTCGTTTTGCACCGGTGACCGGCTAGATCGTGCGATTTGACACCGTTTGACTTTTTTTTTATGGGGATACGTCCAAGCACTCAAATATTCCGATAAACCAGCGTAAATTGCAGCCGTGGAAGGAAATATTACACAAGTTATTAGCGAAATACCAGCCAATTTGCTCGAAAAAGGGATTCAAATTGGACTCTCCATATAGACCAGTTAAAACGTAGTCGTGGTCAACATTTACATGAAATAATCTTTAAAAAATAAATGGCAACTGGATTTATCAGCTCGAATAAAAATGTTATACATTTTTGCAATTTTCCTGTTTTTTTTTTGAAAATTAAAAATCACCCAATACAACTGATGTTGGCTGAAATTCCGGTCTAAAAGGGTGTCTGTCATATTTGTTATTCCACCTACCATTAAGGTGCTTGAGTATTTATTGATGAGACAGGCAAATATATATTTTCAAGGATCTGCTCGATTGTGTTTCGATGTGCCTTTTTATGTTCCTTAAGAATCGGCGAGGCCAAGCGTTCTTCTTTCTTGGCTTCTTCTACCACTCTATGTATGATCCAAATTTTATAATTTTTAAGGTTGTCTACATAAACTTTTTGAAGATGACCTAAGAGGGTTTCAGGGACTCTAATTCCGCTCAATATGTTGGCTCGCAATTTCGGTTTGAGGAGACTAGCAAGACTTGTCTTTGTCGGGTTCCTCATAAGTCTCTAATCCACTTCCAATTTCGATTATCATTTTGTTTCTAGAGATGTTGGGAGGGGCTTCGGCATGAGGAATTAAATCTGAACCATCCTGTTCCGCACTATGCTTGGTTCCATCTATAGATTTTTGGCTTGCAATCTCCGGACTTGAGTTATCCTCCGGGGTAGTTTCACCTGTTGAATTTTCTCCTACACTCGTTCGGTAGACGAGTGCTTTGCAATTGAAGTAACACTATTCTTAGCTCAGCGGGTGCAGAGTGAGAAAAGGGATTGATTTGCGTTCACAGTTACATTAAGGCACTTGCAACGATATTTACCTTATCTGGTTTGTAAATCAACTCATAACTGTATTCTTCAATACGAGCTTTTCAACATTTTACTTTCGCGTTGTAATTTCTATTTTCCAAGGCGTAGGTCAAGGGCTGATGGTTAGTGTAGATTCGGATCATTCTTGCACCGTATAGTGTTCCGGTAAATTTTCCCGCGACAAGTTTGGTTCTCATTTCCTTGTGAAGTTCTTTTGTTCTGTCTTTTCTTTGAGTGTGAACACCTCTGGCGGAGGTGTAGGGTATCCATGGTCCCATCAGCTAGTGGTCCGCCAACCCCAGACCTCGGAAAAAAATCCTCGTAGATTGTACGAGCAGCTTTCTCCGTAGAGGAGAATAAGGAGGTTCGGTCGGTGAAGCCCTAAAGGCATTAAGGGGACTTATGGCGAGCCAGGAGCTCAAGGTATGACAAGAGGTCCACCAGGAAAACTATTATCGGAGCCCTTAGGATAGACGGAAGACTCGTAACGGGCTGCATCAAACAGGACGTCTGAAAGTAGACGTGTATTGATGGTCCTTTCAAGCCAGGCACTCCAACACGATGTTAACGGGTGGGCGAAGACCGTCCCTGGAGTGTAGGCTCCAGCCAAGTAACCGGAGGCTTAAGTAATACACACATCCTGCAACCGATGTGGGTACAACGTCGAGCCGATCGATCGATGGGTAAAGAGACGACGATCTCTTTCATAGTAACACCCCAACGAGGGAGCAACCAAGGAGCACCAGTGGTGTTCAGGCTGACGGCTGGCATAATCGGGCACACCCCAACGACGCACCAGCTTTAAAAGTCAGGTTCGATGGGTGAAGGGATGACGACCCATTTATAAGCCAGAACCCTACCGATGGAGCACGGAAGGAGCAGCAGAGGCATGTAGGCGGACTGGCAAGTATTTACAGAGCCTCCGACGAGGTAACAAAGAAACACACATCAACAAGCAACAACAAACAACAGCAAGTATAGTAACAACAACAAACAACTACAAATAACAAAATTAAAAACTACAAAACCGGCCGTGGCCCGAGGGCAGAGAGGCCAGGGCCCAGAAACAAAAAATAAATAATTGTAAGCAGTGACACGCTATTGGTTAGTCCCCCCCCCCTCCTCCGCCACCCACAAATCTGAACGCCGATCCACCGGAGTAATTAGGGATTCGCGGTACAAAAAAAAGTTGCAAGAGGAACTGTACTTTGTACGCTAAATTTATTAGCGTAATTCGATAGGGGAAAAGTACCCGGCGAACAGAAAAGAAAGAAACACAGCTTCTTGCAATTTTATTGTAGAATCCAATGATAGGGGAAATAGTAGGCATAGTTAGGATCCACAGCTTTCATAAACTCTCTCAGTAGAGTTCCCAGTTATCTGTGGACGTGGGAGTGAACTTCGAGACTGAAGAGTATAGTGTGAATGTGTAAAATGAAATACTTGAGGGGCATAGCTGGACACAGGTGCACACACTAGCAAAACTTGGTAGTGTTGTAGCTAATAACCCCATTGTTTGGTCCGCTGGAGTTAAATAAATGTTTTTTTTTTTTTGTTTTTTTTGCTTGATTTCGTCAATGGATGTGGTAATCTTCAAAGATGCGGTAGCCCGTGCCACCAACATGCACGATTCGCAACACCCATATGTCCATATCCATAGCAGGAGTGTGCCTACGTACTAATCCACACCCCTACGACCTTCAACCACTCTCCCCTCTTTGCCTCTTGCCGGTTCGATGGTCGCCTAAGGTACACCCTCTTCATCTCATCCGCGAGGATGTTTATTGGGATCATTCCAGCTAAATCGTAGGCTGCATCAACCGAGATTGTACGGAGTCCACTGATCACTCTGATTGCACAGAGCCTGTGAGCTGATAATAACTCTCTCCTACACTCATTTGTTACCAGCGCGCCCGCATTCGGGAGAGTGCGGTAGAATATCAAGCAGGCATATCTGCTATAAGATGATGGTTCTCCGGGTGGCTTATTGCCCTTTCGAAGCAGCACTAGGTGTTGCAGCTTCCATGGCGTAGGGAATATCCCCTCCTCTAGACACCTATGCATCGTCGCTAAGAAGATGTCCGGTCTCGTCTTAATAGCCACCTTCGGGATGCCATTAGGTCCAGGTGCTTTGGTATCTCCATTTTTTTTGCATGCAGCAAAAAGTTCTTCCGACGTGATGGCAGGGATATCTTTCATATTGATCTCCATTGTGATGGTGACCATAGTAGTTGGTCTATGCGGGAATACATGCTCTACTCTAGTCTTTAGCATTGCTGGGCAGGTTATTGGTGGGGACCTGTTGCCTTTGAGCTTCTTCATCACCACTCTATACGCTAAGCCCCAGGGGTCTACGTTAGCCTCTTCGCAGAGTTGTCTAAAACTCCTTGACTTACTCTTTTTAATTTTAATTAATTTAGTGGGGTATAACGCCCCCATTTATTTCGTTTAATACAAGCTTAAAGCAACTTAAAAACTAGGACTTAAAAACTGACAAGAGTTAGGGGTTAGGAAGTAAGGGAATGGTGGATTAGGTCAAATTTAAGACGAGAAGTGCTCAGGTTAAAATCAAAAAGGGTGAGGTTTGAGTTGACCTTACGGAGCATGCGGGAGATTGGTTCGTTAGAGTCATAAGAGGTACGGTGGGTTGGGATATAGAAGAGACGAGGAGAGCGTAAAGTACGAGGGTTAGTGTTGAAGGAAATAGAATTGTAAAGGGAAGTGCAGTCCACAGAACCGGAGAGTAGTCGATGAATGGAGAGAATGTCAGCTACGTCTCTGCGTTTTTCTAGGTTAAGAAGTTTGAGGCGGTCGCGATAGGAGGTAAGATAAATGGGTCACTCCAGGGTAGTCAACGAAGAGAAAACCGAAGAAAACGACGTTGAATGTTCTCGATTCGGGATATATGAATTCGCTGAAAGGGGGACCATACTTGGGGCATATTCAAGGAGGGGCCGGACAAGGGTAATGTAAAGTGACCTTGTCATGTCAAGTAAGGGTTGCAAAATTCTTTAGACCAACGTTTGATAAAACTGAGCGATGAGTTGGCTTTTAGAATTATCTCATCAACATGCGAACGGAAGTTTAACTCCCTATCGTATAAAATTCCAAGATCGCGAAACCTAGGGTACAGGTTGCTCATGCAGAAAATATTAAGTTCAAAGCAATTTTTTAGACACCAAGGGGAGAAAACCTATCGAGGTCTTCTAGAAGGAGAACAGAGTCCTGGGGTGAAGAAATAGTTTTGGAGAACTTAGTGTCATCGGCGTAAGCGGATACGGAGCAATGTTTCATAATCTTCTCAAGATCGTTTATAGTTAAACTAAAAAACAGGGGACCTAGATGGCTGCTTTGTGGGACACCAGAAGTGGCTAAAAACGGGGTTGAGAGGGCTGACCTAAAGCGAACGCTATATTAACAGTTCTCCAGATAAAAAGATATCCATTTTAACAATATGGGGTCAAAACCGAGGGAAGACAATTTGAAAAGGATCAGTTGATATGATATTTTATCAAAGGCATTAGCAAAATCTGTAGCAATAACGTTAATTTCGTTGCCATTTTCTAGGGCTGAAAGCGCAAAGGATACGAATTCAACTAAGTTTGTAGTAGTTGATCTACCTTTTAGAAATCCATGCTGACTGGGTGATATAAGTGATTTGCACTGAAAGCTGAGAACTTCATATAAGAAACTTTCGAACATTTTACGTATGTGAGAAAGCTTAGCAATGGGACGGTAGTTGGTTACTTCATTCTTTGATCCCTTTTTGTGAACAGGGGGTATGAAAGAGGTCTTCCAAACTTGGGGGAATTCCCCTTGTGTGAGGGATAGATGAAAGAGGGAGGAAAGTGGGTGCGAAAGATTGGAGGCACACTTTTTAAGAAATATTGCTGGGACATCTGGACCAGATACAAATTCATCATTGAGATTTTGTAACTTTTCTTCGATAAGGCTGGGATCAAAAGGTTGAGAGATCCCAACTGAGAAATTGGGAAGGTACTTCAAATAGATGGAGTCGGGTACGAAGAGGTTGTCTGCAAATGACTGTTTAAAAAAGTTTGCTAAATAATTGGCAATATTATGTGGATCGGTTTATGATATATTATCGAATGAGAGAGAGGGGGGATAACCGTCTGATTTTCCTTTGTAGTTAACAAATTGATAAAATGTCTTAGGATCGTTGATAAGGTTGGTCTGCGCTGTGTCGAGAAAGCGCTGATAGAGGCAGTTATAGGGCTGGGTGAATTGCAGGTAAGTTCCAAGATAGTTAGAGTAGTCATAATAAGAATTGATACGAAGAAAAACTGCCCATAATTTGTTTCTTCTGTTTCGTAAAGAGCGAAGTCTTCTGTTGTACCATGGAGGTGAAATAGATGATGTTTTATGCCGTTAAAAGGGGACGTAGAGAGAAATGGAATTAAATATTTCACTGTAGAAAATGGAGATAGCATCAGATAAGGAGAGGTTGGTAAAATCAAAAGAACATTTGCTAAGGTAGGTATTGATTTTGCGAAAATTAGCTTCATGGAAGTTGTAAGAGAAGATGGTAGTTGAAGAAGTGGGCTGGGATGGAGAGTTATGGAAAAATGAGAGAAGAAGAGGGGGGTGAAAGTTGTCGATAGTTGATAGGATAAAGGGACACAACGTTACTGTGGAGTTAATAGGATCACTAGTGAAAAAAAGGTCTAGTTGCCTACCGATAGAATTAGGGACGTCACTTACTTGACACAGGCTTGAGTCAGTTATGCTATCAATGAAAAGACATTCCTTGGATGAACTGACGTTTGACGCGGTAAAAAATAAGTGATCATCCGATGGAGTCCACTTTAGCAGGGGCAGATTAAAGTCACCAAATATAAGGATATCGTCGATGAAATCACTTAGGTCAATTAGTTGGTCAATTGCTTTAATAGCAAGGATGTAGGATCCAATATGTTGAGCTGGGAGAATGTAGCAACACATAACGCACAGGGACCTGTTGGGAAGTGTTATTTTAATTGAAACAAAGTCAAGTTTAACATAAGAAGAGATAGCGATGAGAGAAGAGTTGAGGTTATTGTGAATGGCAAGTAGGACACTCCTACATGGAGAATCAACTTTAGGGATGGCAGGATCATTAAACACAGGGAGAGAGTGGTTGAGCAGTGACGGTGTTATTAGGGAAGGGCGTGTGTGTTAGAGGTTGACTGCTGGGAGTTTGAGTTGTAGGTGTTAAGTCAAATGAGACACGTTGACGTCGGGCTTGGTTTGGGGTGGAATAGAGGGAGTTGGAATATGGGTGGGAGGCTTAAAATTAGGAAAAATTTTAGTTTTAAAGCTCCAATTGGAGCTGGGTCTGCTTTGAGAAGAGGAGGTGGGTCTTAGCAAATTGGATTTTGGGTAAGACGGACTGCTTGACTTTATCCTGCTTCTTGGTCGTATTTTCCAACCATTTGCAGACACGCATCTTTCCAAGGTTGAAATTGTTGCTGGCTGGATTATGGAATAGCCATTCGTATTTGGCCGGAATATTGAGCTTGAAGCTGCACTTACTTCTGTGATGAGATGTTGGAAGTAAATTGCAGTGGCTAATGGTGATGCCATATTTCTTTACGAAGAAATTCGAGATCCAATCAGCATCAGCGTTTGGTGGGGCGCCATTGATAAGAAACGTAGTGACCAATTGATTTTTCGAAGCAAGCTCTTCAAGTCTACGCTGCCATTCGGAAGGTGTCCAAGTTGAGTTGAAGTGATTGATAAACTTCCGTGGGGCAGCGATTGGAGGTGTTGACATAGATGTGTTCTTTATTGTCAAGTTGTAAGAAACTTCGCAGGAATCAGTAGGTTGAACCGTCCGCAGATGACTTGTATATGGGGGTGAGCGTGAATCCATTTCAGGTACCATTAATTCAGCCATTAGCGATATATTATAGGGAACATTCTGGTAAGGCTGCGAGAAGTTTGGTCTGTCAACGATTTTGCTGTTTATTGTTGCGATGTGATATTCAATATCGCATACGAGGGATCGAGTCGCAGTAAGTTCATCACTGCCATCGTTCACTTTGTCGAAGATAACTTCGAGCATAGGATCAGATTGTTTAGGAGATGGTTGTTTGCGTAACGAGGACTGGAAATGAATGTCAATGTCGTCACGCAGAGAGCTTATCAACTCGCAAGCTTTTTGGTTGGATATAACTTGCGTAGAACAGATGGCTTTGATGTCACTTAACACTTTATCCAGGTGACGTAAGGGAGTTTCTTCATTCCTGGATCTCCCGGAGTCTAACTCGACTAGACTTGCAATTTGTTTATCCATATGCTTTGCTTTAGATTTTATTAGTTCGGCTGAGGTCTGCACTGAGTTCCGTAACTCTTCAACACTTTTAACACTGCTTTCGATGACCGAAATTTTGTCCGTGATCTTTTTCGCGGGTGCGTCTTGGTAGGAGTCATTGGAATCACTTAGGAATTTTATTGCCAAAAGAACATGCGAGAGTGAGATACACTTGCACTCATCACATAGGAAAAGGAGGTTATCAGAGAATTCCTTGATAAACACCGTATTTCTTTTGTTTAACCCGACACAAACGGCATAAGGTGTTTTGTCCGTAATTTTCAATTCAAGAGATCCCTTACCGCTGGTGGGGGGAAATCTTTTAAGTGAAACTACTTCGTTGACTCTTAATAACAAAAAGCGATTTTATTTATTGAATAGCTTCAATTTAAACAGAAATTTTGCTTACTTTAACAGAAAGAAATTTGTACAGAAAATTTGCTTATTTAACAAAAAAAGAATTAATATACAATTGACACTTGAGCGCGACAGGTAAACGTACTTTTTGTCTATTCGACACTTTACGTATTGTGCGGTTGCAACTTGAGTCATTAAATTGTTGTTGTCACAACATGCTGGGGCCTCTCTCAAACTGACGAAACACAAAAATCGGTGTCTGAAAAAGTTCCTCCACCTTCAATCCGCTTCTCATCTTTAGACTGTTGAATGATTATTGATTGATTTGTCTTCCTTCTCAGTAAAATGACGCCAATTGTAACAGCTACTACCAGAAATACCGTTGACCCCAGAAGAGAATATTGATGTACCCTATGGGTTTTTATTTCCTTCAGAATATGTTCTTGACTTCGTTGTAGCTCGATCGAATGTTCTAATTTTGAGATCTCTAACGACATATCGGTTTTCAATACAATGGGACTTTGCTCTCTTTTATAGTTAAACCTAGTTAACTTTTTAGAAAGATTGAAAGATGGTAGAAAAGAAGATGTTATTTTTTTGATCATTGTTTGTCTACCAATGATTGTCATCATTTGATCATGGATCATGCAATCTGCCGGCAATTTCAATATCCCACTACCCTTTAAGGTAGTGTGTGACCGATTGAAGTCACAGTCAATGTTGATTGTAGTTGTACCCGGAACACTATATATCAAAGAATTCGGATGATGCATTTCAATCCAATATGTTTTAATCGGAATGTTGTTCGTCAGGCATGAGTCCAAAAGCTCAGTGTTGTGGTGAATTAGGCTCATTTCACAAGAGCTGACCGAAGCTCCTGATGTATATATTGGGTGTTGAAGTCTACACCAGTAATTATCGAGGTGTCTCTCCTTGCAAAGGGAGAATTCAGATCTATCAAGAGGGTAAAAATGGTTTCCCTTTAGATTCACAAGCAAGTAGTCTGAAGTTGCCACAATGCAAGTGAAATTCCCACTATGGAAAGTAGGAACTGGTAACACTTTATATATCTTAAATTCCTCATTAAAAAGAAGTGAGAGTGTTATTTCTATTATTATATTTCTGCCAGTCAACCTTCCTCTTGAACTCAAGCTTTTGTAAAGTTGAAGGATGGATTCATGCTGCCTCTCTCCTGGTATCATTAATGAACGCGGTATGTTTTCGTGTATCCTGGTCAATTCATTTTTATACTGTTGAACTGTCAGAATTAGTGGATGTACCTTTCCCGTTTGTGTTGACAAAATAATGTCTAGTAAAATATTCTGTGTTGACTGATAGTTAAACATTATCAGAATAGCGTTGATAGCAGTTGACGAAAATAGCTTCAAATTGCTGTATTTGTCTACATTATCCTTAATTTTGGCTACCACTTCATTCAGCGATTGAATCTGTTGTCTTGTGTCCAACTGTTCTCTTTTGAATATATTTATGGTAGAGTCAATTATGGTTGTTTGGTTTTTCATGAGTTGCAGCACATGGTTTTCGTTTCCTTGAATAGCTTCAATTGTTTCTTCATACTGTTTGGCGAACCGTTGATCAAGTATTCCAAATAACTCGTTCGTAATCGTTCCTACAAAGTCAAATGAAGAGCGCCGTTGTCTTCGCATAGAGTCATCATTCGCATGCAATAAAATATCGTTGTTTAGTTCAATTTGCTGAATCTGGCGCTTAAATTGGCTTAGTATCCCTTCGCACATTATTGACTTGACTTCAGCTATGTCTGTGGATGAGCACATTGTTTCCATTTGATTAACACTTTCCTTATAGGTTTCGAACTCCAACCAATATGATGTTATGTTGAAAAATACGATGGTTTTCCAAGAGCTCGAAATAAGACTCGCTCGTCCTACATCCTCAAAGTATATTCCTGGCTGGTTTTCAAATGGAGTGAATTCGACCTTATGTTGTTAATCAGTTGGAGTAGCTTTGACTGAGTTCATGATTCCTAACAGTATAAAAATCCAAAACAGTGAGCTAGGTTTCTTATTCGATGAGTTTTTAATAGTTGTTAACACTTGTGGTTTTCCTTTGCTTTCTCGAATATGTTTGATTGTTGAATCAGGTTGTCCTGACTCTATAGGTAAACGACACAATTTTGCTATTGGCCGTTTGATGTGTTTATTGCTGCTAAACACTGTTGCCGCTCGAACCTCATTATCCTTACCAGGGTGAACTTCAGAAATTCTACCCATTACCCAGGTTGTTGGTGGTAATCGATCTTCCTTGATGAGAACAATGTCACCAACCTTGAAGTTCTCTTCCTTCTGTTTCCATTTCGTTCGCTGTTGAAGCTGAGACAAATATTCAGAAGACCAAGTTTTCCAGAAGTCTTGGGTAATTTTTTGTAGCAGCTGCCAACGGGAGCGGTATGTTTTAGTCTCATCGATAATTGGTTCGGGTGTTGCATTAATAGCGCTTCCTATGAGAAAGTGGCCAGGAGTAAGAACGGTCAGATCACTTATATCGTTTTCGATTGCCGTTAATGGTCGGGAGTTAAGGCCCGCTTCTATTTGGGTTAGCACAGTTGTCAATTCTTCAAATGTCAATGTTCTGTCTCCAATCACTCGCTTAAGGTGATATTTGGTTGATTTTACACTTGCTTCCCACAATCCACCAAAGTGAGGTGACGCTGGTGGTATAAAGTGCCATTGGGTTCCATACATTGCGAGTATGACCGATGTATCCCTTTCAGATTGTTTGATTGAAGCTCGTAGTTGCTGTTGAATTTCTTTACTGGCTCCAACAAACGTTGTGCCATTGTCACTGTAAAAATGCGAACATATTCCCCTCCTCGAAGTAAATCGTCTTACTGCTGCTAAAAAAGCTGCTGAAGTAGGATCACTAACCAGCTCAATGTGTACTGCTTTAGTTGTAAAGCAAACGAAAATGGCAATGTAGCCTTTTGTTGATCGGTTGCCTCTTTCTTTGTTGATAAGTATTTGAAGGGGTCCTGCATAGTCAATTCCTGTGTGCGTGAAAGGTCTTGCTGGGGTTACTCTAGCAGCTGGTAACACACCCATTTGTTGAGAGTTTGGTTGTGCAATGAAACGATAACATCTTATGCATTTGTGTATAACTTCTCGGATTGCTCTTTTTGCTTGTGTTATCCAATACTGTTGTCTCAGTTTTGCAAGTGTAAGTCGAACACCACCGTGTAGTGTGCTTGCATGTGCGTCTTCAATGAGTAATTTTGTAAGTTTTTCACCATGCGGTAAAATATATGGGTGTTTTTGTGAATTCGATAATTCTGAATTTTGCAAACGACCACCAACTACCAAAATGTCGTCATCATTTAATTGGGGGCTCAATGATAGTATTTTACTTCGTTTACCCAACTGTTTTCTTGTTTTAATGCACCTTAGCTCTTCGGGAAAAACTATTTGTTGTATAGCTCGTATGATCGCGTTGCGAGCATCTTTGAGTTCCTTAGCTGACAAAGTGGTTATTTCCTTAATAGCGCATTTAATTCTAGTTTGAGAGTCCTTTACTTTTTTATACTGCTGCACTCTAGTTTGCTTTGGCTTGTGATCTTTGCAACTGGCAATAAATCTTCTGCAATAGGCCGCTACTCTTATTAACTTGTTGTAACAAGAATATCTTTCAGTTATATCATCAGTGATTTGTATCCTTACTGTCATAACCTTTCTTGTTTCGGGAACGTCGACCGATGCATATTGGTTTTGTGATGGCCAATTATCAGAATTTCCTTCTAGCCATTTTGGACCCTTCCACCATAGTTGATTGTTCACCATAAATTCAGGTAAGCAACCTCTAGAAGCACAGTCAGCTGGATTTTCTGATGATTGCACATGTTTCCATAGTTCGGGTTTGATTGCATGTTGTATCTCTGATACCCTGTTGGCAACAAACGTCTTCCAGGTCGATGGACATTTCTGAATCCAAGCTAAGGTTATTGTGAAATCAGTCCAGGCGTATACATTACCAACTTGTGTGCCATATGTCCGTAATGTGTCTGTCATTAATTTTGACAGTAAATGAGCTCCGCATAACTCCAATTTGGGAAGTTGAAGTTTCATGCGTATCGGCGCAACCTTTGTTTTTGCGCTTATAAGTCTGGTAACAAAGTGACCATTGGACAAGGAAACTCTGGAGTAAATTACCGCTGCATATGCGGCTTCTGAGGCATCACAGAAACCATGAAGCTCGATTTTCTTGCAATTGTCCGACTCTATCCATCTTGGAATTCTAATTTTTTCGACTTCAGTGATATTCTTCTTTAACTTGTTCCATTGTTTTTGTAACTCCACTGGAAGAGTTTCATCCCAATCGATTTCCGACTTCCAGATTTGCTGCATCAGAATTTTTGCTTTTACCGTTACTGGGGCTAACCAGCCAAGAGGGTCGTACAGCTTAGCTATTTCGGATAAAGTTTGACGTTTTGTCTGTGACATCTGCTTTAAAGTGATCGCGTCTAAGTGGGTCTTAAACTGGAATGTGTCACTTATTGGGCTCCAATGGATGCCTAATGTTTTGATGGTGTCATCGACGGCAAAATCGACTTTGTTTACATTTCTTGATTCGATTGGAATATCCTTAAGCAGTCTTTTGTCATTTGCAGCCCATTTTCGCAGGTGAAACCCAGCCTTCTCTAACATATCAATGAGTTGCCTTTGTGCTTCTTTGCATTTTGTGATTGTGTTTTGTCCGGACATTACGTCATCAACGTAAAAATCATTTTCCGCTATTTCCGAGGCGACTGGAAACTGCAGTTTTTCGTCTTCAGCTAGTTGTTGTAGCGTTTTTATTGCCAAATATGGTGCTGACGCTGTACCATAAGTAACTGTGGTAAGTTTATACTCCTTGATGGTTTGGTTTTTGGCACTTCGCCATAATATCCGCTGATAATCTTGATGATCCTTATGTAACTCAATTTGGCGGTACATTTTCTCTATGTCTGTACTAAAGACATATTTGTGTTTCCTCCATCGCATTAATATAGTAGCTATATCATCTTGGAGCCTTGGGCCTACTAGCATTAAATCGTTTAGGCTTACATCGGTTGATGTTTTAGCTGATGCATCGAAGACGACTCGTAATTTTGTGGTTAAGCTGTCCGGTTTTATGACAGCATGATGAGGCATGTAGTATGGTTTTTTCTCCTGCGGATTGTTTGATTCCACTTCGATCATGTGACCGAGCCTTAAGAATTCGTTCACCTCATCAGTGTATTCTAGCTTGAGTTGTGGATTTCTATCGAATTGAGCTTCAAGTTGACAAAATCGTGCAAATGCTCTGTTTTTTGATTCTCCTAATTTGCTGGTATTAGTTGTTTCTTTATTAAAAGGGATTTTTACTACATATCTCCCATTGTTTTTCCGGTAGTGTGTTTCTTTATAGAACGCTTCACAGTCTATCTCCATTTGTGTTTGTTTTCTTGGTTGTGAAACTTCCTCCAACTCCCAAAATTGTTGTAGTTGTTTATCAACTGATTTTTGGGCTACAAGTCCAATGATTCCTTTACTCCAAGAAACTTCAGATTTTGCTCGTCCTGATATAAGCCATCCTAACCGTGAGTTTTGGGCTATTAGGGAAGTTGCGTCATCCCTTCTTATACCATCGAGAATAACATCTCCAAATATATCGGCTCCGATAATTAAGTCTATAGTTCCAGGAATATCGTAGGTTGGATCTGCCAACTCTATACCTTTAAGGTCTCCAAAGCTCACGCGTTTTACTTGGTTTGATGGAAGTTGGCTTGTTAGTTTAAGCAGAACAAGGGCTTCAACCTGGAGGTTGAGCTTTGATGGAAACCATGAAGTTATTGTGAACTCGACTTTGTGTTTGGACGTGCCGGTTTTCATAGCGCCTAAGCCACTCACTTCAATGTTCACTTCTTGTTTCTTTAGCTTTAATAATTGCACAACTGATTCCATTATTAACGTTGCTTGAGCACCTGGGTCAATAAGTGCTCGTATCTTGACACTGTGGCCATCACGGCTGCTTGCATAGACAATTGCTGTAGCTAGAACAACATTTCGATCTAGGTAACTATGGTTCACCTGTTTTTGTTGCATTTCCATATGCAACATTGTATGATGCTTCTTGTTGCACTGTTTGCATGTACGTTTGCTTGGACATTGAGTTTGCTTAGCATGTTGCAAGCAGTTATAACAAAGTTCCGCCTGTTTGATTTGTTTACATCTTTCACTTGGCGTTAAGTTGTTGAATGTTGGGCATTTGTATATTATGTGATCGCCCTTGCATATGCGGCATTGTGTTACTGCCTTGGATCCGACGTGGAAATTACGTGTTGTGTGTTTTGCTTCATCCCCACATTTTTGTTGCTTTTTTGCTGGATTCAGAACTTCTAAGGCTTGGTAACGTCTTTCCATGAACTCCAAAAGCGTTTTTAAATCGGGCATTTTATTGGGTTCTGTGAGGCTTTGCTCGAACAAATTTCTGGACTCTAGATCAATTGATTTTGTTATCAGGTGTACAATCATTGGGCCCCATGACGTGGTATTGAAGCCCATATTGTTTAGAGCAGCTAAGCCCTCCTTGATAGCATCCAGAGAATTTTTAATATTATTAGCTGATGTCGAATTTCCTTGATGCCCGGAACTGAGCATTTTGTCGATGTGAATTGACACAATTTTTCGTTCGTTATTACGAGGGCGGGTCAATAAGTCCGTGACTTTTTGAATTTCTGACCTTTTACTGAAACAGGAACACTGCTCCTGTCAACAGGCATCTGTCAGTTGACTCCTGTCAAAATTTAAACTTGCTGCGTCAGTTAGTTTGTGTTTGACAGCTATTTTTATCAGACTACTCACTAATTTGAGGAGAAAATGGAAAAAAGTGAATTTCGTGTGCTTCACTTCACAGGAAGGTTTGGCGTTGTTTAATCGCAATATGGAGGAGTTTTTGCGCCGTTTTGTAACCGTGGACGAAACATGGATCCATCACAACACACCAGAAAACAAACAACAGTCAAAACAGTGGGTTTCTAAGGGTGAATCGGCGCCAAAGAAGGCCAAGGTGGGTTTGTCAGCCAATAAAGTTATGGCGACTGTTTTTTGGGATGCACGCGGGATAATCCACATTGACTACCTTCAAAAGGGAAGAACAATCAATGGGGAATATTATGCCAACTTATTGGACCGATTCAATGACGATTTGAAAAAAAACCGATCTCATTTGGCCAAGAAAAAAGTTCTTTTCCACCAAGACAATGCAAGGGTGCACACATGTGCAGTCGCCATGGCAAAAATCCATGAATTGGGCTATGAATTGCTCCCTCATCCACCCTATTCTCCAGATTTGGCTCCGAGCGACTACTTCTTGTTCCCAAACCTGAAGAAATGGCTTGGTGGAAAAAGATTTGACTCCAATGATGAAGTCATCTCGCAAACAAAGGCCTATTTTGAGGACCTCGACAAATCATTTTTTTTGGAAGGGATAAAAAAATTGGAGAAGCGTTGGACAAAGTGTATAGAGCTCAAGGGAGACTACGTTGAAAAATAAAATTATTTTTTTATCAAAAAATCTGTGTTTTATTCCAAAAGTCACGGACTTATTGACCCGCCCTCGTATATCGAGACTTGAGCGTTTCCCAAGCACTCTCGTAGTTCTCACTCGAAAATGTAAATTGCTGAATTAAATGAAAAGGTTCGCCTTCTAAGTGAGTCCTTAAATATTCCATTTTTTCTGTAGTACTTAGACTACTTTTGTTATGAATTATTGCAACAAACAGATCGTAGAATGATTGCCACTCCAAGTAATTTCCTTTAAACGTAGGAATTTTTATTGGAGGTAGTCTAGACTCTGTTTGCCTTGTTTCTTCTCCTCGGTTTTGTTTGTTAATTTCACCTAGCCTGGTCGCCATTTGATGAAGAAATCGATTTATATCTTGTTTCACACCTTTATAGTCATTGTTAGTGACATACTTCGAATTGAGATCAGCTTCCGTAGCATTTGTCATGAATTCTTCATGAAGGTTAGTAAGATTATTCAGTTGCTCTAGCAGCATTTTCTGCTGGTAGTCATGAATTTCTTTGGAATACTGCTCTAAAGTTTCTTCAAATTCTTCAATATTTGATATCACTGCTTCAATTTTTAGTTTTAGTTTTCTTAGTATATGACTTTGGGTTGCTGAGTTTTCCGTTGAACTTGATGTACTAGATAACTGTGCTGGCTTAGTGACTGGAGGAATTATGGCCACCAAGTTGGTTTTTAGTATTTCATACATTTCCTTGACTCGTTCAAACGTATTTCTTCCCATATACGGAGTGTCGTGTGCAATTACATTCTTTACTTTTTCATGATTAAAAGAAAATTTTTCCCAAATTTCGTCAATTTTTTTGATTCGTTCGTCTTTGTACTTCTGAGTTTTTCGGGATGCGCTGTCTTTTCCAACGTTTATTTTTATTTTCTCTAGCTCCTCTGCTAACTTCTTCTGTTCTGCAATAATGATGAAGACTTCGGTTTCATCTATTTTGGAATCCATCGCTGTTATTTTTTATTTAATTAATGTTCTGTTTGATTTGTTTGATTATGTTATACCAGTGTTTTAAGCCCTGGTATACGCTTGAAATTCGTGAGATAATGTTAATAATTTTTCTGTTTTCTCTAACCAGTGTTAGTTGCCCTGGTAACGCCTTATGTAGTATTTGTTTTATGTTTTTCGCTCGAAGGACCAATGTTTTGTCCGTAATTTTCAATTCAAGAGATTCCTTACCGCTGGTGGGGGGAAATCTTTTAAGTGAAACTACTTCGTTGACTCTTAATAACAAAAAGCGATTTTATTTATTGAATAGCTTCAATTTATACAGAAATTTTGCTTACTTTAACAGAAAGAAATTTGTACAGAAAATTTGCTTATTTAACAAAAAAAGAATTAATATACAATTGACACTCGAGCGCGACAGGTAAACGTCCTTTTTGTCTATTCGACACTTTACGTATTGTGCGGTTGCAACTTGAGTCATTAAATTGTTGTTTTCACAACAAAAGGCTTTCCCACAGTAGTCGTGTAGGTCAGTGCGGGTATAACTATTAGGTCGAACTATTGTTTTTATTTTTTTTTTTTTTTTTTTTGTATTGCTTGGTTGCAATTCAATATATTTAGGGGCTTTGCACTGAAAAAATTGCACAGAAAAAAATTAAAGAATTCAAGCACTGAGGTTAAGAACCGGAAAATGCAATTTAACGAAAATTAATTAAAGGGAGAACAAGAAAAACACGTCTGTCTGGTTTGAGTAACTGTCTAGAACTGGCACTTTAATGGCACTTTGCAGTTCCCGCCTCGCCAGTTTAAAGTTGGTTAGCCGTTCTTCGAAATGATAGACTGGGGGGCGCATAGCAGCTATAAAAATTTACACCATTTATCTTAGCAGATACGAAGTGGACGAAGTGGATGGTTCCCAGAGGTCCATATCGCAGCCTTTTTTGTGTTGTCATCTGTCCAGTTGCTTCCGTCTATGGGTTTATACGGTTCGTTTATTAGGCCTACGTCGATTCCTTTCTCCCTTACTGTTTGCGCCAGAAGGTCCTGCGCTGCAGCGCAGTGGTGTAGATGTTTAAATGAATGTGTGAGCGAGCATGCGCGAATGTGTGTATGAGCGTGACGAGAGCTGTAGAACGCAAAAGATTTGGAAGTCACTTTAGTGACGACTACCATAGAGAAATTTGAGAATTGAAACTCCTGCGGGCCGCGCGTTCGTTCAAAATTCTCAAAAATAGACGGGACACGCGACCCGTTATTTAGCATTTTTGAAAATATCGGGTCACTCTACCGGCAAATGTTCCGCTAATTACAAGAAATATAAATTGACGAGCTCCAACGGATCTTTAATAAAGTGGTGGAAAATCTGTTTTTTCTTTTCTTTTGCTGAATTTTTATTTTTGGGAAAGATTTTTCTTTTTTTAATCTATGGTTTTAATTTTCTTTTTTTAAATCGCGAAGGTTTCGTGATTCCTTCTAAATCACGTGGCGCCGTTTTGATGTACCCAAGTCTAGCCATTAAAGCGCTACCTGGTGGAACGCACAGCTGGGATAGCGGGAATCCAGAGAAGTTATTGGGGCAGTTTATACAACTGCAATAAGTGCTGTCACTTCAATATAAAGCATCTCTTCTTCATTCTATTAAGGGATCGCGAAATGTATGCGATTAATCTGTCAGTCTCAAGTACCTCCTGGAATAAGACTGTTCTGATAGCGTAGTTCGACGCATCTGTAGTCAAGTGACATGAATTTCGAAATCGAGGAATGCTAGGATTTCAGATGGTGCTAGCGATAGTTTAAGGTCATTAAAGGCTTGCAGCGCTTCGTCATCTAGCTATAAATGGACTCGCTTGGGTACATTAGCCTTTACATGTGCATTCTCGCCACGTGTTTGATTTTTAAGTAGTTTGGCCACCCTTGTATAATCACAAATAAATTTATTTTAATAAGAGGTTAATCAAAGGAAGTTCTTTAATTCGTTTAAATTGACGGGTGATAGTATTCATTCTATGCAGAAACGTTTTAATATTAGGTCTTAAGCCATCTAATGTTGTGACGTAAACTAGGAATTCGACTTCCGTTTTCATAAAGTGTGTTTTTTTTTTTTCAAATTCACCTTAAGGTTAACCTCTTGTAGTCGTGAAAATATGGTTTCGATATTTTTAAGGTGGTCTTACTCACTGCTGCTAAACACTATTACAATACATCATCGGTGTACACGTAGCACATTTTCGCTCTAAATTCTTTTAATACATCGATTATTTCCTGACCGTTCTTGATTCCAAAAAGTAATCTAGGGAACACAAAATTTCCATAGTCGAAAATGCAGTTTTAGGGATGTCAGAAGTTTTAATCGGGATTTGATGAAAACCGGAAGTAAGGTCAAGAGTAGTGGAATATTTTGCATTGCCTAGGCTGGCCAGAGTGGAGTTAATGTCTGGTATTGGATATGTGTCCGAGATGGTTACTGCGTTAAGCCGTTTCTAGTCGATGACTATCCAATATTGCTTTTCATCCGTTTATTTGGGTTTTTTGGGAACAACCAAAATTGGAGAGTTGTAAGTGCTTCTTGATTGACGAATAATTCCTTCCTCCAACAACTTCTCTATTTCGTTTTCCACCCCCCTTAGCAGACAGGGTAAGAATAACTTTTTGTATTAATGGCTTCATCGGTCATGGTTCTTATTTCGGCCTTCACGGATCTGCTGATTTTCTCGCCACCGCTTATTGGACCGAATATACTATTATATTTATTAGTAAGTTGTTCGAAACGTTTTTTAATGCGAAGTTGACTCCCTTCGACAGTTTCTCTCTAATTGGAATCTTTATATCAGGCTTGATGTTAAGCCAGTTACCTTTCCTGCCTTCTACTTCTTTGAGCCCCGGAAGTAAGTAGAAGGTGAGAAGTGTATTGTTACCTGCATTATTAAAGAATTATCCGCTAATCTTTTCTTCAATCAGGAGCGGAACGATCTTTAAAGCGATTTGGTATTTTTTAGAGATATTTGAAACAGAAGAGATACTGCAATTTTTGTTAGCGCCTGTTACAAGGAACTGGAGATTCTTTCCATCCCGCGTAACATACTCTATTCGATTCCGTAGATTGATCGTCTACTGTTTGGATGTTATATATTTTCTGTTATTTCTTAGGGCGATTATCCGACTTGTCCTTCCTGTTATGCGGGTTCGATCCTTGAGGATGATTCATGTAATTTACTCGGCTTGAATGTATGGATCGGTCCACTTCTGTTTTCTAATGGAGTTTAGATACATTGGGCCTTAGTGGCACATTATTCTCATGACCGCTGGGATTATGGTGTTAAAGAGGTTTGTTGAATTAAGACTGTTTGAATTTCCTAGACGGTAAAGCAGGTTGTATTTCCAGACAGGCAGTGTAAGCTTTTAGAAGCGTTCTCGGTTCCTACATAACCAACATCGTCGAAAGGTCAACGTTCAGACCGTGTACGAAAACATCTAACGCTCAGTTGCCAAAGTTTTCTATCAAGACTTTTACCATATCCCGGGAATAAGATTCCGATTTAATTTTGTTTATTATTGAGGGAACTGATGGTTCACTGCCGAATCTCGAATCTGTTTGTGCGAGTTGGTTGAGCTGGTGTTCCAGCGTCCATATGTCTCTTATATCCTCGTAATACAACGATAGGCATATTTTAATTTCTTAGCAATCATGGTTAATGATATTGTAGGAGATTATCGCAGAGTCCGTATTATCTCTTACCTTACCACGGATGTGTTAAAGGATAGCACGACAAATTGGTTAATTTCGTACTATATGGCAATTCCTGAGGATGCTCTAAACAGTATGTACCAAAGATACGTAACTGGTTGGGTGCGCGTCGAACACTTGTAGTTTCTTAACGCAGGTAATTTACCTATGTCCTTAAGGAAAGCTTCTATTTTAGGACTGCGGAGGAATGGGCTACTCCACGACTGCCTCAGACGTAGGTCGATTCCGGTTTCTACATGAGAAAGCCTCGTTTCGACAGTTTCCAATCTGTCCATCAAATTATTCACAGCACCCCTTAGTTCTGCGATCGCTTTTGGTATTGCGTTCATTTTTTTTATAAAAATATTTTATCAAACGAGTAAGATCAAAAAAATATTTCTAAAACCGTACTTTTCCTCAGCTTGCCATGACAAATAAAAAATTATATATTATTTTATTTTATCTTATTTAATTCTGCCCAAAAAAATATGTGTATTCTTTTAAGAAACACTTATCTAATATACGAGCATAGCATTCCTTGCCAAAAATAAGTTCAATTACCTATTATTAAAAGAATGTATCACATTAAGGAGATTTCTTTTTTTAGTTTTAAGCACTTGCACTTTTTTACAGACTTGACTTAAACTTATTCTACTGCAATAAACTTATTCAATCTATCAACTTTCTTTTCCCAAAGGTATACAGAAGTTTAATATGTAAGATCCAGAAGGTTCGACTCTATTCTCATAGGGACCTACAGTGAAATTAGCATCATGGTCTTGTTTTAATATTGATCCATTGACGAAGGGTATAATAAGATTCTGGCGGTCATTGATCAGGCACAGGTTAAAGGAGAACGTAAAAAGCATATCCTAAGCAAAGACAAGGTGCGGCTGTTATGAACAACTAACATTCACTGCGTAAAGTTTAATACCAAAGAACTTTTATTTAAATTCAAAACTAGATTTATTAATAAACTGCCATTCATGAAGTGAAAACTAAGACTAAATTTAAAGCTAAACTTCTGCTATCACAAATGCTTCTATCCCGCCATCTGTTATATTGCGGGTGCATGCAAACCGATCCTATTGCACTGGGACCATGGGAATGGTTGTGAAGACCCGCTTACACCTGAATATATTTGAATATGCTGAGCCAGTCAATCTCTAATATCTGAATGACTTGACCTTGACCCTAGCATAGGGTGCATAGGGTGCATCGTGTTACCTCGAATGTTTTGGTGCAGTCGAAAAATATCAGAAAAGACAAAAAATATACATCCATCGATAAAGTTATTTCATCTGATCCGCTAGATCACCGAAATCAAGCAGTGTGGGAGCGATAAGTACCTATATGGTGGACCACATGGGAACTCGGTACACCGCGTGCTGTTGACAAACGCCACATGGGCATAGTACCCCGGCGTGGAAATCTCGGACTTTACAAATTCATTTGTATCAATCCCTTGAAAATAATAATAAATAATTATTTCATTTTCCACCTGAAGAGGCGCAGTTATGTATGATTAAGTAGACTGTTATTTATAAAAATGGTCGAGATTTGCTCATGCGGAATTTTTTTTAATGCTATTGATAAGAATGACAAAATTTAAATTGGACTAAATTCAGATGATGATAATCCAGTAACATGTATAACTTTAGCGACTTTTTTTATAATTGGCTCGTTTGTGCGATTTTGTGTACCCTTAAGGTGTTTGCATCTGTGGATGTAGAGTGGGCGAAGGGAAGTTAGAGAAGGAAAAAAGGGAGTTACTAATGTGCTTTGATTTTAAATATTTGCAAGTTATAATGACTAGGAAACAAAGAGCTCTGCAGGGAATTTCATGGTGAGTTGTACGGCTTAGGAAAGAATCACTATATTTCAGAATACGTTCGAAATTGGGCTTGAGGGTATACTGGCAAAGATTATATGAATTGTAATGCTTCTGTCAATTTAGGTATAGCACTGGTTGTGAAAATAGTGATAGAATGACTGTGTAACATTGGCATGGAACAGAGTTGTCTATTCCAAATGCACCCATTTTCGATACAGGAGCCTGTTGATAAACTCTATCAAGACATGCCATCAAATTACCAGTAGATCTGTTGCTATCAAAACCGTACTGCCGGTCATTGAGAAGTTTTCGTATTTTAAGACATTTGAGCTGACGGTTTCTCAGCGTTTCCATGACATTGGAAAGAAAGGACGTATGTGCAATTAGTGTCTAGGAGGATAGAGAAAAATATTATTTTTTGAAGGGATTGGCTGGACAAGTGTTTTCTATCTGTTCAGAAAGACTCCTGAAGAAGATTGATGAAAAAGCTTACACCTCTTTGGGAGAAGGCGAGTTATACTATCTGGACCAGCGGATTTGTGAATGTTAAGATTTTTAAGTACACTTTCTACTACACGAATGCGAAAGTGGATTCGTCATATTAAAGATTAGACGCACTTAAGCGTAGGCGGAGGCAAGCATAATCTGAAAGAGTTGAGGTGGCCGCAAAATGTGCAGCTGGGACATTGTAGAGTATTTTTGTGTCAATTTTGGGTCGTATTGAAATCGTACACGCTTAAGAAAATACGTTGCAGTCGGTCTTAGCTTACATCAGTTTGGTTGACTGAAAAATTTAATATGTTTCTGGGGTCGGTTGGAAATAAAACTCCGTACCATCCGATTGGATGCACACTACCACTTGTGTCACTACTAACCACAAAGGCCACTGTAACCTAACCCAAAGTAAAGTGAAGTGCTGGTAGTTGTTATACATCGTCTTCATCATGAATTTACATTTAAAGTATCAAAATCGATTTCTGAAGTTCACTCTTTCTAACGGCCGACACTAAATTCAGATCGTATATATTTGTATCATCAATTGCTTCAATTAAAGGCTAATTTAGATTTTCCTGAGTTCTATTTTTATTTTCAGTTATTTGAAAATGTATCCAAAGATCAGTAAGTTGAAAACCTTTCTAATATTTCAAGGCTGTACTTAAATTCAAAAATTTCGACAAAAAACTCTGGAGGATTGCGAAAATTAGGTCATGTTTTGAGAAGACAGGCGCTGATTAGATTAGAACAAAGGGGTACGAATATTATATTACTGACAAGAAATACATTTCATACAATATAGGCGGAGCTAGTGAAATGAATTTTAGTATTGATTGGCATTAATTTTAAGGTATTTAGCTTCTTAGTAAACAACTTTAGCTGTCTTTGCAAAGAAGATTACTGATTAAGTCACGACAAATAAAAATCATAAAGTAAACTTATGAAAGGCAAGACAATATTAGCATTTCACATATACTCGTAGGATACTTAATCAGACTTTTGTTTTTATTACTTTTTGAACATTTTACGTAATAGCATTAAATTCACCTCTCCCCTGGCCATATATTAAAGAATATTTATAAAATATACATAATTAAAGAAGAGTAACTGCGAACTGATAACAATGCCGGCAAAATGAGAATAAAATGTTCTGAAATTTGGCTTGGATAAAAATTAATACTCGTAACTATTAGAGTAAATTATTGATATTACTTTGAACAAGACATGAATACATCCCTCAGTTTTAACTTAACTACCAGGTTCAGCATTCATTTCAGTGGTAGTGTATTGAATCTTAATCTCTTAACCTCAGAATTTTTTCTCCTGCATTTACACGAACAAGAAATTTTTTCGAGTCTTAAATGCATTTTATTTTCTTAATCACTAACTTTTACATACTAACAAAAATTGCTTAAATGCTAGCTTAAAATTGCTTAATAATCTTATACTAACTTACTGGCCCCACACAGGCACTCTAAGATACTCTAAATTCTTATAACTATGTCTTTCGACTTTATTTATATTTTCTTTACGGATATTTATTTACTATACTTAAAGCTAAGAAAAAAAATTGTTAACAAAAACTTAGCATATGGACATAATTTTTTATTTTTTATAAAAACTTAAATCTAACTTAAAATAAACCTTAGCCTACTCAACCTACATACACAATACACACATACACCCACATAGACATTATACACAATTTTATATATTTGTCTATACCAATGTATGTATATATTACTTAAAGCTCTGCCTTATTTTTGAGGATGGGTCGTAATTGACGGAAACGACGACGAGACATCTTCTTCATCATTCAACCACCGAACGGTGCTGCCGAACGACATTCCTCTTATCGCGATTCCCCACTGCCTACTGAACCTGAAACGATCCACACTGCCATGTGCGACGTCTCTGTTGTAGTTGAGTCGCCTGTCCCCAGCTGTCCGAGCGACATGGAAGATTAACGGATTAACGGGACCGCTGAACTATCCTTGATCAACCCTATCTGATCAAAGTAGTGGAATGCTTCCGGTGGAACGAAGCCATCAGAGCTCACACTCTCCTGGTAAAGGTAATTGGGGTAGAAAGCCCCAGATATCAGGTTATTCGTCGAGGTCATTGCTCTTGCAATGTGCCTTCGAGTCAACTTAATTACGAAGTTGTCCACTCGTATTAGGTTCGCCCTATTGTAAAGGACCTCATTAGGATAAAATTTTTTGTATTCCGGCTCTGGTGTTCTGTACAAGCGAAGGCAAGCCCTCTCAAACACCCGAATATTTCCCATTAAGCTTCCTCGTACATTGAACTACACGAGACACCCAAATACCATCGACCTGATAAGGGCCGTGTAGCAGATTATCTTTACGTTCGCATCGGGTATTAAACAGTCTCTTTGTAAGGGCAAAAGGTAGATTCCATGATGACCACATTTCGACAGGCAAGAGGCTGCCCGGGTTGTCCAATGATGGAGAACTTACGCCAATTTTTTCTGATATCCCTAGAGGCTCCAGATAACGGCGTCCTAAATAGAATGATTTCCGACTTCTGAAAGTTGATTTTCAACTTCCCGTCATCGCAAAATCGTCTTATTTTATCGAAATCGCGCTGCAATAGAGTATTAATAACCTGGATTTTTGAAGCTGTACTGTACGCTACCAAATCGTCTGCGTACGCAATAGTATGGGGAAGTGAACCTATCAAATCGCTTGTATAAACGTTGAATAGGATCGGCGAATTGACCGCTCCTTGCTGAAGACCATTTTTAATTTGAAATATTCCAACAGAAGTCACATCACCATTTTTCACGATGAACTTTTTGTTGGTTAGCATATTATAAAGAATGTACAAGAGTGGTTTACTGATCCCCAGCCTAGTTAGCTTATACGAGTAGAAAATACCCTCTAACCATACGGTGTCGAAGGCCTTCTCCAAGTCAACAAGGCAGGCACCAGTACATTGGTTTTTGCCTTTATTCCATTGGATATCGGACATCAGTTTAGACGCGGCATGTGAGATATCATGTCCCGCCTTAAAACCGAATAGATTATCCGGGACTATATGTTTGTCCTCAACCCACCTAGTCAGAGCTCTATTGATTACCTTTTCAAATACCTTACTGATATTCGGAAGAAGACTTATCGACCGGAGATTCGCGGGATTGGATATATCCTTTCCCTTTTTTGGGGATAGGTTGAACCACCGCCGTTTTCCAATGCGCTGGATAATGTGCATTATTCATTGCATTATTAAACAGGGTGGTGTAAATGTCCACCGCTTCTAGAGGAAGATGTCGAAGCACGATGTTCGGAATACAATCGGTCCCCACTGATTTCTTAGCCTTGATTGTGTCGAAGATCTCACGGAGTTCTTCCTTTGAAATGAACGGTGGTAGGTCACCCTCTCTGGTAATGACATTATTTGCCATATTTTCGTTGCTGAACCGGGTGAAACCAGAGCCCTCGGATCGCCAATTCCCTATTTCATTTCGAATGCAGAAGTCGTGCCCCAAGACGCGATTGTCCAGGTTATAATTAGGGCCAATGATATCAATGGCCTTGTATACTTCCTGGAAAGTCGCCCCTATGGTATCAACCTTCTCCTGTGGATCCTAGATCACAAAGAAGGCGTCATCATCAGCGGCCTCATTTGGATCAATACCTGCTATTGTCAGTAACCGTTCGTTGTCTGTTGTCCAGGCTATTTTAAGACACTGAAGGTCGTTTTGATATTTTCTTCGAAATAGTTTATTTATTTGCGGAAACATATTCGGGTTGCTGTTGTTTACAGCCGGAATCTTGTTGTTCCAGTATGAACTTACAGAAATTCTGTAATTCTCTTTTATTAACGTAACTTCAGTGTCCTAATCTCCGGGTCTTGTCTGTCAGTTAACTATCTATACGAGTTTTAAGTCTTGTCAGAAGTCCACTTTTTTGTCAGTGCAGTGCGTCAATAGTAGGATCAGATCTTCGTTAGTCGTACGTTGATACCGCAGTATTGTTGTGTCCATAGTTCGTTTAATTGTTTTAGGTAATTGTCAATCTCCTCGTTTGACAAAATCCTATTGGACGGTGGGTGGAGCGTGTTTGAGGAGAGCGCTCTTTTCAAGGTTGCGGAGAAGCGTGTCCATCGAGTCTTACTGTAGTTGTAAGAATATCGTTGGAAAAACTCCTCCAATTCCGCAATTTCGTTGGGAACTGTAATCTCGGTGCTAAAACCGCAATGGTCACTGTCATACACGCATGAGCGCAGACAGTTTAATGTTTGTAAATTCGTACCTATCAGTCATATACGTTCGTCATACAGCAGTAGATCCAAATAAGACCCGCCTCTGGCAAACGACGGGTTATCCGTCGCTTTAAGGCCGAGTCTGTACATGAAATCGTGCTGACTCTACCAATCGAGTAGCAGGTTCCCTCTAGGATTTGGCAAATTATTTTCCCAATCTCTGTGTTTAGCGATGAACTCTCCGCCGACTATAAAATAATTCTCCCCCGATTCCAGTCTCAGAAGTCGAAAAAGCGTGTCGAGCTCTGTTATGAATAAAGTGGATTGTAAAGCCTCAGGTGCATAGACAGAGGCCAAGTACAACCGCTTTCCACTGCGGAGCGGTATGTAAATGACGACTGCCTCCAACACCCGGAACCTGCGCAACACTCCCTTGTACACTCTGTGACATTTTATACATTCTTTAATGAAAATCGCGACACCGCCTCCACGTTTGGATCTGGCCGATTTCTTCTGCTAACAATATAATTATTGCACTCCAGTTTGTGCTTATCGGTGAGCTTGGTTTCGCTAGCGAAAAGCACATTCGGAGTTTGGTCTTGTAGCAATTTGAACATCGCGGATCTTCGTTCGATCCTAATCAGTGAATTAACATTCACCGCAAGGACTTTTAAAGTTTGCTCCACCATGTGCGTACCCATTACGACATGTGTTGCGCTAGTACCGGCAGCAGCGCGTAGATTTGGTCCACCCGCTTGGCCTGTTCTTGCACGAGCAAGATGGTCAGAGAAGCAACAGTCGCTTGCTGTACTGTAGCCCCCCTACCTAACGCCATTTGGGCGTAGGAAATTTGGGATGTGACAGCTGGTGTTCGAAACCGAACAGGTGAACGTTTGACCTCCACCTTCTGCTGCCGAGCCAGTTTTGCTTTCTTAATGTCAGCAAACCTAGGACAACCCCGATAGTTTGCGGTGTGTCCCACGTTTCCATATAACACGCACGAGAGTTGCGACCTATCGGATACTCCGTCAACACCCAGAGCACACTCCTCGGAACTGTGGTTCTTAGCGCACGTAACGCATCGGGGCTGCATTTGGCAGTTCGATGTAGCGTGCTCGAACCTCTGGCAGCGAACGCACTGTATAACGTCTTCGCTCCTTTTTAGTTTTTCCCAGTCTACCACCTGGTAGTCTAGGACATTGATACTCCTTAGACTATCCAAATGGCTTTCGGAACTGAACTGCACCAGGAAGAACGGCAGACTCCGTTTCTCCCACCTGGCTCTAGCTGTGGTAAATGGCTTTACCCCCTCAAACTTGAGTCCTTCGCACTCTTTCTCTGTGAGCAGTGCCAGGATCTCCTCAGGATCAGAACACGGTTCCAACCCCTTCAGCAGCATCGATTGCCTTTTTTCACACTTTGGTGTGAATGAGTAGTGCTCCGTCGTCGTTTCTTTTAGGAGCTCTTTCACTTTCGCGTATCGCATGGCGATCGTTCCCCAATCGCATAATATTAGAATTACTACAAATGACCAACTTACACAGGTGCTTGGTTGCATTCACCTCCGATTTATAGGTGTTGATAGAAGGCACCTTCTTATTCTTCTTCGTCTGCTGCTGCTACTGCTGCTGTTGTTGTTGTTGTTGCTGCTGCTGCTGTTTTATCCGTTGCCGTTGTTGTTGCTGCTGGTGTTTCTTTTGCTTTTGTTGGTGTTGTTGTAGCACTTGTGCTATTGTATTTGTCTTTGTTTTTGTTTGGACTGCTTTTGAGCAAGCTGCGGCTGCTGTTGTTGTTGGGATTGCTCATGCTCTTCCTTCTTCCTTCTGACCATTTGCTGTTCTTTTATGGCCTGTACCCTTTGCTGTAGCATTTTGATACTGCTACTTATCGACTCAATTTCCTCCTCTTCATTGTCCGATTCGCTTCCTGCCAATGAAGCGAAGTTGTTTCCTGCCCTCACTCCACCAAGTTTTACAGTAGTCGTTAGTTGGGTGGGACGTTGTGCCAAGTTAGAGGTTGACTTTAGCTTCCTCTTTCTCTTTGGCATTGGCGTTTGGCTCGAACCACTCGAAGCCTCACCGGATATCTCAGCCGATAGCGCTATTGGTATAGCGGACCGTTCTCCACAATCCATCACGTGGATTTGTATTAAATTTTTATTATTTTCAATTCATTAACACTTATACGCTATACAAAAAAATGCTTAAAAATTAGCTTAATTAACTTAAAATATCTTATTCTAACTTACTGGCCCCATGCGGGCACTCTAAATTAAACATAATACTTAATCAATGTCTTTCGACGTTTCGTACGATTACAATTTTTTTTTCTATATTTATTTAAACTAAAACTAAGAAAACAATTTTATTTAGTGAAAGAACTTAATATATGGACTTTGTTTTTATAAAAACTTAAAATATACAACTTACAATTATCTACATATACATAAATCTTAACCTACTTAAACTAGCTTATTGTATATACCATACAATTTTTTTTTTTTTTCTAGATGCTTTGCCCCTTCTAGAAGTTGTTACCCATCTTAGTTCTTATATATTTTTTTATATGGGCAGTTATATGGCTGCCTACCTAAATCTATGTAAGCCAGCCATGACTAAAATATTTGGCTAACCGACTTTGCTTCCGAGTGAAGCTATATTGTACTAGAGGAATTCGACGAAGAAACTTCCTCTCCTCCCATAAGCCAAAAATGTTGGTGCTGCCGAGCAACATCCCTCATGTCGCGACTCCATACCGCCCTACTGAACCGGAGACGCTCCGCACTGCCATGTGCGACGTCTCTGTCGTAGTTGAGTCGGCTGTCCGCAGAGGTTCGAGGGACGTGGAAGATTAGCGGCACCGCCAATCTGTCCTGGATCAGACCTTTACTATCTAGATAGAGGAACGCTTCTGGAGGAATAAAGCCATCAAATCGAACTCTCTCGTGATACATATAATTGGGGTAGAAAGCCCCGGAGATCAGGTTGTCCGACGAGGTCATTGCTCTTCGAGTCAACTTAATGGCGAAATTATCCACTCTTATTAGGTTCGCCATATTGTACAAGACTTCATTAGAACAGAATTTTATGTACTCAGACTCTGGTGTTCTGTATAGGCCAAGATATGCCCTCTCCAACAGCCGAATCTTTTCCAATAAACTTGCTCTCGCGTTGAACCACACGGTACATCCAAGTACAAGCATGGGCCTGATAAGGGCCATGTAGCATATCACCTTCACCCTCACATCGTGTTGGCTGTTATAAAACAGTCTCTTTGTTAGGGCAAAAGCACCTTTGGCTCTCGCCAGAGCAACATCTATATGTTTGTTAAAATACAGAAATTGATCTAGCCAAATCCCAAGGTATCTGACTACATTTCGACAAGCAAGTGGCTGCCCGTGCTGCCCCACGATCGAGAACTTTCGCCAATTCTTTCTGGTATCCCTAGAGGGCCCAGGCAAAGGCGTCCTAAACAAAATGGTTTCCGACTTCTGAAAATTGATTTTCAACTTCCAGTCATCGCAATATCGTTTAATTTTATCGAAGTCACGTTGCAAGAGTATATTAATAACCTCAATCTTCGGACCTGATCTGTACGCGATTAGGTCGTCTGCGTTATTGTCCGGGTCTCTACCGCTTCGGCTACCGAACACTTGAAAATTTGTTGTTTAACACGCTATTTATTTTTTTCCACACTTTTAAAGCCGAACACGAAATGCGTAATGCGTCTGATCTCTGTTGAGGTCTATGAACGACTGACGCGAACAAGAACTTTTCTGTTCATGGTGTACATATTTGAAAGCTTCATGTTGGATTTAAGTTTAAGAGTTCTTCGAAGTATAACGTAGTTGCATATAGTTCAGCTTTTATTTACGTAAATGCGGCTGTCAGATTAAAACTCATATAGAATGAATTGCTTTCATCAATGAATTTTTGTCAGTAGGTGTTTTAAATTTCATAATTATTGCCGCAACCTTCGAAGCATTATCATTTGCATCGTTTCATTTCATTTTACATACATTTTTATTTCGATTAATTTATTAAATCTTAAGCTAGGTTAGGTAAGAGTGGCTGTTGGAATACCAATCCACTTAGGCCTGTTGGCCCATTGTGATGACACGTAAATCTATGATCCTCTTACTAATGACTATCCGAAAAGATGCCGATATCCTTTGTAGATATCACGTGTTTCTTCAGCCAGGACAGAGCTTCTTTAATCGCCAAAATTTCCGCATCGAACAAGCTACAGTGGTTTGGAAGGCGGAAAGAGAGGCTCAGATTTAGCTTATCTGAGAAAACACCAGTGCCAGTTCTTTGCATTGAAAAGTTTTCTACAAGTGTTTCTAAGTAGTCCTAGTGCTAATGTACACCAATGTGTCACGTGGGAGACTTGATATTTCAGAGGATAGTTTTCCAGTAGTTCCGGACGGCGCACAGTGGGGCAAAACGGCCTCAAAACTGGAAACAATTCAAAAAATTAAATGAGAAAATAGATAATGTTTTGCATGTTTTCCGTTAGATAACATGTCAGTGCATCGAATAGTCACTCATTTAAGTCATTTGCATGCTCTTCAATTCTTTGGTAAGCATTTGAAGTCACAGTTTTATTACGATTTGCGAAAGTGATCTGCAAAAGTGAAAAAAAAGTGTTGGTTTCAAAATACTGTAGTTTTGTTAAAAATTAAGATAGAACATTGCAAAGACATGGAATCGAAAGCTTCAGGTGTGTAGCTTAATATTCTAATTAGCAGTAAACCATGTATGTGCCTGTTTTTAGTTGTTTTAATTAAAATTGGAAGTGTGTTCCAGAAACTAACTTTTTTTATGTCTTTTCTAAAACCTTAAGCTTAAAGTGGGTTTCCACATCGTTCTACATCGAGATATTTGCATTTCTATATAGTTGAACTTGTTGACTAATAGATTCAAAAGAGATCGGCTATGCATAAGTAATTTAAAAAAATGCCATTTTTGGTTGGTCCCTTATGAATTTATTATGAATACATTTTGCCTTAGGTTGGAACTCAAGTAATTTATTTTTGTCTCGGATGAAGTTATTCGACATTATGAAGGATTCTGGACGGGCAACATTGGAGGAGAAAATAAAATTCTTGAAATTGGACCTGCAGGAACGCACTAATTGTCCTACGGATAAGATGGTCGCATTAAATCACACACTTTCCCAGTTTGTTTCAAGATTCAAAGAAAAATGGTTCAGATCAGATCGCAAAGTAGTACGATTCAAGAAAATTAACGAAAAGTGGCTACAAACATCAATTGGTTTCAGGCAATACAATACAACCCCATACAAAAGAGGACGTCCAAAAGCGGACTTTGAAGAATGTAGTGATAAATCAAAGCGATGTAAAACGGCTGATATACGAAAAGATTTTTCCTCTGTGGAGTTAACGTTTCGTTATTAACGAAATAATAATAAAGGTTTTAAGAAATATCGCTAAAGCTATTCCAGAAAATGTTCCCGGGAGAGGAATAATCAAGATGTTTTTAATTTGATGTTGATTACATCTGATCCACAAATTACAAGTCTGAGAAAACTTAAAAAAAAAAAATCATTTCCCAAAGATGTTTTTAATTTGATTATTTGTGCAGGTGAAGGTGATGCATCTGATAGCAAATTTGAGAGCGACGATGATTCTTCATTAGATGAATCAATCTTTTAATTTCGCTGTAAAAACATTGAAACCAATTGAAAAACAATATTATGCACTATATATATTCTTTATTACGTCTTTATAGTTATATGTATATAATGTAAAAAATGTAAAACAATTGTAAATAAAATTGTTCGATTTATGTGTTCTTAAATAAATATTTTAATTCTTAATTAAAACGTAAAAAATAAAAAATTTAAAAGTGAAAATGAGTTTATTTACCACTAATAGGTGATATCTAACGATTTCAAAAAGTTTGACTTGTCTAAATCCAGCACAGGAATTGTTTCCAGTTTTGAGGCCGTCTTGCCCCACTGTTCAGATTTGTTTTGCTGTTCAGATTCTCCGATTCTGAAGATGTGCCCAAGAGCTCATCTTCATTCTTTGATCATATAGGACGCCCTTTTTATTCGTTATCAGTTTCCATTTCCGACAGGGTGTCAGAAGAAGAGACCGACGGCTTAATTGTCACCTCGGATTGATTGGAGTCGTCGCTATCCATTTCTGAAAAGAATAACGACGCTCCAAGATCCAAGGTTGTGTTTTCTGGTGTCTCCGTTAAAGGTGGAGGAGGTTGCTTATCAACATCCAGCTCATCCCTTTTGTAGACCCTCAGGTATATTGACTCGAAGCCGAACCGAATAATGCCTTCTGTCTGCGCTAGAGGGTTAAGGGATTCCTTATTGTTCATTTTCAACGAGCGTCTATAAGTGCCCCTTAGTTCCTCCAGTTTCGTGACTTTCCATTCATGAGTCGGAAGAGTCGGGTTACTGAGCCTGATGATGACGGTTCGGCTGGGATCCAGGTACGAGTTCGAGGTCTGCTAGGGATGTCCTCTTTAGACACGACCTCGAGTTTTTCACATGGCCAAATCTCTCCTAAACCACCTATGGCCTTAGTGAAGAGATCTCTGGTTGGCACACGCGATGAGCTTCACACGGCCTTGGAGCCAGCCAGCGTCGCTTGTGATGGGAGGTGGTCTGGGGTTTTCCCGCACGATGGCCAAGAAGATGCTCGAAAGCTTCAGCTTGACCATCTGCCACCGTTCAGTGTTGTGCAACCGTCGGTATCGTTTCTATCGATGTTGGATGGCCCAAGGTCTCTGGTACTGTGAGCTTTGGGCCTCTTGGAAACCGGCACGGTTTCTTCCAACGAACTCTGGTGCTTGGAGGAGTCTTTTGGAATTGTGGGAGCAGTGGAAGCAGTGGGTAATCCGCCGTTTAGGATGTTTTGAGCCCACTCAATCTCGTCTGGAGAATTTCTTCTCGAGATTCATTGACCCTACTCAGCCTCTACAACTCGACAAGTTCGATGCTCGCGGTAGAAGGTCATTTACTCTTACATACTAAACAAAAACGTGCTTCAAAGTTATCGTAATTACCTTAAAATTACCTTACTCTAACTTACCCTAAATTAAACCTAATGCTTAGACTATGTATTTGGATATTTCTTTCAGTATATAATTATTTATATTTTTATATTTATTAAAATAAAACTAAGAAAACAAATTTATTTTATAACGGGTGACATTATTTATTTTATCGAAATTCCGGCTCAGTTGTAAATACGCAACGTGAATTTCGTCGTGAGGTCGGTCGTCATCATAGTTTCTGTGGGCAGGTAATTCATCGCACCGTGGAAAAGTTTGAGCGGAAGTACATTTTTTGACACCAATCAGACATATATTGGGCGAAATGAAGAAAGCATAGCCGCCGTAACAGCCAATATCGAAGAACACCCACAAATGTCGATTCGATGCCGATCAGCTGAATTGGGCATTGCCAGAGAGTAAACCTGGCTTATTTTGCGATTGGATTTGGGATTATATCCATATAAGATTGTGCTGACGCAAGAATTGAAGCTGGACGACCATAGACAACGCCGTGAGTTCGTTAATAGAGAGCTTGAAATGTTGGCCGGAGATCCGGATTTTGGCCAATAAATCATCTTCTCGGACGAAGACCATTTTTGGCTCAGCGGCTATGTCACCAAGCTAAATTGCCATTACTGGAGCGAATACAATCCACAAGTGTCCAGGCAAGCATCAATGCATCCACAAAGATTGACTGTTTGGTGCGGTTTATGGCATGGCGGTATCATCGGACCTTATTTCCTTCGAAATGAAGAAGGAGACACCGTTACCCTCAATGGTCTCACGTATAGATCGATGTGAACCAACTTTCTGTGCTCACAGATCAACAACATAAATATATCCGAGGTGTTGTTCCAACAAAACAACGCTATATGCCATACGAGCGACGCAACGCTCGAAATTGTGAAGGAGAAATTTGGCGACTGCATTCATCAATTGGCCGCCATGATCATGATTTGACACCACTCGATTATTTTCTCTGGGGCTACGTCAAGTCCTTAGTCCTACTTAAGCTACTCAAATTAACTGGGTTATATGTATGTACATGTAATATATATGTGTATTATATGTATTAAATATATGTTAATATAATACAATTATCTCTTTTTTCTTTTTCTGGATGGATTAGACCTTTTGTTTTTAGAAAAAGTTGTCATCAATATCTTTTGATCTTTTATATTTTTTGGTTTTGTGTTATATATTTTTTTTCATTATTTTTCCTATTTTTTTTTTGTAGTTTTTATAATTTCTTTCTTTAATCTACCCTAGTCCCTAGTCAAACGTAGCCATAATGTATTTCTTTTTCCCAACCTCAGCGACCCCGACTTAACCGTTGCCAGAGTAGAGACTGCCAAATGCTCCTAATGGCTGGCATCGGCTTACCTTGGCCACGACAATGTGGACCCTCTTTCTGCTGATAATCTAGAAAGGGTGGTACTGGAAGCTGGAAAGCAAAAAACTGGCCTCATAATCGGATGCGACGCTAACGCACATCACACGGTATGGGGCAGTGCCGACATCAATGATAGAGGTGAGTCACTTTTTGACTATATTTTAAGTACTAACCTCTTAATTTGCAATATTGGCAATGAGCCCACTTTTATAACAAGATGCTAGATATTACTCTTGTATCCCACAGCATCACTCAAAGGCTAACGAACTGGATGGTATCGTCTGAACACTCCTTTTCAGACCACAGATACATCCAATTCAGCCTCAGTGATGCTCCTCCTAGCAGCTTTCCGCAATTACCGGAAAACTGATTGGCCAAAATACAGAGGAATACTGTTAGAAACGCTATCCTCTGAACTATCAAGTCCCCCGCGTGACGCCAATGAGCTTGACATGAAAGTCAAGGAATTTACTCTGGCTCTCAATCAGGCTATGGCCGCTTCCTCCTCTCTTATTCAACCAAGAGGCAAGGAAAAGCCACTTTGGTGGACATCGGCACTGGGACTGCTCAGAAACCCTTGTAGAAAACTTTTCAACGTAGCAAAAAGCACAGGAAAAGTGACTGACTGGGACTCATACAAAGAATCCCTCAAATTATACAAAAAAGAATTGAGGAAGGTAAAGCGACAATCCTGGAACTCATTCTGTGACAAAATAACAGAAACCTCTAAGGCAAAGCGGCTAAGAAAAATCCTCTCTACAAATCCTGTGATGCCCAGCTGTTTGAAAAAAAACCTACGCCTCCTGGACAACCCCAAGTAATGAATCACTCAACCTGCTACTGGACTCCCACTTTCCAGGTAGCTCCCAACTCGCGGTCGGTAGCAGCCCAAACAGGCCTACGCAACCGGGACCAAAATTCATGGTCTGATTACGAGACACAAACTGCTCTGGGCGCTGCATAGCTTCAAACCATACAAGTATGCTGGTTGGGACTGTATAATACCTGCCGAGCTACTTAGGTCCTCGGATATTATACTGCCTACGCTAAAAAATATTATGAGGAGCTGTGTAGAACTTATCCACATTCCACTGTTGTGGAGAGAAATCAATGTAGTATTCCTTCTCGTAGCCGGAAAATGTTCGCATGTTGTCCCAAAGGACCTCAGACCTATAAGTCTATCATATTTCTCTAGAACGACTGATTGATATCCATATTCGAGCTAAAGTTGATCCAAGACTTCTGTCTACGGCTCAACATGCGTACTGTAAAGGAAAGTCGGTGGAAACGGCTTTGCACTCTCTGACTAGCCACATCGAACGATCCCTACAATATAAGGAGTACACAATGGTTGCTTTCCTAGACATAGAGGGCGCCTTTAACAACGTCAACACATCCGCAATCACGACTGCGCTGTCAACTCTGCAGGTAGACGGCTCACTTGGGGACCTGATTAGTCTAATTCTAAAAAGCAGGATAATCAACTCCAAACTGGGTGAAACTTCTGCTAAAAGATATGTCAGTAGGGGTACGCCGCAAGGCGGTGTTCTCTCTCCCCTTCTCTGGAACTTAGTAGTTAACGAACTACTGATATACCTGGAAGCGGGTGGTAGCAGAGTGATTGCCTATGCGGATGACGTTGCCATAGCCGTCTCAGGAAAACATCTAAATACCATTAAAGAACTCCTCCAAGTAAATCTCAACAGATTAACCCGCTGGGCAGATCGCTGTGGATTGGGAATAAACCCCCATAAAACTGATCTTGTCCTCTTTTCTAGGAAATATAAAATTCCAATCATAGACCCTCCATCAATAAATGGTACCAGTTTAGTTTTCTCCGATACAGCAAAATATCTGGGTCTCATTTTTGATAGGAAACTACACTGGAAACCTAACATTCAAGAAAGAGTCAATAAAGCTACAATAGCCTTATTCTCTTGCAAAATTCATTGGGAACAAATAGGGCTTTCAACCTCGCATAACCCACTGGCTATAGATCTCGGTCATAAGACCGATAATTACTTACGGGGTGGTTGTCTGGTGGACGGCCTTGAAAAATGCAGTCAACCGCATGAAACTAAGCAGAGTCCAAAGAACAGCATGTCTATGCACAAGCGGAGCCTTGCGTTCTACCCCCTCTGCGACATTAGATATTCTGTTTCGCTTGACACCCCTCGACATTTTTAGCAGGCAAGAAGCTGCTACTGCAGCTATTCGCCTTAAAGCGACTAAACAGTGGACAAATAATTCATTTGGCCACGCCAATATTCTTAATACATTAGGAATCCTCACAGAGAACATCCATTACACCATACCTAAACTTTGGTTTGACAAAAACTTGCATGTAAGCTTCCCCTCTAGATCATTCTGTGATGATCAATCCATCTCTACACAGATGGATCTAAAACCGATAGCGGAGTTGGTGGCGGTATTTTCTCAGATAAGTTAAATCTAAGCCTCGCTTTCCAAATCACTGTAGCGTGTTCCAGGCGAAAATTTTGGCGATTAAAGAAGCTCTGTCCTGGCTGAAGAAAAACGTGATATCTGCAAAGGATATCCGCATATTTTCGGATAATCAGGCTGCCATCAAATCCCTGGACTCGGTCTCATTGTATTCTAAAACCGCCCTTGAATGCCGATCATCTCTCGTGGAGATGGCAGAGTAGTTCAACATTCAACTTTGTTGGGTGCCGGCCCATAGAGACATTCCAGGGAACTGCAGAGCCGATGAACTCGCCAAAATTGAAACCATTCTACCTATTCTACCGGAAAAAGGTAGTATAGGTATACCAATCGCTACGTGCAAACTACCACTAAAGCTGAATGCCAATAAAAGAACAGATCTTAGTTGGACTGATGGGCAAACATGTCTAGCGACCAAGCAGATCTGGCCAAAGCTGGATCTGAATCGCTCTAAGTATCTGAACCTTTTAAATAGGAAACATCTCAGCGCTATAATAAGTGCCATTACTGGACACTGCCTCATAGGCAAGCACGCAAGAAGGCTTGGCGCCTTTACAAATGATTTCTGTAGAAGCTGCATGGGCGAGGAAGAGGAGGAGATAATCCTCCACCTACTCTGCACATGTCCAGCTCTCTCCCAGAGAAGAAAGCTTCATCTAGGGGCTTTCTTCTACAACGACCTAAACGATCTAGAAAACATAGACGTTAGCAGTCTTTTACGCTTTATTGTAAGCTCAAACTGGTTCCATTAGGAAGAGGATCATAGATCGACGTGGCATCACAATGGGCCAATAGGCCTAAGTGGGTTGGTATTTCCAACAGCCACTCTTACCTAACCTAACCTAACCTACCCTAGTCCTACCTAAACTTCCTATATCTAAGCCACCCACTGTTAAAAAACTAGGCTGACCAACTTTGCTTCCTAAAGAAGCTATCCTGTATTCGAGGAAAACGACGAAGAAGCTTCCTCTTCTTCAACAGGTCACCAAATGTTTGATGCTGCCTACCAACATCCCTCATATAACAACTCCATACCGCCATACTAAACGGAGACGCCTGCACTATCGTGTGCAAATTCTTTATCGCAGTTGAGTCGAGTGTCCGCAGTTGTTCGAGCGATGTGGAAGATTAGCGGCACAGCTAATTTGTCCTGGACTTTCAGGACTTTCTTATCAAAATAAAATAAGTCCTTTGATTATTGATAAAGATAATTGGGTAATAAGCTCCATGGATCAAGTTTTTCGTCGAGGTCATTGCTATAGCAATCGACAAGCAAGTGGTTGCCCGTGATGTCCAAAGATTGAAAACGTTCGCCAATTCTTTCTGGTATCCTAAAAGGCCCTAGATAAAGGCATCTTAAAAAGAATGGTTTCCGACGTTGGAAAGTTGATCTTTAACTTCCAGTCATCGCAATATTATTTAACCGTATCAAAGTTGCAAAAGCGTATTAATGGTTTAAATTTTTGGACCTGATCGGTATGATCAAATGGTTTGCGTACGCTATAGCATATTGAAGTGAACTCACAAGATCACTCGTTTAGATGTTAAACTCTGACCGTACGGTGTCGAACGACGCGTCTTCTAGAAGTCAATCAGACCGTCACTCATGCACCGCTTCTTGCATTTGTTCCACTAGATACCAGATACCAGATATCAGTTTAGACACAGTGTGTGAGATATCATTTCACGGCTTAAAACCGAATTATTTTTCCGGAAAAACCCATTTAGTCAGGACTCTTTTGATCGCCTTTTCGTATACAGATAAGACTTATTGTCTGAAGATTCACGGGATTGGACGTGTATTTATCCCTTTTGGGAATAAATAAATATTATTCCCTTTTGGGAATAAATACACCACCCCTGTTTTCCAATGCTCTGGGTAATGGAACTAAATATCCCTCGACTGTCGAGAAGACTATCCGTCGTTTTTAGACCGAATCGGTACATAACATTATATTGACCCCACGAATTGAACATTAGGTACCCTCTAGTGTTTGGTATATTATTTCCCAAATCTCTGTGTTTGGCGAACCAAAACAGTGTCTCGTATTCTGAGATAAATAAAGTATATTAAATAGCCTTAGGCTCATAGACAGAAGCCATGTAAAACAGCTTTCCACTACGGAGAGGGATGTAGACGATATTCCGATGAACTACACGGATAATTTTCTAATGAAGATCGCAACACCACCTCCTTGTACGAAGTTGGGGCGATTTCTTCCTACAATTTAATATTTTATGTGCCTTATTTTGTGGTTTTCGGATAGCTTTGTTTCGCTAACCAAAAGCACGTCAGAGTACTCCACTTTGTAGCTGCAGCTAATGTATGTAGACAAGACGACAACGAACGGCTTGGTGGTTGTGTATTTGGTTGAAAGGTGTAGATAGCATCGGGAAATATTTTTTTACAGGTTAAAAGTTACACATATAATACCATGGAAATGCGTGGAATTGTGGCTGAGACCAAAATTTGTACATTTCAAAGCGTTTAAAGATCACCTAGTTGTGATCTGCGTCCAAATAAATTTCTTTAATATATTCCCCCATATTGATTGAAAAAGAAGCTATCCAATTGGTTTTATAGTTGAGCAATTCATCTACCTCACACCTCACAGTATAAATTTCATAAAATTTCTGGTGGGGGTTCAACGGAGTAAAATCTAAACCAGCTCTCGCTACTTCGGTTTGCCCAAATAGCTACAATAAATTGCTGAATAAATAAGCATAAGGAGCAGATCTTCGGATCCCTCAGAAAGAAAATTATACTTCGAATATTTAGTACTGTTTGCGAGGAAGGCAAATTAAAGAGGTGATACAACCGCTAACTCTATAAGCTGTGTAAAGGAGTAAATGCAGTCCCTAAAGCAAAAATTCACCCTCTGCACTTGTTTGAATTTGACATTCAATACATAAAGGAGAATGCTCTAGCTAACAGGGCCTTTAAATATCAGCCACCTGTTTCACAAATAACCTCCGATTTAAAGATTGAGCAATCAAGGATGCTGAAAACTGCATAGCTGTTGGTATCTAATTACTGGAGGATGGAGGCTATTGAGTACACTGCAAATATTAGTGTTTAGAAAGCGCGGGATTTCTTAGAGTTTTCTTTCTTTTAGTCCACTTTTAAGCATTTATAAGTATTTGAGAATAAAAAACACATAAAATACTCTGCATCAAAACTGCATAAATGTTTTATTATTGTACTAAGCACTAATGTATCGCCATATTCTACGTCAGATCATATGTTCTTGTCTTCATCTTTTAATAGCATTTATTTTGCATTTTTTAGTTTATTTGTATTACGCGCACAAAAATCTCCCATCTTCCGATATATAATCTTCTGATTTCTTTAATTCTTCCCAAATTCTGGCCAACAAATAAATAGATTTTTTTCAATATTTTATTACAATTATATATAGCAAATCAAACTGTAAAACACTGAAAGAATTGCCATTCACGTACGCTGACACCACTGGGAAAGTTTATGAATGAATACTGACAACTTTACAGAGCCATGAACGATCCTAAAAATTGTCGAGACTGAAGGATTGACAAGGACTGACCGACAATGGCAGGAGAAAATATGCACTAACAAGAAAATGTATAGATCAATCAACAATGTTTATATGAAACGAAACATTTTACTTCAAGAGATATTTGATATTATGTGCTTTCACTAGGTATTTTATATGTTTTATTTGAAAAAAATAAGTAAAAAACAAAATTTAAGTTAAACGGTTTTATTGAAAATAAATATAATAATGTAGATAATATACTAAAAACTAAAAGATAATTCAGTAGGTCCTAGGTACCAGTCATCACACCACTCCCCTCATCAATCTATGCCATTAAGGGGCACACCTAGTGTGAAATTTAAAAAAAAAATCGATTTTTTTTTCATATTTCGATAAGTTATACCTTTAAAAATAACATACTAAAATTTTAAATCGATATCTCAAATAGTTTTTGAGTTACAGCCATTTGAAGAGTAACTGCTTGGCAGTTAATAGTTGTATTACCATACGGGACGTACCTGAGGTATTGTTCGGAGTCTACCGTCTCTTCCTTTCACCTTTATTCGGGCATCCTCAAGAACAAGTTTTTCGACTTCTTTGATGCTTTCTCCCGTACAGGCAGTAGCCGGGGCGCCGGAGCGGGGGTCGTCTTCAATGCTCTCTCTGGCTCTCTTGAACTCACTTGACCACTTTTGCACAGTTGATAATGAAGGTGCGGAACCCTGGTAAACAGCCAAAATCTGTTCATGAATAGTTTTTTTACTTTTTCCTTGCTTAGTGAGAAATTTAATTACAGCGCGATGCTCAATTTTCACCATCATCGTCTCAGTTGCCATTATGATTCTGTTTAACTAGAGATAAAACGCGAATTAATAATCACATTTATATGAAATTTTACATGAATGCACTAAAATAATAGTATTACTTGATAAATAAGTCAATTTATACATACAACCACAGCTTCACCCCGATACCGAGAATATGTTGAACGCCCTTCGTAATTGCTGAACTAAAATTCTCTATCCTCTGCCGCTTTTTGCCCTTGATTTGCCTTTAGGGCCAAAAGAATGAGAGTCAACGAAATACTCGTAGTATTTATACTCACAGCGAAACACGCTGACAAATTTATTCGAAGCTGTTAATATTCCCGAATGATGGTCGTCAAATAATTGAGTTAAAGCTGTGAGTAATGTAATGTCAATATTGTTGGTATTGACAGTGTCTTGAAGACTTCCAAAACGAAGAGTGTCTTCATCATATTCTATAGAAAGTCGCTTGTAATACATTTTTAAGTTTTCTGTGACGATATGAAAATTACGCATCTCTAAATATCCTGTTTCATCGCAGAGCACGAATTTGACAATATAAGGAGTCACCCTCTAACATGTTAGCGTTCAGAATATTGACGTCCCATCGATTAGGGTTGAGAATTGTGGCCCGCACGATAGTTGCTAACGACATAGCACTACATTGTATACCGGCATATCGCGAAGTGAAAATGTTGTGGTCACCTTGATGCCATGAAGTCCGAATATTTCTAGCAATGTCATTAATTGGAATGAACTCATTTGGAATTTAAATTCTTTGTCTTCAGATAAATCTGGCACATTAATCGTATCAAGTCTTGTTCACTAATTTGGGCATTTTCGGCAATACGTACATCTCTGTAAAGCGGGTTATTTCTAATTAACCATCTTAAAGCACTATAGACTTTTTCGCGGGATATTGTGAATTCTCTTGTAATGTTTAAATTTTCCAATCGTTCTGTTACTACAACAATACCTACCTGGTTTGAAGATCTCGGAAGCATATTAGGTAGCCTTGCACTGACCTCAAGGATATATTGGGCAAACAAAGAGGCTTGTCCGCGGAAACCGTACTGCCCATATACTTAGCCCAGTAAATTTTACGACCTTAATAAACGGGATGATTCTGCACAGTAAACTCTGCCTGCGTCAGCACTTGAATCATGTCTGGTATAGAACCTGGATCCATATTATTCCAGAAAGCTTTTGGTGGTGCTATTGATTTATTACTGGTGACATGTGTTTAGCAGCGGGTGCATAAAAGTAACGTTGTTTTCGAAGATAACTCTACCGGTAGATATTTTAATGCAACAGTGTACAACACTGTACTGTATGAACTTGATTAGGAAAGTACGTTTGGTATAAATTTCACAAACATGTATGCACAATGTGTTAATAGCATTTTCGAACGCTTGTAGATGATTTTCAGCTCTGTGTTGCTGGGTACGCACACGTTGCCCTATTAACCTTATGTTGCTCAGGTGTTTCTGAATTTACCAGTTCCCTTTGTCTCTCACGTTGCCTTATTAACCAGGCCTCAAGTTGCTCAGGTGTTTGCGATGCTAGCTGTTCTCTTCGTTTTTGTAGTCGACTATGGGTCTCAAGTCTTCTTTTTTGTTTTGTTGCAGTTTCTGTTTTATTTTTGTTTGTTTTATTATTATTTGTTTCCATGTTGTTCCCAGGAGTAATGGACATTATAACGGTGTTTCGATTAGATGCCTAGATTTTAATTTTAATGTAAGTATAGACTGTTTCAAAATTATGGTCCGCCATGCACTGTGTTCTACTTGTAAAACCCTTTCATTTTTTACCCAAATTGAGGATTTTTGAGAAAATATTTAATCCTCCATTTTGTAGAGGCGGCCATCTTGGATTATAAATTTGTCATAGTGTACAGTATTCTACCAGTCAAGTCCTTTCATTTGATAACCATATTGAGGGGGTGTGAGAAAATATATATTCCGCCATTTTGTTGAGGCAGCCATCTTGGATTAGAAATTTGTCATAGTGTATATAGTGTCCGATTTTTAACGTAAACTACCTGTCGTATAGACTTATGTTTACGAGATGCCTATACATCCATGGGGGCAAGGGTACGCCTTGCCATCGCTCTCCGTCATTCCATTGATACCAATTCGGAACTATGTTGCCGGCACAAGTTCCACCCTTGGTATGAGCCGAGGCTGACCTAAAACCTCTTACCGATCTTAGGGTCGCAGCACCCAGTACTTATTGCTACATTGGGTAAAACCAACAGGAAGACCTTCCCGCGACTTTGGGTTTAAACCACAACCACCATGACGCTCCCACAAGGGGCCTACCTCTTCAAGTCAGGCCCGGACCGAGATCCAGGGGCTCCTGACTCCCATGGCACCGTGATATAAATCCTGGCAGGGACTACCGGTGGTCCAGCTGCCAACAAGACCTATGACCAGCAACTTGTGACTGTTCAAATCGTACCAACCTTCGTAGCGTCATCTGAAAATGTTTACGATAAGACCAGTACTTTGCTCTGCCCCCGTTTATTATTAGACAACGTCATTGATAGGCGAAGCCTTGAAAATTGGGCGAGGTTCTGTCATAGTGCACAGTATTCTACTTGTAAAGCCCTTTTATTTGATACCCATATTGAGGGGGTTGTGACAAAATATTTAATCCGCCATTCTGTAGAGGCGGCCATCTTGGATTTACAACGATACTGATTATATTACATTGTATTGTCATCAGACCCAAAGGTCTGTACCAAATTTCTGATCAATCTGTCAACAGGAAGGGGGTTAAATTTCAACTACTATATTTGAACCAAACAAACAGACAGGACAAGCTAAATAAAACCGTTTAAAAAAAGTTAATTGTGAAACATTTAGATTAGGTATGCATATAAATAAGAAGGGCTGCAAGTATTCATCAATTCCAATTAAACGTTAGAAATATATTACAATGAAACATTATGAGGTTTAAAATTTATCTATAAAAAATTTTATTGGTTTTATTCCAAAACATTTAAATTCGTTAAACATAAGAGAGAGTGTTTTAAAATAAAACATCAATGTGTTTCGATGTACTCGTAAAACACTAAGTAAACACGAAGTTTGCAGTCTATTATTAAGTACTGACCGCAAAATAATATATAATATATACAAATACATACGAGTATTTGACTCTATACTTATTCCATATACGAGTATAAATCCCGAATTTAGATAAAAGATGATATGGGCTATTTTTTGTTAAATATTATACATATTTATTAAATTTACGGAATTTGTCACTCTGAATTTTTAGGATATGAGAGTATGACGGAAAGGTCAGTATTAGCTATAGTCAAATATTAGAAGAATACCCTACTAAAGGTGGATACAATGAAAGAAGATCCAGTCAAATCAAAATTTAGGTCAACATGGCAGAAGTTGGAAATATTGATATGCCGTGTCTCTTAAGAACCCAATACAAGTTTATGTTTAAAATCAGAATAAAATGAACAAAAATCAATTATTTTCGGTATATGATGGCTTTATTTGAAAGGGAGAACATTCTATTAGTTATGGAATACGATTTAATTCATGTGGCTATCTCGGCTGGCTTTAAAGTAGCGCATCGTGTCAACTCAATTTTCTAAGACATTGCTGAGTTGTTGAGATCGATGGCGAGTCGATGGTCCTGGATTGAGTCGAACACTCTCGGGCACAAGTAAATCATTCCTACTTTGATACTCTCAAAAAATCTAGATTTTCTTGTGGACCCTGAACAGATTAATTGCAAATACATATACAATGCTAAAAGTACTGAAAAGGATCTTTAAATACGGTTTTGGGAGCGTACGATCTTAAAAAGTGTAGAATGAAATTGCTCTACCTGACTAACAAAGTTATACAAATTTTCTTTCCAAATAAACAGATGGATGGTAATCTTAAGGATTTTTGCGCTTTCGAAAACAAAGATTTTTATCACGCGAAAGGCGAATAATATTTATCGTAATGATTAATTATTCTGTTAATTTTTTTTTCTTGCCTAAGCATGTTTAGAGAATTTATCTGCGGTTCGGAGTTCTACAGTTTGCGTGCATGCCGTTTATAAATTGTACACTTTTTGAGTATTTGGTTAATTTTGTAACTCATTTTTAAAGTGGAATGATTGCTACATGGAGATTCTAAAGGTAATTATGAAAACTGTTGATATTTTTTGATGAGGTTGAGATGTGGGCAGGTCCGCGAATATCGTGAAGCCATGGTACATCCACTGTAAAAACTCGACCAAAAAAAAATATCAGGTGTTTTATATGTTTGTTTTTTCAAGAACAATTATTTTTCATCCCCTTGCATTTTTATTTAAAATTAAAGATAAATGCGTATAAACAGTTTGATGTATGACTGACGTCATTATGTGTATCTACTTAATACAGAGTAAAGTAACAGGAAATAGTCTTCCACTAAACTAGAGCCTTATACGACGAAGGACGTCTGCGTATCTTGTTATGTTATTTCATACAACATACGGTTTTCCCTATATTGTGGGGCATTTATCGGAATGGCTCATAAATTTGGAGAATACGGTCTTAAATCTATACCTACTGTATTTCTGTATTTCTACGTGTTATGTAATTTGTTTTTTGAGATATCATACTAAATAAGTTGTTCTTATTGTATTACAGGTGGCTGAAGCGGATAGCACATTGAGTTCTTTCTTTTCTTCCCTTAATAAAGGCTACTTATGGCCCCCTATTATTCAAGAATTGTTACTAATACTAGGGGTTCTAAGGACCAATGAAACTTTTTCAAGCTGATTTATGGTACACGTGCACTAGTTTAGGTCACTAGTACTTTATTTTTTAAACATATTACTTGAGGGTATACTTAAGGACTTAACTACACTCCAAGTTATCTGCTTGAACACTAGTTAAATTATATTTTTATTTTCGTAAAAAAAATGATTTATTATTTCACACAAAAACTAAACTTAAAACTAACTCACATCTTTAAATTTATGAAATTGTCTTACACCTCAAAATAAATTATTTTTATTTATTAATTATTAAGAAAAAAACTATGTTGCAGAATATGACCAGACACTTGTTAAGGAATTCGATATTATCATAGGTTGAAGTTACTCGTAGGTAATATGTTGGTATGTATATTCTGAACTGCTTGCGCACGGAGTTGGATGAATAATCAAGTGGATTCATTGTAGGTTGAAAGGTTGAATTTATACTTTCGGTCATGTCTCTTTATAGATGTACGAGAAGTACAGGTGCTATAGATTTTACAAATAGCGTCAGATATCAATTCGGTTTTGATATTTGTGAAGCAAACAAAAGTAGAATTTGTGGGAATAAGTATGTATTGGAACGCTATACTCCTGAAGAAGGCGGAGGAATAAATAACAAGGCCCATTACCACCTATGTACATATGTAAAGCAACAACATTTTTGGTTCTGGGACACTGGAAATCCGTAAGTAATGTACAAACGGATATTACATCCACTCAAAGTTACTGCGTGGTGCTGTTTACGCTTTTTTATAACGGCGCGGACCGTGGTCTATGAATTCCTCAATTGGATTAATTGGGACTGGCTGACATGTAGTTCCAGCAGAACGGAGCAACGGCGCATACTGCACAAGCCACAACTGAAATTCTAAAATGTTTTTCCATGAAGTGAAATAAGGCCAAACTTTAAAATTTGTTCATATTTCACGGCACCAATCGAACTATTCGTAAATGGGTGGGTATATTGATGGATTCACAGCATGAAAATACTTTAATTGCTGTACTATAAGCAAGAGATAGTTTTTGGTATTCAGAACCAGAATTTGGAATAATAACTTTTCGAAAAATTCTACTATCATAACTTTAGAGCCAAAGCAAAACGAATGAATAGGAAAGAATGGATGCTAAATTTTGTTTTGGTTTGAAGATAATTCTGAATTAATTTTTAAAATAAAATTGAAAATTAAGTTAGTTATGCAGTCATCGCGCATTACACTTCCGAAAATGTGCTCATTTGTATCTTCAATTGTAGAACGTATGATAACGTAGAATCAAACGATACACAGTTAATACACATTAATATTGGATATATGGTATTCTACGCCGTTTTAAAACCTTTCAATCTTATGGTAACACTTTCAAAGCTATAGGAGATACGAGAAAGTATTGGAATGGTCCTGGAAACTTATTATTAACCTTTTAATTAACTTTAATTAATATATACTCGTATGTATGTACATATACTATATATAATTCCTTTTTTAGAAGCACCGCTGAAACACACTCAAATAGATATATATTTTAACATTGCTTGGTTTATGTTGTATAACAAGTTTAGTCAATAGATCAAGACAAGTAAAACTAAGTTTTTGGATCACATTTAGTGTATTTTCCACTTGAATATTCATCATGACGAAGTTCAAATTTATGAGTATGATTTTTTTCTCAGATTTTTTTTTCAACTTTGGGAACAACAACTTCCAGACGAGCATCCACAAAACGCCTTGCCGGCGTTTGAGTGGGTTCCATTTTTGTGATCTGCTTATGCAAAGCAACGAAGGCAATAATAATATTTTGTTGGCATAATAATAGGTTATTCTTAAAAATGAGACCTATGAAATCGAGTTTGTATATGTTTTTTAGCATTACCTACTGTATTAAGAAATGAGCTACCCGTGAGCATTTTACTGTCTAGGTTTTCAACGGGAATAGAGTTAGATGCAGCTTCAGAACCTAAACACTTTTGTATAAGCTTCGACTATATAGAACGAGGTACTAACTTACTCTCATGACTAAATTAACAAACTTATACAAATGGAGCACATATCCAGTATATTTTTATTTAACAGTATGTATATACTGTATGTATATTACACTTTGTTTTGTTAAACATTATACGAATACATTCTACTTTAAGGCTATAGAAAACTGTCATTGGCATCCTCAAGTAAAGCAACCCTGCTTTACACACCCTAAACAGAACATCTGTTCAGTAAATCATTCAATTGACTGACGACATTTTCGGAAGAACTTTCGATATGTTTTGTCTGCCAAAGTTGGACTATCCATACATATTTCCGCAATAAATTTTTTAATCTCGTCCCTTAATCGGCAAATGGTGTTTTTTATTATCTGCAGTTTGATTTTTCTATTTCCTATTTGGAGCCATTCCTAAGAACGTCCCTTTTATTCCCTTTTTTTACGAAAGAAGTGAAATAATAAATAAATTCGATCCGGTCAAACGGGAATGCATTTCTCTTTACTAAGGGTGCGCAATATGTGTGGTGTACTGCCTAAATAAAAAGGGAAAACTGTCTTGATATTTATTGATTTATGTGAGTAAATTTAAAAATATCTAAATAATTTTATTATTGGCCAATAGTCTTGTATACGAGTATTTTAGCTAATTGTTGGTTTTTCTAAGATACTATACTATACAATAAACTATACTGTAAACTCACATGAATGTACATATAAATCAGGTATGTATGGATGTACTCGTATGTATGCATGAACATTTGTCTTCACAAGCATTTGTTTTTTTTACTAAATAAAATAATTCTTGAAGACTATGCCTATTTTAGATACAAGACCAGAACAAAAAATAATCATGTTGGAAGAAAAAGGAACAAATTACATATGTGTGTGGTTGGATACAAATGCCCATTGGTTTGCATATTATAATCATAAAATAAAGATGGTGCTTCTCTAGGAGTGGACAATAGGTACAGTGACTTTTCGGAGTAGTAGATTTATATTCTTATTGCTTTTGGTTCTTTTTATGATGCGATGTGCGGACAGGACAAGTCGTTAAATATTGAATTTATTACATATATGTGTCGTATTCAAACGTGTGCAATGGGAAAAATAATTCCAGTGGTACATAAATTGAAATCGTTGCTTGTTCTATTAAAAATGTAAGTTTGGGAAAAAAAAGGCAGAAACCATAAATAAAGCGTTCAAAGTTTTTACGAATATTTTCAAAGTCCGTGCGTGGATGACAAACAATCAAGAAAGTAAAAAAAGAAGATATCGACATGCACATGTTTTACGAAAGTTTGGACATTATAATGATTGGCAATTGAAAACCATTTTTTTTAAATTACCACGCCCTCTAGGGGTTATTAGTACCCTTAAAATGTTTGCACACAGTGCGGGCGAAGGAAAATTATTGAGGACAGAAAGAGAGGTACCGACATACGTTGGTTTTAAATGTCTGAATGTTACTGTGACAAGGTAATAAAGACCTCGACAGGGTATTCCATAGGAAAGTTGCATGGTTTATGAAGGAACACCGTATTTTAGAGTACGTCCGAACTGTTAAACGTTTGAAGGTGCTGAATGCTAAACAAATTTCGGCGGAGTACTGGTCGTGATAATAGGTTGGTAAGTTATTTTATAAGGACTTAAAAAGGAATCAGTATCAGAGTTCCTTCGAAAATGAGAATTTCGGTATACTGATGAGCAGTCATATGTAGCAAGATGGACATATTAAGCATTTGGAGCAGTAAAATAAAGTAGTGTATTCATTGGATCAATCAAATCAGCTAGAGTAAAGCAATTTATTAGGATTTAGATAATTTTTGAGAGAAGGAATGAACCAATTAAGAACAGCTTGCTATTTATCAGGTGTAGATCTAAATAAAAAGGCCATAGCAAGCAGGTTGGCCTCCTTTGAAGATATGTAAAGGCATGATTTCATCAAAAAGCCAGAATGTCAAGTATCTATTGGCTTGAAGAAAAAGGTTTTTGCTTAATAAATCCTACAACAGTGGGAAACTCTTCACCCCGTATAAGTGGATAAAAATATGCAGTTCAATTTAAAGCTGTCTACGCTTCATAGGAATATATGTACATATATCTATTCTCACTCGTCTATCATTTCCGCACTGACCTGAATTCTCGACCCCGCTGATACTCAATACTGTTTTTCTCTTTTGCTGTAGTTACGTTTCAAATTGATTAAGCGGGTTTTATAAATATTAAGAGACATGACATTAAAAAAATACATACTCCTAAGGTAATGGCTTTGTGTTATTAGAAACCTCGAAAGCACTTTCGGGTGTATTCATCCGTATTGATTAAAACCAAATGCTTTAAAATAAAATTATATCGTGAAGATACTAGCAGATTTCAAAAACCAGTTTCCTTCCTATTTTGACATGATATAGTCTCATTTCCTTTTAATATCCTATATATGTATGTTGGTATAATAAGCATGCCATTGTGCTTATTGTACGAGTACGTATTACAACACTTTTATTAGCTCGCTTTCTCTGTCCAGGACAAATCTTGCAATCAAAATCTTCATTGGTTCTAATTAGGCTGGAGCTTTAAAGTTTTGCACACATTTATAAGGGTGATGACCATGCAATTTAGTATATCTAATACTGTTATAATAATATGGCGAATCACATTCTCTTTCACAGCAACTTTGATTTCCGTTCAAAATAAGTCAGTGGGACAAACTTAATAAATATTATACTTGACATGAATATTATTGAAACCGAAAGAATGTATAGAGTGATTAGGGTGTTGTCACTAGAAAAGTATGTATATCCAATGGATCTTTTACCACGAAATTTTGATGTATTCTAATAAATGAAGATTTAACTATGTACAATAATTCCTTTGATATCAAGTTCGCAAATAAAGCTGAGCTTACTGGAAGTCATTCTGTCAGTGAAAATAATACAATACAATAATATAAAATACAATACTACTTCACTTCTCTCATTCTCTTTCAAGTATACCAAAAGTAAAGCTTGTATAATTAAATGCAGTACTTTACAAGAGCTTCATAGAGTATGTAAAAGTCTGGCAAAATATAGAATATACTCTTGACTTCATTTTATCATGATATAGTGGAAATTCCAATAACTCAGAACAGGGTCATTGATACGAAGTATTATATACATGAAAGACCATTAACATTTCCAGAACTTTTAGAAAATCGAACCCAACCAATCAATTTGAAGAGCTCATGGACTTCTTAATCAACAAAAAGATCAACAATCGCAAATACATAATGTACAATCATCAATAATGGCTCCTATTGATTTCGGTCCACCCGATTTTGAATAAGAGATTTATTGTAGATATCGGAAAATTTTAATGAATTAAGAAGAAGACAAAAGATTCATTAATGTGACACATGAATTGAAAGCTGAAAAATATACAAGTACTTGGCATTATCTTTTTCCATATGGAATAAATGGTTTAAAAGAAGCAGATCAGTAAACATTTCTGGACTATTTTTAATATAGAATTTTATGCAAAGATTCATGAAATCGAAAATGAACATATTTTTTGTGCAAAATTGTCTTATCAAAATTACCATTGCAGGTTATGAAAAGAATGAAAAGAAAGTTGAAGGTAAAAATGGGTGATCAGAAGACATCCAAATTTATTTGAAAAATTTAAGAAGCTTACTGTACTTATTGAACTGATAGCGCTGATGTTTTGGATTGCCAAAGTATATTTTGATTTTCAGTCGCAATGACTTGAATTGGCTGTATTGAACAATCCTTTTTTTGTTTTTTGTCGGAACAGTGTATTGTACTTAGATAAAGAAGAAGTGTATCGTACTCTTCGCAAGTTCATTTTAATGAAATCTTTCAGTTTTTCCAAGGAAGATGAGAAAGCCCCTCCTTCCACAACCAGTGCTCGCTATGAATGCTCATCAGTATCTATACCTTCAAGTCCATTTTCGGACGTACTCTGAAATATCGTGATTCGTTCCTAAGCCACATGTAAGACCAATGTATTATAAATTTGTATCGGTATCTCTCTTTCTTTCCTCCCTAATTTTCCTACGCCCGTGCTGTGTACAAACATTTTAAGGTTTCTCAAAATCCCTTGTGCGCGCTATTTATAAAAAAAAAATAAAAAATTGCCTACAGTACAGTACATAAAAAACACCTACTACTATACAAACTTTGACAAAAAAAAATTCATGTGACAAATTTAAAATAAGTTGCTACTCTGCCAATATTTACAAATCAGTTTATTTCATTTAATTTTCACTAAAAATTAGTAATGTGTAAGTAGAGACGTATGCAATTTTGAAAAATATATAATTACATTTTCGTATTGGTCATTTTTTTCTTCTTTCTACCTGAAATCCATTCGTACGTCAGCTTAGTAGCTATCGTACGTGAATGACACTCGATACCAAAAATATACGAGTATTTCTCAGTAACGAGTATCTCGATAACGTATACGATAATTTGCCTCTTGGTGTCATTACGTCAGATGACATGTCCATAAGACCAGAGTCAAAAGACAGGCAGCGCGTAAGCTCGTCACAGCTCCACTGCGTATTGTACCAAAGACCACTTCTTTTTCAATAGAAGATGACGCCCAAATATATACTTCTTTGGAAAATTGGATGGTGGTGGCTTTAACCAATAGATGAATTAGACCAGACAGCCTCCTCCTTCTCGCAAAGAGAACAACCTGAGTTTTAAGGGGATTGATTGAAGGCCTATTTCAGTGCACCAATTGTCGATCACGTCCAGGGCGGCTTGCACATTAGAGCAAACTGTACGGCTACGTCATTTATGTTAAAAGCTGATGAGAGGCTGACTGATTTAGGAATATCCGATTAAAATAAGTGGACACTTCATGGTTTTCATTACAGCGCTTATGAAATTCATTACAAGCAGTATTAGGAGACCAAGTGCTAGATTATTGGTGGCGAATTGAATATCAAAACAGAGGAAGTCCTCATTTGCACATGGTTGTGTGGAAACAGGATCATCCTCCCTTAGAGGCGCCTGAAGGCATATTGATGAAGTATGCTCGTGGAAAATTCGTTAACAAAAAGTACATCGTCACACCCGAACGTATACATACATAATACTGTATGCAGATTCAGCTTTCCAAAATGTAAGTGCACTGAAACTAATATAGAAATGTTGCAAATTCTTCATATAACTCAAGCAATGGAGTTTAGTTTTAAATGCATTTTATTTACTTAATCATTAACTCTTACATACTAACAAAAAATGCTTAAATGCTAGCTTAAAATTACTTAACAATCTTATGCTAACTTACTGGCCCACACAGGCGCTCTAAGCTACTCTAAATTCTTATAACTATGTCTTTCGACTTTATTTACATTTTGCTTAGAACTATTTATTTTGAATAGTTAAGGCTAAGAAAAAAATATTTGTTAAGAAAAACTTAGCATATGGAAGGAAGGGTTCAATTCCAATTCTCTTAAATTTACGGAGGGCAATATCGATATTCGGCCACGTTGATCAAATAAAACGATAGCATATTACATTACCAAATATAGTTCAGAATCGGAACCCACAATTCTTGATTTTAGCGTCGCCGAAGCAATAAAGCATATACGGCAAGATTCCCATAGAGATATCCAAGAAATTATTCAAATCTACATGAGGTTTTTAATTGCGAATGTACTTTTAGATTGTGCAATCTTTCCTTAAGAGACAGTTCACGAATTACAGAACTCCTTAATACAAAAAGTTGAAACAATGGTATCGTGTGATTCAATTTAATGGTTATTATCAAGCTAAATATGCTTCAAATACCTTTTATAGATATGAGAAACGTTCTGTGAATAGTATAGTAGCTACCAGAATAGCAGCATATGAGTCCCACAGAATTTGATATTCTATTTAAGCCATAGCTATTATACAAAGAAAAAAGATAATCATTGTAAGAGTATGGATTTAGATTCGATCTATCGATATGATTCGATCATCAAAGAATTTCATAAAATTAACTGACAAAACAAAGATAGAAATCAGAAATGCTCCGACAGTTATACGAATACCGTATTTTATGGAAACAACCTATCCCTAAAACTGGTATTATAGTCTATTACTACAATACTTGCCATATCGCGATGAGAGAAAATTGCGTTCAGATTATGACACAGCTGGAGCGGCATTTCTAGCACAAGAGGAGCAACTCAAAAAGAATGTCACACATATGGAACTATGTATGCCGAACCTGTAATAGACAATTCGAAACCGCATTTAATCAAGTTCATGTGTTTCACGAAGAACCGCAAAGGATTGAAGAAAAAGAGGAAATGTCGGAACTACGAGTATTAAGGGAGTAGTCTCATGTTCGATCTTCAAAAAATCGATTTCGTTTTTGCAGTTTAATAAGTTGAGAATATACTGTGAAAATAATAGGGGAGCTCGTACCCTTCAGCTTATACCAAACTTTAAACGCGTTTTACTTGAAACTACTTATTATCCGTCGGCCTAGATGATTAAAAAAATTATTAGACCGATTTGGCTGAAATTCTAATACAATATTCTACACATGAATGGTTCTATCCGGTACCAGAATTAGATTTTTTTATCTACTTTTTTTTTATTTCGATTTTAAATCGAAAAAAAGTAGATTTTTGAAATGTTTTTTATAAGGCCGCCATTTTGTTATTTTTCATTCAAATCTTTTAAATCTTCTACAGGACAGAATGAAAACCCTCCTGAATAATAATCTTTTTCGAATTTTGATTTCAGATAATTACAAAAGGAGCAGTTAGGCGTGCCAGCCACCTACTTTTTTTTGAAGAGACCTACTTTACCTCAACAAAATGGCCTTAAAATATTTTTTTTTATTTAACAAAAATTTATTTGTTGTATTCAATAGCTAAATAATAATTTATAATAAATCACAAGAAGGTTGTATTTCATTTTCCGCAAAAAAAAACTTTAAAATTTAACCTCGGACATGAGTTTTTTTAGTTTTAAATGCATTTTATTTACTTAATTATTAACTCTTACATACTAACAGAAAATGCTTAAATGCTAGCTTAACATTACTTAACAATCTTATACTAACTTACTGGCCCCACACGGGCACTCTAAGCTACTCTAAATTCTTATATCTATGTCTTTCGACTTCATTTACATTTTATTTAGAATGTTTGTTTTGTATACTTAGGGCTAAGAAAAAATTGTTAACAAAAAACTTAGAATATGGATGTAATTTTTTATTTTCTATAAAAACTTAATATCTAACTTAAAATAAACCTTAGTCTACCTAATCCTACATACGCAATACACACATACACACATATAAACATTATACGCAATTGCATACATATATTAGATTGGTCAGCTCTGCCTCATACTAATGAGGCTGGTCCGTAATTAACGGAAACGACGACGAAACATCTTCTCCATCATTTAACCACCAGAAATGCTGGTGCTGCCGAACGACATCCTTCTTATCGCGATTCCCCACTGCCCTACTAAACCTGAGACGATCCATACTGCCGTGTACGACGCTTCTGTTGTAGTTGAGTCGCCTGTCCCCAGCTGTCCGAGAGACATGGAAGATTAACGGAACCGCTGATCTATCCTGGATCAACCCTATCTGATCCAGGTACAGGAATGCTTCCGGTGGAACGAAGCCGTCAGAGCGCACACTCGCGTGGTAAAGGTAATTGGGGTAGTAAGCCCCAGATATCAGGTTATTCGTCGAGGTCATTGCTCTTGCAATGTGCCTTCGAGTCAGCTTAATTACCAAGCTGTCCACTCGTATTAGGTTCGCCCTGTTGTAAAGGACCTCATTAGGATAAAATTTCTTGTACTCCGACTCTGGTGTTCTGCACAAGCGAAGGCAAGCCCTCTCAAACACCCGAATCTTTTCCATTAAGCTTGCTCGTACATAGAACCACACGGGACAACCAAATACCAGCATGGGCCTGATAAGGGCCATGTAGCAGATTACCTTTACCCTCGCATCGAGTTGGCTGCTATAAAACAGTCTCTTTGTAAGGCAAAAGCACCTTTAGCTCTGGCCAGAGCAGCATCTACACTTTTGCCAAAATACAGAAACTGATCTAGCCAGATCCCAAGGTATCTGACTACATTTCGACGGGCAAGAGGCTGTCCGTGCTGTCCAATGATTGAGAACTTTCGCCAACTTTTTCTGGTATCCCTAGAGGCTCCAGACAACGGCGTCCTATAGAGAATGGTTTCCGACTTCTGAAAGTTGATTTTCAAATTCCAGTCATCGCAAAATCGTCTTATCTTATCGAAGTCACGCTGTAAGAGAGTATTAATACCCTCGATTTTTGGACCTGTTCTGTACGCTATCAAATCGTCTGCGTACGCAATAGTATGGGGAAGTGAACCTATCAAGTCGCTTGTAAAAATGTTGAATAGGATCGGCGAATTGATAGCTCCTTGCTGAAGACCATTTTTAATTTGAAATATTCCAACAGAAGTCACATCGCCATTCTTCACGATGAACTGTCTGTTAGTTAGACATGAGATATCATGTCCCGCCTTAAAACCAAATTGATTATCAGGAACTATATGTTTTTCCTCAACCTACCTAGACAGAGCTCTATTGATTACCTTTTCAAAAACCTTACTGATATTCGGAAGGAGACTTATCGACCGGAGATTCGCCGGATTGGATATATCCTTTCCCTCTTTGGGGACAGGTTGAACCACCGCCGTTTTCCAATGCACTGGATAATGTGCATTATTCATTGCATTATTAAACAGGGTGGTGTAAATGTCCACCGCTTCTAGAGGAAGATGTCGAAGCACGATATTCGGAATACCATCGGTCCCCACTGATTTCTTAGCCCTGATTGTGTCGAAGATCTCATACAGTTCCTCCTTCGAAATGAACGGGGGTAGGTCACCCTCTCTGGAAATGACATTATTTGCCATGTTTCCGTTGCTGAACCGGATAAAACCAGAGCCCTCGGATCGCCAGTTCCCTATTTCATTTCAAATGTAGAAGTCGTGCACCAAGACGCGATTGTCCAGGTCATAATTAGGGCCAATGATATCAGTGACCTTGTATACTTCCTGGAAAGTCGCCCCTATGGCCTCAACCTTCTCCTGTGGGTCCTCGATCACAAAGAAGTTGTCATCATCAGCGGCCTCATTTGGATCAATACCTGCTATTGTCATCCAAATAAGACCCGCCTCTGGCAAACGACGGGTTATCCGTCGCTTTAAGAGCGCATTGTATAATGCCTTCGCTCCTTTTTAGTTTTTCCCAGTGAACCACCTGGTAGTCTAGGACATTGATACTCCTTAGACTATCCAGACGGCTTTCGGGACTGAGCTGCACCAGGAAGAACGGCAGACTCCGTTTCTCCCGCCTGGCTCTAGCTGTGGTAAATGACTTTACCCCCTCAAACTTGAGTCCTTCTCTTTGAGCAGTACCAGGATCTCCTCAGGATCAGAAGGCGGTTATAACCCCTTCAGCAGCATCGATTGCCGCTTTTCACACTTTGGTGTGAATGAGTAGTGCTCCGTCGTCGTTTCTTTTAGGAGCTCTTTCAGTTTCGCGTTGCCCTCCACTGTATTACAGTGGATGGCATGACGATCGTTCCCCAATCTCTTAATGTTAAAATTGTTACCAATGACCAACTTACACAGGTCCTTGGTTGCACTTACCTCCAATTTATAGGTATTGATAGGAAGTACCTTCTCCTTCTTCTTCTGCTGCTGTTTTTGTTGTTGCTGCTGTTGCTGTTGTTGTTGTTTCTGCTGCTGCTGCTGCTGCTGTTGTTGTTGTTGTTCTTGTTGTTGTTGTTGTTGCTGCTTTTTTCAGCTGCTGTGGTTTCAGGTGTTGTTTTTGCAGCTTTTGCTGTATCTGCTGCTGCTGGTATTTCTGCTGCTGCTGTTTTATTTGCTGCAGTTTTTGTTTCTGCTGCTGCTGGTTTTGTTGTTGAGAGCTCGCTACTTCTAATTGCTTCCTCTGCCTGCGTGCTGCTTGTTTTTGCTTATAGCAAGCACTTTTTCTTCCAGCTTTTGTATGCTGCTGGTTATGTCATTTATTTGCTCATCCTCATCTTCCGACTCGGATGCCGCTAGAGAGGCAAAGTTGTTATTGTCTTCGTCATAATGAACCTCATCAGCCGTTAAAACGGCATTTATTTTTTTTTATGAGATTAGGAGCGGCTTTCAAACTCCTCATCCTTTTAATGGCTTTCGCCATGACACCGGCGACACTATTTTTGCCTTTTCCCACTCCCGTTATCACGTGATTTGCATAATTAGTTTTTGTATTTGTATTATAACCACACTTTGCGGAAAAAAAAATAAAAATAAAAAAAAGTTCCAAGATTGGCCTGGGCTCGACCACGTGTCCCACTATTCACTGAACAACGCCGATAACCGCACGGCTACCGAGTCAGCTAAGTAAATTTTATCTAATTCACAACTCACAAGCCGAAGCACGTCTGTTCTCTACGGAGATCTGCGAACGACTGACCTTGGACATGAGACTACCCCCTTAATGGACAATGGACAGTTTGAGTCAGTTCAAATAGCAATGAACATTTATTTAGAAAGTTCACACAAAGTGTTCATGATCAGTTAAATTGAAGTACACATCGAGAATCAAATCTTAAAAATACTTAAAAATCATGTAAACAGAATAGGAGTTAAAGTTAGTGCTTTAACGGAGTACCAGCTAAACTTGTACAAGGGTCAAAAATTGCCCTGGATGCTAAAATTACCAGTCCAGAAAGATGGACGAGTAATGAATACTAAAATAAGAATTCAGGAAGTGTTAAGACTGTGGCAAGCCATGGTCCTATCACTTCCTCCACCCCTAGCAGCAGCAAGTTTGTGGCAGGCCACTCCTCCCTCCAACGAGGAATCTGCAGCTCAACTGCAACGGCAAGCTCCATCTAAGGCGCTATACCTGAAACGCCGAAATGCTTCACGCATCATCAAAACCTTCGGATCCATTCCGGAGGTTGAGAGAAGTGCGGAAATAAAGAGCAAGGTTGAGTGGGCTAAAAACATCCTAAAAGACGGATTTCCCACTGCTTCCACTGCTCCCAAAACGCCAAAAGACTCCTCTAAGCGACAGAGATCGTTGGAGGAAATCGTACCGGTTTCCAAGAGGCCCAAAACACATAGTTCTACAAACCCTGGGCCATCCAACAGGAGATCCCTGAGGTCTTACAACGATGTCCTAAAGGACGCATTGGTGATCGCGGTGATCGACAGGAGCGATACCGACGGTTCCATCACACCGGAACGGTGGCATGATTCGGTTCGGATTCGAGTCCATTCATTTAAGGGTGTACAAAAAGGATAAGCTGGATGCTGATAAGCAACCTCCTCCTCCTTTAATACCTGACATCACAACCTCGGATCTTGGAGCGTCGATATCTTTTCCAGAATTGGATAGCGACGACTCCAAACTGTCCGAGGTGACTATCAAGCCGTCGGTCTCCTCTTCTGACACACTGTCGGAAATGGAAACCGATGACGAAGGTGTGGTGGAGGCGACTCTGGAAGACTGTAGCAATGATACGGTTTCTCCAGATTAATCTCCACCACTCAAAAAAGGCTTCGGCCACACTCATTCTGCGTCTTTCTAAAAACGCAGAAGACATAATCCTAATCCAGGAACCATGGATTGCAGAAGGCGTGGTTCGTGGACTTGGACACCCACATACGCTCCGCTATATACAAGAGACAAAGGTAAGATTAGAATTTGTATATTAGTGAAACGTAGCCTTAATGTATTTCTACTTCCCAACCTCAGTGACCCCGACTTAACCGTTGCCAGACTAGAGACTGCCAAAGGCTCCTACTCTTAAGTACTAACCTCTTAATTTGCAATATTGGCAATGAGCCCACTTTTATAACAAGAAACCGACAAGAAGTGTTAGATATCACTCTTGTCTCCGACAGCATCACCCAAAGGCTAACAAACTGGATGGTATCGTCTGAACACTCCTTTTCAGACCATAGATACATCCAATTCAGTCTGAGTGATGATCCCCCCAGCCAACCAGCTTTCCGGAATTACCGGAAAACTGATTGGTCAAAATACAGAGGAATACTGTCAAAAACGTTATCCTCTGAACTATCAAGTCCCCCGCGTGACACCAATGAGATTGACATGAAAGTCAGGGAATTTACTCTAGCTCTCAATAAGGCTATGGCCGCTTCCTGCTCTCTTATTCAACCAAGAGGCAAGAAAAAGCCACATTGGTGGACATCGGCACTGGGATTGCTCAGAAACCGATGGCTCTTCGACAACCTCAAGTGATGAATCACTCAACTTCTGGACACCCACTTTCCAGGTAGCTCCCAACTCGCGGCCAGTAGCAGCCCAAACAGGCCTACGCAACCGGGACCAAAATTCATGGTCTGATTACGAGACACAAACTGCTCTGGGCGCTGCATAGCTTCAAACCATACAAGTATGCTGGTTGGGACTGTATAATACCTGCCGAGCTACTTAGGTCCTCGGATATTATACTGCCTACGCTAAAAAATATTATGAGGAGCTGTGTAGAACTTATCCACATCCCACTGTTATGGAGAGAAGTCAATGTAGTATTCATTCCCAAAGCTGGAAAATGATCTCATGTAGTCCTAAAGGACCTCAGACCTATAAGTCTATCATCATTCCTTCTGAAAACTTTAGAACGACTGATTGATATCCATATTCGAACTAAAGTTGATCCAAGACTTCTGTCTACGGCTCAACATGCCTACTGTAAAGGAAAGTCGGTGGAAACGGCTTTGCACTCTCTGACTAGCCACATCGAACGATCCCTACAATATAAGGAGTACACAATGGTTGCTTTCCTGGACATAGAGGGCGCCTTTAACAACGTCAACACATCCGCAATCACGACTGCGCTGTCAACTCTGCAGGTAGACGGCTCACTTGGGGAGCTGATTAGTCTAATTCTAAAAAGCAGGATAATCAACTCCAAACTGGGTGAAACTTCTGCTAAAAGATATGTCAGTAGGGGTACGCCGCAAGGCGGTGTCCTCTCTCCCCTTCTCTGGAACTTAGTAGTTAACGAACTACTGATATACCTGGAAGCGGGTGGTAGCAGAGTGATTGCCTATGCGGATGACGTTGCTATAGCCGTCTCAGGAAAACATCTAAATATCATTAAAGAACTCCTCCAAGTAAATCTCAACAGATTAACCCGCTGGGCAGATCGCTGTGGATTGGGAATAAACCCCCATAAAACTGATCTTGTCCTCTTTTCTAGGAAATATAAAATTCCAATCATAGACCCTCCATCAATAAATGGTACCAGTTTAGTTTTCTCCGATACAGCAAAATATCTGGGTCTCATTTTTGATAGGAAACTAAACTGGAAACCTAACATTCAAGAAAGAGTCAATAAAGCTACAATAGCTTTATTCTCTTGCAAAAAAGCCATTGGGAACAAATGGGGCTTTCAACCTCGCATAACCCACTGGCTATAGATCTCGGTCATAAGACCGATAATTACTTACGGGGTGGTTGTCTGGTGGACGGCCTTGAAAAATGCAGTCAACCGCATTAAACTAAGCAGAGTCCAAAGAACAGCATGTCTATGCACAAGCGGAGCCTTGCGTTCTACCCCCTCTGCGGCATTAGATATTCTGTTTCGCTTGACACCCCTCGACATTTTTAGCAGGCAAGAAGCTGCTACTGCAGCTATTCGCCTTAAAGCGACTAAACAGTGGACAAATAATTCATTTGGCCACGCCAATATTCTTAATACATTAGGAATCCTCACAGAGAACATCCATTACACCATACCTAAACTTTGGTTTGACAAAAACTTGCATGTAAGCTTCCCCTCTAGATCATTCTGTGATGATCAATCCATCTCTACACAGATGGATCTAAAACCGATAGCGGAGTTGGTGGCGGTATTTTCTCAGATAAGTTAAATCTAAGCCTCGCTTTCCAAATCACTGTAGCGTGTTCCAGGCGGAAATTTTGGCGATTAAAGGAGCTCTGTCCTGGCTGAAGAAAAACGTGATATCTGCAAAGGATATCCGCATATTTTCGGATAATCAGGCCGCCATCAAGTCCCTGGGCTCGGTTTCATTATATTCTAAAACTGCCCTTGAATGCCGATCATCTCTCATGGAGATGGCAGAGCAGTTCAACATTCACCTTTGTTGGGTGCCAGGCCACAGAGACATTCCAGGGAACTGCAGAGCCGATGAACTCGCCAAAATTGGAACCACTCTACCTATCCTACCGGACAAAGGTAGTATAGGTATACCAATCGCTACGTGCAAACTAACACTAAAGCTAGATGCCAATAAAAGAACAGACCTTAGGTGGACTGCTGGACAAACATGTCTAGCGACCAAACATCTGGCCGAGGCTGGATCTGAGTCGCTATAAGTGTCTGATCCTTTTAGACAGGAAACATCTCAGCGCCATAATAGGTGTCTTTACTGGACACTGCCTCATAGGCAAGCACGCAAGAAGGCTTGGCGCTTTTACTAATGATTTCTGTAGAAGCTGCATGGACAAGGAAGAGGAGGAGACAATCCCCACCTACTCTGCACATGTCCAGCTCTCTCCCAGAGAAGAAAGCTTCATCTAGGAGCTTTCTTCTACAACGACCTAAACGATCTAGAAAAAATAGACGTTAACAGTCTCCTACGCTTTATTATAAGCTCAAACTGGTTCCAGTAGTAAGAAGATCATAGATCCACGTGGCATCACAATGGGACAATAGGCCTAAGTGGGTTGGTATTTCCAACAGCCACTCTTACCTAACCTAACCTAATTAATACTGTGCTTCTTTTGACTGGAAAATAATTAAGAATAAAGAGACAATATTGGATGCACACTGAATTTGTTTTCATTGATGAAATTTCAATGATCTCGAATGATGTCTTAGTCCAAATATGATAGATGCCCGTGCAAGACAACTTAAGTATAGCTTCAGACATCTATTTAGAAACGTGGGCCTTCATTCATTCAATTTAATACCAGCTAAGACTAAAACTTAATCACTATAAAAATTAATTAAAGAAAATAGTCCTGGAGATTTCGTTTAAGGAGGAAGGTTTTACGGGTTGAATTGAAAACTGAGAGGTTTTAGTTAACTTTACGCAGCATCCGGAAGATTGATTCATTGGAACTATAAGGGCCCAGGTAGGTCGGTAGGCGAGGACATCGTTAATAACGAGGGTTAGTGGGAAATGGAGTTGCAATCGATGAATGAACAGAGTGCTGCGCTATCCAAAATATATTCAAATTAATAAAGTAAAGGTCGTTTAGAAAGGGGAGAAAGAAACAAAAATTGCATTAGAGGAAAGACCTTCTAATTTAGTATCTCCATTAAATGCCGTATGCCAGCCATTGAACGAAATTAGCAGTAAACCCAAACATATTCTTTTCCCTCTCTATCCACGCTTAGATATTTTAAGAGTTTTCGTAACTTCTTAAGTGTTAGCTTCTTTAATCAAAACAAAAAATATGCATATCTATCCATAACGACGGATATTATAAATATTATAAATGGCAGTAAAAGTAACAAATTGTGATCTACTCGTAATAAAAATTACGCATATGCACGAAGCTTTCCATCCTAAGTAGCCAATAGAGTAAACATTTTAAGATGTGAGAAGAGGCTGGTATTACCTTGTTCAACACAGATCATCGGGTAGTAAGATAGGAAATAGGAGCTTTAGTTCCAGCCGAAATTTCAAGAACAGGTCAAATGAAAAGTAATTGCATTACTCAAACCCAAAACCTGAGCAAGCTTTCGACCTGGCTGACCAAGTTGCCGCGTATAGCATGCCCTGCTTCATTATTTAAAATGAACGACTAGTAATTACAACCAGAAAACGTGCGAAGCCAACATTCTCTCAAATCGGTATACCACTTTCGTCTACTCTACTTGCGCAATTTTTAGTGTCTCAAAACTAAGTCCCGCTAAAAAATGTAAGTTCATACCATTTTCGCCTAGGCGAAGGACTAAAAGAACTAAGAGATTAAGAAAGCAATTCAATATCCCTTTTTGGTTCCTTGATTGCGTGTAATTGGGGTTTGCATAGCTAAACTGGTTCATAATAGTCGAAGCTTACCTATTACGTGTAATTTGCAGATTGTTTTTTTGCTCGAGAGCACACAAACATTGTATAAAGATATAAAAGGTTAAATAAAGGGTTAACGTTTGATAAATATTTACCCTGTACCAATTAAAAATATTCAATGTGCAGACTTACGTACAAAAATGAGCAATAAACCTAACAATAGATTTATCTGCATTACGCGGTGTGAGTAAATATGAATTGATGTTCCACTGTATGTATATGCATGTAGGTATGACTTTGTCTATGAACATTTTGAAAAATTTTATTCTAGGAACATCCCTCCGGTTAGATTGTTCGTAAGCGCTCACACCCATATCATAATAAGCATCTATTATTTACTCATGTATTTTTGAAAGAATTTATTTTCCGCAATAATCCAAGTATAGCTGCCTGTTCAGTATCATCATATACGAGTATCTATTTTTTTTTTCAAATCCCGCATTTTTATATCGTGAAATATATAAACTTTTTTTCGACAAGCACATCATTACTGTAATATTCACATAAGTAAGGGAAAAGCGAACGCATTGAAGAGTGTACTCTAGCATGACGTAAATCGTGGTTTATCTCAGACAATACAATGTAAATCAACTAAAAATCGATTTTTTTTTAATACAGGCGACAAGTACATGACAAGAACAAAGACAAATACCACCATCTCATCCATTGATGATACCAACATACATAGGTATGTGAGAGCTAAGGAATAAATTTTACGAGCCATATTTTAAATTAGTATTTGCATTGCATTCCAAATCTGTGCTGGTTTTGAGTTCAAAAACATACTGAGGACAACACATCCTTAATATTTGAGTGTTTTAAAACATTAGTTGATGTTTAACGTATTTGCAGAATTATATGGACAGATGTGTAGAACTGAACAAGGCCCATGTTAATTAAATTATTATATACTTATTTATATCATACACGAGTACTCGTATGTATACAAGCAAATATGTGTTGTTAATTTTATCATTTTCAGAATACATTTGTTAAGGTACCGAAATCAAAAATTACTTTATGTAACGTAAAAAAATTTCGGTAGCACTATTTAAGAAGCATGTACATATGTATATCGAAAATCTTACTGAATTATTTCAGAGGAATTGTAGAACCACTTGTTAAAATTCAAAGTGATTCCGAATTGTTTCCGAAAACAAGAAACCTTTATTGCATTTTATTCATTGACAATTAAAAAAACAAAAATGAGAACTGCCGGTTCAGCTTAAAAAACAAATTAACGCAATAGTCCACCAAAGTTCTATTTTTTTATTACTTTTCTTAGGCACTGCGAAGAAATCATATCGCGAGTCGAAAAATTAAAAGTGATTCTGGACCGATTTATTTTTACTTTTTTAATTTAATATTTCGGGAAATGTCAAGTGACTTAAAATAGTACTGCAAACATTTCGAATAATGAATAAACAAGTTTTATTTTCAAAAAGTTATTGGAAGATATTGAAAAAGTGGGGATCATAAATTTAATACATTGCGTGGCATATGTATTTCGCGATGGAACAGACTTCTCGATATAAGGTGTGATTAATCCACTGCCATTTTCGTCTTCGTATTTGGATGTCTATAGGTTCCTGACCCGTAATTGCATGAAGTTCGTCATTCGATATAGGGTTCGGTTTCCGAACTTAAGATGTTTCCTGGACATCGAGTATTGAAGGTTGGAAGTTTTTTTGTGACAGTGTTAGTTACCTTCCACGTACTATATCAATGGTTTCGAAATGAAATTAAAATAGTCTCAGCTTGCTTTTAGTGCTGAGAAAACATTGATTTTTATTATTTCCATAACGTCAGAAATCAATGAATCAATTAAAAAGACAGCTCGAAACTTTAGGAATCCCAAGAAAATGAACCATAATAATATTTGTTCTTCCGGCAAAAAAAAACTTTTGGGTAATCACCCAAAGGGTAAATAACTAACGTAGTCGGTATTAATAACTTCTCTAAATTATAAAGATTAAGGACTATTAAAAAGTCACTGTATCACTGCCCTTCGTTATCTACAATTGTGAAAAACTGCAAAGTACAATTATTCCTGCCGACTTTTAGCATCCTTTCAGCACCCTTTTATCAATATCAAAAGTTCCTGAACACCACATCAGCAGAGCAGAATGCTCTATAGGCAATCCATATTCAATTCGTTAAACAAATATCTGTTTATTAGTTTCGCTTTAATCCACGGTAACCGGATTTTTATTTTTTTTTTCTTTACAAAGAACTTAACACTCAAGAGGGTAAGACGACTCTTAAAATTCTGGAGCGCGTGTTAAGTTTTTCGGAAAATTGGATAGGAAGGGAGAGTGAAAAATGTTTGGGCTCAATGGTTACTTCGTTTCATGGGTGGCATCCAACATTTAATGGAGAGCTAAATTATTAGTGTACACGATTATACATGGTGGTCCAGTGTGGGATAGAGATATTTTGGGATCTGATTCATTGCTTCATGTTATGAAATGAAAATCGTATGGGATTGGGGACTATCTTCAACACCCCCTGAGTTACAGTGTGCTTAAAAAAGCTCCTTCAGAGAAGTAGATAGCAACTCTTATTTAGTTATACCATCTAGCTGGGTTGGTTTGATAGCCCATTGATTAGTGGTTAGTTCATGTTTGAGCACTATTACGATCCATGCTCGCTGATATTGGTTTTCAAATACAAATTTTTTTAATTTTTTTTAATAAATTTTAGTGAAAATCGCATTTATTTCCGAAGTAATTGTATAATTTTACCACTTATAATTTTTTTTTATTATGTGGTGCGCTTTGATGTTCAAAGTTCAAATCCACCGTTCACAGTTTTTACCTGGGGCTTACAATATTACAGATATAAGGTTAAATAAACTAATCCCAAATATGAATATTTATTATCACTAAAAATATACTCTAAAATAAGTGCACTTTTACCGTTATCATTTGTTTATCGAATTTCGATAGCATTACATTGAAGTTGAAGTGTTATAAGCATCTTAAATGGCATACTATTCAATCTGCAAACATCCTGAATATCGTAGCAAAAGAACCATCAATTATTTCTTTTGCACAAAGAAGAACCCATTTTTACCAACATGACGGTGTTCCAAGTCACAATAGTCAAGGACTACTTGGATGAAAAATTCCCAAATCGATTGATTGGAAGGAATGGTCCAATACATTGGCCTGCAAGATCACCAGATTTGACAGTTTTTAATTTCTACAATGGCACAATAGTCATAAAAAAGAAAAAAAAAATAATTTAAAAAATAAACGCATTACACTTTTCTGAGATAAATAGGATTTTCCCAAAAATGTATTTAAAAAAAATCCAAAAATTTGTGTTTGAAGACCAATATCTCGTAAACAAAAGCATGGACGGTAGTATTAGTTAAATATGAATTAACCATTAATCAATTGGCTATCAAACCAAGCTAAGCTTGGCTGCTCTAGAAGTAATTATATAACTAAGTAATTGTTGATACCTACTTCTCTGAACCCTGTAAATCAGTGGGTGTTGAAGATAGGCCACCGACCTTCCATACGATTTTTTTTCATAGCATGAATCAGTGAACAATCAAAACCCAAAATATCGGCATCCCAAACCGAACCACCCTGTATATTGTATATAAATGAATTTTATGTCATAAAATTACATATATATATCGCAGCAAAAATTAATCATAACCAATTTACCATTGTACGTTTCTTCGAGCTTTCAATACTTTGTGCAAAGAGCTTTAATTCTTGTAGATAAATAGATAGATGACAAAAAGAAATAATCTCAAACCACCGAACTACCTACTCGTAATTGCTGAACTAAAATTCTCTATCCTCTCTTTAACACCAACAGTCCAATATGTGGGATCTTTGCGAAACTTAAGAACGGTGGGGCCTAAACGGATAGCGTTAATAAGAATAATGTGGTAGTAGTAACTGTGGAGTGTCGTATTCCCAGGTTTTGGAAGGTATAGAGGGAAGTTCGATAGATATAACGGGTAAGTAAGTGCATTCCATTTCATAAATTGTCTTTTTTTGCAGTCGGAGCAAAGCACTTAGACAAGGAACTCGTACACTGCACTCCTTGCAGGTTCCTTTTAATGGAATTTCTCTATCTTACGACGAAAGAGGAGTAAGCGATTCAGTAATAAAGTGCCTACAGTACAAGCACGCACCACCTCAACGCCAAGTACCCTATAGTCTAATGCCCGTCACGAAGCCAGCAAGCAACCTGCTGAGTAACAACACTAAGATCGCTGACTTCTTAGGGACATCGGGAAGAATTCGCTTTGTCTGCCTGCAACATTGGGAGTCATGCCATCTGCAGTTGTGCGCATATAAGCCCCAACTCTCGGGTCCTGAAAAACTCTCCTCTGAGCCTTGCTTGCCAAGTTCATGGGCGATTTCATTTCCCGTGATCTCATTGTGACCAGGTTCCCAGACAAGACTCAATGAAGTTAGCTTTCCGACTGCGTTTAATAAATTCTTGCATTCTCGATCTAGTTTGGAAGACGCGAAAGGGTTGAGGAAGGCTGTAAGCGCAGCTTGGCCGTACATACAGATGCAAATGCTTCGCCTCGTCCTCCGATTCTTCACAATATAGATTGTTACCATCAGGATTGCGTATGTCTCCGCTGGGAAGACGGCCGTAAGCTTTCCTAACGTGGAGTGAAATCTCCAGAAAGACACATGAAGACCCGACTATCATACATTCCTTTCCTGGCTCAGTTTCTGACCAAAACCAGTCAAGAGCACAGGGAAAGTCGATTTCGTATTCTTTCTGCAGCATAGTTCATTGCATCAGACGACAAGACCAGAACCATAAGACAATCGAGGCAAGGAGATTCATCCATGCGTCTAAAACGGAGAGACAGACCGTTCTTAAGGGTCTTCCAAAAGCAGCAAGAACGTATTTTCGTGAAAGCTCGCTCCATCGGACAACCAACGCACAGGATATAATTGGCCTTATTATAGCCGTGTAGATCCAAAGTACCCTTCTTGGTGACAGGCCCCATTTCTTACCAACAGCGCCTTTGTAGTGCCAGAAGGACGATGGCGCTTTAAGGGCTTTCGACGTAACTTGTTTAGTTCATAGAAGTTCGTTATCCAGATGTCACTCAAATGCTTACTTTCTTTGGAGAAATGTATAGTGATGCTTTTAAGCATCAGATGAATCAAACCAGTAAGCTTCCCCCTTCGCGTAAAGAGAGCAACCTCTAAAGCCCATTTCTGGTGCAGAAATCATAGATCATGTCTAGGGCTGCCTGCACTTTATAGCAGAAAGTCGCTAGACACGATCTAACAGAGAGTACAGCTACATCAACCGCTTGTGCCAGAACTAATAAGCGCGTTGGGCAGTGAGTCGACGTATTCAACAGCATTGCTTTGATCCGCAAGACTTGCTATTCGTCTACACCGTGTTGTCTTATCGAGCTACACATGCTGAGTATATGCTATCTATGTTGGGGACTTGGAGCCATCAAAGGAAGTAAAATAATGTTTAATATCCTTATCCGCCACCAAAAGCCTTGAGGTATACCAGCTACGGCGTGTTGTTTTAATCAACTCACTAGCAGCTTCGTTAAAAGGAGCTAGTTGTGAGCTGGTTCTGATTAGGTTACCTGGGAACTGAGCTTCCAGTCGTCTCATGCTTCTCTGCTATCGAGGGTGCCATTAGATTTGTTCAGTGATACCTGCCTGGTTGATTTTCACCTTTTGAAGGCTTTGGTGCCTACTGAGTTCACCAACAGTTTCGTTCTTTTTACAAAAGCCTTTATAACAGGCAATCTTTGGAATCCGAATTAGCTCCTTTTACTTTGATCTGTGAAGACTCCGGTCTTCCTCCTAATTAGTCTGAAGTGACGTGTTTAGAAGTCTCCTGGTTTCTTTCCGAAGTCGCTCCACCAAGGAATGGACGATTTGTAGAATTGCTAGACATGCCAGTTCCAAACACTTGGTCAAGGTGCCATTCAGATTCTGAAGAGATTCCTGTAGGTCTTGTTTTGTTCTGATCCTAGGGAGAGCACTATTGGACTAGCCGAGCTTATCCTTAAATAGCATGGATAGCGTAACAAAAGTTGGCTGTGAGCAAACATTTCTGACAACCAGATCATACGATAGTATGAAATCCAGGACATAATTAATTCTCACGTTGCTGCCCCAAAAATTATTCTGGGTATAAACATCGGAGCATAGGAATCACAGCAACCGGCAACCGCCTTCGGTGGTGGTTCTAATAACGACTCATAGGTAAATTAGGCAGACGCAACGACGCATTTGTGCATCGTTGTTCCAAAGGACCTCAGACTTCTACGACCTAAAATTGATCCAAGACTTTTGTCAACGGCTCAACATGCCTAGTGTAAAGGAAAGTCGATAGAAACGGTTCTTCATTCACTGACTAGCCACATCGAACGATTCCTATAATATAGAGCAGGGTTTCGCAAAGTGGTCGAAATCGGTGTCCCAGGGGTCAACATAAACGAGAACTAATTTTGGGGATCGACGAGGTCTATAAATCGACTTCTATTAATTAACACAACTTCTTATTTGAAACGTTCAAGATATTGTATAAGTTATGTTGCCTGTAGGTACCAACTTGTTATAAGAATGACTAATATTTTAGTAGGAAGTATCATTGTTGTACTTTAAAATAACTCAACAAGTCGATAAACGTGCACAAGTTCGAACAAGATACTCGGCAAGTCAATATGCGTGGACAAGTGCGTGCAAGATAATGTGTTCAAGTGTACAAGTTTTTCAGACACGTTTTGCCTTGCTCTGTATTTGACGCATATGTATATGCGATTTAACACAAATGAGATCATGATCAAGTTCAAGTCCAAACATGCTCCTAATATTTTACTATATAAGAAGCTTGCACTTAGGTTGAAAGTTCATTTGCGTTTTGAAATTCGTTGGAACTTGAATACCAATGATAATACACTCATCTACTAATTTATTTCCAGAAATTACAAACTGATTACATAGCTAAATAAAGTGAGTTAAAATAAAGTGATTGAAAAAAATTTTACAAAATCCTTAGTTACCTATGAGCATTAATAGCGTATTCATACCTTTCTGCAGTTCATGGAAAAGTATCACGGTAAGTACCAAAAAAATGTTTTAATATTTTACTAAGTATTTTTTGAAATTACTTTAGAAAAGTTGCTTTAGAAAAGCAGACAATACAGTTTGGACTACTTGAAGTTTGGATTTATTTCATCTCTATCAAATCAACTCTAGCTGATGTGTCTCATATGTGAAAAAGTATTCAGTGACGATGCCATGGAGCCTTCAAAAATTGAGGACCACTATCAAGAGCACATGCTGACAAAAAAAGTAAGCCATTGTCCTTCTTTCAAGCACTTAAAGAAAAACTAGAGAAAAGGCCATCCATAAGATCGATGTTAACGTCATCGTCTATGCAAGACGTCGATGGTTTACGAGCGTCTTATAATATATGTATCTTTAGTAATAGCGTAGTCGGGGAAACCCCACACAATTGGAGAGCAGCTTATTTTACCAGCCATTGCGGATGTCCTCAACAATGTATTGCACAAGCCCGCACATGAATTCCTTTGAGCAATAACACCGTTCAGAGACGAATAGACGAGATGGGTTGCGACGTGGAAAACATTTTTTGCAATTTCTTACAGGCCAAAAGATTCTCTCTCCAGTTGGACGAGTCTATATTACCCGGCAATGAAGCTCTGTTGTTAGAATATGTTAGATATATTAAAAATGAAAACATGTTCCAAGAACTGCTTTTTGTACTTATTTAGAGACTGATACCAGAGGATGATCGATTTTTCAGGCAGTGGAATGTTTTTTTATCGACAAAGCTATTCCATGTAAGAACATTGCATCTGTGGCGACTGTAGGTTCACCATCTATTGTCGGTCGTCATAGTGGTTTTATAGCCAACTTAATGCGACAACTGCCTGAGGTACTGGTCATTCACTGCGTGATTCACAGACAGCATTTAGTAGCAAAAGATCTGAGTCCTAGATTGCATCAGTCTTTACAATATGTTATAAATACATCGGCCTTTGTGGGTAGACTCATCATATAACAAAAGAATATTCACAGTTTCCGCATTTGTCAAAATTACCAGAAATGCTTCAAGACGATGTTATTTTATCATATGTCACTCATTTGGACGCATTACACAAGGATTTTACTAATAGGTTTTAGGATCTCTTAAACTTACGAATTGCTCAACGTACAACACCACAGCCATGGAAGAAGCAAAGAAGAGTCGATTACAATCAACACAGACCAGGAGCTTAAGCAGAATTTCAACCAAGGCTATTAGAAGTTCTAGTTGCAACGCAACATTGAAACACAATATCCTGCATTGTGGAACATTGCTGAAAAATACCTTATAGCTTTTCTATCATCATACCTAGTCCAAAAAGGATTCAGTGTGGTTACAAACATTTTTTTCAAAACAAAGAAACCGTTTGAAAATCAATGAACGCGGAGTTTTAAGGTTGTAAATCACCAATATTGAACCGGATTTAGCTCGATTTGTAGAAAGTCACCAGGTTCATCCATCAGACTGATTTTTTTATATTTTTTTTATTTTACAATTTTAATGTTTTTTTTTTCAAAAAAAAAATTACCTACTTAAGTATTTTTACTTAATTTGTATTAATAATTATTAATTACACTTAATACTTTATAAATTCTGTCTATTTATTTTTCTAAATTTTGATGAGAAAATTATGTCAAGTTTATTCATTTAACCAACCGCAAAGTTTTTAAATTGATAAGTATTTTGTATCAATAGGAAAAAAACTAGAGATAGGATTTTAAAGTAATTTGCCGACGGGGGTCTGAAGTTTCAGTTCATTTTGGAAAAGGGGTCTCTTGCCCAAAATAGTTTGTTAATCCCTGATATAGGGATTACACAATGGTCACTTTCCTGGACATAAAGAGTGTTTTTAACAACGTAAATACATCAGCAATCACGACTGCGCTGTCAACTCAGCAGGCAGATGATTTACTTGGAGAGCTGATCAGTGTTATGCTAAATAGCAGGATAATCAACTCCAAACTTGTTGGGGCTTCTGCTAAAAGATATGTTAGCAGAGGTGTGCTGCAAGGCAGTGTCCTTTCTCCCGTTCTCTGGAACTTAGTGGTTAATGAACTGCTGATATATTTAATTTCCTATGCGGATGCTGTTGCTGTAGCCGTTTCAGGTAAGCATCTTAATATCTTTAGCGTACTCCTTCAGCTAAATCTTAACAGAGTAACCCTTGGTTAACTGGTCGATTGGGGGTAAGCCCGCATAAAACTGATCTTGTCCTCTTTTCCAGGAAATATAAAATTATAATCATAAACTCTACTCTCCCGCAATAAACGGTAACAGTTTATTCTTTTCCAATACAGCAAAACATCAGGGTCTCATTTTTGATAGGAAAATAAACTGGAAACCTAACATTCAAGAAAGAGTCCAGAAAGCTACAGTAGCTTTATTCTCTTGCAAAAAACCATTGGAAATAAATGGGGCCTTCAACCTCGCATAACCTACTGGCTATACGTCTCGGTCATAAGACCGATACTTACTCACGCGGTTGTCGTCTGGTGGACGGCCTTAGAAAATGCAGTTAACGACAGTAAACTAAGCAGAGACCAAAGAACAGCATGTATATGCATAAGAGGAGTCTTACAGGCTACACCCCCTGCAGCAATAGACATTCTGTTTCATTTGACACCCCTCGAAATTTCCACCAGGCAAGTAGCTACGACTGCAGCTATTCGCCTTAAAGTCACGGGGTGGCCGTGGTGTGGTGGTACTAGCAATCGCTTCTCACTCGGAGGGTCGAGGTTCGAATCCTACCCATTGACAAGTTTTTCAATTTTCTCATTTGTGTAATTGGAACTCAGATTGAAAAATTCTGCGTGTGAAGGCATAACACTGACACGTAGATTTGGCTGTTGTAGATTTTCAAGCACAAAAAAAATACTGTGAATTATAACGTTCGAACCACTCTGAGTGAAAAAGCCGGTGCTATCCAAAAACCTTTACTCACTGACTTACAACGTTGCCACATTTGAAGAACATACACCTACATTTTGGTGCCTCCTGTGAGCAAATTGGCACAATTTATTTTCATTAGAGTGGTTTTTCATTGAGGTATACTAAACACATCGTTTGTAACAAAAAATAAGAATTTCTTTGCATTTCGGCTATTGGAGCAACATATTCTGTGCGTGTATTTATGGCGGCGCTAAATTTACGAGCGGCTGCAATAAATGTCCTTCGACGTGCGTATGATCACGCGACTGGAGCTGTCCTCGATAGTGCTGATATTGCTCAGTTGTAGCAGAAGATAAGCTCCATAACGGGGCATTACCAACGATTCGTCACTCAAAACGAGATACTAGTTGGAATAGCAACGGAGAAAGAATTGGACGAACGTGAAAATCTCTGGGAATACGTGGACAGTCAGTACAATGCGGCGTTTGTGATACTCAACCGTAGGTTGTCGTAGCTCCAGAATGCACATACGGCTTCCCAAGATGTCCCAAATGGACGAGACGATCATGGATAATCCCTAGTATCTGCAAAGTGGACATTGCGGTTGGATCCCGTTACCATTCCGACCTTTGACGGTGCGCTGCTCAATTGGCTAGCGTTTCGAGACACATTCGAGACTCTGGTGCACTGGATTTCCCAGAAGCATATAAATTAGGTAAGCAGCGACAGGCAATATATCCAGTGAAAGTCCCCCTAGTGGGTGCGATGTATTCAGGTGGTTATCATGAAGTGTGGCAAGCTCTTAAGAGACGCTTTCATGTGTCTCGCCTTTTGCATTTGCACAGCGCTGTGGACGAGACATCAGATGAGCTGTTGAGAATGGTGGACACGGTGCAGATGTGATTCGCACCGCCAATCGAGATGAGTCAACAACTCCACGTTCTTCCCATGCTCAGCCGTTAATGAAGTCACATGTGGCGATACCAAATTAAAATGGATGTCCCTCCTGCCTAGGGAGGAGCTAGCAATAGCGCGAGCTTTCACATCTGATAATTAAGAACGGTCCTTAGCTCGAATCCTCTGTGACCCTGGATCACAGGTGAGTTTTGTGACCGAACGTCTAACCAATCAGCTTAGTCTTTCTAGGGTCAGATACGACGGGTCAGACGACAGTAGAAGGCATCGGCGCATTTGTATAAACTTGTACAAATGGTAGAATGAGGCTAACTATTCATTCAACGTACACCGACTTTGAAGTGAAAATCGACACTTTGGTGCTTTTTTACATAACGGCAGTGACCTCCGCGGTGCTGCTGGATACAAGGTAGTGGATTCATCTGTTCGGCCTTCAACTGGCTGATGATCGTTTTGCAAAACCTGGACATATCGACGGTTTGGTTGGAGCGGACGTATGGGGTCAGATAGTCGAGGTGAAATCATCACAGGGAAATCAACCGAGCCTTGCGCTCGTATATGGCCCAGCGTGCATAACCTCAAAGCACATCCTCCTCATGCATTATACGCTCTGGTGAACGAGGATGACCTTCAATGGTACTTGGTACGAAATTTTTGGAAGTTGGAAGAGGTGCTCAAAGGTGGTTTGGATCAGGACGACTGCGAGCGGATATTTTTGTCAACACATTCACGAGAGGATGACGGTCGCTACGTGGTATACATTCTTTTCCGTGACGGAGTTCCGGAGCTAGGAGATTTTTATGCAAACGCCTTGTGATATTTCCATGGGCTCGAACGGCTCTTGTCCGGCAATGAGAAACTGAGGCAGAAATACATTTGTTTCATGCGCAAATACAGCGCTCTTGGTCATATGGAGCATGTTGTTCAATCTGGCGATCACACGAACTGCTACTACATTAATGCTTCGCTCGCAGCAGCAATGGAGTTTCGCTGAACTACACACAATTGGTGGGCCGAACTATCCAGGTGACGTTGGTTCATGTGATCTTCAGGTTTCGACAGTATCCGATGGCGCTCACAGCAGATGGTGGAAAAGATGTTTCGCTAAGTGCTGGTGACTGCGAAACACAGGGACTACCAACGGATCCTCTGGCGAGAACCCAGCGAAAAGGACATCTCAGTCTTTCGCTTAAGAACCGTAACGTATTGCATGGAGTCCAGCCCCTTCAATGCTGTGCGCACCTTACACCAATGTGCCCTTGACAACAACACCTACGTTGTAAATCGTGAGCAGGTGTGTAAGGTATGAGACACAATTTTATCTTCATTCTACCTGGATGACCTGTTAAGAAGTTGTTGTCGCGAGTCGGAAGTAGTGCTATTGGCTACTAATATCTACAGGATACCATCGAGGGTTTTCTTTAAGTTGCGAAAGTGGAACTCGTACTGCGCACAGGTAATCCACCCATTAACTGGTAACATTTCTTCTTCCCCAGAGCTTTTGATCGACCCATCAGTGGCGACGGCGTTTGGTCTACAGTAGGACCCAGCAGCTGATGAGCTGTTCTTTAAGATTGAACAAGCTCGCGCTCCAACTATCGTTCCGAACATCGAAGCCTGATATGGCTACTCATCTATCAAGTACATGGTAGCACTCTTCATGGTGGAACCAAACTATTGCTACAAACACTTCGTCAGCGCTACTGGATTCTGCATGGGCGACAGGCGGTTTGGAGTTATCTCCACCGGTGTGTGATCTGCAGACGGCAACGTCGAGGGACATTGGTTCAGCAAATGGCTTCTTTACGGAGGCAAAGGATGACGTGCGCTCGACCCTTCTTGGCATCTGGTGTGGAATATTGTGGACCGTTCATCATACGTGTTGGGACGAAGCGGTCACGTACAACAACTAACACCTATTTGGCTATCTTTGTTTGTATGGGGACAAAAGCGGTCCATATCGAAGTCGTCGTTGATCTGACAGCGCAAGCTTTTTGGACGCATTCACGAGGTTCGTTTGTCGACGAGGTCCATGTCTGGACTTTAACAGTGACAACGCTACGGCGCCTGTAGGAGCCAACCGTCTACTCCAATAGGATCTGAAAGCTTGGCACAGCGCACACAATCAATAAGCTCTTGCCAATCGTGGAACTACGTCGCACTTCATCACACCCAGCGCCCCACACCAATGTGGACTATGGAAGGCCGCGGTTAAATCCGCCATCATCACCTCGTGCGTCTGCTTGGAGCACAGGCACTCTGGTACAATCAGCTTCAAACATTGGCCGCACGCATTGAGGCATGCCTGAATTCCCGTCCTCTCACTCCGCTTTATGATGACCCGGATGACAAGTTGGCGTTAACTCCTGGAGACTTCCTTATCGGCGCCCCGCTAATTGCTATACCGGAGCCGAGAGTCGATGACATCCCGATCAGCCATGTCAAACGATGGCAATGGCTACGTCAGGTGCATCAACACTTCTGACGACGCTGGAATGAAGAATATCTGACGACATTGCAGTTGAGGAGTAAGTGGCAGCGACGACTTTCACCGACTTACTTGCGCTTGGGCCGAGTGACAGTCGTTCAACCGGGCCGCTATGGATTGGTCCGCAACGTTACGATAAATACTGCGAGTGGGACATGTACTCGTGCAGTGCAGAAGCTGTGTGTACTCTTAGGAGCTGAAGATTTCGAACCCAGGGGTTCGACCGGGCAGGGTGTTGAAGATTGATATCATCCCTGGTCATTCGAATTGGCGGCCCTTCTTGTCAATGTGTTTCATTTTTTTTTTATAATTTACGCGCGCCTAAGGGGTTAGATACCCTTTTACTGTTGCCTGTGAAGGAAGAGAAAGGAAGATTGTTTTGTAGTGGTTTGAAACTCAGGTTTCGATGGTTTCGATGTTCGCTCTCCAGGGGGTGGGAGTCCGAATAGGACGGAGAGTTTTTTCTTCACTCAGAGTGATTCGAGGCATAATTCAAGAGTGCGGTTGTGCTTTCTTTTTTTTTCCCTACAATCATTATTATACATATATAAAAGTTGAGAAATGCATCTAAGAGAAAAATAATAATATTAATAATTTGAATAAAAATTATAATAACATTATAATGCATAAGCATTTGAGACAGTTAGGAAATCCTTTAGGGGGATTCGAAAAAAAAACGCGAACGTCAGCCCAGAGGGCCGACCCAACTGTTCGACTTACAAAAGTGAAACAATTTTTTAGACATTTTAATAATAACAAGAATTTATTAGTTATAACAATAACAGCTGTTGCCGTCACGATTACAACTGTCTGCTCAATCCATTCCCATATAACTCCAAAGCTTTGCGTCTATCCAAATGTTCCCATGGATATTTCCTGACTCGTCACTTCTGATATTTCGCATGCATCCCATCCGGTTTTTATTCTTCAATGCCATCAAATTAGCTATCGAATAAAACAAAAACCTTGGCTCGTTTCCTAAACCCTACACCTCTTAAGTAAACACCCTTTACAACGTATAATCATTATACTGGAAAATGGAGAATGTAACTTGTACGTTCAATATGATAACCGATACAAGGATTTCAGGCCGTTCAACTGTGCCGTAGATGAACTGACCAGACCAGAAACATGTCACTCTCCAACTTCAAACAAATGACACATTCATATGCGCTCCTTAAAGCCAGTCATAAATGGACTCATCGAGACAACTAAATGTATATGCCCTATACTCGAGAACTTTATCTCCAGACTTATAAATGTAAACATGAGACATATGAGTATGATAAAAAGTGCGCGGACAACTAAGTATTTTTACGATTTTTGCTGGAATGAAAATATTGATTCTAATAGAAAAATGTACACGTCAAATCAAGAGAAATACACACGTATGATGTTGAATACGAGAAGATGTTGTCGCTCATAAAGTTGCTGTGGGTAGCATTTTGAACTTAATGTATGCATCTTCTCCAAATCAATAAACCCATTTTAGCATATAGGTACCCTAGTAAACGGAGCTTTATTCCTTTTCTCAATGCTTTGATTTAACTTGCTTTTGCTTAGTTCAAAGTTTGCACGTAAATTTTAATTCAGCTCTTGAGTACAAGTTGAATTGTGTGTACAAAATTATTTAATGAAATAAATTAATCTTTCTATTAAATAAAGTCATATTAAAAAATAATTGCCCTTAAAATTACGTGTATACGCAAATCACACTCTATATTTTATTCATTAAATAAGGACCGCATTTGATTACAAACTAGGAAAGTAAACACCAAACGCAGTTAGATTACTATCTATGTATACTGCAATAACGCGAAATGGCAAGTAAAATGTTATAAAGCGATCTTGGGCAAAGCACTATCAAGTTAGTGCCAACATTTGTTTACAGAATTTTTATTGAAGAAACAAGGGAACAACCAACGAAATCCGGCATCAGTCAAAAAAAAAAAAACTAAAACAAAACACTGGGCAATAGATTTGAAAGAATGGCTCAAAAATGCTTATGGCAAGGGAAAGAATTAGGCGCGCAAAGTTGTTCTGTAACAACATTGACAGAGAATGTAAAATCAGAGCAAAAACTCTGTTCGTTGTTTCAAAAACCGGCTTCACATAAATAAAAAAACGTGCTGACGAACGGTGAGATGAAAATGGTGGTAAGCAACAAAAAGTAAGTAAATTAGTTAAATTAAGAACCTTGCAATACCATTTAAGTAAGCGACAAGTAAGAGAAGGGCAATATCTCATACTTTCGAGATTGCGGCACAACGAAGAAACAGTTCGGAAGATATTCAATCGCCGAATATATTGAAGATGAGAAAGGACACCTGCTAACGGAGACCAACGAAACATTGGATAGAAAGAGTACTTTAATGCCTCACTTACCGAAGCATTCCCACGTAATATCACTCCTGCAACTGTCGTGCACGAGGAGGAAACCACAGCTTTCACTTAAGCGGAAGCCAGTAACATGAGATCAGGCCCCATGACATATTGTCTAAAACAGAGAAGACAATCAGACAATCATCCAACATGAAATGTTGGATTAAATTTGCTCGCTATTTTGCGCAATAAAAACGATGAGAGGCGACCGGATGCTGGGCCAGTGGACGGTGAACTTATCTTTTCCACTGTAAGAATGCAAAGATGACACGGAACATTGCAACAACTATCGACTGGTGAAACTTCATTTTCATACTATAAAAAATGGAAGAGATTTAGGCAAACGACAACCCAATATTATCAAATTATTCAAAGATCGGCAAATCTTCTTCATCAATTCGGAAAAAATGTTCGATACGGTTAACAGAGATCGCCTGAGGATGGTGCCTAAATTTTAATGTACCCGAGATATATACATATAAGAATGATAAGCGTTTTACATGGACAGCGGGATTAAAAGAAGAATTCTTGGTTAAAGTTAGATTGCACTAAAGAAATGTACAAGGCCAGGTACTTTTAAACGCCTTGCAAGATTTGATGTTAAAGCAGCACATTATCTATTAACCGGTGGTGGCCGTGGTTCAAGTGGTAGTATATTGGCTTCCCAATCGAACGGTTCGAGTTTCAATATCAGCCGTGCCCAAAAAATATTCTATCTTTCAGGCAACTAAAATCCTGTGAGATGAATGGTTACCTTTTTTAAAAAGAACTTAACACTCAAGTAGGTATGACTACACTTATGATGCCAAAGAATGTGTTAAGTTTTTCGGAAAATGAAGCAGAAAGAGAAAGAAAGATGTTTGAGCTCAATGGCTATTTCGCTCCACGCATGACATCCAACATTTAATTCCCCATTAAATGTTTAGTTTAAATTGACTTGACGATTTACCTCACGAGATTTTAGTTGCCTGGACAATACCAATACGGCTGGTACCACTTGAGCCATGGCCACCCACAAGTTCAATTCCAACACAATTAAGCAATGTTGACAGTGTCATACGAGAATATTACGCTCCAGATCTGAAATATTTTCAGGTAATTCAAAAAATTGCAGATCGAATGCGTAATGACATGAAGCATATTGGTGCGACAATAGAAGCGAAGTTCAAAAGGGCCACAGTTCCGAAGACTGTTCCTAAGCTCACAATATCAATACACGAGGAAGTTACGAAAAAAGTCTTTGAAAGTGAATCTATAGCAGATCAAAGAAAATCTATGGCAATGAATATGAGGGATGGATTATTTTTATTGATAGATATTCTGACGAAATCTCTGGAAAAATATGTATTCTTCGCAAACAAGAACAAAGTTCTCACACCAATTTTGCCAGGTAAAGCTCAAAACAATAAAGCAGAGCTCCGACGAAATATCAAGTTTATACCGAAGATGATGAGATAAAATCTGAAGCTGTAGAATATTGAGTAGAAAGAACTGTATAAAGCAGATTAACCCAGCAATGAATTCTCTCCAAATTACTCATTCATGATCATACGATTGCGCATGCGCAAAAGCTATAATTTTTAAAAGCAAACGTTACTGGAAAAATTCATAATTGATTCATAGTTTTGAAAAAGCTTATTGATTGCTATTATAACAGGAGGTTGTTGTTGACAGCTCAACTTAGAAGGATTCTGCCAACTGCCAAGCACAACTGTGACACCAAACAGAATAAGGCAATTCGGAATCTTGATTTCGACACTCATGGTTAAGAGGTTCGAACGTATATTTGATGCAGCATAAATTGGGCAAAGTCCATCCACCATAGTAAATAGCATAGCAATCGTAACATGCATTTCGGTGTTATTCATTTTATATGTCATTTGCTGTAGCTCTCCAATTTGCTTGCGCATTACTTCAACATCGTTCTTTGCTATTTCTGTTGTTTCATGTTGAAAAATAAACTTAATTGGTCTGCAGTATCGTGTGGATGAGGGTCTTTCATTTTGCCAAATAATTAATTGCTGCTGCTCTCCTGGGTTGTAATCGTAAGGGTACAAATGATACAATGAATATGCTGGTGTCTTTAGCATTTGCATCAAAAAAATACTGGTTGTATTCTGACTGCGCTGAACCATCCAAGCCCCACGTACAAATCAGCTACAAATTGTTCAAGGAATCCATTTGTTGGACTTTCAAAACTTCCTTTTGAGCATCTAATAGCCAATTAACTGTATGATTAAGTAAAGCCTGTAATTTAATATCAGCAACAGTGTCCGTAACAGTAATATGTTCTTTCGCAGGGTAACACTCTTTATTTGTCAAGTTGTATTTTTTTATAAGGCGGGAACCGGGACTTAGCGTTCAATCTTATTATGTTGTATTGGTGTCTAGTAAGTTTGGCTTCAACAAACATCGACAAACTTCTCTCCCAGAAAGTTGTTTTTTCTTCGCGCCTTCAAATTTCTTGAATGCCAACCTATATTTTGCAGCTCGTTTAGGCGAACTTGCCGTCACATCTCTCACAAATTTAGATGCTTCTACTTGCCCTGAAGACCATAAATTCATTTGAGCAGCAAAAACTAATTCCTGAGATGAGTGTTTCTGTCTTAAATCCTTAGTTTTTAGGCGTTTGGTTCTTTGCGAAGCTTCATCAAAACTTTTTATAGGGCGACCACATTTTTTTTCAGAAAAAGCATAATTTTTGAAGCTAATTGCAGAATCTAGCCAAGACTTATTAGAAGTAAGAAACCTATCCTCTTTTTTATAGCATTTTTGCCATCTTTGTATGAAATCTGATATGAAAAATGAAATCCGCTTTCGCAACAAAGGTTTAGCATGATCTGGGCATTTCGTTCGAGTTTCAACGTATTCCTTCAATCTTGAAGATTGGGTTCTCGAAATTAAATCGCCTGATTACTTCATATGTTCAAACAATGTGCGCCTTGTAAAGAAAATATCACTCGAACCTGATCCTACAACAAAAACAAAAAAAAAACACACTTGCACACTTTGGACAAACGATATTTTCAAAAAGCGCAAAAAGGGGCAAATTTTTATTGAAGTCCCAAAAACGACATATAACACAAAATCAAACAAGTCATAATTTGAAGACATGTTTTGATATGTTCATAAGTAGAACTTTACATGAAAACACAGAAAAACACAATTTTCTTCAAAAATTAACACCAACTTTCAAAAACTCACCAACATTTTATTTCGTTACACAAGACTATAATTTTACATATATACTGTTGACAAACCTGTGGGGATTGAATCCATTTCAAAAATATATATATAAATTAAAATCCTGCTAAGAAATTGACTTGAACACTTGCTCGTTTTTTGAAATTAAACACAGCTGCAAATTCACTGCAAAGAATGCACAAGTTCAAACGACTGACGTGGTCAAAATGCAAACAGCTTTATCAAAATTATTACATGTTTGTAATATTTAGGTATTTAACTGTACAATCCAGTTATTTTCTTTCAAGATTTCCCCATTTTTTTTTAATTTTTGCCAAGAATTCATGCATTTGGCCCCTGTGTGCGGCTCTACATGCGATACAAGCGACAGAACGCTCGAAGTTGTGAAGAAGAATTTTCGCGACTGGGTCGTCTCACGGCGAGCGTTCATCAATTGGCCGCCGTGATTATGCGATTTGATACCACTCGATTATTTTTTCTAGGGCTACGTCAAGTCCTTAGTCTACGCTAACAAGCCAACAACTTTGGACGAGCTCAAGGCCACATTCGACACGCTATTGCCGGAATAACGACTCACATATTGGACCCAGTCATCAAACATTGGACCAACCGTTTAAAGAACTGCCAGCGAAGCTGAAGCGGCCATTTGAATGATGTGCAATTCCACACATAATTGCATGCCCATAGCTTCAAAATAAAGCCAGAATCAATTTTATATCTCAGACCGTTGTTGCTTTATTTAAATTTTATTTCCTATCATTCTTATCTGGTCACCCTTTGTAATGATAATGTAGCCAGCGCAGTTGCTAATACTGCAATTTAAAAAACACCATATGTAACAGCTATTATCAACGTCATATTATCGTACGGCTCAAATTTCTTGCCGTACATTATTATATTCCGCGTCACAGATACATTTCATAACCAAAAAATTCGCTCAGAAAATCGGAGCTAAAATATCGAAGTGCAATGGAACTTTCAATCAGTGGAATTAGGTCTGAAGACCGTCATGCTCAGTTTATCACCACCCTAACATTTAGATCAAGATCTTCGTCATTTTCTAATACTATTGATACAGTCTGGTATAGATACATTTTATCGATAATCACTGACTATCAAATAAATATGGAACTTGATACATATACCGCCGCAAGTATTTTTATAGGAATCAACAAATTGACATACATATACATATAACATACTTATTGGAGTGGAAATTTTTTTCGAGCTACTTCTTCAGTTACAGTTACAGGAGTTACAGTGTGGTTACAATTTACCAGTATTGCTGAAATCAAAATTAGGTTGGATTATTACGGGAGACACAGAATTACCAAGAAGACCACTTTGCGCTCATGTGGTAACAAAACCCACAAATGAAGAAGATTATAGGTATGAAGAGCATTTTAAAAAGAATACGGCAACTGAAAATATGAAATTTATTGTAAGATTTCCCGTGACCCAAAAACACTTTTAGGAGAATCGATTGAGACGGCAAAAAAGAGATTTTAATCATTAGAAAAAAAAACTTAAAAAATTGCAGAGCTAAAGGATCTCCATGTTAAAGTCATGCAGGAGTATGAATCCCTAGGTTAAAAGAGCATTATATCAGAGAGCGCAATAGCTAAAATGAACTACGTATAATATTTCCCCGTCATCGCTAGTACTTCAAATTTCTAATTTTGAAGAAAGTTTTGTGCGAATGAACCAAAAATCCTACAAGAATTTCTAGAAGAACACAACGACAAACTATTTAATTTTCATCAATCAGGGGTAATCCAAACATTCAGACTGATCTGGGAACCATCCCAAGATGTATTTAGGTACAATTTTACATTCGAAATAACTAAAAAAATGGGTGAAAAATTTTCTAAAAAATCAGCTCTCTCGCAGCAGACCTCGCAAAATTTATTTCATCCTTTGGGCCCTGTATACTTGGCCCTGTAATAGTCCTTGGAAAGCTATTCGTGCAAGAACCGCGAAAAATCAAATTATCTTGCTACGACAAGCTCTTACCTGAGCATGCTCAGAATTGGAAAAAGTATCTCCAATAGTTTTCATTGCATTGAATGAGCTCAACAGTCCACGCTGTGTCTTATCCCTTCCACAAGGATAATTGAGCTACAAGCATTTTCCGATAGCAGTTTCATCGCATATATATAGATTATGTGTATATCTCAGATCTATTCACTAAGATGGCCAAATTTACTCCCAATTGCTATGTTCCAAATATAGAGTGCATCCTGTTAAGGGGTTACATACGTTTCTCCGCTCAAAAACGGAGCGTTATTCAAGATGTTTTTTTTTCGCTACGATATTAAATATAAAAAAAGTAAAATATACATTGTGTAAAGTATTCCTTGACGAAAACAAAACTTTATTGACAATTGAAGAAAAACAATTATAAAGTATACATTTCACCCATCTCCGGAAATCTCTCTTTAAAAACGTGGGCGGTACCAGGAATATCTCTGGTAGGTTTCATTTGAAAAAAAAAAACTGTTAAAGTAGATGGATAAAACTAGTCTCTATCATAGCCGTTTCCAAAAATTTTAATTTTTATCAAAATGGCAGCTTTTTGAACGTACGGGGCTATTTTTGACTAAAAAACGAGTCACATTTTTATTTATAACAAATCAAAAAATTAAGATATCAAAAAAATCCTACGTAGGAGACTAGATAATGGTATTATCCGCGCGAAATGGCATGCAAATCGGTCGAGTGGTTCAAGAGATATTTCTGGTACCGACTCGGAAAACACTATTTCGAGAAAAACGCAAACGAAATGCAAAATCTGCAGTGTGTCTTGTCTGCATGGCTTCGAAAGCAAAACTGAAAATGTGCTCGAGTAGTGCCTTCTGGAATATTCTGAATTCTAATATTCTTATACAAGGTTTAAATCTATTGCTAAACAGTTATAAATATTTGCGAGGGCACTGACCCATCATTAGAGAAGTTAGGAAGGCAGAACAGGTACGCAGCTGCTCATGTCCCTAATGAGCGCTCCGCCCGGCCCGGCGTCTAACGGTCATAACTTTCTTAATTATTGGAATTTTTGAAAAATTCTTGCGGCATTTGAATTGAAAAAGAATATAGAATTTTTTCATGCAAAAAAAATGGAGACAATAAACATTGCTCGACTAGAACCAAAGGCGCTGTTATAATAGTGGATTTCGTATAGAGATTAAATATATCAAATCTTACCTCGTCAAATTAATAATGCAAGTGTCAACAGTTGTTGTATTGGCTTGGATAAAATCATCATCGTATACATGGGAGCCAAGATATATACAAGAATGTTTAGACATTCATACGTTCAGCAATGGAGTTAATTACAGAGTAAGCATAATCCAGCTTATCTGATATCGAGAGGATTCACTCTTCCTGAAATTATTAAGTCCACATTTGAGATCAAGGGAATAACAAAAATACGAAATATACGAATGGGGAGATGCTACATATTCCATTCCTAGAGACATTCCCGGGCTTTTCAAAATAAAATCATTTCTGACAGCTTCAGCTGGGAGTAAAGATTTAGTAATGTTATAACACTTTTTTAGTAAAGTGAGAGCATTGTTATAAGGAACGAAGGACAATTTGAAAATGGAAAAAAATTCAAAGAACTATTCTTAAATGTAAAAACTAAATTTCTTACGAATTCTTCCTCTTCACTGACATGGTTGATCTGGCGCTTTGCCTTCCTTTTTGGGCATTGGCTAGCTAAGTGCCCCATATCATCGCACACATAACATGCTCCTGGCTCCCACTTCTCTTTTTTACACTCTTTAGCTACATGACTAAAAAAGTTGCAATTGTAGCATCGTATTGGCTGCATTTTTTGTGCTCTGGAACTGTCTTGGCGAAATGTTGATGGCATTGCTTTCGGTTTTGTTGGCAGCTTCACTGCCTTGTAATTTTGCACTTAGAGATAATGATTCGCCTGGTATTGCATCAATTATCTGGTCGACCAGTTCCTTCTCATCGAATGACAATTGATTTTTTCTTGATAATACTCGTGAAATGTCTCACATGGTAACCACTTTCTGACCTCGAATATCTTTTCCATTTTCAACTTCTCTCATTTAGGACAACAAACTTTCCAAGGAGACTGTTGTCAAATCATCTCTTGAGTGGAAACATCACAATGCAACGAGATAAATATCCTCATGTCGCCATCGTTTAATGGATATGTATGCGTGTTGCACGTTTTTGAGTTGTTTTTCGATGCGTGCGTCGTCGTTCTTCAGATAAAATTCGCACACTAGTTCCTTTATTTTGTGATAATTGAAACTCTTTCGTCTATCATTATTGTTTGCGTGTCCTTTGTTTTTACTTATCTTCTACATCCACTCAGTTTCGTTCTTCAGCCCAAAGAATAGTGATAACAATAGGTATCACTCCCCATTTGAGTGGAAAAATCCATTCAGTTTCAATGAAGCCAAGAACAACGTCTGATTAGATCAAATAACGCAGACCTATAGCTTCGTTTCAAATTCCAAATCCCACTGAATTTTGCCTGAGGTATAAAGCATACAAAAGTTTACCCACAATTTTTTCGTCATGGAAATTTACGTTGCGATCTAGAGATTTTTGTGACTAATTTTTCTCCCTCAGCAAAGTGCAACAGCTTGTGTTAGGTACATGGACAAAGAGGAAAGAGACTGATTTCTCTCCTTTTTTGATATGTTCATTTTTGGGAGCGATCTGGAAACTTTTCACTGTGGTAACTGCGTGTATGGTGTATGATGACCAACTGCTTACTGGGTTTTTGAGAAATTTTCACAAGGAGAACAATTTTGCTTACAAATGCGTTTCATTAAATAAAATGACATCACTCAGAAAGCACGTTTATATACGAGTATACTAGGTGATTGTTTTAACTTGAGACATCCAAATTACTCGAAAAATACGCGATATCGCGAAAAATGTTTCAGACAAAAGTCACAATGTTCTGAAGGGGACATAAGATGGTAACCACGAGTTTGACCTTGAGACCCATTTTCAAGGTCAAATGAAGGTCACTTTTGATTTTTCTAATAATAATTCCTGATTTTCATTGATTTGATTTGCGGCCCGGGTCAATCCCGGACAGATTTATTAAGCTTATTTGCAAGCAAACATATACTTAAAACTAACATTTTCACTTAAAAACTAAAGGGTGGGAGCGGTTAAAGAAAGTTAGGACGTGAGGCATAGGTGGAAATAAATATGTTCTTGAGGGAGAGTTTTCTGAGATGGTAGTCGAAGAGAGGCAGAATATCGTTAACTTCGCGAAGCATCCTAGACATTGGCTCCAGGTGTCCGTAATTCGTTCTGTGAAGATTGAGCCGGAAAAGTGGTACAGATCTAAGATTGCGGGGATTGGTGTTAAAAGAAATAATTTGAAGTAAGGAAGGACAATCGATATTACCTACTAAAATTTGATGAATAAAGAGAATGTCGGCAACTTTTCGGCGTATAGAAAGGGGTTGTAAATTTATAAGTTTCAGCCGGTCAGTGTAAGGTGGTAAGTTTTAGTTATCTTCCCAGGGAAGACCACGTAAAGCAAACCGTAAAAACCTGCGTTGAACAGCTTCTATCCGGAGGACGTGAGTTCTGTAGTAGGGTGACCAAACTTGGCTGGCATATTCAAGAAGAGGCCTAACAAAGGTTATGTAAAGAGATTTGGTAACATAAGAATTGGAAAACTCCTTAGACCAGCGCTTGATAAAACCAAGGGCAGAGTTGGCTTTTTTATTATACTATCAATGTGAGAACGGAAATTGAGTTCCTTGTCGCAGATAACACCTAAATCACGTAACTCATTCACTAAGGGAACAAGCAGATTAAAAATTAGATAGCAACGAGGTGAAGTAGGGAGGCGTTTACGGCTATAAGTTATAGCCTGACACTTATTGACGTTAAGCTCAAGAAAATTCTTCTGACACCAAGTACAAAACCTGTCTAGATCTTGCTGCAGAAGCAGGCTGTCTGAGGAAGATGATATATATCTAAATATTTTCATATCATCTGCGTAAACAGATATGTATGAATTTTTAATGATACAAGCAACATCATTAATAGTCAGAATAAATAATAAGGGACCAAGGTGGCTGCCTTGGGGGACACCAGAGGAGGCTTTAATTGGGTCAGAAACCATGAACCTAAATAGAACATAGTAAAGTCGTTCACTTAAATAGGATTGAACCCAAGTTATAAAGTTTATCTGGAAACCAAGAGCCTTTAATTTTAGAAGGATTATATCATGAGCAATTCTATCAAAGGCTTTGCTGAAATCGGTGGCAATCACATCAACTTCATTTCCAGATTCCAGTGCACATACGAGTAAAGTGCTTGATACGAATTCCATTAAGTTGGTGGTCGTAGATCTGCCTTTGAAAAATCCGTGCTGGTTTAGGGAAACAATAGATTTACAATGGAAAAGCATTATGTCATAGATAATGCTCTCAAAAAGCTTAGGTATGCAGGACAACTTAGCAATTGGTCGATAGTTGGAAATATCGTCTTTTCTACATTTTTTATGTAGGGGAATAATAAACGACCTTTTCGTTGATTGAAATAATCCCTGGGTGATAGAAAGCTGAAAGAGAGCTGTAGGAGGTTGGGCTAGATGCATTTGACATTTCTTTAAAAATATAGGGGGAAGATCATCAGGGCCAGCAGAATAATCATCATTGAGTTTTATTATTTTATCTCTAACTTGCTCTAAAGTTATAGACACCGATTCCAAAGTTGTTTGTGTTTAAGTAGGAAAAGTAAGAATGGTCTGGCTCTTGGGAATGGATGGCGAACGCTTGGCCAAAAAAAATTGCGAAGAGATTTGCAATAATTTGGGGATCGTCCGAGGACCTATCAAGAAAATTTAGAGATGATGGATAGTTATCCGATTTGCTTTTAGTTTTGATGAACTGAAAGAATCTTTTGGGGTCGGAAATGAGTGTGTGGTCCATTCGGTTTAAATAGTTGTTATAGAGAGTTTGGCAAAGTACAGAGAAATTTATTTGGGCAGACTGGTAGTAGAAGAAATCGGTGTCGGAACGCGATTTTAAGTAAGAATACCAGAGCTTATTTCTCTTGTTACGAAGAGATCGCAGCTCTTTATTATACCAGGGTGGTGACGATGAGGGATTCCTTTTGGGTAAAAAAGGCACAGATTGGGAGAGGCATTTTAAAATTTCGGTATAAAAGGATGCAAGAGCATCATTAACCGTAAGGTTAGGGTTATTGTAGAGAAAGTTAAAATTGACCATACTGAGGAGGTTGTTCAGTTTGGCGTAGTTAGCCCTATGACAATTAAAACTGTAAGAATATTCATAGGAAACGGGATTAAAACCATTGTCATATGTCAGCGTAAGAGAAAGGGGAGGGTGGTAACTATACAACTTAGAAAACAGATGTTTACTTTCTAAAACGACGCAGTTATCTGTATCAGTGGCGAAGACTAGGTCGAGTTGTCTGCCGATGTTATTGGTGACACCACTTAATTGATATAGACCAGAGTCAGTTAGGCAGTCGATGAAAAGATTTTCTTTATCAGAGGTAGGATTTGTTACAGTATAGTAGCACTGATCAGTCTGAGTCCATAGAAGCTTAGGTAGATTAAAATCACCTAGAAAAATAACAACGTCATTGGGATCAGCAGCATTAAAAATGCAGTCGATTGCATCAACAGCTAGCTGGTAACCTTGAATTGGTTGAGAGGCGCGAATATAGCAGCAACAAATATACTCGTATAGGTTGCGTTTGCAAATAGGAATTCTAGCGCAAACGAATTCGAAGAATGCAGTGGACGATTTTTTAATGGGTTTAGACTCGAGACGAGAGTGTATAGCTAGAAGTACACCACGGCCATATAAATTCTCCTCTTTATCTAGACCATCGTCACGGTGTAAATCGAAGTCTTGGGAAAATAATTCATTATTCTTAATATCAGGGGTGAGATTGGTTTCTGTGAGGGCAAAGATGTCGTAAGGCAGAATCTGCGAATTAAGATATATAGCAGAAATCTTAGTTCGTAATCCTCTTACGTTTTGATAATACAGGGACAGATATTTGGGAGGCTTCGGCAAAGAATTGAGTGGTGGGTTAGGAGCGATGGTAGTTTTTGAAACTAGACCGTGTTCTCTGGAGGTGTAGTATGCGTTTGGAGCTAACATGAGACGCAAAAGAAGAGAGATCATTAGCCACGTCATCAGGAGTCATATCTAATTGTTCATGAAAACGTATAAAGAGTTGCCGCAGATCATTATGATTAGTGGGGAGGCCTTCTTGCAGAATGGAAACCATTGCATTGGTTTTCGTTATACCGTCGATACAGACAGAGTCAGGCTTGTCATGTAGGTAGGCGAGATATAAGCGAACATTATCATATAATCTGCGGTCTCTTAAAGAAGAGAGAACATATCGGCCATCTTCCCCAGAATCGATAAGGTGCTTGGTTAACTTTGCCTTTGGAGGAAGAATGGGGTCTAAAAAAGAAGGTGGTGTGGTATTAGGGTGGGAGTCTAGCTTAGAACATGGGGAGGGATTTAAAATATGGGAGCGAATAAAGTTGGGGTATGCCGTTTTTGTATGAGTGGAATGAGGAGATGTTGGATTTTGTAAATGACTGAGAGGAGGATCTGCATTGAAAGATACGCGCTTAGGAATTAAGTTGGACGCGGTGGAAGAACGTTTTGTATATACGCGATTGGCAGTATGAATTGAAGGAAGAGTGAAGACAGGAAATGTCCCAACTTTAAAACTCCAATTTGCATCAGGAGCTTGTTTGTTAGGAGTTGGGTTTTTTTGGAAGAGCTAGGCTTCTGTATAGGGTTAGACTTAAAATTAACATTATTCTGTTTTTTAGATTTAGTGGATTTTGAGGTAAAGGTAGTATCCTTGCGATGTTTGTTGTTTCCTGTATTCTGTTTAATTCTTTCCATAGTTAATCCACCCAGATTGATGACGTCGGAAGCAGGATTAATAGACATCCATTCATATTTTGACGGGATGCTTACCTTGAAGGTGTTGGTGGAGATCTTACGGCAGTTGCTGACATCTATTTTAAATTTAGATTTGAAGAGACTAGTTAGCCTGTTTCGATCGAGGAGTGTACCTCTTATTAAAAAGGCAACTGACTCAGCTTTGTTGAAATTGTTCAACTTTTTTATTCTCGTATTCCACTCCGAAATTGTCCATAAGATTCCGAATCTTAAGATTGTGGGTTCAGGAGTTGGTGTAGTAGCATCGTTTACCGAAGAGGGTTGTGGTGGATGTGGAAGATGATCCAGGAGTTACTGGTGGTTCCATAATTGCAGATTCAAGCATCTCAGTAAGAATCGAGGTGTTGTATGATGCAGTCGGTAGGGGCTAGGATTGCACCGGTATATCTTCGATTTTACTGGAAGTTATCCGGATGTGATCAGCAATTTCGATTAACAGCGCGCTTGATTCGGTTATCTCGTTCCTTAAATCGCTTATTTGGCACATGATGTTTATGAGCAACTGATCATTATTAGGCGGAGAGAGAACGCTGCTTCTGGATGTGCTTTGAAGATGAAAATCGAGGGAAGACCGTAGAGAACCTAAAGAGTCTGTTATTGTGGGGATGTAAGATTTTATTATTGATTTAACACTATGGGATAGAAAATTTTTTGAATCTTCACTAAAGTCATGTTTGTCATTTCGTTTTATTAAGTCACTGTTTTGAGCCAACTGCATGGATAAGTTTCTAAATTGACTCTTGTTATAGATTGCAGATTGCTCAAGTGAAATTGACAAATCTTCAACTGATTTCAGAAGGTCATCATATTTTGTAAATTGGTTTTGCATTGATTTCAAGGCATGGTTGTTTTCTGCCGCAAAGTTATTGATTGAATCACTGAGACACTTAATAGCGAGTAATATGTGGGACGGAGTGATGTCCTTGCACTCATCACAATAAAACAAAAATTTGTTTTTAAAATATTTTAGGTACGCGATGGATCTTTTACTCAAGCCAATGCAAAGGGCATGGAACGACTTGCTACAAAGACCACTGCAGATCACCTTAACAGCATTTAGATCACTTGGGAGCAATTCACACTTCCACATAATTCAGACATGATGACGATGATTTAGTTAGGGTAGGTCAGTTGAGAAATTTTGAAACACAAAAGGCGGTGAATGAGAATTGGGTTAGTTGTTAATTTCACTTTAATAAACAAATCGAGTCAGCAAAACACAACAAAAGGCGATGACCGAGAAATAGGTTGTGCGAATTATTGCAATTAGGCAGGAAAAAAAATTAAATGGAAATAAATTAGCAGAGCGAAATTTAAACACGTCTGAACTTAATGAATGAACAACAGCGAATCCTCAGCGAATTGCTCAGTCGTATTCCTCTGACGGGAAAAGAACGCATTTTTGAAAAAAGTGTTTCATGTAAAAGAATTGTAATTTTTCACGCAGATTACGAATCTGTAAAAAAAAATAGGGTTTCCCATTAAAAAATCAAAAGTGACCTTCGTTTGACCTTAAAAATGGGGCTCAGGGTCAAACTCGTGGTAACCATCTTATGTCCCCTTCAGAACCTTGTAACTTTTGTCTGAAACATTTTGCGAAATCGTGTATTTTTCGAGTAATTTGGATGTCTCAAGTTAAAAAACTCACCCAGTATACAGTGTCCCCGAATTCGTAAACGATAATTTGGGAAATGTCAACAGTTGTTGTATTGGCTTGGATAAAATCATCATCGTATACATGGGAGCCAAGATATATACAAGAATGTTTAGACATTCATACGTTCAGCAATGGAGTTAAGTACAGAGTAAGCATAATCCAGCTTATCTGATATCGAGAGGATTCACTCTTCCTGAAATTATTAAGTCCACATTTGAGATCAAGGGAATAACAAAAATACGAAATATACGAATGGGGAGATGCTACATATTCCATTCCTAGAGACATTCCCGGGCTTTTCAAAATAAAATCATTTCTGACAGCTTCAGCTGGGAGTAAAGATTTAGTAATGTTATAACACTTTTTTAGTAAAGTGAGAGCATTGTTATAAGGAACGAAGGACAATTTGAAAATGGAAAAAAATTTAAAGAACTATTCTTAAATGTAAAAACTAAATTTCTTACGAATTCTTCCTCTTCACTGACATGGTTGATCTGGCGCTTTGCCTTCCTTTTTGGGCATTGGCTAGCTAAGTGCCCCATATCATCGCACACATAACATGCTCCTGGCTCCCACTTCTCTTTTTTACACTCTTTAGCTACATGACTAAAAAAGTTGCAATTGTAGCATCGTATTGGCTGCATTTTTTGTGCTCTGGAACTGTCTTGGCGAAATGTTGATGGCATTGCTTTCGGTTTTGTTGGCAGCTTCACTGCCTTGTAATTTTGCACTTAGAGATAATGATTCGCCTGGTATTGCATCAATTATCTGGTCGACCAGTTCCTTCTCATCGAATGACAATTGATTTTTTCTTGATAATACTCGTGAAATGTCTCACATGGTAACCACTTTCTGACCTCGAATATCTTTTCCATTTTCAACTTCTCTCATTTAGGACAACAAACTTTCCAAGGAGACTGTTGTCAAATCATCTCTTGAGTGGAAACATCACAATGCAACGAGATAAATATCCTCATGTCGCCATCGTTTAATGGATATGTATGCGTGTTGCACGTTTTTGAGTTGTTTTTCGATGCGTGCGTCGTCGTTCTTCAGATAAAATTCGCACACTAGTTCCTTTATTTTGTGATAATTGAAACTCTTTCGTCTATCATTATTGTTTGCGTGTCCTTTGTTTTTACTTATCTTCTACATCCACTCAGTTTCGTTCTTCAGCCCAAAGAATAGTGATAACAATAGGTATCACTCCCCATTTGAGTGGAAAAATCCATTCAGTTTCAATGAAGCCAAGAACAACGTCTGATTAGATCAAATAACGCAGACCTATAGCTTCGTTTCAAATTCCAAATCCCACTGAATTTTGCCTGAGGTATAAAGCATACAAAAGTTTACCCACAATTTTTTCGTCATGGAAATTTACGTTGCGATCTAGAGATTTTTGTGACTAATTTTTCTCCCTCAGCAAAGTGCAACAGCTTGTGTTAGGTACATGGACAAAGAGGAAAGAGACTGATTTCTCTCCTTTTTTGATATGTTCATTTTTGGGAGCGATCTGGAAACTTTTCACTGTGGTAACTGCGTGTATGGTGTATGATGACCAACTGCTTACTGGGTTTTTGAGAAATTTTCACAAGGAGAACAATTTTGCTTACAAATGCGTTTCATTAAATAAAATGACATCACTCAGAAAGCACGTTTATATACGAGTATACTAGGTGATTGTTTTAACTTGAGACATCCAAATTACTCGAAAAATACGCGATATCGCGAAAAATGTTTCAGACAAAAGTCACAATGTTCTGAAGGGGACATAAGATGGTAACCACGAGTTTGACCTTGAGACCCATTTTCAAGGTCAAATGAAGGTCACTTTTGATTTTTCTAATAATAATTCCTGATTTTCATTGATTTGATTTGCGGCCCGGGTCAATCCCGGACAGATTTATTAAGCTTATTTGCAAGCAAACATATACTTAAAACTAACATTTTCACTTAAAAACTAAAGGGTGGGAGCGGTTAAAGAAAGTTAGGACGTGAGGCATAGGTGGAAATAAATATGTTCTTGAGGGAGAGTTTTCTGAGATGGTAGTCGAAGAGAGGCAGAATATCGTTAACTTCGCGAAGCATCCTAGACATTGGCTCCAGGTGTCCGTAATTCGTTCTGTGAAGATTGAGCCGGAAAAGTGGTACAGATCTAAGATTGCGGGGATTGGTGTTAAAAGAAATAATTTGAAGTAAGGAAGGACAATCGATATTACCTACTAAAATTTGATGAATAAAGAGAATGTCGGCAACTTTTCGGCGTATAGAAAGGGGTTGTAAATTTATAAGTTTCAGCCGGTCAGTGTAAGGTGGTAAGTTTTAGTTATCTTCCCAGGGAAGACCACGTAAAGCAAACCGTAAAAACCTGCGTTGAACAGCTTCTATCCGGAGGACGTGAGTTCTGTAGTAGGGTGACCAAACTTGGCTGGCATATTCAAGAAGAGGCCTAACAAAGGTTATGTAAAGAGATTTGGTAACATAAGAATTGGAAAACTCCTTAGACCAGCGCTTGATAAAACCAAGGGCAGAGTTGGCTTTTTTATTATACTATCAATGTGAGAACGGAAATTGAGTTCCTTGTCGCAGATAACACCTAAATCACGTAACTCATTCACTAAGGGAACAAGCAGATTAAAAATTAGATAGCAACGAGGTGAAGTAGGGAGGCGTTTACGGCTATAAGTTATAGCCTGACACTTATTGACGTTAAGCTCAAGAAAATTCTTCTGACACCAAGTACAAAACCTGTCTAGATCTTGCTGCAGAAGCAGGCTGTCTGAGGAAGATGATATATATCTAAATATTTTCATATCATCTGCGTAAACAGATATGTATGAATTTTTAATGATACAAGCAACATCATTAATAGTCAGAATAAATAATAAGGGACCAAGGTGGCTGCCTTGGGGGACACCAGAGGAGGCTTTAATTGGGTCAGAAACCATGAACCTAAATAGAACATAGTAAAGTCGTTCACTTAAATAGGATTGAACCCAAGTTATAAAGTTTATCTGGAAACCAAGAGCCTTTAATTTTAGAAGGATTATATCATGAGCAATTCTATCAAAGGCTTTGCTGAAATCGGTGGCAATCACATCAACTTCATTTCCAGATTCCAGTGCACATACGAGTAAAGTGCTTGATACGAATTCCATTAAGTTGGTGGTCGTAGATCTGCCTTTGAAAAATCCGTGCTGGTTTAGGGAAACAATAGATTTACAATGGAAAAGCATTATGTCATAGATAATGCTCTCAAAAAGCTTAGGTATGCAGGACAACTTAGCAATTGGTCGATAGTTGGAAATATCGTCTTTTCTACATTTTTTATGTAGGGGAATAATAAACGACCTTTTCGTTGATTGAAATAATCCCTGGGTGATAGAAAGCTGAAAGAGAGCTGTAGGAGGTTGGGCTAGATGCATTTGACATTTCTTTAAAAATATAGGGGGAAGATCATCAGGGCCAGCAGAATAATCATCATTGAGTTTTATTATTTTATCTCTAACTTGCTCTAAAGTTATAGACACCGATTCCAAAGTTGTTTGTGTTTAAGTAGGAAAAGTAAGAATGGTCTGGCTCTTGGGAATGGATGGCGAACGCTTGGCCAAAAAAAATTGCGAAGAGATTTGCAATAATTTGGGGATCGTCCGAGGACCTATCAAGAAAATTTAGAGATGATGGATAGTTATCCGATTTGCTTTTAGTTTTGATGAACTGAAAGAATCTTTTGGGGTCGGAAATGAGTGTGTGGTCCATTCGGTTTAAATAGTTGTTATAGAGAGTTTGGCAAAGTACAGAGAAATTTATTTGGGCAGACTGGTAGTAGAAGAAATCGGTGTCATAACGCGATTTTAAGTAAGAATACCAGAGCTTATTTCTCTTGTTACGAAGAGATCGCAGCTCTTTATTATACCAGGGTGGTGACGATGAGGGATTCCTTTTGGGTAAAAAAGGCACAGATTGGGAGAGGCATTTTAAAATTTCGGTATAAAAGGATGCAAGAGCATCATTAACCGTAAGGTTAGGGTTATTGTAGAGAAAGTTAAAATTGACCATACTGAGGAGGTTGTTCAGTTTGGCGTAGTTAGCCCTATGACAATTAAAACTGTAAGAATATTCATAGGAAACGGGATTAAAACCATTGTCATATGTCAGCGTAAGAGAAAGGGGAGGGTGGTAACTATACAACTTAGAAAACAGATGTTTACTTTCTAAAACGACGCAGTTATCTGTATCAGTGGCGAAGACTAGGTCGAGTTGTCTGCCGATGTTATTGGTGACACCACTTAATTGATATAGACCAGAGTCAGTTAGGCAGTCGATGAAAAGATTTTCTTTATCAGAGGTAGGATTTGTTACAGTATAGTAGCACTGATCAGTCTGAGTCCATAGAAGCTTAGGTAGATTAAAATCACCTAGAAAAATAACAACGTCATTGGGATCAGCAGCATTAAAAATGCAGTCGATTGCATCAACAGCTAGCTGGTAACCTTGAATTGGTTGAGAGGCGCGAATATAGCAGCAACAAATATACTCGTATAGGTTGCGTTTGCAAATAGGAATTCTAGCGCAAACGAATTCGAAGAATGCAGTGGACGATTTTTTAATGGGTTTAGACTCGAGACGAGAGTGTATAGCTAGAAGTACACCACGGCCATATAAATTCTCCTCTTTATCTAGACCATCGTCACGGTGTAAATCGAAGTCTTGGGAAAATAATTCATTATTCTTAATATCAGGGGTGAGATTGGTTTCTGTGAGGGCAAAGATGTCGTAAGGCAGAATCTGCGAATTAAGATATATAGCAGAAATCTTAGTTCGTAATCCTCTTACGTTTTGATAATACAGGGACAGATATTTGGGAGGCTTCGGCAAAGAATTGAGTGGTGGGTTAGGAGCGATGGTAGTTTTTGAAACTAGACCGTGTTCTCTGGAGGTGTAGTATGCGTTTGGAGCTAACATGAGACGCAAAAGAAGAGAGATCATTAGCCACGTCATCAGGAGTCATATCTAATTGTTCATGAAAACGTATAAAGAGTTGCCGCAGATCATTATGATTAGTGGGGAGGCCTTCTTGCAGAATGGAAACCATTGCATTGGTTTTCGTTATACCGTCGATACAGACAGAGTCAGGCTTGTCATGTAGGTAGGCGAGATATAAGCGAACATTATCATATAATCTGCGGTCTCTTAAAGAAGAGAGAACATATCGGCCATCTTCCCCAGAATCGATAAGGTGCTTGGTTAACTTTGCCTTTGGAGGAAGAATGGGGTCTAAAAAAGAAGGTGGTGTGGTATTAGGGTGGGAGTCTAGCTTAGAACATGGGGAGGGATTTAAAATATGGGAGCGAATAAAGTTGGGGTATGCCGTTTTTGTATGAGTGGAATGAGGAGATGTTGGATTTTGTAAATGACTGAGAGGAGGATCTGCATTGAAAGATACGCGCTTAGGAATTAAGTTGGACGCGGTGGAAGAACGTTTTGTATATACGCGATTGGCAGTATGAATTGAAGGAAGAGTGAAGACAGGAAATGTCCCAACTTTAAAACTCCAATTTGCATCAGGAGCTTGTTTGTTAGGAGTTGGGTTTTTTTGGAAGAGCTAGGCTTCTGTATAGGGTTAGACTTAAAATTAACATTATTCTGTTTTTTAGATTTAGTGGATTTTGAGGTAAAGGTAGTATCCTTGCGATGTTTGTTGTTTCCTGTATTCTGTTTAATTCTTTCCATAGTTAATCCACCCAGATTGATGACGTCGGAAGCAGGATTAATAGACATCCATTCATATTTTGACGGGATGCTTACCTTGAAGGTGTTGGTGGAGATCTTACGGCAGTTGCTGACATCTATTTTAAATTTAGATTTGAAGAGACTAGTTAGCCTGTTTCGATCGAGGAGTGTACCTCTTATTAAAAAGGCAACTGACTCAGCTTTGTTGAAATTGTTCAACTTTTTTATTCTCGTATTCCACTCCGAAATTGTCCATAAGATTCCGAATCTTAAGATTGTGGGTTCAGGAGTTGGTGTAGTAGCATCGTTTACCGAAGAGGGTTGTGGTGGATGTGGAAGATGATCCAGGAGTTACTGGTGGTTCCATAATTGCAGATTCAAGCATCTCAGTAAGAATCGAGGTGTTGTATGATGCAGTCGGTAGGGGCTAGGATTGCACCGGTATATCTTCGATTTTACTGGAAGTTATCCGGATGTGATCAGCAATTTCGATTAACAGCGCGCTTGATTCGGTTATCTCGTTCCTTAAATCGCTTATTTGGCACATGATGTTTATGAGCAACTGATCATTATTAGGCGGAGAGAGAACGCTGCTTCTGGATGTGCTTTGAAGATGAAAATCGAGGGAAGACCGTAGAGAACCTAAAGAGTCTGTTATTGTGGGGATGTAAGATTTTATTATTGATTTAACACTATGGGATAGAAAATTTTTTGAATCTTCACTAAAGTCATGTTTGTCATTTCGTTTTATTAAGTCACTGTTTTGAGCCAACTGCATGGATAAGTTTCTAAATTGACTCTTGTTATAGATTGCAGATTGCTCAAGTGAAATTGACAAATCTTCAACTGATTTCAGAAGGTCATCATATTTTGTAAATTGGTTTTGCATTGATTTCAAGGCATGGTTGTTTTCTGCCGCAAAGTTATTGATTGAATCACTGAGACACTTAATAGCGAGTAATATGTGGGACGGAGTGATGTCCTTGCACTCATCACAATAAAACAAAAATTTGTTTTTAAAATATTTTAGGTACGCGATGGATCTTTTACTCAAGCCAATGCAAAGGGCATGGAACGACTTGCTACAAAGACCACTGCAGATCACCTTAACAGCATTTAGATCACTTGGGAGCAATTCACACTTCCACATAATTCAGACATGATGACGATGATTTAGTTAGGGTAGGTCAGTTGAGAAATTTTGAAACACAAAAGGCGGTGAATGAGAATTGGGTTAGTTGTTAATTTCACTTTAATAAACAAATCGAGTCAGCAAAACACAACAAAAGGCGATGACCGAGAAATAGGTTGTGCGAATTATTGCAATTAGGCAGGAAAAAAAATTAAATGGAAATAAATTAGCAGAGCGAAATTTAAACACGTCTGAACTTAATGAATGAACAACAGCGAATCCTCAGCGAATTGCTCAGTCGTATTCCTCTGACGGGAAAAGAACGCATTTTTGAAAAAAGTGTTTCATGTAAAAGAATTGTAATTTTTCACGCAGATTACGAATCTGTAAAAAAAAATAGGGTTTCCCATTAAAAAATCAAAAGTGACCTTCGTTTGACCTTAAAAATGGGGCTCAGGGTCAAACTCGTGGTAACCATCTTATGTCCCCTTCAGAACCTTGTAACTTTTGTCTGAAACATTTTGCGAAATCGTGTATTTTTCGAGTAATTTGGATGTCTCAAGTTAAAAAACTCACCCAGTATACAGTGTCCCCGAATTCGTAAACGATAATTTGGGAAATGATTCCTGGGTATATTCTAAGAAAAAAATTGATCTGCAGTAAGGGTCTATCTCGAATGCTGACATCACTTATCGAGGATTTAAGGAAAGGTTTACTTTGGTATACCCTGACGCATGTTAACGGAAATTGCTCAGTTAATACTAATGGCAGAAACTTCGTTGATGACATTGTTTTTAGAAGAAATACTACCCTTTGTAACTGGATCTAAATAAAGTTGATATCTTGATAGGGTCTTCAGATATCCAATTTCTAAACTGTTTCATTTTTCTTGCCCATGCTAATTTTTGATTTTGAGGCCGCTTTTCTGCAGAAATGCGTAATAAACATAACGTTTAACTATTTTTTTCTTATGAAAGTAACAATAATAATAAAAAAATCATCTGCAAGTTTGCAGAAAAACTCATAGATTTATGATATTTGAGGAAACCTGCAGCAGGTAAAAAAATGAATTTATGGTTTTCGACCTACGTTTCTAATAACAGTGGTTTTCCAATAATTATTAGTTTTCCAATAATTTTTTTTAAAATTTCATACCTATTAAAAAGTTTTAAAGCGTGCTCGTCTATTTGACTACCTGTCAAAACCTTCATAACCTTACCCTGTTCCTCAAAAGTTCTCAGAAAGAGTTAGGTTTCGGGTGTGAAGGCCTCTTCGGAAAATTCACCAAACAAAAATGGTATAAAAGATTAGAAGAAAAATTAATTCATCAGTTTAGTTTTTTACGCCAAGGTTAAAGTTGCTTAGAAACGCTATTTGAAATGTCTGCACAAGAATACGCAGACTTTATTGACGTTTATGGGCTGAGCACAGGAAGTTCAACTAGAGCGCGACGAAGATACCATGAACTTTATCCTAACCGACGACTTCCTAGTGAAGTAGTAATTGAAAATACGTAGCGAAGGCTTCGAGAAACGGGATCAGCTTCAAATACACAACCTACGCGAGAGCTCCACAAGTAACAAGTATTTCGGCTGATTAAAGAATACTGGAAGTTTATTACAACTGATCCGTCAATTAGCATCAGACGTTTAGCTTTGCAATTCAATGTTTCCAGACATAAAATTTCGAATTTACTGCATGGAGAAAATCTTTATCCATACCACCATACACCTGTACAAGAACTGCTTTCCAATGAATTGGAAAAGAGATTTGAGTTTTCTAACTGGTTGCTGGAGCGGAGATTGGCTGACAACGAGTTTATTAGCAGACTTCTTTAGACGGAGGAATCTCAATTTAAAAGAGATGGGATCACAAATTTGTATAATCTTCATACATGGGCTTCGGACAGATTACATACAAGGAGACATAAATCATTTCAACACAGGTGTACTTGGAAAAAGTTAATCGGACACTTCAAACTACCACCTAGGCTGAATTCTACAAACTATCAGGAGTTTTTGCTAAATGATTTACCAGAACTATTCGAGGACGTTCCACTAATTCAACTAGCTTCATCATATTTCCAACAGGACGGGGCTCCAGCCCAGTATGATCTTGTTGTTAAAAATTGGCTAGATGAAGAGTAGGAAGAAATGGACCAGACCAGTTGACTGGCTTGCAAGATCTCCTGACCTTACCGTATTGGATTTGTATGTATAAGGAAGAATGAAAGAACTCGTTTATTCAACCGAAATAGCAACTTTAAGGGAATTGGAAGAGTGTATTCTCGAAGCGTCATCAAAATTGAGGCAGCAGTTAGCATCAATAAACATTCGTAGTAAAATCAAAAAACGAGCTCTAGCATGCATACAAAACCAAGGAGGACACTTTGGGCATATATTATAACTGTTTTAGTATACACATAAAATAAAAATTATCTAAAACCACACAAAATCATTTTTTATTCATAGCCTTTGGAGCTGAAAACAAAAAAACCCTTTTTTATAAATTTTACCTGTTGCAGGTTTTTCTTTCGGCAAACTTATTGATGCATTTTTTTATTAGTGTTACGTTCATAAGAAAAAAATAGTAAAACAGTATGTTAATTATTAAAGTAGAGGGGTATTTCATGATTTCAGTAAAGCCTTAACAAACTTGGATTTTACAAGAACCCCAAAATTATGAATGAAAATTGTATGATACCCGTAATACGAGTATCTAATCAAGGAAGTACAAATAGTAAGTCGATATAGAATATTTCTATATACATATGTATGTTTCATTTCCAATTCAGATTTAGTCGCGCTAGTCCCCGAGGATATTTATGGAGGCCCTAGAGCAATTAGAAAATACATTTTCTGTCAATTTTAACAATTTTATAACAAACATCGAAGCAAATTTGTATGTGTTATTGAAATCGGAATTTATATACGAATGCTAATATACAATATAATTACTTAATTTATTAGTGTGATAATATAGGTAACTATGTCGTTTAACCGCATACCTGCAATTTCCTTAAAATCCCAGTATGTTACAGTATTCATCATCAACATATATTCAATACATGTACATGTACAGGGTGCACCATCTTTTATGTAAATATGTATCTTTTAGGTACGCTTAAAAAACAAATGGCCGCCTTTATTGACCAAAGCAAAATGTGCCCTTTTTGCTGCGTTTTCCATCACTTTTTTGATCATCTCAGGCGGTATATGCCTTGAGCTCGTCAATGGTCTGAGCCTTATTGGCGTACACTTTGCTTTTAAAATAACCCCACAAAAAGAAGTCCAGGAGGGTCAAATTTTGAGATCTGGGTGGCCGGTCAATGTCGCGTAATTTTTTGACAATACAAGTCCACGGAATTTTCGTTGCAGAAACTTCATTGTTTCATTTGCAGTGGCATGGCGTATCATATTGTTGAAACCAGTAACCCTCCATACCCTTTTCATGCATTTATCTTCAGACAACATCCAACGATATCGATTCCCATCGACTGTTTCACCTTCTGGGCCAAACAGTCACTTTTTGGTCATTCAATGGTGTTTCATGGTCTCGTGTGGATTCTCCGTTCCCCAAATGCGGCAATTTTGCTTGTTATCGGCGCCAGAGAGTGTGAAATGGGCCTCGTCGGTCATCAAAATTTGCTTCCAAAAATCAGGTTCAGAGTCAACCATTCGAGCGACTGTTTGGCGGTATTCCAAGCGACGTGGATAGTCTGTCAATTGGAGTTGGAGTCAATTACATTTCATACTGAAACTAATGAAATGGGAGGCAAGGATGGGAGGCACGTTGAGTTAATCCAACGAAGCGATTCATTATTAAAATTGAACTGAATTGACGTGTCAAAAACAAGTCTACTCAAGTCAATTGGTTGAGAAATGACAAAGTCATTCAAAGTTTACATACTGACATAAAAGATGGCGCACCCTGTGCAAACAAAAGAATTTCCGATATAATTGAACCAACCCCCCTAGTCGCTCCGCTAACGATATGTCAACAACTGTCAGGCAAGCGCCTATACCCCTGCAATACGCTCATGAACCAAACCACCAAACACTGCTGGGCTGGTTTAATTGTATAGGAAAAACTTTTGTTTGTACGAGTACAAATGTGACTCTCTGCGCTTGCTCCCACAGTGGATGAATGGCGCTTCTAGGAAAATAAATCGCTTGTATTAATATGTAGAAAATATAACATGTTTGATAATAGGTTACGGTAAACTCCCTCTCACTTTTTCTCAAAATCAAAAAAAAAGTACGTGATATCCGCGTCCAACATGTATATATCGTATATTCTCTTTCAAGATGACGAATACTAAAACGTACTAAAATTTCATGAAAATCAGTGGTGTGGGGTTCAACGACATAAATACTTTTTAATTAAGAAGTACAACAAAGATATTGTACTGTTGTAATCTATTTTGTATCATTTTCTTACTTATTCACTTGCGTTGCTAACAACTTCTAGCAAGATTCTAACACACAGAAAGGATAACAGTACAAAGGTCACAAAAAGATAAGGAAAAACGTGCTCATTGAACCTACTACTTAATTCATGTACTGCGCTCACTCTCCATACTCCAAAATCCTTTGGTCCGATCCGGTGTGTTTCAGCCTCACAGTTGAAGAATTATATCAAAGAAATCATCTGCTATTGGTTTAAATACAGAAAACAGCCTTTCCCGATAAATATCAGTTATTAATGAGATATAGAGTGATAAATAAAGCAGCTGCTATATGATCATTAGATGCTTTGACGACAAAATCAATTTAATAAGAGTTTGAGGTAGATTAAAATACTCAGATTTATTGCTGGAAGCTGAACACCATATTTTATTGCCAACAACAGTCTTGTATCCAAACTACTTTTGACTCCGTTAAACAGTTAAAACTTATCACAAAATCAGAGGTACTATAAACCTCCATCGAAAACCTATTTACAAGTATTCGTTTGTTTTTCTACTACAGCTGTGCACATCGAAGTTGTTGGAGATTGGTCCTCTAAAACTTTTATTTGTCGGCCGATTAGGTGCTTGTGATTCCATATTTTACGACAATACAATTAAGTTCGTTGGTGCATAAAATGAATTCACAGATTTTAGAAAGCCCTTTGATTCCAGAATGGGATGACTTGGAAATTCATACCACCTCGGTCACCACATTTTGGCGGAATGTGGAAAGCCGATGTTAAATTGCCAAAATTGTTGTTAACTCGCTACCTTGAGGAAGCTTCATTGACATACGAACAGTTCTCAACAGAAGTCATTTAAGTAGAGGCAATATTAAACTCAAAACCTCTAATTCCTCTTTCTACTGATCTAAACGATTCAGAAGCACTTACTGCTGGGCAGTAGCCTCTTACAGCTCTTCCCGAACCAGATGTTATAGACACCAAGTTGAGTAACAGCACTTCTAGAGGCGATGATCCGTAGAATATTTGCATCTGTTACAGCAAAGGATGAAGTGGAAAACTGAGTGCTATAATTTAAGACATGGAACGATGGTTATAATAAAAGGAGCTTATGGCACACCGATGCGATGAATGCTGGGCCGAAGTTATTCGATTTGGCAACTGTCAAAACGCAAAATGACACATATTAAAAAGCCGTTCATTTGAGGTCTCGATTGCTGAAAACAGTAGTCGAGACTAAGGTTTAAGATCGAAAAAACTCAATATAAAATACAAGAAAGTGCCTAAATGCATCAAGTTTCTGCAATATTGTGTATTTTTTTAGTATCTAGTGTTGCTATTGTGCTTAGTACAGACAAATGAACAAGCTGCATTAACAAAATTAGACAATGGCATCGGTGTATACTTCGAATCGAAGACATTGGGGAATTGAGAGTGATAAATACCGTTTGGAACATCTAAATAATATATTACAATTTTACAACTTATTGGTTTAATATTAGAGAAATAAAATCATATCTAAAACTATTTTTCATCTAATAGTATAATTGTACAACTGACAGGGCTAATAAGGCTTACTGCAGACCAACTGCCCTCAACACCAAATTCGGTGTTAGAATATAAAAACGAGCTTTTGCATAGTTCGCACGGAACAAAGTATGACAAGATCTCCATTAAAATCATCGGAACCTTAGCAAATAGAACAACTAGCGTTGTTGTCCCCTCGAAAAAGTAGAGTTCCATATCGGTTTCCACAGTTAATATTTTAAAGCGAAATACTTTTGAAATCCAGCAAAAATTCAAAACTCTTAATTTACATATACTCGTATTTAAGGAAAACAATTGATGGAATTTAATCAATGTGATACTGGACTTAAATCACGCTAAAATAAATCCGTAATTAATAACGCCAACGCAGTTTAATCAGTAGTTGCAGTTGATTAGTAGTACATTCCACCAATAATACGATTACCAACGAAGTCAGTATTCAAGATGCGATTGCCCGTTATTAAGGCAGATAAATTTCAGCTTTTTAATTTGATCGAAGTTCCAATACAACATGAGAATTTATGCTCTCTGCACCATATCTCCCCATTTCGATGGGCAAGGATATATTCTTTTCACGAATAGCACTTAAGCTGGCATTGTGTAAATTCCTGTTACCTAAGTATTACCTACAATATGTAATCAGCTGCATCCATCAAATACGGAATCGAGTAAATTAAATCATTGTTAAATATTTTTTAAGATTTTTTGAAACATGTGCAAAATGCTCTATCTCAATCGTAACCGAAACTCACTCCCAAAATCAATGGAAGTCTTAGCAAGTCCTCTGGATTAATTTTTTCCGTAATATTTGGTGTGAGAAGTCGCCTTATTTGTGAAGGCAGAACAATTCAAGGAAACAGCCTACTAGAATTCCAGAAATCATGTAACATACATACGAGTATACTAAAGTTACCGTACACGATCAACGGTCGATCCGCATACAAAATATCAGCAACTGGATATTTAAAAGAAATACGAGTATGATAACTATTACTTCTGTACCAACCAGGGCTTATCACAAAGATAACCAGCAGTTTAGTAACCTAAAAACTAGAATTGACAAAGTTGCGAAGCAAACCAAAGTGCTACTAATATTTCCTACCCTGAACGCGCTTGACCATCATATGGGTTGTCATGGCTTCTAATAGCTGGCATGATTGGGACGGTCATTGCATACAGCGGTTTTTCTAGAGGACCTACATCGGTACCTCGACGCAGAGTTCCATGCTTTGCAGTAGATGCTTAACTTTTAGCAGTTCTATGTATAAAGTTAAGTTTAAGTCAGAGAGTTAATAATTCTCAAAGGGGAAGACTATGTTAAGCAAAAGAAATACGAGTACAAGTAATATGGTATGCATTTTACATGACTAATGGAAATGATTTTATTTTTTTGTAAGTTCAGATCCAACAGAACCATCAACCATTTAAGTAATTGTTACTTTTCATTCAGCGTTGTGTTTTTATGTATTATTTGTACAGTTACGTGAAACGATTAGGAGTGATATCTTATCACTTAAGTTAAAATAATAACAAGAATATAAAAATTTGTCTAAGCAATTTGTATTGTAGAACAAAATAAATAAGTACATTGTTGGCGCTAGTGTCCGAGGTGGACCAAGGAATAGTCTCTCCCAAATTCCGTGTAATTCGCTTTGTCATTTTATCCAAAGTTTTGGAGGCCTACTCGTACGATTGTTTGCCTACTCTCGATGGCAGCAGAGAAGAACCCTTTTCATAGGCAAAATATTTCGCCTTCCGCGGTTTGTCCTTATCCACCGAATGAGTGATTACGTCAGAAAGATATTGTTTTCTGTTTTGACCGAGTTTTGAACCACACCTTATTGCGAGGAAGTAGATTATTTGCCGCATGATATCACCAAACAATTGTAGAATGCTCATTGTAATTGAAAAAATTAAAAGTGAATTAGAAATACATCAAAACGATGTTCAAACTTCCTTGTTATTCAGCATGTGAACGATTCTTATGAAACAATTACATTGATGAGCACGAAACTCCACAGAGTACTTTGGAGAACTATATATCGTCAGCTGGTTTTGAACGCCTGGATTTTTGTTAATATAGGTTCAGCCTTTGACAGCAATTCAATTCAATCCATCCAAATAACTCTTCATAAATACACGTGTTTATGTCCGTATGCACATACAACATACACACACATGTACATATTCGAACAAACGTCAACTACTCTTGTTTAGAATAATTTACCAAGAAAAATGGGGCACAAGTACGATAACTTTGGCGCCACGAATTGATAACGGTATTTTGTAGAGGAGTTAAAAACTAGCATTTTTTACTATGGGAGGGGTGGGGGGGGGGGTCCATCTCGTCCCGTTTAGGAGTTATGGGCAATTTAAAAACAAATGACTTAAGATGGGAAAAAAATTATTAAAAAACAATCGTAACACTTACAATAAAGTACTATACAGAATATGAAACTTGTTCTTTAATATAAAATTTACGTCTAATTATTCCTGTGAACAGCTTTTGAATAATTCACATTCAAACTCAAATTCTTGGTAAAAAATTAAAAAAAAAATTTTTTTAACAATATTACTCAAAATTGTGAAATAATGTGCCAAATTGGGTTTTTGTATTCAATGCGCGTATTAATTCTGAATAGCACAAAAACCCTCATGGCTTTATGTCCTCTAGTTTTTGAGCAAATTGAAATTGAAATTACTACTTTAGTTTTGTTTTTTTGGCATTTATGTACGTAGTCTTCCTTTGAATAAGTTAATGAGTATTATTTAAACATCTCGCAGACGCCTATATCAATAGTTTTCTTAATTAAGAGTACACGGGTGACCCGCTTCGCGGGATTAAGGGATTTCAACTCTTTTTCCGCAGGAGGCTGGCAGGCGCCTATGTCATCAATACTCTTCATCCACAGTACTCATCACAAAATTACAAAGTTCCTATTAATAACAAAGTTTCACTAATTCGCATTATAGAAAATTCACATGTTCCAATGTTGCAGTAAATTATTTAATTTTCGAAATATATATGTTTGTACGTATGTTTGGCTTTTATACCGTTATTTCTTTTTGTGATAAGGCGTGTTGTTATTGATATTCACAAAGATCACTCAGTGTTCAGCCGTAGTACGAATCAAGTGATATTTCCTCTAATCCATCCTAAACTAAATAACTTCTCACTGTTTTGTTCGTTCGGAGATTTGGTGTCGACTAACGAAAGAAGCATTGAATTTTTAGAAGAATCTGGTTTAATTCCCACTAAAACATCCATTCGCCCACTGTGTTGCAACTTACCTATGAAGGTAGAAAAGTGTAGAAATGTAGTTGGATGTGGCGATACTCAAAGAAAAGCTCTAAAAAAAAAGGTGACAAAAATTGTAGAAATACAATCAACCCATCTATCGGTATATTTTTCCATGGACCTCAATGTCGGCTAGAGATTCGCGAGGTGCTTGCAATAATTATGGCTTTTGTTATCAAAATGCCTGTGAACACAATTTTTCAGGTAAATTAATTAAACCTTAAGCTACAACCTAAGGATTTTTTAAAAATATTATTACATGTATGTTATTATTTTAAAATTAGCATATAATCACTTGGCGCCATCACGACAATAAAAGTGACCTTAGTAAATCCACTATAATAGATTACTATAACTATTGCAGTGAAATAACCGAAATAAAAGCATCTCACGTCGATGTTATCATTGGCGGCGAAGGAAAAACTGTACAATTCGACGAGACCTTTCTTACAAAAAGGAAATACTACAGAGGCCGTGTAATCGAACAAATGAAAATCGTAGTGTTGGGGTTATTTTGTAAAGAAGATAAGGTCGGACGCTTCTATAAAGTGAACTCTAAAAGTAAAGAAGACTTGTGGCCTTATATACACAAATACGTTAACCTCAACAGCAGTCGTATTTGTACCGACAGCGCATGCCAATACATAGGTATTGAGAAAATGTTCCCTACTTCTACGACTCATGAAATTACAAACCACAGCAAAGGCGAATATGTTGACAAGACCGATGCAACCAATACTATAAATGATCTTGAGAATCAGAACAAGCTTCTGAAAAAATCAATTTTATGCCGCAATACAACGCAGCACCTTCACCAATATATGGCACTTTTCTTTTACCGGAAATACTGCCTTGAAAAAAATTATAAGGACGACATGGGCTCCCAAATCACGGAATTTTTAATTGACGTAAAAAAAGTGCACCCAGGTTTTGTCAAAGGTAAAGAAAGTGTGGGTTTACAACTGAAGGACTTCGACCCTCCGACCGTTCACAATGATCACTTAGAAGGTATTTTACCACCAAAACAACCTCGGCTCTTCACCATCATCGACGAACTCAACGAACTCGACATTGACCCCAGTACGGACGATGACTTCATTGACGAAACTTACATACCTTTTTAATATTGAACATTTAATTGACTACTCTTAACTAACACCTAAATTACTCACAAACTGACTGACTGGGACGCGGAATGCAATGCAAATCTAGAGCTTAAGTAGCGCTAAATAAGTAAAGTGTTGTGCTAGTTTTTGTTGTTGTTGTACTGTGTTACTTGGATCGAAATTTGAAATGAAATATACAATTAGATCATACTTGGTTTTCCATAAAGAGTTTCTCTTAAGACGTATTTTTTGAATAAATATATCAATAACATTATTAACAAATATATACATATAATACGTATTTATACCATTAGATATAAAATATATTATTCAGGACTTTTTCGCATTATTCGGCCAATATACCAGGAATTTCACGTCGTAGTCGTCTTAAGTTTGTTGCTTGTTGGTATGGACCAGAGACTTAATGTAGCCCCAAAGAAAAGAGTCTAAAGGCACTAAACCGAATGAGTGGGGCGGCCAATTTATTTGGCCCCTTATGGCAATAAGACTATCACTGAACTTTGTTTTTAATATGTTGATTGTGTAATTAGACAGAAAAATTCTGCGTGCGAAAGCATTACACTGACACGTAGATTTGGCTGTTTTAGAGTTTCAAGCATAGAAAAAAATACTGTGAATTATACCTCGAATCACTTTGAGTGAAGAAAAAACTCTCCGTCCTATTCGGACTCCCACCCCCTGGAGAGCGAATATCGAAACCAAACACACCTGAGTTTCAAACCACTACAAAACGATTTTCCGTTCTCTTCCTTCTACCTTTCCGCCCGCGCCCAGGCAACAGTAAAAGGGTATCTAACCCTTTAGGCGCGCGTAAGTTATACAAAAAAAAAAAAGTTGATGATTGAGGCTGAGGTCAGCCCTGGACTAAACTTAAATTTTTGGTAAAATGTGCCCAATTGGTGTTTTGTATTAATGAGCATATCAATTCTGAATCGAACACAAAAATCCGCATGCCTTTATATCTTCTAGTTTTTGAGAAAATTGAAAATTACTAAAACTATTTTTTATAAGACGTTTTTTTTTTGGTATTTATGGTGATCTCACTTTGAGGATTAATATTGATGATAGGGTCATCTTTGTAAGTAAAGTATAGCAAATCATTTAGCGTGACCCAGAATCTACATCATCTACATTTTTGCCAAAATACAGAAACTGATCTAGCCAGATTCCAAGGTATCTGACTACATTCCGACAGGCAAGAGGTTGTCCGTGTTGTCCAATGATTGAGAACTTTCGCCAACTTTTTCTGGTATCCCTAGAGGCTCCAGACAACGGCGTCCTAAAGAGAATGGTTTCCGACTTCTGAAAGTTGATTTTCAACTTCCAGTCATCGCAAAATCGTCTTATCTTATCGAAGTCATGCTGCAAGAGAGTATTAATAACCTCGATTTATGGACCTGTTCTGTACGCTATCAAATTGTCTACGTACGCATTAGTATGAGGAAGTGAACTTATCAAGTCGCTTGTATAAATACTGAATAGGATCGGCGAATTGACCGCACCTTGCTGAAGACCATTTTTAATTTGAAATATTCCAACAGAAGTCACATCACCATTCTTCACGATGAACTGTCTGTTGTGTAGCATATTATAAAGAATGGACAAGAGTGGTTCACTGATCCCCAGCCCAGCCAGCTTATAGAAAAGACCCTCTAACCATACGGTGTCGAAGGCCTTCTCCAAGTCCATTGGATATCAGAAACCAGTTTAGACGCGGCATGTGAGATATCATGTCCCGCCTTAAAACCGAATAGATTATCCGGAACTACATGTTTGTCCTCAACCCACCTAGTCAGAGCTCTATTGATTACCTTTTCAAAAATCTTACTGATATTCGGAAGAAGACTTATCGACCGGAGATTCGCGGGATTGGATATATCCTTTCCCTTTTTTGGGGATAGGTTGAACCACCGCCGTTTTCCAATGCGCTGGATAATGTGCATTATTTATTGCATTATTAAACAGGGTGGTGTAAATGTCCACCGCTTCTAGAGGAAGATGTCGAAGCACGATGTTCGGAATACAATCGGTCCCCACTGATTTCTTAGCCTTGATTGTGTCGAAGATCTCACGGAGTTCTTCCTTTGAAATGAACGGGGGTAGGTCACCCTCTCTGGTAATGACATTATTTGCCATATTTTCGTTGCTGAACCGGGTGAAACCAGAGCCCTCGGATCGCCAGTTCCCTATTTCATTTCGAATGCAGAAGTCGTGCCCCAAGACGCGATTGTCCAGGTTATAATTAGGGCCAATGATATCAATGGCCTTGTATACTTCCTGGAAAGTCGCCCCTATGGTATCAACCTTCTCCTGTGGATCCTAGATCACAAAGAAGGCGTCATCATCAGCGGCCTCATTTGGATCAATACCTGCTATTGTCAGTAACCGTTCGTTGTCTGTTGTCCAGGCTATTTTAAGACACTGAAGGTCGTTTTGATTTTTTGTCCGAAATAGTTTATTTATTTGCGGAAACATATTCGGGTTGCTGGTGTTTACAGCCCGAACCATGTTGTTCCAATACAAACTTACAGAAATTCTGTAATTCTCTTTTATTAGCGTTTGAATATTTTTAATCGACGACTCCAGTGTCGGTCTTGTCTGTCAGTTAACTGTCTATACAAGTTTTTGAGTCTTGTCAGAAGTCTACTTTTCTGTCGGTGCAATGCGTTAATAGTAGGATTGCGGAACAGGTCTTCGTTAGTCGTACCTCGATACCGCGGTATTGTAGTGTCCATAGTTTGTTTAATTGTCTCGTCCATTTGTTTTAGGTAATTGTCGATCTCCTCGTTTGACAAATTCCTATTGGACGGTGGGTGGAGCGTATTTGAAGAGAGCGCTCTTGTCAAGGTTGCGGAGAAGCGTGTCCATCGAGTCTTACTGTAGTTGTAAGAATATCTTTGGACAAACTCCTCCAATTCCGCAATTTCGTTGGGAAGTTTAATTTCGGTTCTAAAACCGCAATGGTCGCTGTCATACACGAATGTGCGCAGACAGTTTAATGTTTGTAAATTTGTACCTGTCAGTCGTATACGTTCGTCTTACAGCAGTAGATCCAAATAAGACCCGCCTCTGGGAAACGACGGGTTATCCGTCGCTTTAAGACCGAGTCTGTACATGACATCGTGCTGACCCCACCAATCGAGTTGTAGGTTCCCTCTAGTATTTGGCGAATTATTTCCCCAATCCCTGTGTTTAGCGTTGAAATCCCCGCCGATTATAAAATAATTCTCTCCCGATTCCAGCCTCAGAAGTCGAAAAAGCGTTTCGAGCTCTGTAATGAATAGGGTGGATTGTGAAGCCTCAGGTGCATAAACAGAGGCCAAGTACAGCCGCTTTCCACTGCGGAGCGGGATGTAAACGACGACTGCCTCCAACACCCGGAACCTGCGCAACACCCCCTTGTACACTCTGTGAAATTTTATACCCTCTTTAATGAAGATCGCGACACCGCCTCCACGTTTGGATCTGGGCCGGTTTCTTCTTCTAACAATATAATTATTGTACTCCAGTTTGTGCTTATCGGTTAGCTTGGTTTCGCTAGCGAAAAGCACATCAGGAGTTTGGTCTTGTAGCAATTTAAACATCGCGGCTCTTCGTTCGATCCTAATCAGTGAATTAACATTCACCGCAAGGGCCTTCAAAGTTTGCTCCACCATGTGCGTACCCATTACGACATGTGTTGCGTTAGGCCCGGTAGCAGCGCGTAGATCTGGTCCACCCGCTTGGCCTGTTCTTGAACCTGCTTTTGCAGCTGAGTCATCTGCCCTTGGATTGCGAGCAAGATGGCTAGCATGTTAGGTGCAGCTTCCGTTGTTCTCGGCATCGGCTCCGGAGAAGCAACAGTCGCTTGCTGTACCGTAGCCCCCCTACCAGACGCCATTTGGGCGTAGGAAATTTGGGATGTGACGGCAGGTGTTTGAAGCCTAACAGGTGAACGTTTGACCTCCACCTTCTGCTGCCGAGCCAGTTTTGCTTTCTTAATGTCAGTGAACTTAGTACAACCCCGATAGTTTGCGGTGTGTCCCACGTTCCCACATAACACGCACGAGAGCTTCGACCTATCGGATGCTCCGTCAACACCCAGAGCACACTCCTTGGAACTGTGGTTCTTAGCGCTCTTCACGCATCGAGGCTGCATTTGGCAGTTCGACGCGGCGTGCCCGAACCTCTGGCAGCGAACGCATTGTATAACGCCTTCGCTCCTTTTTAATTTTTCCCGGTGAATCACCTGGTAGTCAAGGACATTGATACTCCTTAGACTATCCAGACGGCTTTCGGGACTGAGCTGCACCAAGAAGAACGGCAGACTCCGTTTCTCCCGTCTAGCTCTAGCTGTGGTAAATGGCTTTACCCCACAAACTTGAGTCCTTCGCACTCCTTCTCTTTGAGCAGTGCTAGGATCTCCTCAGGATCAGAAAACGATTCCAATCCCTTCAGCAGCATCGATTGCCACTTTTTACACTTCGGTGTGAATGAGTAGTGCTTCGTCGCCGTTTCTTTTAGGAGCTCTTTCACTTTCGCGTAGCTCTCCACTGTATTACAGTGGATGGCATGGCAATCGTTCCCCAATCGGTTAATATTGAAATTGTTACCAATGACCAGCCTACACAGGTCCTTGGTTGCACTTACCTCTAATTTATAGGTGTTAATAGGAGGCACCTTCTCCTTCTTCTTCTGCTGCTGCTGTTGTTGTTTTTGTTGTTGCTGCTGCTGTTGTTGCTGGCTGTTGTTGTTGCTGTTGCTGTTGTTTTTTCAGCTGCTGCGTTTTCAGCTGTTGTTTTTTTTGCGGCTGTTGCTGTTTCTGCTGCTGCTGTTGTTTATGCGGCTGTTGTTGTTTCCGCTGCTGCTGTTTTGTCTGCTACTGGTTTTGTTGTTGTTGCAGTTGTTGTTTCTGCTCTTGTTGCTTTTGTTGTTGGGAGCTCAACAACAATTGCTCCCTCTGCCTACGTGCAATTGGGTTTTGATTAATAGCAAGTACTTTTTCTGTCAGCTTTTGTATGCTGCTGTTAATGTTGTTTATTTCCTCATCTTCATCTTCCGATTCAGATCCCGCTAGAGAGGCAAAGTTGTTACTGCCCCCCTCATACTGGACCTCATCAGAGATGTAGCTCAGCGCATCATCTGATTGTGTTTTGTGTTGTTGTGTTGTTTTATCTTTTTCATCTGCTAAAACGGAGGGGTTTTTAACCTCTTCCTCCTTTCCATGGCTTTCGCCACGGCACCGGCAAGAGAATTGTTGCCTTTATCAACTCGCATTATGGGAAGAGCGGAGCTCTCTCCACCATCCATCACGTGATTTGCTTAATTAGTTTTTATATTTGTTTAGTAACCACATTTTGGGGAGAAAAAAAAATATAAAAAAAGTTCCAAGATGGCTCGAACCCGTGTCCCACTATTCACTGAATGTCGCCTTTAACCGCACGGCTACCGAGTCAGCTAAGTAAATTTTAAATAATTCACTTTTTTTTTCTTTTTTTTTAACTTTACGCAAAGCCGTCTGTTCTCTACGGAGATCTGCGAACGATAGTAGCTATTAAAGTAAAAATATGGCCGTGGCTCAAGTGGTAATGGACTGGCTTCCAAATCGGAGGTTCGGTGTTCGAGTCCCAGCATCGCCCGAAACACTCTCATTTTTTCAGTTAAGGAAAATCAAGTAAAATAAGTAGTTGAATAGAAATCAACAACAAGCCAACTTCTACTATGAATTTAGTCTCCCCATTAAATGTTGGATGACATCCACGGAGTGAAATAAACACTAAGCGCAAACATCTTTCTTTCTATCTCTTTCCCATTTTCCAAAAAACTTAACACATGCTGAGGCATTATAAGTGTATTCATATCCACTTAAGTGTTAAGTTCTACATAAAAAAAATCAATTGATTTTATAATAGTATCAATGACTTCATTAACTTTCGACATAAGTTTTTCTAAGTTTTGATCATTAGATGCTGCTTTTTCGTAGACACATTTTGTTAAATGTAGCAATAATTCATCGGTCCATTGGCAAAATTTTTGATGTAGTTTTTTGTAGGACATAACTTTTAAATCAAAGCTAAAATATCATGGGCCTGAGGATGACATCTAGAATAAGCGGCTCTTCATGTCCTGATTCTAATTCTTTAGGTAAAATTCAATTTCTGAGGAATGAAATCTATTACACCAGTCAGTAAATAATAATAAACTTATCCAACCTATTTTGTTTTCAATCAGGAAGTCTGTCCATTCTAATGTTTTTCAAGATCTCGTTGGTTTCAGACTGATAAATCAGAAGTGGCTAGCATTTTAAGTCACTTTTAGCACTTTAAGTACGTCCTTTGCTGCCTGCTCTTTTTTCTTGGAGAAATACATTCGGCTAAGCGTACAAAATCCAACAAAATCCAGTTTCATCCGCATTAAAAATTTGTTGGAATGTTCTACGAGTATGTATATACCCTTCCGTTCTACATATGTATATTGTATGTATGTGTCCCAAACCATCCCTTCTGTTCCAAGGTCAATTTCTTTTTTCCGCGGAAGGTCATGAAAAGTGCTCCTTGTTTTATTTGCAATTGTAACAACGTCGACACCATTACCTTTTCTATAACTAGAGTTTGGCTCGTATGGACTCAATAATATTAAAATATATTAGAAGAATTTCATTCACACTTTTCTAATCGTTTGATAATTTCAAATTTCATCTCCAGATTCAATACGACTTTCCTGCTCATAATTATTTCCTTGGACGGCTCTGATAATCATTTTGACGTTGGCTTCTTAGTGGTGCTTTTATGGCTTCTAGATTGAAAAGTAAGATAGGAATAGTGTATACGTATACAAAATATTTGTTGTCATCAACAAAATACACAAACAACTAAAATCACACAGAGCGGCACATCACAGTATAGAAAAGAATAGCAAAATAATGAAATGATATCTTTCTAAACCCAGATCTATGAAAAAAATGAATGTGGATAAGAACGAAAGAAAAAAAGGATGGGCATAAGAATGGGTAGCCGTAGCTCAAGTGGTAGTGGACTGGCTTCCAAATTGGAAGGTTCGGTGTTCGAATCCCAACCTCGCCCGAAACACATTCATTTTTTCAGTTAACGAAAATCAAATAAGATGAGTAGCTGACTAGAAATTGGTTCATTGAGCTAAAAGCACAGGAGATTTTCTGTGCGTATACGATCTGAATAATTTCTGTTATGTGTGTGGTAATTCTGTCCGATGAGAGATCTTGAGTCAAAGGCAAAAGCGGAAGCAACGGAACCCTTAAGTTCCGAACGTGAATAGATATTTTATAGAAACATTTGGAAAACGGAAAGGAAAACGATATATGCTACTGCACCGATATTCCTGCTTTGTTTGAACCACTCGGAGAATTTTACGATCCAAATGAGAGGCGCATGTTCGTCTACAGTAGTAAGGACAGTTTGAAAGCTATACCTATTACTCCTGACATCAACACTAAAGAATCATGCGCCACAATGGCCACTTTGATAAAATACATTCACTAAGAGTATCATAATTGGAAAATATGCATGTTGTGTGGAATGCTGGGTGGGTAACAAGATATTGCTGCTTTGTTTGTGATCGTCGTTACAAAAGAAAAACCTGACCAGAAGGGGAAACGTCACAGTGGGAAAAGACAACAGAAAATACGTGCCTCCTGTCAAGAAAAAAAAATACAATTCTTCCACATTAAACTTATCCTCAGAAAAAGAAAGCCAAGTATTCTCCTATTTAAGAACCCTTTTCCCGCAACTTTCAACAGCAAAAATCAACGAAGGCGTCTTCGATGGTCCACACATAAAAGAATTGCTCAAAGGCACAGACTTTCCCACATATTTAACATTCGGTTGAAAATAAGGCCTGGAATTAATTTCAGCTGGCTATTACCAATTTTATTGGAAAATATTAAAACCCTAACTACGTGGCAATTATTACCGATTTTCTGGAGAACTACAGCAAGATGGGCACGGAATGCCATTATTGCATTTCGTTCTTGTTCATTTTCAATTGTTTTTTTTTTTACAATTTTATTCATTTCTAACAGGCGTAAATATGTTTCTGAAAATCCATTTTTCGCACTTGTATTTGAATTTGGTGACGTAACTGGCGAACACGGGGAGAGGTTTCACCAAAAAATTATTGTAATACCATCAAGTGTTTTGAGATGAAGCAATTTTGGTAGACTACGTACAGTTCCTCACGAGAGAAACGGATCCTAAAACGAACAGATCACAATCAAATTTGTGTTTTATTTTTATGTTAGCCAACTTACTCGTAGTACTTAAGATACATACTGCAAGCGATTAAACTCAATAAATTGTCGAATAAGTTAATATATTCAGAAAATGTGGGATTTGGATTTATGCACTCAATCGCTAATAACTTTGTCATTTTCTTCTGATTGGTCTTATTTTTTATGTAAAAATATCACCTTTATATACGTGAAGAGGAACCGGAACTTTTTTTCATCGATGTCTATTTATCCGTGGTCACAGAATCATCTCTAAAATTTTATGTTTTAAAAAATCTGGACTTTTTTCATTGATATCTTTTAAACCTCAATAAATTTATTTATTTGTTCATCATTTCAACGTCTTTCATTTAATACTAAGAATGAAAAAAGCAGACTAGCTCTAGAAAAGGCTTTTAAAGTGAAAAGAGGTCGAAAAATGAAAAAAATCACAATATCTCAAAACCTATTCCATAAAAAAATTTTAACCTCGGTTTTCGAATTCAAATGTACATTTGTCGTCTAAACTAGAGTAATTAGTAGGCACAAACAAGAAGTGAACGTTTATGCATTCATTTTCATTTTGAGACGAGTTTGATGAATCAATCATTACCTTTATGCACTGCGTATAAGCACCACAAAAAGGCATCGCGTGTTGAGGATAGTTCGCTAAAATTACGCTATTATCACAGACACTATTCTCTTTGCAATGAGATCCTTTATCCCTCATCGGATGAAGAATATCAAACTAAAATAAAAGGCATGGTACGACTTGAGCTGTAAAGAGACTTTCTGGGTTAGAGAAAAGTTTTGTCAGTACTTTACGCCCGACCCGACAGAGGAAAACCGAACAAAGTTCAAAGTTGCAACGTCTTTCGTAAGCGTGTGAAAAGTCAATCTGACCAAAAACTGAGGCGAAAAATCCCAAAGGTAGTAAAAAGTTTTGGTCGTTCTTAAAATTAGAAATTCTGCCTCGAAATACACCCTCGAACACCGACGTAACGTCTCGTATATCACTCTGTTTTATAGCTATTTCCACCACCAGTGCTCCATAGAAATCGCCAGCTGCATTACGTCCCTTCAAACTTTTAACCGTAACACCCGTCTCGCTATGAATGCTCATCAGTGCGCCCTCAAGCCCACTTTCGGACGTACTTTCAAATATCGTGATTCGTTCCTAAGCCGAACAACTCGCTTGTGTAATGCACCATCGAGTTTTTATTTCCTAATTATTATAACTTTCAAACATTTAAAACCAACGTTCATCGGCACCTTTTTTTCCTACCTGAATAATGAATTACATCAAGTTAATAAATAAAATTAAAATTCTGCTTTCAAGTCAGTAAATCAAACGATAAAAATGGAAAGATTTAAAGAATTACAGATTTTCTGAAATGACCAACCCAATCATAATTTTTCGTCACTTGTTCCAGCTTAATTTAATCCCTTGGATTTGTACAAACAGATGTTCTCCGTATTGACATTTTAGTCAGCTAAGAGACATCTACGGTGGCAGTTTTTTTTTTTGTTCAGATCATGTTTATTTTAAAGGAGATTTAAAATATTTACAATATTTACACATATCACTTCTTCATTTTATAGTTTAATAAAAAAATATCAAGAAAATTATATATGTAAGGTATTTTCATGTATTTTTATGCTTGAGATTCTGTTTCTTTTTCAAGTGATGCTTTTAGAAAAATCTGTATACACAATCAATCGCGTATACTGAACATATAGAAATATGTCCATATGCATACTTAACATATGTAGGTTTTTTAATGAATTGCTAATAATGCTGGTTTTGACGCTGAGGTACATAAACAAAAATTCTAATATGCGAGAATTTACATCTAAGCTGTTGTAATTTTCCTTTAATTGTTCACACAAAGTGTTAAGTGACTTTCACATAGCTAGGATTTAAGACGAATTCATTAGCCAAACTTATACCTACTTTAAATTTAACTCAATAATTTTTTTTTTTAAATTTGCGTCGATTGGCACATTGAGTATCTACCTTCCACTTTCGTCGATGTTCTAAGAAGTATTTTCTTAGACAAAATCGAACCACATAGGTGCATCTGCAATTTAATGTAAAACATTTAAATATAGAAGGCTTTTGTTTAAAATTTTACAACTTCTTAAATTCCATTCGGGTATGAACACATTCATACGTGCAAACATATAGGTACACATGTTAATATGTAATATGTATGTATGTGGGTATCCTCTGCAAACCAAACCCGTACCAAATACAATGTTCGCGTATAACACTTAAATTGGAACCTAATTTCCAACTACCAGAATTCGTAATCAGTATTCTATTTGGTCGTATGTCGCATATTTTCCTCCGTGACAAAACAAAACCTCTTAGTAAAAAATATCCAACCAAATCCTGCGCATTGTCGCGCATTCCCAAAAGTCACATTGTCCTAGCCACCCAAACGCTTTTCAATCGGGGTTGGTGGAATCTCAGCTACGCAATGTTTTATACTTATGACAAAAAAACAACAAATGGGCGGAGCTGATGAATATTATCCCATTGTGTTATTTTATTGCCAACGAATTAAACGCCCAGTTTTTTTTCACCACTACTATCTGCAACTCTCCACAAATGCATGTAGCGCCACTGAGCCACACATATAAAATCTCTCGGTGTCCCCCCGATAGAATCCAATAACAGTGTTCGTTCAGTCAAAAAAGCTCTGCGCCACCCAAGTGTACAGAATGTGTGAAATGTAAAGATATAAGGAAAAAGCTTTGGCAGACCAAAGCCACAGATGTATGTATCTATACGTACAAGGCTTCAGCATAGATACTCATATCCCCTCAGTGGCTAACAAGTGTGTATTACATGCCGCCGAATACAGAATACCTACAGACGTTGCGCATAGATTTGCCATCGAGCTTGTAGATCTTATAGACATATATTCAACAAGGGGTATTCAACGGTTAACAAATGACACCCTCCTTAGTCGTCATTATTAACTCTTTAACGGTAGTTGAGAAAATCGTGGTGCGCGTACAATTTAGTTTAAATTGCATTCGGTTTTGTTTTGGAAAGTAGGAGCAACGATTTTTATTATTTGTGTTTTTATTTAGTGCTAAGCTTTATCTTTTCTTATCAATTACAAAAAAAAAAAAAAATTGCACGAACAAATATACACATGTACATGCCCTTGACTAGTGAAATTAGTGTTTTTTATTTAAAATCATATCAATAAGTACAGATTAATTTAAGTGAAAGTAAACAAAAAAGTATTTTGAATGCATTTTTTACTCGCTCGCGATCTAGCGATCGTTAGCTGAAGTTCTGTTTAAATCGGCAGTGCCAATGAAAATGGAAGATCCGAACCTAGCCGAACAATACGTGCAAGAATTCGTCCTCGACCACTTAGAGGATACCACATCGTTGGCGATTGGAGTAAAACGTGAAGATCAGAGTCCTCCATCTGCCGCAAAAATAACTTGGAATACTGTTCAAGAGGAAGACGATACCCCGATTCCGAAAATGAGAGCTTTTCCAAACGGACATACTGGCACTGGTCCAGTTTGGCATAATGAAGATCGTCGCTTCCAAGCTCTATCACCACCACCTGATCTATATCCCCATGGGCCTCTAGCCAATCAGGCAATTGTTGTTAGCGCGCCTGTTCCTGGAGTTCCATCAACTCCACCTGAAACCCCACCGGTTATTTCATCACCCACTAGCAGTATTTGCACTCAAGGATATCCGCCAAATCATTATACTATGCATCGACCGCCAACATCAACAGGATTAGCCCAAGAGATGATGTGGCTTCCGCAGTCTATGCGAACAGAACCCCAGCCCTTAGATTTGCGACCGCTAAATTGTTCTCTGCAAGAAGAAGATTGGGAACGACATCGTGAATACATGCATGTAACAAATGTTTCCAATCACAGTCATCATAGTCATATCATTCCAACGCACCATTTCCAGCAAATTGAACACCTTACACCAATCAACATTCATACTCCGTATCATAATAGCACGAATCAACACAATCGACCTATGTCTGTAAGTTCTACAAGGTCCTCAACAACTACCCCTCGAACATGTTCCGGGCAATATAGTACCTCTAGTAATAATGGGACCGATGATTTTATAAATGACGATCTATTGACAACCTTAACTGTAAGGGAACTTAATAAACGACTGCATGGTTGTCCTCGAGAAGAAGTTGTTAGACTGAAACAAAAACGCCGAACACTCAAAAATCGTGGTTATGCACAAAACTGCCGCTCGAAAAGACTTCAACAACGTCATGAGCTTGAAAAAATGAATCGCCAGTTGGCTAATGAACTTCAACGATTAAAGTTGGAATTGACGCGTGTCTGCCAAGAGAGGGATCAACTTAAGCAGCGCCTTCAGACACGCCAACCAGCTCATGTTGCTGGTCAACAACAAGATCTTCACTCAGATGGTCACAGCTCTCCAGAATTCTATCTATGACGACAGATCAGCATTCCCAATCACCAATGGTCTAGACTCTAGATATCAACAGCAGGCAACTTAAATTAAATTGAGTCGGGAAATGTAAAGTAGTCCTAAAACAATTTGAAAAACAATTCAAGTTTAGTTAACTAACATACGAGTACCAGAACATATATAAATTTATGTATATACGAGTATACGAGTATACGAGTATATGAGTATATTCGTTTTATATTAAATCGGGACAATAATTATTTGTACATAAAAAGTGAATAGACGACGGTGATGTATAATAAGCTTCTACATAGTGTCAGAACATTTGCGTATCAATAAGTATGAGTTTATTTCCAAAGAAATCTAAAACAAAAAAATCAAGTCTAACTAAGTTATTGCACGTTGTTTAGTTTAAATAGCAAAAACGGTTAATCTTTCCTATGGCATTTTAAAGCGTGCAAGGAAAACCGAATTTAAAAAAAAAAATTAAAATGTAACTTAAGCCAGCAACATGATAATCAAAGTCATTCGTTATCAATCTGAATCAATCTGAATTACATGCTTTATTTGTTGATTAGTTTTAGTATTATAGATTTTAAATTTCAAATCCCCCAGATGATTAAAAAAATTTTTTTTTCTCTCAATCTGTCCGAAATACATACATATGTGCAAATTAAAACAATAGTATATACACGGCTTTATACATTTTAAAAATCATTTATTTTACTAGCTACATTATTTTTATAATTTTTTTATTAGATGGTAATTTTATTTCTGCTTTTTACATTTGATAATATTTTTATATTAAGGTTGTGTTAATTTTAAAACCCCACGTTATACGGGGTATTCTAAGAATAATTGGAAAGTTGTAACTAAAAGTAGAGCCATTTGAGAAGGTAAAAATATTTTTTGTTTAATATACAGTTTATTATATTTTACATAAAAGAGTAAAAGTAATAATAATTTAAAATGTAAAAACAAATAGAGTAAATGAAGAGACTTGTGAGAATATGTAAATACCTATGTGAACTATTTAACAATAACATTCGTTAAAGAAACAATTATCAACTGTTAAGTAAAATAAAATCCATTAAATCATTAATCAATTGACTTTTGAATTACACCAGGATTGAATTTATTTATAATCAGATAAGCTGCCAAAATTAGTGGGTTCTGCTTATTTGGACACATCGAGGAAATAATTTGGTCCCAATTAATCGAATATTCTTATATGTAATATATAATTTGAAGTTACAATCGAGTAACAAAGAAATCAAATATATATATATGTAAAGATGTAAAAGAAAGAATACCAATAGCTGGCAAACTCTAGAAACAAGGAAACTTATATAAATCGCAAGGGTAGGATGATATCTGCACTAGAATATCATTGGTTTCTTGTTCCATTCGTATTCTTTCTAGATCGTTCATAATTGTTGTTGTTTCGGTTAAACGGTTGTCCCGATTGTTGCCACAATAACCCAATCTGTTTACATATAATTTAGCTATATTTTAGTTAGTAGGTGTTTAATTCTGTTCAAATCCTCAAAAATATTCATGTGTAATATATGATATACATGATAGGTAGAATGTACCTCAAATTACCTTTGATAGGAGAAATGCCATTTTAGAACACCTAAACATAGGGACTTGGGGCTCAGTGACATTAGGCCTATTCGCGTACATTTAGGACTAAATATATTATATAAAAACTGTCAAATCCGGGAGTGGGAATAAAATCTCTCTCAGAGAGAAAATTTGTTATAAAGTAAGCGAAATGTCAACTGTCCTTTTTCCAAAAAAAAAAAACAAGTTTCAATGAATTTATCGGTTTTTATCATTCGGAATTTATCATTCAAAATCTTGAAATTCTTGAGATTTTAAGTCTGGACACGTTTAAATGAGTTCTTCCGATAATTTATCTTTGTATTGTCCATCTATGTGAAATTTATAGATGCCACAAGGTGTATGGGGAGAATTTTCATTTCATTGGTCTGCTTTTCAATATATTTTGTCTGTTAAACTCTCAAAAAACGTTTTTCCATTTTTGACTACTAATTGATCTTCTATTCAAATATCACTTATTTTTGCCAAAACAAAGTAAAATATTCCATTTCAGAGTAAAAACAAACCTAAAGACAGTTTCAAATAAAAAAAAGCAGTTTAGCAGTATTTACAAATTTCCCCGTACAAATTTCATGGACTAAAATGGACTGTTTTTCGTACATTTTCGTAGTTTTTGTAGTTTTGGACAGTACTGTTAAAACTTGATTTGAGCTCAAGTCATTAAAGAAAGAAAAAATTAGTTGTGTGGAGAAATTACTGTGTTTATGCATTTTCTGCATAAAATTTGTTTGTGATCAACATTTGCGAAGGCTATAAATGTTTACATACATACATATAAGTGACATCGTATACCTGCAAAAAAGCAATTTTCTTCGCTTGTGTTTTTTTACTTTTTTTAAAATGGAATTGGAGGAAAACTAATTGTTCAAATGGCTTCTTGAAATAAGAGCAATATACGAGTATACAAACATACATCCATATTTAATACTAATATGAGCATATGAATACAAATATGGACATACATAAAATATATCAACAAAAAGCTGGGTATTTGTTTTTTTTAAAGAACTTAACACTCAAGAGGGTTAAAGTTCCGGAGAACGTGTTAAGTTTTTCGGAAAATTGGATAGAGAGAGAGAGTGTAAGATGTTTGGGCTCAGTGGTTATTTCGCTCCACGTGTATGCCAACATTTAATGGGGAGTAAAGTGTAAATTGATGTTGTATTTAGGCAACCATTTTAGTTGCCTGAAAATATCTCTCAATACATTACCACCTGAGCCACTAAATTGTTGATCGTACTAAATTGGTTTTCCTACAAACTCTCAGTTGCACATACATACAATGCTACCTGTAGAGCGGTCACCAACATTGTTAGCAATGTCCAACATTCACGATAAATTTGTATAAAGTCAAACTACTAGTACACTTAGACTTCTATTATATCGTACATTCCCCACTTCCATGCTCCAAGACACTTCATAAAATTTAAAATTTAATGCAATACACTTACAAAAACTTCAAACTCTGAGATTTGTAATAATTACTTAACAAATTAGTGAACAACTGGCCTGATTTATACATTTAATTTATTTGAGGGACACTGGGATAGATGTAGTAGTTGTGGGAGTAAATAGAACAAAACAAAACTATGATATTAATACTGCTTTATTATATACGAATATACATACATATGTAGTATGTACAGTAGATATGTTTTAAACGATTTTTTCCATTAAGTACGATAAAATGGACTTTTATAATATAATATCTTATATATTATCTAAAAAATATAATTTGTTACTTATTTATAGAAATTATTAAAAAAAATTAAATTTTTTATTTAAGTTAGAATGAGTGAAAGATAACAAGTTTGTAAATTTCTGACCATGTAAAATAGGAAATATTACCATCCTCGTAAATACCTAGGCTTGTGAGCCAACTAATGTTTGCATATATTGATTCAGTTCAACCACGCAATTGCCTGTATCCAAATTAAATAATCTTAGGAATCGATCACTGGCTGTTAAACACTGAGCCGTAGGTATATTTTACATATAATTTTGTCAACAAAATATAGCACCTTGAGTTTGGGTTACACTTTATAATGGTGGACTTTTTGTAGTCTTACTCGTATATCTATGTTGTCAAATTGTCCAACTAGTTGTACAGAACGTAAGTAGAGCCCAAGTTTCGCGTACATCTAATTTTAAAGTAGTATGACATATATGAGTATATAGGAGTATATACAAGCTACTTATATCTACCCGGCTCAGTAGGAGTTAATTGAGTCTTGTATATGCTTTACTCTACACCTGCTCATATATATTTTTTAATATGTTTGCCTTCCTGAGTGTGAATTAAAGCTTGTACATAATTGGCTATGCGAATTGGTGAAATAATTTCTGCTAAATTATAGCTTATCAGGTAAGAGGATAATCTTAGCAATACCATGAGATTGTTAGTATCTAATTGCAAAATGCTGGTGTTCTATTAAATTATTGCTGGATAGTTATTTTAAATTTAAATGCCGAATATAATATTTAAATTAAAACAATTAAAAATAAACGGACTTTTCGAGCATGTGGTAATGCAATCTTTGATTAATCCTGGTACAAGCTTACCTTTTCCACCTTTTTCATTAATTGTGTGCGAGTCATTTCAAAGAGTCATTCAAAAGAACCAGTGTACACCTAGTTGTCACCATTTTTCAAGTCATTAGCCCGTTTTGATAAAGAATCTGCATGCAGAAAATTCTATCTAACTTTAACAGCATACATACGCAATAAAAATGTATAACTTCAAATAGACTCAATTAAAATAGAAGTAAAAACATACGAGTTTTTACAAGATCTCGAACTACAATCAACACCTTTACATCCGAATATGTAACAGTGTTAGGAGTGCACCACAAATTACTTGAACCTCGAAGAAATTTTCCTTTTTAATGTGGAGAAGACTCCACAAACTTTTGATATAAGCGAAACCGATTTTTCTGATATTTAACAATACATACTTCAGAAGGTATACGATTCACTCCGACCGCATTGATATGCATTTCCAACTTCATTTTCAACTTCGGATGTTTGCTCGTCATATGTAATAGCAACTTGTTCCCGTGCGGTGCTTTTTTTCATAAATAACTCGCGCCGTGTGAACAGGAGCGTTGTCATGAAGAAGCAACACACCCGTTGCGAGTATTCGAGCATCCTCAAGAACAAGTTTTTCGACTTCTTTGATGCTTTCTCCCGTACAAGCAGTAGCCGGGGCGCCGGAGGGGGGTCGTCTTCAATGCTCTCTCTGCCTCTCTTGAACTCACTTGACCACTTTTGCACAGTTGATAATGAAGGTGCGGAACCCTGGTAAACAGCCACCATCTCTTCATGAATAGTTTTTTGACTTTTTCCTTGCTTAGTGAGAAATTTAATTACAGCGCGATGCTCAATTTTCACCATCATCGTCTCAGTTGCCATTATGATTCTGTTTAACTAGAGATACGAGTAAAACGCGAATTAATAATCACATTTATATGAAATCTTACATGAATGCACTAAAATAATAGTATTACTTGATAAATAAGTCAATTTATATATACAACCACAGCTTCACCCCTATACCGAGAATATGTTGAACGCCCATCGTATATACATGTTTGATCACTTCTTTGACTTGCTGTAAAGACAATTTACCTATATGTGTCAAATTTATTACAACAAATATTTACAATACACGTAGATACGAGTACTGTGTGTGGTAATTTTTTCAGCCATTTAGATCAGAAGCTGATGGTGCATCGGCAAGAACCACTTTTCAAACTCTACTCGTATCTATATGTATTTAATATGCTTGATTTTATGCGCCCTAAATATAATTAACGTTCGATATTGAACACAGTAAACGTAAGAGTCAAATCAATTTTGAAATTCGTTTATTTCGGTTTGAACGTGTGAAGTTATTGAGATTTTTTTTTAATATACTGTGGCAAAGATTTCGTCAATTACTGAAAGACAGAGCTTGCTGTGTACTACACAAGCCGACTTTGATATTTTCGAATTGCAAGAATTTGTAAAATTTCCTTAAAGTGCGATTTTCTATTGAAAATATTATTGAGCAAAATGGTTTCAAGATTCTTAGGCTATTAATATGCATTCGTAACTGTAATTCTAAACTATTTAGTTTTAGTTTAGATTTATTTTATTAATGCAGTAATCTTCTGTACAAAGCGAGGATTTCCAACCCATTTAATCGAGGAATACAACTTATAGAACCCCGCTTAATTGCGTTATAGACGCAATAAAAAAAATCCTATTTACTATGTGGCTCATTTACTGCTAACCATCCATCGAAGTTCGAACAATCTTTCGGTTAAACATTGAGCTTGGGGCTGTGAAGGGTTCTTTGTATTAACACGGTTCTGATAACGCTGCAAATTGTATCCTATGTGTCGGTTGTTTGGTGGAAACATTCCTAAATTCATATATTATTACTCCAGACATCGAACTCTAATTAATCGAACTCGCTTTAAGGTAAAGAATACATTTTCAGGACAATTAGTCAAGCAATGTATTTGCGAGATATACATTTAAATGGGAGAATTTTTGTACATTTCGTGTGAAGTTTTTTGTTTCATTAGCTTCCCAATGCATAAAACAAAGAACAAATTAATTAAGGGAAAAACTTTACTTAACAATTCTTTAGTTGGCGCTGCTACAGTCCAGGGCTGACCTCGGCTTCGATCATCAACTTTTTGTTTTTTTAATATAATTTACGCGCACCTAAGGGGTTTGATACCCTTTTACTGTTGCCCGGGTGCAGGCTTAAAGATAGAAGGAGGAGAAAGCAAAATTGTTTTTTTTTTTTGTCGTGGTTTGAAACTCAGGTGTGTTTGGTTTCGATATTCGGTCTCCAGGGGTGGGTGTCCGAATAGGACGGAGAGATTTTTCTTCACTCAGAGTGATTCGAAGGTTATAATTCACACTAGTTTTTCGTACTTGAAACTCTACAACAGTCAAATCTACGTGTCAGTGTTATGCCTTCACACGCAGAATTTTTCTGTCTGAGTTAAAATTACACAAATATGAAACTTGAAAAACTTGTCATGGGTAGGATTCGAACCTTGACCCTCCGAGTGAGAAGCGATTGCTAGTAGTACTACATCACGGCCACCCCACTCTTTATATTAAGCGAAATCTTGGGTTAATCCCTTCCAATCTTTCCATTTGGGCTCCACGGTATTCATTCGCTTAATACATTGTAACTGTCGGAGCCGATGAATTCTAGTCGTTCTGATCTGGTCAATGTATAACCCATATAGGTCGTTGTTACTCGTATATCTTCTTCTCCACTTTAAATCGCTCGAAGAACTTTTCCCTATAGGAGTTTTATTTACTTTATGTAAAGTCAATGCTTCACCCCACACTCTAGAATTGGAACGAAAAGAGTCTTATACAATACAATGCTTTCTTCGTTGTTTGTATGAGTGACTAATTTTTCAATTGCTTCACTGGTTCAGAGCAGTAATTCTTTGCTTGATCTCAATGGCTCTTTGAATTTGCAGCGAAGTCCAGTTAGACTAAGTTTTTAACAATTCAAAGTTATATGTTGCCATTATCGCGTTCTGTTTAACTCGTTGGTGTTGGGTGTCCTTCCTTATAAACAGCGTACTTATATATTTTCTCTTACCCTCATTTACCACTAAGGCCATGTTCCCCACTGCTGCTTCAATTCCTGTAAATGTTTTAGTGACAGCCTGCTGATTTCCGCCTATAATACCAATGTAGTCAGCGTATACTGGGAGTTGTACACACTTTTGAAATATTGTATTATAATATAATATTGGCTCGTGAATTTCCTACATTTATGATGTTAAAGAAACACTATATATGACAGCGCGTGCCTTTGTTGAAATCCTTTTTTGAAATTCAAATGCCTCGGTGGTGTCATAGACAACTTTTATGGAGCAGCGAGCATTCTCCATTTTCATCCCTGCCATACGTGTAATTCATATATGGCCTTAAAAATCAAAAAGAAAAGTGGAGCGTATATATGTATATATATATTATAAGGAGAATATATATATTATAAGGTGAACTTACTAAGCTTAAAACAACAATGAAAAGTACTTGATTGTTGATATAGAGTCTTAAGCATTCACATAGAGCACCATGTTAAGAAGTCTGACTTCCCTAGATTTGGTATATTATATTTTATAGATTCTCGTTTCTTGAGGACGGCGATGAATTTCTATTGACAGGGCATACTTTCAACCGACCATATTTTACAAATGAGATGGTGTATGCTCTATATCAAGTCAATCCTCGTAATTTTAAACAGTCAGGAAGGTCCTTCGTCTGCTCCGGCGGCTTTATTGGTATGCAATGTAATATCGTTACCCAATACTCTTCACTTGATCAATGTCAATGTCTTATGTATTAACAATGCTAGCATTGGCCTACTGTGCTTGATGCTGCCGCCACAAGAGTTCATTAAAGGTTTCTAGAGACTCGATCAGAAAAGGCTTATTGGATCTGGAAATGGAAAATATATTTTATTTTTTTATACCTATAATAATTTACATACATAACATTTTACATTCTAGAAAAAAGATATTTGTTCTTTTATAATTTTTTTTAATATACTCGTATTGTTTTGGATTCTTTTATAATTCTTTTTTCTTAAATCTAATCTAATCCTACTACTGAACCGGAGACGCTTCCACTGCAGTATGCGACGTCTCTGTCGTAGCTACGATGCTGTACGAGCGACATGGAAAATTTACGGTACCTCTAAACTGTCCTGGATCAGACCCTTCATATCTAGGTAGAGGAATGCTTCTGGAGAAATAAAGTCGTCAAAGCGCACTCTCTCGTAATACATATAATTTGGGGTAGTAAGCCCCGGAGATCAGGTTGTCCGACCAGGTCATTGCTCATTGCTTAATGGCGAAATTATCCACTCTTATTAGGTTCGCCCTATTATACAAGACCTCATTAGGATAGAATTGCATGTACTCAGACTCTAGTGTTCTGTATAAGCGAAAACAAGCCCTAAGGCAAGCCGAATCTTTCCCAATAAACTTGCTTTCACATTGAACCAAATACAAGCATATGCCGGATCAGGACCATGTAGTAGATCACGATCACCTTCTCATCAAGTTGGCTGCTTAAAAACAGTCTCTTTGTAAGGGCAAACGTACCTTTGGCTCTGGCCAGAGCAATGTATGATTGTTGAAATATAGATATAGATCTAGCCAGATCCCATGATAACCCTGACAAGGAAGTGACTGCCCGTACGGTCCCACGATCGGAAACTTGTGCTGTTAGCAGTCGGAACACATTAAATACAATGGACCAATTTCGTGCTTTCTTAAGAAGCTGGGACAAAATTATAGTTGCTACATATTCAGATAAACAACTTTTTCTTTTAATTTTCAAATTGCAACCAAAAATACATTATTCCGATTTGAATTTATAAATTTATTTGGCTGACTTAAGTAGGTTTTTTAATGGTAAAAAACTTTATTGCCTACACTTCAATGATCAATCACGAACCTAAGAGCAAAATACTAAAATAGATATATAATATCTTTAAGTACCTAAGCTAATTGAATATTAACATAATTAATCAGTAGGGACTCTCATAAATAGATGCTATTCGTTTACATACTTGTATTATTGAAATTAGATTATGGTATGGATTTATGGTACATTTAAGAACATATTTACCTACAAACCTACGAGTATGTATAAAAAAGTAATACTTGTAAACACATATAGGTGTATTTAGGTGTATAATTGTTTCGTTGAACGATTTTCATAAAAAAAAAATATTAATATAGTTCCATTTAAATGTTTATATTTATTATTTATTTAAATATAATCTTAGGGCCAACCATTATTGATTCTTTAGAGCTACGTTATCGCATTAAATACTTTTCATTCAACGAACTCAATATCATTTAAAGAGAAATTCATTCTCATCTTTGCCGCATTATCTGCACTGAAACCTTAAGATTATCATTCGAAGCGAAATGTTTATAAAAAAATAATTAGAAATCCAATCAACATAAACAATGCGCAAGAATCGACTACTGTTGGTGGCCTGCTATAGCTATGCCAATTTTTTGTGGGTTGCCAGTGTATGTTTATTTGCTTAGGTTCTTTAGATCGCATTCGAAGGAAATCGCGATGCAAGTGAAAAAAACAAAACCGTTGAGTTCTTAATACATATTTGTTGTTTTCACACAGGCAAATTAAACATCGTAAGAACGAAATTCTATATATACAGGAAGTTTCTTATTTCCAAAAGTATAGCATGTAAGTGCTATTTTATTTTGTTGTACTTAATGAAAATAAAATGATATAGAAATAAAACGTATCATGTAGCGCGTAAATCAAAATTTCTGGGAATTAATTTGAAAGCTTGCAAATTTTCGCGACCACCTGCATTTATAAATTATGCTTTCTACTGGTTTCTTTATGACTTCGGCATTCATATGAAGTAGTTAATGTTTTCTGACAATAGGAAGTTTACGAGGCAAATCGGTTTTCATATTGCATACATCTGTTTGACTATCTGCACAAATATCTAGCCTCCAAAATATTTTCTTCTAACTCGCACTATTATACTATATATATTATATGATATAATCACAATGCTCACAATTTGTTTATAAAAACAAATTTATAAATAACAAATTAAACAAATAGAAAACTAGATATTTAGATTTTTGTGATACGGTAGTTTGAAATGACATTGCGGTTAAGGACCCAATTAGCACTTAAGTACATGTTTATCCGTTTTGACATCACTACCTACGTATTACGCTGTGAGCGTACCTCTTCTTCTTGTTCAAATAATCCTTTGTCCCAGAATCCAAATCTGAACTTTCGACTATACTGGTTTTGACCATGTGATAACTGACGCAAAAACTTTAATATTGGCCGAATCAGAGTCCATTTTGGAAACGCTTATGTATAATAATATAGATAGTTGAGTCGAATCCCTTGAATACCTAATTTATGGCCATTCTGTTTTGTAAGGAATTGTATTGGAATTGTCAAGGCACTTTGTAAGCTTTTATCTTGGAGTGATGTTATCTTATAAATTCTGCAGGAGTTCGCCGTATCTATTTAAATATAACTGTGACTGTTCACGGTCCGGCACCTAACTTCTCTGAGTTTTATGTGGTGAAATACAATACTTTAATGCGTAGTTCTGATGGAATAAAATGTAAAAGGGCATCTTATGAAGTTGATCTCAACTGTGGTCTTTATATATGCCTTTTTTGTACCCTGTTAAGTTCGGTTATGCTTTATTTATTCTTGAGAGTCAACAACCATACTAGGGACACGCAAGATTGGGTAAACCGGATTGTAGATCTATAGGGTCAACTTTCGATACATGCTCAATTATCTATTACATGCAAGAAAGCATGTATTCTTCACTCGCTGATCTTTGCACAATTCCAATTGAGTTTTAAATAACCATTTCGACCACTTTGTCGAGGAATCGACAACTTTTTTTTGCTCAGGTGATTACCCTTTTTAATTTTTTTCTTATACGGAATGGGTTTTACTATGTTTCGCGAAACTTTAAATGATTTACTACGACGACTTCGAAAGCCTTGCAAACAAATTAAGTAAGTCTGATTCGGCTGACATCTTTTGGTTTTTCATGTTTAACTGCCTTTCAAAATACACTCATCTCAAATCGGCGGGTGTTATGGAATTACTATGTCTTGCGATTTTTTAGCGCATAATGGACATAATGGACATAATTATTCACAGGCCTGGCGTAGATGTTGATAAACATCTGTCCAGGAAACTTTTTTGGGGGAAATAAAGCATACATGTATATTGTTCTAAGAACCGGTTTGCAGTCGTCGGGAGTCGGTGATTTAATATCTTTGCATCGGGAAAGTAAATGGTTATTAAGAATTCTTTGTTCCGCTACGGAGGAAAGGCATATCTGATATATTTAACCGAACAAAAGTCTGAATCTTTGTGACGAGATATATAGTCGAAGTGATTTCTCCAGATGCATGCGCTGTCCGCATTTATCAGAAGAAGGAGGGATAGGGTATTGACGTAACGCTCCTCCGTGGGATTTTGGAGCTAAGAGTTATTTTCTTGATGATGACCGTATAACTTCTAATCAACTTGGCTAAGTGAAAGTAAAAAGTGTTCCTGTAGAGCAGATCGTCCGTTATCAAATCTACTTCTATGGCTAACCAAATGTCAGCCACAGAATGACCATAAAAGCGTTAATCAAAGAGATTATATTGTAGAAGCATACACCAGTTCTTTCCTAGATTTGGCCAGAGTAAAGTGAACTGATGAATAGAACCTCAGCATGGCCTACCCGAACCACCAGAAAAAATACCTTAAAGCTGCTCTAACTAAGAGTCGTCAGTAAAGTTAACATTGCGTATAAGACATTGTCTGCAATATTGTGTAAACCTATAAAAAAAATGGTGCGTTTGCAAATATTGAAACAGAAGTCACAAAAATGGATTTAGTAACGAAGTCAAATCTACCTTCACGTTGTCAATCTGGCAGGCACAAAAATGATATTTTTTTTTAAAGAACTTAACACTTAAGTGGGTATTAATACACTTAAAATGCCTGAGCACGTGTTAAGTTTTTAGGAAAATGGGACAGAGAGAGAAAGAAAGATTTTTGGGCTCAGTGGTTATCTCGCTTCATGGGTGGCATCCACCATTTAATGGGAAGACTAAATTATTAGTGTAATTGGACTTGTTATTGTATTAGAGGCAACCATTCGTCTTACGTGAATTAAGTTGCCTGAAAAAAGAATGTCTTTCGGGCGAGGCTGGGATTCGAACACCGAATCTTCCGATTTGGAAGCCAACACACTACCACTTGAGCCACGGCCACCCATATTAAATCTGATAATGACACGTCAATTTTATGAAATTCGTTTGTGCGGAATTACACTCAGTCTGATGACAATATTTTAAAAATTAAGTCTTGTAACTAGGGTTACAAACTGGGATATGATGCAAATACCCATCACTCGAATTCATGCGATTCAAGCACAAACGGTAAATGCCTTTATGATTTTGTGATATTTCCTTTTTCTTCTTCCTTTATTAACCGCTGAATTATGTTACAGGTATACATAATTGTATCTATTGCTGCATATTCCGCCCACATATTTGCATTGATACAGCGTCGCTTATGGGTTAGCTAAATTGGAAGGCCTTTGAACAATCCACAGGCCGCTTTATTTGGTTGGATGACCGAGAGTTTGCTGATAGTTTTACCCTTGAGTGATCCAAATATGTTTCATTCTGCCTCCTATTCGAACCTCGGCTTTTTGGACCAGATTTTCCGACGTTGTGCATGCAAAGCCCGTCTAATTTCAACAAATGCATGTATTTCTTCTCCATCACATTCTTAATATTTGCATTTCCCTTATTTTTCTTAGACTCGTACAGCGACCAACGATGCGATGCATACATATGTTAAATATTTATGAACGATCATCTTGTAATTACAAACCTATAACTTTAACTAAGTGACAACGAGGATGCATAATATTCGTACATTAGATTAAATCAAAGTAAAAATTATTTAGGACTGACTAAAGGGCTGTTACGTTGTTAGTTAAAATAGCGCTATCATCTGCGAAAAGAAGAGGAGTCTTTCCGGACTCATTAATATGCTGCTTCAATAGAAAATTTTGCATGACATTAACAAGCAACGACTTTTGAACACTGCCTTGGTAAGCTCCACCATTCGTCAAATTTGTAACGTTTTCCCACTTGAGAATCGTAGTTTTTATCGTTTTTGATAATTTTGTTGAAGAAAAAAAGGCATGATAAAAATATATCAAAAGTGGATCTCAATTTATTTTCGTGCTTTCGTGCATGTGCTATTGGAATATGTATGTACGAGTTTGTACTCCTACATACTCTAAGTCAGAGTTATAGATTATACTGCAATTTTTCTAGATCTACTGATCTTAATAAAAATTAAAACTGTATCATAGCTCTGTATTTACAGCCTTCAGATTCGGGTTACTATTTTTCTTTAACATTTTTAATTTAAGTATCATTCCAAGTCTATATACCGCTTAACTAAAAGAATATGTATGTGATTTCATCTATAGCTAAAATAAAATATGCAATTTATCTTCTTATTTATTTGCAACTATAATATTTATGCTTGTTCATTAAAAATCACAAAATCTGCAGAGAATATTGTATGAATGAATTATTGAAATCCGAACCCTGCTTCAAAAGATTGTCAAACTATTTTCAACTTCCATCAATTCGTGAAGGCCAATTTACAGCAGCAGGCAATTCACTGCTTGAGTGAGTCCACTTATAAAAAATAAATATGAACCTTCTTTCGAATGAAAGGAGTCGCTAGAGGTTAACAACTATGAATTTGATCAATTTGTTCTATTGGTCATTACGAAAGTTATGTTTCGTGTAAAAAACATAAAACCACCCCTTGGTCTGGAGACAGTGGAGAAAAAGTGCATCAAATACCCAAGCATTTGTCCATCAAAACAAAGTAGATAATATAGACCTTCGGTAATAGAAATGTCCTACAAGCACTTGCCTATATGTTCTTTATTCTACGTTAAGCCTAGAGGGGTAAATAAATCTAAAGTCATTTGTATTACATTTATCGATGAGCGAAGATAACAAAAAAATGAAACAGGATTAAACTTGAAGTCATGAAGATTATATCTCTCCTTAGCCTTTACCAGACGATTCAAGATTGTTGTTCCCTTGGACCAAAGATACAAATTACAGATGAATTATTCTACTTAGTGATAAACTCAGTTTGTATAGAAGATTATTTCGGTCCGGTTTTCTTACCCTAAATTAAACGGCTTCATGCCATACGAGTAGTAAGAGCTTTACTATGGGAAATACCAGCAATCACATTTGAGCAAATATAGATCCCCTCGAATCCTGAAATGTATCGGAATAATATCATAAGATGGGTAAAAAGGGAGACATGTCAATAAAAAAAGAGGAAAAAATGTATACACTTTGTGACAGTTCTTTGAATGCGTTTCCCCCACCTAACCCAGTAGCACATTGCGGACATAATCAGACCCATCGGACGTGTAGCGTCTTTATTATCTTCACACACTGAAATGCTTCTTTTTTATGACTGCCTTTGGCGGTACTCGTAGTAGGTGGTGATGGTTCATGAAGGACAATTCGTGAAAGAATAGTTTTAGTATGCCAAACTGGTGCTGTTTCATTTAATCGTTGAATCGATACACGTTCAAATTTAATTTTGTACACAGGCTCTATTCAGAAGATGATATTCCCCTTCTTTGTTAAGTTGTGGTATTGTCACATTTAATTGGCAAAATGGAACTGAAATCAATGTTCAGTCGTTGCAAGCAAATGTAATTGGCTTGTGGCGACTTATGTTAAATAAATACCTATAGAGCCGTTACAACAGACCCAGACATAATACAATTATTTTGTTTTTTCCATCTTGAACCAGTTCATTCAAAAAAGTGATTGAATATAAATCCCATCTTAAATCAACTAAAATATACATCCCTTTATGTTGGTTTATAGAAAGTAATATTTATAAGATTTCATTGTTTTAACTAAATATAATATCTTAACAAGTACAAGTAAATAGAGCAATTCTTATTTTCGGTGTCCCGAAATGCACTCAGTTTTTAATTTGTTGTTTTTTTTTACTGGTTCCAAAATATTAAAACAAACTTATCAGAATAAGTATTAGATGCTAAATATTATATTATAATTTGATGATGATTTTTTTTTATTTACAAACTAAAATGGCTTCCAAAGACAAACGCCATTGAATATAACAATTACTATGTGGTATTGCTAAAACAAACATAAAAATTTAACACTACGAGTAGTTTCATGGAATTCAGCTCTGAAGTCGAGAACTTTTAAGAACTATTGTAAACAAATTTTAAAAAGTTTTATGTTTTTTCAATGAAATAAGTTCTAAAAAATACATAAAATAAGGAGAGGATAATTTAATATTAAATTTACGAATGAACACATAAATTTACCATTTGAATCTACATACTTGCATAAAGCATCACCTAATTAAAACCCAAAAACTAACACATCGAAAGTTTTGGGAAAAGTTTTCAGAATATCTTCAAACTACAAAAAAAAATTAAATAATTCTTGATTCTTACTTTTACTTCTAAAGCTTATAATGAAGTGATTTATAGATGTCTATACAAAAAGTTTCTTCATTCATGCATCAAACGTTAAAGTAACGATATTCTCATTAAGCTAATGAGGCATTCATGAGTCAACTGTTTTTATATAAGTTAGTGGATTACTTGTACGTTTGTGTGTGTGGATGTGTGCATAACTTGTACGTTCATAGGCATCTAAACACACATGTGAGTACTCATATTAGTTTTAGGATCGATGTGGGTATGCTCATGTTTCTATCAAATCAACAAATTTGTTCTAAATATGTATACAGGGTGTCCCAAAAATCAACGTCAAGCCGGAACGGGTGATAGTTCAAGTGGTGTCGGTTATCACAAAGTTATAAAAAAATTCTAGGTCATGTACTTTTAAAATTATTGGCACTCAAAAAAAAAAATTTAGAAATCTGACACCCTGTGACGATTTTTCAAGTGCTGTGACCGCAAATCTTTACTTTTCTTCGATTTTTTTGTCACGTAACCCTGAGTACCTATTCTATAAATTGCGGTCCAAAATTGAAACATAACTATGGGCTTTCCAATAAGGACTTGACAATTTTTTTTAAAAATAAAACACAAACTATTTGAGATATTTCAAAAACTTTATTATCGGCTTGAAGTACAATCAAAACATTCATGAATGGAAATCGCTTCATTCATATGGCCACGGCGGGCACGTTTGCAGAGGTCGATTCATTGGACTCAATTTTCAGCGACTCGGCCACACAATTCGGCCTAAACGGCCGCTATTTCGCGTTCATTGTTGGCTCTGAGCTCTTCTAACGTCGTCGGGGTGTTGGCATAAACCAACGACTTAACCTAGCCTCACAGAAAATAGTCAAGCGGCGTTAAATCGCACGAATGAGGCGGCCAATCGACTGACCCATTTCTTGAGATAACACGCTCACCGTACTTACTCTTCAATAAATCGATTGTAGCGTATGCTGTGTGGCTTATGGCATCATCCTGTTGAAACCACATGTCGCCCAAGTCCATATCTTCCAATTCGGGCCAAAAATAATCGGTGATCATGGCGCGATAACGCTGATCATTCACAGTAACGTGACGATCGTTATCGTCGACGAAAAAATATGGCCCAATAACGCCGCCGGCATGCAAACCGCATCAAACAGTTATTTTTTGTAGATGAAGTGGTGATTCATGAAACACATGTAGATTTTCACCCGACCAATAACGCATATTTTGCTTATTGACGAACCCATTGAGCCACAATGAGCTTCGTCACTGAAGATGATTTTGCGATGAAATTCATCATCTTGGCGCATCTTCTCCAGAAACCAATCGGAGAACGTACGTCGCTTCAAATGGTCCATGGGCTTCAATTCTTGAGTCAGCTTGATCTTGTATGGGTGTAAACCAAGATCCTTACGCAAAATACGCCATAATGCGGTCCGAGCGATGCCCAATTCTTGAGAACGCCGTGGAATTGACTGATTTGGATCGTCTGCTACGGATGCCGGAACGGCAGCGATATTTTCGACACTTCGACCAACCCGTTGTCTCACTGACACGGCAACATCACACAACGAATATGTAGACTCAAATTTTTGCACTAAACTTGTTATTGCCTGTCTACTAGGGTGAGAATTACGACCGAAAATTGGAGTTAACGCTTTTAAAGTTGCAGTCACCGACTCCGAATTTCAGTAGAAAATTTTTATAATTTGCAGACGTTGCTCATTCGTGTACTTTACCATGATGAAAATGTTGAGCTTACTGAATAAATTGACAGTGACGGTTTGATGATTAGTAAAAGAGAGCGTTCACAAATTAAATTCAAAATTGTCAAGTCCCTATTGGAAAAACCTTTATATCGGTTTTAATTAAAATATTGCTTTTTGTCCATCCATGTATTGGAAAATCAGTTATCATCCAAGTTGAACTGACTATACTGACAAAAAAAATGTACTATGCCATTTTGGCAAGTAACTTTAAAAGATGGTCATGTGATCTCTGCCATCATTTTCAACTTTATTCGGGCATCCTCAAGAACAAGTTTTTCGACTTCTTTGATGCTTTCTCCCGTACAAGCAGTAGCCGGGGCGCCGGAGCGGGGGTCGTCTTCAATGCTCTCTCTGCCTCTCTTGAACTCACTTGACCACTTTTGCACAGTTGATAATGAAGGTGCGGAACCCTGGTAAACAGCCACCATCTCTTCATGAATAGTTTTTTGACTTTTTCCTTGCTTAGTGAGAAATTTAATTACAGCGCGATGCTCAATTTTCACCATCATCGTCTCAGTTGCCATTATGATTCTGTTTAATTAGAGATAAAACGCGAATTAATAATCACATTTATATGAAATTACATGAATGCACTAAAATAATAGTACTACTTGATAAATAAGTCAATTTATATATACAACTACAGCTTCACCCCGATACCGAGAATATGTTGAACGCCCCTCGTAGTTATGTTTCAATTTTGGACTCTAGTTTACAGAAGAATTACTCAGTGTTACGTGACAAAAAAAATCGAAGAAAAGTAAAGATTTGCAGTCACAGCACTTGAAAGATCGTCATAGGGTGTCAGATTTCTCGATTTTTTTTTGAGTGCCAATAATTTTAAAAGTACTTGACTTACGAGTATATCTTTTTTTATAATTTTGTGATAACCGATACCACTTCACCTGTTTCCGGCTTGACGTTGATTTTTGGAACACCCTGTATAACTAAAGTTGTTTGATAATATGTCAAATAACATTTGTTTCTTTATATCAATATCGTTTTATTAGAGGGCTATATAGCCAAAATATTGATGTCAAATTTGCACAAAAGACTGACAAAATGGAAAAGAAACGCCGCAAAATATGAAACTAATATCAAAGAGGATTTAAGGAACAACACTCCACTGTGGATATTGAGGATATACTGTCTGTATATTTGTATGTTTAGTATCAAAGATATATTGAAAATGACGGTATGGAAACCTCCAATACAAACTGAATAATATGGTATTTTCTATCAAATATCTAACACTATTAAAAATATTTTATTCAAAACCAACTGCAACAGTATAATATAATATATTTCATCAACTCTTAGAAATGCTGCTATTTGCCCTGTGAATGATACTATAATACTGGCTAAACTTGATGAAATAGCTACTGAAAAATCTGGACTTTGAAGTACTGGACTCAATGCAGTATTAACTGAAAATATTGGTGTTTACTGTATGATAGGTAAGGAAATATAAATATAAGTACCATGTCTCCAAGTCAAGGTCCGGTGCAGGATGGAAGATGGACATCTCATCTTGCACAACAAGATATCTGAACTTAGTAAGTAGAAAAGTAAAAGAAACACTCTAGAACCTTAGATATGGACAAATGCAATTAAATTTGCGATATACGCAATTGAGTTCGGAGCAATTTTTTACATAAGTAAATCGCTTTAAGGAATATGCGTACTTTTATGATGCATATAAGAAAATCTCCGTTGCATATAGGCTTTAAACATGGGCTAGATTAATAATGTGTGATAAGTCACGCTAGGGAGAGTGAGCGCAGAATATGCAATTGATGCAGTACGCATTCATGTCAGATATTGCAATTTTTCGAAAAATCACTATTAGAGTCAAACGAAATAAAAACTTTTCTTAACCGACAGTCCGAAAACACAATGGGAATCCTTCATAAACTTATCTTATGTTTTGGTACCGTAAACCTTTAAAAGATGAGTATAGAGCAAAAATAATGTTGTAATAAAAACCACTATTTCCAATAGGCAATCGTATGACAATGTTTGGAAATTATTTGCTTCTTAAAAAAAAACAATAATAATAATTTTTATTTGTCAAGGTGTTAGGCAATTATTTGTCTGTTCATATTGGATAGTGGTGGATAACAATTTATTATGGACCATTTAAGGCGCAATAACATGTTAAAGTTTAAGTATTTAATCATTTTATTTAAATAGTTCTGCAAAAATTAACATGAGCAACGCGGTTAATAAACGGAATAGCTATTTGGCTACTTAAAATACTCAATTTATGCAAGAATGGGCAGTACACTATATACACTATATATATGCTCGCAGGGACTGTATTGTGCGCCACTTGGGCCCCGGCATCATGTCAGAAAAGCTTTCGGCCAAAAACAAAACACAGCGTATTAGAAGGGCACAACCAACTTTTGAAGCTAATATCATGGAGTTTCCCTCACTCCCTCATCAAGGCAATACACCAGCTGGCGTGAGACCGAACGCTGCAACCATCTGCAATGCATCGAATGCGTGGGCCAAGTCTACCAACAACAATAGTGTGCAGAACAAAGAAGATCTATTTTCTTTGGAAGAAGTAAATGCGCTCACTGCTGAGATGATCTCCATGCTCGGTAATTGTACTACGAAGGCGGAACAATTCAACGCTATAACTCAACTTGCAATTAAGTATTTATATAATTCTAAGTAATGACTTGTAGCTTAAACATTATATGTTAGAATTCTAGAAGCATTCGAGGGAAACTCTTAGAATTTTACTTTTTCCTTAGTACATTCAATATTGACGTAGCATTAATCTGTGAAACTTGGTTAAATTCAAATGATCGTTTGTCTAACTCTGATTATATGTGTTATCGTTTGGATAGGGAAGAGAGAAGTGGTGGTGGTGTTGCTGTGCTAATAAAACGTACTATTAAACACGAGGTACTTCCTATTACTTATTTGAAATTAATTGAAGCCATTGGTATTGAAGTTCCTTTTGTTAATGGACACACATTGAAAATTTATAGTGCTTATTTTCCGGGTGGATTAATCACACCTCAAAAAAATTTGACCTCCGAAGTGACTTCCTAAGGCTAGTTAATACTAACGATCTATTTCTAATAAGTGGTGATTTTAATTGCAGGCATAGGCACTGGTGTTGTTTGATTGCAAATGCATGGGGTAACATTCTTAGAGACCTGAACATAAGACATCCGTTTGAAATCCTCTTTCCCGATAGTCCTACTCACATTCCATCTAGTAGGAACAGAAACCCTTCTACGTTGGATTTAACTCTTAGTAATATGCCTGATCTTTTTACTTCCCCCATAACTCTCAACGAACTCAGTTCCGATCATCTACTTGTTAAGTGTTGTGTGAAAGCTTCTCCAGTGCAGAACGCAAATCAAGTTTGTCACTTCAAAAATGCCAACTGGAACTTATTTAGAAGAATAATAAGAACTAATCTTGAAAACTCTCTTGTTCAAAACAGCAACATATCTGAAATCGATCAAAATGTAGAAGCTTTTACCTCTGTGATCTTAGAAAGCGTAGAACATTCAGTGCCATAGAAAACGGTCGCAAGATGTGCATCCAATGTTCTTCCCCAATTTATTCTCCAGATGATAAAACTAAGAAACACTTGTAGATCCAGGTGGAAACGTACAAGAAATGTGTCTTATCTCGAGGATTACAATAAAATAAATTCTTTGGTAAAATATGCAACAAAGAACCATAGAAACCAATCGTGGAACGATAGACTACAGGGTCTAATAAAGGCAGCAAGCCATTCTGGAATATTATTAAGGTAGTGAAGAAAAAAACACTTACATTCCTCCACTTAAGGTTGGCAATTCTTCGTTGGCTTCTTGTTGTGATAAATCTGATGCGCTGGCAATTAACTTTTTCAATAGTCATTCGATTGGTAGAAACGTAATTCCAGTCACGCATATCGAATCTTCCTTACAACAATCACTAAACATCCTCAATTCACAGTCATTATTTAGTAACATTAAGCTTATACATCTTAATGAATTGAAGGATATTATACGTAGTTTGAAGACTACCAGTCTGGCTCAGATGGGATTAAGAATCAGTGCCTCAAAAATCTCCCTGATTTTACCCTTATGAAGTTGATGGATTTGTTCAGCAACTGTCTTAAATTGGCATACTTTCCTAATAAGTGCAAAGTAGCGAAGATAATTCCAATCTTGAAACCGGGCAAAGCTCCCAATTTACCTTGTAGCTATAGGCCAATTAGTCTGCTAAGCTCTCTTAGTAAGTGTCTGGAAAAAATTATAAAAAAAGGAATTGTATCTTTTGTTAACGAAAATGCAATTTTGCCCCCGGAGCAATTTGGGTTCAAGCCATTTCACAACACTACTCACCATGTGCATCGTATCACAAAAGATGTTAAAAATAACCTTTCAGAGGGCAAAAGCACTGGTATGGTAATTTTGGACGTAGAAAAAGCTTTCGACACCGTTTGGCATAATGGTTTAATACATAAACTTCTAAGATTTAATTTTCCGTTGTACATATTGTAGTTAAAATTATTCAATCGTTCCTGTCATCCCGAAGTTTCAATGTATCCATCAACCAAAGTCTTTCACAATCAATCATTAATGCAGGTGTCCCACAAGGATCTGTTCTTGATCCAGTCCTCTTTAATATATATACTTCCGATTTTCCCAACTTGACAAAATGTAACATTCGCTGACGATACTTGCATTTATTCTTCAGATGCAATTGGTTTTAACATTGAAACTAATTTGCAATCTGGTTTAAATGCTGTTGAATATATATAGTAGTGATTGGAAAGTAAACAGTAATGCTTTTAAAACTCAGGCTATTTTTTTTACTCGTAAAAGGAAAGCCTGCTTACTTCCTACTAACAACCTTCTAATCAACGGTACTCAAGTTGAGTGGAAATCGACTGTTAAGTATCTTGGCATCTATTTAGATAAACGACTTACATTCAATCTACATGTTCAACAAATAATTAAAAAGGATAATGTGACAATAAGAGTTCTCTACCCATTTATATGCCGGAATTCAAAATTGAGTAACACCAACAAATTATTAATTTTTAAATCAATATTCCAAGCAATTATGTTTTATGGATCTCCTGTTTGGGGTAAGTTTGCAAAAAGTAATAATAAAACAAAACAAATTGCTCAAAATGATGCTAATCTTCCCTGTTTTTTTTCAACAGAGAAACTTCATAAAATGGCTAACATTGAAATGGTTTGAGATAGAATTGAAAAACTAAACCATCAATATAATATCTCTTGTTCTTCATCTGGCAACTACTTGATTTCAAACTTAGTCTCGTAGGAGTGCAATATAAATTTGTTTCATATTCATATTTATTTATTTATTTATTAATTAATTAATTTTTTTTTTTATTTATTCATTTATTTATTTTTTATTTGTTTGCTCATATATTATATTCCAATACATTTATATTTATTTAGTTACTTCTTTTTTTATTTATTTGTTTCTCCTTCATTATCATTTTAATTGTTAATCTTTTTTTTTGTGTAACTTTTCACAAATTAATAATCTTTATTTTTTAAATCAAGTGTTGAAACCGCTTCTCCCTTCCCACTGCGAATTTTGTTTTAATGAAGGTTTTTGATATAATTGTATGTTAATCTGTGATATTTTATTTAGTAAAAAATTGTACAAATATTTTAGAAGTAAGGTACCAAGCCAAATCTCTATATCCCTAAAATTGTATCCTAAAAATTATAATTTCTTGCCGCAATAAAATAAAATAAAAAAGTTATACACAAATACATGGTGTCACACAACGCATCCGTTATTTTCACTATCAGAATTTAGTTCGCCTCCACTGATATTTTCTATGCTGTAGAGATATTTTTTTTATTTAATAGCATTTCAAATTATTTCAGTAAAAGAAAAATTGTTTAGTATATTCATTAAAAATTATTTTTATATGTACATATATGAGTTCAATGAGCTTTCTTCAAAATGGAAAACAGATTAACCTTTATTATTTAAAAAAAAAATATTAGAGATTGATCTTATAATTTTAAAAAATTGGCTTGTTTATTTTTAATGTGTTTCTTTGTTTATTTATTTTTCGAGTTTCTTAGTTTTTGCAACTGTGCATGTGTTGAAATTTGCTGCTTGAAAATCAATATAACTAATTTCACCTGTTTTAGTATAGTATAAGCTATATATGTAATTATAGTATAATATTCCGGATGTGTTTTACGGATCACTTTGGTTTTATTTTGCTCTCATTTGACAGTCATAAAGAGGGATCGCATTCATTATGGAGCATCCGAGGCCACTAGTAGTAGTAGTGATAAGATAAGAATTAAATACTAAATACTCATTACAAAATTTTATAAAATTCATAATACAGCAATTTGCCTTTGCCGTCAGTCGAACAAGAGAGAGTTTTGAATTATACCAGATGTATACATATTTATGATTAGCGATTATTTCAAAAGTGATTCGAAACTTCAAAAACAATTATTTTAAAGTTACAAAAGATGAGTTGAAATAATGCCAAGTACAATTCAGAAAGCTTCGCCCACTATTTCCTGTCGATATTTTACTGAATAATTTAGGTAGGTAGCTATACAATGTATTCTAGTTATGACCGTTTAGGATTGAAATTCCTTCCTGTACTGGAAGAGCTATTTTATATTGTGCATATCCCGTTAAAGTTATGTACATCTTCTATTGCTAGTAGATTACACAAAGTATATTCTGCAACGTCGTTTCGGTATGCGGCCTGTAGCTTAGCAACAGCTCTCCTCTGGTCTTTAGTAACAAAGAGATTTTATCTATAGAGTTCTGGTCGTTAAAATATACGCCCCTCGGTAAGTTATATCCATCTTTTTCCAGAAATTCTGGTATTACTGTGTTAGCTATAAGCAAAACCATTCTCTGGAAAACTGGAGGTTGTAGCATATGGGATGATGAGGTTGTAGAACGGCTCTTGGAATTGGATATCTAAGAAGTGCAGCCTTAGTGTGTAGATATAAAGTGACACTATACCAGTATCCAGGTATATCGTATAATTTTGGGTTAGCGTAAATATTTTTTTTAATTTAACATTTTCTACGTCTGCATACTGGTAGATGTATTTTGTGTCGCGGGAAGAGCAACCATGCCTGGCGCTTGCAGTAAAGAAAGGGAAAATATGACAAGTGGTGATTTACGAGCGTTTATATCGGAATTTATTGAAACTTGTCGGGCATTAATAACTTTATAGTACGTTAAAAAATGACTATAGAGACTGAAGAAAAAAAATCCCTAGAATATGAGGTTTTCTGGGAAAATATAGAGGAAAATATCCTGATACGTTGCGAACGAGTTGTATAAATGTTTATAATCATCCCGTGCAGATATTTTAAATTCATTCAAAAGATTTTCGTGTGAGAACTGATTCCAATGTATGAAATACAATCACCCGTATTACTCATCGCACATCCGTAGGCCACGAAAACTCACAAGAACTGAAAATTTGATGTCAATTGATTGAAGTGTAAGGCGTAGCGTCAATCCACACGTACACCCGATGCATGGTGCCAGTCGATTGATCCTGTAAGGGCCGCTTAAGACATCCTTATTTCACACCTGCCTATTAACCAAACCAGTTTCGAGATATTTTGCCCATTCCGTACAGCATACATTTTCATCGTAGAGATTTTGTTTAATCTTAAACATTTTTTTAGACACACCCAGATTGCTCGGTTTATAGAAAATCGAGTTTCTATCAATTATGTGAAAGGCCGATTTAATATATATAATATAAGTAATGCGTACAGGTTTGTTGCCCTGCCAATATAGTTCCTCGGGATGCTAGTCAATGTAAAAATATTATCCGCTGTGGAGCAATGCTTTCTGAATCCAGCCTGGAATTCACTAAGTAGTCCATTTCTTTCTATCCAAACAATCAGCCGGTCTAACAAGACTCGGATGAGGATTTTCATTATAGAGTTCAAAAAGGTTACGCTTCTGCACTTGGAAGGATCACTGCGATTGCCTTTTTCATAATGGGGGAATATTATATTTTTCCTGAAGCGGGATGGGATAGCCGCGGTATCAAGCTTTCCAATATATTCATTTGTTGCATTCTTATAAAATTCATATGATACGCGGTCTTCTCCTTGAGCCTTATTAGTTTTACTCCGTGGTATGACTTTGCAGACTTCATGACACAGAATTATGCTATCCAGTGCATCCCATCTCTGGTAAGGTAGTGCGTAATGAATTTGGTTTCTCCTGTTTGGTGGGTTGAGTATCTGCGTACAATGCTCAGCTAAAAGTGATGCCTTAAATTGTGGACTTTCTGCAAAAGCTAGTACACTGGTTGTTCTTGTAATATCGGCTGTCTCAGACTTCTTTAAGTTCCGTTTCCACGTCAACATTTTTCTATTGTACAATACAATTTTAATCATGGTGTCGTACACATCAACTGAACGTTTGATTATCATAAAACCCTTTTACAAAATAACGAGTCTCCAGTGTCAACACTTCGTGCTTTATGTAAGAATCATACTCTCTTGGGTACCAAGAAGCGTCCGCGACTTAGTATCCTCATAAGCTGTTGGGCGGTTTTTTAGGCTTTATTTTTTTTTTAAAGTGATGCCGTTTCTTAAAATTCTGAACTCTACTATAGCATATTAGAAAACTTTTTATGAACCGAATTGGTTTGAACGGACTTGATAAATATTTGTTTCCAACAATAGGGGAGAGTACGATAACTTTGGCGCCAAGAATTGATAACGGTGTTTTGTAGAGTGGTTAAAAACTAGCATTTTTTACTATGGGAGGATGGGTCTATCACGCCCCGTTTAGGAGTTAGGGGCAATTTTAGAAAAAAATGATTTAAAAAGGGGAAAGAAATTATTAAGAAACAACGGCAACACTTACAATAAATTACTATACAGGATTTGCTCTTTAATATAAAATTTACATCAAATTATTCATGTGAATAGTTTTTGAATAATTCGCATTCAAACTTAAATTTTTGGTAAAAAAGAAAAAAATTTTTTTTAATCAATATTATTCAAAATTGTGAGATGATGTGGCAACCGCATGGCTTTATATCTTCTAGTTTTTGAGAAAATTGAAAATTACTAAAACTATTTTTTATAAGACGTTTTTTTTTGGTATTTATGGTATTTAATCCTCACTTTGAGGATTAATATTGATGATAGGGTCATCTTTGTAAGTAAAGTACAGCAAATCATTTAGCGTGACCCAGAATGCACCACGAGTAAGTAGATTTGCATTGCATTCCGCGTCCCAGTCAGTCAGTTTGTGAGTAATTTAGGTGTTAGTTAAGAGTAGTCAATTAAATGTTCAATGTACGAGTACATATTAAAAAGGTATGTAATTTTCGTCAATGAAGTCATCGTCCGTACTGGGGTCAATGTCGAGTTCGTTGAGTTCGTCGATGATGGTGAAGAGCCGAGGTTGTTTTGGTGGTAAAATACCTTCTAAGTGATCATTGTGAACGGTCGGAGGATCGAAGTCCTTCAGTTGCAAACCCACACCTTCTTTACTTTTGACAAAATCTGGGTACACTTTTTTACGTCAATTAAAAATTCCGTGGTTTGGAAGCCCATGTTATCCTTATAATTTTTTTCAAGGTAGTATTTCTGGTAAAGGAAAAGTGCCATATATTGGTCAAGGTGCTGCGTTGTATTGCGGCATAAAATTGATTTTTTCAGAAGCTTGTTCTGATTCTCAAGATCATTTACTCATTTATAGTATTGGTTGCATCGGTCTTGTCAACATATTCGCCTTTGCTGTGGTTTGTAATTTCATGAGTCGTAGAAGTAGGGAACATTTTCTCAATACCTATGTATTGGCATGCGCTGTCGGTACAAATACGACTGCGGTTGGGGTTAACGTATTTGTGTATATAAGGCCACAAGTCTTCTTTACTTTTGGAGTTCACTTTAAAGAAGCGTCCGACCTTATCTTCTTTACAAAATAACCCCAACACTACGATTTTCATTTGTTCGGTTACATGGCCTCTGTAGTATTTCCGTTTTGTAAGAAAGGTCTCGTCGATTTGTACAGTTTTTCCTTCGCCGCCAATGTTAACATCGACGTGAGATGCTTTTATTTCGTCTATTTCACTACAATAGTTATAGTAATCTATTATAGTAGATTTACTAAGCTCACTTTTATTGTCATGATGGCGCCAAGCGATTATATGCTAATTTTAAAATAATAACGTACATGTAATAATATTTCTAAAAAAATTCTTAGGTTGTAGCTTAAGGTTTAATTAATTTACCTGAAAAACCGTGTTCACAGGCTTTTTGATAACAAAAGCGATAATTACTTCAAGCGCCTCGCGAATCTCTAGCCGACATTGAGGTCCATGGAAAAATGTACCGATAGATACATTTTTCTACCTTCATAGGTAAGTTGCAATGCAGTGGGGGAATGGATGTTTTAGTAGGAATTAAAACAGGTTCTTCTAAAAATTCAATGTTTTGTTTGTTGTTCGTCACCAAATCTCCGAACGAGCAAAACACTGAGAAGTTATTTAGTTTAGGATGGATTAGAGGATGCTTATTCACAAAAAATATCACTTGATTCGCACTATGGTTGAACACAGAGTGATCCTTGTGAATATCAATAACTACATGCCTTATCACAAAAAGAAATAGCGGTATAAAAGCCAAACGTTTGTTCGGTTATATTTTTGCATCATTATCAAGTGCATTACATAATACATACGTACAAACATAGATATTTCGCAAAGTAAATAATTTACTGCAACATTGGAACTTGTGAATTTTCCATAATGCGAATTAGTGAAACTTTGTTTTTAATGGGAACTTTGTAATTTTGTGATGAGTACTGTGGATGAAGAGTATTGATGACATAGGCGCCTGCCTGACGAAAAGCACATACCCCGAGCGGAGCAACGAAGTTGCGTGAGTGGCACCTGCCGCCTGTGGAAAGAGAGTTGAAATCCCTTAAACCTGCGAAGCGGGTCACCCGTATACTCTTAATTAAGAAAACTATTGATATAGGCATCTGCGAGATGTTTAAATAATACTCATTAACTTATTCAAAGGAAGACTACGTACATAAATGCCAAAAAGCAAAACTAAGGTAGTAATTTCAATTTTAATTTGCTCAAAAACTAGAGGACATAAAGCCATGCGGTTTTTTGTGTTCGATTTAGAATTAATACGCGCATTGAATACAAGAAACCAATTTGGCACATTATTTCACAATTTCATAATTGAGTAATATTGTTAAAAAAAATTTTCTTTAATTTTTTACCAGGAATTTGAGTTTGAATGTGAATTATTCAAAAACTATTCACACGAATAATTTGATATAAATTTTATATTAAAGAACAAGTTTCGGGCTCCCCCCTCCCATAGTAAAAAATGCTAGTTTTTAACTTCTCTACCTACTTCTCTAAATACCGTTATCAATTCTTGGCGCCAAAGTTATCGTACTAGTGCCCAACAATATGGCACTATATGCCATACATCGCACTAAAGAATTAATTTTTTCCAATGGAAATTCGCATAATTTTTCGAAAAGGGTCCGTGAGTTGGCGAGCAAGATCGTGTGATCAAAAGCCTTATGACTTATTTTTTAGGAATTTTCTGAAGGATTGAAGAACAATATTCGTGCCGGTATCCACCTGATTACAAAAACAATGTCCTAAATTGTAATCAAGAAACTCACTTATCGTTTTTATTTGTAGAACAGGTGTGGGGGCAAGCATTCTCGAGGTTTTATTTCACGCACGTTTGTATTAAATCAGACTTGCAAACCAAATAAAACAGTGTAACTCATACTTATACGAGTAAATACACATTTTTCAGTTTTGTTCTGACAATAAATTAAAAAAAAAAACATAACTGCTATTGTCATATATGCAAAAATAAATAAATAAATGAATTAAAAACAACAAATAAGTTAGGCTGCATATAACGACATTTACATTTTCCTCTACAATGGCCATATTCTATTCCTTCCAACTTTATTTCATCTTTAAAAAGATTATCCTAATTTTATTCTTTTTGATCCTTCACCACATTTTAATAAATTTATCTCCGGCATTCCAGCATTCGGAAGCTCTGAATTATGCTAACACCAGATAAACGTGTATATTGCGATTTGCGATTCCTATCTGCAAATTTATAACGGTCGATCAATTTACTGACCACCACATTAAGTAGCTGTAGATAAGAAAGGATATCCCTCATAAAAATTCATCCCCTGGTATAAACACAACGAGGTATTTTGTCTGCGGCATACAAATTATACCACCCCACGATAAACATGTGTGAACAAAGGTTGCAATAGACCTACTATACGGGGTGGATTTTCTTTAAATAAAGTGTGTGAAGCATGCCTGAAATTGTAGATCGAGAGAAACGTCAACATAAAAAGGCCTGGTCAATTTTCATCAGAATGTGCTTTATCGTATAGTAGAACATAATCAGAACATAAACATCAGTGTCGGGAACGTACTTACATATGTACATCGGTGTAACCCTTTCAGCACTACATATATTACGTATTCGTAACATCTCAAAGTTAACCCAACATGTGCCGCGTTGATTCTGCACTGACACACATGCATGTATTTTCTTATACCTATAACGTCAAGTATAGGCATGAATTTGTGAATAAGTTCTACACTTCCTGCCTTTAGTTCGTTTATGAACAAAAGCTTATTCTATTTATTACAAGTTGTGTAAACATCCTTGATAATGAATTTACTTTTAAGCATAAACGAAGACCAGTTATTTTTGTTATCATCTTTTTTGCATAACGAATGAATTTTTTGTTAAGTCTCTAACCCTCACTCGTATAAAATGTTTGTACAAACGAGTACATATAGTTAAAATTCTGATCGTTAATAATTGTAAAATTCACCGCCATGTACATATGCAAATATCATAGAATAGTATAAAGATTCAATTATATGTATATACATATATTATAGAACTGCATGTAAAATTCCTGTGTTTCAAAGAAATGTAGATGAAATATAAAAATTTGTTATTAATATGAAAAACCATTTAAGCCCTTCCTTTCCGGGGGATGGAACATCGACAAAATTATAGAAGAGTTTCCAGGATGATCGAAACTACATGATTAAAAAGTCTAGAAAACTTCAAGAAGATCAAAGAGTTTCATCAACTTATCGGAAAAGTTGAGATGCTGGTATTAAGAAATTGGTAGAAAGTGTTTACTGTGAAGACCGTATCAGCTGCTTAATGCCAGGAAAAAAAGACTAGCTATGTATCGATAAATGTAAAATCCATTTATTTTCTCAGGTTCAAAAATAAGACCTTTTGCTCTTTTATTAGATTGAAAATCATTAACAACATGTTCAGAAACGCTTGCTTATGACCAATCTTAGAGAGATATATTCTAAATTCAAGGAAGTTCATTAATATTGAGATTAGATTTTCAAAATTCGCGTCGTTAAGACCAAAAAATTGCATTTTGGCTGGGCCATCAGGAACTCATTCCGTGTATATTTGCACCATCCTTCAAAATATTAAACTCATGTTTGAGGGTAGCAATATATCAAGACCGACAGAGCACATAGGTACTCATCTCAAAGACTACAGAACCTGCTTAGATTTGGTAATATGTAACCCTCCTCATAAAAACTGTTAAGTGACTAAATTGTCCAAACTATTCTAAATTAACAATCTTCAATCTTCATAGAAAACGTAACTTACTATCGGTTGACCCACACAGACCGATCAAAATAGGAAGTGAGAATTGAAAACTTTGATGAGTTCATTCAAAACCTTTTGAAAAGGTTTAGTGTTTTAATTCATCACGTTTTTATAACAGAGCAACAAAACACGTACTTAAGAGAAGTCCAAACTCTTATAAGAAAAACTGGCATACATACTTGTTTTAATGGACTTTTCTGAAAGTTATGATTGATTTTTTTGTGCAAGATGCCGTGCAGGAATAGCACTGGGCTAATGAACGAATCATGGTGATGATTCACCCTTTCGCAATATATTACCAAAACTATCGTAGATGTCAGCGACTGCTTAAAGCATGACACTATCGCAGGACACTTATTTCAGCGCCATCTCTTAGAGTTGTTGGTAAGAACTCTAAAAAAAAATTATTTATTTTTCCGATTGCAGGAACTCCAGGAGTTTGGAGTGAATACTCAATGTAAATTCTTTGCCACCTCTCATGGTAGGAGTGCATGCGATAGATTTGTTGGCGCAGTAAAAAGACTGGCAGCCAGAGCTAGCCTAGAAAGACCGTATAGAGAATACACCAAAACTATTTTATAGTTATACAACCATAATTGAAATATAACCAGGCAATTGAAAATATAAGCTCTATGGATTTTACATATGTATGTGTCCACACAGGAGTATAATGAAGACAAATTATTATTAGAATAGAGATTTTCTAATTGTACCGGAAGCAAGAAAACTTTATCATATTTCATCTGTTTTTCAAGTAATAATTAATTAATTAATAATTAATTCTTTTCATCAAAAGAATATGCATATGCCCTTAAAAGAAGATATATAATATATCATGTTTATAAGGCATGATTTTATCATATTTAGGAAAATTACAAGTCATGAGAATTAGTAATGTACTTCATCACGTAGGGAAGAATAGTCTTCACAAAAACCGGATGTATTTTATCAAATCCAAATATAATAAACTGCAAAGTATAGAAAAAAGCAATGCAATATCGGCCGAATATTTAAATGCCAAAATAGCAAACTAAGATCTAGTCGCAATAGATCGAAATGCGAGCATTTTACACTGAAAAGCAGCTAAGATAGAAACTCTTTAATATGATATGTATATTTATGAAGCAGTAAAAATCCTGATCAGCGCGGAAAAAATACAAAGGAATATAAAACAAAATACAAGGTGGCGTAAAATTAATCATCCAAATTTGTTTTTGAATTACTTTTTTACTAAATGAAAAAAAAAATTATTTTGAGTGATGGAAATCTTTATTTGAAACTTTACAATTGTTTCTGTTAAGTGGAAAAATGATAACCGCCAAGTGGCTGCTGCCAGTGTTGATACACATTTGTGAAAGTTTTATCGTATTTTCCATTTCCGGTGATAACTGTTCGTATTCCTGTCGAATATTCTCCTTAAGGGCTGCGATTGTCTGAGGCTTGTTGGCATAAACCCGCGACTTCAATTAGCCCCAAGAAAGAAGTCTGGGATGGTTGAATCGGGCGATCTTGCTGATCATGCCAAATCGCCAAAACGGGAGATTACGTGACCAGGAAATGCTTTCTTCACAATATCCATTGTGGCTCGTGCTGTGTGTGCGGTTGCACCGTCTTGTTGAAACCACATGTTCACCAAACCCCGCTCATCCAATTCCGGCAGTAAGAAATCGTTTATCATGGCCGTATTGCCGATGGCGTCCTTAAAAAAATACGGCCCAATCACTCCTCCCGCGTGAAAGCCGCACCACACAGTGGCTTTGAGTGGACGTAATGGCTATTCATGCATCACACGCGGATTTTTAGTGCCCTAGAAACGAAGATTTTGCTTATTGATCGTCCTCTTCGTGGTTGAGATTGAGAATGGCTTTACAGTAATTCACACGCGACTGACGGTCAGGAGGCATTGTACGGGAACATGTCTAAGTCTTTCACTAAAATTCGCTGTAGTCCGTCTGGTGATACCCGATTGCGTGTCCCGTCGTCTGGTTAATCTTTCTTCGTTCTTAGCGACATACATCGGCAGCCACACCCGCGATATTCTCGGCCGAACCCCACTCTGTTCGAGAGGAGTGTCACCCAGTTGGCGCGACGCGATTAGGAAATCGACGTCGAAATTCACGCTGCGCTAACACCACCGGCCGATTATTGGTCAAAAACATCGACACAATTATTCCACGCTCTTGCGGAGTAAAGCGCTCCATTGCTTGTCTGTTTGTATACTGCAGCTGTCTAGCTCACAAATGTCAAATATGATTGACGTACCGCGAATTATACCACCTTCCGATAGGGTGATTAATTTTGTACTAACTTGTATGAATATGAGGAAAACTGACTTTTATAGGGCAATATGACCCTGATACATAAAATGGTCAACTATTTGTAAGAACTTTTCCAAATACGTGCAGATATTTGATTAGTAACCATATGCATTTCTATTTAACCTATGTTTTGCAACAATTACCAACAATTTTTGAGTTGATCCCAACAATATATACAATATATTTATTGCTATCCACACACATATGTAAATACATTTAACATCTAAGTATATTTTTATTAAAATGCAAAACACTGAGTGGATTTTGAAATTTAGCCTTTTCTGCAAGAAGAAGCTGTAAATTGCTGTTCAATAGCTGCACTCTTCAATTGTAGGGAAATCTTCGGGTTTAATACATTTCAAATTTAATTTTTATGTTCTGAATACTCTAGAAGATGGACACGGGAAGAAGGAGGTTTGGGTTCAGGGGTAATTTCGATATACGGGTAGTAACAAGATGTCCAATTGAGGCAAAGTTAGTTCTATAGTAAGCCTAATTAGCAATAGAAAAGAAGACCTCAGGTTTTTTATTATTTATTATTTATTATTTTATTTGATCATCTAATATCTTTTACTTTATAACCAAATTAAGTGCAAAGTCATAAACAAGATACCAACAATTGATGTGGAGCGTTTTTACGAAATTTGGTACTTGTTGTTAATAAAATAAAATGTCATACGATTATAATTTTACATATTAAATTCAGCATCTATGTATTTACATCAATATTAAATCTTTATGATGTTACACAATAATAATACCAGTCAACCTCTTTAAAGAAGAAAAATCATAATAAATGCTTACAAATTTTGCAACAATGCACAGAAATTAAATTTTTTAGCTTTAAAAGAGAAATTTATGGAAGTTTTGTAACTTAATAAATGTACATATACATGTGTATGTGTATGCAGATTTTTTCTTAATGCGAACACCATGTATGCATAGGCAAATCACTCTTTCTGAACCAGAGAGTTATGCAAAAACGTTTACATACAATGTACAAAGCATTTATGAGTACGATTATACATCTACATATTTTGTATTATTTTGTCAACAATGCTTCTTTACATAAATTGATTTATCTTTAAAACAGACTCAAAACACATATATTGTACATATGAACTAACGTATGTTCATATGCATGTGTATCCTGCACGTGCGATTTATCATTTAACTTAAAATTTAATATTACTCTGCATACTGTCTCCTAATGAAACGCTTAAGTGTTTAACGGAAGTGTCGCATTCGCGAAAACAACGATTTGCCCATCGGCTTATCCTACCGTAGCTTATAAAGCTTCAAAGATAATACAAAATGAATTCATTTAAGGAAGTAAATGAAGTCTTGATAATGGGTTGAAGTCTCAAACTCTACTGATGACATTTAGATATGACAAGAAAGTCGAAGATGAAAGTGTTTGTGTCAGTTGGTTATGCGGGCCTTTAAGTATGATCACCTGCTTATATTTCAAATAGTTAACGTGGGTCAAAAAACTTATCTATTGTATAACGCTCATACACATACATACACTGGCGATTACTAGGATGAGGCCATACATTTTGCAATCGATTTTCACTCTCAATACCTCTTGGAAAATTTGTACCCGGAAACTTTTACTACCTGTGAACAGGTACATACTACTCGAAAAGCGTATAAAAAGATGCGCCACTAGGATGAAGCCATTGCAAATATTTCGTTGCAGGAGTTCACATCAGCGATTTTTTTCAAAGTGTTGTTAAGAATATTTAAAAATCGTTGAAAAGAATTTTTTTTGTTTGGTTAAAAAAAATGGGTTCCGGAACGACTTTGGCAACGACAGAAAGAGGAAATATAGATGCTTTCAATGAGTTAGGACTCTAAGGCCGAGAAATTGCAAGGAGGCTTAATAGAAGTAAGACTGTTGCAAACAGTTATCGTGCGGATGCACAACACTGTGGGAAAAATCAAAAAGGACGCACGGCAGAAGCAACAACATTGCGAGAAAAGCGGTTAATTCTACGGCGTGCCTCAAATTCTACTCTACCAGCGACTACAATAGGGTCCAACAGCGGAGTATCAGCCACCATAGCAACGGAAGGATATCCAGAAGGATCCGAAAAAGTGGTACTATACAGAGGAGAAAACTTAAAAAGAAATCTGTTTTGAGGCAAGTACATAAGGAGCATCGAATAAATTTTGCAGGAGAACATGTCGCTTGGAGCAGTGAATGGAAACGCGTTGTCTTTTCGGATGAAAAAAAGTTTAACCTTGACGGCCCCGATGGTTACAACTTTTATTTCCATGATCTAAGAACGGAGGAGCTTATTTTGGCAAGACATCACAGCCATACACAAGGTGCAATGGTGTGGGGAGCTATTACCTACTATGGCACAATCTGGTTGGAGTTTTTGTCCACAACAACGAACGGAATCAACTACAAATGTTTGCTGAAACGGTCATTTCCAAAAGTGAAAAACATTTTCGGACCCCTGCCTTGGATATTCCAACAAGGCAATACCCCCATCCACACTTCCAAGGTTGTTAGAAGTTGGATTCAATCAGAAGACGTGGAACTTTTGCCATGGCCGCCCTATTTACCGGACTTAAACATAATCGAAAATGCTTTGGCATGGTTATCTCGTAAAGTGTATGAAGGCGGTAGACAATTTGAAGACAAGGACACTTTAATCGAAGCTATTCGTGATGCCTGGGCCCAAATTTCTCTTGATTAAAAAAAAAAACTGTATGATTCTATTCCAAACCGTCTTATATAGGTCATATCGAAAAATGGCGGGCATACTCATTATTAATGTAGAAAAACCTAATAAATAAATGTGTTAAAACCATAAAATGTAAATGTTTTATTCATTTTTTCCTTTCTTTCGAAGATTTTGCATGTGGTCTCATTCTAGTGGCACATCTTTTTATACGCTTTTGAAGAAGTTCATTGTTTGATCTTGTGAAATTCCAACGGTCGTTTTTTATTTACCATTTAATTTTATGACTTCCTGTTCCTGTTCCTAAATATATTATATATATTGTTCACAGGTAGTAAAAGTTTGCGGGTACAAAACTTCAAACAGGTATAAAGAGTGAAAATCGGTTGCAAAATGTATGGCCTCATCCTAGTCATCGACAGTGTACATGTAGAATCTAAGCGGATTGAATATTGATGTTACTATCAAGAAGCAACACTCTAACGAGCAGCGTCCGATATTTCAGAGAATTAGAGGGGATCAACCAACCACCAACTTCTAAAAAAAATTCCGTTAGCTTAAACTAGTAACTTTAGTATTTGAATTGGTGTCGGAACTTTCTGTGTAAATAGAAAAGACTGGATCATGGACATGTCCCTTGATCCAGATACATACAAAAGGACAGTTTCGAACAAACGCTGGACGCCAACAAGAAATAACCTAGATCAAAAGCTGGGCGAACAAAAGAAAAATCTAGACGGACACAAGAATAGACGAAAAGAAGAACAGCATTGAACAAGAATTCGACGAACAAAAGCTAGAAGAACAAAAGAACATTCTACGAGTATAGCAAAAGTTCGAAGAAATCGATGACAAATTTGAAAAAGTAGAAAAGAATAACGATAAATTCGAACAAAGGAGCAACTGGCAGGAGAGCTCGATATAGTCCAAAAACAGAAACTGCGAGAATGTTATTTAAGCTGTCCAAGATAAAATGAGCCTCATTCATTCGATGGCCAGACCTCGTGGTCTACTTATAAGATGCAGTTTGAAATGGCTGCCCATGCGAACAACTGAGAGAAAGAGGAGAAGGGCTTTGCCCTAACAATGGCCTTGGACGGCCCTCCTGCAGAACTATTGCAAACAATTAACACAGGAAATCATAAAGACTATATGGCTTTAGTACAGGCTACTGAGAAACGGTTTGGGGATAGCCAGATGCATTATGTTTACAAAGTTCTATTGCAAAGTCGAATGCAGCAATGAGGAGAAACACTGCAACAGATCCAAGCAGACGCACGCAAGATTAAGTACCCAGGAATGATATATTCTACAGGAGAGACGACCTGAAATAAAGTATGACGTCTTTAAGGGCAATACAATGAACCGGTACGAAGAAAAAGCTGCCTGCACTGCCGGAACAAGCAAATAGACAAGTAAACCGGCAGAAATGGCTATATATAATAGAAACCGGTCAATCTTCCCAAAGTCGTCAGTTGGGATGCTGTGCGAAATTGAGCGTAGGGTCAATTGACTCAGGACCATCGCGCTGGCAAAACTATGCAATGAAAGTCTTCTGATAGAAATAGCCAGCAGGAAGGAAAAATGGACGGCAACAAAACACCGGTGCGTGCTACGGCCTCTATCATCAAGAGGGATCTGGTACAGGAACATAACACCAGCAGATACAGCTTACGAACAGCTACGGGAGAAAAGACTTAGTTAGAATGCATAGTGAAGTCCGTATAAAAATCCAGCTGGCGGGAATAGCATTCTCTCACGTTTTTCTGGTGGTGCATCATTTGCATAGATTTCATGAAAGAACATGGGCTAGCCCTCGACTCTGGGGCACAAAACATTAAATACCGAAACATGGAAATACCAATTGAATACGGAGATGCCAACAATTCCGCCGTCGTCTGCTGAAATCAGTGTCTAGAGCCTTCGTCGGAAGTGGAACCAAAAAAAGAGTGGGTTCGTAAATTGGACGCATGAAGACTAGGTGTCGGGGCAAAACCATTTATCTAATATTCTGGCAATATATAAAGATGTATGGAACGCTGGAAAGTACCGAATATTCTCGAAAGATGGCGGTATATTACAGCTCAAAAGTTGAATTTGAAAGTGAATGTTAAATAGTGATAAACTGGTTTTAGTAAAAGATAAAGTAAAGTAAAAGTGATCGAAAAAAGGGATTGAATTTTAAATTGTAGATCTATTGAATAAAGCGATTGTGTTGAATAAAGTAAGTTCTATCACTTGAACCCACACAAACATTCTACAATAATATGTCTACGAACCCAGAAATCATCGGAAAACAGATTGCCATAAATACAGTGTAACAGTAATACAACTGGTCTCTGAATTAGATACTGAATGCCTTCTATTTGTAAGTGGTAAAAAAAAATAATACTTAAGAACTAGCACCATTTAAGAGAAATCTCTTAAACTTAAAACGAGAAGAATTCTTACAATGAATCTTTCAAATTTTATAAAATAGAATTGAGGAAATTCTATCGATTATTCTAAAGAGAAATGAATCTTTTGTGAAAAATCCTTTCAAACAAAACCAGCAATGCCAAGTTTCTCACAGGAACAGGAAAACTGATGGCTGCTAAATGACTTCTAGCAAATCTGCAACTAAACAACTACTTCCCTAGAAACCTTAACTTGAGTGCTAATGATATTAACATAAACACGTCAATTGAGGAATTATAGAACTTACGATGTACGATGTATGCAAAAGAAAACTGATGGAACGCACTCTGCGCTCATACCAACGCGTATCATGTACCTATTTTGGACACAGATGAGTTGATTTAAGTCAAAAATGGTAGGACATCTGTCAGCAAAGTAGTTACGCAATGTGATACCCTATCCCACTTCTCTGGACTTGGTGACTAATAAGTAAGCACTGCAAAAGCGAAGCGCTCATAAGTCATGAAGAAACTTCTACGTATTGTAAATAAGATATGTAAGTAAATCCGTGTTGAGTGGGCATAAATCTCCACAAAACTAAACGTATCCTCTTCTCTGGGAAATAAAAAATCCAACACACTGAACTTCCGTTCATTAATAGTGCAATCTCCGACAAAGCTAAATATTTTGGTCTTATTCAAGACAAAAATCTCTTCTGGAACCCTTATAAAAGGTATCTCAAAATAAAATATTCTTTTTCATTTAGTGATATACTCGTAAATATTTGGGTATCGTCCATTGAAGAAACCTTTATTAATCATTAAAATACACATTCTAAGAAATTTCTTTTTAAAAATAATAATCAAAATAATCAAAAATATAATCCTTCATGCTCACGACACTCTACTTAGCGAAAAGCTAATTTATAAGAACCGATCGGGCATGTAGTCTCCGTAATGGCGGCAATTTCGAGTCGTTTTTCATTAACTGAACCAACGAATCCGATTTATTGGTCTAAGCTTTTCACTTAAGATACCACCACAAGAAAAAATCCATAGAGGTCAAGAAAATTTCACAAACACGAAGCTCTTTAGTAAAGTTTTGTAATTCAGTCACCAGGAAATTGTCTAACATCTTCACATAACGCTCGTTATTGTTAAGTTAATTGTAACTGCGCGCCCCTCCAAAAAAATTTATTTTATAGTTTTCAGTTTTAAAGCCTTGCGTAAAATACGGTGTAATGATGATCTGGACACATTTTGGCTTGCTCGCTTACGAACGAATGAAATGATTTAATCTCTCTTGATGGCCCAGACTTAGGTTTATCCGTTTTGGAACCGGTTTCTTTGAACTTCTGTACATATTCTCTCAACAGATGGCGTGTTAGCACTAAGTTAGATCAGGTTAGAGTGATGCTCGTTCGGGTGCACATAAACCGTGTTTAGGTCTATTTTTGATAATATTGTTAAGGTCGGTAATCTCAGTAGTGAGGTGAGGTAGGGTGAAGTCCCGCCCTCAGAGATGGTTATTTCTGTATTCGAAATGTTGTTTTCGCCAGTAGTTTGAGAAAGGGAAATCGATCTGCATGAGGCCTCACATCGTAGAGACAAGGCTGGTTAGTTTGGAAATAGGCTCGGTAAATAGCCCCATCATAAGCCTGATGCTCAGATGATCCTCGGCACAGTCCAGATGATACCTTGATCCAGAAAAGAGGATGAGAGTGGACATAAAAAAAATAAAGGATGGGTGAGAAGGTGCAGTGATTACCTGCTAGTCTTCTGTGACTAGAATTGATGATTTAGTCCTAATTAAGCCGTAGAGGCTCAAGGTATGGTAAAGGATATAAAGCCCAATAACAGGTGTCATCGCTGGTGTTGCTTTATAGCAGACCGTACAACAAGGCTTATGACGAGAAGGGAGAATAGACTATGTCATACCTTATCTGTATCTCCGCTCTCTCCAAAAAAAAAGGTTCATTTGAAAGGTTAATGAAACTAATACAGATATTATCAATCTATTGGGCTTCATCCAATAATCTAACTTGTTCAACTGGTAGAGGATAAACTTATCCTAAATTGACGTCGTGTTACATTGCACTTGCATATGTACATATATATATTTCGGTCTAAATGGACGTGTTTTCCCTCCGAAAACCACATGGACCAACCGTAACCTAACCAATATAAGTATAATAAATGTTTGTTTTCCTATTGTAACCGCTTGTTTCTTAATAAGTTCTCAAATACTACTCTATATTATTTGCAAATATACAATATACGAAATATTAGAAATAAGCATTGTTTTTGTTTAAGAACTAGAAATTAAGAAAAAATAAATTGAAAATGAATTACTAAATAAATATACACAAAGTTTGCACTCATATGTATGTCTTAACAAATGAAAGTGAAAAAGGAGTGAAATTAGATATTTTTACATGATTTGACTTAAGAATTAAATTAGCTCTCAATATTTATGTGCATCAATTGATTTATCCTGAAATGTATTAAACGTATGTAGCTATACATATATGTATCTTTAACAGTGTGTACCAAATTTTATTTTCAAATATCTCAACAGAAAATCAATATTCATTCAGAAATATTCATAAGTCTTTTAAAAGTGTACTTCAATTTAGTGAATAAAATAGAAAATATTTATTTCACAAGTTTCTTTCTACCTACATACGAGTACATAAGAGCGCTCTATTATCAGAAGAGATAATAATTTTCACCTACAAAAAAAACAGTGCTGAACTACAACGCTCGTGTTGATTGAACCCGATTTTCTTTAACTCAAATAATTTTAGCTGACGCTATGCTATAAACAAATTGCAAAATAACTTATTAAGCAAATGAGAAATACATGAATATTTAAATTGGGGTTATTGCAGTATACAGTTGTAATTACTTAGTTGCAAGTGCTCTTGGGATCAATGACCATTAAAGTGTCATGCTTGCAATAATTTGTTGCAATATTGTTCGGTTTAAGGTAGAAATGATTTTGCATATAATTTAAATGTTGAGATTGGACTGATAAAAATAATGCGACATTGTATATTATTACCGATCCAATTTTCTGAAACTTTAATCGCCCCTTTAATTACAAATATATAATACATATGAAGGTACATTTACAGCTTTTCTCTTTAGCAAAAAAAAACTAAAGTCATTAAAAGATTAACCCAGTAATACATATTCGCAACAGCTAAACACCAACTTGAGGGTAAATGTTACCGTCTGTACCCATGCAGTGTTAACTTATAAAATTAACCCTTACTTATGTGTACATATCTGTGTTGTCCCACATGTTAAACAGGTAATAATCCCTACAAGTAAATAAATGACACTGTTACTATTGTAATATATAATAGATACCATAGTAAGGATTTTGCTAGAAAAGCTATTGCACAATGCTTGCGAATTAACATAGTAAAAGCCCTATTTCATTGAAATGTAATTGTATCTAGCCATGGATTTTAATTTCCATTGTACATTTAAAGTGTAAATGTAATGCATAAAGGAAGCAACATTTCGAGACAGGTTCTAGTTCAGGGTTTTCAATACCTTTTTGTGTATAGGAATAAGAATACTTAAACTAGGCACATAATGTTGCAATCATACCTTAATCCCTCTTTTTGATACATTTCCCGTTTTTATCTGTATCGTTCTTTTTTTCACATAAAGATCATGAACCATTCTCTTCCCTCCTAGCAATGTTTAATTAATTCATTTTTTAGTGTCTTTACCAAACGTCACCAAATTTTCATTTTCAATACTTCCCTATAAGGAAGCTAAAAAGGCGGTATATATTTTATGACACATTGCGCTCAATGTTGCATATTGTTCTATTCATTCGATATTCATAGCATATATGTAGTACTGAAATTCTTTGTGCTACAACCAGTTTAAAAAAAATATTTATGTATAACGATCCTTATGATACTCGGGTCCGTCTCTAACTTGTATCTTCGTTTCAGTATAAATCATATGATATCGTGTATCTTCATCTTTCAAACTGGAAATTAAAGCCAGTTCAGGGTAAAATAAGAAGTTAATCTATTACTGCATCAATTGTTGAAGAAAACTAATGTACACTAATATTAAGAACTTTAAAAGAAATCTTCTGTTTTTTTTTATAATATATATAATATCTTGATTACCATATATAAATTCTTACCCATTAATTGTACAAGATTTATCACCGTTATAATTGAACGATGCATGAGAAATATAAAGCAAAAAATTACATCGACGGTGAAGAAAATGTTAAAAATATCAGCTGGTTAACCAAAAAGCCATCTAATAGGAATAGGAAAATTCCAGGTTGAGCGTATCCGATCTGTCCTTCTCATGTTCAACGCAGTTCGCCGACAAATTACGAAAGCCAATATAAATTCAAGTTCAAGCTAAGTTTAAAAAAAGATTCCGAAGGAAAATCCTTATAAAACAGAAGTTTTATCATATAATCGTATTTTTTAGTTTTTGAAACCCCTTCGTAAAAAAATATTTTTGATTGTAAGGTTCTTGAAACAAAGACACCATTTAGCAGAAGAGCTAACAGAGCTGTTGTCAGAACAAAATTGCAAAACTTCAAATTCAAATAAATAGGGATTGTCATTCATGGTAAATTTTCTTTGCTTTTATCAATAAATAATTAAATGTCGAATAAATATGTTTTTTTCAACAGAATATGGAAGGGAAAAAAATACACAGGGTGTTCCAAAAATAAACGTCAAGCCGGAAACGAGTGATTGGTCAAGTGGTGTTGGTTATCACAAAATTATAAAAAAATTCTATGTGATGTACTTTTAAAATTATTGGCACTCAAAAAAATCGAGAAATATGACACCCTGTGACGATCTTTCAAGTGCTGTGACCGCAAATCTTTACTTTTCTTCAATTTTTTTTTGCCACGTAACTGAGTAACTCTTCTGTAAATTACGGTCCAAAATTGAAACAAGAGTGGCAATAATTTTAAAAGTACATGACTTACTCGTAGATTTTTTTTTATAATTTTGTGGTAACCGACACCACTTGACCTATCACGCGTTTCCGGCTTGACGGTGATTTTTAGGACACCCTGTATAAGTCTTGGTCTTGGAACGAGGTCTTGTAAACTTTTTATAGGGAGTAAGCGTTTCGATCTATGCCAAAAGTCGGGCGAATTATATAGCAACACCGAACAAATGCGAGTAGTAAAAGTAATTGTCTTAAATTACCACATTTTGAGAAGGAAATAATAAACCCTCATAATGATATCTTCGCTCGATGAAAAGATGGAAAGACGAGCAACACAGGCGGTGAAGGGACTAGGCCTTGCTCTATATCGGACTGTTGTGCCATTATATCAATTTAATTTATTAGTATTGTATCCCTCTTGATATTTTAAACAATATATAAGTATAAGCCAAATCTGAATCCTTTAAATAATTTATAAAATTTCTTCATTGAATAAAAAAAAACCTTGCAAAGAAACAATAAGGCGACTCTATAATACTCTTATTATATGGCTCTATGGCGCAGAAGTATGGAAGTTAGCGGTGACAAAATAAGGTATCGTTGGCAGTTTTGAAGGCAAAATTTTCCAAGTAATCTTTAGTCGCGTTTGTTTGCATTAAAGCACTTCGGAGAGAACTCTACGAGCTGTAGAGTTGCACATTAGTTGCCCGAGGGAACTATAACCCTTACTCTAGAGTGTTATAGGACTTCGCTCTAGAGAGTTATCGACGATCCTCAACCAACTTAGGGTGCGTAACTATAGGCAGTTGGTTCAAGTTCGCTTTAACTGAATGAATTAAAAAGTTGAAAAATAGCTTTTTTAAATCTCTAACAACTTGTTATATTTATATTTATTTATTTATTTTAATTCGGCCTTGCTGCAAAACGGTTGTAGGCATTGGGCCCTCTGGTTTTTTTTTTTGCTAGAATCCATTTAAGCTTAACATATCTCAATTTTCGGTATGAATTTAAGAAGGTAACTAGGCAAAGCTTAGATAATATTCCTCTACACAGAAGGGAAATAAAAATTTAATGAAATCAACAACATTCCTAAAAAATAGAAGCAGAAGGAAAACTAGGTTTGGTTAGGTTAGGTTAGGTAAGAGTGGCTGTTGGAAATACCAACCCACTTAGGCTTATTGGCCCATTGTGATGCCACGTGGATCTATGATCTTCTTACTACTGGAACCAGTTTGAGCTTATAATAAAGCGTAGGAGACTGTTAACGTCTATTTTTTCTAGACCGTTTAGGTCGTTGTAGAAGAAAGCTCCTAGATGAAGCTTCCTTCTCTGAGAGAAAGCTGGGCATGTGTAGAGTAGGTGGGGGATTGTCTCCTCCTCTTCCTCGTCCATATAGCTTCTACAGAAATCGTTAATAAAAGCGCCAAGCCTTCTTGCGTGCTTGCCTATGAGGCAGTGTCCTGTAATGGCATCTATTATGGCGCTGAGATGTTTCCTATCTAAAAGGATCAGGCACTTAGATCGACTCAGATCCAGCCTTGGCCAGATCTGTTTGGTCGCTAGACATGTTTGTCCAGCAGTCCACCTAAGGTCCGTTCTTTTATTGGCATCTAGCTTTAGTGTTAGTTTGCACGTAGCGATTGGTATACCTATACTACTTTTGTCCGGTAAGATAGGTAGAGTGGTTCCAATTTTGGCGAGTTCATCGGCTCTGCAGTTCCCTGGAATGTCTCTGTGGCCCGGCACCCAACAGAGGTGAATGTTGAACTGCTCTGCCATCTCTATGAGAGATGACCGGCATTCAAGGGCAGTTTTAGAACACAATGAGACCGAGTCCAGGGACTTGATGGCGGCCTGACTATCCGAAAATATGCGGATATCCTATGCAGATATCACGTTTTTCTTCAGCCAGGACAGAGCTCCTTTAATCGCCAAAATTTCCGCCTGGAACACGCTGCAGTGATTTGGAAGGCGGAAAGAGAGGCTTAGATTTAGCTTATCTGAGAAAACACTGCCACCAACTCCGCTGTCGGTTTTAGATCCATCTGTGTAGAGATGGATTGACTTGTCCTCCATGAAAGCATCCTCCTCCCAGAATGATCTAGAGAGGAAGCTTACATGGAAGTTTTTGTCAAACCAAAGTTCAGGTATGGTGTAATCGGTGTTCTCTGTGAGAATTCCTAATGTATTAAGAATGTTGGCGTGGCCAAATGAATTATTTGTCCACTGTTTAGTCGCTTTAAGGCGAATAGCTGCAGTCGCAGCTACTTGCTTGCTAAAAATGTCGAGGGGTGTCAAGTGAAGCAGAATATCTAATGCCGCAGAGGGGGTAGACCGGAAGGCTCCGCTTGTGCATAGACATGCTGTTCTTTGGACTCTGCTTAATTTAATGCGGTTGACTGCATTTTCCAAGGCCGTCCACCAGACAACAACCCCTTAAGTAAGTATCGGTCTTATGACCGAGATGTATAGCCAGTGGGTTATGCGAGGTTGAAGGCCCCATTTGTTCCCAATGGCTTTCTTGCAAGAGAATAAAGCTATTGTAGCTTTATTGACTCTTTCTTGAATGTTAGGTTTCCAGTTTAGTTTCCTGTCAAAAATGAGACCCAGATATTTTGCTGTATCGGAGAAAGCTAAACTGGTACCGTTTATTGAAGGAGGGTCTATGATTGGAATTTTATATTTCCTAGAGAAGAGGACAAGATCAGTTTTATGGGGGTTTATTCCCAATCCACAGCGATCTGCCCAGCGGGTTAATCTGTTAAGATTTACTTGGAGGAGTTCTTTAATGGTATTTAGATGTTTTCCTGAGACGGCTATGGCAACGTCATCCGCATAGGCAATCACTCTGCTACCACCCGCTTCCAGGTATATCAGTAGTTCGTTAACTACTAAGTTCCAGAGAAGGGGAGAGAGGACACCGCCTTGCGGCGTACCCCTACTGACATATCTTTTAGCAGAAGTCTCACCCAGTTTGGAGTTGATTATCCTGCTTGTTAGCATTAGATTAATCAGCTCCCCAAGTGAGCCGTCTACCTGCAGAGTTGACAGCGCAGTCGTGATTGCGGATGTGTTGACGTTGTTAAAGGCGCCCTCTATGTCTAGGAAAGCAACCATTGTGTACTCCTTATATTGTAGGGATCGTTCGATGTGGCTAGTCAGAGAGTGCAAAGCCGTTTCCACCGACTTTCCTTTACAGTAGGCATGTTGAGCCGTAGACAGAAGTCTTGGATCAACTTTAGTTCGAATATGGATATCAATCAGTCGTTCTAAAGTTTTCAGAAGGAATGATGATAGACTTATAGGTCTGAGGTCCTTTAGGACTACATGAGATCATTTTCCAGCTTTGGGAATGAATACTACATTGACTTCTCTCCATAACAGTGGAATGTGGATAAGTTCTACACAGCTCCTCATAATATTTTCCAACACTGGTAGAATAATATCTGAGGATCTCTGTAGCTCGGCAGGTATAATACCGTCCGGACCAGCAGACTTGTATGGTTTGAAGCTATGCAGCGCCCAGAGCAGTTTATCTCTCGTAATCAGACCATGAATTTTGGTCACAGTTGCAGTAGGCTTGTTTGGGCTGCTACTGGCCGGGAGTTGGGAGCTACCTGGAAAGTGGGTGTCCGGAAGCAGGTTGAGTGATTCATCACTTGAGGTTTTTTTCAAACAGCTGGGCATCATAGGATTTGTGGAGAGGATTTTTCTTAGCCGCGATGCCTCAGAGGTTTCTGTAATTTTGTCACAGAATGACCTCCAGGATTGTCGCTTTGCCTTCCTCAGTTCTTTTTTGTATAATTTGAGGGATTCTTTATATGAGTCCCAGTCGGTCACTTTTCTTGTGCTTTTTGCTGCGTTGAAAAGTTTTCTGCAGGTGTTTCTGAGCAGTCCCAGTGCCGATGTCCACCAATGTGGCTTTTTCTTGCCTCTTGGTTGAATAAGAGGGCAGGAAGCGACCATAGCCTTATTGAGAGTCAGAGTAAATTCCCTGACTTTCATGTCGAGCTCATTGGTGTCTCGCGGGGGACTTGATAGTTTAGAGGACATCGTTTTCGACAGTATTCCTCTATATTTTGTCCAATTAGTTTTCCGGTAGTTCCGGAAAGCTGGTTGGCGGGGGGGAGCATCACTCAGACTGAATTGGATGTATCTATGGTCTGAAAAGGAGTGTTCAGACGATACCATCCAGTTTGTTAGCCTTTGGGTGATGCTGTCGGAGACAAGAGCAATATCTAATACTTCTTGTCGGTTTTTTGTTATACATTGCCCTCATTGCTCATTGCCCATATTGCAAATTAAGAGGTTAGTACTTAAAATATAGTCTAAAAGTGACTCACCTCTATCATTGATGTCGGTACTGCCCCATACCGTATGATGTGCGTTAGCGTCGCATCCGATTATGAGGCCAGTTTTTTGCCTTCCCGCTTCCAGTACCATCCTTTCTAGGTTATCACCAATGTCTTCTGCGTTTTTGGAAAGACGCAGAATGAGTGCGGCCGAAGCCTTTTTTGAGCGGTGGAGATTAATCTGGAGAAACCGTATCATTGCTACAGTCTTCCAGAGTCGCCTCCACCACGGTGTAGTTGAGGTCCTCCGATTCTGAAAGAGCTCATCTTCTGTCTCTGATCGTTTAGAACCTCTAATTGCTTCGTCATCGGTTTCCATTTCCGACAGTGTGTCAGAAGAGGAGACCGACGGCTTGGTAGTCACCTCGGACAGATTGGAGTCGTCGCTATCCAATTCTGGAAAGGATATCGACGCTCCAAGATACAAGGTTGTGATGTCAGGTGTTAAAGGAGGAGGAGGTTGCTTATCAGCATCCAGCTCATCCTTTTTGTACACCCTTAAATGAATAGACTCGAATCCGAACCGAATCATGCCTTTCGTCCGCGCCAGAGGATTAAGGGATTCCTTATTGATCACAATTAACGCGCATCTATAGGAACCCCTTAGTTCCTCCAGTTTCGCGACTTTCCAGTCATGAGTCGGAAGAGTCGGGTTGCTGAGCCGGATGATTTCCAGGATACTTTCTGGAGAGGAGGGTTCGGCTGGAATCCAGGTACGAGTTCGTGGTCTACTAGGAATGTCTTCCTTAGATACGACCTCGAGTTTTGCACCTGGCCAAACCTCTCCTAAATCATCGATGGCCTTGGTGAAGAGATCGAGAGATCTCTGGTTGGAGCAAGCTATGAGCTTGACATGGCCTTGGTGCCAGCCAGCGTCGCTTGTGATAGGAGGTGGTCCTGGGTTTTCCCGCATGATGACCAAGAAGTTGCTCGAAAGCTTCAACTTGACCAACTGCCACCGTTCCGGTGTAATGGAACCGTCGGTATCGCTTCTGTCGATCACCGCGATCACCAATGCGTCCTTTAGGACTTCATTATAAGACCTCAGAGATCTGCTGTTGGATGGCCCAGGGGTTGTAGAACTGTGTGTTTTGAGCCTCTTGGAAACCAGTACGGTTTCCTCCAACGATCTCTGACGCTTAGAGGAGTCTTTTGACGTTTTGGGAGCAGTGGAAGCAGTGGGAAATCCGTCTTTTAGGATGTTTTTAGCCCACTCAACCTTGCTCTTTATTTGCGCACTTCTCTCAACCTCCGGAATGGATCCGAAGGTTTTGATGATGCGTGAAGCATTTCGGCGTCTTATGTAGAGCGCCTTAGATGGAGCTTGCTGATGCGGCTGAGCTCCAGATTCCTCCTTGGAGGGAGGAGTTTTGGTAGCTGCTGCTGGGGGCGGGGGAAGTGATAGGACCATGGCTTGCCACAGTCTTAACACTCCCCGAATTAGTTTTGGTAGCAGCGACAAGTCCGTGGCCTGCCACAAACTTGCTGCTGTTAGGGGCGGAGGAAGTGATAGGACCATGGCTTGCCACAGTCTTAACACTCCCTGAAGGAGTTTTGGTAGCCGCGACAAATCCGTGGCCTGCCACAAACTTGCTGCTGCTAAGGGTGGAAGAGGTGATAGGACCATGGCTTGCCACAATCCTAACACTTCCTGAATTCTTATTTTTTGGCTCGTTACTTTTGCCTTTAGAGGATGGCGCACCATGGCCTGCCACAGTTTTGCCTCCTCTCGGCAATGCAGGAGCCTTGCCGGTAGTCGGTGTAGTCACCGTTCCACCGCCCGGTAATGAAGGAGTACCGGCCTCGGTTTTTGTTTTTTGGTTGTTATCCATTAATGGTCCCACGAGTAGCGGAGAAAGGGGTGTCCATCTGTACAGAGATCCGCCGTATACAGATAAGGCTAGCTAATCCGGAGGTCGCCAGGTATCCGGATACTCCGTTTGCGACTGAGCTATTTTTGGAGATACTGGGCCCTCAGCCAGGTTGATCTTCGGGACGGGTCGTATAACACCTTGATCCAGCCCAGGGGAATGATGGAGTGCTTTGGAGTTCGGGAGGGGGGGGGGGGAGCATCCTTTGGTTTCAGGACTCGTCTGGAGAATTTCTTCTCGAGATTCATTGACCCTACTCAGCCTCTACAACCCGACAAGTTCGATGCTCGCGGTAGAAGAAGGAAAACTAGATTCTAATAGAATTCAAAAATATTATATTATTTTTTATTATAATATCGGATTCTACCTCCCTTTCGCAAATCCTACTGATAAACATTTATCGTTACAATTTGATGAGGTTAATAGAAATCTGAAGAAAAAAGGGGTTCAAATGACTTACCTAGCATACAATATACTAGAATAATCCCTTGTTGTTCGTTCGTCGTTCGTCACGGCATTCCACCACCTACTCCATTAATATTGCAAAGGATAAACATGATATACTCATGCACATATTTTATGTGAGGAGCTCACTAAATAAATCTTATCTTAGTGGGTAGCAAATCCTTTATATCCCAAGGAACACATCTTTCTAATATCTGAGATAGAAGAAATGTATAATTTGAAATTAAATTAACTAGAAAATTATAACTGCTATAAACTATTTAATTTGGTGTATCAATTGGGCACAATACATTAATACACCGAAAACACATTTATCATAATTTTGAAGTTTTTAGTGCATTTTTTACTAAACCAGCTACAAAAAAGTTCCATATCCAAACGAAAAAAAGTTTATTTTTAAGTATAATACGTCGCGTAATATCAAAGAAATGTTTTCAAATTAAACGCATGAGCGATACAAAAAGAAATTCAATCTTAGAACATTTAATACGGTCTAATCGAAATGAAAACCACATTATTCGACAAAACAGAAATATATCTATGATAAATTATTTCATTTCTATAGTACGAGTAAAAAGGACTTAGAGGATTTAAAATGTTGTTTCATGTTGCTGACCAATACATTTTAAGAAACCTTTATTATTATGTAATTGCGAGTATTATTTATTCTGTTGGCTCAGGCAAATGTAAAGTTTCAAAGAATATAATAATGATATTATTTTATGAGACAATGATGTAAATTTTATAATAATAAAAAAAAATTAGAATTTTTTCAGCGTCGTAACGCCTATTTCTTTGTATAAGAACATAAAATATAGCTGCTTTTCAAAAATATTATAAAATGAGTTTTTGCATTTTTGAGAAATGAATAGGACCAATTCCTAAGTAATAAATTGACTAAAAAAGAGCACTATTAATGATGGTAAATTAAAATAGTATTTCAAAGGTATTGGATTTGATTATAATTACGCCAATAGTACCATCAAACATTTTTATGTTTGAATCAGTATTCCATCCTAAAGTATACTCAAACATAGGTCGTATGAAATGAGCTCAGCATATGGTCTTAATATGTGCATTTTGATCTAGGCACATTTAGTTAGATATACAAGATGACTCAACGTAAGACACCACTGAGCTATAAGATGGAACATTGCATATTTTTCGAAAGTTGAGAAAAGAAAAATAGTTGGCAAAGTTCTGTTATATATTCAAGATTGCCAAATGTTATTCGAATTTATTCAAACATACACATTCACAGAAAGAAAATAGGCCGGGATGTTATATTTTTTTTTTTTATAATTTACGCGCGCCTAAGGGGTTGATACCCTTTTACTGTTGCCAGGGCGCGGGCGGAAAGATAGAAGGAGGAGAAAGGAAAATTGTTTTTGTAGTGGTTTGAAACTCAGGTGTGTTTGGTTTCTATGTTTGCTCTCCAGGGGTGGGAGTCCGAATAGGACGGAGAGTTTTTCTTCACTCAGAGTGATTCGAGATATAATTCCCAGTATTTTTTTCATTGCTTGAAACTCTTATAACAGCCAAATCTACGTGTCAGTGTTATGCCTTCACACGCAGAATTTTTTTGTCTGAGTTCCAATTATACAATGAAAAACTGATTTTTCCATGGGCAGGATTCGAACCTGGACCCTCCGAGTGAGAAGCGTTTGCTACTACTACTACACCACGGCCACCCCATATGAACCCATTGAGCAGTTATCACCATGATTTATGTAAATTTTTTTAATTTATGAAAATTTTTCTGTGCAGTATTCTTCTATCAATTCCTGAATATTGGAATTCACTGTACAAAGTTTGCGGCAGACACCACTGAGTGCTACGAAACAATGATAGAGTTCAATTTAAATACTTGTTTTAAATCCTGCCTTAGTGGTCACATTTATGTTCGCTCTAACTGCGATTTGTAAAATAACAGATGCTGACTTGCATTTAGAACTTTTCATAAAAAAAGTCAGCTAAAAGTATGGGCTTTAAAGACCTGTGCCGATGACGAGTTCCGTAGATCTCAATAGGCTAGTAATTGAAGAAAAATGTGAAAGAAATATAGTTTACAACATCACATTTAAATGAAATATATTATTAAAGCTTTGAACATGGCTGATTAGGTTCTGTGCTCATTAATCGGTTTGTCATAAAGAATATTAATGTAACAATGGTTGCCAAAACAACATCATCCATATCTTTGTTTGTTCCAAAGGTATTATTTTCAAGAGTATAGAAAACGATTTGTAATATTATAGGTTGATCTGCTTACATTTTATATTAATCTGATTGGAAAAAGTCGTAAGCGATCCAAACTTTGCAACTTATAATTTGTATGCTTAGCCATAGAGTTCGTTTCAAAATTTACGACTCAGGCAGAGTCCACAAAGCTTTTCATAATCCAGGAAATGCAGCCTCTTAATGGAGTTTTGTTATAGGCTTTATAGGTAGTGGACAGAGAAGACCGTCTTAATGCCCATCATTCCATTTCATTAGAAAGTTTATTGGAAGATCGAGTCGTTTGACCTGTAGAATTCCTGCTCTGACGATAAATAGGCTTCCAAAATTATAACTTTTTTTAAAGAAAATCGCACGAAACTTTTGTATGCCTTTCCTATGTACATACTCGTATCTCGTTAGCTTAACAAACCAAAAAACTAAATAATATATGCAGTAAAATAAAGTAAACATTACCTGCTCTTATATATGAATATGTATATATGTACATATATACTAAATTTAAAAACCTTAATCTTTTGCAGAATTTTCTCAGCTAAAACCCGTTTAAACTAAAAATCATAAAGTATGTAGTATACGTACAGAAGGATTTCATTCTCCAAATCAAAATTTTCGACATCGCACGTGCCTGTAATTGAACCGGAAAAAAGTGTGAAAAATTGAAAATATAAAACTTCTTCGACTAGAAAATATGAATATAGACTTATTTGTAATACGTGCGGAAACAAAATAAATCGAAATTCGACTTTTTAACTTTTGTTAAAGGGGTTTTAACATTTTACCTCTCTCTAAAAAGAAATCAATTGCCGGAAACACAGAAATTTATATAGCAGTGGAAAAGCGTGTATATGAGTTTGTACATACGTATGCATTAGCAGAAGTTAAAGATATTATACAACATATGAAACAGAAGAATAATACATATATTAATAAAAAGAAGAAAAGTAAAGTATTATCCTTTCCCATTTCATCACCCAAACTATGATAAAACAAAGTATGAGAGGCTGTTACGTCCTTTACTATTCCACCTACTTTAAAACCTATTTCTCAATACTAATCGTATCTCCAGACAAAACATTTTCGTACATATACTCGTATATGTTTACGAGGATATATAATATGTACATACATACATACATTTGTACATACAAAAGTACGGAAAATGTTCATAACAATTGTATTATAATAAAACCACCCGCTTTACAAATCACTGATTCATCTCTTAATTAGTCGGTATACCAACAAATTTTCGAAACGGCAGAAAATTTAATCTATTGCCATTCGGTACGCATACGGACTTGCAAGAGGGTTACATGGATAAACAGTTAAGATACGACTTTATTACTATGAGATATGCTATTGAATTCGAATAAATTATCATTAATATGCATGTTAATATTCAGAATCAAATCGCCCTGAATGTACATACACCCATACTTCTTTTAAGCAGATCAGAAACAATTTGGTAATTAATAACTTCATACTGTATGAACACAATTCTGTTATATTTGTTAACGAAATTATATTGCCCTTATTAATTATACATGCATTGGTCACATCGAATGGTTTATATTTACTGTGTGCTGACAAATAAATTGTCAAACTATATTTATTCGAGTATATGTACGGTAAAGTTATTTGTAATTTCTGTAATTTATAAAACTTAAACTTTAATTTTATAATAACAATATCTTTCAAATTTATGAGTGCATGAGAATAAATAGAGTATAAATGAATTCATAATCAATTGTTTCAAAGTAAATGTTGCCCTAAAACTAATGCGTCAAAAGTTATTTTGATTTTTTTCATAATTTTTTTCCGAAAAATATCTCCATATTTTACAACTTTGGATCGTCTTCAAAATACCAATCACTTCCAGAAAAAGCCAGACTCGCCTCCGTTGAATATAATGTGGATAACAAAATTTTAATAGTGGTCACGAGTATGTACATATTATTTTTACCGGGTGTTTAATGCATATGCACTTTCCAATTTCCCAAATTGATTTTTTTATCCCGGCTTCAAACCTATTCCGAGTTTAGTGCGGAACTACTACGCACAGAAAACGGACAACCAACTTCTGGGAAATTGCAAATATTTTCGTATTTGCTGATGTTTTGTGTGCTTTAATTGTCAAATTATATATATATTTATATATAAGCATGTATGTGTATAAGGAATTTGTTCTTCCTTTTTATTAATGCGCGTATGTATAAAGCATACTTGTGCGTTTGTCATTTCTAAGCATTTCATAGGATTATACAATAAATATAAATAGCTTTAATATATTTTTTAATACGAAAAATTACTTTAATTAGATGGGTTAAATGAAATATAAAAACAAGTAACAAATTAATACAAGGAGTAATAACTTTTCTCTGTTCCATTTTTATTTTATTTTACAAAACAAAACTATTTTGCGCCGGTATCACGCATTGGAGTCTGCAATTTCGATCGAAAGAGAGTTCAGGCTCATGTTTGGTGCCATTCCTCCGAGCAGGCCTATAACAGGGCTATAATAAAGCTGGTAAACTTTTTTTACCGAGAGTGGAACAATCACAAGAAAGCCTTATTATTGAGATACAGTTCGGACGCAGAAAACTATTTCTGTTGGCGTACAAGTCCATTCTCCGTTTCGACAATCTGCTCAAATAGTTATTATTAGCAGACAGTCACTGTAGACAATTCTGCAGAAAGATTTGAACTTATTCACATACAAAGTTCAAATAACAAGAAAATTTTTCGGAATTTTGGCAGAAAATCTTTCAAATTTTATACCGGACATTTTGACCTATGTGGTAATGTCAACAACCCAAATTATCGAATATGGAGAGACAAAACTGCAGAGATGCTCTATGAGTTACATAATGCAGTGTTTGGTGTGCAGTTTCATCAAGCCGCATTGTTGAATATTATCTTTACGAAGAAAACAGTCGCCTTATAGCGAAAAATTGAGATCATTAGCTAAATATGCTGAAAGAGCTTTTCTTTCCGGATCAACGCCGAAAGAGAATACTTTTCAACTATTGTGGTTTCAGTGAAATGGTGACATTGCCAGATCTCTGATGACAGAATTTCAGCGAAGATTTCGCAAAAAATGATTTCAATAAACTCCTCAATCCAGTAGCCCTCAAGGTGATTTGACCTGTCTGCACCTGATATTCCCTTGCGGTTTTATTGCAAATAGAAAGTGTATAAAACAAAACGGAAGAAAAGCAATCGATTCGAATAATAATTCTCCAGCCAATAATGAAGAACTTTTTAACAAGATGTCGCATATGCATCATTAAGCGTGGATATCATTAAAGTAATTTTCAATAATAATTAAATATTAAAAATTAATAAAAATTATTAACTTCCTGACAGTGAAGTTCTTGCATTCACTCCGAAAGTCGAAAAAGAAAATTTTGTGATATATTTATTTTTTGAGGTATGTTTTTAGACAGTTGTTAAGAAAATGTATGTATTGTATGTTTGTGTGTATGTTTTCTTAGTTGTTGGTTGTGCTAAAAGGTGTGTAATCTTTATAGGACCAGTAGCCTGGCTACTAGCATACACGATTCCCTAGCCTGATTGTTTGATTCCAAGAATACGCCTACGTTAATAAACCACACCATAGACACTTCGACCACTCTCCCCGCGGGAATGCCGTTAGGTAATACCTTCGTGGGGCTGGGATGCTATATCCATAGCTTATGCTATATATCCTATGTTTGCTGAATCTGCACGTCTTATTTTTTTAGATCATTCGCAGTTCCTTTTGAACGTTTGTTATGAATGTGCAAATCTTCATCCAATTCTCTTCTTACCACAACATGTGGCCAATTATTGACTGTGGGTTTCACATGTTAGTTCTCCATCCCAGAAGCGTATGTAATGGAACATGTGTCTTCCTCCTGATTTGGGGACTCTGAGAAATAAAGTGAGCCATCGTACCCGAAGCGGTGTAGATAGTTTCGATACCCACCGTGACCAGACAGGAACTCCGTAAGATGGTAGTTACATTTTCCATGCCTTCGGTTTGTCGAAACGTCAATGGATTAGATCAATCTGTAGGTTCATCTGCCATTCGTAGTGGTATTCAACAGAGCTTGCCACCTGGACATTGAAGTAACCTCTTGGTTACTAGCAGTTCTCCTATTATGGACTCTCTGCATATCGTCCACAAGTGTGAGAGTATAAATGTATAGTATAGTATAAATGTCTGTACGTATCAATTTTTTGGTTCACGATAACTCGTGAACGAATAGTGCTATTGATTTGGCCTGTTTTTGGTAGATTTTCACAGTGCTCAAATATATGCAATGTAGCTACATTACATACAAAGAATAAACACTTACATCCCTCCTTTCCAAAGTCATACAAACGCTGATCAAAAAACCCCAACATGAAAACTTCTCAATGACAGTATGGTCTTCGTAGAAAGAAGTCTACTGGTATTTTGATGGCATATGTCATCGAATAGTGGAACCAAATTCTTCACCTATCTGGAATCTGGCGGAAGCAAGATAGTTGAACTTTCAAAGGCATTTGACAAAGTTTGACATCAGGGTTTTTTTTTGTCGGATAAGCGTTTATTTAGAAGTGTATCCTGCCTTACACTGTGCTATTGCAATTTCACCATTGCCAGTAACATTCCAGCCCTTTTTTTTTGTTAAGAACTTAACACTCAAGTGGGTATTAATACATTTAAAATGCCTGAGCACATGTTAAGTTAGTTTTTAGGGAAATGGGAGAGAGAAAGAAAGAAAGATTTGTGGGCTCAGTGATTATTTTGGACTTGTTATTGTATTAGAAGCAACCAGTCTTACATGAATTAAGTTGCCTAAAAACAGAATGTCTTTCGGACGAGGCTGGGATTCGAACACCGAACCTTCCGATTTGGAAGCCAATACACTACCACTTGGGCCACGGCCACCCGTAATAACCGTAATAGCCCTCATCAGCTTACTCGTATATGTGTGAGTTGTGTTTCAATGTTACTAACAAAATATTGAGTGTTTCTCAGCTACTGGCATATATATTAAACAACAGCAATGTTTCTATAGTTTTGCCGCATGTACTAAAATGTCCCAATCTTATGTCAAAAAGCAAAGTGTCCGAAGAAAATATGGTGATGATTTGTTTTTGAATAAAACTTAATTTGTCACTTCTTTTCAGCTTGTTCATAAGTACAGTATATCAAAAAAAAGTAGCTGTTTTACATTTTTGTACAGCTGAGTTGTTTGCTGACGTTACTAAAACTTCCCATATGTTTAAAGTTTTGTTTTGAGTCCAACACTATTTTTGATTTACATGGCTTTGTTTAGTAGACAGCCTTGTAAAGCATTACATTTGCGGATATTGTGGGTTCGCCCGAGCGGTGTTTAAACCCTTATCTTATATAAAAATACATATATTTATCTGCATTAGATGCAATGAGATAAATTTTTAAGCAAATTCACAAAAATTTTGAGAAAATATTTTCGTGGCACTCTGAGAAAATCTTATTTACTACCCGGTATTGATTTATGTAACTAATATTAATATTTACAATATGGGATAACCAGCTGAGGAACTGCCTATATGAACGAAATTCCTCTCAAGTCTCTTTTGTTATTTAAAAAAACAAAAAAAAAAAATTAATGAAAATTTGCCACGTTTATCATCCTGCTTGTGTAAGACATTTAAATAAGAATTGAAATACCCTTGTTTTCTAATATTTTACTTAATGCATAAATCTTGCTTTCAAAGTTTCTCAATTTATTTAATGGTTAAATTTGTATTGTATTTCTATTTACCATTTTAAAAATCTTCAAAAGTATCACAATCTCTTATTTTTTGATATATAATATAATTTTTTTTAATTATAATAAAATAATATACAATATAATGAAATGAAAGATATATGCTATGGAAGTTATTATATAAGTTTGGCCATGATTTTTACGATTGTTCCAACTTTTTCTTTCGTTAGAGGGAATACAGATGTATTGTATTATTCTCCATCTATAGCTACAGAAATAAAGTTAAAAACAATTATCAGGTTTCCAAAGTATTAAAACCTCTCACACCAATTCAAGTAAGAATATTCATCTAACTTTATTTAACTTTCGCAACTACCTGCATTCGCAAATGCATCGCCAACTTTTCTTGCCGTCTCAATCTTTGGCGCATAGCATCCAATGTTCAAACTGTATCAAGTACATAAATACATACATTTTCATTGTATGCATAGAAAAATATACATATGTACTCATATACTCATCGCTTGCACACTTGGAAATATAATACACAGATAAAGATGGATCCGCCCACCAATTCGAAAGCTTTTTAAGCTTCTATGAGGGGGAATTTTTCCTCAACTGAGGTTTCAATATATATGTATTACACCTGTAGTGGATACAATTGTTCCCTTGAGTAGGTGAAAATTGTACCTATCGCCCTCTAGCTTCAATGAAAGATTGACAATAATTAGTTACAGCGTTATGTCCCTGGCTAGGTTAAGCTATATTTATGTCTGTACAATTTTTATATGGATAGAATGCTATATTGTAGATTCATGAAATGTTAAAAAGGATAATATTTGCATTATGCTTAACTACATTTTGTTGATTTATGTCAGAGATTACATGAGTTAATTCATCTTCAACAATCACACAGGATCTCTTGCCTATATTGAATTCCCATCATTTACACGCAAATATGTAAGTATACAAGTATGCAAAAAATATCAAGGTGATTGATTATAAACGTTTTTTTTTGCCAAGCAGTGGTGGTTTGTGAAAGATAAAAGCTTTCATTTCATTTTCATTTCATTTAATATATAGAATCAAATAATTAAAAACGAATAAGTTTCAACGCGAGTTTTATGTCACTTAAGTTCGCCAAATTATGTGCACTTAATATTTCATAGTGGTCAACATTGATGGAATGACATATCTTGTCATGTGCAATAAGTCTGTTGTTACATACATTGATACTTTATCATTACATATTTCGACATATGTCGACTATCATGCTGCAAACATCGGTGAAACTGCGATTCGGTATGAATTAGGGTCTCAAAAATCAAACCTCTCATCTTTATCATTATCTTATTCGCTTCAGTTATAGACTGCTTCAGTGTAGAGTTAATTGAAATTTATTTTAATTTTTAAAAGGAGGAAAATATGTCCTTTACTGTTAATACCCTCTTTACAGAAATCGAAAAATATTTGAGACGTGATAAAAGTCTTCAGCAGTTCTATGAGTTCTATACACGTACTCGTATATCTCGTCGTATTTTAGAAGACCTATATTCCTTTCTTGTATTGTGCCCTAGAGATCCCGAGAAACTTTCTTTTTTTTATGTCGGTTCTTAAAAACCATTGCCATTGCACTTCTCTACTTCCAAATCGTCCAACGTCTTTGGTTTATTGGCACAGACTAGTGACTTCACATACCGCCAACGAAAGTGATCTAAAGGTGTGAGATCACAGGTACATCAGGTAAATTGATGGTGTCGCGCGAGTTACGTCCGCCACCTGATCCCCTCATCACCCCCCAAACGAGTCAACAAACCACCCAACTACCCACCGCATACATAACTTCAAGAACGACGACATCCGGTCACACGCCGATCATGTGTTGCATGTATTGTACATTGTGAAATCCACAAATTTGTAATATCAAATGCAAATGACACCACGAACCTGTCGAATCAGCGTCTGCTGCATTTCCGACCTAATTTCGAACCCAAAGTTCGTGGTATCAACTTGCATACGATAAGTTAAATGTTTAATAAAATATTGTAAGTACTTCAGTTGTTCCTGAGCACCAGAATAAAGTAGACATTATAACGTTTAAACCAAAATAGTGTTCTTTTTTTTTAAACAAACCCCCAACAGAGCACATAAGTCGCGCCATGTGGCATGTTGCGCCATCTTGTTAAAACCAAAGCTCTGTTACGTCAATGCCAGAAGAAGAAGAAGTCAGAAATCAGGTTTATATAGAGCTCTCCATTGACGGTAACAGTCTGGCCGGCATCGTCCTTGAAGAAATATGGGCCGATGATTCCACCAGCCCATAAATCACACCAAACAGTGAGTTTTAGTTTATCCATTTAACCAAAAATGTGCCTCATTGGAGAACAAAATTTTGCGTTGAAAATGAGGATCAAACTAAATCAGATTTTCGGCTCATTCACCGAACCCACGAGGTGTATAATGGTCACGCGGTTTCAATTCTCACACAAGCTAGATCTTATAAGCTTTTAAGCCAAGATCTTTCCGTAAAATCTTCCACAAAGTGGATGGGCATAGCTCCAATTTCTGTGCACGATGGCGAATCGACTCACTCGTATTCTCCTCAACACTGTGTTCGACAACGGCAATAATTTCTTCTGTTCGCACTGTTTATCGTCTTTGGGGATGCGTATTATCCACTAGAGTGTACGTGGAGCGAAAACGATTCATAGTGGTTCGAATAACTTGCTCAGATGGACGATCATGTCGACGGTAAAATGGACGTAGCGCACATAAGAATGGCGAACCGAACCATGGTTTTCAAAATAAGTTTGCACAATCTATTCATCGTAAAATGTCAAAACGTACTAACCACAAATCAACTTTCAACTATCAAATTGACAATCTGACAACCTTTAAAAAAAAAACCTTTACAATCGAATCTTTTTGTTCTTTTGGCTAACGAATGGGTTCTTGCTGGCAATTATGCAACTTAATTCAGCTCTGCGAACTCTTTCAGCACTATAGTTTATCTTCAGATGATTTTCCACCATATCTCTTAATTTTTATGGGCTTAGTCTTATATTTTCCTTGAATTAACCGACAATCCAACGTTGACCACTCTCAGAAAACATCTTCTGATGTTTTAGCAATTTTAGTTGTTTATCTTTGACATTTTCCACTTTAATTAGTTTTTGGAAGTCGACTGAGTTGTGATGTACCATGTTGCAAAATTTAACTGTAGGTCCGTCAACAACTAATGCAGTTGCATTTAAATGTAGAAAAGTAAATTAGAACAACAAAATAACAAAGCAAGTAATTAAAAAAAAAACAGATATTTGAGAAGTGTTATAAGCGCCATTTTGATTGTGAGATGAAAGTTGTTCCAATGGCAGCAACTTCATGGTGGATATTTTCTTTTAGCGCCTGAATTGTTAGAAGATTATTGCCGTAAACAATCGGCTTAAATTATCCCCATAAAAAAGTCACGTCATACTTGTTGATTAATTTATTGGGAAAAATTACCCTCAGCTCATTGAAATTCTAGCTGTGTGTGAAGCGGCCCTATTTTGCAAAAATTTTAATCTGTTGTTGAACCCGGCAACAGCCTGCAGTTGCGATTCCAAAAACTAGTCGATTATTCGGGAATACATGCCATCAGTGACTGTCTCTCGTTGGTTAAAAAAATTAGGGCCAATAATCCCTCGAGCAGATATTGCACACCACACTGTCATTTTTGGGCAATACAAACATGTGCTTAACACAGCCAGTTTTTAGTTTTCAGTTTTAAATGCATTTTATTTTCTTAACACTAACTCTTACATTCCAACAAAAAATGCTTAAATGCTAGCTTACAATTGCTTAACAATCTTATTCTAACTTACTGGCCCCACACAGGCGCTCTAAGCTACTCTAAATTCTTATAACTATGTCATTCGACTTTATTTATATTTTACTTAGAACTATTTATTTTGAATACTTAAGGCTAAGAAAAAATATTTGTTAACAAGAACTTAGCATATGAACCAAGGCTTAACACAGCCATTAGTGCTGTGCTTCATCAGTACGACTTCGTGCTGTTCGGAAAAGTTGCAGCATGGTTCTCGCTGAGGTCTCTTATAAACAATAGTCACTTTCGTTGAGAAACTGCATGATGCATATCATTCATATGGGTGAAACTTAAGTTTCTTTTTTCAAAATAACATGCATTGGTGATTTTTTTATTCCAGTACAGACCGCAATCTTCCTTCTCGATTTACGCGGATTGCGCATAATTTCGTGTCGAACTACATATTCTGGCATCGCAACTGACGCTGACGGTCTAATCTCGTGAACCCACGACCAGATAAGTTGCGTACTCGACCCACCACTTAAAATAGCAATGCAGTTAACTGCGCTCCCGACGAGTGACTTATTGCGGCTGACAAATCCGCAAATCGCGCGCGTCGAACGATACCCCTCTCACTTACCTCACCATGTTAGTATACGAGCAATTTTTACTCCTCGTCAGGAAAACTTGTATCGATCTTAAAAATGGAAATAAACGCAATCCTGATGGCAACGAACTATAGTATATTGTGAAGAATCGGTGAAAAGGGCTAAGCATTTTCATATGTAGCGACAGCTCAACTGCGCTTAGAGCCTTGCCCCCTATTACGACTTCCAAACTATTATAGTTCGAGATTGCAGTACTTCACTGAACGCAGTAGGAAAGCTTAATTCACTGAGTTTTGTCTGGGTCTCCCAGGTCACAGTGGAATCACGGGAATTTAAATCGCCTATGAATTTGCTAGGCAAGGCGCAGCGGAGAGTTTTTCAAAACCTGAAGTTATGTTAGGGCTTAAATTGACATTTTAGTTTCATATAAAGATAACTGCAGATGGCATGACTCTCCAGGTCGCCGGCAAACTCAGCGAATGCTTTCCGACGGCATCGGCCTTCCTTCTGTTCTTCAGCAGGAGAGACTACCGGCTGCTTACTGGCTTCCTGACGGGGCTCTACACTTTTGTTAATCACTTAAATGTGCTGAACATAAGTGACACAATATCCTACAACCCATGTCCGGCTTACGCTCATTTAGTCCATTTTCTTGTTGCGCATAATCATCTGTCTGAGCAAGTTTTTCGTAGCTAAATTAACATCCTCGTATACGATACTATGTAGACGGTACTTACTCCAGCACTTTGCGTTAAAACGCACAGTTCGCTGCGATTAGCATGCCCGTCAATAATAATAGGTCACTGTACGGTTAATAGAGATCATTACTAGTGGATAATTCCGATTACAACCTGATGGTGTATGGCATGATGCACTTATCCATAAAATGCAGATATTTAATTTTAACATTTAACCTCCAATATCAGTATATCCCTAGTATCCATTTGGCAATGTTTGTGGATAATACTGCCCCCTTTTCACCCATCAAGATGACTGATTTTAAGCCTCTTTAGGTGATTAGCTTTAAAGTTTGAGAATAAATTTGTTATATTCAAAACTATCTTTCAAGCCATACTTACAGAATAAATTTCCTGAAATGATGCTAAACGTTCCATGGCTTTGAAGTGCCAGTCAAGCTATTATAAATGAAAGAATTGTATATTGATTTCTATATTGTAAATAAAGTTTTAAGAAACTTGACAAAAAAATGCACTTATTCAGATGATATACTAATTAAGCGACGTATATGAGTATGTCATATACAATATTGAGTTAGGTTTTTTTTATTTTCAAAATGTCATATAAGAGTTTTTTTTTTGAATGTTCCCTTAATGGTAATATCCTAAATTACATATTTTTATATCATAAGATCTTCTACAGTTATAATAGCTATCTGTCTGTCTTTTTCCTTAAACTCTTAACTAAAATTTAATGTACCAGCTAAAGTTCTCGTGATAAAAAAACTCTCTTTATATGCATATATTAATTTTAATATGCTCAAAATCATAAATGGTATTATTTATTTAAAATATCCATTAAACTTGAATATGTGAAGCAGAAAAAAATGTATTCTATATCTTAGGTATACAGTATAAGTCATCCGTTTGTGAATTTTCTTTCATTTTCTGCTTTAGTCACTTTAACTACATTTCTATCTTATATAATGCATGACACTATTGTTGACATATTAAATACATGCACAATGTAGAACTCTTATCAAAACAATATTAAATATTTCAATGATTTTCGAATTTCGTTATTTTTAATTCGTTTTTAACAATCTGTTACAACTGCTGAAAGTACAGCCGAATTCAAAACGAGCTCTAAATGTTCAGGTGCAAAGCGGTTTGAACCAGATTTACCTCTTAGTTGTAAACAAATTCTCTATAGCTACGAGTGGTGCTTTTGATACCTGTCTACCTCCAATTAGCCAGAATTTGTCTCGCATCCACCATGCAAAAAGTAAGTCCATGGAAATAGATAATAAGCAGCTTGTTTATAGGACTCGACCTTGGAAGTATCATCAGACTAATGACGCCTAAGGAATCTTCTAATTTCTGCGGCTTCCAACACGCAAAAGGCCTCCCGCATCTAAGAAAGCATTAAGTGATAAAAGTGTTTATGACTTTTTAATAGGCTTTTGCTGACTCAATTGATGAATTTCATCGCTAAAATATATTTTTTGAGAAAATTTTACCCAACATTTTGTGGCTTTTCCCAACTCATGTTCAGTTAAAAACTTGTGAGGAAAAAACTTGTTACCACGCCAAAAATTGACCGCTCGAAAAACCAACGCCGTTATACGCAGTAGAATTTATTAAAAATAACTGCTCATCCACCATAGAAGTATAGCAGTTTCGTCATTAAGCTTTTTCGCAGGCCACTCAGTATCAGATTCTCTAAGCCACCCAGGTCCAGTCAGAAGCATCCTCGAATTTGGACACGAATATTCCCCTGGACATTAAATCGGCAGGGTTTTGCTTCCCTGGACAATGTCGCTACTCACTCACTTCTACATGCTCCTTGATTTCTTTAATTCGGTTGAATACATATGAAACCCAGCATTTCAGGTCACCTTTGGTCCAATGGAAAGTTATTTGGGAGTCCGTCCATAAAATTTATGTATCAGTTGGTAGTAATATCCTCTTGAAATATTACTTCAATCAAGAGGCAAACAACGCCACAGTTAGCTCTAATTTTGGCAAACTTAGGTCTGATTTAAATTTCTTTAAAGATGCCACTCGTGATTTGGCACACATAAAACATATGTTTACTGTCTCCAAGGAATCTATTGTCCGAATGTATGACACAGCACCAAATGCCTTTTGGCTGGAATCAGCAAAGATATGCATTTCAACGCAACGAGATTCTCGGCTAATTCCGATCCAACGAGGTGAACCCAATTTTCCCTTTAGAAAAGGGGCACCATTCTCTGGCCATCCATACTTCATCCCATGTTGATTGAAATAAAATTTTTGACCGTATTACGACTGGAGCCAAATATCCCAAAGGATCAAAAACGCCCACAATCGCTTTCAGCACATCCCTTTTTGTGGGGAACACATCGTTTTATCATCGAAAACGCTTGATTTCACATTGATATAAATTTCATCACTATAAATGTTCCATTTCAGTCCTAGACTCATCTGCAATTGATAACGAATTCCTAACTTCTACGTTGTCACCAATCCATTTACGTAGATTCATATGCGCTCTTCTCATAACCTCACTTGCTTCTACGCAAAATGTTTTTGATTGAAACGCGTCTTCTAGGCTACACTGGGCGATGAGGGAGATAGAAAATGTTCTTACCTTGGTGAGATGGAATAGGCTCAGAAAAAAACAACGGCAATAAATTCCTTAATAGCTGTGTCATACTCGAATAATTTAGACGGTTCACTTCAAAACTTTTTAGTGAGCAAATGCACCCTTTGTATAGCAACATCCTTTTTGTTTTCTATTGAATTAACAGATCTCTTCCAGGGAATGATGGCTTCATATCTGGAGGAAGTTTTATGTATACATCTATACTTGAGTTCTTCCGTAAAAAATTCTGTTTCGACCTGATTCGGCTGGATTCCTATGGTTTCAGGTCCCACATCCTTTCCACCGCAAAATTACACAAAGCAGAAGTAAATTGTAATTTACGTGAAAACCGACCCTTGCCCTTGAATGGTATAATATAGCCATATATCCGAAACTGCAGACAAACGGTTGGAGATTCGCGTTACTTTTTCCGTGACAACTTGCCAGTAGTAGTTGGGGCCAATCAACAAGTCTAATCTACCTTCTTGCTGATATCCGTTTAAATTTGAGTCGGCTAAATTAAGATTTTCGTACTGAACATCTGCTCTATCTGGCGCCATCAAGCAAACATAACAAATGTCTGGTACAACAACCGCGCTTATTTTTGTACTTTTGTTATCAAATTTAATCAGAATTACCAAACGGAATCACGAACAAATCTACTGTACCGTGCTCAGTTGAATGTTTAGTAGATTTGCAAAATATGAAAGGCAGAATACCCGTAGTAGTGAGCAGACCGGTTGCTGTAAACATTTGCTTGTGTTGACTGACATGCAATTTCATTCTTTTACCCAACACCGATCTTCCGATGGACTCTATTTCTTCTTTGAGAAAGAGTAGGATATTTTTTAATTGCTAATCTCCATCAAATAAAAGAGTAGAGTCGCAGTCAGTTAGGGGTGGCCGTGGTGTAGTGGTACTAGCAATCGCTTCTCACTCGGAGGGGTCTAGGTTCGAATCCTGCCCATGAACAAGTCTTTCAAGTTTTTCAGTTGTGCAATTGGAACTCAGACAGAAAAATTTTGCGTGTGAAGGCATAACACTGACACGTAGATTTGGCTGTTGTAGAGTTTCAAACACAAATAATTACTGCGAATTATAACCTTCCACTCTGAGTGAAGAAAAAACTCTTCGTCCTATTCGGACTCCCACCCCCTGGAGAGCAAATACCAAAACCAAACACACCTGAGTTTCAAACCACTACAAAAACAATTTTCCTTTCTCCTCCTTCCTACCTTTCCGCCCGCACCCGGGCAACAGTAAAAGGGTATCTAACCCCTTAGGCGCGCTTAAATTATAAAAAAAAAAACAAATAAAAAAAAAGTTACAGGCTCAGAATTGCCCTCTCCTTTTGATTTCTGCACATGTTGATATTGGATCCTTAATTTACTTGCCATACATCTAAGCAGTATAGAATTGAGCATAATTATAATAATTATAAAATGATATACCTAATGCTGTCAGCGAACGGCTGCATGAGATGACAACATTATACAATTGGCGGAGGGCAACGGAATCTGTTTGGTTATATACTGGTGTAAGTGTCATTAACTGTTGCATCAGGCGATCGATAAGTTTTTCATTATCTCCGTATTCTTCTGGCAACAAAGATATGGCGCCATCATAGCAAGCGTTGGAAGGGGTAAACCCCGCTATCATTTTTTCCTTTTAAAACTGACTGAAGATAGTTGAATTTTTTGATGCCTGTCAGTCAATGTCCTTCCTATGAATATAAAAACGCAAATTATTACACTTTAGTTATTATATTTCGATGAATGTCCATTGGGTACAATAGATAGGAAAAACCGAACTGTTCGGGTCGAAATCTGTCTTTATACTAATTTTAACATATTTAATTAATTGATTTTCTTCGTTTTATATACAGTACAAGAAAGAGAAGATTTTACGATCATCGATTTTGAACTACCATGAAAGAACGTCCTAGCATGATATATTTTCAACACCGACCATCCCACAGACAAGTAAATACCCTTAGAAAGTTTAAATAGATGTATGGGAGATTGTAGGATTTGTAATTAGTCTTACTAACCGTGATCTTAGGCTTTAAAATAAAAGAACCGTTGGCCTGATGTTTCAGTGACGAATCTCCATGGGCGAATAATGGGCGCGATTTTTTAAGAGGACGCGTGATCTGACAGAAATGCACCATTCACTCGCGTGGCCAAAAAAATTCGCATACAAACATACATACACACATACTTAAACATTTCCTTAAAACATCATGTCTAGAAATATTGTACTATAGACACTTTAAAACGTAAAGATATCACAAAATTTTCATTTTCGATTTTCGGTGTGAATGCAAGAACTTTTCTGCCAGGAAATTAAAAAATCGACCCAGAATATGTGAGTTATTCAAGCAATAGCGAACATTTTAGAAACGTCAATGCATTACTAACAACAACGATTTCCAATATAGTATATAAAGAGTCTCATATCCGATCGGTCAAGCTCTTATGGGTGATAGGTTTTCTAAATTTTAATAAGATATGGGATATCAAAAACTATTGTAGAATATTACAAGTTTTCTTTATCAGGAAGTTCTTGGGGTGACCCATGGGTCGCTCGAAGCGAGAATTTCCATCTGAATAATTTATCTTGTCACGTAAATTTATTTTTCCGATGTTTGTGAGAAAAGATATATTGTCCCTTGTCTGAAAATCTGCTTAAACTCATTTTTTAAATCGTTTTCATGTATCCAAATAACAAAACTCCCTAGAATTATTCCTGTGAACATTTCGATGACTGAACAGTCAATTGTTCCATTCAAACATAATACTGCGACAAAGTGTGAGCAACAAAATACTGCGTGTTCCCTGACTTCATATTCATTTGGGCATTCGGGGCAAGAGCTGTCGTGCCCACAACAGTGGAGATAGTTGCGATACCAAGTTCTACCAAGCTTGTACGTCCACCTGCCTTTCGTTGTATTATCCAAGCGAGTAGAAAACATAGCTATTGATGCTGCCCTTCTTTCAAATTTGATCCTCTTGATTCCATTGGCATCGTGTTGGTGTAAAGCTCTTCTGTTTTATATCCCAAACTTTTCATCTGCAAGAATGTTGACGGGAACTATTTCACCTATAACTAAGGCGGTCTCGTCTGATATGATTCGAAAGCCCCCTGATTGCCAGTAACGCGTAGAGTCCGTATGTTATTTATAGTTTCCTTTTGGTCTCCGTCGTCCTCAGTACATGGGCCCAGGCTGTGGCGGCATACAACAGAACTGATGTGACAACACAGGAGAGTAGGATCCTTTTTGCATATCCACGCTATGCTTTCTTGATTAAATAGTCGACGCGTATTCTGAATCTTAATTTGTTGTCCAGCATTACTCCAATATATTTAACCGCTTCTTTGGACCTGATCATTTGGTTAACAACCTTGAAATTGGCGAATTTTGCAGTTTTCGACCGGTTATGAGGACAGCTTCTGTTTTATGGTAGGCTAGTTTTAGGCTGGCGGCTGCTAGCCAATAGTCAAGACTTCGCCCATCAATGACGTTGTCTAATAATAAACGGGGGCAGAGCAAAGTACTGGTCTTAACGTAAACATCTTCAGATGACACTACCGAAGTTTGCTACGATTTGATCAGTCACAAGTTGCCGGTCATGGGTGTTGTTTGTGGCTGGACCACCGGTATTCCCTACCAGGACTTAAATCACGTTACCATGGGAGTCAAAAGCCCCCCGGATGTCGGACCGGGCCTGACTTGAAGAGGTAGGCCCCCTAGTGGGAGCGTCATGGTGGCTGTGGTTTAAACCCAAAGTCGCGGGAAGGGTCTTCCTGTTGGTTTGACCCAATGTAGAGTTGCAATAAATACTGGGTGCTACGACAATAAGAGCAGTAAGAGGTTTTTAGGTCGGCCTCGACTCATACCAAGGGTGGAACTTGTGCCGGCAACACAATTCCGAATTTTTCAGTAGTTCACAGACCGCCGTGGAGTAAAAACGTGTCTTGGCTTTTTTCGAGAAAAATAAGTACATACGTGAAAACCATCATTTGACAACATTTCGTAAAGGGTCAAACAGCCCAGTGGAAGTAGTGTTTGAACTAGGACCAAAGTGGCGCGAGTTCGAGTCCCGTAGGGGAATTAGACATTCTTTAATTTCGAAATAAAACACATGTAAGAAAAGTTTTAACAAGGCAGATAAAATTCGGCGATGGATAATAGTGAGCGGTCCGCTCCCCCAAAGCGGGATCAGTGAATAACGCCAAAACATCAGCCGATGATACAATTCTTTCGGGAAACTTTTCTCGTGAAACAAGGTCTAAGAGGAGGAGTAAGATAATTCCGAATCCCAATCCCGTTAAACATATCGCCCTATCTGCTTCGCCCACGAAGATGAAGGTTGGTGTGAGGAAAGAAGAAAAAGGTAAAAAACATGGTAGTGACGATGGTGGGGTAGGACACCTCTTCGGGTCAAACAATAGCTTCGCCTCTCTGATGGTTTCGGAATCAGAGGACGAAGAAGAAGAAGTAAATTCCTTAAAAGGCGCATCAAGCAAATGCAACAACGAGTTCTGGCAATTAAAGCCAAACAAATAGCGAGAAGGACGAGAGAACTGCAAGAGACCCAAAATTCTCAATAACAACAACAGCAGTCAAATGAAAAACAATCTCAAACCCAGCAACAACAAAAACAAACACTGAGACAACAGAATACATCTCAGCCAGAAAAACAAACTACTGCAGAACAAAAGCAGAAGAAACAGAAATTACAACCACAAAAAACCCAACAAAAACAGCAGCAGCAACAACAACAGCAGCAAAAACAGCAACAACAGCCAGCACAACAGCAAAATCAGCAGCAGAAAGTAATTACGCAAAGGGTGCCTCCAATTAACACACATAAAATGGAATTAAAGGATACTATAGAGTTATGTAAGTCGGCTATAGGCAACAATTTCTTTATTAAAAAACTAAATTTAGATAGTGGATCGCTACCACAAAATTAAAAGTTTACTGAAGGATACGACGACGGAGTTCTTCTCCTACACCCCGAAGGGGGACAAGCTGCAAACAATGCTGCTGAGGGGATTAGAATCGTCGACTGATCCGGAGGAGCTCCTTGCACTGCTGAAAGAGAAGAAGTGCGAAGGGCTCCAATTCGTGGGGGTCCAGCCTTTCACCACAGCCAGAGCCAAAAGGAAGAAGCGGCAACTGCCGATTTTCCTGGTCCAGCTAAGTCCACCCAGCAATCTGCATGGTCTAAGGAGTATTAAGGTCCTGGACTACGAGGTTGTACACTGGGAAAAATTAAAGAGGAGCGAAAGTATTTTACAATGTGTTCGCTGCCAAAGGTTCGGGCACGCCGCGTCGAACTGCGAAATGCAGCCTCGATGCGTGAAGTGCGGAAAGAACCACAAGTCCGAGGAATGCGCTCTGGGTAAGGACGGAGCGTCTGAAAAAAGCCAACTCTCTTGTGCTTTATGTAGGAACACGGGACACACCGCAAATTATTGCCGTTGTCCCAAATTCCAGTACATCAAAAAATAAATCTATCCCGGCAGCAGAAAGTGGAAGTTAAACGTCCACCCGTGCATTTGCAAACTCCAGCCGTTACTCCCCATGTTACCTACGCCCAAATGGCGGCAGGTAGGGGAAATACGGTACAGCAAGCGAAGGTTGCTTCTCAGGCCCCAGCGCCCAGACCACCGGAATCAGTACCTGACATGCTAGCTATCATGCTCTCTATCCGGGGGCAGACGGCTCAGCTCCAACGTCACTTAACTGAACAGACAGCGCGGGTGGATCAAGTATATGCGCTGCTGCCTGGCCTAACGCACCTTTTGCCGTAATGGGTGCGTACGTGGCGGAGCAGAAAATTAAGGTCCTTGCTGTGAATGAGAATTCACTGATTAGGTTCGAACGACGAGCCGCACTATTTAAGTTGCTTAAAGACCAAGCCTCTGATGTGCTTTTGGTTAGCGAAACTAAGATTATATGCACCTAAGGCTACTCAATCCAAATTATTTATCTCAGAGCTCGAGACACTTTTGCGATTTCTGAGGTTGGAATTGGAAGACAATTATTTTACTATCGGTGGAGATTTCAACCCCAAATGTAGTGATTGGGGAAATAATACACAAAATACTAGAGGGAACCCACTATTCAATTGGTAGGGTCAGCATATGTGATGTATCGACTCGGGCTTAAGGCGGCGGATAGTCCGTCGTTTGCCAGACACGGCTCCTATTTGGATCTTCTGCTGTTCGACTCACGAATACAACTGACATGCACTAACCAACAAGCTACAAACTGTCTACGCACTTTCGTGTATGACAAGGATCATTGCGGTCTCAGCACCGAAATAACTGTTCCCAACGAAATTGCGGAATTGGATAAGTTAGTTCAAAGGCATTCCTACAATTATAGTAGGGTGCGTAGGACACACTTCACCAGAACACTGACTAGAACACTCTCCTCGAATTCGCTCTACCCACCGTCCAAAAGAAATCTGTCAAACGAGGAGATTGGCAGGTATCTAAGACTAATGGACGAGACAATCAAACGAACAATGGACAAAACGATACCTCGGTACAAGGTACGATACCACTGACGAAGAAGACTTATTCCGCAACGCAACTATTGACGCACTGCACCGATATAAAAGTAGACTGCTGTCAAGACTAAAAACCATGTACAGTCAGTTTACTGACAGACATAACCCGGACATCATGACTCTGAAGTCGTCGATTAAAATCCTCCAAACATTAATAAAGGAAAATTACAGAAATTCGATAAGTTTGTATTGGAATAACAAAATTCGGACTAAACCAGCAACCCGAATATGTTCCCGCAAATAAATAAAATATTCCGGAGAAATAATCAGAACGACCTTCCATGTCTTAAAATCGCCCGAACGACGAACAACGAACAAATACTGGTAGCAGCAGGCATAGATCCAAATGAGGCTGTTGATGATGACAACTTCTTTGTGATCGAGGATCCGCAAGAGCAGGTAGAGGCCATTGGAGCGACTTTCCAGGAAGTGTACGAGGCGAATGTTATCATTGGCCCGAACCACGATCTGGAGAATCGAGTCCTTGTGCACAATTTCTACCTTCGAAATGAAATTGTGAATTGGCGATTCGAGAGCTCGGGTTTCACCCAGTTCAGTGATGAGAATATGGCAAATAATGTCATCACCAACAATAGGGCACTACCCCCGTTCATTTCGAAGGAAGAGCTCCAAACGATCTTCGAATCGCTTAGAAGTAAGAAATCAGTGGGAACCGATGAAATACCGAACATTGTGCTTCGACATCTCCCTCTAGAAGCTGTGAACATTTATACCGCCCTGTTTAATAATGCAATGAATAATGCACATTGTCCAGCGCATTGTAAAACTGCGGTGGTACATCCCATCCCCAAAAGGGATAAAGACACATCCAATCCGGCGAATCTCCGCTCGATTAGTCTTCTTCCAAACATCAGTAAGGTGTTCAAAAAGGTGTTAAATAGAGTCCTGACTAAGTGGGTTGAGGACAAACATATAGTTCCGGATAATGAATTCGGTTTCAAGGCGGGGCATGATATCATTCTTGCTGCGTCGAAACTGGTTTCTGATATCCAATGGAACAAAGGCAAGAAACAGTGCACTGGTGCCTGCCTGATTGACTTGGAGAAAGCCCTCGATACCGTATGGTTAGAAGGAATATTTTTCAAGCTTGACAGGTCGGGCATTAGTAAACCACTGCTGTATATTCTTTTGGATATGGTCTTCAATAGACAGTTCATAGTGAAGAATGGCGATATGACTTCTGCTGGAACATTTAACATTAAAAACGGTCTGCAACAAGGTGCGGTAAATTCGCCGATCCTGTTCAACGTTTATACAAACGATTTGATAGGTTCACTTCACCATGCCATAGCGTACGCAGACGACATAATCGCGTACAGATTAGGTCCAAAGATTGAGGTCATTAATATAGTTTTGCAGCGTGTTTTCGACAAAATTAAGCGATATTGCGATGACTGGAAGTTGAAAATCAACTTTCAGAAGTCGGAAACCATTCTGTTTAGGACGCCTTTGTCTGGGGCCTCTAGGGATACCAGAAAGAATTGGCGAAATTTCTCGATCGTGGGGCAGCCACTGCCTTGTCGAAATATAGTCAGATACCTTGGGATCTGGCTAGATCAATTTCTGTATTTTAACAAACATATAGATGTTGCTCTGGCCAAAGCCAAAGGTGCTTTTGCCCTTACAAAGAGACTGTTTTATAACAGCCAACTCGATGCGAGGGTGAAGGTGATCTGCTACATGGCCCTTATCAGGCCCATGCTTGTATTTGGATGTTCCGTGTGGTTCAACGTGAGAGCAAGTTTATTGGAAAAGATTCGGGTGTTTGAGAGGGCTTGTCTTAGGACTTGTCTTCGCTTATACAGAACACCCGAGTCTCAGTACAACAAATTCTATCCCAATGAGGTCTTGTACAATAGGGCGAACCTAATAAGAGTGGACAATTTCGTAACTAAGTTGACTCGAAGGCACATTGCAAGAGCAATGACCTCATCGAACAACCTGATCTCCGGGGCTTTCTACCCAATTATATGTATCACGAGAGAGTTCGATTTGATGGCTTTATTCCTCCAGAAGCGTTCCTCTATCTAGATAGTAAAGGTCTGATCCAGGACAGATTGGCGGTGCCGCTAATCTTCCACGTCCCTCGAACATCTGCGGACAGGCGACTCAACTACGACAGAGACGTCGCACATGGCAGTGCGGAGCGTCTCCGGTTCAGTAGGGTGGTAGGGAGTCGCGACAAGAGGGATGTTGCATCAATTTTGGTGGCTAGTTGAAGGGGAGGATGCTTCGTCGTCGAACTGCTCCAGCGATAGGTAGCTTCATGTGTAGGAAAGTGGGCCAGCCTAATTTTTTTTTAGCCATGGCCGGCTTACATAGTCTTGGACAGAATTAAGTTAGGTTAGGTTAGGTAAGAGTGGCTGTTGGAAATACCAACCCACTTAGGCCTATTGGCCCATTGTGATGCCACGTGGATCTGTGATCTTCTTACTACTGGAACCAGTTTGAGCTTATAATAAAGCGTAGGAGACTGTTAACGTCTATTTTTTCTAGACCGTTTAGGTCGTTGTAGAAGAAAGCTCCTAGATGAAGCTTCCTTCTCTGATAGAGAGCTGGGCATGTGCAGAGTAAGTGGGGGATTGTCTCCTCCTCTTCCTCGTCCATGCAGCTTCTACAGAAATCGTTAGTAAAAGCGCCAAGCCTTCTTGCGTGCTTGCCTATGAGGCAGTGTCCGGTAATGACACCTATTATGGCGCTGAGATGTTTCCTATCTAAAAGCATCAGACACTTAGATCGACTCAGATCCAGCCTTGGCCAGATCTGTTTGGTTGCTAGACATGTTTGTCCAGCAGTCCACCTAAGGTCTGTTCTTTTATTGGCATCTAGCTTTAGTGTTAGTTTGCACGTAGCGATTGGTATACCTATACTACCTTTGTCCGGTAGGATAGGTAGAGTGGTTCCAATTTTGGCGAGTTCATCGGCTCTGCAGTTCCCTGGAATGTCTCTGTGGCCCGGCACCCAACAGAGGTGAATGTTGAACTGCTCTGCCATCTCCATGAGAGATGATCGGCATTCAAGGGCAGTTTTAGAACACAATGAGACCGAGTCCAGGGACTTGATGGCGGCCTGACTATCCGAAAATATGCGGATATCCTTTGCAGATATCACGTTTTTCTTCAGCCAGGACAGAGCTTCTTTAATCGCCAAAATTTCCGCCTGGAACACGATGCAGTGATTTGGAAGGCGGAAAGAGAGGCTTAGATTTAGCTTATCTGAGAAAACACCGCCACCAACTCCGCTGTCGGTTTTAGATCCATCTGTGTAGAGATGGATTGACTTGTCCTCCATGAAAGCATCCTCCTCCCAGAATGATCTAGAGGGGAAGCTTACATGGAAGTTTTTGTCAAACCAAAGTTCAGGTATGGTGTAATCGGTGTTCTCTGTGAGGATTCCTAATGTATTAAGAATGTTGGCGTGGCCAAATGAATTATTTGTCCACTGTTTAGTCGCTTTAAGGCGAATAGCTGCAGTCGCAGCTACTTGCTTGCTAAAAATGTCGAGGGGTGTCAAGTGAAGCAGAATATCTAATGCCGCAGAGGGGGTAGACCGGAAGGCTCCACTTGTGCATAGACATGCTGTTCTTTGGACTCTGCTTAATTTAATGCGGTTGACTGCATTTTCCAAGGCCGTCCACCAGACAACAACCCCGTAAGTAAGTATCGGTCTTATGACCGAGATGTATAGCCAGTGGGTTATGCGAGGTTGAAGGCCCCATTTGTTCCCAATGGCTTTCTTGCAAGAGAATAAAGCTATTGTAGCTTTATTGACTCTTTCTTGAATGTTAGGTTTCCAGTTTAGTTTCCTGTCAAAAATGAGACCCAGATATTTTGCTGTATCGGAGAAAGCTAAACTGGTACCGTTTATTGAAGGAGGGTCTATGATTGGAATTTTATATTTCCTAGAGAAGAGGACAAGATCAGTTTTATGGGGGTTTATTCCCAATCCACAGCGATCTGCCCAGCGGGTTAATCTGTTAAGATTTACTTGGAGGAGTTCTTTAATGGTATTTAGATGTTTTCCTGAGACGGCTATGGCAACGTCATCCGCATAGGCAATCACTCTGCTACCACCCGCTTCCAGGTATATCAGTAGTTCGTTAACCACTAAGTTCCAGAGAAGGGGGGAGAGGACACCGCCTTGCGGCGTACCCCTACTGACATATCTTTTAGCAGAAGTCTCACCCAGTTTGGAGTTGATTATCCTGCTTGTTAGCATTAGATTAATCAGCTCCCCAAGTGAGCCGTCTACCTGCAGAGTTGACAGCGCAGTCGTGATTGCGGATGTGTTGACGTTGTTAAAGGCGCCCTCTATGTCTAGGAAAGCAACCATTGTGTACTCCTTATATTGTAGGGATCGTTCGATGTGGCTAGTCAGAGAGTGCAAAGCAGTTTCCACCGACTTCCCTTTACAGTAGGCATGTTGAGCCGCAGACAGAAGTCTTGGATCAACTTTAGCTCGAATATGGATATCAATCAGTCGTTCTAAAGTTTTCTGAAGGAATGATGATAGACTTATAGGTCTGAGGTCCTTTGGGACCACATGAGAACATTTTCCAGCTTTGGGAATGAATACTACATTGACTTCTCTCCATAACAGTGGAATGTGGATAAGTTCTACACAGCTCCTCATAATATTTTCCAACACTGGTAGAATAATATCTGAGGATCTCTGTAGCTCGGCAGGTATAATACCGTCCGGACCAGCAGACTTGTATGGTTTGAAGCTATGCAGCGCCCAGAGCAGTTTGTCTCTCGTAATCAGACTATGAATTTTGGTCACGGTTGCAGTAGGCTTGTTTGGGCTGCTACTGGCCGCGAGATGGGAGCTACCTGGAAAGTGGGTGTCCAGAAGCAGGTTGAGTGATTCATCACTTGAGGTTGTCCAAGAGCCATCGGTTTTTTTCAAACAGCTGGGCATCATAGGATTTGTGGAGAGGATTTTTCTTAGCCGCGAAGCCTCAGACGTTTCTGTGATTTTGAATGACCTCCAGGATTGTCGCTTTGCCTTCCTCAGTTCTTTTTTGTATAATTTGAGGGATTCTTTATATGAGTCCCAGTCGGTCACTTTTCTTGTGCTTTTTGCTGCGTTGAAAAGTTTTCTGCAGGTGTTTCTGAGCAGTCCTAGTGCCGATGACCACCAATGTGGCTTTTTCTTGCCTCTTGGTTGAATAAGAGGGCAGGAAGCGGCCATAGCCTTATTGAGAGTCAGAGTAAATTCCCTGACTTTCATGTCGAGCTCATTGGTGTCACGCGGGGGACTTGATAGTTTAGAGGATATCGTTTCCGACAGTATTCCTCTATATTTTGTCCAATCAGTTTTCCGGTAGTTCCGGAAAGCTGGTTGGCTGGGGGGAGCATCACTCAGACTGAATTGGATGTATCTATGGAGTGTTCAGACGATACCATCCAGTTTGTTAGCCTTTGGGTGATGCTGTCGGAGACAAGAGTAATATCTAATACTTCTTGTCGGTTTTTTGTTATGAAAGTGGGCTCATTGCCAATATTGCAAATTAAGAGGTTAGTACTTAAAATATAGTCTATAAGTGACTCACCTCTATCATTGATGTCGGTACTGCCCCATACCGTATGATGTGCGTTAGCGTCACATCCGATTATGAGGCCAGTTTTTTGCCTTCCCGCTTCCAGTACCACCCTTTCTAGGTTATCACCAGGGAGAGGGCCCACTTGGTCGTGGCCAAGGTAAGCCGATGCCAGCCAGTAAGAGCCTTTGGCAGTCTCTAATCTGGCAACGGTTAGGTCGGGGTCACTGAGGTTGGGAAGTAGAAATACATTAAGGCTACGTTTCACTAATATACAAGTTCTAATCTTACCTTTGTCTCTTGTATAGAGCGGAACGTATGAGGGTGTCCTAAGTCCACGAACCACGCCTTCTGCAATCCATGGTTCCTGGATTAGAATTATGTCTTCTGCGCTTTTGGAAAGACGCAGAATGAGTGCGGCCGAAGCCTTTTTTGAGTGGTGGAGATTAATCTGGAGAAACCGTATCATTGCTACAGTCTTCCAGAGTCGCCTCCACCACGGTGTTGTTGAGGTCCTCCGATTCTGAAGATGTACCCAAGAGCTCATCTTCTATCTCTGATCGTGTAGAACCTCTAATTGTTTCGTCATCGGTTTCCATTTCCGACAATGTGTCAGAAGAGGAGACCGACGGCTTGGTAGTCACCTCGGACAGATTGGAGTCGTCGCTATCCAATTCTGGAAAGGATATCGACGCTCCAAGATCCAAGGTTGTGATATCGGGTGTTAAAGGAGGAGGAGATTGCTTATCAGCATCCAGCTCATCCTTTTTGTACACCCTTAAGTGAATGGACTCGAATCCGAACCGAATCATGCCTTTCGTCTGCGCCAGAGGATTAAGGGATTCCTTATTGATCACAATTAACGCGCATCTATAAGAACCCCTTAGTTCCTCCAGTTTCGCAACTTTCCAGTCATGAGTCGGAAGAGTCGGGTTACTGAGCCGGATGATTTCCAGGATACTTTCTGGAGAGGAGGGTTCGGCTGGAATCCAGGTACGAGTTCGAGGTCTACTAGGAATGTCTTCCTTAGATACGACCTCGAGTTTTGCACCTGGCCAAACCTCTCCTAAACCATCGATGGCCTTGGTGAAGAGATCGAGAGATCTCTGGTTGGAGCAAGCGATGAGCTTGACATGGCCTTGGTGCCAGCCAGCGTCGCTTGTGATAGGAGGTGGTCCTGGGTTCTCCCGCATGATGGCCAAGAAGTTGCTCGAGAGCTTCAACTTGACTAATTGCCACCGTTCCGGTGTAATGGAACCGTCGGTATCGCTTCTGTCGATCACCGCGATCACCAATGCGTCCTTTAGGACTTCATTATAAGACCTCAGAGATCTGCTGTTGGATGGCCCAGGGGTTGTGGAACTGTCTGTTTTGGGCCTCTTGGAAACCGGTACAGTTTCCTCCAACGATCTCTGACGCTTAGAGGAGTCTTTTGACGTTTTGTGAGCAGTGGAAGCAGTGGGAAATCCGTCTTTTAGGATGTTTTTAGCCTACTCAACCTTGCTCTTTATTTCCGCACTTCTCTCCACCGCCGGAATGGATCCGAAGGTTTTGATGATGCGTGAAGCATTTCGGCGTCTTATGTAGAGCGCCTTAGATGGAGCTTGCCGATGCGGCTGAGCTCCAGATTCCTCTTTGGAGGGAGGAGTCCGTGGCCTGCCACAAACTTGCTGCTGCTGGGGGCGGGGGAAGTGATAGGACCATGGATTGCCACAGTCTTTACACTCCCCGAAGGAGTTTTGGTAGCAGCGACAAGTCCGTGGCCTGCCACAAACTTGCTGCTGCTAGGGGCGGAGGAAGTGATAGGACCATGGCTTGCCACAGTCTTAACACTCCCTGAAGGAGTTTTGGTAGCTGCGACAAGTCCGTGGCCTGCCACAAACTTGCTGCTGCTAAGGGTGGAGGAGGTGATAGGACCATGGCCTGCCACAGTCTTAACACTTCCTGAATTCTTATTATTAGGCTTATTCCTTTTGCCTTTAGAGGATGGCGCACCATGGCCTGCCACAGTTTTGCCTCCTCTCGGCAATGCAGGAGCCTTGCCGGTAGTCGGTGTAGTCACCGTTCCACCGCCCGGTAATGAAGGAGTACCGGCCTCGGTTTTTGTTTTATGGTTATTTTAGCGGAGAAAGGGTTGTCCATCTGTACAGAGATCCGCCATATACAGATAAGGCTAGCTAATCCGGAGGTCGCCAGGTATCCGGATACTCCGTTTGCGACTGAGCTATTTTTGGAGATACTGGGCCCTCAGCCAGGTTGATCTTCGGCACGGGTCGTATGACACCTTGATCCAGCCCAGGGGAATGATGGAGTTATTTGGGAGTTGGGGAGGGGGGGGGGGGGAGCATCCTTTGGTTTCAGGACTCGTCTGGAGAATTTCTTCTCGAGATTCATTGACCCTACTCAGCCTCTACAACTCGACAAGTTCGATGCTCGCGGTAGAAGCAGAATTAAGTTAGTTTTAAGAAAAAAAAAATATATAAAAACAAAAAATAATTAAATAAAAATAAAAAATTTTGAAAAAAAAACAAAAATATATATTTATATATTCTGTATATACATATTATGTATGTCCATATTTGTGTTAGATGTAAGTAGGTTAAGTAGATTAAGATTTATTTTTAGGTAGTCTATAGGTTTTTTTTAGTTTTAAGTTTTATAATAAAATAAAAAAAAGGTCATGTTACTAAGTTTTTTTTTCTTAAAAAAATGTTATCTTAGTTTTAGTATTTATATATATTTATATATTCTGTATATACATATTATGTATGTCCATATTTGTGTTAGATGTAAGTAGGTTAAGTAGATTAAGATTTATTTTTAGGTAGTCTATAGGTTTTTTTTAGTTTTAAGTTTTATAATAAAATAAAAAAGGTCATGTTACTAAGTTTTTTTCTTAAAAAAATGTTATCTTAGTTTTAGTATTAATTAATGTTAAAATACAAATAAAATTAGACTGTAAGATACGTCGAAAGACATAGTTTAAGTGTTAGATTGAACTTAGAGTGCCCGCATGCGGCCAGTAAGTTATAATAAGATATTTTTAAGTTATTTAAGCTAATTTTTAAGCGTTTTTTTGTCTAGCAAGTAAGAGTTATTTAAGTGACATAAATAAAAATGCATAGAAACTGAAAAAAACTGAAAACAGTTCCAAATTTGGTATAAATGGAATGACGGAGAGCGATGGTAAGGCGTATCCTTGCCACCATGGATGTATGTGCATCCCGTAAATATAAGTCTATACGACAGGTGGTTTACGTTAAAAATCTGACACTACTCGTATGTACGAATCAGCTTACCTGCTCTCACGATGCCAATGTCATCGGCCAATCCAATTACCGTTACCCCGCCAGGCAACGCCAATCGTAGGATTCCGTCATACACGAAATTCCATAGTAAGGGCCCTAAGACCGATACCTGTGGTACGTCGGTAGTGACGCTTTTGCATATTTTACCTTCATCTGTATTATATCTCAACTTCCTGCTGTTGAGTTAGCTCGTCACTATACACAGCAAATAATATGGTGTATCTATTCTGGCGAGTGATCTTTTAATGAACGACCAATGCGCCGAGTCAAAACAATTTTTAACATCCACCGTTCCATTTTCCTCTTCGATGGCGCCTTTTGCGATAACAATTACTGCTCTTAAGACATCAAGAGTAGATCGCATTTTCTAAAACCAATTTGGTAGTCTGAGAGGATTCGTGTTTCGTCTGCCACTACGCGTAATCTATTATCTTATTATTATAGGCATATTGGGCGATAGGACGATGGCTCTCCTGGAGGCTCCTCATAACAGGACCAAATGTTGGATTTATTACTTTTCGGGAACCGTTCCTTCTTCCAGGCACTTCTGCATCGTCATTATAAACAAGTCTTGGCTCTTTTTTATAGCCGCTTTCATTGCCTTTTTCGGGATGCGGTCGGATCCGGCAGCCTTGTTGTCGCCTATCTTGCAGCATAACTGGAACAGCTCCTCCTGCGTAATTAGTGGATTATCCACTGCATTGACTTCTCTTAAGAAACTGCACTTTGGGGAAAAGATACTCTACTATGGATTTCAGCATTATTGGACATGTTACTGGAAGGGTTCTGTAGCTCTTTAAATTGATCATTATAAATTGGTGATGGTATTTTTGAGCCAATGTGCGAGGGTCTCCACTGTTCCCCTTAGGGTTAGATAATCGTTCAATATCTTTTCGAAAGTTTCCTTATCGAAAATTCTGTAGTTCCATTCCGGTACGTACATGCATGACCCTTGTTGGTAGCGACATTTGCCTTTTTTTAAAGAACTTTACACTTAAGAGAGTATGACTACTCTTAAAATGCCGGAGCACGTGTTAAGTTTTTCGTAAATTGGATAGAAGGAAAGAGAAAGATGTTTGGGCTCAGTGGTTATTTCGCATTCAACATTTAATGGGGAGACAAAATTATTAGTGTAAATTGATTTTTGTATTTTTAGGCAGCTATTCAGTTCACGTGATGTTAGTTGCCTGAAAAAAAGAAAGAAAGTCTTTCGGGCTCGCTTGTGATTCACTACCATTTGAGTTTCCAGTAGAGCCTGTCCTCTAGTATTAGTGAGCTTGCCGCCTCATTCTGTCGCCCATGCGTTAAAGTCGCCACCTATAACCGCTGGGGCTCTCTGAAAATCATCCGCGGTTAGATTGTCCAGCATTTGTTGGTATTCGTTGGACTTCAAGTTGGGTCGGGCATAGCAGCTGTAGAAAATTATTTGTTTTCGCCCGTATGCAGCTTTCTATTCGCTCGCCTATGACATGGAAAGCATAGCATCCACATATCCATATTGCTGCTTGTTTTGTCTTATCGCAGATCCAGTTAGTGTTCTCGTCGGGACATTTATGGGGCTCATTTATCATGATAACGTCAGCCCTTTCGTCCTTGGCCGTTTGTGTTAGGATGTACAGGCCTGTTCTGCACTGATTAAGACTTATTTGTAATATCTTGTGATAGCGCTCCGAAAAACATTTGTTACCGTCAGCTACATGCTTCACGTCATCTGGATAGTGGTATTATGAATATATATGTATATGTATGTGTGTGTATGTATTGGATGTGGGTGGGTTGAGTGGATTAAGATTTATTTTTAGGTAGTCTGTAGGTTTTTGGTTTTAAGTTTTTATGATATAAAAAAAAAAAAGTCCATTTATTAAGTTTTTACTTAAAATTTATTTTCTTAGTTCTAGTATTGAGTAATGTAATGTAAAATATAAAATGAGACTGTAAGATGCGTCGAAAGACATAGTTTAAGTGTTAGGTTTAGCTTAGAGCGCCCTCATGGGGCCAGTAAGTTAGAATAAGTTTATTTGTAAGTTATGTAAGCTAATTTTTAAGCATTTTTTTGTCTAGCATGTAGGAGTAAATTGAGTATATAAATAAAAATGCATTTAAACTGAAAAAAACTGTCATCTGGATAGTCTTCTTGCAGAAGATACAAGATGTTTCCTCTTCGAAGTTTTTTGCTATGTGGCCTTCTATCCCATATCTCCTACATAGTTTGGAGGTATCTTCTTCATTTTCACATTGTCAGGCTTGGTGACCAAACTTTAAGCATTTACGACAGATAACTCAGTCGATTTGAACCTTTCCAGTTTCTAAAAGTTTTCATGCGTCTTTTGGAGGCTGATTGCTACTGTTTCAGTTCCTCCAAGAACTGTGAAGCTGTCACTGCAAGCTTGACTTTGATGGTATCGATTATGTCGTCTACATCGATGTCTTTAACCTCAATGATATGATGGTGCGTAAGTGATCTTACGTTTACTTGATCCCATAACGCTTCACTAATGACGCCTTTGAACTCGGTGGTCTTGATACCTGTCTCCTTAAGTTGTATAAGGAGATCTCCTTTATGTGTCATTCTAATTTTTGATACCGCCTTTCCCATTGTTTCCAGTCTGCATTTACCGTCTCCGCGTTGATGACTATAGCATCAGCTCTAGGTTTTTTCGCTTCTAGTTGTTTTATTTTGGCAACCTTCTTTTTGGAAACTTCCTCCTTGGCGGTATTTCTGCTTCTTTTTAAATTCTCTATTTCTATGCTTGTCTCTGGTCATTGGAGTCCCAACGCCAGTTTTCCCCTACTTCAACAATACAAAGAATTTATTGCCGGAATAACGTTCTGAAGTTATTTAGATGTTTTATATAAATTTTATTCTATTCAATTGCAAATAGGCAAAGAGAATCATGTGATTATATTATGTACATATTTGTCTAAATCGCTAAATTATTTCCCAAGCAAAGAAAACATTTAGTGCTAAACGAATAAGTTTTAAAATTTGTCGCTGCGTTAGGTATTCCACAATAAATTCTTATTCTACGTTGAAATTATTGTTGTAACTCCTCTAACAATCCGATATATCCCCAGTGCGACCCATAGATGAATCAACTTAGATGGCAAACTTTCCTTTCAAGAAAGTAGTGCTAATATTTTTCATTGTAACCAGAGTGAGAGGTAAATATTCCTATCTTCCCCGTACTGCAGAATTTTGTTGAACAAGTTATAATACTATTAACTTGAAATCTTTAAACTTCAATAAACTAATTTGGACTGATTAATTAAACAAAATAATAAATCCGTGTGTTGCAAAAGTTGAAATCTAAGGATTTCCTTGAAATATAAATTAGTATAAAAAATTAGTTCTGGTTTTTGAGGACTTTAACTTCCAATAAATTTATAATTATTTCATTTACATTTGTATACATTTCAGTTTAAGTACTTACGATTAAGTTTTTTTTTCTTCCTTAGCGTTAGAAATTTCTGATCCTTTTTAACTTTTAAGTTAGGCGCCTCCACGCTAGTTCGCAGTTGGTTTTACAGAGATTTAAAAACAAAAAGGAAAATGAAATACTCGTATGACGTAGTTTTTTCGACTTCGACTGTGTGAGGGCGAGGAATTTAGGTGCTGCCAAGTTTGGTAACACTTCCCCTTGCAGGCAGTTTTTTGAATCGGCTTTCCACTCTCGCCAAACTAGCCAACATCTAGCACAGCAAGTTTAACGGCGGGTCTGGTATAGACCAAGACGCCTAATATTCTTGCAAAATTGACATATGTTTCTTTTTATTTTTGGAAATAAAGCTCGTCCTCTTAATTCGTTACCACTTTCATTTTGGTGCCAGAAGCGTTTGTAAAATTCCTTGATGATCAGTTCAGCGATGTACAGTAGTGCCCAATTGGTAGGATGATTGGCCATTTTTGCGTCGACTGGCATGCCATAAGCTCCATCAATTCTACCCTTTACACTCAGTATTGAGTTTTCATCCAAGTATGGTGAGAGCTTACACAATTTACTCGAACTAACGACTTCAAGTTCTTTTTAGTTCTCGTTCTCCCTTGCATTACTTAAGACTTCGATTTATGCAAGAAACACCTCATTTTTCCCTAGGTCTACCTTTGTTATTTTATGCGACGCTCTTTGGATGAAACGAAAGAAGGAGTCGTTTCCACTGACTAAACCGATAAGCTTCGATGATGGATTCAAATTTTATAACGTGATGCATTTGAATATGTCTTATTTCCTCAGATTATGGATCTATGTGCCTATATTCTACAGGCCACCGGTCGATAGGCTCACATAGAAAACTTGGCCCTCGGTACCTCGGTATCGATTCGTAAGTCTTTTTTGCTTTGCCACTTGTTGCCTTCATCGGCGACATTTGCTTTGCTAGAGATCCACCTCCAGTTCTTTGCTTCGGTCTCCTCGAGGATTTCTCCTACTCGAAATGTATATATGTATGTATTTCGAACTGTATATATTTCCTGTGGTCCGGGTTAATCCAACTCAGAACAGTTCTCGAGTCAGACCAGAAGTACTTCTTCGATATTTTAATTGAATGTCAAGCCATTATAATTTTGCTAACTTAACTCCTAGTACCGCTACTTCTAGCTCTAATTTGGGGATTGACATTACCTTAAGTGGAGCTACCCTTGTCTTAGCGGCCACTAGAACGTTTTGGACTAAATTCGTACTGAAGGTATCCCACAGCCACGTAATCCAGCTCGCTAGCATCCAGAAAGATATGCATTTGTACAGATCCGTACGTTTTGTATGATAGTTGCTCCACGTATGACCGGACGATAGTAACCTTTTTTATAACAGATATAAACCCTTTCCATGCGTCATTTTTCGAGATTTTTAAATTCGTTCGTCCCACCCAATTCCTGTACTCCATACTTCTTTCAGAAGTATTTTTAATAGCACTAAGAATTTAGCAATTAAACGCCAAGGGTCGAAAACAATCGTTAGTATCTGTAATATTTGCCGTTTTGTCGACTACGCTTCGGCCACGACATCTACTTTGACGGTATTCGTCTTTATAGCGAACGAAAATGAATCGAACACGGGTGACTACCTATAATATTCCAATTGATTATACTTCTTTCGTAGTTTGCGGCCTTTTCTTTCAGGCTATTGAGTACGACTTGCGAATTAGACAAAAAAAATTCGAGTCCGGGAACGAATATGAAAAGCAGAGAGTACTGTCGTCAGCAAAGGAAATATATTGGATTAGAAGTAACAGACAATAGATCTTTGATGAAAACTTAAAAGAGTGTTAAAGACAGAAGGAGCCCTGGGGTACACCAACATTTATTTTGTGAATATCAGCCTTGAAACCTTATAAGACAACTTGAATTGAACGTTCCGAATGGTAATTTCTAATCCATTGGAGAACAGACTCGTCGATCCCAAGTGCAGCCTCATTCCAAACTCTGTCAAATGCCTTGGAAATATGAAATGCAACTATCTTGCTTTCTCCAGATTGATGTACGCTTTGGCTCCACTATTCGGTGAGACATGGCATCAAATCACCAGTAGAGCTGTTGCTACGAAAACCATATTGCTGGTCATTATCAGAGTTTCCATGACCTTAGAAAGAAGGAACGTAGGCGCAATGTGTCTGTAGGGGGAGAGCAAAGAGCTGGACAAATACTGTTTTTCATCTACTCGGGAAAAGTCCTAAAGAGTAGGATTGATGAAAAAGCTTACGCACTGGTTTTGCCAGTGTGGAAGAACACCTCTTCAGAAGAAGGGGAGATATACCATCTGAACCAGCGGATTTATGTATGTTAAGAATTGGCTTTGTGAAAAGAGCTGACAGCTGGAATGTCATTGCAAATGAGCGTTGAGATGGAGGATGAGGCAGAATTTTTAATATTTTTGACAAACGGCCCAAAGCTTTTACTACCTTTTGGACATTGTAGTATTTTTTGCTCAACTTTCGGTCGTGCTGAAATTTCACACGTTTAAGAAAGACGTTGCAGTCATTTCTGGCTCGTTTAAACTTTTTTCAGGTTTCCTTGTTCGTGTTGGTCTTGAAGGACCAAAAAAAATCTTTCTCTAATTCTGACAGCCTCTTACCAGCTTGAGTCGTACCATGCCTTTTCTTTTGGTTTGATACTCTTCATTCGATGGGGTATAAAGGATCTCATTCCAAAGAGAATGGTGTCTGTAATCATATCAGCAGCGGCATCCACGTCGTTATCGAGGAAACATAACGACGAGATAAATTCCTAAAGAAGCTGTTAAGTCCACTCCAATTGGCTTTCTCGTATTGCCATACGGTTCTTTTAGGAATCTTTTCTCTAACTGTATGGTCGGTAAACGAGAAATTAGCTGAAATAACACAATGGTCCGACGAGCCTAGAGGGGAAAGCACATCAACGGTGTACTTATCAGTGTGAGAAGTTAAAAACAAGTCCAGGGTGTTGGAGGTATAACTGTAAACGTCTGGTATTCGCATGAGCTCATTTACAAGCTGCGTTAAGTTGCTTTCCGCAGTGAAGATCTCAATACACCGCCCTTCGTGTGTTCAGAATGTCGAAGACATTCAGAATCGTGTATATTGAAATCGCCCGTAATAACGATTTCAGTATGAGGATACAGGGATACAATTCTTTAAATGGAGTCAGACAGCGCATCAAACTCGTTAAAAGTCGAATTGCTGTCCACTTTATGTGTAGATAAAGCAGTAGTGAATAATTTGCTTACGGGGATGGAATTTTAACCACATGAAATTGAAATCCGGATTGGAACAGGGGTAGTCCCTGGAGTTTGGTAAGCTATATCACTACGCACGTAAATGGCGAGACCGCGGTGAGAGAAGAATAATGGCACTAGTTCGTAGAAGGCTAGCTTCAGATCAGAGTGATCTGCGAATTGTGGGCGGGGATCTACCTATGTTTCACTAAGTGCCAAAACAGCTGGTCTGTATTTACAGTCGCGGACGTATGCCGTTTACCGCTGCAGCCGCGTCCCAAACAATTCTAATTTTTTTTTTTATTGGCATTTAGAGTTGAAAAGATATGAAGATAACATACTCGTATATGAGAAAACTGCTGCTGAAAGTATTTTTCTATTTGCTTATCGAGTTTTTCGTACAGTCGCTTGTCGTGTTCCATTCTCCTTGTGTTAATTATTTTTTATTTCCATTATATAGGGTCAGTCGGACTATTCTAAATAAAATGCAACTCTTCTCCGTTTGATGGTAGCTCACTGAGGCATTTGTAACACCGCTGTAAGAGGGAGGCTCCTCTCACGTTTTGTGGAGTCGTTTATTGTGCTTGTAGGTGCAATATTTCTAAGTGACATCGAATTCGTCCATTGTAAATTGCATTTCGCTTAATGACACTACATTTCTCATTTAGGTTAAAGCTTAGGAACTGTTTGCACTGATCAACTGAATTCCAACTTAGCTGGCAAATTGGACAGTTTTTTTCATTAGGCTGCGCATACGAGTCATAGTGGACGTTTACTGGAGACTGGATACATTTCGACATGGTTGCATGGAAATTTGCATTGTAGTTCTTCTGATTGGTATTATGCATGCTGTCATCTTCTTCGCTGTTGTTGCTAGATTCGAGTGCATTGGGAATTGCATATTTGTTTTCCAAGAATTGGTAATCGCTCTTTTCTTGTAAGAGCCTCTCTTTCTGTAAGCGCTGGAGGAATATGGAACGTTTTTTCGATTAAGCTAATTTTTTATCAGGTATGGCAAAGCAATCCGATTTTTTTTGACTTTGGTACAGACTAGTTAAAAGACGGCCTATCGAGAGCCGGTAAGCTGTCATGTGCCCCGCTAATAGACTTTTATTCAGGTGTCAGATGCGAGGGTTTCACGACGTTTCACACAACTCCAGGGGTGACCCTTAATATTATCGTCAACTCCAATAGATTTAATGGTACCAATTTTCGCATGAATGGCACTGGACGATATCGTCGTTGTCTTTGTTTGCACATGGTTTGCAGTTATTGGGCATGTTGAGACGGAGGGACTTTATAATGGAGTACTATATATGGCGTCTTAGTTTTTTTTCCGATGACTATGCTTGACTATGGTGACTGTGGTTTGCTGTGATGATTCGCTTTTTGTAGCCGTAGCTGGGGACGAAATGGTTCGATGCAGTGATGAGTTTTGGTCGTTTATAACGTAGCTTCTACGGCGAAATGCTCCTGCAGCCTGGTGGCAATAGCAATTACTTTTATACCGTGATGGTTATTCTTTCCGGCACGTGGTTTTTGATAATTTCATCGAGATCGCTACGAGTTGTAATGATGATTTGTTAGTTTGTTACGGGTTGACGACAGATATTTTTATATGCTGCGGTAAACTGCGGTAAACGTGTTTTATAGAGTACATTAATCGAAATTAAAGTTTGTTGTAAATGCTGAAATTGAACGCTTTCCTTGAAATATAGGCCTCGCTAAGAACAAGTAAAACATTATTCCTGGTTTTTGAGGACTTTAATTTCCTATAAATTTATAATTATTTCATTTAGATTTATATACATTTCAGTTTAAGTTCTTACGATTAAGTTTATTTTCTTCCTTAGCCTTAGCAATTCTAATTGTTTTTAACTTTTAATTTAGGCGCCTCCACTCTTGTTCACAGTCGGTTTTGAAAACATACCATATTAAAAAAAAAAAATATGGCGTGGTTTTTTCGGCTTCGAACCTATGTTCCAAGTTTGGCAACACCGTGACAACCCAAAACACAGATCGATAAACTTGAAAATAGCGTGTTGCGAATGGGTGGCTCAAATTTTGCCAAATTTTAGTCTTCTACAGCTTCCTCATTGTCAAGCAAGGTAAGGTGGAACGTGAATTACCATTTTACATTATTAAGTATGCAGATATTTCTTCCTCCCCACTAACAGTAGAAGCTGAACTTTGCACACTGTAAATCTTCGTTTTATCAGTCGGATTAAACTTAGCCTTATTTTCAGGATCTTCGTCTATTTTAGCCAACAAACTTTTGATCTTAGTCGGTTCTTCATTGTTACTAAACAGGCGTTCAAGAAGTCTCTTTTGTAATGCAAGTGGAATAAGGATTTTATTATTTCCAACTAACAAGCCTCACAAAAAAACAGTTCTACATATTTGAGAAATTGTATAGTTTTTCACCAAGTCCGCAATATATATTTCATTGTCAAATGGTTCCGGAAAATACGTTATGCACTGCTTCTAAAGCGGGTATGGGATATTATTTTTATTTTACTTTATTTTAAGAACCGTTGAACTCGTAATTATAAGTACTTTAATTGTTTCAGAGTAAATATTGGCCTAAAATTAATGTGTCAAAAGTTATTGAACATCAGATGTGATTTTTTTTCAACTTAAAATAATAATAATAAAAAAATTAACATGATAATAATAATAAACCTAAATACTTGTATATAGATTGATTTGCTTACCAGCCGCGCGAAGTAATACCTAGTGGTCGAAGTGTGTAGGGTGTGGTTTAGTAATGTAGGCATTACAGCAATCAGGTTGGGAAATCATGCTGGTAGCTCGGGGTACTGGTATTTTTGAAGATTACATATCCTTTGGCGCAACCAGAAATCAATTGTATTTTGTGTAGGTTATTTTTAATAACTTTAAAAGTCATCTGCGGATTCCGGTGAAAATCTAATAGCCGCGATTCGGCTTGAAGGCGGATTATCTGAGAAAAATTCAAATCAATAGCACTATACGTTCGTGACTTATTACATACATATTCACACATATACACATACACGTCCATACACAACATTCTCAAACTGTCGAACTGTCTAAAACCATTATATACACCTTGAAACGTAAACATATCAAACATTTTCATTTTCGATTTTCGGAGTGCTTTTCCCTATCAGGAAGTTAATAATACTCGTAATCGAAAAATATTGTATTTAGATATACGAGATTTGTTGGTTGGTTTCAACTAAATAACTCGGGAACAACCTTTATACACCTACCCAGCTCATTATTTAAAAAATATATTTAAAAATATATAGATATATGTATATATACATAGACCTACACGTATATAATTAAGTATATTCATTAATCCATGTACATCAAAGAAATATCCCAAATTTCTGTCACTCGTTGATAAGAACCTACATCCCAATGGAATTGAAAATAACTGCCTTAATTTTTCACTGGTTAATTTCTGAGTTGATTATGAAATCAGCTTCACCAAAATGCTCAAAACTCATTTAAATTCCTTAAACTTCATCAAATATCTCGGAATAACTTAATTACTAAATAAAATTATAAGCACTTCCTATTATTCAATTATGTATATTGAAGTAAGTCACTACCTTATTCTAATTTATGAAATAATTTTTTATTGCTCAAATCTGAGCATATCTAAGCATTTTAAAGAAAATGTTGGCCTTTAGTTTGAGTTGATGTCATTATGGGGTCAACTTTATATATTAAAAAGGCGGATTTTGCTCCTTAACGTTTTGTTAAACACTCCCTGCAATATAACAATCAATTGTAAATTGTGTGCCTGTTCAGGCTCACAGAAAGGACACATAAGTACGGGCAGGATCATGAGCAACCCCAGTGCCTTATTCGCCAAATATAACACAAAAAAAACCCTCCGGGAAGCGAATGCCACAACTCGAACGCACAAAGTACAATCAAAGTTCACAGATACTACATCGTAGTCGTGTTGGGGTGGCAGTTTACACCATTTCACTTTTCACCAAGATGAAATGAAATCACAAAAACAACGAGTTCTTCCTTCATGTCAAATTAAAGTAACAACAAAAAGAATATGAAAAAAAAACAACGGAAATTCTCTTACTGCCGGTGTCCTGTAGATATACATAAATACCCCCGCGGTACCAGTTCCGAGGACAAAACTTGACAAAGGCACGAACAAATTCCCCATTTCATTTTGCAATAATTTTAAACAGGGGTGATTGAGGCAACACCAGTCTTTTCAGTTATAACCGAATGGTGAGGGCGAGTGTTTCAAGTAGATGGTAAAGTGATTTAAATGCGTCCTTAATGGGATAAAATTGTCTGATTTGTGGTTGGTAAAATGAATGAATGGTTAAATGCTTGGCTCAGTGGTACATTAAGTGCGAGTGTATTTTCACGTTTGAAATGGTGCCGGTAAATAAGTCAATTCATTTTCGTCTGCCACATTGGGGTGGTGGTGATCATTTCATAACAAGGGCTACAAATCCAAACGTTAAGAAATTTTAAAAGGGATGCAAAGGAGGAAATTCACTTCAATGCATATGAACTATTATATAGATTTCCACATTATTAGAGCAATTGTTTTAGGAAATCAAATGATTAATTTAATAAGGAAGTAACTATTTCTGCTCCCTAAATTTAATGTTTGATTTATGTTCAATGTGCACACATTATATGTACGAGTATGTATGCACTTTCTATGAAAACGTATTATATTATGTAATGAAGCTGAAAATAATTTGAAGATTATCAGCATCTTTGCTTGTTTGCATGTATGTGAGTACATGTGTACGTACAGTTTCTTTGTATTATACTACTCCTTAACGACATGTTCGTCCATTGTTACATTAAGGCTTTTTTACGGTCTTAAGGATTTAGCTTTGACATATTGAAAAAAAAGTAGCTATCATTTTATTTTACTGGGGAAAATCAACAATTGCACGATCATTTTGTTTTTACTTTTCCACAGTTTTATTTACTATATTTACTGAACTTCAATTTCTTAGCTGCATATTAAAAAAAATCATAACACTAAATTGCTAGAAAAATAAAGCAGGTAAGCTAAAGAATTCGTTTAATTACATCGGAGGATCTACTGGCAAGATATCTATTATGACATAGCTCGAGTTTATGTTGATGACGTATGACTAGCGTATGTGTGCTTCTGACGTTTCTGCAGCTACTGAGGCTTCTGCTGTTGCTTTTCTTATTTTGTAGAATTGTTATAAAAATACATATTTCCGCCCATTCCTCCTATTGCAACATGTGATTGACGATTAGCGACGGTCTGGCCCGAGTAGTTCTCCATGCCATGAATCGTGAGCAATAAAATACTTATGCTTATGTACGTGTTCCGCAATTTCATCATCATTTGGGCATTCGGGGCCATATGGTGAGCTGTCGTGCCCACAACGGCGGAGATAGATAGCTGTGATAACCACCGTGGCTAGGCAGGAATTGTGTAAGGCTGTAGTTGCAGTCTCTTCTATTTACCCAGTCATAGATTGCTGGTATGAGTTTGTATGTCCATTTGCCTTTCATTGTATTATCCCAGCAAGCTTGCCACATATCTATCGGCACTGCCTTTTCTTCCATTTTTGATCTCTTTATTCCATTGACATCGTGTTGGTATAAGGCACTTCTGGAAGTTGGCGAACTATAATATATAGTTTTTCGACTGGATATGAGGACGGCTTCTGTTTTATAGTCGTCTAGTTCTGGCTGCAGATAGCCAATCCTTTATCCAGACAATTGCTTCATTCAACGTACGTTTACCTACTGTAACGATGCCTATGTAATCGGCGAATACAATTACTGTCACCCCCCCAAGACAACGCCAATCGTAGAACTCTGACATATATAATGTTTCACAATGAATGCCCTATGACCGATCTCTGTGGAACCCCGGAAGTGATTTTGTAGTATTTTTTAACTTCATCTGTATTCCGTGCTATATCTTAACTTCCTGTTTTTAAATTAGCTTGTCACTATACACAACAAGTAATATGGTTTATCTAACCTGGCGAGTGGTCTTCTAATGTATAACTAGTTCGCCGAGTTAAAAAAATTTTTTAGTGTCGAGCGTTATTACTGCACAGTACTCCGTTGCGCCGTAGAGCCATCATTCCATTTCGATGGCGCCTTTTGAGATATCAACTACTGCATCAACGGTAGATGCCATTTTTCTAATACCGAATTGACAGTCTGAGTGGGTTCCGAGTAATCTATTGTAGATTATCTTCTCGAGGATTTTTCCCATGGTATTGGGCGATATGACGATGGTTCTCCAGGAGACTTCTTGGACCAAATGTTACATTCTCCACTTTTCGGGAAACGTTTCTTCTTCGAGGCACTTCTGCATCGTTATCATAAACAAGTCTGTCACATATTGGGCGATATGACAATGGTTCTCAAAGAGGCTTGTTGGCAGCTTCCTGGTAGCAGGACCAAATGTTGCATTTTCCACTTTTCAGGAAACGTTCCTTCTTCGAGGCACTTCTGCATCGTCATCATAAACAAGTCTGGCCTCTTTTTTATAGCAGCTGTTATTGCTTTTTTTTCGGGAAGTCATCAGGTACGAGTGCCTTGTCCTCGCTCTTCTTGTTGCATGCGAAGAGCAGCTCCTAATGGGTAATTAATGGAATGTCCACTGCACTGACTTCTCTTACGATATTGCACATAGTAGCTGGTGTTTGTGAGAAAATATGTTTTACTATGGATTTCAGCATTATTGGACATGGAGAGGTTCTGTAGCCCATCAGTTTGGTCATTACCATTCTGTGTTCCGAACTACATGAGTTGATGTCGGCCCTTTCACAAAGGCGATTTTGATCTCCTTGATATGCCTCTATTTAAATTGTCAAAAGTCAAATGTGTCAAGGTATTATTGTAAATCTGGTCTCTTTCTCGAACGTTGGACCTTGCGTCTGTCTTGTATGCATCTTGCCCAAAATGTTAGTTAGTTTAGTTTTAAATGCATTTTATTTTCTTAATCACTAACTCTTACATACTAACAAAAAATGCTTAAATGCTAGCTTAACATTACTTAAAAATCTTATATTAACTTACTGGCCCCACACAGGCACTCTAAGCTACTCTAAATTCTTATAACTATGTCTTTCGACTTTATTTACATTTTCTTTACAAATATTTACTTACTATACTTAAAGCTAAGAAAAAAAATTGCTAACAAAAACTTAATATATGGACATAATTTTTTATTTTTTATTAAAACTTAATATCTAACTTAAAATAAACCTTAGCCTACCTAACCTACATACACAATACACACATATATACATTATACACAATTATATACATATATTAGTATATATCTTTGTATATACTAATAAATGTATATATTTCTTAGATGCTAACCTAAACCTATGTAAGCTGGCCATCGCTATTCACAGAGAAAACAGATTGGTCAGGCTGGTCCGTAATTGACGGAAACGACGACGACACATATTCTCCATCATTCAAACACCAGAAATTCTGGTGCTGCCGAACGATATCCCTCTTATCGCGATTCCCCACCGCTCTACCGAACCTGAGACGATCCACACTGCCGTGTGCGACGTCTCTGTTGTAGTTGAGTCGCCTGTCCCCAGATGTCCGAGCGACATGGAAGATTAACGGGATCGCTGATCTATCCTGGATCAACCCTGTCTGATCAAGGTAGAGGAATCCTTCCGGTGGAACGAAGCCGTCAGAGCGCACATTCTCGTGGTAAAGGTAATTGGGGTAGTAAGCCCCAGATATCAGGTTATTCGCCGAGGTCATTGCTCTTGCATGTGCTTTCGAGTCAGCTTAATTACGAAGTTGTCCACTCGTATTAGGTTCGCCCTATTGTAAAAGACCTCATTGGGATAAAATTGTTTGTACTCCGACTCTGGTGTTCTGTACAAGCGAAGGCAAGCCCTCTCAAACACCCGAATCTTTTCCATTAAGCTTGCTCGTACATTGAACCACACGGGACGCCCAAATACCAGCATGTGCCTGATAAGGGCCATGTAACAGATTACCTTTACCCTCGCATCGACTTGGCTGCTATAAAACAGTCTCTTTGTAAGGGAAAAAGCACCTTTAGCTCTGGCCAGAGCAGCATCTACATTTTTGCCAAAATACAGAAACTGATCTAGCCAGATTCCAAGGTATCTGACTACATTTCGACAGGCAAGTGGCTGCCCGTGTTGTCCAATGATCGAGAACTTATGCCAATTTTTTCTGGTATCCCTAGAGGCTCCAGACAACGTCGTCCTAAAGAGAATGGTTTCCTTCTTCTGAAAGTTGATTTTCAACTTCCAATCATCGCAAAATCGTCTTATCTTATCGAAGTCACGCTGCAAGAGAGTGTTAATGACCTCGATTTTTGGACCTGTTCTGTACGCTACCAAATCGTCTGCGTACGCAATGGTATGGGGAAGTGAACCTATCAAGTCGCTTGTATAAATGTTGAATAGGATCGGCGAATTGACCGCGCCTTGCTGAAGACCATTTTTAATTTGAAATATTCCAACAGAAGTCACATCACCATTTATCACGATGAACTGTCTGTTGGTTAGCATATTATAAAGAATGTACAAGAGTGGTTTACTGATACCCAGCCTAGTCAGCTTATAGAAAAGACCCTCTAACCATACGGTGTCGAAGGCCTTCTCCAAGTCAACAAGGCAGGCACCAGTGCACTGTTTCTTGCCTTTGTTCCATTGGATATCGGACACCAGTTTAGTCGCGGCATGTGAGATATCATGTCCCGCCTTAAAATCGAATTGATTATCCGGAACTATATGTTTGTCCTCAACCCACCTAGACAGAGCTCTATTGATTACCTTTTTTAAAAACCTTACTGATATTCGGAAGGAGACTTATCGACCGGAGATTCGCCGGATTGGATATATCCTTCCCCTTTTTGGGGATAAGTTGAACCACCCTTTCTCGAAATGTCTTTATAACAAGGTGATGTTACTGGTAGAACATACGTGCGTAAATGCATCGCATGCAGTGGTGATGGTATTTGTGAGGCGATGTGCGAGGGTCTCCGCTGTTGCACTTATAATCATCTTTTCGAATGTTTCCTTATCGAAAGTTCTGTCATTCCATTTTGGGTACGACTTGGTTAGACTTTGGTCGCTTGTGTCTTAGAAAACATAGCATCCACGTATCCACATTGCCGCTTGTTTTGCCTTATCACAGATGCATTTAGTGTTCTCGTAGGGGCATTTATGAGGTTCAGTTATCTTGATAACGTCCGCCCTTTAATATCTCACTTAACACTGAAGTGGTTATAACTTATAACGCCTCAGCATGTGTTAAGTTTTTTTTCTGGAAAATGAGATATTGAGAGAAAGAAAGATTTTTAGGCTCAGTGGTTATTTCGCTCCATGGGTGCCATCCAACATTTAATGGGGAGACTAAATTCTTGGTGGAAGTTGGTTTGTTGTTGATTTCTAGTCGACCACTCATCTTAAAACCACGCCCTGCACACAAAAACCGCTCTCCCCGCGGTACTCCCTTGAGGTATTACTTCGCGGGGCTGGTCAGGAACTGTGCTAACCCCTGGATCATTTGTCGTCATTTGGACAATTTAGACACAGGGAAGGATTATCGTGTCCAAAGTGGTATAGATATTTACGGTACACCCAGTGACCGGACAGGAACTGTGTGAGGCGGTATTGCAGTTCCCATGTGTCCGGTTTACCCACACTTCTATAGACGGAATTAACTTATAGGTCCATCGGCCTTTTGTGCTGTTGTGCCATCTGTTTTGCGACCTAATTTTTGAGGTCGTCCTTTCTTCCCGTTAATCCTTTTTATCTAATGCATTTCTACGTGGCGGTTTGACGCAATTTCGTTGTATACCCTAAAAATCTCATCCGCGAGTAGGTCGATGGGTACCATTCCAGCTATAACATATGCTGCTTCATCCGATATCGTTCGAAAGCCTCATATTGTCTTTAAGGCGCATAGTCTGTATGCGGACGATAGTTTTTTCTCAGCATCCTGTCTGACTAGTGCCGTGGCCCAAACTGGGGTGGCGTAAAGCAGAATCGAGCAGGAGCGGATCACGCTTGAAAATAACAACCTTCTAGTGTAACCAGGTTCACCGATATCTAGTAAAAATCGTGATTTTTGGTTTCCTACCCGGAAGGTTGAGTATTCCACGCAACGTATTCCAGGCTTAAGACTGGTTATTCAAATCGCCTCAGGTTTGTGGTCAGCAAGTTCAAGTCCAGCTGAACATAGCCAATCCTGTATTTACGCAATAGCAGCATTTGTAGCAGATTCTACTTCGTGAATATGTTTTGCCACAGTAACAATAGCAATGTCATCAGCGAAACCTATTGTGTGAACTCCTCGTGGCAGCGCCATTCGCAGTACTCCGTCGTACATAATATTCCACAATAATGGACCTAGTACTGATCCCTGTGATACTCCTGCAGAGACACTGTACTATTTGATACCATCTTCTGTTCGGTATGGAAGCTGCCAATTGTGGAGGTAGCTTCTTACTATCTTAAGTAAATAGCGTGGTGTATCCATTCTAAATAGAAAGTGTTCTTGTTATAGATAACACCCTTAACATTAAGTGTTACCCTTCTATCGCTTTAGTCGCAATGTCTACTACCGCTTTTATGGTATCAATGGTAGACCGCGATTTTCAAAATCCGAATTGGCGATTTGATAAAGCTCATTCCTCAGCTACTGACGATAGCCTTCCGTAAATGATACGTTCCAGAATCTTTCCAGGGTATCTAGAAGACATATTGGCCGATATGAAGATGGTTCACCTGGTGGCTTATTTCTCTTTGGCACGAGTATGAAATGCTCTTTTTTCCATTGGTCAGGAAAATACATTCCTTTAGATATCTCTGGTATGTTGTTATGAACACGTCTGGTCTTTTTTTCGTTTGCTGCCTTATTTGGAATTCCGTCGGGTCCAGGCACCTTATTATCGTATATTTTTCTGCATGCCTTGCTCAGTTCGTCCGATCCTCGATATAATGAGTAAGACGTAGTCTTTGTGGGAACAGGTGCATTCTCTGACGAGCATATAGACACGTTGCGCTAAGTGTCTTAGCGATTATTTTGGGTATTGATGCATCGCATGCTGTACGAGTAGTAACTATACGTGTAAGCTGACACGCCAAATTCTATGCTGTTCTATTCTCGATCAGATTGCTACTATTAATTATTTCTTCAAACGTATCCTTTTCAAAGAGTGTGTTTAGGACCTGTAAGCACACGTTATTTCGTTTGTTTTCTGTGCTCTATGTGTATCAGTATCGCCTGGTGGTCAAATGCGTGTATTCCTCGCTGACTTTCCATTTTGTTTTTGGCAGGAGGGAGTTGCTACGGAAAGTAATTTTGACAATAGAGTCAACCCACGCCGTACGGTAGGTGTTTCACCTGCCAACGTTTGCGATACCCACTCCCAAAAACGTGAGTGCTTCCAGTAAAGAATAGCTTCTGGGGTTGGTATACCTGCTGCCCCACTCAGTTGTCAATGCATCCCCTCTTATAACAATTAAACATCTTCCACGTGCATCTTCAGCAAGGTTATCTAGCATTTCCTCAAATTCACCTTTTGTCCAGCATGGTCATGCATAACGGCTATAGAAATGTACGCCATTGATTTTTGCTCGGACAAAACCATGTCCATGTGTGTAGGTTTCTTGGAATGAATATTTGCCGAACGTCCATATTGCAGCCAGCTTTGTTTGATCGCAGATACATACGTTGCTGTCGAGGGTTTTATATGGTTCGCTGACCATGATTATGTCCGCTCTCTCATCTTTAGGTGTCTGTCCCAAGTGGTAGTGTATTGGTTTCCCAATCGGACGGTTCGGGGTTCAATACCACCCGTGACCGAAAGACATTCCTTTTTTCAGGCAATTAAAATCTCGTGAGATAAATGGTTGCCTAAAATACAACAACAAGTCACTTTACACTAGCAACGTAGCCTCCCCCATTAAATTTTGGATGCCACCATGGAGCGCAATAACCACAAACAATGTATGATGTTCATGGGTGTCTTCTGGTCATATCTTCCTTCAAAATCCGCCATCTACTGCTGCTGGCTACGTATTTTGCGTCTCTTTCTTGTACAACATTCAAAAGGGGTGCTTGTTGCACTCCTTTGCAATATGTTCTTCTGATCCGCATCTTCTGCATAATTTTGAGCGGTCTTCCTTGTTCTTGCATTGATTGATGTGACCAAATTCCAGGCATATGAAACACTTTTTTAGCAGTACCATTTCAGGGATTCGGAAAATGACCCAGCCAATTTTTATTCGTCCGGCATCTAGCGGCTTTTAGCATCTTTCGTGGTGAGAGTTATTAGCGCCGATTGGGTGTCACCAAACGCCTTTCGCAAACATAGTACGTCTTCTTGCGATACTCCTTCCAATCCAAATTGCGACTTAATTGCTGAGCTTATATCCTCCTTGGTGGTTACTTCATCGACATCTTTTAGTTCGACAGTAACATGGTGGGTCAGAGCCTTTATATTCGCTGGGGATCCTATTGCTTGGCTTATAGCGCTTTTGAACTCGACTGTTTTTATGCCCGTCTCCTTGGGCTGAAATTAGTGAGCAACTTTCCGAGTCCTTTTGATCCTTGATACGGCTTCCAATGTGGTTGCCTTTAGGTACCCAAAATAGAATTTTTATAAATGATAGTTTTACTAGCTTCACTAGGGCATTATTTATGAAAGCTAGAAAACTTAAAACTGAAAAAAATTATAAATACGTACTTATAGTATCAGAACTCGCAAATTTTATTGAGAAAAGTTGATAAAGGAAGGTTTGTTGCTTTAAGATCGTTTGATTTGGAGGGTCTTTAATACTTGTGTCTAATTATTTTTTATTAAAAACATACATTTTATGTTAAATAATTTAAATAGCCTCGATCAATTACGCAACAAACACCTTTCTTCAACAATTTACGATATCAACGATTCTAATACTATAAATGATTCCTTGTTCGTTGTTCACCATAATATTCGTAGTATGCGACAAAATTTTGATGTGCTGGTATGTTACGTTGAAGCTCTTGTTACTTTACCGGATCTTATTTCTGTTACAGAGATCTGGATATTTACTTCCGAAAAAGATGAATACTATATTCTGGGCTATAATTTTTTTCCATATCCAAATGATAACTATTCCGCTGGCAGAATTTGTTAACCTTTTGTATTATGAGAGAGGAGCTAATATCATCATGTTAGATGATTTTAATATCAATATTTTAAATTTAAACTCGTTATCTGATTCTTACTTAAATACTATCACTGAACATGTTTTCGGCAGGTATTCAAAAGTACCTCTCAGAATTGTGTGGGCATAAATTTTTATCTAGGCCTGCCATCCTTTTGTTTTGTAATGCAAAAAATTAAAATCAGAATAGGTTTGTAAATATGCCAAAAATTTGCAAAATAAAAAATAGCTCTGAATATAACTGACGTTTTAGCCCATTTATTTCATCTTAGCGTTAAAACGTTAAACTTTATTAACTCACTTAAATATGCTATTTTTTGCCCTTATTCAAAAGGGCAGCCGAAATGGCAAAACTAACTATAGACCAACTTCATTATTGTCTTCTTTTTCCAAGATTTTTGAAAAAGCTATTAAAAGAAGGATGCTAAATTTTCTCAACAAAATTAATTTTTTAAACAGCAGCAATATGGCTTCCCCTTTTATTAACAAAGGTTTAGATGAAAAGAAATATTGCGCTGGTCTTTTTGTCAATATTACTAAAGCGTTCGATATGGTTAACCACACCATTCTTTTGGAAAAATTACAAACCGCAGGCTTTCGCAGTTTTGTGTCTAGCTGGCTGACTTCCTATCTCAAAAATATAACAATGGCAGTAAAAGTCGGACAATCTTTAAGTGACACGAAAGATGTAAAATAAAAAAATAAAAAATTAAACTGAATTGTAATGTATTTTGCATTTAATATGTTAATTAAGTTTAATATGTTAAAAAAAAAAAATTAAAAAACTGTTTTGAAATAGATCATGTTGAAATACGGCTAGTCTTATCTCATTAATGGTCGAAACCATATATAAGAAACTACACAAAATATATGTTGTTTAGTTACTATTAAACATAAAAAATTAAACGGAACAGAGTTTGTGCGCTAGAATTAATGCAATAATTTCTGCATAATTACAACTTTTTTTTAGTTGCATCATCATGATTATCATCCATCAGCCCTTTGTGTCCACTGCTGAACATAGACCTGCTCTAAATGTTTTCCCTGGCTTTTTTCTGGAGCCAAATTTATCCAGTTGTCTGCAGCAATCCTCTTGATGTCGTCACTCCGACGGGTAGATGGTGTCTCTGTTCCTTCTGTCGACTCTCGGTATCTATTCTAGTAGTCTCTCAGTTCACCTGTAATTTCTTATGCGTGCCATGTGCCTGGCCCACATCCTGTTCATATATGTTCCGCTTTCGATTTCGAATCTTTGGTTGTCGATTGGTCGATTCTTATTTCGTGGCCGAGGTAGATATGTATACACATGCACTTGCTCTACTTTACCTCCTTCGTCAGTTTCTAGGCTGATTGCCAGCCACAAGTTTGTAATGAATTTGGTCCGAAACAAGTCCGAAACTTTTTACTGTTTGCTTCAATTCTTTCGACATTTACTGCCCATCATTTAAACTGTCAATTATTATAATGGTGTAGTGAGCCAAACTTAGATGGTTCAGATATTCTCCATTTATATTTATACCTTTGTTGTCCCAGTTCAATATTTTGAGCGCGCATACCAATAGATATACTACTTCGCGTCTTCAAGCAAGGCATCTCGTTTGCCTTCGCTGACGATATGGCGATTGTGATCAGTCACAGGTCATTGGATACGGAGACGAAAATAATGCAGGAGGAGCTCGATGATGTAGTAAAATGATGCCACAACAACAGCTTGATTATTATCATCCATGGCATGATGCACATCCACAATTTAAACCAACGCAGAGTAAAATATATTTAAGAAACGATGCCTGTCCGAACACTGCAAGCAACGCTATTGAATAAGTTGAAAGCTTCCAATATCTTGGAGTTATTATTGACTGCCATTTTCTATAGACAAGCTGCGCAACGATCTGAATAAAGCTTTATATGCAGTAGTCCATTTGCGATACTATGGCACGTCTCCTGTTTTAAAACAAGTATACTATTCATTAGTTGAGTCGATATGATATACTTGCTTATGGCACGGCATCAATAACCCACATTAATACATTAATGAGCTACAAAGGTTACTACAAAGTTACTCACGGAGCGACGAAAGAACATTCAAATTTATTCACGTCGAGAAAATCTTCAAAATGACACTAAAACTAGAGTACTTCAACGATAACCGTTTCATTCGACCACTTGATCACGCAATCAACACCAGAAGACATGCCCAAAGTATACTTCAATTGCCCAGAAATTGCAATAGATTTAGTTAACGACAACTACAATACAGAGTTCCTTCAACAATCAACGAATTACCTCTAGAATTAGTAAATATAGAAAATTTTAAAATATAATAGAAAAATACACATAAAAAAGTTCTTATTAATCTAAAGTAGTAAGTTTTTTTTGTTCATTAAATCATTTTAATGTTTTTTTTTAATATTCAAATTGATCACTTTAAGCTTACGTCAAATATAAAACTTTTAAAACACAATCTTCTGCAGACAATTATAAAATTATAATTTATAAGAATTATAAGAGTAATTATATATTAATCATAAGAAATTATAAAAATTGGTAAGTACTTTTTAAATCTATCAATAAAAATCTAAACAATCAAACAATACGTAAAGAGTTTTGGGGATATTTTATAACCCTGCCTTATTCCTCTTTTACAGTCAACGTAAGGCAACAACAACCCAATTTATGGGAAGTCTCCCTCCACAGCGAATACAAAATTCCAGCTAAATGACATCATTCTATCCAACTTTTAAAAACAGCTGTAAGGTTAAGCGAACTGTAGTAAAACGGTTCGTATCATGGTGGAATGAGGAGCTAGAAGCTATTCGGAAAAGAGTGGGGAAGTTTTTCAACAAAGCCAAGCGCACCGGGACTTGGGAACAATATAAATCCCTTTTAACCGACTGCAACCAAGAGTTGCGGAGATCAAAGATAGCCACATGGCGTGCTTACTGCTAGAAAATAGAAGAGCGTCCTGCGGGAGCACGACTCCATAAAGCCATCTACCAAGATCAATCTAATTGTATGGGATTGTTAATCAAACCAGATGGCACAATCAAACGCGACCATGAGGAAACAATGAATACCTAGCTTCAGGTTCATTTCCCAGAGTCTTTTAGTATTAACACGTCTTATGGACAGTCAACGGGAGTTTCACTTCCAAGAAACCTCAGCGGAATCAATAGTTTATCCGGAAAACTCAGTTCGGATAAGGTTAAGTGGGCTATCAACTCATTTAAACCATCCAAGGCACCAGGCATAGACGAAATTTTTCCAGCCCTGCTACAAATAGGTCTGGACTTCCTTGTACCTACCCTAATAACCTAATTTAGGTTCAGCTTCAATTTAGGCTGCATACCACGCACTTGGAGGGAGGTCAACGTGGTGTTTATCCTCAAACCAGGCAACAAGCCCAGTTAACTACCTAAATCATTCCGTCCTATAAGCTTGACATCGTTTTATCTTAAAGCAATGGGAAGAATTATTGATGTCCATATCAGAGCAAGTTTAGAAAATATCTTGCCTCTGCACACGTGTTAGTAGGCCTATCAGAAAGGCAAGTCAACAGAAGGTCAGTTCAGTTTTTCGGTTTCTATGCATTTTTATTTATGTCACTTAAATTACTCTTACTTGCTAGGCAAAAAAACGCTTAAAAATTAGCTTAAAGAACTTAAAAATATCTTATTATAACTTACTGGCCGCATGCGGGCACTCTAAGTTCAACCTAACACTTAAACTATGTCTTTCGACGTATCTTACAGTCTAATTTTATTTGTATTTTAACATTAATTAATACTAAAACTAAAAAAAAATTTCTTAAAAAAAAACTTAGTTCCATGACCTTTTTTTATTTTATTATAAAAATTAAAACTAAAAAAAAAAACTAATACCTAAAAATAAATCTTAATCTACTTAACCTACTTACATCCAACACAAATATGGACATACATAAATATATATATATATAATATATAAATACATATATATTTTTGTTTTTTTTTTAAATTTTTTATTTTTATTTCTTTATTTTTTTTTTTTTACATATTTTTTTCTTTCTTAAAACTAACTTACTTCTATCTAAGACTATGTAAGCCGGCCATGGCTAAAAAAAAAAAATTAGGATGGGCACTTTGCTTCACATGAAGCTAACTATCACTGGAGGAGTTCGACGACGAAGCATCCTCCCCTTCAACAAGCCACCAAAAGTGTTGGTGCTGCCGAGCAACATCCCTCATGTCGCGACTCCCTTCCGCCCTACTGAACCGGAGACGCTCCGCACTGCCATGTGCGTCGTCTCTGTCGTAGTTGGGCCTGACAAGGGCCATGTAGCAGATTACCTTCACCCTCGCATCGAGTTGGCTGTTTTAAAACAGTCTCTTTGTAAGGGCAAAAGCACCCTTGGTTCTGGCCAGAGCAACATCTATATGTTTGTTAAAAAAACAGAAATTGATCTAGCCAGATCCCAAGGTATCTGACTATATTTCGACAAGCAAGTGGCTGTCCGTGTTGTCCGGTTATAGAAAACTTTCGCCAATTCTTTCTGGTATCCCCAGAGGCCCCAGACAAAGGCGTCCTAAACAGAATGGTTTCCGACTTCTGAAAGTTGATTTTCAACTTCCAGTCATCGCAATATCGCTTAATTTTGTCGAAGTCAGGTTGCAAAAGCATATTAATGACCTCAATCTTTGGACCCCATCTGTACGCGATTAAGTCGTCTGCATGGTGAAGTGAACCTATCAGATCACTCGTGTAAATGTTGAACAGGATCGGCGAATTCACCGCACCCTGTTGCAGACCGTTTTTAATGTTAAAAGTTCCAGCAGAAGACACATCGCCATTCTTCACGATGAACTGTCTACTGGAGAGCATATCAAAAGGAATATACAGCAGTGGTTTACTAATGCCCAACCTGTCCAGCTTGAAAAAGAGTCCCTCTAACCATACGGTATCGAAGGCCCTTTACAAGTCAACCAGTGCACTGTTACTTGCCTTTGTTCCATTGGATATCAGAAACCAGTTTAGACGCAGCATGAATGATATCATGTCCAACCTTGAAACCGAACTGATTATCCGGAACTATATGTTTGTCCTCAACCCGCTTAGTCAGGACTCTATTGATCACCTTCTCGAAAACCTTACTGATGTTTGGAAGAAGACTGATCGGGCGGAGATTCGCCGGATTGGAAGTATCTTTATCTCTTTTGGGGATGGGATGTACCACCGAAGTTTTCCAATGAGCTGGATAATGTACAGACATTCACAACAGGGTGGTATAAACGTTCACCGCTTCTAGAGGGAGATGTCGAAGCACAATGTTCGGTATTTCATCGGCTCCCGCTGATTTCTTACTTCTAAGTGATTCGAAGATCGTTTGGAGCTCTTCCTTCGAAATGAACGGGGGTAGTACCCTATCATTGGTGATGACATTATTTGCCATATTCTCGTCACTGAACTGGGTGAAACCCGAGCTCTCGAATCGCCAATTCACTATTTCATTTCGAAGGCAGAAATTGTGCACAAGGACTCGACCCTCCAGGTCGTGGTTCGGGCCAATAATGTCGTTCGCCTTGTACACTTCCTGGAAAGTCGCTCCAATAGCCTCTACCTTCTCCTGCGAATCCTCGATCACAAAGAAGTTGTCATCATCAACGGCCTCATTTGGATCGATGCCTGCTGCTATAAGTATGTTCTCGTTTTCCGTCGTTCGGGCGATTTTAAGGCACGAAAGGTCGTTTTGATCTTTTCTCCGAAATATTTTATTTATTTGCGAGAACATATTCGGGTTGCTGGTGTTTACAGCCCGAATTTTATTGTTCCAGTACAAACTTACGGAATTTCTGTAATTTTCCTTTATTACTGTTTGGAGGTTTTTAATCGACGCCTTCAGTGTCATGATCTCCGGGTTATGTCTATCAGTAAACCGTCTGTACAAGGTTTTTAGTCTTGACAGCAGTCTACTTTTATGTCGGTGCAGTGCGTCAATAGTTGCGTTGCGGAATAAGTCTTCTTCGTTAGTGTGTTGATACTGCGGTATCGTTTTGTCCATTGTTCGTTTAATTGTCTCGTCCATTAGTTTTAGATACCTGTCAATCTCCTCGTTTGACAGATTTCTGTTGGATGGTGGGTAGAACGAATTCGAGAAGAGTGCTCTAGTCAGTGTTCTGGTGAAGTGTGTCCAACGCACCCTACTATAATTGTAGGAATGCCTTTGGACAAACTCATCCAATTCCGCAGCTTCGTTCGGAACGGTTATTTCGGTACTGAGACCGCAATGGTCACTGTTATACACAAAAGTGCGTAGACAGTTTATGGTTTTTTGGTTTGTGCATGTCAAGTATATTCGTATGTCGAACAGCAGGAGATCCAAATAGGAGCCGTGTCTGGCAAACGACGGACTATCCGTCGCCTTAAGCCCGAGTCGATACATCACATATGCTGACCCTACCAATTGAATAGTGGGTTCCCTCTAGTATTTGGTGTATTATTTCCCCAATCACTACATTTGGGGTTGAAATCTCCACCGATAGTAAAATAATTGTCTTCCAATTCCAACCTCAGAAATCGAAAAAGTGTCTCGAGCTCTGAGATAAATAATTTGGATTGAGTAGCCTTAGGTGCATAGACAGACACCATGTACAACCACTTTCCACTACGGAGAGGGATACACACGATGCATGCTTCCAGCACCTGGAACCTACGTACTACACGACTGTATACTCTTTTAAACCGTATGCCTTTTCATCCGAAAATTGCAACGCCACCTCCGTGAATGGAGTTGGGTCGATTTCTCCGTACTATTTGGTATCTTCTGTGCCTCATTTTGTGTCTCTTGGTAAGCTTAGTTTCGCTAACCAAAAGCACATCAGGGGCTTGGTATTTAAGCAACTTAAATAGTGCGGCTCGTCGTTCGAGCCTAATCAGTGAATTCACATTCACAGCAAGGACCTTCAGGGTTTGCTCTGATACGTACGTACCCATTACGGCAAAAGGTGCGTTAGGCCATGCAGCAGCGCGTATACTTGATCCATCCACGCGGTCTGTTCAGTTAAGTGATGTTGTAGCTGAGCCATCTGCCCCTGGATAGAGAGCAAGATAGCTAGCATGTCAGGTACTGGTTCCGGTGCTCTGGGCGCTGGGGCCTGAGAAGCAACCTTCGCTTGCTGTACCGTATTTCCCCTACCTGCCGCCATTTGGGCGTAGGTAACATGGGGAGTAACGGCTGGAGTTTGCAAATGCACGGGTGGACGTTTCACTTCCACTTTCTGCTGCCGGGCCAGATTTATTTTTTGATGTACTGGAATTTGGGACAACCCCGATAATTTGCGGTGTGTCCCGTGTTCCTACATAAAACACAAGAGAGTTGGCTTTTTTCAGACGCTCCGTCCTTACCCAGAGCGCCTTCCTCGGACTTGTGGTGCTTTCCGCACTTCACGCATCGAGGCTGCATTTCACAGTTTAACACGGCGTGCTCGAACCTTTGGCAGCGAACACATTGTAAAATTATTTCGCTCCTCTTTAATTTCTCCCAATGTACAACCTGGTAGTCTAGGACTTTAATACTCCTTAGACCATCCAGATTGCTGGTGGGACTTAGCTGGACCAGGAAAATCGGCAGTTGCCGCTTCTCCTTTTTGGTTCTAGCCATGACGAATGGCTTGACCCCTACGAATTTGAGCCCTTCACACTCTTTCTCTTTCAGCAGTGCAAGGAGCTCCTCCGGTTCAGTCGACGATTCTAATCCCCTCAGCAGCATTGTTTGCAGCTTGTCCCCCTTTGGGGTGTAGGAGAAGAACTCCGTCGTAGAATCCTTCAGTAAATTTTTGATTTTATAGTAGCGCTCCATTGAATTGCAGTGGATCGTGTGCCTATCTTCATTTAATCTTTTAATAAAAAAATTATTGCCTATGGCTGACTTACATAGTTCGATTGTGTCCTTTAACTCCAATTTGTACGTGTTGATTGGTGGCACTTTCTGTTTGGTGGATTTCTGCTCTTGCTGTTATGTTTGTCTCTGCTGCTGTTGCTTTTGCTGATGTTGTTGTTGTGGTTGTTGTTGTTGCTGTTACCGTTGTTGCTTTTGATGTTGCGGCTTTTGCTGCTGTTGTGGCTTTTGTTGTTGCTGTTTTTTTTGTTTATGTTTTTGTTGAGTTCTTGTTCTTTCTAGTTCTTGTACAGGTGTCTGTAGTTTTTGTTTTTCCATTGGTTGTTTATGTTGTTGTTTTTGTGGAAGCTCCGCGTTTATAGTTTCTTGCTGCTGATGTCTCTGGAGTTGTTGCTGCTTCTCCATCTCCCTCCTTGCCACTTGCTTAGCTCTTATGGCCAGCACTTTTTCTTGTAGCTGTTTGATACTACTGCATAGGACTTCGACCTCTTCCTCTTCGTCATCTGACTCCGATGCAGCTAGGGATGCGAAGCAGTTGTCTGCTCCCTTGTATTGGCCTTCCCCTCCGTCAGGTACATGCGGACAGTCGTTATTGTCCGACTCTTTCCTCATTCGCTTTATTGCTACGCTTGCCGATATCAGCGCAGCCCTCTCCTTCACTCTGCCATGCAGCATTTCCAACGATGCTGAAATGGCGCTCTTATCGAGATTCCGAGTTGAAGTCGGCTTCAGCGTCCTTCTCCTCTTTGTGACGATGTCTGTTATTGTTGTTGTTTTTGTTTTTGAGTGGACTAGCTTAACGGTTTGATCATCAGATGATATCATACCATCTGCTGACCCCGCTATTGGGATGCGGACCGCTTGTTTCCACTCATCACACGATCGATCACACTTTCTTTTTATCAGTTGTCTATTGATTCAAACTTTTTTTTAAAAATAAAAATTCGATGTAATTTTTTCGGGAATCGAACCCACGACCCCTGCTTTGTCGGCCGACACCACTACTGTTGCGCCACCCAATCACTTGACCAAAATGTTTTTAATTGTTCTTTTATTGCTTTTACACTATTTTACTTGGAAAGAAGCCGAAACACGTCTGTCCCCTATCGAGGTCTATGAACGACTGAGTCAACAGAAGGTGCTCAGATGAAATGTTTGGCTGTTGTCAAGAGCGGACGGTTTTTATTGTCGTGGGGTGCATACATATTTCTCAGTTTACTTACACTTCTTAGTACTCTATAGAATAAATTGCCCTGTTTGCAAAAGTATATTAAACAATAAAGATGCAACAAAAATCATGTGCAGTGATTGTCACTTGTTATTCCACGGTTCATGTGTGAATGTTCAATTGGCTGATATTGAATACTACGCTGAAAATAATCTACCTCATCATTGCAAAGAATATTTGATTCTGCGTCGTTCTACAATGCAGAATCAACATATTAATCCTTCGGGCTTACACAACAAATCTTACAATTGTAATAAATCTTCACCAAAAATTACGAATATTTCTACGCCCAATGAGAATGCCTTTGTCGCTTTCCATCTAGATGAGCTACGCACTGAGTCTATCGTAAGCAGCAGTTCAGAATTCCTCACCAAAGTTGAACGCTTGAAGGAGGAAAATAAACCATTACGCATGTTGGTGGCTAGCTTAGAGAACAAGGTGAACTGCAGGGACCAGAAACAACTGGAGAATAATATAGAAATAGTTGGCGTACCGAACGTGAACAATTCTAACGCAAAGGAGAGTGCACAAGTCATTTTCGAGAGAGCATTGAGTGTGTCCGTGCCTGCAGATCAAATACAAAAATGCTTTGTCAAGCGGACCAACAACAACAACGCTGATGCTGCGCGAGGTGATATTCTTTGTGTTCACTTTGCTTCACCGGACCTCAAGAAGAAGATTATCCTAAAAAAGAGAGACGCGAAGAGCAAGGTGTGTTCTTCTCTGTTTATGGCGGGCGGTAAAACAAGTATTTTCATTAATGATAGCTTGACTAAATTCAACAGAATTACAACAAGGATTAAGTACCTATGGTACTTAATACGAAGGTTTCAAAATAGTGAGGTCGTCGTCATAAAATCTTTCAATGATTTAGTTGATGGCCCAGGGCGACAGGATGAATGAATTTTTAGATTTTGTGAACGATAGCCTCTCTACAAGAACCATAAGTAGTATTTAGTATAAACGTATGTTTAACTGTAATTCGCTTAACAAACCATTTTTAATTTTACAACAAAATGTGCGTAGTTTGCATAAAAATTTTGATTTGTTGGTTAGTAACCTTGCAGTTCTTTCAAACTCTCCTCCTCTTCCTCGTCCATACAGCTTCTACAGAAATCATTTGTAAAAGCGCCAAGCCTTCTTGGGTGCTTTCTCAGTGATGACACTTATTATGGTTGAGATGTTTCCTATTAAGAAAGATCAGACACTTAGAGCGATTCAGACCCAGCTTTGGCCAGATCTGTTTGGTCGCTAGACATGTTTGTCCAATAGTCCACCTAAGGTCGGTTCTTTTATTGGCATCCAGGTTTAATGTTAGTTTGCACGTAGCGATTGGTATACCTATGCTAACCTTTTTCGGTAGAATAGGTAGAGTGGTTCCAATCATCGGATCTACAGTTCTCTGGAATGTCTCAGTGGCACCCAACAAAGTTGAAGGTTCCTTAATCGCCAAAATTTCCGCCTGGAACACGCTACAGTTATTTGGAAGGCGGAAAGAGAGGCTCAGATAGGGCTAAAAAAAATTAATACTGTCTAGATATACCAACATTCTCGTCTTGATTATTTTTCGAAGACTTTGGAAAAAGAGGACAAGAATGAAATCGGTCTGTAATTAGAAATATCTGACTTGATTCCCTTTTTATATAGGGGGATAAGCAACGCACACTTCAAATATACTGGAAAGGTACCAGTCAGAATACAGGAATTGAAAAAAAGCTCACGACACCAACAATTGTGTAACCAATACGCTTAAGTTACGAATTTGAAATTCCATCAACTCCCTTTGAGTTTGAGTTTTTAAGAGAGTTTATGATTTTCAACAATTCAAGGCCTATAATTGGCTCAAAAAAGAAGCTTTTGGTATAATTTTCTTCGACATTTGTTACGCTGTAACACGTATTATCTTGATTAGTAAAATTATAATTCTCTCCAGTGGATGCAAAGTAGTTGCTAAATTTGTTGGCTACAGTTCAAAAAGTTCAAAATATCTTTTAGGTCAAGGTGACTTACTTCGCAATTGGCGAGTCAGAAAACTTAAAAAAAATCGACGTTTCCACGGCACATTTGTGTTTTTAAAATATTTTGCAAAATTTCATAATTTTAATATTAAATATTAAATAAATAATATTAAATTAATTTATAATATTATAAAGGGTCCGCCATCTAACGTTTTTTTTTTCAACTAGTGCTTATTTCGTGAATGGTAACACTTATCTCATGTCTGATTTGACAGATAATTAGTTTTATCCTTCCGGTTAATAATGGAAAATAATTTCATTCAAATGGCTGCCTAGGCTGGCCATGCAGTAGCCTACACGATCGGTCCAATTTTTAAGCACATTATCGATTGTGTGCAGCTGTATTTCACCAATGGCTTCACGAATATTGTGCTTTAAAGCGTCAATTGTCTCTGGCTTGTCGGCGTAACACTTATCTTTTACAGCACCCCACAAATAATAGTCCAACGGTCTCAAATCGCAGCTCCGAGGTGGCCAAACGACATCAGCTCTGCGGCTGATAATGCGATCTTCAAAAACAGGGCGCAAAACATCGAGTGTAGCTTCGGCTGTGTGGCACGTAGCGCCGTCTTGTTGAAACCAAATGTTGCCAATATCCTTCTCTTCAATTTTTGTGAACAAAAATTCGTTCAACATGGCCCGATAACGATCGCCATTGACTGTAACGGCCACTCCTTGCTCATTTTCGAAGAAAAATGGCCCAATTATACCTCTGGACCAAAATCCGCACCAAACAGTGACTCGTTTTGGGTGTATCGGCTTTTCAATGTATTCGTGCGGGTTTTCTGTGCCCCAAATGCGACAATTTTGCTTGTTTACATATCCGCCACGATCAAAATGAGCTTCATCTGAAAAGATTTTTTTTTTGGCAAAATCGGCATCTTCTCTAAGTCGATCGCAGGCCCACTTAGCGAAGCGTAGTTCAAGCGTATACACAACCATATTCAGCGGAAGGATAAATCTAATTATCTGTCAAATCAGACATGAGCTAAGTGTTACCATTCACGAAATAAGTACCAGTTGAAAAAAAAACGTTAGATGGAGGACCCTTTACAATATTATAAAATATGTATTTGTAATTGAAATTAAATTTAAATCAATGTTAAATTGCAGCACTCCAATATATTTTTATATATTCATGTACGGAAACATATATGTACATACATTTGCACAGATGTATGTACGTATGTCCACTCAAAGCAATATATATGGAGCTTAAAGGCACGTACATATTTGTTTTTTGACACAAGTCCCATGTCATTTATAAGAAATCGATCCTGGTCACCTTACAATGACTAAACATACATTGAAATTACCAAGAACGTAAAAATCCCCATTTATTGTGAACATTTAGCTAGTGTTCTCCATTATTCTTATCACGTTCATTTATCTCTACACACCCTATTTGTGATATTGGTTTTACATGGACATATGTATGTGTACAAGTGCCCATTAGTATGTACGAAATTACATACTTTTTCGTATGTTCGTACAAGTTCAAAGAGTCTTTAATTTGTAACAAAACTTTGTTTTAGTATTTTAACTATATCAATAATATATCTGCAGCTTCTATGTAGAAGCGCAAATCTAAAAGTGTTCACTTAATTTAAGTAACACTTTTCAGAGAGTTGACTTTTTCCTATTTTGGGTAACATTCACCCTTCTAAAAAAGCAAACATTCGCCTTTTTGACAGAATTTATAGCAGTAATTTCCCCAAACACCATGAACTGATGAGTGAGAATTTGTTCGAAAATGAAGTAATTTGTCACTTATCCGTAAGCGTCTTTAACCCCTGTGGGAATTCACATTAAAACATTTTCGTTAGGGGTTGAAAAGTTAGAAAGGTCATGGCAACCAATTTATTCGACAATCCTTAAGCAATGTTAATGTAACTAATTAACAATATACAATACTTTCTTCCAAGTATAGTAGGTTTTCAAATATATATGATATATGAATGTGCACTCCATCAATGCTGTTATTATTAGATCGAATCGGAAAAAATCTATGTTGATGCTCTTACTCTTGCGTATCTATAATTTTCCTACAATAGTCGTCTTTGTTTGAGCACTTTCCTTTCATTGAGCGCGTGTGTATGAATTATTAGATTTGCGGTTACTATACGGCTATTATGAGTAGTAGTAAGCATCGTGGTGTGCAATAGATTATTGACCTTAATAACTACAGAATTTCGTTTTCAAATAAATACAGCACTCTGACTATTAACCAAAACATTCATGAAACTATCAGTTCTTGTGTATTCTAATGAATTTATAATTTAAAAAAAAACACGTTACTATGTACGTAACTAAGTATTTTTGAAGGGTTTGAAGGAAAAAATAACGGAAACGTATAGTGGATCATTTGTTTTTATTTTCGTAAATAATATATTATATTTTGAAAGTAGTCTAATCGAGGTGGCTGTCATCAGTAGCAGCATTGTGCAGACGATCTCTACACTAAATACAGCTCGTTCTGTTGAAAGCCGCAGAGAAATCTTCTTCCCGAATGTTTCGTAGAACCCTCGTCACATTTCCTTGCATAGCCTCTACGTCTCCAAAAGCTTGTCCGGAGTCAGTTCCGGCGAGTATGGTGGGTGATTGATCACAGAAATTAATTTTATTTGCAAAAAACTGAACCAATAACGACAAATGCGCAGGAGAATTATCGTAAAACAAATATATTTGCACGTGTGATGGTTTTTAAACCGTAAATACCATTCAAATATTTTGCTTCGGCTCACAGCTTCAACACCATACGCAGTTTTCAAGAATTGAAATCCTTCTGTGGTGATTTTATCCAATATAAACCAAATTTAATGTCAGCACTTAGTTTTATTTTAAACACGCGTGAAACAACAAAACAGATACAAGCACTTCAAACGAGTACTTTCGGCTACAGCAACTTAGTTTCATTGGCACAATAGAGTACCGCCACATAACTGCAGATGGCATGACTTTCGACGTTTCTGGAAGACCAAACGAATGCTTCTCGACATCTCTAAGAGGTCAGCAACTTTCCTGCTGTCCCTCAGTAGAAAAGAATGCAGGCTGGTTAATGGCGTCGTACGCGGCACAACGCTTTTGCTAGGCACTTAAGTGTGCTGGACATAAGTGATATAACATTCTGGGACGTTTGCTGTGAAAGTGATGACGGTACCGCAGAGCAATTATACGTGTAACACATTTCAACTTTAAATAAAGGAAAAAGAAGCTCATAACACTGTTTAAAATTCCATTTGTATATATATATACATATATGAATGTATCTCTAGGAACTCCATTAAACGATTTTTCCATATCACTAAAGATGATTTGTAAATCAACATTTAGATCTAAAATTTTCGATTTTCATCTTTATTTGGGAAGGTAACTATTATACATATCTCACGTTTATTATATTATTAATAAGACCTCGTTTATTTCGACTTTAGTAAAATCGGCTCCTTTCTTCCCATCAATTTCACTGTTTATTTACTTACCTCACTTTTAAAAACAACTTTTCTATGTTCCTTAAGCTTCCATTTTATCATTCCTCCACCAAATTTATTTATGAATGCGAAGTCGTACTTCTGAAACATTGAACAGATCGTTGATAGAAACTTTTTTCTTGTAGTTACTCCACCTAACTCATGCGAAAACCCTTTCACGTGACTAATGAAATTTCGAAACATTGGATTGGAACTGGAACAAAGAAGCCTTCGTATCCTTAGTTCAAATCCCCAATGCGTCCGTTCAAATTCTTCCCTGATAAAAATCATCTTATTCCTCATTACTATCAGGGATGGATTTTTTATGTACTTGTAAATAGAACAGAATATACTCGTACCTAATAAAAAGGATAAAGTTAAAAACTAGAAATAACTTTTCCGAACTTACGTGTTCTTGAAAAATTTCATTTAAAAGAAATGTTAGTTGAAAAATGACATTGGAACATCAGGTAACACCATACTAAAATTCATTGCGTGTATACTTCCCAAGGTGAAATGATTTCATCCCTTCTGTGGACTATAATTTTTAAGTCAATATTTTTGCTCATATCGGTTCATATTGCTACTTTTAAACACTGTTACTCTTTACAGTTGTAATCTTAAAGTTCAAACTGAATAAGTTGCACTCTGTGTATTAGTGATAAACCCAGAAAAAAACGTTCCTTGTCCTCCCTACCTCCTTCTTTACATATATATCGTACTAAGCAGTTAAATTAATTGAAGGCTCAATTTCGCACACCTGCAGACGCATATTGGGGAAAAACTAGGAACGCAACTCCAAAACTTTATAATGGATGTTGGCGGAGGTTTTCAGATAAATCTTAATTTACATAGGCAATTCATGCATATTGGGAAACTAGTAACCTAACCTAATAACAAGTTGATAACAAAATTACATACGTAGTTGTAATGAAGCACATTGGCCTAATTAAGTGATGTTTAATCAGAATACATCATAAACATATCAACAGATGGATCATTGAAAGAACCTAAACAGATTAAATTGATTGAGGTAAAAAAAAACTACGTGGAACGATAATGATAGGTAGTGTTGTTCCAACAGATGCTGCAATAACAATGTTTTGCTGTAATAATGAAATAAAAAAAAAGTTCAAGACGCGCTGTGAGGATTATATATAATTATAAACTAACCAAATCAATAAGAATAAAAGCCCACAATAAATTGCTTCAGAACAGCGTTCTTTTAGAATAAAGAAAGTGGTCACCCATTTCTACTTCAATTGGAGCATAAAATAGAAAAATTGAAACATCATGTGATTAAACGACATAATGTCTTTTCCAATTGATTACAACATCCGGGGTACCAAAGATGATCCTGAAAGTTATTTTGTATTTTCTGTCTGTTAAAATATTTAGTCATACTTCTGCACAAGAAAGAGTTGTATCTGTGCTAAGAAGTAAAACAGAAGCACTATATCTTTGCAGGAAAAGAAAATGTAAAAGTTCTTCACTCGTCGCCAGTGGAATGACAAACCCACGGCAGAGAGAAATAAAAATATCTTATTAGGGATTTCGTTTAGCAGAATCACGGCATAAAGAACCACATCTGGAAACACCTTTAAAAATAACTAAGACGTTGGTAGAATGTTCTCTTCAACATGGTTTGGCGATCTTCCATGAGGATTTATAACAAAAACTGTGCAAATATTCAATCAGTGAATGCAATGGTGCTCAAAGCACCATTATATAGCTCTTCTTATAAAAGTTGGCTATACATCCTTCAGAATAATTGAGATATCAAACAGCTGCTTCACAATACTATGGGGAAAGAAGAATGATCGCATAAGATCCATCTCTATACTAAGTAACTGACTACATAGTATTTATTTGAAATTTAACTCCCCACACCGTCTTGATAAAAACCTATGTGTAGCAAAGACACTACTCTTGTAAAATATAGAAAAGATGAATCACCGAATTGAGTTTTCGAAGTGCTCCATAAGAAGTTGATAGCATCCTCTGAAGTGAAGCCCATTTTATGTATACAGATGGGTCACACAAAGAAAGTAAATCTTTCTATGCTACCGTAGCGCTTAAACCAAATGGACAGACGTTACCCACCAAAGCCTCCTCCCGGAATTTAATTTCAGCCTTATATATTCATGTTTGCTACTCACTGCAATCGACAAAGTAGTATCTATTACTCAAAATTGTGCCTGATATTAAACGATTATCTGAATATCATATTTGGAGCCTAATAGCGGCACCGGCAAAAGCACTAGTTTATATAAGCCTCCGGACGCTAACCGATTTCCTTTGACGTTAGAAATGCGATTTTTCCCACCAAACCTTCATAGCAATGGAGGAAAAATAACTAGCAGAGTCATTATGACTTATCACTTATTTAACGAAAATCTAAGCAACCCAAAGTGGATAAAACGTTTAACAATTAACTCACTTAAAGTCCTCGACCATTATATCAGAAAATCGTCAGTTCCGACATAACAGCAATATTGGCCAAATCACACAATCACGACGGGTGAACGGATACGGACGACCAAACGGTTTGGAAAACATGTACACATAACATACAGTGGTCAATCGGGACAAACAAATAGGTATAGATAACATACTGACCCCATGGAAATTGCTACGAATGAACAAGAGCCATGCAGTGCGGAGTATAACTTTGTTAACGAAAATGTAAGCAACCCAAAGTGGATAAAACGTTTAACAATTAACTCTCTTAAAGTCCTCGACCATTATATCAGCACCAATAAAGAATACAGCGCTTCACTCTTTACTGAATTTAATGAAGCAAATTGTTTTATACAACTTTTAGAGTACCCGTTCCATGATTATTTCGATGGGCTTATTGGAAATAGCATTTTGGTTCCGCTTAACTCAATCATCGATAATAAGAATAGGTTATTAGTAACTGATAACGCAAGTATTCGTAATTATTTAAACAAAAAAGAAGATATATATGAACAAAAGTCTATTGTAGTAATGAACCCCTAGAAATATTTTGTAATGTGGTGTTTGAAAACGAGATTAAGGATAAATGCAAATCATTTGAGCAATGTTGACCTCTAAGTTTAAGTCATTATTATATCAGTATCAATCTATCCTTTTATAGAGAAGGGACATTCTAATGTCTCCGAAATAATACACAAAATTGCCACAAAAACCGAAATACCAATTTTTATAAAAATTTAGAGTTACCCGGAGATACACGTAGGCGAGGTGGACGGACAAATAAATGAAATGCTGCAGCAAAAGATAATTACCGTTATTGTATATGCATACAATTCGCCGCGTTTATTGGTTTAAAAAAAGCCAGATAAAAGCGAAAAGGAAACAGTGGCGAATTGTAGTGTACTACAGAAAGTTAAACGAACAGACGATAGATGACCAATTTCCCATGACCAACATTGATGATCTGTTCGACAAACTTGGTAAATGTAACTACTCGTGAAAGTTTTCACCAAATTGAGGTTGGCCCTCGAGTATTCTGCTTTCTCCACTAAAACCGGTCACCAAGAATTTTTGAGAATGTCGTTTGGGCTGAAAAATTCCCCAGCTATATTCCAGAGATTAATGAATAAGATTACATTAACAAAATTTTCGTGGTTTACTTGGACGATATTCTCGTGTTCTCAACAAGTTTTGACGAGTATCTCTGTTCACTAAATAAAATTTTTCAGCAACTGGAATAGTACAATTTAAAAATCCTAGTAAACAAATGTCGTTTTACCGATCTTTCCACTACTTACCTTGGTCATGTAATCATAAACAATGAAATCAAGCCAGATAAAAAGAAAACAAAACCAATTACTCAGTTAAAGCTACCAATCAATGCTAAACCAATAAAACAATTTCTGGGGATAACTGTATAATATTGTAAATTTATAAGGTAAAAAAGTAGCTTATCAATTGATAAGTATGTATTTAAAAAAGTTGAAAAAAAAATCAATACGTCGGATACAGATTAAATAAGAGCTTTTAAAACCTTAAAAATTTGACTCGCCTCAAATCCGATTTTGAGAAGACCTAATTTTAGCAAAACATTTGTGCTGACTAATAATAAAATATCAGTAAATAGCGACAAAGCTACAGATATTTTTAATATCCAAAACAAATAAAAAAAATTAATTTACTAAACATCTTGAAGCAAATACTTATAAATAAAGGTCTAGTTTGTATATATTGTGAGGACTTATCATTATATCTTGAGCTTCGAAATTTATACGTACAATAAGTAAAAACCATAAAGGAATAAACAAAATGTCCAGTGAATTTAAAAAGTTATATTACTATCCAAATCTCCAATCCAAAATATTTCTAAATAATTGTGATGTTTGCAACATAGCTAAGCACGATCGGCAACCTTTAAAAATACCTCTTCAAATTACAGAAACACATGAATATTTCAAAACATAGTGCACACATCAACAACATTTGATTTCCCGAACGACACAAAATGTACTTAACCACAATAGACAAGTTCTCCAAATATGCCACTATTCACAAGCTGGAGAATAGAAGTTGAATAGCCATACTAAATGCATTAAAAAAAGGATATAGTTTTTATCTAAGTCCACCAAGATAGTATCTGACGGACGGGGATACATGCATTATACGTTCTGCAGTAGAAGAATTTTTAAAAGAAAATAATATTGCCTTTCACAGAACAACAACATGTCATAAAACTGGCAGTGCTGATATAGAAAGATTGCACGGAACCCTAAACGAAAGCCAAGGACTCAGAGCTTGACGACAAGCAACAAAATCACGACTAATCGATTTCATTTACATAAACCTAAGTAAGGAAGACGTCGCTAAATTGTCAGAAAAATTTAAAAACGATAAGGGAATTAAAATAAACATTATAAATAGGGACAATGATTTTAACTTGGATCAATGCCTGGAGATCGTTCAAAATCGAACCGTTATAAAAAGCAAACTGAAATATAGAAAATTAGCAAAGTCTTCGAAAGAAGGCAATTACATAACCGACTATGGAATACAAAATACTACAAGAAACAATTAAAACGTGTAAAGCGTAAATGAAAGTTCTTTCTTTCCAAAAAATTACTACTTTATGTAGACAAAGGTGAGGACCAAACGATCAATCAATGGTTGTTCAAACAAAAAAATAGAAGAGAACACTATTATGGCCAGTATAGCTCCAAGTTAATAGTTTGCTTACGTTGACTTCGCAAGACTGCGATTAGCTCCTTATGTAGCTTTTTATACACACAATTTTAACGGTGCTTAGCTTAAAATCGCTGCTTTTGTTTATTGTTCAATTGTGTGGACATTTTAAATTTTATTTTTTTCAAAAAGTGTTTCTTTACATATGTGTGTAGATTGTTTACAAATGTTTTATATCAATATATGCGTGAGTTGAATAATGTATAAATTAAATTCTTTCTGGTTTATTTAAAATAAAAAAATAATTTTTATTTCAACTTATCTTCACAAGGTATTCTTAAGAACTAAATTACAATTCAAAACTTAAGTCTGACGACAGTTCGCACAGCGACTGACCCAGACGCTGTGTCAGCAAAAAGACGTTCCCATGATTTGCAACGGTGTCCAGTATCACCTTTGCTGCTCGTGGCGGATGTTTATCAACTGTATCATGAAATGCATTGCGGCGCATGTAATTTATTTGCTTACGTTGCTCATCATGTTTTGCCTTAACTCCTCCGCCCTTAAATTCTAACGTCCTCGTTAGACCCTGAGGATATTAGAAGTTGCGGAATATCCTTGAGACCGATGGTTGTACTTGGCTGCTGATTTACTTCATTGGTAGGTTGCTTTTCGTTGTTCCATTTACATCCTCGTTGTCGTCGGAATGCAAATATGACTATGGCAAGAAGTATTAGTAGCATAATGGCATTAAGAGTTAGGCTTGCTTCATTTTTAGTTTTTAGCAGGCTAATTTCCCTTGTCCTGTTGACATGCAGACCTTTAATCATCTCCAACGATAAAACCTCTTCTATTCGACTGTGGGCGTGTAATGGTTGAAGTATAGCGGGTAAAGGCTGGAGTTCAGTGACTTCGTTTGATCTAAAAACCTTTTCTTTTACTTCAATGGTTTGATTATCGTGTTTCACTATGAAGGTTCCATTGAGTATCATTGTTTCGTTGTTGATAGTGACTGGACCGTTGAATTGATTTAAAAGCAATAAGCCGGTAGCAATTTCTTCCACTTCTGGGACGTGATCATTGTTAATAATAGTGCAATTTGCTTTTTGACTGCGTATAAGATTTGGGATGCATGAACTGTCTCTTAAATTTACAAGATTATCAGTTTTACAAATGGTTAAAGTATTATAAGTTTTACATTTCTTGCTTATAGCATATAATTCGTTCTTACATTCTATTATTGACTGATAGTCTATTTTATTTATTATTTTATTGATTCTAACTGGTTTTATAATTGATAGGTCACATGTTTCTGCTGTTGTAGTGGGGAAACTTACAATATAAACTATACTATTACCGTTACTAGCTATTTTAACTTCACTAAATTCTAATGCTTGGTCAATGTTTACATAAGGTATTTTTTCTATTTTCATAATATGTTCTGTAATATTTATTTCTGCGTTTGACAGTATGTATGAATTAATGATATTTGCCTTAGTCCAATGAATGGAGTAAACAATATTAGCTATCTCATCCTTAATTATTTCTAATTTATACTTAATTTCCAAAATTACATTATTATCATTACTTTCGTTTTCTTTAACTATTTTCAATATGTGGTTTGTTAGATTTGACATTTCGTTTAATTTTTCTAAGGTAACTCTATTAATGACAACCTGATTGTTATTATTTTGTAGTACGTTGTTCATCTTATCCGTTATAATTTCATAGTCGTGGTGATCAGGGTTTCCCGCGATCCATTTCCACGCGCTACCTATGAAATCTAAGGATCTTTTGACTTTATTGATTTTTAATCTATTCAAATGATTTCTTATTTTGTTGATTTCAAAGCGAAGGATGGGATAAAGAGGGTTGCTGGGTTTGACGTGCTTGATTAATGAATCTTCGATGTTATTGATAAGCTCTTCATAAGGGTCGATGTCGATGACATGAATGATTTTGAAGTGCCCATTTTGGATTGCTGCATATCCTGCGTGTATTTTTATTAACTTTGAAGTTGAATAGTCGAGTATCTGTAGACTTGCGGTGCACAGAGAGGCAAAGAGTAGGCTGTTGTGGGAAAAAAGGAGGGAATTAGGTTTTCATTAAACTTTTGTGAATCGTTCTTCCGGACTGGGTCTTAATCGTTGAGTTGTTATTGGCGGCTACTATTTCTGCTTTATATCTTGGTGTAAGCTTGTTCCCTATTCTATTATTAATTTTGACATAAACTGTTTCTCCTACGTTATAAGTTTTTAAGGGGTCCTTAGTTTTGTTGTGATACTTTAGATCAGTTTCCTGTTTATCTTTAATTTTTCGTTTATTTTCCTGCCTTACTCTATCTAGTTCTGCTGGGTTGTTTAGAAGCTGTCTTCCAAAAAATAGGTCTATAGGCTTTTGGCACGTGGTGGAGTGAATAGACTTGTTGTATTCATAAATTGATTTGTCTAATAGTTCTGAGAAAGTTAGGTGGGGATTCTCTGCTTTAACGCAACGAATTAGTTCGGAGAGGATTGAATGCAGTCTCTCTATTTGTCCGTTTGCGGAGCTTGTGTATGGGGGTACTTTAAAAACCTTTATATTGAAAGTATTTTCCAACATGAATATTATGGAACCAGAATTAAAAGATTTCTCGTTGTCTATTACAACGATCTGTGGAACGCCAAAAGATAGTATAAGTTCTCTAAGAGTGCCTTGTACATCAACGGCAGCTCTAGATTTTACAATCCTAGCGAGAGCATATTTTGAGAACTTATCTATTGCCGTCAAAATAATTTTTTTATTCGTGAAGTACATGTCTATGTGGACAATCTGCCCAGGATATTCGGGGATAGGTGTTGGTTGGATTTCGGGATTATTGGGATGTCTATCATATTTGTGCTGCTTACAAATATTGCAAGCTATTGTAACTTTCGCTATTTTTGCACTCATATGTGGGAAATACAAATTTTGTAGAAGTTGGATCTTGTTTTCTTTACTGTTCCTATGCGCACGATTGTGTTCTTTAATTATTTCGGCTTGCTGATGGTCTTCGTCGGTTAAGTCTGTCACCATTTTCCTTGCGAATCGTGTTTTTATTTTGCTGAAATTACTTGGATAAATCATTTGAATTATGCCTAAAACTCTTTCTTCGGTTTTTACTCCATTAACAACTGATGGGTTTAAGTATTTTTTTAAGAATGCCTACTAGTTTCTCTTCCGTGTATTCAGGTTCTGTTATAATGTGTCGGTGATAGGTAGGGAAGACTAATTTAAACTCGTGAGATGATGTTTCGCCAAAATTGAGAATTATTTGATTTTTAAAAACATTTAACGGTACGTCTGAAATTTGAATAAGATTTTGACCAGAACTTTGGTCACTATGTTGAGTAGCAGTAAGGGAATTAATGTGAGAACTTCTAGGTGGTCTTGACAGGGCGTCAGCAACAACATTGGATCTTCCAGGCTTATAACTTAACTCGTAGTTATATTCTTCGAGTATTGCCTTCCAACGTTTCATTTTGCTGTTGTCATTTTTATGGCTCAACGCATACGTCAAGGGTTGATGGTCTGTAAAGATTTTGAATTTGGCCGAACCGTACAAATAATTCCTTAACGATTTTAGAGCCCACACTATGGCTAACATCTCCTTTTCGTTAGCTGCATAGTTTTCTTCAGATTTTGTAAGCGTTCTGGAGATGAACGTAATTGGTTTGTCGTTTTGTGACAATACGGCTCCCAAGCCGTAGTTTGACGCGTCTGTAGTTAAGTGGAATTCTGTAGAGAAGTCTGGGTGGCTGAGAATAACGTCTTCTGAAATTAATGAGCGTCTAAGTTTTTCAAATGCATCTTTTGCGTCTTCGTTCAGGTGGATGGTTTTTTTATTCGAAGCAGCTTTGGACGTACGTCCGTCCTCCCCCCTTAAAAGGGCTGTCAAGGGTTTTGCTAATTTAGCATAGTCCCTGATAAACCTACGGTAAAATCCTGACAGACCAAGAAAAGATCTTAAATCCTTGAGTGTCTGGGGATAGGGGAATTCTGCAATTGCTTTTAATTTAGAGGGATTAGCTTTTATGCCCTCGGACGAGATGATAAAGCCCAGAAATTCTACCTCCGATTTAAGAAAGTCACACTTATCTAGTTGGACCTTAAAGTTCGCTTCTTGAAGGGTTTTAAATATTTGTTCCAAGTTTTTGAAGTGAGTCTTGACATCTTCGCTGAACACTACTATATCATCGATATAGACGTAGCAGATTTTGCCTATGTGTTCCCTAAGTATATCGTCTAAAGTTCGCTGAAATATGGAGGGCGCGTTTTTCAGCCCGAATGGGAGTCTGACGAATTCGTATTTTCCGTTGTTGATGGAAAATGAAGTTTTTTCGATGTCATCCTCGTTCGGAGGGATTTGGTGAAATCCGCTTTTGAGATCAAGAACGGAAAACCATTTACTTTTGCCTAACTGGGATAAAACTTCATTCGTTTCAGGAATGGGGTAGCGATCGCTAATCGTAACGGCGTTAAGCTTTCTATAATCAATTACCATGCGGTATTTTTTTTCACCAGAGGCGTCGGCCTTCTTTGGTACTATCAATACCGGTGAGTTATAGGGTGACCGTGAAGGTCTTATTATTCCATCGTTTAGTAATTGATTTATTTGTTTGTCGATTTCTGGTTTCAGAGACATAGGATACGGGTAGGACTTGGAGTAAATGGGATCTGCAGTGGAGGTACGGATTCTTCCTTTGACTTTCGTCGTGAAAGTTAATTTTTCGTTTGGTTCGCTGAATAAGTTAGAGTATTTCGTCGTTAAAGAATAGAGTGCATCTTTTTGTTCCTGTGTCATATGTTCCGTTCTAAGACATATGTTGTGGATAGTTTCGGACAGTTATTGCTTTAATTTCACTTTAATGTTATTGTTAATTATCATATAGTTCCTATTGGAGAAAATAATGGCAGATAACTCTTTGAGGGTATCGTTTCCTAGGATTGCGTCAAACGACTTTAAAGAAGGTAGGGCGAAAAATTTTATTTTTTTGTTCAGACCGAAAAGGTTAAGAAGGGTATGATGGGTTATTTCGATATTTCCACCGATAGAATTAGCATAGAAATTTTTTTGATTAGGTATAAGGGTTTTAGCAATATGAGGTTGAATATAGTTCTTGTTAGACCCGGTGTCTACAAGAAACTTTAGAGTTTTCCTTTCTCTCGTTCTGCACTCGAAATAGAGCAGAGACGAGTTGGTCAATCTAAAAAATGAACATCCACAAAGTCTTCTGTATTTTGTGCATATTCTTCGCTTATCCCATGATCGTTCATCTGTTGATCGTTCAGATAATCATTCAGGGATTGGTCATTCACCTCGCAATTATTCATTGCTATGTTATAGTTTTCAATCTCATTATTGTGTGCAATTTCGACATTACTATCGTGATTTGCCGGAGAAGTTTCTACATGAAAATTACGTTGGAGTTTTTTAGGTAGGACATGTTGTTGGGATACAGGCATAGGGCGCTTAGCAGCTGGTGGCCGGTTTTTATCCATTGGCCTATTCATGTAATTAACATTATTTGTCTTTATGGTGCTTGTTTCCATAGGTTCAGGTCTAGGGGTAGGTTTGGAGTGAGAAGGATTGTTCAGTTGTTGATGATGTGAATTAGGCTGGAAGTTTGCTCTAGGGTTTGGTTGATTATTTGATGGAAATTGTTGATAATTGAATGGAAATGGTTGGTATTGAGTGTTCGGGTATTGATATTGATTGGGATGCTGCAAAGGACGTGGGGGAAAATTTGCTTGTTGCTGTGGCAGATATGCCAACTGAGGGTAGAAAATTTGACCATTTGGATTTTTCCGTGGATAGTTTGTTTTGAATAAGAGATAGGTGGTTATACACCGCCTGATAGTAGGTCTCTATTGGGTTGTTACCCTGTACTAGCATTGTCATCTGGTACTCTAAAGTACCTAGATCACGCCTGTCCGCGTACTGCAGTGTGAGGCATTTCGTAATACACTCCCAATTTAATGGTGTGTTATATGATTCAAGGACTGCGTCAGCATTTCCTATAATCTTATTACGGATGATGTTCAGGATGCCAAAATATTTTGGTGTCCCTTTGAAGCGGTCATAGATGTTTAGAACTCGGTCGACGCTCTTGCGCCAGGAGCTAAACTCACCTGGAGTTCCGGAGAACTCCCGAAGGCTTCTCACAACATCAGGGACCTTATCTAGGTCGTTCAAATTGGCTAGATGTCTTTCGTCAATCGTTATATCGACACCTCGTTGAATTTGTGTATCAGGGTTTATTATTCCCTGAACTACTTGTCTACATTCCGTTATACAGACTTGACGCACAATTCCCCCGTTCAGGGCTCTTAGCTCTGGGGTAGCATTCACTGGCTGATTAAAAGCTTGTGAACGCGAAGTGGATGGGTTTTCAGGGTTTAGAACAGAAGGACGAATGATTGGATCGGTCATTTTTGAAATCGATTTGAACTAGGATTAATTAATTAATTCACTTATCAGGGTGTCACTATGTATTTAAATTTTCACTCTAAATCTAATTTTTTCTTTAAATATATTTAATTTTTTGTAATTACTTTTTCACTTTTGATTATTGATTCGCTTAAAGAAGTGCTTAATTCTATCTTACAGTATAATTGATAATTGATTTTTCGGTTATTGATTTGTTAATAGAAGTACTTAATTCTAACTTACAGTATAATGCAATGCATATCCAGCGCTGGTGAAGGTGGCTTGATCCTTTTTGCTTTAGGCTACTACGGTGCCTTCCTCCACACTCCCTCGCTGTCGGCTTTGTCTAATGACTAAGCCTGGTGTGTTCGGGCCCAGTTGAGTGCGTTGTTGCTGGAGCTGCTTAAGGTCCTTACACAACGGGCTGGAGCTACTTGAGGTCCTTGGTGATAACTTGGAGCTTCTTGAGGTTACTTATTGTTTTCACTGCCCGTACGCGACGCGAGCTACTTGAGGTCGACTTATTTGCGTTCGCACTTTCAATAACCGGGCCCCACGTTGGGCGCCTATTAAATTCTTTCTTGTTTATTTAAAATAAAAAAATAATTTTTATAATTTTTATTTTATTTTTATAATTTTTTTTTTTTTATAAAAAATAAAAAAATAATTTTTTTTTTTTTTTATCAACTGTATCATGAAATGCATTGCGGCGCATGTAATTTATTTGCTTACATTGCTCATCATATTTTGCCTTAACTTATATATACGAGTGTGTACTTATTAGTATGTAATTAAATTAAATATGAAACAAAATGTGTACTTCAAAGGAAAAATTATAATAAAATGAAAAAATATGATGGCTGCTACAAACGAAGATATAAATATTAAAGCAAATAGATGCGTATTGCGTTCTGTACTTGGCCTCCCGCACTGCTAAATGTATACAGCTGAGAGTATCTGTTTATGCGGATAGGTTAAAATTCGATTTCCTTTAATTTATCTATGGATTTTCTTTTGAATTATTTAAAACAATTATGTAAAGTAAGAACGTGAGCACATTGCATTTCTTGAGATTTTATCTTTTCAATAATGAGAAAAAAATGTGTTTTTTGGGAATAATCTTGTCCAAGAATGAAAAGAAATTTATATTGTAGGATTTTATTCAATGAAAATTAATGACAAAAATGTAACTGACACATTAATTATAAGAGAAAAATAAATATTTGATGTTATTAAAAAATTGAGTTAAGAGAGAAGTTTAAGTTTTTTGATATTACCGTAAATATCGCAATAAGAATTACAGTAACACTGAATTGAAATTATAACTGAAATTTGAATAAGAACAAAAGAAATAGAATGTATTTATGTAAATAAAAATAAGCACACAAAGAAAAAATAAATACATCAACCAAGAAATATTTTATGTAAATTCCTCATTTCAAGTTAACGAGTTCCTCTGCGAGGATTCAATAAAAACAAGCGGACGACCAACTTGTCCGTAAATTAAACACGTACTTAAGCTTTTACAATTAATATTTATTCCCAATAATAGTACATTTGAATAAGTTATTGGTTAAGCTACCTTCGAACCACTGATGCCACAATCCACCAGTCTCATCCCAAACGAACTGATGACACAGCTAACTCACCTATGTTGCATCCGACGCGTACATGTGTGCCATATATGTGTACATATGTGTACCCCGTCAGCACAGGTTCCCATGCATTGATTAAGCAGTTCATGGTCATCGTGAAATGGATCATATTCAGTCGTGTTAACTTTCATACTGCTTTATATTATCACCACAAATGTTTATTATTAGCCAAACATTATATTATTTCCTTTATTTATCTTTATTTTTTTTTTAGCGTCAACATGTATTTGGAGACCAAAAATACTTGGTGGCGGAGGTGTTGCTTAAAAACAACGTTCTCGCTGCAATATCGTATGATCGGCCAATACCTCCACTTTAATGTTTTATTTATCTTGACTACTTATCGTTTGGTCATCAAACAATAAGTGTGCCATTAAAAAATAAGTGTGCCAACAAACCTGGCTTACACTCTCCGGCCCTTGTCTTCCAGAGAAGACGAGGAAGAGAAACTGATTGACATGGCGCCACTATCTAATTAATTCTAGTTTATTAGTTTCCATTTCAATTTCAGTTTATTAAGATGGCTTACACAGTAAGATACATTATCTTTTCAAGTAGTGATAAGATTATTTAAATGATTTAATAAAAATAAAGAAGAAAACTACTAGCAAATTAGACTAACAATGTTACAAAAAAGTATAAACGGTCGATCAAAGGTTAAATAAAAACAATAAATATAATAATTTAACATAGCAATCAAAAAGGTGAAATAAACTACAAAGTCGAAAGATAAGATGTGAGTTCTTTTTGAAATCTTTTTTTCTTTTTTATTTCTTTAATTAGGCGAGGGAGGAAATTCCAAAGTCGAGTAGCGTTTACCAAGAATTGGCGTATTTATTTTATTTGTTTGTTCAGGAAATCTGAAAAAAATTGTATCAAACATCCATAAATTATATTGAATATATAAATTGAATTGCATTTGATACTTGCTTGAATATGAATATTTAAAACGTAATTTCACTTAATTGGTATAAATTAAAGAATACGAATCCAAACAATGTATGAAGTTAACACAGCCTAAGTTCACACAAGTATCAACATTCGGTTCGTCAGCATAAACAACATTACAAATCAATGACAGAAGTTCGCACATGTTCGCAACGTTCGATACATGATACATACGTTTCACCAGCAACAGTTCAAACAACATCGTCAGCATAAACAACAAGCCACAAGCAATACTGTATTCACCAAACTACAATACTACACCGTTTCAGCTAATCACATCCGTTCCCACGATAAGTAGCTGGCTGGTCAGCATAATTTAGGTATTTAAGCTCTTAGTTTTAGAAACATGTACTCAGTTTTTAAGTAAATTTTTGTAAGGCAGTTACGATGCCCAAATAAAATTTTTTTAAACATCTGAACTTTAGATGCTTTAATTGACGTCCGAGCAGGGACCGGTATCGCGTATGTTTTGTAATAGTGTTCGACCGGTTAAGTTCGATATTGACCGAAAAAAGTCCTCAAGTAGTTCAAGCCCGTGACGAACTTATAAATCGCCAAAATATATAAAGTATTTCAAGTGCGTGTGCAGAAAAACACATATATCGCCAAAAGTCCTCAAGAAGTTCAAGTGCGTTCAGAACATTCGGTTACCGGTCCAAAAGAAAGTCTTGTTAAGACGATACTAAGAACACCCTTAGTGAGCCCCACCTTTTAGTGCGTGAGTTTGAAACTGAATCACCGGAGGATCTAAGCAAACCAACGGACGAAAAGGAGACTTCAATAACGCCAGTGTACAGATGCTTTCGATATTATGGCAAGTTAGATTAAGCTAAAGTAAGTTAATATTGTAAAAATGTAATGTATTCATATTTGTAATACACATTGAATCAACGTATAACATTAGATAACTTATTTTTGAAATTTGTTATTAAAAATCATTCCTTAATATTTCATGTCATTATTTAAATGCATTCCTTTTATATCTTAAACTCGTTTTCATCAAAGGAGAAAGAAATACTCGCCGTAATATAGTCTGTACCTGTACGGAACAGGGTCAGCATTTTTGCTGACCATCAGCCGCTGACTTATGCATTGAGTTCTAAAAACCATAACTCCAAAATGAAGCGCTGGAAAGCTATTGTAGAGGAGTACAACTATGAACTCCAGTATAAACCCGAACGGAGCAATGATTGGCTGATGCGCTTTCAATAATAACTGAGATTAACTCAATGACACCGACTATACATAGTGATGAAAGTTCATCGCATGAACTAATACCAGCTGTGGAAGCACCCATAAATGCCTTCAAAAGTCAGATAATTATATTAACTTGAGATGAAGAAAGTTATAAGTTCGAAATCCCCTTCCCCACCTACCATCGCCACACCATCGTTAGAAAACATTACACTGAATAAGCTCTTATCCGTATTTTAAAAAAATATTTGAACCCTAGTATTATAAATGGGCTATATGATTCAGAACCCGTCATGGGACAGATTCAAGAAATCTACCCACCTCATTTCGGGTCCTATAAATCTAGGTTTACACAAACATTAGTAAAAGATATTACAGATCCAATAGAACGAGAACAAGAAATATTAAAAGAACACAAAAGAGCTCAACGAAATACATAGGTTAGAAAATAAAAACCAACTAATCCAATATTTCTACTTCCCAAAAATGAGATCCGAAGTGGATAAGATAGTCCGAAAATGTTCAGTTTGAAAGGAATATAAATATGATCGCCACCCTAATAGGCCAGAATTACAATTTACTCCAATCCCTCAATACACCGGTCACAGTATTCACATAGATATTTACTCTACCGAGAAGAATTTAGTTCTGACTGCTGTGGATAAATTCTAAAATTATATATATAAAAATATTCTGAAGTCTGAAGCCACCTTTACGGCAAATCCTTTTCGCCTTTGACCTCCTTAAAATCGTCGTTTTTGACAAAGAAAAATCTTTAAACTTATCATCCATCCGATTCCTGCTCGAAAATCAGTTAGGAATAGAAATCTACACGATTCCTGCTTATACGAGTACAGTCAATGGGCCAGTGGAACGATTCCACTCAACGCTATCCGAAATCATACGTTGCCTCAAAACTGATAATATACACAGATCTTTTGATTAACCCTGAAACTTACGAAAAAGCCAGGCAAGAAAACGTTGAACGATTGAAAGCTAAACAAGCTCGAGATCTAACTTATCACAACAGGAGTAAACAGACAATTAAAACTTACAAGCCCGGTGAGACTATCTATGTTGAGATTAACAAACGTTTTGGAACTAAACTATCTTCCAGGTTCAAGAAGGAGACAGTTAAGGAGGACAAAAGTTAGCATTTATCCTTACAGATTCCTCCTGACTCCATGGCTCGGCAGCATTCAAATTTTGGATTACTCAAAATCGCAAGCAATAGCATGGCACATGGGAAACGCAAGAATACAGACATTGACATTCCGATTAATACACATAATTGCATTAGATGAATATCAGGAAAAAGTTAATGAGATTAAGTCAACCATAAACGCAAGAGTGACCAACAGGGACATAATTTATCCCTTCCTTATCCATGAATTTTCCCAAGTCCAAACCCACTTGAATAGACGCAAACCTAAACCTAAAGCCAAAAGATCCTTGGATTTTATAGGCAAAACGTGGAAATGGATTGCTGGGAATCCAGTTCACGATAATTTAATTATCCTAACAGAAAAAATATTAATAAACAAGTAATTTTAAACAAATTAGTATTAGAGAGGAAAATAAACTTAATAACGTTACTAATCAAATTTTGAGATTTGAACAAAATAGCTATACGTTCAGAAACCAACTAACAATAAATTTTAAATTCCAGTTAGAAATAATAAAAGAAGAAATAATTAATACAGAATATATTCTATACACTGGGCTAAAACTGGCCCAATAAATTAATTTATTTTAAATGAGAAGGAACTCAACATTTTAAAAGAAGCGTTTGAAAAAAATAAAATTCCATACATAAACATCGAAGAAGCAATTAAATTTGCTACCATAAAAATTGCATCTAGTAACTCGTCAATAATCTATATTATAGGTGTTCCGATCACCGACGAAAAACAATGCCAAATTTTATTGGTTAAGCCTATTAAATTACAGAAATCGATTCATAAAATTCCATATGAAAATGTTTTAAATTGTAATAATATAACTTATGGTTTAAAGGAAAATTGTATAGATTACAGTAGTTTAAAATTATGTAATAGTAATAATGTAATAGATATAACTGAAACATCTTGTATACCTAGAATTTTAAGAAACCAGCAAGCATCCTGCTCCAAAACTAGTAACCAGCATGTACCAACGATAGAAGTAATTGAACCAGGAACTCTCCTGCTAAATCAATACAATGGTTGCATCATTGTAAAAAAAACGTCACAACAAATCTCTCCGGAGTATTTATCGTTCATTTCGTAAACGAAAGTATCATGATAGATGGTGAAAACTTTACTCCAAAAGAAATCCCCGTATACAAACCCTTACCAGCCATATTACAGCCCGTTACTCCCAGAAAGCGTTCGAAGAAATCCAAAGAAATGCAAACTTTAGCATAACAACATTCATAATAATAGCTGTAGCCATCTTCGCTCTTAAAAACAGATGCTTTAAGCCAAGATCACCCACATTACCCATTTCATTTCAAATACCAACAAGTTCAAGAGCAGAGGGGATACCCAAAGAGATCAAATATCCCAAATCACCCAAAGTTATGAGCTTTAACCAAATTCCATATTTTTGAATGTCCAACGAGAACGTTAGAACTTAAGACGTAAGGTGTTATCACAGTATAAGTTCAAGTCATTACATTACAAGTCAACGACAGAAGTTCGCACATGTTCGTAACGTTCGATACATGATACCTACGTTTCACCGGCAACAGTTGAAACAACATCTTCAACATAAACAACAAGCAATACTGTATTTAACAAACTACAATACGACACCTTTTCAGCTAATCACATCCGTTCCCACGACAGGTAGCTGGCTGGTCAGCATAATTTAGGTATTTAAGCTTTTAGTTTTAGAAACATGTACTCAGTTTTTAAGTAATTTTTTGTCAGGCAGTTATGTTGCCAAATAAAGTTTTTGTTGAAGACAATGCTCGTTTGCATTGACTGTTTTAATTAAGTATTTGGACAGGGCACATAAACCTTGACCGTTTGTTTTGTAGATCCAAGCGCATAAACTTGGACTACAGTGGAGATTATGATTAAGACCCCTTACCACTGGTGGGGGGAAGTCTTAATGTAGCGAAAAGGACAAGCTCAAAGTGTTGATCAATAGCGAGTTGGGTTGGAATTATTCAAAGATGATTCCTTCTTTGGTGGACTTGGAAATTCAGTCCTGATGCCAAAACTTGTATATGATGGTCTTAATGCAGATGTATATTCGTAGTAAGCCTGAATAGTAACGGAGTTGTGTTTGATGGTGCAACCTGGTTCGAGATTAAGAAATCCTGATTCCTTCAGTTGTAATTGAAAGAAACTTGTTCCACATACCACGGACATTTGAATTGGTAATCTAGTAGCGAATATCCATTGGTTCTTATGAAATAGTTGTGTTAAGACGAAATTGTTTTGGACTTCCATTAGCTTGCTAGTTCGTAGTATGCAATAATTTTCCATTCAGCCGTGACAAATCTTGTTGTGCCCATGCCTTTAAAGTGAATTCCTGGCTCAGATTTAAACCTTGTTATTTGAACAGGATTTGCAACAATTATGGGAAACATCAATACTGCTATAAGCATTATGATCAAGTTGGTGTGGCTTAAGGGTCTCATTTTCTTTCTTGGTACTTCTACATGGTCATGATGGTTTTGACTGGTTTCATTGAACTCGGGCTGGGTTTCAATTGTTTCGATCTCTTCATGATGTTCCTTTATTGGTAAAGGTGCTAATCGATGTATTGCTCGTTTCCAAATACCGGTTGAGGTCTTAACGTCTGCGACTCGAACTGCTCCGTCGTCACCCTTGTAGACTTGAATTATTCTTCCAAGGGGCCATTGAAGAATTGGAACATTATCCTCCTTGATGATTACCAGGCCTCCAGGTTTAATATTAGGAGATTGCTCTCTCCATTTGTGTCTGTATTATAGCTCATTCAAATAGTCTCTAGACCATCTATTCCAAAATTCGTTCTTTAGATGCGAAACCAGTTTCCAGCGTGTTAACGTGTTTGCATTAAGTGTAGTTGTGTTTACATCAGGTATCGCTGTTAAAGGTTGACCGATTAAAAAGTGTCCCGGTCTTAAGGCAGTCAGATTATTTGGGTTCTCCGACATTGGAGTTATTGGTCGTGAATTCAAAACTGCTTCAATGCCGATCATAACTGTTTCCAGTTCTTCATAGATTAATGATGCTGTAGAAACACTTCTCACTAATAAATGTTTGGCAGACTTAACAGCAGCTTCCCATAACAAACCAAAATGTGGGGCTCTAGGATGAATAAATTTGAATTTAATTCCCTTGTCGCTGCAGGCCGTCATAATTTTGTCACTTGCAATTGAGGAATAGATGGTTGATGATAATTCCGCAAGTTGATTACGAGCGCCAATAAATTTTGTGGCGTTGTCGCAGTAAAGATTTTCGCAATGTCCTCGGCGGCCTATGATGCGATTAAGAGCGCCAATAAACGACTCCGTTGTTAGGTCACTAACAATCTCTATATGCACAGCTTTTGTTGTGAAGCAGCAGAATATCGCAACATACGCCTTTTGTGGTTTTTTTCCTCGTATTTTATAGTGTACCCAGAATGGGCCGCAATAATCCACGCCCGAATTCAGAAAGGGTCTTGCTGGTTGGACTCGTGTAGGAGGTAAATTTCCCATCATTTGCTTTAGAAAGTGTGGCCTTATTGCACCTTATACAATGTTGCACGATTGATCGCGAAAGGATTTTTCCCTTTATTGGCCAGAATCTTTGTCGAGTGTGGGCTAGCAATGTTTGAGATCCACAGTGATAATTTTTCTCATGAATATCTTTCATGATCAGTTTCGTTATTGGGTCATCATATGGTAGGAGCATTTGATGTTTTGCATCGTATGACAGGGATGAAGAGTTGATTCGTCCACCAACCCGAATAATTCCATTTTCGTCCAGAAATGGGGAGAGACTACTGAGAGAACTTGATTTGTGTAATTCTTTGTATTTCTTCAATTCCTTGATTTCACTATTAAAGTGTGTTTGCTGTAATGTTGATAAAACCTTCATTAGTGCATCATCTATTTCCATGGGTGTTAGTGTTAATTGTGTTGGAGTTGAAAGTCGATTCTGTTTGCAACGACGTATAAACCTTTGAACATAGGCTATAATGTGTATAAGTGTCTTGAATGAGTTTCCGTGGTTGACTTGCCGGAGAAGATTTTCTGTTTCGACACTTGTTACTGTAGCCGAAATTTTCTTCCTTCGTTTTTCATCAGTGTTTATTGCTAAAGTTTTACAAAAAGGCCTTGACCATGTGCCCCCCGTCCCATGAAGAAACAGAGGCCCGTATAACCACATTCCGCAAGACTTGAGCTGACTCAGAGATAACCCACGTGATAGTTCATCAGCAGGATTGTCTTTTGATCTGACGTGTCTCCATTGCTCGGCAACTGAAAGATTCTGAATTGTAGCTACCCTGTTGGCTACGAAGGTGTGAGATGACGATGAATTGGAGTTAATCCAATTTAAAACAATTTCAGAATCGGTCCAAAAGTATATTGTTGTGTCTTCAATTTTAAGGTCCCTTTTAGTTCTGGTTGCTAGAATAGTACTTAATACCGCAGCACAAAGTTCTAGTCGTGGAAGTGTCTGTTTTTTAAGTGGTGCTACTCGTGATTTTGAACACAGTAATCTCATAATTATTCTTCCGTCACTGAGAACTGATCGAACGTATATCCATAAGCCTTCTCGGAAGCATCAGCGAAGGCATGAATCTGAATTACTTAGGGACTTCTGAATTAAAAACGTGTCGTGGGAAGTGCATGTTATTCAGTTCTTTTAGACCATCTTGGAACGATAGCCATTTGGTGTGAAACTCTGCCGTCAATGCTTCATCCCATGTGATTTTCAGTTGCCATAATTGTTGTATGAAGATTTTCGCAGTTACTACGAGTATAACTGGTCCTAATATTCCTAGTGGATCGAAGATTCTAGCTACATCGGAACAAACTGTCCGTTTTGTTATGCGTGATTTCACGCCAATGCTTGTCTTAAAAATTAAATGATCATTCTTTGGTAACCATGCTAGGCCTAGTGTTTTGATTGTTTCTTCCGCCTTGGTGTTAAAGTCAAGAATTACTTCCTGATGTTCTGGTGGAATGTTTTCCAATAGCTGTGGGTGATTCGCGCACCATTTTCTTAGCTTAAAGCCAGCTTGATCGAGTATCTTGACGAGTTCTGCCTGAATTCAATTGGCAGTAGTGAAGCTATTTGATCCGGTCAATCCATCATCAACGTAGAAGTCGTCTTGTAATACCTGGGCTCCAAGTGGATACTTTGCCTTGTTAGCCTTGGCTAGCTCGTGTAAACATCTTACTGCCAAATATGGAGCAGATCTTGTGCCATATGTGACAGTGTTCAGTTGGTAGTACTTCAGTTTCTCGTTGGGATTCCTTCTCCAAGCAATGTTCAACTTAATATCTATTCAGCTAACAATGCTAGTGTCCAACTTACAGAGAATGTAAGCAGCAATACTCGACGTGCTTACTGACACACATCATGGAAGAGTAAACCCACTACTTCTTTCACCCCAGCAGCTAAAAGTATAAATTTCGAAAATTAAAGGCCACTTGTCAGCTACTCAGCAACTCCCCGGAGATGAAGCAGACTTACTTCAGCTTTACAAGTTAATGGCGATTAAAGGCAGCATCACAAATGATCGTGTAGTATTTATCATCAACTTACCATTAATCGATCACGAAAAATACGATCTCTTCCATATGATACCCATACCAGTTGTTATAAACAAGACCATGCAGGAAATCAGTCCGTGTACGAGTCTCATTTCAATAAACAGTCACAGAGATCAGTACGTTCCAGTAAGCAAAGACGATTTAAAAGAATGCCGGATGATAAAGGAGGGAACTTATTTGTGTTCCAACTCACAAGCGAAATCCAACAAAGGATCTGAGTTATGTTCTTGCAGCTTTAACCTGTTCAACAACCTCACGAAACCAAAATGCAAGCAAATGGAAGTCCAAAACAATTTCGTCTTAACACAACTATTTCATAAGAACCAATGGATATTCGCTACTAGATTACCAATTCAAATGTCCGTGGTATGTGGAACAAGTTTCTTTCAATTACAACTGAAGGAATCAGGATTTCTTAATCTCGAACCAGGTTGCACCATCAAACACAACTCCGTTACTATTCAGGCTTACTACGAATATACATCTGCATTAAGACCATCATATACAAGTTTTGGCATCAGGACTGAATTTCCAAGTCCACCAAAGAAGGAATCATATTTGAATAATTCCAACCCAACTCGCTATTGATCAACACTTTGAGCTTGTCCTTTTCGCTACATTAAGACTTCCCCCCACCAGTGGTAAGGGGTCTTAATCATAATCTCCACTGTAGTCCAAGTTTATGCGCTTGGATCTACAAAATAAACGGTCAAGGTTTATGTGCCCTGTCCAAATACTTAATTAAAACAGTCAATGCAAACGAGCATTGTCTTCAAAAGTTTTTTTTAAACATGTTTTGATTTATATCTTCCAGTTATCATATTGGAGATGACATGGATAATAATGATGATGGTGATTGGCTATTGCTGATGGTTTGATTATAGCGTGATTATGGTGTGATGTGGTGTGGTTTCTACATATGTACCATATGTTATGTAGGAATGTTATTGTTGCTGATAAAAGTTTAAATTAAAAGTTGTTCAATAAAATGTAAAATAAAAACATAGAATATTGTACACTTAAATATGTAAACAAACACACTTATGATATATCTCTCATGAGATAAAATTGCATATGTCAAAAAATTAACATAAAAGGAAGATATTTTTACACAAAATAAATCATCAATTTTACAACGTTGAAGCAAGCAGTTGGTTTTATTTAAAGTTATTTTTCTTTACACAGTTTTGTACACAGTTTTTAAGACAGTACATTTTTTTTATATAAGAAAACAGTTGATACTGTACAACTCATAGTTCAACTAAGTACAACACGGTTAAACAAAATAACCAGCGCCGAACATTTGATCCGAACCGAATAGTTAATAAGTTAATTAGTTAATTCTACTTAATATATGTGCATTTCATAAAAATCTCTACATCTAAGTGTGTGCCATACAAAGATTAAAATTTTACAAATCAAAAAGAACTTAAAATTAAGGTAAACGTAAAACACATTGAATGTCCAGTGCAAAACAAAGGAAGCACCTCAAACAGTATTAAGTGCAACAACTCCATCGGCATTATCAGCATCCGCACGAAGTATCTGCAACAACAACAGCAGCATTAGCAAACACGAGTTCCAGCATAAAGAGCAGCAACAGTATCAATAGCAGGGATATCAGCATCCACAGCAGCGGTATCAGCAGCAACAGCAGAACCATAAGCAGCATACATCCATATAAAACACTGAAAGGAAGAACACAAAGTAAGTACCAACTCTTTTTTAAATATTGTAATTGTTCATAACTCGCATAAAAAACATGTAATATATTTGAAATGTCTGCTGAACTCTACAAGAGCGACTTCGCCAACTTTAAGAAAACGGGCGAATCCCGGCGTACTAAAAATTATCTCTCTACAAGACTTTTGTTGTTGGAAGAGAATCTAGCAGCAGCACAACGGCAGTACGAAGCAGGAAGGAGCGTTGAAAAACTGGAAGAAAAGAAAAAACTGGAATTAATTCCAATTATCGAACAAACTCGGGAAACTTACCGTGAGTTCAGGTGTGAGTTGCTTGATGGGTTAGATAGGTATTCTGGCGCGCAAACTTCTCTTTCAGAAACAACGCTGTCTACAAATATTCCTCACAACAAAGATATACGTCTCCCTAAAATCAATATTCCTGAGTTCTCTGGGTGTTACACGAAGTGGCGCTCGTTTCTCGATATTTTTGTATCGCTCATTCATTGCAACATGTCTCTCGGAGGCATCCAGAAGCTCCACTTCATAAAGTCAAGTCTCTCAGGTGAAGCGACGAGACTTCTGCAACATTTGGCACTAGACGCAGGGAATTATGAGAAGGCATGGGAACTTTTGAAGGCAAGGTACGACCACAAACAGGTTCTAGTGAGCGAAGCGCTGCAACTCTTTTTCAATCAAGCGACACAAACGAAGGAAACAGCGGAACATCTTAACTCACTCATGGACACTTCTTCTACGCACTGAAAAATCTTGAGATACCAGTGGATTCGTGGGACGTCATCATCACTTATGTGATGGTACAAAAGCTGCCGACATCAACGCAACAACTATGGGAAGAAGAACTGGACAACAGCAAGGATCTTCCTACTTTGAAAGACTTCACCGGGTTTTTAGAAACACGCTTCCGGACACTAGAAGCTGTAGCACAAGAAGGGGCATCTGGGCCTATCGCCAAGCCATGTCCGAAATCGCAACCAGCAGCTAAGGCATACCACACTGTAACAAATCTCAATCAATTCCAGTACAAGGTATGCAACAACGGGCAACACTGCCTAAGAAAATGTAAGCGATTTCTGGGCATGGACGTACCGAGGAGGCAACAGACTGTTCGGCAAACAAAGGTCTGCCACAACTGTCTAGCTTACAGCTATACCACCCAAAATTGTCTAAGTAATAAAAATTGTTACTTCTGTCATCAACTGCACCGATCTTTACTACACATCAATTTTTCAAACAACAAAGAAACAATACCACAGTTCCAACAACATAACATAAATAAACAACACAAAGAGACGCCAATGGATCCAAATGCAGACTCTTTTAATCCTACGCAAGAAGACCATCCCTCTGGGTTTTGTTGGCAACTGCGGTAGTGAAAGTAATATCAGCCTTCGTTGAACTTCGCGCACTAATCAACCCAGGTTCCGAGGCTACGTTTATTTCAGAGTCTGCTACACAAATGCTAAAGCTGCCAAGGCAAAACACGTTTGTGCAGATATCAGGGTTGGGGAAGGTCAGCAGCGGCACTACCAACAAATACGTCGAAATCAAATTCGCATCTCGACATTCGATGTTTGAAGGTTTCACCAAGGCTTTCGTCTTCAAAACGTTGACTGGGCTTCTTCCGGCCCACCGAACAACACTGCACGAATGTAGGCACTTAAAGAATCTGGAATTAGCAGATCCTCTGTTCCATATTCCGGCACCCATCGATCTGCTGCTTGGTAGCGACGTTTATGCAGACATAAAAATGCCGGACATCGTTCGGAGTACCGTACCCGGTATGCCAATAGCCCAAAAGACTCAGTTACGCTGGGTAATTTTGGAAAAGGTCTCGGAGACACCTTTAAAACTCCGGACCTTCACTCAAAATGTGAGTCTCGACACCACGCTAAAAAGGTTTTGCGAAAGTGAAGAGCTACCGCAAGACATCCAAAGTAAAAAGCATTTTTTAGCAAACACCACCAGACGAGCAGACGGGCGCTTTGAAGTACCTTTACGGTCGAGTAAAGAACGAGCTTCACGACGATTCTTTCATCTTGAACGACGGTACCAGAGATATCCAGGAGTGAAATCTGTTAAGCACCACTTAAAAACAGTTGGAGAAGACTGGAAGTTAACAGTCGATGAATTCACCACGCTTCTTACGAAAATAGAAGTATCCCTGAATTCAAGGCCTCTGTGTCCTCTCTCCGACAACCCAGAAGACTCAGAGGTGATCACTCCCGCGCACTTTCTAATCAGCGAAACACTAAACGGCTTCCTAGTGACAACACATTGACAAAAAAAATCAACACCATCGAGAGATGGAAAAGGCTTCAAGCTCTAACAGAAAGCTTCTGGCAGAAATGGAGCAGTGAATATTTAGCGCCTCTACAACAGCGCCCGAAATGGACGAGGCCAGAAGATGAACCCAAGGTGGGCGAACTGGTTCTCCTTAAATACGAACGGTTGCCAGCGACACAGTGCATGCTCGCGCGAATAACTGAGTTGCATCCAGGAAACGATGGACACGTTCGAGTCGTCACACTGAAAACAAAAACATCCGCTCTGAAAAGGCCTATCACAAAACTATGCTATCTGGCAGCGAACAAAACCACACAAAGAACATCAAATTATTTAAATAAAGCCACACAAGAACAGGAAATAATTTAAACACTTACTAAATAATTACAAAACAAAAAAAATAAAATCACAACTCTCAGGACAAAGGTAAACAAACAAAAAAAATCTCTCATACAATAACACACAATGAATATCTCATGCCATCACTATCAACTCAAAACATAAACAATAGTTTCAATCCATCATCACACAGATTCCGATCACTCATGTTCAAAGTTTCATTAATAATACCTAAATACCTAAATACCTAAATATACCACACACATACAGTCCATTAACCATTCAATATCTTAGGTCAAATTTTCAACAATTAAACTAAATAAATCTTAAATCCATAAAATACAAATAAAATTACATCATAGTTCGTCTCGCATCAACGTATTCATATATAATCATATATCAACCGCCATAATTATTCTTACACTATACATACATACTACATACACACAACATATAGCAATCCATCAAAACACAATTCCCAAAATAATAAAATAAAATTTTATATATAAAATAGAAAAATATATTTAACCACAACCATCACGCACATCACCAATAAAAAATACACATTTCACACACGATAATTGTAAACTAAATAAAATAAAAATAAAGACAAGAGGAATAACAAAAAAAAATCAAACATTAATCAACACAAAAAACCAAATGGCACCGGTAAAGTGCGTACGAAGCGCGATGCCCAACACTTCACACATAATCAATATAATAATAAACAAAAAAAGATAAATAAATAAATAAACAAATATATAATATTAAAAAATCACTCGCCTGAATTTTAAACACGAACATAAACGTATTACATTATAAATTAAACAAATCCCCGCACTAAAAACTGAGTGTAAACAAACAAAATCCACCACAACTGTCATTATTATTTACGCATAACTGATCAATGAACAGCCATCACAAATTAATGTGCGCATCACGGAATGACAGTTCAAAAGAAATTAACCAGAAATGCGCATTACACACATGCGACGTGTAAAAGCGCACTAATAGCAAAACTTCGAAATACGCATCAGCCATTTACGAGTAAGTGTAGTGGTGCTCTTTTCACATTTGTGTCTCAAAGTGTTTTGTGTTGTCTGTCCTTATTGCAAGATTTATTAATTTAGGTTTCCTTTCATGTGAGCCTTCGATGAAGTTGTAGAAGATGATCGAGCCTTAAAAGTTTAAATTAAAAATTGTTCAATGAAATGCAAAATAAAAACATAGAATATTGTACACTTAAATATGTAAACGAACACAATTATGATAAATCTCTCATGAGATAAAATTGCATATGTCAAACATTAACATAAAAGGAAGACATTTTTACACAACATAAATCATCAATTTTATAACAGTTGGTTTTATTTAAAGTTATTTTTCTCTACACAGTTTTTGTACACAGCATTTAAGACAGTACATGTTTTAATATAAGAAAACAGTTGATACTGTACGACTCATAGTTCAACTAAGTACAACACGGTTAAACAAAATAACCAGCGCCGAACATTTGATCCGAACCGAATAGTTAATAAGTTAATTAGTTAATTCTACTTAATATATGTGCATTTCATAAAAATCTCTACATCTAAGTGTGTGACATACAAAGATTAAAATTTTACAAATCAAAAAGAACTTAAAATTAAGGTAAACGTAAAACACATTGAATGTCCAGTGCAAAACAAGGGAAGCACCTCAAACAGTATTAAGTGCAACAACTCCATCGGCATTATCAGCATCCGCACGAAGTATCTGCAACAACAACAGCAGCATTAGCAAACACGAGTTCCAGCATAAAGAGCAGCAACAGTATCAATAGCAGGGATATCAGCATCCACAGCAGCGGTATCAGCAGCAACAGCAGAACCATAAGCAGCATACATCCATATAAAACACTGAAAGGAAGAACACAAAGTAAGTACCAACTCTTTTTTAAATATTGTAATTGTTCATAACTCGCATAAAAAACATGTAATATATTTGAAATGTCTGCTGAACTCTTCAAGAGCGACTTCGCCAACTTTAAGAAAACGGGCGAATCCCGGCGTACTAAAAATTATCTCTCTACAAGACTTTTGTTGTTGGAAGAGAATCTAGCAGCAGCACAACGGCAGTACGAAGCAGGAAGGAGCGTTGAAAAACTGGAAGAAAAGAAAAAACTGGAATTAATTCCAATTATCGAACAAACTCGGGAAACTTACCGTGAGTTCAGGTGTGAGTTGCTTGATGGGTTAGATAGGTATTCTGGCGCGCAAACTTCTCTTTCAGAAACAACGCTGTCTACAAATATTCCTCACAACAAAGATATACGTCTCCCTAAAATCAATATTCCTGAGTTCTCTGGGTGTTACACGAAGTGGCGCTCGTTTCTCGATATTTTTGTATCGCTCATTCATTGCAACATGTCTCTCGGAGGCATCCAGAAGCTCCACTTCATAAAGTCAAGTCTCTCAGGTGAAGCGACGAGACTTCTGCAACATTTGGCACTAGACGCAGGGAATTATGAGAAGGCATGGGAACTTTTGAAGGCAAGGTACGACCACAAACAGGTTCTAGTGAGCGAAGCGCTGCAACTCTTTTTCAATCAAGCGACACAAACGAAGGAAACAGCGGAACATCTTAACTCACTCATGGACACTTCTTCTACGCACTGAAAAATCTTGAGATACCAGTGGATTCGTGGGACGTCATCATCACTTATGTGATGGTACAAAAGCTGCCGACATCAACGCAACAACTATGGGAAGAAGAACTGGACAACAGCAAGGATCTTCCTACTTTGAAAGACTTCACCGGGTTTTTAGAAACACGCTTCCGGACACTAGAAGCTGTAGCACAAGAAGGGGCATCTGGGCCTATCGCCAAGCCATGTCCGAAATCGCAACCAGCAGCTAAGGCATACCACACTGTAACAAATCTCAATCAATTCCAGTACAAGGTATGCAACAACGGGCAACACTGCCTAAGAAAATGTAAGCGATTTCTGGGCATGGACGTACCGAGGAGGCAACAGACTGTTCGGCAAACAAAGGTCTGCCACAACTGTCTAGCTTACAGCTATACCACCCAAAATTGTCTAAGTAATAAAAATTGTTACTTCTGTCATCAACTGCACCGATCTTTACTACACATCAATTTTTCAAACAACACAGAAACAATACCACAGTTCCAACAACATAACATAAATAAACAACACAAAGAGACGCCAATGGATCCAAATGCAGACTCTTTTAATCCTACGCAAGAAGACCATCCCTCTGGGTTTTGTTGGCAACTGCGGTAGTGAAAGTAATATCAGCCTTCGTTGAACTTCGCGCACTAATCAACCCAGGTTCCGAGGCTACGTTTATTTCAGAGTCTGCTACACAAATGCTAAAGCTGCCAAGGCAAAACACGTTTGTGCAGATATCAGGGTTGGGGAAGGTCAGCAGCGGCACTACCAACAAATACGTCGAAATCAAATTCGCATCTCGACATTCGATGTTTGAAGGTTTCACCAAGGCTTTCGTCTTCAAAACGTTGACTGGGCTTCTTCCGGCCCACCGAACAACACTGCACGAATGTAGGCACTTAAAGAATCTGGAATTAGCAGATCCTCTGTTCCATATTCCGGCACCCATCGATCTGCTGCTTGGTAGCGACGTTTATGCAGACATAAAAATGCCGGACATCGTTCGGAGTACCGTACCCGGTATGCCAATAGCCCAAAAGACTCAGTTACGCTGGGTAATTTTGGAAAAGGTCTCGGAGACACCTTTAAAACTCCGGACCTTCACTCAAAATGTGAGTCTCGACACCACGCTAAAAAGGTTTTGCGAAAGTGAAGAGCTACCGCAAGACATCCAAAGTAAAAAGCATTTTTTAGCAAACACCACCAGACGAGCAGACGGGCGCTTTGAAGTACCTTTACGGTCGAGTAAAGAACGAGCTTCACGACGATTCTTTCATCTTGAACGACGGTACCAGAGATATCCAGGAGTGAAATCTGTTAAGCACCACTTAAAAACAGTTGGAGAAGACTGGAAGTTAACAGTCGATCAATTCACCACGCTTCTTACGAAAATAGAAGTATCCCTGAATTCAAGGCACAGTGCATGCTCGCGCGAATAACTGAGTTGCATCCAGGAAACGATGGACACGTTCGAGTCGTCACACTGAAAACAAAAACATCCGCTCTGAAAAGGCCTATCACAAAACTATGCTATCTGGCAGCGAACAAAACCACACAAAGAACATCAAATTATTTAAATAAAGCCACACAAGAACAGGAAATAATTTAAACACTTACTAAATAATTACAAAACAAAAAAAATAAAATCACAACTCTCAGGACAAAGGTAAACAAACAAAAAAAATCTCTCATACAATAACACACAATGAATATCTCATGCCATCACTATCAACTCAAAACATAAACAATAGTTTCAATCCATCATCACACAGATTCCGATCACTCATGTTCAAAGTTTCATTAATAATACCTAAATACCTAAATATACCACACACATACAGTCCATTAACCATTCAATATCTTAGGTCAAATTTTCAACAATTAAACTAAATAAATCTTAAATCCATAAAATACAAATAAAATTACATCATAGTTCGTCTCGCATCAACGTATTCATATATAATCATATATCAACCGCCATAATTATTCTTACACTATACATACATACTACATACACACAACATATAGCAATCCATCAAAACACAATTCCCAAAATAATAAAATAAAATTTTATATATAAAATAGAAAAATATATTTAACCACAACCATCACGCACATCACCAATAAAAAATACACATTTCACACACGATAATTGTAAACTAAATAAAATAAAAATAAAGAAAAGGGGAATAACAAAAAAAAATCAAACATTAATCAACACAAAAAACCAAATGGCACCGGTAAAGTGCGTACGAAGCGCGATGCCCAACACTTCACACATAATCAATATAATAATAAACAAAAAAAGATAAATAAATAAATAAACAAATATATAATATTAAAAAATCACTCGCCTGAATTTTAAACACGAACATAAACGTATTACATTATAAATTAAACAAATCCCCGCACTAAAAACTGAGTGTAAACAAACAAAATCCACCACAACTGTCATTATTATTTACGCATAACTGATCAATGAACAGCCATCACAAATTAATGTGCGCATCACGGAATGACAGTTCAAAAGAAATTAACCAGAAATGCGCATTACACACATGCGACTAATAGCAAAACTTCGAAATACGCATCAGCCATTTACGAGTAAGTGTAGTGGTGCTCTTTTCACATTTGTGTCTCAAAGTGTTTTGTGTTGTCTGTCCTTATTGCAAGATTTATTAATTTAGGTTTCCTTTCATGTGAGCCTTCGATGAAGTTGTAGAAGATGATCGAGCCTTAAAAGTTTAAATTAAAAATTGTTCAATGAAATGCAAAATAAAAACATAGAATATTGTACACTTAAATATGTAAACGAACACAATTATGATAAATCTCTCATGAGATAAAATTGCATATGTCAAACATTAACATAAAAGGAAGACATTTTTACACAACATAAATCATCAATTTTATAACAGTTGGTTTTATTTAAAGTTATTTTTCTCTACACAGTTTTTGTACACAGCATTTAAGACAGTACATGTTTTAATATAAGAAAACAGTTGATACTGTACGACTCATAGTTCAACTAAGTACAACACGGTTAAACAAAATAACCAGCGCCGAACAGTTATACATATGTATAAATAAAATTATTTTCTAAGGAACAATATCTTTTAAAATGGTTTATAAATTTATCTCCCTAAAATATTTCCATTAAATAAGTTAATAAATGAAATATTATTTCTTGGGGCTACTTGAAGTCGCGGGTTTATGGCAATAAGCCTCGGACAAACACAGCCCTTAAGGAGAATATTCGACAGGAATGCGAACAGCTACTCGTATCACCGGAAATGGAAAATGCGATAAAACCGGCACAAATGTGTATCAACACTGGCGGCAGCCACTTGGCGGATATCATCTCTTCCATTTAACAGAAACAATTGTAAAAGTTCAAATAAAGATTTCCATCACTCAAAATAATTTTTTTTTATTTGGAAAAAAGTAATTCGAAAACAAAATTGGATGATTAATTTGTACATAGAGATTTGATATTCTTTATATCTTACTAGTAAATTATGATTTGACATATTTAAATCGATTAACATTACGAAAATTACTGAATATTAAGGAAAACAAAAAATAAAACCCATTGAAATATGCAAAAAAAATTATAAATAAATAAAATAATATAATAATAGTAATAAATAAATATAATAAATAAATAAAAAAGTAAACAAATAATTATTTCTTTCTGGTTTATCTGGAGGCTTACCCGCTTTTGATATACGAGTAGGTACCACCTTTGCTACTATCTACGGATCTGGAAAATATTGAATTTTTAAACATGAGTTGATAAAGTTCATTAAGAATTTAACTCCTATTTTTAATTTTTAGATAAATATTTTTCATTTGATCAATTCCCCGGTCAATATATTGTCCAAAAAGAATTTTGTATCCTCCTCAGATATGAATTCACCTATCGCAGATTCAATGTACTCGTATGTACTCGTACATTGAACTACTCCACAGCATTATTTATAGCTGCATTTATGCTTGCATCCCCTAAAGGTAGAGGACATGAAATTTAAGGCAAGTTCTTTGGCTTTGTAACCGTCTGTGTAGGATTCAGCATTTCCATTAGTTTTGAGACAGGGCATTTGTTCATTTTTATTCCTCACAATTTCAGCTATGTTTCGTTGGACTTGAATATATTTATTTATTAATTTATTATTTGGTAAAAAAGAAAGCTATATGTTTGCAAATTTGTTCTATGCATATTTCTTATTTTTAGTAGCTTTCGGAATACTCAGATCAGCAGAACTAAGAATATGGTCCTAAAATTCTTGAATAATTTGTTTGGTTTCGAGATTCATAGTCAGCTTTTGGAGTTTTCTTTTTCATTCTTCCCAACAACGTTTTCAGTTCGTATTTTTTATATCTTGAAAATATTGCACCCGATCAAAGAAGTTGACAAACAACATGGTTGTGATCAGTTTGTTTAAAGACATTGGTTGTGATATGAGACCAGGATCATTTGTCATATAAATGTAAGTCAATAACTGAAATGCGCCCACCTGAACTGGCTGGGAATTTTCCATTTCTAACAGAGTGTTAGAGGAGGAAACCGACGGCTTAGTTGTCGTCTCAGATTGGAGTCGTCACTATCCATTTCTGGAAAGGATATCGACGCTCCAAGATGGGTCGGGTTGCTGAGTCTGATGATCTCCAGAATGCTTTCTGGGGAAGAGGGTTAGCCTGGAATCCAGGTGCGGAATGGTCCAACAGGGATATCCTCCTTAGATACAACATCGAGCTTTGCACCCCGCCAAATCTCTACTAATCTACGAATGTCAGCCAGTGTCGGTTGTGATGGGAGGTGGTCCGACTTTTTCTCGCATGATGGCTAAGAAGTTAAGCTTTAGTTTGACCAACATCCACTGTTCAGGTGTTATCGATCCATCGGCGTCATTTTCGTAGATTACCGCCGTCGTTATTGCATCCTTTAAGAGTTCGCTAAAAAACCACAAAGATGTGATGTTAGAATGCCCAGGGAGGGTTTTGGTGTTTTTAGTTTTTGCTCCTTTGGAAACCGGCAGTATGTAATCCGTCTTTAAGGATATTGTTAGCCCACTCTATTTTACTCTTTATGTCCGCAGTTCTCTCAACCTCCGGAATGGATCCGAAGGTTTTGATAAGTCCTACCACATCTTGAAGATTTGGATTTTGGGTCATTGCGTTTGCTTTTAGAAAATGGTGCACCATGGCCTGGCACATTTTTACGTCCACCCGACAATGCAGGAGCCTTGCTGGTAGTCGGCGCAGTCACGTTCTACCGCTCGGTATTAAAAGAGGATTTTTTTTTTTTTTTATAGTGTATCCATTGATATCCCACGAGGAGAGGAGAATGGATGGTCCATCTGTACAGATATCAGCTGTATACATATAAGGCTAGCTAAGCCGGAGGTTGCCAGGTATTCGGATACTCCGTTCACGATTGACCTATTTTTGGAGATGCAGGGCTGTTAGCCACGGGTCTTATGACACATTGATCCAGCTCAGGGTAAAAGGAGTTTTAGTTTCGGGACTCATTTAGAGGACTTCTCGGGATTCATTGACCTTACTCAGCTTACTCAACAAGTTCGATTCTAAACTTCTAGTATTGTCTAATGATTTTTGATATTTCATATCCTATTAGAATTTACGACAATTTAGTCCAAAAATGGTCAAACAACAGATTTGGTCTTTTTTTATTAATTTGAAAAGCCATGGCGGATTTTGGTCAAAAAGCTATTCAGCTCACATATATTTTTTTTGTTTTTTTTTTATAGTTTACGCGCGCCTAAGGGGTGATACCCTTTTACTGTTGCCTGGGCGCGGGCGGAAACGTAGAAGGAGGAGAAAGGAAAATAGGTTTTTAGTAGTGGTTTGAAACTCAGGTGTGTTTGGTTTCGATATTCGGTCTCCAGGGGTGGGTGTCCGAATAGGACGGAGAGATTTTTCTTCACTCAGAGTGATTCGAAGGTTATAATTCACACTATTTTTTTGTGCTTGAAACTCTACAACAGCCAAATCTACGTGTCAGTGATATGCCTTCACAGGCAGAATTTTTCTGTCTGAGTTCCAATTACACAAATGAGAAACTTGAAAAACTTGTCAATGGGTAGGATTCGAACCTTGACCCTCCGAGTGAGAAGCGATTAAGATAGCACAAAATTTAGATTTTCGAGGTGAATACAAGTTCTTCCCTATCAGAAAGTTAATAAGAGCTCAGGAAGTTAAACTTGAAGCGTTCTTTAAAACACAAAGAGTTTTTACAGTATTCTTCAATCACTTTAAAATGAAAAATATTTCCAATTACACAAAAGATGAAAAGACTGTGTGAAGAAAAAGAAATAGCAAATACATGCACGTAATCAAATCACCATTAATGAACGGAATACAGCGCTCGGGACAATTAAGATACTCGTAGCAAAAATGTGTTTTATACACAGAAGGAGAAGGTAACAAAAAAACCGATAGAGATCTCAAATACGTTTGTTTGAAGATACCAGGGGATTGGAATTCTAGATATATGTACATATATTCGAACATATATACAAGAAAGCAACAGAAAACCTAAAGATTGTAGAAATTATAGAGGCATCACTACACTCTAACTAGATATGAGCTTAGGCATGATTTCGTGATCACAGGTAAAACTGTGACCGTGATTTTCAAATCACTCTGATTTTAACATGTGATTGTGACTGTGAATTGTGAACTGTGAATATTACTGCGAAACTGTAATTTTATGTTTTTTTAGGTTTGAGGTACTGGTTTTGTATGATATTTTGGTTTTACTATATTACACATAGCAAAATTTTCATTTGCTTAAGTAAAAAAATTCCATAAAAAACAAATTTTTCTTCATTTCCTTATGTTTGTTATTGGTGGCATCTTAAATCTTTTTATACATATATGCAATACCTATTTAAAAAAAACACACAAATGTACCAATATTCAATTCCTTTACATTAATTTTCCATTGATCAATTTTAATGTTTTAAGGAAATTTGAAAAATGGATTCTAAGACAATTTAATTTACTAACAAAGATATCCCCGGAAAATTGGTTGAAAATGAAATACACTGAAAATGAAATACGCAATTGATACAGCTTAAAAAAAAAACACACAAAATTAAACGCACTGCTAACTCAAACTTTTCTAAACAGCAATAGAGAATTTTTCAACTACAACACGCGTTCAATTCAAATTAAAAAATTCAAATGGCAACAACAACACAACGCAGCGCAAAAAGAGAATACGAAAAAATGTAACTGCGCATCGCGTACCATATAATTTTTTTTTCTTAAAATCTACCCTAACCAAAGCACTCGCTACTTTGTTTCCAATCCTAAATATCTGATAATTTCGCTGTTTGTCCTGTGATTGTGATTCATGTAGTGACTGTTAGTATATTCTCTTTATAGTGAATCGTGATTTTCAGACTGTGATTGTGAATTGCAATAAAAAAAAATGAAATAAAAAAATCGCAATAACGTTTAACGCACTCACGCTTTATTTGAATGTCAATCACAGGTAGTGATTGCGACTTTGCAATCACTGTTAATAAATCACAGGTAGTGATTTTGTGCTCATGTCTACTCTTAACAGCTCTAAAGTAGGATGCACAATATCATTTTTGAAATGACATTTTTGCTGTAATGATGATGATAGTGTGTAGCTTGAAATGAAAAATTACGGCTGGAGTGACGGCGAGAATGATAAAAGTTGAAATTTTTAGTGGATTTTGCTGGAATGACGGAGAATGATGCATTAGAAATGATAATGTGTAGGCAAATTCCATCATTCGTCATTTTTCACAAGTCGTGTTCGCATCGGTTCGGAAGAATTTTTTTTAAATAATGGCTCCTACCGATCCAAAAGAACTTCTGGAGGAATTTATTAATTGCTACAGAAGTCACAGCGTTCTTTGGGACACATTAAACAAAGATTATTACCAAAATAAGCTGTTAAAAGGTGTTGCATATGAGGAGTTGCTAGTTTTACGGAAATATAGTGAAGTTGCGTGTTTAACTGAAGTGAAAAGAAAAATTAATACACTTCGGTGTACCTTTCGAAAGGAGATAAAAAATTAGGCAATCCGAATCCTCTGGTGCTGGATTAGACGAAGTGTATGTCCCTTCGTTATGGTGGTTTGAATCGATGAATTTTTTAAGCCATCTGGAGAAACCAGTGCCATCATTTTCAACAATATCCGAGTCTTTCGAAAATGAGGATGGAAGTGTAAATAAAACAATTATATGTTCTTAAATAATCATGTACTAATTATTATTTAATTCATATTTTATTAGTGTAATGAAACAATGCACAGCCCTATTCAAAAAAAAAAAAAAAAACAAACAGGAAGAATTATTATCCATGGCGTGCGAGTATTTAGCTAGGGACAAAATGGAGAAAAAAGATAGCTCATCAACACTGCAAGGACATGGGCAGATAAATTACGAAGTCTAAGCCGTAAAGGTCAACTGATTGTGGAAAAGAAGATAAATAATATTTTCGTTGAAGCACAAATGGCAGAAGTAGTGCCGGAAGAAGAATCAATAAGACATAGAGCAATGCTCACAGAAAAATCGGATTCTTCTCCAATGTCCTTCACATCAACTCCTTATAGACCACGTGTTTTCACTCATACTCATCCCAAATTCATCAGGTGCATCTTGTCCATCAACGTCATTCCAACGTTCATCTACTCCGTCACCAGCGCTTTCGGATATACCAAGCTTATACAAATCACAAAATTCTCCATTTCCAGCAGTATTATTAGACTTGAAAAACTACAATATTATGAAGGTCACAATTTTAGTTTAAGTGAACAATAATTTTTATAATTTTTAAGAAAATAAACATTAATTCTTTTATTTCAGAAATCGTATATAATTTTGTCAACGGTTTTACATAAAATTTTGTTGTCAAGGGACTTTCCCTGTTGTATTTACTCGTAAATAATCGTAATATTTATCGCGAACTTCTTTTGCAGTTTGATAATTGCTGTGATTTTTTGCATTTCTTAACGGAGGAAGATCTATCCTATCTTTTCCTTTTATAATTTCTCCTTCCTGTATATTTTCATACAATATAATAGATTTCGAAGCATATTGTTTTTTATTATGCTTTATCAAAAAATTATGAAGTAACAACAGGTCATTGTCACTAATGCAGCTTGTTGTGTATGCAAATTGTTGTGTATGAAAACAGTATGTGCGACCAATGTTAGACATGTCAAGTAGAGCACATTCACTATCTCGGGCGCATGTTAGATCAGAATAGATTAGTACTGAGTCAGTCATTATCTATACTCTGTGGCGATCGGGCATGCGTTGGCGAGCCAGTGACGTATTAAGCGCAGTGAGTCTAGTGACATTACAAGTGGCGACGAGAGAGAAACTGGGAGCATAAATCGAAAGTTAGCGGGTACAGAGTAAGTAAATGACCAGAGATATTATATTATTGTGCAAGTTTTAGCACGTATATGGCCAAGTGTAACAAAGCATGTTATGTATTTAATGTAATGTGTTATGTACATCCATTAAATTGGAAACGATATATTTAATACATGATGGAAAAAAAATGAAATTGGCGCAAGTGTGCCCACATTAAATTGTTAATTAGCAAATAAAACGAATAAAAGAAAATAAAGTATATTATGAAGAAAAAATATTGGAAAATGTTTTGGTACAAAGGTGCCCACATTAAATTGTGAATTTAAGGAATTAAAGAAGAAGAAACGGAAGAAAAAAAATATATGAAAAACATTTGGTACAAAGTGCCTGCATTAAATTGCAAACTCATATCTGCACTAAAGTGCGTGACAAATGTACTGTTCATTTGATAGATAATTAAATCGTACAACGGTACTCACATTAAATAGTAAAAATGTATTTACATACGTAGTATGTTTTTTACATATTTGATAGTAAATTTGGAATAAATTGATTTCAGTGATGTTGAGAAATAGATATTTTGTTTCAGGTTTGTCTCTTCAAATTTCTTAAAAAAAAGAAATGTCCAATACACTCCCGGGGCTGGAATGTTTTGCACTGGAGGGGGATAATACGTCAGTGGGGTTAAGATGGGAGAAGTGGAAAAGGGCGTTAAATGTATATTTGGAAGCAGCGGACATCACCCCATCTTCAAAGAAAAGAGCAACTTTATTACATTATGGTGGGTTAGGGCTGCAAGAAATTTTTTATAATCTACCAGGTGCAAATGTGGCTCCCTCCAAGGAAAATGATGTGTTAGAAGGTTATGAAAATAAAGCTAAGATACAGGAGATATATGAAGTCACACATAAGAGAAATGATCGATTTTTCAGAAAAGGACGTTATGAGAATCAATATAAGGCAGATGAAGTGAGGTCATGTGGCAGGTGTGGTAGTAGAAGACATTCCTCCCAAGATGCTAAATGTCCGGCTAGGGAGAAGAAATGCCATAGCTATGGACTCATTGGGCATTTCCGACAGTATTGTAAGACTCGAATACCACAGAAAAGAAAACTTAATGATTCTTATAGAAATTTTAGTCCAAATTTGAAAAGAGATAAAAAGAGTAATGACGAAATTGATTGTGTGGAAAGTTACAAAACGGAAAAAGACTATGTTTTTCATATCGATACCGAAGCAACAATTGATTGTATTGTAGGTGGAGTTAAAACGAAAACGTTAATTGATTAAGGATGTACTTTTAATCTGTTGACAGATAAGACATGGGAACATTTAAAAAGTAGTAATGTAAAAGTTTTTAATCAAATAAGAAAACCTAACAAATCATTTTTTGCTTACGGCAGTAATACTCCATTAGATCTCAAGGGGTCATTTGAGGCTACAATCGAAGTTAATGGAATAAAAGATCAAACTACGTTTTATGTCATTTCCAAAGGTACAAGAGATTTACTTGGAAAAAAATCAGCGACATCCTTAGGGGTTTTAAAAATAGGTATCGGTGTAAGTCAAATAACCAACAAAGCCTTCCCAAAGTTTAAAAATATTTTGGTCAATATTCCTATTGATGATTCAATAAAACCAATTTCACAACCTTGCAAGAGAATACCAATACCCTTAGAAAGCATTGTAGAAAAAAAATTGGAAGAACTAATTCAGTTCGACATAATAGAAGAAGTTAGTGGTCTTTCAAGATGGGTGTCTCCGATCGTTCCAATTTTGAAGAAAAACGATGAGATACGGTTGTGCATAGATATGAGACGTGCTAATGCTGCGATTATGCGAGAAAACCATCCATTGCCCACAATGACCCAAATTTTGCCGAAATTTCGCAAGGCCACTATTTTTAGTAAATTGGATATAAAAAATGCATTTCACCAAGTAGAACTACATCCCGACTCCAGACACATAACGACATTTATCACTATGAAGGGACTTTATCGATATAAACGGTTGATGTTTGGTATTAATTGCGCGCCTGAAATTTTCCAAAAAACACTGCAACGAATGTTACTAGGCTGTGAGGGCGTTATTAATTTCATTGATGATATTTTGATATTTGGGTGTAATGAGAAAGAACATGATATGCGACTTCAAAAGGTTTTAAATGTACTAAAAGAAAATAATGTCTTATTGAATAGTATTAACCTATTCAGAGTTCCCGCAACACTCGAAGAACTACAAAGCTTTTTAGGATTAGTAAATTTTATTGGCAAGTGGATCCCCAACTTAGCCACAGTGACAGAACCTTTGAAACAACTTTTGAGGAACAAGCAAGGAAGAAATACAAATCTTCAAGAATTTTGGTTAGAAGAGCAAGATCAAGCGTTTGCAGAACTGAAGAAATCATTAACTAAAATACAATCCCTGGAATACTACGACGTGAACGATAAAACACAGGTTATTGCGGATGCTAGCCCGGTAGGCCTAGGGGCTGTTTTAACGCAAATAAATTCAAAAGGTTCTAGAATAATAGCGTTTGGAAACAGAACTTTGACAAACTGTGAGCGCAGGTACAGTCAAACCGAAAAAGAGGCTCTTGCTTTAGTATGGGCGGTTGAGCACTTTGATGTATACCTCTTCGGCAAAGAATTCGATCTAATTACAGACCATAAACCCTTAGAGGTAATCTTTAGTCCAAAATCAAAGCCTTGTGCTCGAATTGAAAGATGGGTATTGAGACTTCAATCGTACAAATTTAAGACCATTTACATACCTGACAAAAAGAATATAGCAGACCCATTATCTCGTTTATGTTCTTACTCAAAGGCAGCACACACAGAAGAGGATTCATATATAAATTACGTCATAGAACATTCGAGACCACTCGCTATCTCATTGGATGATATAACTATATCTTCCGGTAATGATCCTGATATTCAGAATGTTAAAAGAGGAATATACAATAATGACTGGGACGACTCTGTTAAGGGATACAAAATTTTTGAAAATGAGCTTTGTTTCTACGAAAATATTTTGCTTAGAGGGAGTAAAATAGTTATACCAAAAAATCTTAGAAAGAATGTATTAGATGCCGCCCACGAGGGTCATCCTGGAATGGTAGCAATGAAAGGACATGTAAGATCTAAAGTCTGGTGGCCACAAATTGATAAAGACGCTGAGAACCTCGTAAAAGCCTGCAAAGGATGCACCTTAATTGGTATGCCTAATCCTCCCGCTCCTTTAAAAACACGAGAACTTCCAACAACATCATGGGTGGATATTGCCATAGATTTATTAGGACCATTACCTAGTAATGACTATTTATTTGTAGCTGTGGACTACTATAGTCGACATAAAGAAGTAAAACTCTGCAAAACTATTACCAGTTCCCATATAATCAAACTGCTAATGGAAATATTTAGTCGTTTAGGTTATCCAGTTTCCATAACAGCTGATAATGAAAAGCAGTTTGTCAGCGATGAATTCAAATCATTTTGTAAAGAATGCAATATTAAACTATTTAATACAATTCCATATTGGCCGCAACAGAATGGAGAGGTAGAAAGACAAAACCGTGATATTCTTAAACGCTTAAAGATTTGTCAAATTGAAAGAAAAGACATGACGAATAGCTTGTGGGAATACCTCATGATGTACAATAGCACACCACACACAACCACTGGTAAAACGCCTTCAGAGCTATTCTTTAAAAGATAAAATAGGGATAAAATTCCATCACTAGATCATATCCATAGTCAAATAACCGATGCAGATGTAAGAGATCATGTTAAAGAACAAAAAAACAAGGCAAAAGATTATGCAGATAGGAAAAGAAGAGCCGCTGACACTGATATCAAGCAAGGTGATAAAGTATATGTTAAGGTTATGGAGAAATCAAATAAATTGAGTCCAAATTTTAACCCATCGCCCCATACCGTGGAGAGTTCTAAAGGTGGAGACATAATTGTAAAAAACGACGAAACAAGTAAAAAATATAGACGAAATGTAGTTCATTTGAAAAAGATAGAGGGAGAATGGAAAGCTATTCAAGAAAAAGATTAATTATACAATCAGACTCTAATGAAAAGTAAAAGATTATTTAGTTTATTTTAGACCAGAATGCTTAATTGATTTTGTATAATATTTGAAAATGTATTACTTGATTATAAGAAAATATGTATTTGATTAACCACTTTATTTTTGACATATAAATTTGTTATAAATAAACATAAAATGTATCAACAACAAAATGTTTTAAGGATGTTTATTACAATACATTCAAATTAAAACAAGGAAGAGATGTTGTGTATGCAAAGTGTTGTGTATGAAAACAGTATGTGCGACCAATGTTAGACATGTCAAGTAGAGCACATTCACTATCTCGGGCGCATGTTAGATCAGAATAGATTAGTACTGAGTCAGTCATTATCTATACTCTGTGGCGATCGGGCATGCGTTGGCGAGCCAGTGACGTATTAAGCGCAGTGAGTCTAGTGACATTACACAGCTTTTTGAGGATTTAAACGCATAGGTTTTCGAATTTTTTGAACCGAGAAGACAGTATTCCAAAAACATTTTCAACTACTCGCCGAGCACGACTTAAGCTATACTTAAATATTCTTTTTTTCTCACTCAAATTTTGTTTGCTGTAGGGCTTTAAAAGGTTTTCAGTCATACTGAATTCGTCGTCACCAACAAAAACAAAGGGTAATTTAGATTCTGACGCTGGCAAAAAATCTTCTTCAGGAATGTTCAAAAAGTCATTGATAAATAACTGCCAGAAGTTTGTGTAAAAAATTACTCCTCCATGTGCTTTCCATCGATGGCAAAATAACAATTTTCCCGACTGTAGACTCGCCCATGACTCCGCTATATTTCAGATCCGCAAAGTTCCTTCCCGTGGCGAGAAACCTTAGCTTTATTGCTAGTTTCTCATTAGGTGTTATTGTACTTCTTAAATGCGTACATTTTTTTTTGATTAAAGGCTCAACTTGGTTTAATAAATAATTGTAGTTATCAGAACTCATTCTAAAATAATTTTGATAGTCCTGTGCTTCTGTGTTCCGGATCTCTCGAATAAAATTGCAGTGTGTATACCATCTTAATCAAAAGTTAAACATAATACTTAAAAATTATGTCTTTCGACGTTTATGACGGGTTTTATAACTTATTGACTTAACTATAGCTTAAACTAAGAAAACATGTTCAAAAACTTAGTACATGGACTATTTTAATTTTATTATAAAACTTAAAACTAAAAGCCTACATACTACCTAACACTAAATCTTGATCTACTTAACCTACTTACATCTACATGCATATATATATATACATAATATAAATAAACTTCATATATATATATATATTTTTAAAAAAAATTTTGTTTTTTGTTTTTTATATATTTTTTTTCTTAAAATCTAGCTTAAAACTACCTACAACTATGTAAGCCAGCCATGGCTAAAAAAAAAAAATTAGTCTGGCCCACTTTGCTTCACATGAAGCTAATTATCACTGGAGGAGTTCGACGACGAAGCATCCTCCCCTTCAACAAGCCACCAAAAGTGTTGTTGCTGCCGAGCAACATCCCTCATGTCGCGACTCCCTTCCACCCTACTGAACCGGAAACGCTCCGCACTGGCATGTGCGACGTCTCTGTCGTAGTTGAGTCGCCTGTCCGCAGCTGTTCGAGCGACGTGGAAGATTAACGGCGCCGCCAATCTATTCTGGATCAGACCTTTGCTATCTAGATAGAGGAAAGCTTCCAGAGGAATAAAGCCGTCAAAGCGAACTCCTCGTGATACATATAATTGGGGTAGTAAGCTCCGGAGATCAGGTTGTTCGATGAGGTCATTGTTCTTGCAACGTGCCTTCGAGTCAACTTAATGACGAAATTGTCCACACTTATTAGGTTCGCCCTATTGTATAAGACCTCATTAGGATAGAATTTTATGTACTCAGACTCTGGTGTTCTGTACAAGCGAAGGCAAGCCCTCTCAAAAACCCGAATCTTTTCCATTAAGCTTGCTCATACATTGAATACCAGCATGGGCCTGATAAGGGCCATGTAGCAGATTACCTTTACCCTCGCATCGAGTTGGCTGCTATAAAACAGTCTCTTTGTGAGGGCAAAAGCACCTTTAGCTCTGGCCAGAGCAGCATCTACATTTTTGCCAAAATTCAGAAACTGATCTAGCCAGATGCCAAGGTATCTGACTACATTCCGACAGGCAAGAGGCTGTCCGTGCTGTCCAATAATCGAGAACTTTCGCCAATTTTTTCTGGTATCCCTAGAGGCTCCAGACAACGGCGTCCTAAAGAAAATGGTTTCCGACTTCTGAAAGTTGATTTTAAACTTCCAGTCATCGCAAAATCGTCTTATCTTATCGAAGTCATGCTGCAAGAGAGTATTAATGACCTCGATTTTTGGACCTGTTCTGTACGCTATCAAATCGTCTGCGTACGCAATAGTATGGGGAAGTGAACCTATCAAGTCGCTTGTATAAATGTTGAACAGGATCGGCGAATTGACCGCGCCTTGCTGAAGACCATTTTTAATTTTAAATATTCCAACAGAAGTCACATCACCATTTTTCACGATGAACTGTCTGTTGGTTAGCATATTATAAAGAATGTACAAGAGTGGTTTACTGATACCCAGCCTAGTCAGCTTATAGAAAAGACCCTCTAACCATACGGTGTCGAAAGCCTTCTCCAAACCAACAAGGCAGGCACCAGTACATTGTTTTTTGCCTTTATTCCATTGGATATCGGATACCAGACTTATCGACCGGAGATTCGCCGGATTGGATATATCCTTTCCCTTTTTGGGGCTAGGTTGAACCAACGCCGTTTTCCAATGCGCTGGATAATGTGCATTATTCATTGCATTATTAAACAAGGTGGTGTAAATGTCCACCTTCTTCTAGAGGAAGATGTCGAAGCACGATGTTCGCAATACCATCGGTCCCCACTGATTTTTTAACTCTGATTGTGTTGAAGATCTCATGGAGTCCTTCCTTCGAAATGAACGGGGGTAGGTCACCCTCTCTGGCAATGACATTATTTGCCATATTTTCGTCGCTAAACCGGGTGAAACCAGAGTCTTCGGATCGCCAACTCTCTATTTCATTTCGAATGTAGCAGTTGTGCACCAAGACGCGATTGTCCAGGTCATAATTAGGGCCAATGATATGGCCTTGTATACTTCCTGGAATGGCCTCGACCTTCTCCTGTGGATCCTCGATCACAAAGAACGTCATCATCAGCGGCCTCATTTTGATCAATACCTGCTATTGTCAGTAACCGTTGGTTGTCTGTTGTCCGGGCTATTATAAAACACTGAAGGTCGTTTTGATTTTTTCTCCGAAATAGTTTATTTATTTGCGGAAACATATTCGGGTTGCTGGTGTTTACAGCCCGAACCTTGTTGTTCCAATACAAACTTACAGAAATTCTGTAATTCTCTTTTATTAGCGTTTGAATATTTTTAATCGACGACTTCAGTGTCGTTAGTTGTACCTCGATACCGCGGTATTGTAGTGTCCATAGTTTGTTCAATTGTCTCGTTCATTTGTTTTAGGTAATTGTCGATCTCCTCGTTTGACGAATTCCTATTGGACGGTGGGTGGAGCGTGTTTGAGGAGAGCGCTCTTGTCAAGATTGCGGAGAAGCGTGTCCATCGAGTCTCACTGTAGCTGTAAGAATATCTTTGACAAACTCCTCCAATTCCGCAATTTCGTTGGGAACTGTAATTTCGGTGCTAAAACCGCAATGGTCGCTATCATACATGAATGTGCGCAGACAGTTTAATGTTTCTAAATTCGTACCTGTCAGTCGTATACGTTCGTCGTACAGCAGTAGATCCAAATAAGACCCGCCTCTGGGAAACGACGGGTTATCCGTCGCTTTAAGACCGAGTCTGTACATGACATCGTGCTGACCCCACCAATCGAGTAGTAGGTTCCCTCTAGTATTTGGCAAATTATTTCCCCAATCTCTATGTCTAGCGTTGAAATCCCCGCCGATTATAAAATAATTCTCCCCCGATTCCAGCCTCAGAAGTCGAAAAAGCGTGTCGAGCTCTGTAATGAATAGGGTGGATTGTGAAGCGTCAGGTGCATAAACAGAGGCCAAGTACAGCCGCTTTCCACTGCGGAGCGGGATGTAAACGACTACTGCCTCCAACACCCGGAACCTGCGCAACACGCCCTTGTACACTCTGTGAAATTTTATACCTTCTTTAATGAAGATCGCGACACCGCCTCCACGTTTGGATCTGGGCCGGTTTCTTCTTCTAACAATATAATTATTGTACTCCAGTTTGTGCTTATCGGTTAGCTTGGTTTCGCTAGCGAAAAGCACATCAGGAGTTTGGTCTTGTAGCAATTTAAACATCGCGGCTCTTCGTTCGATCCTAATCAGTGAATTCACATTCACCGCATGGACCTTCAAAGTTTGCTCCACCATGTGCGTACCCATTACGGCACGTGTTGCATTAGGCCCGGCAGCAACGCGTAGATCTGGTCCACCCGCTTGACCTGTTCTTGAACCTGCTTTTGCAGTTGAGCCATCTGCCCTTGGATTGCGAGCAAGATGGGTAGCATGTTGGGTGCAGCTTCCGTTGTTCTCGGCATTGGCGCCGGAGAAGCAACAGTCGCTTGCTGTACCGTAGCCCCCCTACCTGACGCCATTTGGGCGTAGGAAAATTGGGACGTGACGGCTGGTGTTTGAAACCTCACAGGTGAACGTTTGACCTCCACCTTCTGCTGCCGCGCCAATTTTGCTTTTTTAATGTCGGTGAACTTAGGACAACCCCGATAGTTTGCGGGGTGTCCCACGTTCCCACATCACACGCACGAGAGCTGCGTCCTATCGGATGCTCCGTCAACACCCAGAGCACACTCCTCGGAACTGTGGTTCTTTGCGCGCTTCACGCATCGAGGCTGCATTTGGCAGTTCGACGCGGCGTGCCCAAACCTCTGGCAGCGAACGCATTGTATAACGCCTTCGCTCCGTTTTAATTTTTCCCAGTGAATCACCTGGTAGTCTAGGACATTGATTCTCCTTAGACTATCCAGACGACTTTCAGGACTGAGCTGCAGCAGGAAGAACGGCAGACTCCGTTTCTCCCGCCTGGCTCTAGCTGTGGTAAATGGCTTTACCCCCACAAACTTGAGTTCTTCGCACTCCTTCTCTTTGAGCAGTGCAAGGATCTCCTCAGGATCAGAAGACGGTTCCAATCCCTTCAGCAGCATCGATTGCCGCTTTTCACACTTAGGTGTGAATGAGTAGTGCTCCGTCGTCGTTTCTTTTAGGAGCTCTTTAACTTTCGCGTAGCCCTCCACTGTATTACAGCATGGCGATCGTTCCCCAATCTCTTAATATTGAAATTATTACCAATGACCAACTTACACAGGTCCTTGGTAGCATTTACCTCTAATTTAAAGGTGTTGATAGGAGGCACCTTCTCCGTCTTCTTTTGCTGCTGCTGTTGTTGTTGTTGTTGCTGCTGCTGCTGTTTGGTCTGCTGCAGTGGTTGTTTCTGCTGCTGTTTTTTTTGTTGTTAATGCAGTTGTTGTTGCTGCTTTTGTTGCTTTTTTTGGGCGCTTTCTACCTCTTCTTGCTCCCTCGGCCTGCGTGCAGTTTGCTTTAGCTTAACAGCCAGCATTTTTTCTTGTAGCTTTCTATGCTGCTGCTAATCTCTTTAATCATTTCATCCTCATCTTCCGATTCGGCTGACGCTAGGGAAGCAAAGTTATTGTTGCCCCCTTCATAATGATCATCATCATCTAGCACATTCACATTCACTCTTTTTTTTGTTAGGTTAGGAGGGGTTTTCAGACTCCTCCTCCTTTTAATTGCTTTCGCAAAGTCACCGGCAACACCATTGTTGCCTTTTCCAACTCCCGTTACGGGAAGAGCGGAGCGCTCTCCACCATCCATCACGTGACTTTATTAATTTAATTTATTATTTTTTTTTTGTATTGATTACAAAAAAACAGAAAACCAAAAGTTCCGAGTTTGACCTGGGATCGAATCCATATCCCACGCTTCGATGACCGACGCCGCTAGCCGCTGGGCTACCGAGTGGATTGATTATGTTGTGACTAATTGTCTTTAAAAGGCACTGGATCACTATTTATTTATTTACTTATGTAAAAGCCGAACACGTCAACACGTCTATGAACGACTTACCGCAGTTTTCCAATGCGCTGGATAATGTACATTATTCATTTAAACAGGGCGGAATAAATGTTCACCGCTTCTAGAGGGAGATGTCGAAGTACAATGTTTGGTATTTCATCGGTTGCCACTGATTTCTAACTTCTAAGTGATTCGAAGATCGTTTGGAGCTCTTCCTTCGAAATGAACGGGGGTGCGTAAAAAACGGATTTAATGGTGCGTGAACATTGGAAATGTTGGAAAGGTGTTTCGGCAACGATTCTCTAAAGAAAACGGTCGTTTACCAGTGGCACGAATGGTTCAAAAGTGGTCGTGAGTCAGTCGAAGATGATGAACGCAGTGGCAGACCATCGACGAAAACATTGATGAAGTAAAAGAAATGTTGGTCAATAACCGCAAATTAACCATCAGAGAGATAGCAGAGCACTTGGACGGACATTGCGTATGGATCTGTCCAAGATATTTTGGTTAATGATTTGGGTTTCCGTCGTGTAGCACAAAGTTAGTGCCAAAAGACCTCAATTTCATACAAAAAAGAGACGGTGTTGACCATCATTATTCGTAATTTTTAGACGAAAAATGCAACAAATACCATCCAACAGTCACCGAATTCACCTGATTTGGCTCCCTGAGACTTCTTTCTATTCAATCGAGTTAAAAAACCACTACGGGGAACGCGTTTCAGCAGCCGAGAGGAAGGAATAGAAAAATCGCAGGAAGCGCTGATGGACTTACCGAAAACCGAATATAAGAAATGTTTCGGAATTTGATCAAGCGCTGGCATAAGTGTGTTGCAATCGATGGGGATTACTTTGAAGGGGACAATATAGATTTATATGAATAAACTTTATTCTTAATTTTCTGAATGAATTCCGGAAACGTTTTAATCAAGGGGGTATATACCCACTTTGTTCGATTAATTTTTCTTTTTGTTGATAGAGCAATAATAATACACACACAAGCAATTTCTTTGTTATCCATTTAAAAAAAAATCAAACGTTCGCACTCAAAGAAGATAAACTCAACAATAAACAAGAAAAATTTAGAAAATTTTCGAAAAAATGTCATTCCTGGAATGATATGTATAATCTGTGTATAATCTGGAATGAAATAATGAGAAATGACAGTCTAGGAATGCCATTTCAAAAATTATAGCCTACTTAAAGGTTTACAAAGCGAAATTAGAATATATGTAGGCGTACTATGGTGTAATAAGATATACCAGATGTATCATGCAAAATATGTTCAGACTAGCACATTTTTATGATGGAACGGATTCTGGGGAAAAGCTGGCCAAAAATAAAGAAGTATACATTTTAATCGTATAGATGAATTCTAACTAATAAAGGACTTGTAAGACTGATTAAAAGAATAATTAAATGAATATTCGATGTGGTCAGGACTAGCAGTAGAGTGTCGAAAAAATGTAACATGCCTGAAGGTGATGGTTTTTTGCGAACTTGAAAAGAAAACGAAAGAAAAAGTAACCGTTTGCTTGAAACATGTTTTTTTTTATTAATGTTCTGACATATGTTTGACATTCCATTGAATATGCTATCTAGCAATAGTGGGTAATAATGGGAACTAGTTTTTAGTACTTTTCAACATTTCGCTCACCTCGTCCAGTTACTGTGACGAAACCCCTGGCCGCTTACCGTGTTTATCCATACTATCAACTTTGAGCTAGCTCGTTTCAATATTGATGATTGTAACAACTCGCTTCCACCGTGTAAGTCTATCGGTCTTGATGTCCAGCAAGTCGGGTTCCGGAATGGCAGTGCTGGGGCCGCCAAGAAGGCGGCTAAATCACTGAGATCATCAGAAAGTGCTGACAGGTGTCTCGAATTAAGCATATCATCAATAGGATGGTATAAAATTCCTCAAAAGTGAGATTTCCTGCAGCAGCTGTACAACGAGGAGTGGGAAGACTTCCCATAATTTGGGTTGTAATCAGTGGTTTTTGATGAAAACATACTAAACAATGGCGAATGACCTCTGAACTGCGGCACGACCATCAGTTATATACTAGCGTCTTAGGAGAAAGTTCAAAGTTGTTTGCTTGCCACCATGTATAGTACACAAATGTCTTGATTTATAAGCATCTCAGTATGTTTGCTTTCCTTATATAGTATGACAGGAAATCGTTCAGACATATGCAATTTTATGCTGCCACTTTCGTGGAAAATTGGATTAAGTTTTAGTAAATTGCTTTTTAAACATATAGGTTTACCTTGAGAGAGACAAGAAACTTCATTAGCAAAATGTATATATATATACTTTATCCAGAAATGTACGGGTAAGGCTACTCGTCAATCAGAGGCTGTGCACCAAGATGATTTCGAATGTGGCCGTCTTAATTTGATGTCTATATAATGATGACACCAGCATGTAACTTCAACTAATGTATCGATGTTTGAGTATTTGTAGGGAAGACCCAGTGCTCTAAAATCCTCCGTCATTTTGGAAGGGGCTTGCGTAAGTAACGAACTTACCTCGAGTACATCTTTCACGTCGCAGACTTGCTTCAGCCATTCCCTTTAATTTTTCTTCGGCCATTCTGGACCAAACCACCATATGTCGAGGTTCCCTAGCTGGGAAGGGTACATACCACGGGAAGCTACGTAAGCCGGATTACTATTTATGGGCACATACTTCCAACAGTCAATAGCTGTCAGGTTTTGGATTTTGGTAATCCGGCTGGCCACGTATTGCTAATGCTTTCCAGGATTTGAACGAAACCAGCTAATACTTGTCTTTCAGTCGGGCCATCAACTTTTTTGACTCGTAGATAGGAAACGGCAGCATTAGCAGATGTACAAATTCGTGAAGTTCACCTTGCAGCCTATGCAATCACTTTTACGAAACCAGTAGATCCCAAGTGCCTTGGGAGCAAGGGTCGCTCAACTTATCGTAATTGCTTATTCCTTTAGAAACTCGGTAGAATTTGAGTTCCATTTTCGTAGCAGGAAACCTCTTCATTGCAGGAACTTCTCTAGCTCTATCTGTAGTTGTTGAGCAGTCTCAACCGAATAAGTGTCTTAGAGACAGTCATCCATGTAGAACGACTCCCGGAGTACTTTAACAGCTTGAGGAAATTCAGCTTCTTCATCATTGGCCAAGGTGTGGAACACCTTTATTGTAAGATACGGCGAGCAGTTTAAACTATAAGTGACAGTAAGTTGTGTGAAGATAGCTGGAATACCCTCGTTATCCATCCATATGATTCGCTGCATATCGGCATCATCTCGTTGCACAAGTATTTGCCTATAGTAATTTCCAATGTCTGCCATAAAGCCAATTCGATGAGTACGCCATTTTAAAATAATTGCAGAGAGCTCAGCCTGAAGCTTAGGACCTATATGAATACAATCATTAAAAGATTTACCTGATTTGTACTTCCTAGCTGCACTGAAGACTCTTAATTTTGATGTTGAGCTCTAAGAACTCAAGTGGGTATGACTATGGTTCATTGTACCGTTTTCTTGAAAAATGCTCCGCAGTAGAATTCATCTTGGGTTATTTTGGAAATAGTTTCCATGTCCTCGTGCTCGTTGAATTTCCGCATATACTGAACTAAGACTGAGAAAATGCACAAAAACTTTTATACAACTCTCGAGTTAATGATTAGCGTAAGCCTCGGTAGATGACCCATCCTAAATGAGTACGTTGTGCTACAAGAGCACCAGAAGATGATTTCCTTATTTCGTCATGTAGAACAGATCCATAAAGATTAGCTCCTAGAATGACGTCGATAGAAACGGGCTCATGAAAGTTTGGATCAGCCAGATCAAGGTGCAAAAATCCAGAAAATGGTTTGGTGTCAATTCGCAGAGTGGTAAAATTAGTGCTTTGTAGTTAATGTTGAAATCAGGTTATCTGAGAGAGCTCACAGAGATATCGACCAGACCTATTGATTTATTAACGCTTGATCTCCCGACCTCATTCACCGGCACAAGGAGCCGTGTTCGCGAAAGATGAAGTTGATGAACCGCATACTCACTAATGAACGAAACTTGGGAACCGCTGTGCAAAAGAGCTCGAAGTTTTAGATGATGTCCAGTAGCAGATCGTACTCCAATTTGTGCTGTATTGTTTGTCCTCATATGGTTTGTGATGACGTTGGGCTTAGTTGTGAAACATTGTATTTTAATTTTGGTTACATTTTAAGCAGGTAAAATCTGTTTGTACATGGTTAGCTTTGAAACAATTTTCACAAAATTCAGTCTCTGTGCTACGGTTTCTAGCATGCAGCATATAGCATGATCACCGCTATTCCATCTGAATAAATCTCACAATCGTTACAGTATACGAGACAGAGGTATCGCCATCTCCAAAAGACTGCGAGATGAGTAGAGAAACCAACTTCACCCTTTTCTGGCTTTAATTTACTCCTTTATAATTTTTAACTTCAGGGAAGGGACTCAACAGTGTGCAGTTACACGAAACGTACAGTTTACCCGCAGACTACAATCTTAACTTTCATGATGATTCAAATATTTTGTCAAATGATGACAATGAGAATGGACAATGAATACCAATTAGCAATGCATAGGAATCAGCTGTATTCAAATGCGTTTGATACAGTAGATGAGGTAAGGCAATCGTATAATCAAAAGATATAAATAGATCGCTGGGGTATAAAATATGACGGTTGAACCAAGTCTATTTCTGTGCAAGATTTCTTGTTTAGAATAGAAACGCTGAAAGAGAATTGTGGTTACCCGTGGTCATACGTTTTGAAAATTTGTCACAGTCTTCTTTCGGGATCTGCCCAAGATTCGTTTTGGAAATATTTGTGCACAACCCCAAGACCAGATTGGCAACGACTCAAACAGGCTCTAAAGAAACAATTTAAGAATCACGATAGTGATGTAGAAATTATCCAACAGATAACCGAACGTCGGCGGCATTCTCAGAAAATGTTTGATGAATATTACAATGCTATTCCTAATCTGAAAAATTAATTGCGAATAGGCTGAATGTCAACTTCTTCATTTAATGAAAACTGCGATCAATAGTCGCTTGCTGAATATGGTTTATCCGATGCCTATTTATTAACTCGAGCAATGCAGAGATGAGTGCGGTAAGGCTGAAAAACTTTTCCAATATCGTGAGCAATCTCGTATCTAAGACTGCACCATATAAATGAATTTTTCAAATAATATATTTTGCTTGAACCTCACACTTATGAAGTTAAAAGCAATGTAGCGGCATTGAATTTTAAAGATGCTAATAACTCTCGTAGCACTAGTAGGGATGTCTACGTTTTCCGTTGCTTTAATTGCAAATTAAGGGTCAGGGTCCCTCTCCAATCAGAAAACTCTTTTGTTACAATACAAGTGTGATTTAAACAATGTGACAACACTAAACTGCCCGAGATGTAAAGTGGCGAGAAACCAGAAACCGAGCGGGATACAAGTCGGGGAATCCCGTTCGACGCAAACAAATCCTGAAAATTGCAGAAATCTACTCAAATTGATTTTCAGACAAATGGAATTTCGTCCGCTGACAAAATTTTCCAGTCAAATTTGGAGTAAGCCAAATAAAAACTGCCTTGTACTCTCTACAAGCAAATGCATCTGAATGCGTTAACCGTTCCATACTTTCATCTATACGCTTGTATCAAAAAGGTTGCGATAAATACCTATCCAAAATTCAAGTAGTACTTAATACTTCCATACTATTGTCTCTTTGGTTGTAATATGATTAGAAATAGAGGTAGCTATAATTTTCTCACAAAGCTCCGCATTTTAAACGAAAGTAATAAAATAAGTGATCTGATAAGATTGAGTATATCCAAAATAAGATTATTGAAAACCTTAACCTAGCTTATGAAAGGAAAGAGAATTTATATAATTTTCGAAGCGCGAAAGTAAAATTTTTAGTTGAAGATGAAGTTTTCCGTCTCAATTTCATACTTAGCAATTCAAGTAAAATGCGTGATGCTAAATTGTCACCTAAGTTTATTAAATGCAGGGTAACTCGCCCACTCAGCAAAAGTTTGTATGAGCTAGAAACTCCAAACGGGAAGAAAATAGGAGTATCTCATGCAAAAGATATTAGACGATAGCGCAGCTAGCGCAAGAAATAAATCTCAGGGTCATGTTCGAGGCCACACGTGTTTCCATGCTGCCGAGTTGAGTCACTCAGCATTGTTTCCTTGCGAAGCACACCAATTCTTCCTATAAATACCTCACTGAGTTGCCTACAGTAAATTGTTGCCTCGCCACATTGAAAGCATAGGTTCCCACTCAGTCGTTCATAATTCTCAATGGAGAACAAACGTGTTTCGGCTTCTACTAACATGAAATAGTTAAAAGTAAACTTAATAAAAAACAATTAGAAGCATTTTGGTCAAGTGTTTCGGTGATTCAGTGGTAGTGGTGACTGCCAATAAAGCAGAGGTCGTGGGTTCGATCCCCGAAACATATCAGACTTTTTATTTTCATTTTTAAAAGTAAATAAATATAATAAAAAAGTGAACAGTCAGACAATGAGGGAAAGTGAGCGGTCCGCTATTCAAATAGCGGGACCAGTAGATTGGCTTGATGTCATCAGATGACCAGGCAGTTATCTCGGCCAATTCTCATTCTGGGAAACCAGAAATTACCATTAAGAGGAGGAGGAAGCTGAGGCCTACTCCTAATCTTGTGATTGTCTACTGAAAAGCTGCCGGGTAGAGTGAGGGAAGAGGCGCCAACAACATCGTCAAGGGCAGCAGAACAACAAGGAATACAAGCAATGAATAGCAGTATCAAAGAGCTGCAACTAAAAGTACTGGCTATTAAAGCCAAGCAAGTTGTTGAGGAGGACTCACAGCAGCAGTCAGAAATAAGCGAGTCTATACCGCAACATAACACACAGAAAAGTTCGGAACAACAACAAAACATAGTAAAAGCGATACAAGAGTTGAAAAAGAAACAAACACAATCACAAAAAAATACAGTACAGCAAAAGCAGCAACAACAACAAAATCACACTGTACTGTAACACAGTAGAGCGCTATAGTAAAATTAACAACTTACTGAAGGAATCGCCGACGGAGTTCTTCTCCTACACTCCGAAGCGGGACAAGCTGCATACAATGCTGCTGAGAAGCGGAAACAACCGTGGATGGACTAAGGAGCATCAAAGTCCTAGACTACTAGGTTGTACACTGGGAACAATTAAAGAGGAGCGAAAACATTTTACAAAGGTTCGGGCACGCCGCGTTGAACTGCGAAATGCAGTCTCGATGCGTGAAGTGTGGAAAGAACCACAAGTCAGAGGAATGCGATCTAGGTAAGGACGGAGCGTCAGAAGCATGCAGTCTCGATGCGTGAAGTGTAGAAAGAACCACAAGTCAGAGGAATGCGCTCTAGGTAAGGACGGAGCGTCAGAAGCCAACTCTCTTGTGCTTTATGTAGGAACACGGGACACACCGCAAATTATCGGGGTTATCCCAAATTCCAATACATCAAAACAGTAAATCTAGCGCGGCAGCAGAAGGTGGAAGTTAGACGTCCACCCGCGCATATTCAAACACCAGCCGTTACTCATCATGTTACCTACGCCCAAATGGCGGCAGGTAGGGGAAATACGGTACAGCAAGCGAAGGTTGCTTCTCAGGCCCCAGCGCCCAGAGCACCGGAACCTGCACCTAACATGCTGGCTATCTTGCTCTCTATCCAGGGGCAGATGCCTCAGCTCCAACGTCATATAACTGAACAGACTGCACGGGTGGATCAAATTTACGCGCTACTGCCTGGCCTAACTCACCTTTTGTCGTAATGGGTACGTGCGTAGATGAGCAAACCCTGAAGGTCCTTGCAGTGAATGTGAATTCACTGATTAGGTTCGAATGACGAGACGCACTATTTATGTTGCTCAAAGACCAAGCCCGTGATGTGCTTTTGGTTAGCGAAACTAAGCTTACCAAAAGACAAAATGAGGCACAGAAGATACGAAATAGTACGGAGAAACCGACACAACTCCATTCAGGGAGGTGGCATTGCGATTTTCGTAAGAAAAGGTATACGTTTTAAAAGAGTATACAGTCGTGTAATACGTAGGTTCCAGGCGCTGGAAGCATGCATCGTGTATATCCCTCTCCGTAGTGGAAAGCCGTTGTACATGGTGTCTGTCTATGCGCCTAAGGTTACTCAATCCACCTTATTCATCTCAGAGCTTGAGACGCTTTTTCGATTCCTGAGACTGGAATTGGAAGATAACTATTTTATTATCGGCGGAGATTGCAACGCCAAACATAGTGATTGGGGAAATACACCAAATACAAGAGGGAACGTACTATTCAATTGGTGGGGTCAGCACAGTATAATGTATCGACTCGGGCTTAAGGCGACGGATAGTCCGCCTGTTTGATCCAAAGCCAATTGGATGCAATTATTATTAGCGCAACGGGGAAGGAAATAAAAAAACCTTTGAATTTTATTTTATTGTGTTCACTGGTCGAAGTGCAAACAGCAAGTGCTTCACCAAGTATACATTTTCATAGAGAAAGTTAAATCTACCGTTTTACAATAATGCTGCTGAGAGCGATTCAAGTAGATACATACATATGTGGTAATATATGAAAAGCTACTAGCATACTTTTTAAAAATAAATTAAACACAATGGTACTCGTATATTACTCATGAGAGAGCATAATTCGAACAAACATAGGGTAATACTTGAATGTTAAAAAAACAGTTTAAGCAAAACATTAATTAAAATTAGTTAAATACAAATAACTATAGTATGATGATTATTTAAACGTTCAGTTTAAGACTGAACATGCCGGCCTCCTTGAAGATATCTAGTATCTCCAATGATTATTCTATTGGTAGTGGTTAGAGTTTGTTGACTGCACGCTTATATTTTCCAGTCTTGGTTTGTACTTTTGACACGCGTACGATGCCATCTGATCCAGGAATTGTCTTAGTTATTCGACCCATCAACCACTTGTATGGGGGAAGATTGTCGCCTTGAATCAAAACTATTGCATCAATGTTTATAGATGAAGATTTGCTTGTCCATTTGTTACGTTTCTGAAGGCCTAAAAGCTAATCCCTAGACCAAAGTTTCCAAAAATATTGTTGCATTTGATGTAGACGTCTGAACCTGGTAAGTCGTGATGTGTTCTATTATAGACGTTAATTGGCGTCCAATCAGGAAATGACCTGGAGTTAATGGTTCTGGATCCTCGGGCGATGCTGAAATTGTGGTCATTGGACGTGAGTTCACAATAGCTTCGATTTGAGCGGTGAGAGTGGTGAGTTCCTCGTAGGTAAGCGTTGCGTGTGCTGCTATTCGAACTAGATGATGCTTGGCTGCCTTAACTGCAGCTTCCTAAAGGACGCCGAAATGGGGCGAATTGGGAGGAATCAGACGCCATTCAATTCTGTCGGATCGACAGAGCTCCTGAATTTGCTCCTGGTTTTCTGCCTCAAATGATTTAGCTAACTCGTTCAGCTCGTTTTGGGCACCGATAAAATTGGTGGCGTTATCGCAAAAGATTGTTCGACACATGTCGTGCCGGGCGATAAAGCGTCGGAGTGCTGCAATGAACACAGCGCTTGAAAGGTCACTTACGACTTCTAAGTGTATTGCCCTGGTGACGATGCAGATAAAGACGGCGATATATCCTTTCACCGTTGTTCAGGATGGGCCACAAAATCCACTCCAGTAGTGAGGAATGGTGTTCCTGACTGTAGTCGTTCCTTCGAAGATTGCCCATATACTGCTCTATTCGTTTTGGCTTCATATGGATGCATCGGACACATTTGTTGAAAGTTTTCCGAGCAAGATTTTTGCCGTCTAAAGCCCAATACCTCTGTCGTGTTATACCAAGAAATGCTTGAGGAGCTGCGTGGAGAGACTTTAAATGAAAAAAAAAAGACTAGAGAAGTTAATTCATTATTCTTAGGCAGTATTATTTGATGTTTAGACTCGAAATCTAGTTGCGCATTTGAGAGACGACCGCCTACTCGAAGCAAGCCATCTGTGCCAATAAACGGGGATAGATTACGTATACGACTGCATTTTTTGAGTTCCTCGTTCTTCTGCAGGCAAGCATATTCACATTTGAATTCGATTAATTGCACATTCGAATTATACCGTTCAAACCTTGTGTGCTCTCTTCTACGGACGGTAAGACGGATTGCGGAGCTGTTGATTGAATTGTACGTGTCTTGTTAACAAACCAGTAAACGTAGGCTAAGATACGTTCTATCTTGGGAAGAGAGTTGTTATATTTTATCGTCGTCATGATGCAGTGCACTTGCGAATTAGCCGCATAGAGGGCGTTCTTCGAGCAGCACGTCAACGTTGCAACCTCTGGATATCAAGTCAGCGGGGTTTTGGCTTCCTGGTACATGTCTCCACTGTTCTGAGCTGGAAAGTTCTTGAATCCTGGCTACTCTATTCGCTACAAATGTAGTAGAAGTAAAGGATGGCTTGGCAATCCATGCCAAGACAATTTTTGAATCCGTATGGAAGTAAACTTCATTTATTTGGATTGGTAGAATGTCCTTTATGAATCTGTCACCTAATTCAACCATCATGACGGCTGCTTGCAGCTCTAATCTTGGTAATGTTGTCGACTTGATTGGAGCTACACGAGATTTGGAACAAATGAGTTGACAAGTTGTTTCTCCCAATCGATCAAGGGAGCATAGATAACAGCCCGCTCCGTATGCAACCCCGCTACTGTCGGAAAATGCGTGAAGTTGAATACTTATGGACTCGTTCTTGCTCAGGAGATGGCGAAAGCAGGATAAGTATTTGACCAGGTGAAGTTGCTGAATATAGCGATCCCAATCACTCCTTAAGTCTTCAGTTAATGGTGAATCCCAGGAGAGGTTGGACTTCCATAGTTGCTGCATGAAGAGCCTTCCCTTAACCACGATTGGACCAATTAGACCGAGTGGGTCAAAGTTTTATCCTAAGTCAGATAGGACTGTTCTTTTAGAGGCCTGGTGATGGAATTCGGGAATATAGTTGAATTGAAATAGATCTTGATGCGGTTGCCAGATTAAACCAAGGGTCTTTACCGTTTCATTATCATTAATTTTAATGAAACTTTACCTATGTGCTTCTGGTGTGTCCTTAAAAATATGCTCATGATTGGAACATATTTTCCTAAGCTCAAATTGTTCCATCGCCAGTACTGACATTATGTCCCTTTTTAATTGCTGAGCCTCAAGGAGGTCATTGGATCCTGTCATGCAATCATCTACATAGATGTCCGCTAAAAGCGCCTTCGCTGCTTTGGGAAAATTAGTCTCTTCGTCGGTTGCTAGTTGAGTCAAGCACCGGGTGGCTAAGAACGGTGCACAAGATGTGCCGTAAGTTATCGTGTTTAACTGGAAGTAGCGTAGTCGGTCACTGGGATTATCGCGCCAAACTATCATTTGATATTTTCGGTCGTCCTCGTGGACCAGCATTTGCCGAAACATTTGATGTATATCGCCGGTGAACACGTAAGCATACGATCGGAATCGTGTCAAGACTGTAAATAAGTCGGATTGGATTGTTGGTCCTACCATCAGCAAATCATTCAATGACAAGCCGGATGTAGTTTTTGCGGATGCGTCAAATACCACGCGGAGTTTTGTCGTTGAACTATCCGGTTTGAGGACAGAATGATGCGGAAGAAAATAATTTTCGGAAGGTATGTATGCTTCTTACTTCTTGCAAATGGTTAAGAGATTGATATTCGTTGATGAAGGCTGTGTAAGCTTCCTTTCGTTCAGGATTGGCATTCAATTTACGCTCTAGCTTCTTGAATCTTCTAGTTGTTGTGCTGAGTTATTCTCCTAAAAGCGACGGATTTTGTCGAAATGGTAGGCGTACTACGAAGCGTCCTGAAATTGTCCGTGAAAAGGTATCCTTGAAGTGCCTTTCACAGTTTTCCTCTTCTTCTGTGAAAGTCTTGGTGGGAGATTTGTATCTTCTAGGGCCCAGAATCTGTGGATAAGCTTCTCTAAAGTGGAGAGGCTGGGCGAGTTAGTTGCGATGCAGCAATCAAAGCGTGGCTGTGCTGTGGATTGAAGCTTGCCGGCGACTATCCAACCCAAATACGTGTTTTGCAAAATGGGGAGATTTTCAGAGAGCCGATACTGTTCTTGTATCAAAAGTTTAAAATGCAGTTCGGCCCCTACGAGGATATCAATTTTGTTTGGCTGGAAAAATCTTGGATCCGCGAGATTGAGATTGAGTTGAGGCTCTTTAAAGTCTGCCATTCATTGATGTTGATGAATATTTCAGTGTGGTTACCACTAATTTGAGGCAAAACATGAAGGTCAATAGCTGCTGCAAAATTCTCAAACCGCAAATTTATTGACACCGAGACAATATGACGTATTGCCGTGGGCAAGTTGCCGATACCAATTATGGTGAGATTTGTTCTTAGACGCTCAATGCCAAGCTGCATCGCGCAAGACTCGGCTATGAAATTTAATTGCGACTCTGAATCTAAGAGTGCTCTGCATAAGAGAGGTTGACCGTATTTGTCGAAAATTTTGACAAGAGCCGCTACGGCTCTTGTTCAAGATGATTTGGGAGTTTTTACTGTTTGCTGATGATGCTGTGTTAAGCGTTGAGTGCGGAGAGCTACTGTAGTTGCTATGCCTTTGGTAAGTTTGACATAATAGAACTCGTTTTAGTGGAAAGCAAATGTAACGAGGTACGAGTATGATGTTGTTTATTACACGTTTTGCATTTTTCGGCAGTGCAAAATGCGGTGGAATGTCCTTGCTTAAGACAATTTGTGCACAATTGCAATTCTGTGGCTGACTTGTAGCGTTCTGTAGGGCTTAGTTGTAGAAACTTTAAACTTTGTTTACATGTATAGATGTTGTGATGCGAACCTGAGCAGTAATTACAAAACTTGTGTGCAGTTGCAGTGAATGCAGTGGGATGTAGTTGTTGTTCTCTTCTCAAATGTTTGTATGAGTTTTGTGTGGCGGCAACCTTGGTGCTGCTGGACGAAATTGGAATAAGGCAAGTCTTTCTCTCTAAATTGTGCGCACGTTTCTCAAGAAACATTTTTAATTCGTCGAGAGTTGGGGAACGATCCTGGGAACATTCGTAGTTCCACTTGTCTAATGACAGACTGTCAAGCTTAGAGCAAATAATATAAATGATTAAATCGTCCCAATGGACTGTGGGTCGGCCAAGCGAATCAAGTGCACTCAAGTGGATTTTAATATTGTCCAAGAATTCACGAAGTTCTTTTGGAGAGTTTCGTGCCACCTGTGGGAGGTTGAATATCAGCTTAAGGTGTTCGTGTGCTATTACCTGCTTCTTTTCGTATCGGTCAATAAATGTTTTTAGAGCTACATCGTAGTTGGTGTCTGTTACTTCAATGGACTGAATGCACTTGAGTGCCTGTTCACTAAAGGATGAACGTAGACAGTGAACGCGGGTGATATTGTCCAAGGCAGGATTTTTGTGAACCAATGCAACAAATGTTTCGTAAAAAGTTGTCCATTTCGCGTAATCGCCGGAAAAATTTGGTAAAGACAACTTTGGAAGCCTTAACGAGGTACCACTGATTGTTGTGTCTAGTAAACAAGAGTCTTGAGCCGGAATTTTCAATTGAGGACTAGCATCCTTGGTGCTTGTCCGAAGAGAAGGGCGCAAAGTAAAGTAAGATTCTTCGAATTCGGCCCGAACGGAGGATGTAACTTCGTTGGAATCTGCCTCCTCAATCTTTAGTTGAATTGCTTCGAAATCCTCCTTCGCTCTTTCTAAAGCATCTAAGCGAGTCTCTAGTTCAGCAATCATTGCTCTTGAAGAGCGCGTGGTAACAAATCCCGTATTCTGCCTAACTGACCTATAACGACTTGGCGTCTTAATTTTAGCTTCAGACTTTTTAAATAAAAATTGATATTGCTCAAAAATTTGTCGGTGGTAGTATGATTTGATAAAACCTATTTGTATTCTGATTGCGATTTCAAAAAATCAATTATGTCAATATAAATATGTACCCCCGCGTAGGTAACCACTTAATCATATGTATAATATAATCTTAACTGTTTAAGCGTATTAAAAATTAACTATACAGTTACCAAATGTTTTCTCCGGTTTTCTTTCGTCCGATGATGCTGATGGTGATGCTGTTATGATTTGTCCGCTATTTTGCTTCACGAACTTGTAGACAGTTGATGATGTTGATGAGCAGCTAAATCGAGTGACCGTATGCAAGCTATCTGTAGTAGCGTTTTGTGTAGCTGTCCAAGCGTAACTAGCGACCAGACGTTAGTATGTGTGTGTGCCTTATAGCGATTGCAGTGATGAAATCCCGTTTTGAAAATGTTCTCGTAAATTTATTGTTGCAAATTAAACGTTGAAATTTCAATGATAAGCATATGTATATAATTGCTGCACAAGACGAGATAAAATAATGTGTTAGCCCACCTGTTAAATCCACGGTTCTGCAAAGTGTGCCGATCTAGCCCACGCCTGATGTGCAGTTTCCAATGCGATGATCCGTTTTATTAAACGTGGTGTTAAATCCACAGTTCTGCAAAGTGTGCCGATCTAGCCCACGCCTGAGGTGCAGTTTCCAATGCGATGGTCCGTTTTATTAAAGGTGCTGTTGTCCAAGCGATTGGGATTTTAATTAAATCGTAAACCAGATTATATCCTAAGATCACGTCGGGGTCACCAATGTTTGATCAAAAGCCAATTGGATGCAATGATTATTAGCGCAACGGGGAAGGAAATAAAAAAACCTTTGAATTTCCCTTAAATTTTATTTTATTGTGTTCCATGGTCGAGGGGCAAACAGCAAGTGCTTCACCACTTCATAGAGAAAGTTAAATCTACCATTTTACAATAATGCTGCTAGAGCGATGCAAGTAAATACATATATGTACATACATATGTTGTGATATATGAAAAGCTACTAGCATACTTATTAAAAGTAAATTAAACACAGTGGTATATTACTCACGAGAGAGCATAATTCGAACAAACATAGGGTAATACTTGAATGTTAAAAAACAGTATAAGCAAAACATTAATTAGAATTAGTTAAATACAAATAACTATAGTATGATGATTATTTAAACGTTCAGTTTAAGACTGAACATGCCGGCCTCCTTGAAGATATCTAGTATCTCCAATGATTATTCTATTGGTAGTGGTTAGAGTTTGTTGACTGCACGCTTATATTTTCCAGTCTTGGTTTGTACTTTTGACACGCGTACGATGCCATCTGATCCAGGAATTGTCTTAGTTATTCGACCCATCAACCACTTGTATGGGGGAAGATTGTCGCCTTGAATCAAAACTATTGCATCAATGTTTATAGATGAAGATTTGCTTGTCCATTTGTTACGTTTCTGAAGGCCTAAAAGCTAATCCCTAGACCAAAGTTTCCAAAAATATTGTTGCATTTGATGTAGACGTCTGAACCTGGTAAGTCGTGATGTGTTCTATTATAGACGTTAATTGGCGTCCAATCAGGAAATGACCTGGAGTTAATGGTTCTGGATCCTCGGGCGATGCTGAAATTGTGGTCATTGGACGTGAGTTCACAATAGCTTCGATTTGAGCGGTGAGAGTGGTGAGTTCCTCGTAGGTAAGCGTTGCGTGTGCTGCTATTCGAACTAGATGATGCTTGGCTGCCTTAACTGCAGCTTCCTAAAGGACGCCGAAATGGGGCGAATTGGGAGGAATCAGACGCCATTCAATTCTGTCGGATCGACAGAGCTCCTGAATTTGCTCCTGGTTTTCTGCCTCAAATGATTTAGCTAACTCGTTCAGCTCGTTTTGGGCACCGATAAAATTGGTGGCGTTATCGCAAAAGATTGTTCGACACATGTCGTGCCGGGCGATAAAGCGTCGGAGTGCTGCAATGAACACAGCGCTTGAAAGGTCACTTACGACTTCTAAGTGTATTGCCCTGGTGACGATGCAGATAAAGACGGCGATATATCCTTTCACCGTTGTTCAGGATGGGCCACAAAATCCACTCCAGTAGTGAGGAATGGTGTTCCTGACTGTAGTCGTTCCTTCGAAGATTGCCCATATACTGCTCTATTCGTTTTGGCTTCATATGGATGCATCGGACACATTTGTTGAAAGTTTTCCGAGCAAGATTTTTGCCGTCTAAAGCCCAATACCTCTGTCGTGTTATACCAAGAAATGCTTGAGGAGCTGCGTGGAGAGACTTTAAATGAAAAAAAAAGACTAGAGAAGTTAATTCATTATTCTTAGGCAGTATTATTTGATGTTTAGACTCGAAATCTAGTTGCGCATTTGAGAGACGACCGCCTACTCGAAGCAAGCCATCTGTGCCAATAAACGGGGATAGATTACGTATACGACTGCATTTTTTGAGTTCCTCGTTCTTCTGCAGGCAAGCATATTCACATTTGAATTCGATTAATTGCACATTCGAATTATACCGTTCAAACCTTGTGTGCTCTCTTCTACGGACGGTAAGACGGATTGCGGAGCTGTTGATTGAATTGTACGTGTCTTGTTAACAAACCAGTAAACGTAGGCTAAGATACGTTCTATCTTGGGAAGAGAGTTGTTATATTTTATCGTCGTCATGATGCAGTGCACTTGCGAATTAGCCGCATAGAGGGCGTTCTTCGAGCAGCACGTCAACGTTGCAACCTCTGGATATCAAGTCAGCGGGGTTTTGGCTTCCTGGTACATGTCTCCACTGTTCTGAGCTGGAAAGTTCTTGAATCCTGGCTACTCTATTCGCTACAAATGTAGTAGAAGTAAAGGATGGCTTGGCAATCCATGCCAAGACAATTTTTGAATCCGTATGGAAGTAAACTTCATTTATTTGGATTGGTAGAATGTCCTTTATGAATCTGTCACCTAATTCAACCATCATGACGGCTGCTTGCAGCTCTAATCTTGGTAATGTTGTCGACTTGATTGGAGCTACACGAGATTTGGAACAAATGAGTTGACAAGTTGTTTCTCCCAATCGATCAAGGGAGCATAGATAACAGCCCGCTCCGTATGCAACCCCGCTACTGTCGGAAAATGCGTGAAGTTGAATACTTATGGACTCGTTCTTGCTCAGGAGATGGCGAAAGCAGGATAAGTATTTGACCAGGTGAAGTTGCTGAATATAGCGATCCCAATCACTCCTTAAGTCTTCAGTTAATGGTGAATCCCAGGAGAGGTTGGACTTCCATAGTTGCTGCATGAAGAGCCTTCCCTTAACCACGATTGGACCAATTAGACCGAGTGGGTCAAAGTTTTATCCTAAGTCAGATAGGACTGTTCTTTTAGAGGCCTGGTGATGGAATTCGGGAATATAGTTGAATTGAAATAGATCTTGATGCGGTTGCCAGATTAAACCAAGGGTCTTTACCGTTTCATTATCATTAATTTTAATGAAACTTTACCTATGTGCTTCTGGTGTGTCCTTAAAAATATGCTCATGATTGGAACATATTTTCCTAAGCTCAAATTGTTCCATCGCCAGTACTGACATTATGTCCCTTTTTAATTGCTGAGCCTCAAGGAGGTCATTGGATCCTGTCATGCAATCATCTACATAGATGTCCGCTAAAAGCGCCTTCGCTGCTTTGGGAAAATTAGTCTCTTCGTCGGTTGCTAGTTGAGTCAAGCACCGGGTGGCTAAGAACGGTGCACAAGATGTGCCGTAAGTTATCGTGTTTAACTGGAAGTAGCGTAGTCGGTCACTGGGATTATCGCGCCAAACTATCATTTGATATTTTCGGTCGTCCTCGTGGACCAGCATTTGCCGAAACATTTGATGTATATCGCCGGTGAACACGTAAGCATACGATCGGAATCGTGTCAAGACTGTAAATAAGTCGGATTGGATTGTTGGTCCTACCATCAGCAAATCATTCAATGACAAGCCGGATGTAGTTTTTGCGGATGCGTCAAATACCACGCGGAGTTTTGTCGTTGAACTATCCGGTTTGAGGACAGAATGATGCGGAAGAAAATAATTTTCGGAAGGTATGTATGCTTCTTACTTCTTGCAAATGGTTAAGAGATTGATATTCGTTGATGAAGGCTGTGTAAGCTTCCTTTCGTTCAGGATTGGCATTCAATTTACGCTCTAGCTTCTTGAATCTTCTAGTTGTTGTGCTGAGTTATTCTCCTAAAAGCGACGGATTTTGTCGAAATGGTAGGCGTACTACGAAGCGTCCTGAAATTGTCCGTGAAAAGGTATCCTTGAAGTGCCTTTCACAGTTTTCCTCTTCTTCTGTGAAAGTCTTGGTGGGAGATTTGTATCTTCTAGGGCCCAGAATCTGTGGATAAGCTTCTCTAAAGTGGAGAGGCTGGGCGAGTTAGTTGCGATGCAGCAATCAAAGCGTGGCTGTGCTGTGGATTGAAGCTTGCCGGCGACTATCCAACCCAAATACGTGTTTTGCAAAATGGGGAGATTTTCAGAGAGCCGATACTGTTCTTGTATCAAAAGTTTAAAATGCAGTTCGGCCCCTACGAGGATATCAATTTTGTTTGGCTGGAAAAATCTTGGATCCGCGAGATTGAGATTGAGTTGAGGCTCTTTAAAGTCTGCCATTCATTGATGTTGATGAATATTTCAGTGTGGTTACCACTAATTTGAGGCAAAACATGAAGGTCAATAGCTGCTGCAAAATTCTCAAACCGCAAATTTATTGACACCGAGACAATATGACGTATTGCCGTGGGCAAGTTGCCGATACCAATTATGGTGAGATTTGTTCTTAGACGCTCAATGCCAAGCTGCATCGCGCAAGACTCGGCTATGAAATTTAATTGCGACTCTGAATCTAAGAGTGCTCTGCATAAGAGAGGTTGACCGTATTTGTCGAAAATTTTGACAAGAGCCGCTACGGCTCTTGTTCAAGATGATTTGGGAGTTTTTACTGTTTGCTGATGATGCTGTGTTAAGCGTTGAGTGCGGAGAGCTACTGTAGTTGCTATGCCTTTGGTAAGTTTGACATAATAGAACTCGTTTTAGTGGAAAGCAAATGTAACGAGGTACGAGTATGATGTTGTTTATTACACGTTTTGCATTTTTCGGCAGTGCAAAATGCGGTGGAATGTCCTTGCTTAAGACAATTTGTGCACAATTGCAATTCTGTGGCTGACTTGTAGCGTTCTGTAGGGCTTAGTTGTAGAAACTTTAAACTTTGTTTACATGTATAGATGTTGTGATGCGAACCTGAGCAGTAATTACAAAACTTGTGTGCAGTTGCAGTGAATGCAGTGGGATGTAGTTGTTGTTCTCTTCTCAAATGTTTGTATGAGTTTTGTGTGGCGGCAACCTTGGTGCTGCTGGACGAAATTGGAATAAGGCAAGTCTTTCTCTCTAAATTGTGCGCACGTTTCTCAAGAAACATTTTTAATTCGTCGAGAGTTGGGGAACGATCCTGGGAACATTCGTAGTTCCACTTGTCTAATGACAGACTGTCAAGCTTAGAGCAAATAATATAAATGATTAAATCGTCCCAATGGACTGTGGGTCGGCCAAGCGAATCAAGTGCACTCAAGTGGATTTTAATATTGTCCAAGAATTCACGAAGTTCTTTTGGAGAGTTTCGTGCCACCTGTGGGAGGTTGAATATCAGCTTAAGGTGTTCGTGTGCTATTACCTGCTTCTTTTCGTATCGGTCAATAAATGTTTTTAGAGCTACATCGTAGTTGGTGTCTGTTACTTCAATGGACTGAATGCACTTGAGTGCCTGTTCACTAAAGGATGAACGTAGACAGTGAACGCGGGTGATATTGTCCAAGGCAGGATTTTTGTGAACCAATGCAACAAATGTTTCGTAAAAAGTTGTCCATTTCGCGTAATCGCCGGAAAAATTTGGTAAAGACAACTTTGGAAGCCTTAACGAGGTACCACTGATTGTTGTGTCTAGTAAACAAGAGTCTTGAGCCGGAATTTTCAATTGAGGACTAGCATCCTTGGTGCTTGTCCGAAGAGAAGGGCGCAAAGTAAAGTAAGATTCTTCGAATTCGGCCCGAACGGAGGATGTAACTTCGTTGGAATCTGCCTCCTCAATCTTTAGTTGAATTGCTTCGAAATCCTCCTTCGCTCTTTCTAAAGCATCTAAGCGAGTCTCTAGTTCAGCAATCATTGCTCTTGAAGAGCGCGTGGTAACAAATCCCGTATTCTGCCTAACTGACCTATAACGACTTGGCGTCTTAATTTTAGCTTCAGACTTTTTAAATAAAAATTGATATTGCTCAAAAATTTGTCGGTGGTAGTATGATTTGATAAAACCTATTTGTATTCTGATTGCGATTTCAAAAAATCAATTATGTCAATATAAATATGTACCCCCGCGTAGGTAACCACTTAATCATATGTATAATATAATCTTAACTGTTTAAGCGTATTAAAAATTAACTATACAGTTACCAAATGTTTTCTCCGGTTTTCTTTCGTCCGATGATGCTGATGGTGATGCTGTTATGATTTGTCCGCTATTTTGCTTCACGAACTTGTAGACAGTTGATGATGTTGATGAGCAGCTAAATCGAGTGACCGTATGCAAGCTATCTGTAGTAGCGTTTTGTGTAGCTGTCCAAGCGTAACTAGCGACCAGACGTTAGTATGTGTGTGTGCCTTATAGCGATTGCAGTGATGAAATCCCGTTTTGAAAATGTTCTCGTAAATTTATTGTTGCAAATTAAACGTTGAAATTTCAATGATAAGCATATGTATATAATTGCTGCACAAGACGAGATAAAATAATGTGTTAGCCCACCTGTTAAATCCACGGTTCTGCAAAGTGTGCCGATCTAGCCCACGCCTGATGTGCAGTTTCCAATGCGATGATCCGTTTTATTAAACGTGGTGTTAAATCCACAGTTCTGCAAAGTGTGCCGATCTAGCCCACGCCTGAGGTGCAGTTTCCAATGCGATGGTCCGTTTTATTAAAGGTGCTGTTGTCCAAGCGATTGGGATTTTAATTAAATCGTAAACCAGATTATATCCTAAGATCACGTCGGGGTCACCAATGTTTGATCAAAAGCCAATTGGATGCAATGATTATTAGCGCAACGGGGAAGGAAATAAAAAAACCTTTGAATTTCCCTTAAATTTTATTTTATTGTGTTCCATGGTCGAGGGGCAAACAGCAAGTGCTTCACCACTTCATAGAGAAAGTTAAATCTACCATTTTACAATAATGCTGCTAGAGCGATGCAAGTAAATACATATATGTACATACATATGTTGTGATATATGAAAAGCTACTAGCATACTTATTAAAAGTAAATTAAACACAGTGGTATATTACTCACGAGAGAGCATAATTCGAACAAACATAGGGTAATACTTGAATGTTAAAAAACAGTATAAGCAAAACATTAATTAGAATTAGTTAAATACAAATAACTATAGTATGATGATTATTTAAACTTTCAGTTTAAGACTGATTCGAGAGCTCGGGTTTCACCCAGTTCAGTGACGAGAATATGGCAAATAATGTCATCACCAATGAAATGGTCGAAGGCAGAGCTCCAAACGATCTTCGAATCACTTAGAAGTAAGAAATCAGTAGGAACCGATGAAATACCGAACATTGTGCTTCGACATATCGCTCTAGGAGCGCTGAACATTTATACCACCCTGTTTAATAATGCAATGAATAATGCACATTATTCAGCGCATTGGAAAACAGCGGTGGTCCCGTCCCCAAAACGGATAAAGACACTTCCAATCCGGCGAATATCCGGTCGATAAGTCTCCTTCCAAACATCAGTGAGGTTTTCGAGAAGGTGATCAATGGAGTCCTGACTAAGTGGGTTGAGGACCAAACACATAGTTCCGGATAATCAATTCGGTTTCACAGCAGGGCATGATGTTATTCGTGCTGCGTCCAAACTGTTTTCTGATATCCAATGGAACAAAGGCAAGAAACATTGCGCTGGTGCCTGCCTGATTGACTTAGAGAAGGCCTCCGATACCGTTTGGTTAGAGGGACTTTTTTTTCAAGCTGAGCAGATTGGGAATTAGTAAACCACTGCTGTATATTCTTAACAATATGTTAACAGATAGACAGTTCATCGTGAAAAATGGCAATGTGACTTCTGCTGGAACATTTAACATTAAAAACGGTCTGCAACAAGGTGCGGTAAATTCGCCGATCCTATTCAACATTTACACAAATGATCTGAAAGGTTCACTTCACCAGGCTATAGCGTACGCAGACGACTTAATCGCGTACAGAAAAGGTTCAAAGATTGAGGTCATTAATATACTCTTGCAACGTGACTTCGATACAATTAAACGCTATTGCGATGACTGGAAGTTGAAAATCAACTTTCAGAAGTCGGAAACCATTCTGTTTAGGACGCCTTTGTCTGGGGCCTCTGGGGATACCAGAAAGAATTGGTGAAAATTCTCGATCGTGGGGCAGCACAGGCAGCCACTTGCTTGTCGACATGTAGTCAGATACCTTGGGATCTGGCTAGATGAATATCTGTATTTTAACAAACATGTAGATGTTGCTCTGTCCAGATCCAAAGTGCTTTTGCCCTTACAAAGAGACTATTTAATAACAGCCAACATGCGAGGGTAAAGGTAATCTGCTACATGGCCCTTATCAGGCCTATTCTTGTATTTGGATGTCCAGTGTGGTTCAACGTAAGATCAAGTTTAATGGAAGGGATTCGGGTGTTTGACTTCGGACTTGTCTTCGCTTATACAGAAAACCAGAGTCTATCCTAATGAGGTCTTATACAATAGGGTGAACCTAATAAGAGTGGACAATTTTGTCATTAGGTAGACTCGAGGGCACATTGCAAGAGCAATGACCTCATCGAACAACCTGATCTCCTGGACTTACTACCCTGACTATATGTATCATGAGAGAGTTCGCTTTGACGGCTTTGTTCCTCCACAAGCGTTCCTCAACCTAGATATGAAAAGTCTGATAGAGGACAGATTGGCGGTGGCGCTATTCTTCTACGTTGTTCGAACAACTGCGGACAGGCGACTCAACTACGACAGAGACGTCGCACATGGTAGTGCGGAGCGTCTTCGGTTCAGTAGGGCGATAGGGAGTCGCGACAAGATTGATGTTGCTCGGCAACACCAACAATTTTGGTGGCTTGTTGAAGGGCAGGATGCTTCGTCGTCGAATTCGTCAAGTAATACGAGTAGTTAGCTCGGCAACACCAACAATTTTGGTGGCTTGTTGAAGGGCAGGATGCTTCGTCGTCGAATTCGTCAAGTAATACGAGTAGTTAGCTTCATGTGAAGCAAAGTCGGTCGTCTGTCTATTTTATAGACAGAAAAAAAAATAAAAAAAAATTATATTAGAACAGAGATGGGTAACTATCTCTAAAATAAGGTATTACACAATTAGATAGTTTAAGTAGGATTTAGTAGGTTAAGATTTAGTTTTAGGTAGTTTATATGCGTAGTTTTAAAATTTATATTATAACAAAAAGTCCAGATACTAAGTTTTTTTCTTAAAGTTTACTTTCTTAGTTCTAGTTTTAATAAATATAAAAGCAAAAATAAAATAGTCTTTTAGAAACGTTTAAAGACATAGATTAAGTATTATGTTTAACTTAGAGTGCCCGCATGGGGCTTTAGCTAATTTTTAAGCATTTTTTTGTCTAGCTTGTAAGTGTAAATGAATTCTAAAAATAAAAATGCATCTAAAATGAAATGAATGAAAAATGCATCTGTTCCCTCTAATTCACCGAAATCAGCAGTGTTGGGCGCGGTAAATACCTAGATGGAGGGCCACATGGGAACTCGGTACACCGCGTGCTGTTGAAAAATGCCACATGGGCTTAGAACTCCGGCGTAAAATCCCGGACTTTACAAATTCATTCGTATCGATCCTTTGAAAAGAAATAAATAAAATATATTTAAAACATGCATTTAAATTTTCACCACGACATACGCCAAACTCAATTCGACTCGACTAGTTACGGGAGTTACTTAGTCAGCTTTAGACTAGCACTAAAGGAAATTGCAGTTCTCCAATGGATTTTTGCCATGTTCATCTCAATAAATCACGCAGTCGGTACGGTATACGAGACAGAGGTGTCGCCATATTCAAAAGACTGCCAGATGAGTAGAGAAGCCAACTTCACCCTTCTCGGGCCTTATTTTACTCCTTTTTCATTTTTACCGTCAGAGTAGGGGGTCACCAGTGCGCGGTTTCCTCTAAGAAATAAAATTATTTTAAGAACTGAAGCGCAGAAAAAAAACAAAAGATAGATTACAAAAAAAACAGGAAGAAATATAAAAAAAAATAAAAAAATTATTCTTTTAAGCATTCAACACGCGGAGCTGATCAAATTCGAATTTAGCAATTTTTTGTGTCTCAACGCCAGAAAGCATATTTGCGTTGATGGCCAAATCCACCAACACATGTCTCCAAATCTCGGAGAAGAGCCCAACAAACGGGAATCCAGCAAGACAGCACGCTAGGTACTCTGCAGACATCATTTATTTTTGATTAAGGTCAATCGCGCGAGGGTCTACCGTCCAGCGGCTTAATTTGGAAAAAAAAAATAAAAAAAGAATTTTCTGTGTGTTTAATAATAATTTTTTTTTATCATGTATCATAGGTATTCATGTAGGTAACTACTTACTTAAAAAGAAAAACTTTAACTTTACTCGATATACGAGGGGCGTTCAATATATTCTCGGTATCGATATGAAGGAAAATGCGAATTCAATTTAAATTGTTTTTATTTTTCAATATAATCTCCCCTAACATCAATGCATTTGTTACATCTTGAGATAAGCTTTTTTAAACCCTCAAAAAAATAAATTTCCTCTTTCTCTGGAAAATACCCATTTATTGCCGACTTGAGTTCTTCATCATCCGAAAATCTTTTTCCACGAAGACATTTTTTCAAATCCGGAAACAGAAAATAATCACTAGGGGCAAGGTCTGGAGTGTAGGGTGGGTGTTGGATTTCTTCGAAACCACAATCTCGCGCAACAGCCTGGGAAACTCGCGCCGTGTGAACAGGAGCGTTGTCATGAAGAAGCAACACACCCGCTGCGAGTTTACCCCGTCTTTTCTTTTTAATTTCCTCCCGCAAATTATGCAAAGTGGAAGCGTAGGATGTGGCGTTGATGGTTTCACCTTTTTTTTTTGTACTCAATGAGCAAGATTATCTTTGAGTCCCAAAAAACTGTGGCCATGACCTTCCCGGCAGACGGAGTGACTTTGAACTTCTTCGGGGGGTCTGTTCCTTTTTTATGCCACTGCATGGACTTTTGTTTGCTTTCAGGGTCATAGTGGTGGACCCATGTTTCGTCCCCAGTAACAATTCGATCCATAACACCGTCCACGTTCTCACTACACATCTCCAAAAGCTCTCTACAGCATGCGATTCTTACTTTTTTCTGAGGCGCTGTGAGCATTCGTGGCACCCACCTTGCACTGACCTTTGAAAGGTTAAGATGGTCATGAAGAATGGTGTGAATGGTACCAATTGAAAGCTTGGTGATCTCTGCCATCATTTTCACCTTTATTCGGGCATCGTCAAGAACAAGTTTTTCGACTTCTTTGATGCTTTCTCCCGTACAAGCAGTAGCCGGGGCGCCGGAGCGGGGGTCGTCTTCAATGCTCTCTCTGCCTCTCTTGAACTCACTTGACCACTTTTGCATAGTTGATAATAAAGGTGCGGAACCCTGGTAAACAGCCACCATCTCTTTATGAATAGTTTTTTTACTTTTTCCTTGCTTAGTGAGAAATTTAATTACAGCGCGATGCTCAATTTTCACCATCATCGTCTCAGTTGCTTGTGAAGAGGGCATCCCATTTGGTAGATCTACCATCCATGCCATCAGCAATCTAGTGTGTTGTAGATCAAACATTCAATAATCTTTTTCAGTAATTATTTTTACTATCATTTCGGCACGTTTTTTGTAGTTTTGTAATAAATTTGAAAAAAAAAAAAACAAACGTAGCAAGATCCCCGCCCATTTCGATGAGCTAAGCCATGCTTATGCCTGCGTGCCACTCAGCTACATCATGAGGTGAATCCACCAGTTATGTATAACATAACTAGACCTGAGGAACAACTCACATTATAGGTTTGTTTTCTGAAAACAGGGTAAAATATTAGAACATGCTTATCAGAACAACTTGAACATCGATTGACATTTGCTTGATGGCTGTGGACCGGTTTTATTTTGGATAGTTTTTTATTGCCTTCCCTTAGATTTTACCGGGAGCATGAAGCCATTACATCCAGTCCTTGAATTCCGTTTTCGAAAAACTTGTCCAGCTTTGCGTACCTGGGAATGGAATTCAGGGTGTCAAGTGAAGCATCCCATTCTTTAATGATAACAGGAACCAGTTTTTCTGTGACATGCAAAATTAACCAATCGTCCCACTGGTAAACTGACCACCCTATTTGCTTCAGAGCCCGAACGGCTTCATTTTTTCCATCAAGAATCTGACGTAAGACCCAAGAAATTTCGTTAGTCATGGTTGGCAGCTTTACAATGTGACGAAGGTACTGATTAATAAGAATATTTTTTATTACACTCGCAGTACTACCACGAAGGCTACAATAGAGATAATGCAGTCGTTGAACATTGGAGAGCAATGTATCATTGATCACATAGCAGGTAAACATGTCTTTGAAGTTCAGTAACTCGTCAAACGATCCATCGAAGGTGGGCAGTTGAAGTTTTGGGAAAATTGATTTAACGTTGCTGCCTCCGCTTACACCGAAATTAGTCGGGCTTGAATGAGACATAGTTATGGTATTATTCGCAGTAGTGGAGAGCTCGTCGATAAGATCATTGAATTATCCTAAAGCTTTGCAATACGCAGATTAAATTTTTGCAAAACGCTCATCCGTTAGAAGGCTTTGAAGATCCTTTTCATTCCCTACTGTTACCTCTTTAGATGAGATGCTGTCATAGTCGTCACTGAATTTGCTCCAGTAGTCGTCTAGAAGCTTACCCCGGTCCACTCAGCACCCTTTTGTCTCCTTCGCCTGGGTAATTTTTATGAATTAGACAAGAAGTTACAAATTAGCTTCGCAATAAATTCTTCTTTAACCAGTGCCATTGTTCTTTAAAGAAAACATTTCCAATTGGAAAGCCGAATATTTTAACGCAGAAGAATCAGGTTCCTCGCAAGGAATGCCAATGTTTGGAACTTTGGGGAAGGTTTTTTGTAAACTTGGGAAGAAAACGAAAAAAAAGTAACCTCTTGCTTGAAAAACGTTTTTATTAATGTTCTGACATATGTTTCACATTCGGATGAATATGCTATCTATCGATGGTATTGCCACAGGGTGGGAAATAGTGAGCAGTAGTTCTTAGTACTTTTCAACAGTGTCAGATAAAGAAGTGCGTCAAGCTGCCATAATGTACTGCCAAAAAGAAATCAAATGTTTCAATGCTGGATAGTGATGGTAATTAGTAATGGAACTAGAGTAAAAGATTGTAAGATTCGATAAAGAAGTTATCGTATATATAGGGTGTCCCCTAATTCGTCAAGGATAACTTAGGAAAAGATTCTTGGGTATATTCTAAGAAAAAACTCGTTATTCAGTAAGGGTATCTCCTATGTTAACATCATTTATTGAGGATTTAAGAAAAGGCTTACTTTGGTGTACCCTGGCCCATGTTAACGGAAATTGAAGGAAGCAGGAGAAATTTATTACTTCGCAAAGGAAACGAAAAAATATAGAAACACACTGGAAAGAATTTTTAAAGGAGATGAAGAGAAAAACAACGACTAGATCATCAATCCCTCGATGGTTAAAAGCCACCGGGTTTATTATTATTTATGTACATCACACAATTGACTTTCTTGTTAAAAAGCTGCATGTAGAAATCAATGCAACGCCATCGAAATATTTACGCAAAATTGATTTACAAGTTGATCCTTCTTTTACTTTTTTTAATAAGTAACATTACATATTTCTTCCACCCAGTGTTACTGCGCCGCTGGTGCATTTCCAGATTTTAGTAGAATTTTACAGAATTTATCTGGTATTAGATTAGTGTGTTATTTGTATTTGAGAGATCAAATTATTTTAATTTCTACTCATTCTTGAAATCATAGTTAGATATTGACACTCCATTTTTCTTTCTGGACCAGATTTTCCATTAACGGTAATCAAAGTTCAATACGATGTATAAATTATTACTGTCATTTGTTATTATTTTCATTATTTATCATTCTAAGTAGCTCAAAAAACAAAATTTCAATTTCTCCGTATCTTGCGACCCTGATGGGAGTCGTATGCCACTTGAGTAAAGCCATTAACGAAGTTGAAGAAGTAATATATCTTGAAACCTAACGCAGAGTTCTACCTGCAAAAGGACCTAGGAGTATACCAAAATATATTTGTTACTCTTATTAAATATTTAATCAATAATTCAGGCACCGAACATTTATACTATTATATATAATAGTCTTAAGAAACGTATTTAAATGAAAGGCTACGGACTGTTACAGATATGTTGAAACGTTGATCAGAACAACACCAAACAAGTAAAAGATGCTTAAAAAGATTAGTGAAACTGAGAAAATACCTATCTACACATTTGAGTTTTATACCCTCAACATGAATTCAGTCAAACAGATTAAGTTAATTATACGTAAACATATGTTTTTGAACCTGTATTTATTTTTTTCATTTTAAAATTTCCAAATATATCAAAAATATCGTAAATTGTATTGTTTCAAAAAGTCTATATGGCCTCTTGCCACTTGGACAAATGTATGACTACAATAACATATCGAATGCTATCACATTGGATATTTTATTAACTAAAATAAGATGAATTCTTTTTCTTCAAAATTAAATACTAAACAGACAATATCTTTTATGAGTCTTCAAGTAATTTGTATTAATTAATTAATTAATTAGACTGAAAATCGAGATAGTCTTTCCAAAACGCGGGTATACCTTGATCAGAAAGTTTATTCAGAAAATTGAAAATACAAGTTTATTCATCTAAATCTATATTGTCCCCTTCAAAGTAATCCCCATCGACTGCAACACACATATGCCAGCGCTTGATCCAATCCTCGTTACATTTTTTATATTCGATTTTCGGTATGTCATTCAGTGCTTCTTGAAATTTTTCCATTACTTCCTCTCGGCTTCTGAAACGCGTTCCCCGTAGTGGTTTTTAAACTCGATTGAACAGAAAGAAGTCACAGGGAGCCAAATCAGGTGAATTCGGTGGCTGTTGGATGGTATTTGTTGCATTTTTCGTCAAAAAATTACGAATCATGTTGGCACTGTGCGACGGTGCGTTATCATTAGGCAGATTCCACTAGTTTTCTGCCCACAATTCTGGTCTTTTTCGGCGAATTGCTTCACGTAAACGTCTCATAACGCCCAAATAATACTCTTTGTTTACTCTCTGGCCTTCTGGCAAAAATTCGTGATGCACTACACCGTTGTAATCCATGAAAACCGTGAGCATTGCCTTCTTTTTTGACTGAAAACGACGTGGTTTTTTGGTCTCGGTTCATTTGGTGAACGCCATTCACTTGCCTGATGTCTGGATTGCGTGTCGTACTCATAAACCCACGTCTCGTCTCCAGTAATGATCCTTTTGATGAATGTGGGATCGGATTCAGCCACGTAAATCATCTCTTTTGCGACGTCAACACGGTCTCTTTTTTGCATGAAATTGAAGTCTTTTGGCACCAACTTTGTTGCTACACGACGGAAACCCAAATCATTAACCAAAATATCTTGGACGGATCCATAGGCAATGTTCAAGTCCTCCGCTATCTCTCTGATGGTTAATTTGCGGTTATTGATCAACATTTCTTTTACTCCATCAATGTCGATGGTCTGCCACTGCATTCATCATCTTCGATTCACTCACGACCACTTTTGAACCGCTCGTGCCACTGGGAAATGACCGTTTTCTTAAAAAAATCGTTGCCGTAACACTTTTCCAACATTTCCAATGTTCGCGTACCATTAAATCCGTTTTTTACGCAAAATTTAATACAATTTCGTTGTTGCAAATTTAAATACATTTCTAAAATTGTAAAAAATCGCCTACACACACATAGATAGATGTACTCTTGGCTACGTAACTTTTGCAAATGTCAAGTTATGACGGTAATATTTAGAGGGAATGTCAACAACAGATTTACTAGCTCAACAAAAGAAAAAACAGAACTCAAATCGGAACAATATGGGAGCGCCACGGTTATTTCGGGAACGTTTGGATCAAGGTGGTATTCTTGGAAATCTCCTAAAATAGATGTCTGTATACTCGTACAATGCGTTCAATTAAAGGATTTTGTAATAGGGACCATATTTTGTATTTTAATAAAAACTTAAACTTAAACTTTTTACTCGTATATGATCTATAATTCACTCCAATTACGTTAGTCGATTTGGACTCTTAATCGACTTGGTTCCGACTTACATATTCAGACAGACTCGGAACATGTAACATTCCATTTGGCGTATTTGTTATTTGTAGTAGATTATAGGATATTTTCGACTTCATTTCGAGTCGATAGCAAAAAGGCAGACGACTGCTTGTACATAAACAAAGTAAGTAAATTGTTTTGTTTTTAAATATGTTACATATATATTTTTTCTAATTTAAGGTTGATAAGAAACAAAGATATCAATTTTTTTTTATGATGAAAATTTCCAATAAAAGGCAGTTTGAGGTTTTGATTGCCTTTATAGAAGAAAAGGCTCTCCTTGCAAAGGGATTTTCGAAGTCGGTTAATAAAATTGATGTAAAAGATGAGTGGAGTTCTGTTGCTACTAAATTATAGGTTTTTATAAAGTTGAAATTTATAATCTAAAGTAAAGTTGTAGTTTTGAACACAGGTGTGGAGCGACTTCAAATATAAAACGAAAAAGAAGGTGGTCAAAAACAAAATGAAAAAACCAGCGACGGGAGGTGGCACATTTGACCAGGAAGCTCCCTCTGCTGTGGTGGCTATGCTATCTATGAACGATGTGGTTCAGCCTGAAGGCTATTCATTCGGTGATCCGCACCAAGTCATTTTGTCTGAAGGTCAAGGATTAACTCTAACCCCAAATCAGCAAAGGTCCACCCTCAGCAAATTTTCTCACAGCAGTGGCCAACTTTATTTACGGAGGTATCGATAAAGTTCGTTTCGAACTCAGTTTGGGTTCCACCTGCTGAAGAATAACACCAAATGATTCTTTTGTTACACGGAAGTATTGCAGGAACCTATTTTAAAAATTAAAAAATTACAATACTTAACATCTTTTATTTGTTTATTATTATTATTTTTTTATTATTTATTTGTTTTCAACTTCTCCAAAATACAAAGCCTTTCCACAAAAATAAATGTTTTGTGAGCTGTCAAAAAAAAAACACGTGTGCCGACAGTCGAAAAAAATCTAATACACGGCTTGTCAGTCGAATAAACTATATAATCCAGATTTTTCATCGAACCGACTCGACAGCCGACTTGAGTCATTTTCGACTCACGATAAATGTAATTGTGGTGAATATCAAAACGTCTGTCAAGGTGAACGAGCAACGTTTGGAAATTTTTAAAAATTAATACCGAAAATCGGAGTCGCGACTTTAAGAGCGCTTACTAAATTTTCGGTCATAATAATCCTCCCACCAGATTGCTATAGTGGATAAATTCGGGTCAACATATTTCCTATTGAATGTTCCTGCTCCAGTGAGATAACGCATAACGGTCGCAGTACCGAAAATATTGCAGCCGTAAGTGCATCAGTTAAAAATGAGCCAAATCAGTCGATTCCAGAATTTTGTGTAAACATCTAGCCTATATCCTTACAAGATCAATTTAACTCAAGAACTGTAGCCTGTTGATCATTTGAAGTGCCGAATCCTCACTAATTGGACTCTCAAAAAGTTTGAAGAAAATTATCTTCAGCGATGAATGAAAATTAATGGCTTTGTGAATAAGCAAAATATGCCTTACTGGACAGCAGCAAACCCACATATGGTTTATCTGTGGTGTAGTGGTATCGTGTAGCAATCGCTTCTCACTCGGAGGGTCAAGGATCGAATCCTACCCATGACAAGTTTTTCAAGTTTCTCATTTGTTTAATTGGAACTCAGACAGCAAAATTCTGCGTGTGAATTCATAACACTGACACGTAGATTTGGCTGTTGTAGAGTTTCAAGTACAAAAAAAATACTGTGAATTATAACCTTCAAATCACTCTGAGTGAAGAAAAAACTCTCCGTCCTATTCGGACTCACACCCCTGGAGAGCGAATATAGAAACCAAATACACCTGAGATTCAAACCACTACAAAAAAACCAATTTTTCTATCTCCTCCTTCTACCTTTCCGCCCGCGCCCTGGCAACAGTAAAAGGGTAACTAACCCCTTAGGCGCGCGTAAATTATAAAAAAAAATAGACTCCATTGCATCCACAAAAAATGACCATGTGTTGTCGATTTCATACCGGAGGTGTGATTGGACCGTAATGAAAATGATCGCCATGTTACAGTCAATATAGTTCGCTATAGTGCCATGTTGGAAGACTATTTTATTTTTGGCTAGAATTGGATGGAGTTGACATCAGTGATATGTGGTTCCAACAAGATGGTGCCGCATACCATACACCTGGTCAAACAATTGATCTATTGAAGAGGAAGTTCGGTAATTGTAAAATCTCGAGAAATGGTCCGGTCGAATGGCAACCTCGTTATTAAGTCGTTAGTTTATGCCAATAAGCCACCAACATTAGAGGAGCTGAGGAACAATATCGAATGCGAAATTGCAAACATTCCGGCTAACAAATGTAGAAGAGTGAGTGAAAATTTGGCTCCAAAAAATCAATTGCTGCAAACGTGCTTGCGATGGTCTCATGAATGAGATCGAATTCCATACTTAAATTTAACATATGTACTATACCTGGAAACAGTTTGGGCCCGAGTTTTATTTAAATACAAAATTGTTATGCCCTTATTGAAAAACTCGGTATAACATATTACGAGTAGTTACCACCCAAAAGAAGAATTTACTCAATAGCGGACAAAACAGAGCCGAACAATTGTTACTGGGGACGAAACATGGGTCCACCACTATGACCCTGAAAGCAAACAAGAGTCCATGCAGTGGCATAAAAAAGGAACAGACCCCCCGAAGAAGTTCAAAGTCACTCCGTCTACCGGGAAGCTCATGGCCACAGTTTTTTGGGACTCAAAGGGAATCTTGCTCATTGAGTACAAAAAAAAAGGTGAAACCATCAACGCCACATCCTATGCTTCCACTTAGCATAATTTGCGGGAGGAAATTAAAAAGAAAAGACGGGGTAAACTCGCAGCGGGTGTGTTGCTTCTTCATGACAACGCTCCTGTTCACACGGCGCGAGTTTCCCAGGCTGTTGCGCGAGATTGTGGTTTCGAAGAAATCCAACACCCACCCTATAGTCCAGACCTTGCCCCTAGTGATTATTTCCTGTTTCCGGATTTGAAAAAATGTCTTCGTGGAAAAAGATTTTCGGATGATGAAGAACTCAAGTCGGCAATAAATGGGTATTTTGCAGAGAAAGAGGAAATTTATTTTTTTGAGGGCTTAAAAAAGCTTATCTCAAGATGTAACAAATGCATTGATGTTAGGGGAGATTATATTGAAAAATAAAAACAATTTAAATTGAATTCGCATTTTCCTTCATATCGATACCGAGAATATATTGAACGCCCCTCGTACTCGTAGATACAAAAAAGTTTTCTCAAAATATATGGTTCAAAGAACTACCTTTCTGATCCTTTATTTCAACTTGGACCCAGCCATCGACAGTTGCTGCAAAACTCTTCCACTTTTACATTATTTGTACTGCTTCCTACTACAGTAGGATAAATGAAAAACTATTCCAAATAATGCGACTTTAAACCTTAATCCGAAGTTGAAATAACTTAATCTGTAGGGATAGTATCAATGATTATGAAAATTTCCATAGTAAAACCATTTAAAATCCATTTTATATGTCGTCGGGTACTTACTTTTAAAATATGAGCGATTTATGTCATGTTTGCGTTAAGGTGTAACCGTTCATCTAGACGAGGAAACAACTCATCATATAGCATCTACAATACGCAATACGAGTATAAACCAATTAAAACTGATTTTAAAACTACTACGAGTAGATGAATAACATCCGGACTGGAGTCATGAATTGGGAAAGACAAAATTCGCCAAACTGCTTCGTTACTACTAATACGAGTATATCTGCCCATTTGGTATTGGGTAATTTCATATTTTCTGTTCTCTGAAACTCCAAAAACAGCCATGTCGATGCCTTATTTACATACTGGCAAATGTATTTAATCGACTTGACCGAATTACAATACCTACTCTGCATTGATATGATCTTTGTACGCTTTCGATAGCAATGACGAATATGGGACTACCTATTTATTATCGACTTCAATATTATCCTGTGTTGAATGTCGACGATATAGTAATATATAGTCGAATTTCCAGTAATTGTTTCAGAAATTAGTGCTCTAGGGTATCGTTTCGTACATTTGCCATCTTGCATGCATGGCAAATTGACATTTATTACACCACACGGGCCATTTTTAGTGACAACATCTGGATCAGTTGTGTGATCCGGAATCTCAGCTGAGATTACGTCATCTACTTGATATCTTGTAATTTTGTCCAATAACCATATTAATATGCGAGTGTGGCAAGCCTCTCTTTTGCCACTCGACAGAATACTTTATGTTTGAAAATGAAATCCATTAGGGACTAGAGTTTTTGTCGAAATATTGATGTTATGGCGATCATTAGAAGATTGTCTAGGATACAAATATTTTTTAATTTCTTCCTATTTCGGATTACATGTGAATGTTATAAACAAATCAAGCCGTGTAATCAAGCTGTATAAGTTGCTGGTAAAATTACCATTGGTCCAGCATTATTTACATTTCCGCCATTATTGATCGCATCTCGTAGATGGATATACTCTTTTGAGCGTAACCTCCTTTAATTGAATCGAATAAAATTCAAACACTGTGTTTCTATTTTTGCGTACATATCTACAACATATTGATGGAATAGTTTTCTGCATTTCAAAATATAATTTTCCTGATTTTGTCGTATCATAAGTGTATATACGTAATAGTTCATGGCGCTTACGTTTTAATTTACTTCATGTTCTGAAAATCAAAGCAATTGGAATGTTGAAACATGACACAGGAAATTAATTAATTATCATAAATCTAATATGGGGCAGAGGACAAAAAGTCACGTGGATTTTGTGGATCTACCATTTTTATATAAAATTGGATACTGTAACGCGTCATAACAGCGATGCGTTTCACACACACGTTGTAATTGATTATTTCTTCGACGCAGTACAACATTACGCTAGTGGAACTCTTCACCAACAATCACAATAGCAACTTCATTATTAAGTGGCTCATAAAATTTTCGTTCGTGTTCACCGATCGGTCGTCTATCAGCGCTAATAACAATTTTGTGATCATCAGATTGCAATTGATCAAATTCTGTCTTAAACGTATTAACCAATTATGTTCATGGAATAGTGCTTGCAATTCTTCAATTATCATTCTTCTTGCACTTCTAAAGAATGCGCAACGTGGACCCACCTCATTTTGGTAATTGTCAAGGAAATAAATTTGCAAAAATTGATGGTTAGCATCTGGTTAGCATTACTTGTCCTTGTATCTGTAATGTAGAAGCTAAGTATTCAGCAGATGAGCTGGAACTTGTGAAAACCCCACAAATTTGGCTGTTAGCATTACTTGTCCTTGTATCTGTAATGTAGAAGCTAATTATTCAGCAGATGAGCTGGAACTTGTGAAAACCCCACAAATTTGGCTGTTTCTTTCAAATGTTTCATTTGAAATGCCTGATGCCGAAATTACCTTAAATGTCGTCATAAAATTATCTCTTATTATATTCGTTGCTCCAAAAGATGTCATTTGCAAGCATGAATTGTATATTTGAATGCCATCCAAAAAATGTTTTGATTCAGGTGTTATGCCAGAAAGTAATGATGGTAATGGTTCAGGTGGATATTGTAATTCTGGTAATCGAACTTTCCCAGAAGCACAACCCATTCCAGGAGTTTCACTTCCAAATTTGAATGCATTACAATATTGACATAACTTGTTCATTGCGCCAATAATCACAAATTTATGCAAACTATAATCAATGGCATTATTATATCGAAATGCAGCACCATTCAAAGCAACATTAAAATTGATTCCTGCAGCTCGATGTTTTCTTTGTACATTTTCATAATCATTTCTTCACTAAGTTGTTCACGTTGTTCAGATGAATGACCTGAACGTGATCTGGCCATACGTTCCCTTTGAATTCGATTTTGATTTTCTTGTTCTTCTTGTGATTCATTTTGCCTTTCATTTCATCTATTTTTGCCTTCTACGCGACCGACGACCAATATCACTTCGCTGACGTGGCATTCTTGACACAAACTAGAATAAAACAATGAAATTATAAGTAATCAATTTATCTTATCTTCAATCTTGAAAATAAATTTATTTTTGGCCGCATAATAAGTTGATTTCAAATAAGTAAAAACAAAATAATTGAAATGGAATAAATTAAATAAAACAATATTACAAAATATAAAGAAAATTATTTTCTTTCTATGAACAAAACATGAAACACTTACGATTACGATTAAAAGTTTTTGGGCGGTTAATTTGTCTGCAATTTAACGTAAAATGCGAAAAAATAAAAAAAAAACACACTAATTTCACAAAGTAATGAAATGAAGAAAAAAATCAATTTTCTTCCCATAAACAAAACATGAAACATTTACGATACACACAACAAACAACGAAAACGGATTATTTTTCGGTGGCTGCAATTTCAATAATTTTCGATTTGAAACGATAATTTATCTACAATATATTGCCCAAAAATAAAAAAAATTTAAAATAAACACAGATTAATCAATCCATTTTGTTAATTTAAGAAAAAAAAATCAAAAATGAGAATACGGATTTTCGGGGTTATGTCTCAATCGCAAACAACAATGTAAAAATTGGTTAATCGATTTCTATCCACTTAATCCATTTGTTTTTACCACTTTTTGTTAAATTCACAACACTTTGCATAATAAATTTACCAAAATATGAAAAGAAAAATTAACCAGTTTTTATCAACTTTCATCGATGAACCTCCAAATAGAAAAGAATGACTCATATTGGAATGACATCACAAACACGGCAATAAAGCAATATGCTTCATACCGTTTAGCGCATATGTACATTCAAATCATAGCGATGCATGGAAGACAGAACTTCCATGTCACTACTGTGTGACGAATCACATAGTCGCATTCTCCTTTCTTGCATGCTTCACTATGCTTTGAATGTATTTGTAACACAATTTGTAACAACAATACAAATGTATTGAAATTTATGTGTTTTTCACGCACGCACAACACACACATACGTTTTCCGATTTCAACCAAACTTCACAAAAGCAATGTAGGTATAGACCAATACCAAATATGTGTGAAAGTTTGGTTAAAATCGGTAAATGCGTTAAGGCGTGAATCGGCGAAAACGAACACAATTTGAAGGGTCAATTTTTATATACGTTCGTATACAGATTTTAAATGCAATTACTATTCCATCAAAACACAATATTTGTTATGATCAATTTCCTTTCCTTATAATATACAATATACCATGACGGATATACTCGTAACGCCGTCATATTGGTATGCCGGTGTACCGCATAAAAATATAAACTTTTGTACTTTTTTGGTTAAAAAAAATTGAAGACAAACCGTCTCAATAAATGGAACAATTCTTATCAGCCAAGCTAACAAGTCCGAGTACTGTGTGAAAATAAGAGGCCTGAATAAGCTACGTTGTGTAAAGTTAAACGTGTAAAAGACAAACTAGTCAAAGTCATTACGGTGCTTTTTGACAATGAATGGTTTCAAAAAAGTTTGGCCAAACCCTCGACTTCAACATATTTAATCTCTTAACCATGATAAAACTGTACTGTTATGAGCTTATATATCCTTCAGTCTTAGAGTCGGATGCTGGTATTCTCAAAAAATAGAGTAAGCGTTTTCACTTGACAAAAAGGTCCCATAAAAAGAAAATGTTTCTTCATAAGGAAATCAAAATCCCACCATTATTGCTCAAAAAATCCCTTGTTAACAGAGTTAAATCGACAAAATAATAAATTGTTTTGACTATAAAGAATTACCCTAGTAAAATATCGTTCAATTAAACTGACACTTTGTAGCGTTAGCCTAAATATAAATAAAAAATAAATATGTTTAATTGTGGTGTTCTATTTGTGCTCCCTCACCAAATTATATATACCAAATTAAATATATTTAGCCCTTTTCAAAAAACATAACTTATCCCCTCCCAATATTTTAATTTGACCTACTAATCTCTCTTTCCCAACTCACAATAAAACCTGACTATCAAGTCCCATTTACAATACTGCGAGATGCGATGCGTTGTTCGAAAACGAGAGCGCGTGAACTGTCAAAAATATTTCCGTAACATGTAATTCAATGTGTTCATTTACAATAATGCGAATCTCGCAGCGAGCATCGCAATCAATTTCGAAAATCTGGAAAACTCTCGCATCTCGCAATGCGTAACAGCTAAATTGTTGTTGCTTTGATTTTGGGCTTGTTATTTGTGAGTGGTGTTTTGACGCATCATTGTAAACGGACATCCGATGTCTGAATTCGAATGCGACTCTCGTATCGCATCTGGCAGTATTGTAAATGGGACTTCAATCGTCCCTCTATTTTCGAATTCCCTCATTCCACTTTCATCGTAGGCTCCATCTCTCCCTGTGCTCTTGTTCGTATAGTGAATTTTTCTCTGTTGTCCTAGAGAGGGTTGAATATTTCGAATTCTGGTGGAAGAGGTACAGAGCCTTGCTAAGGTTACAATAGGTATGGGAGTAAGCTAGATATGAAAGTTTATATGTAGGTTGTGTATTGTGATGAAGAATATAATTTAGGCAGGAACCTATTTTTGCGGGACAGAATCTAGAGTAGGAATAGATTATATGAGTAGTAATCAAAAGAAATAGGAAGCGAGATAGGAGCGAGTCGGTATCGCACCAGACTGGTATCAAACAACTTATTTATTTAAATATTGTAATATGTTGGTAAGATAAAATCGCAACGCCTTCAACCTCTTTCTTTCCTACAATTTTGTTTTCTACATTAATAAAATAATAAATACGTACATATTATTATGTTTGTATATTTAAAACGGAAAATTAAATTGTATTACAATCATATTGTTTTTTATTTAATAATAAATAAATTTAGGAACAAATTTACAAAATTGATGCTGGAGATACAGAAATATTTCAATAAGTAAATGATATTAGGAAAATTTTGGGTCATCACCTTTCATATCGCCTACTTAATGAAATAATTTCAATCTTTAATTTACTTAAATTTGAATGTTTTTTCTTAATAAAAAGTAGTAAACAATAGACAAATTTCTAATAAGTTGCCTACTTATTTACTACTTAATATCACAAAAAAAAATGGTACTTAGCAGCAAGAATAAGAACAACTCGAAATTTCGGCTTAGAATGATAATTCTTTCAGAACGAATTGAATTTATATAAGCACAGTTTCTCTATAATCTCTTCTTCACTTCCGTTATTTATTTTATACAATGCTCTCAGATTATTGACAGTGTGATAATAGTTACTTTCAAAAATAATAGAATTATAATAACGGCGAAAAGGGAATTATTTCCTAAAGAGAACAATGGTCTTAAAATAATATTTGTTGATCGACAAATTAATCTTTCGACATTGTATAACACAATAACACAATCTCTATAATTTTTCATAAGATAAAATTTACGTGCATATTTAAATTCACAAAGAACATTTGGTTGAACAAACTATCATCCCTGATACTAAATGCAAATATTTTGTATTGTATACCATACATATGCATATCACAAGACGGTTGCAAGCATAAATTGTTTTTTATATGTTCTGCTAAAACCGCATCTCCATCGAACAGCTTGAGAAATGAGTCAGTTACATACAAATGTATTGTATATACAATAGTAAAAAAAAGTGGCTCCTTAGGGCAATGACTACATAACAAACAATCCTTTTTTTTGGAAATACGCTGAACGAAGAGAAAAAAGAGCGAGTCGTTCCGCAGTTGCGAGAAAACTGAAGCGAATTGGAATACATCGCATGGTAGACTCTTTAAGACCAGGACACAGGAAATAACTAAGTACTAGTAAATAATTAACAATAAAAAGATGAAGGAAAAAAATCAAGGCATTTTAATTTTTTATTAGACTGTGATGCAGATTAGAGTTTTTGCAATAACCTATGTACCCTTTAAACAATTTTATATACAGGGTGTTCCCTAATTCGTATGTTATAATTTGGGAAATGATTCCTGGGCATATTTAAAAAAAAATATCGTTCTACAGTAAGGGTATATCTCCAATGTTGACATCATTTATCGAGGATTTAAGAAAAGGCAAAGGAAATTCCGCTGTTAATACTAATGACAGAAACTTTTCTTTAGACTTTGTTTTTAGAAGGTATACTAGCCTTTGTAGCTGCGTTTAAATATCTTGTTGGAGCACTTAGATATCCAATATTTAAACCTGTTCCATTTTGATTGCACGTGCTAATTTCTGACTTTGAGGTCGCATTTCTAAAGAAAATGCATAATAAACATAACGTTTAACTACTTTTTTTCTTATGAACGTAACAATAATAAAAAAAAATATCATGAACAAGTTTGCAGAAAAACCCACAGATTTTATGATACTTAGGAAAATATGCAGCAGGTAAAATTTATAAAAAGCAGTTATAACAGGTGCTTAAAGTGTCCTTCTTGATTTTATATGCATGCTAGAGCCCGTTTTTGGATTTAACTGCAAATGTTTATTGATGCTAACTGCTGCCTCACTTTTGATGACACTTCGAGAATACTCTCTTCCAATCCAATTAAAGTTGCTATTTCTGTTGAATAAACAAGTTCTATCATTCTTCCCCATTCAAAAAAATCCAATACTGTATGGTCTGTAGATCTTGCAGGCCATTGGACTCGTCCATTTCTTCCTATCCAACGGTTACCATACTCTTCATCTAGTCAATTCTGAACTCACGACCATAGTGTGCTGGAGCACCGTCCTGTTGAAAATATAACGAAGCTAGTTGAATCGGTGGAATGTCCTCCAATAGTTCTGGTAAATCATTTTGCAAAAACTGCAGATAGTTTGTAGAATTCAGCCTCGGTGGCAGTTTGAAGGGGTCGATTAACTTGTTTCCAAGTTACATATTGACGCTGTTACACCTGCCAACATATTGACGCTGAATTTGTGTTGAAATGATTTATGTTTCCTTGTATCTGGATTGTCTGATCCCATCTCTTGTAAATTGAGATTCGTCCGTCCAAATAATTCTGCAAATAAACTCGTTGTCATCCAAGCTCCGCTCCAGCAACCAGTTAGAAAACTCAAGTCTCTTTTCCAAATCTTTGGGAAGCAGTTCTGGTACAGGTGTATTGTGGTACGGATTAAAAATTTCATGTCTAGAAGCATTGAATTGTAAAGCTAAACATCTGATGCTGATTGATGGATCAGTTGTAACCGCTTCCAGTGTTCTTTCATCAGCCAAAATCCTTCTTGCTTGTGGAGCTCCCGCATACGGTCGTGTATTTTAAACTGATCCCATTTCTCGAAGCCTACGATACGTATTTCTTTACTAGGATGTCGTCGGTTAGGATAAAGTTCATGGTATCTTTGTAGCGCATAGTTGAACTTCCATTGCACCCCCGATAAACGTAAATAATGTCTGCGTATTCTTGGTTTGTAAATGCAGACATTTCAAATAGCGTTTCTAAGCAACTGGAACCTTAGTGTAAAAAATTCAACTGATGAATTATTTTTTTTCTAATCCTTTATACCATTTTTGTTCGGTAAATTTTTGAAATAGGCGTTCAAATCCCAAGCCTAATTCTTTCTGAGAATTTTTAAGGAACAAGGTAAGGAAAATTACTAATTCTAGAAAATCACTCTTACGAGTATTGTCAACTGTTGTTAGAAACGTTGGTAAAAAATCATAAATTCCTTTTCTCACCTGCTGCATGTTTTCAGAAGTATCATAAAATCTATGGGTTTTTATGGAAACTTGATGATGATTTCTTTTGTATTATTGTTACTTTCATAATGAAAAAATAGTAAAACGTCATGTTTATTACACATTTTCTGGAGAAAAGTGACCTCCAAGTTAAAAATTAGCACGGCAATGAAAATTGAGCAGGCTTAGGAATTGTATATCTAAAGACTCAAACAAGATATCAACTTTATTTAAACGGCGTTAAAAGGCTAGTATTTCTTCTAAAAACAAAGTCCTACTCGAAGTCGCTATCATTAGAACTAACAGAGGAATTTCCGTTAAAATGGGTCAGGTGCACCAAAGTAAGCCCTTTCTTAAATCCTCGATAAATAATGTCATCATTGGAGATAGACTCTTATTGTAGAACGATTTTTTTATATAATATACCCAGGAATCATTTCCCAAATTATCGTTGACGAATAAGGGGATAGCCTGTATTTAAGACGTTAATTAAAGTGATCTATTCGTATAAGCAGACACGCATACAATGGCGACCCTCATTGAGTAATTAAATTAGCCCGAGATTTTTATAAAAATGTTTAAAAACATGCCGCCAATGTAGTTCATTTTTTTAATTTCCACCGTGATAAATACACCATACAATTGATCTGCTATCTCTGCAATGAAAACAAGACGGTTTCAAGTCAGATTTGTAAAATATAAATGATGGTGTCCGTCATTTGTTTGTTTTTCTACAAACCACACAAACCGTGGAACAATGGGAGCGTTCCGATTTGAATTCTGTTTTTTTGTTAAGTTCGTAAATCTGTTGACATTCCCTCTAAATCTTAGTGTCATAGTTTGACATTTGCAAAAGTTACGTAGCCAAGAGTACATTTATTCTTTGTGTGTGTTGGCGATTTTTTAAAATTGAGAAATGGATTTAAATTTGCAACAACGAACTTGTATTAAATTTTGCGTAAAAAACGGATTTAATGGTGTGCGAACGATTCTCTAAAGAAAACGGTCATTTCCCAGTGGTACGAGCGGTTCAAAAATGGTCGTGAGTTAATCGAAGATGATGAACGCAGTGGCAGACCATCGACATCGAAAACCGATGAAAACATTGATGGAGTAAAACAAATGTTAGTCAATAACCGCAAATTAACCATCAGAGAGATAGCGGAGGACTTGAACATTGCCGTTCAATACATTTTGGTTAATGATTTGGGTTTTCGGCGTGTAGCAGTAAAGTTGGTGCCAAAAGAACGCAATTTCATGCAAAAAAGTGACCGCGTTAACGTCGCAAAAGAGATGATTTGCCAAAGGATCATTACTGGAGACGAGACGTGGGTTTATGAGTACGACACGCAATCCAGACATCAGGCAAGTGAATGGCGTTCGCCAAATGAGCCGAGACCAAAAAAACCACGTCGTTTTCAGTCAAAAAAGAAGGCAATGCTCACGGTTTTCATGGATTACAACGGTGTAGTGCATCATGAATTTTTGCCAGAAGGCCAGACAGTAAACGAAGAGTATTATTTGGGCGTTATGAGACGTTTGCGTGAAGCAATTCGCCGAAAGAGACCAGAATTGTGGACAGAAAACTCGTGGATTTTGCACCATGATAACGCACCGTCGCACAGTGCCAACATGATTCGTAATTTGTTGACGACAAATGCAACAAATACCATCCAACAGTCACCGAATTCACCTGATTTGGCTCCCTGTGACTTCTTTCTGTTCAATCGAGTTAAAAAAAACACTACGGGGAACGCGTTTCAGCAGCCGAGAGGAAGTAATGTAAAATTTTCAAGAAGCACTGAATGACATACCGAAAATCGAATATAAAAAATGTAACGAGGATTGGATCAAGCGCTGGCATATGTGTGTTGCAGTATATGGCGATTACTTTGAAGGGGACAATATAGATTTAGATGAATAAACTTGTATTTTTAATTTTCTGAATAAATTCCGGGAACCTTTTGATCAATGTGGTATATGACACTCTTTTTAATTTCAGCTAATGATCTCCCATCGTATATTCTCATATAATCATTCCCCAAGGAGAAGTATTTTTCTTCTTTTATCTCAAATTAAAACAAATGACACACAAATAAAGTGTATAGGTATAAAAAATAAAGTCAAGTGATAGACCATGGAGAGCCTCTCTCTCTCTCTCATTAGCAGGGCATAATATCATTTAAGCAAGAGACTATGGCTACGGATGAAAACGAGAGGGAGATAGAGCCCACTTCTAATCTTTATAAAGCGTCCCACCCTTCCAGCTTCGATCAAAAAGCTGATAGGCGGAAAGAGGGAAGAAGCGCGCCCAAAAACTGACGGGTTAGAATTTTACTTAAGATCACCCGTACATATCCTACGGTGAAGAAGGACACTATAAATATAGGTAGAGACAACAACTTCATATCGCTGTAGGCTCAGAATTAGAAGTCGAAGAAGAAGAAGAAGAAGTTCAAGTTTAAATAGCAGAATAAGACAGTTACAATAACGTCTAACCAAAACATACAAATTGCTAAAAAAGGGGAGGAGCAGCATAAAGCGGTCACAGCTCACATCAGCACATACAGAAAACGCAGAAGCAGTCGTAGCAATATAACCAACAAGGCAAAAAAGCACAACAATAGCCCAAACTACAATCAATCGGAACAGAAAAAAAATAGCTAGAACAACAGCAGTAGAAACGGCAATAACAACAACAGAAAGCTCAAAAGCAGCTACAATAAAAGCAAACATAAAAAACTCTAAGATTCATCGCAGCGACAGCAGTGATTTGTTAAGCGATTAATCGCAGGTAGACTCGCTATCCAGCGTAACGCAGTAGATAATATCATAAAATAAAAAATTTATTGTAGGTTTTAACGACGGAATACTTCACATAAATGGCTCAAAAGCTGCAAATGCTGATGAGATCCGAAGAAGCTACGGGCACCGCCTAAAGAGAAGTCCCCGAGACGAGCTGCTTTTCGCATGAGTTAAGACATTCGTAACAGCTAGAACCGAAAGGTTTAAGCGGATACTACCGTACTTCCTGCTTAAGCTCTCCCAGCCGGTTTAAAAAGTATGTACATAAATTCGAAACTACTAGGTTGCATACGGAAAAAACTTAAAGAGTTGTATACACTGCTAGATGTTCGAAAACGCTGGGTTACTTTTCAGGCCCTAGCGTCTAGAGCAATGGAAGCTCCATCTGACATACTTGCTATCTTATTATGTATACAGCGGCAGATAGCCGAGCCAAAGCGTCCGATCCAATAATAGACTACATTTATGGACTAAATATACTCCATGCCCTCTCGTCTAAAGCACATCCAGTCGTATTAGGTAAGAAAATATACAAAAAAACATGCTCACAAATCAGCTTAATTAACTTATACTGTCTCATGATAACTTACTAGACACACATGGGAGTTCTAAGCTAAACTAATTACTTAAATTATATATTCGACGTAACTGAACTTAGCCACGAAAAATTCATACTTTAATTTTTTTTTTATAAAAATAAAAAATAGTATTATTATTATTTCGAGGGATCTTTACAAATGAATTTGTAAAGTCCGGAATTTTCACGCCGGGGTACTATGCCCATGTGGCGCTAGTCAACAGCACGCGGTGTACCGAGTTCCCATGTGGTCCCCCCATCTAGGTACTTACCGCGCCCACACTGCTTGTGGGAACCGATGCTTTCAATGTGGCGAGGCCACATGTCTATATAAAAAATATCTAAACCGACGCCATGGCGTCATAGCACACAAACCGGTTTGACGAAGTATGTATCCAATATTCCAAAAAGGGAAAATTAAGTTTGATTAATTATTAATTAATATTGTTTAATTTAAAGAAAAATTTTGGATTCTTTGTTACTGCTGTTACTGAGGTTTTTGATGATTAGATTCTTTACCTGCTTCTTGCAGTTATTTAGAGTAGCTGTACGAGTATTGTTCGTAGATTCTCAATTTTTCTTTTAGCTCTTCGACGTCATTGTTTCAAAAAGTATAGCTTTACGATAAAGTTCATCCCTTATGCCAGCCACAACGTACATGATTTATAATGATGTTGATCGACCTTTGCTTAGTTTTGTTTTGTTACTCGTATAATGAGCTCGCTCAGAAGGGATTTTGTGTACCGTTAAGATGTTTGCACATAACACGGGTGAAGGGAAGGAGGGAGGTTTTAAATGTTTGCAAGTTATAGTGACCAGGAAATAAAGAGCTCGTCAGGACATTCCATAAGCGAGTTGTATGGCTTAAGAGCGAATCACGATATTTCCGAGTATGCCCGGCTTGAGCGTATTCTAACGATCATTCATAGCGAGACGGGTGTTATCGTTAAAAGCTACTGTTACTGGCCTTTTCGGTGGAATTTTTGCGATATGGAATAAGTTGTCATTGACACACATACCGAGAATGGAAAGTTTTTCGTTTTCAACGATGCAAGTGCCATAATGGCTGGTTATCCAGATTTAGCTTTAACGACAGCAGACAGCACAGTATTTTTGGAAGCATTAAATTCTACTCTGTTGGGGGTCCTCCATTTAGTGGTGCTGTATATATAGGAATCTAATGAGTTTAGCTGCCATTCCTGTTCTACAGCCGAAGTGCAGGGACGTGAGTAGAGAAACGAATACGAAAAGCAGAGAGTGCTGTCGTCAGCAAAGGAATATATTTTATTAGAAGTAGCAGAGAATAGATCATTGATGAAAATTGAAAAGAGTGCCAGAGACCAAACGGAGCCTACGGGCACACCAGCATTTACTTGTGAATATCAGGCTTGAAACCATCCAAAGCAACTTTAATTGAACGTTCGGAAAGGTAGTTTCTAATCCATTAAAGAAGAAAGTCGTCGATCCCAAATGCACAAATTTTCAACAAAATAGCCTGATGCCAAACTCTTTCAAATGTTGCTACGAAAACCGTACAGCCGGTCAGTGAGAAGTTTTCGTGTTTTGAGATATTCTATGAGCTGGCGGTTAATCAGCATTTCCATGACCTTGGAAAGAAGCGACGTAAGTGTAATGGATCTGTAGAAGCTTCGGCTTTTTTAAGGACGGGCTGCTGTTTTCCACCTGCTCGCAAGTCCTAAAGAGTAGGATTGATGAAAAAGCTTACGCAATGGTTTTTCCAGCGTGGAAGAACACCTCGTTAGAAGAAGGGAAGGTATACCATCTGGAACAGCGGATTTGTGTATGTTAAGTACTTTAAGCACTTTAGCTACTACTTGATTGCGAATGTGGATTCGTCCTATTGAAAATTTGTCGCACTCAAGTGTAGGCATGATATTTGTTGCATGAAGTAGAAATACTCCAAGTATGTTTCGCTGTCAGATTTTTTTCGCACTCACAGGGTGTTTTGAACGTCTATATTGGCAAGTGGAACTTAAAATTCGGTTTTGAGATACACAATTAATAGGTCTGTTCCAATGCTCCGATACCGCAAGCGTGGGTTTTGCGCCCGTGTACACAGTCAACAAAACTCACAATCACGGGCCGTATATAGCAATTCCAATTCATGCGGAAAGAGCTGGATTTAGTTTTCTTGTTCTCAGAACTTAAAAATTCGAATTAAACGTGAAAATAAGCTCTGAGTACAACAACAATATAAGAGACAAAATCGGCAAATAAAATATTTTAATTTTAATTATTGTATGTTTTATTTTCACAGGGAAAATGTATAATTGTTATATTTGTAGGAGGAGAGAGGAGAACATTTGCTTTTTCTAGGGACATCAATTCTGCTTCTTCTCTCTTCGGAAAAGTCCTAAAAATTAGAATTACTGAAAAAGAGTACGCAGAGGTTTTGCCAAAGCAAAATAAGATTTTCTAAGAAGTTCGGGTGATATACGATGTACTGAGATGTTTTAGTACTCTTGTTAATACACTAGTGCGATAGTAGATTCGTTCCGTAGCATATTCGACGCGTTTAAGTGATGCCGGAGACATGATCTAATCTGGAAGCGTTAATCTTGCTGGGAGGTATGAAGCAAGTACATTGACCTTATTCAAAGAGCTGACAGCTGTAATTTCTCTATACATATGTAAGTGTGAGGATGATTCACAAATTTAAATGTCTTCGAAGGTCCTGTAAAACCAAAAAAAAACTGTTTCTATATGATACTGGCACTTTGAGGAGGATTCTCACCGAGAAAAACTTGCTGAGGTTGAAATGCAATCAAAGGATAGCGAATGGGTTGATATTTAAGCAGATCCTCCGGATTTTCCCTTTGCAGCAAGGCCAGGTTTGAATGCTAAAGTGAGCCCTGCACAATTAGTTGACTTGTTTTTCAGTAAAGAGTTCATGAACCTATTGGTGTCAGAAACAAATAAATACGCCCATCAACTTATTTCGTCTGGCACCTTGAAACGATCTTCACGCCTTAAAGATTTGAGTGATACAAATACAATTAAGATGAAAGTTTTTCTTAGCCTGAGTAAAGGGTATTTGTTCTCTCCCAAAAAAAGATTTACGAGTACATTGGAATAAAAATAAAATGTTTGGTTTCCCGATGTACCGAAGTCTTATGAGTGTCAATTGCCTCCAAATGATTTATCGTTTATTATACTTTTCCGACAATGAACAAATGGACAATATCACTTCAACGATACAAATTTAAGTTCCTTCAATCGACTTATGTGTCGATGCTTCTGTCATGTCTTGGAAAGGTCACCTATATGCAGACAATATATAAGGAACAAAAATAAACAAATATGGCATACAAATATATTAGCGCTGTCAATCTAATGATATCATTATAAAAGTACGTGACTACACTGGAAAAACTTCCAAACCACCGATAGAAAACCCGAACCATTGCTGGAAGAAATGACTAAGCATCATACGTACATTAATCGTAAAGGCAACTCAGCAATTGTTACTTCTCATGATATAAGCTCAAAAAAGAAAAAAAATATTTTGAGAGGTTTTGATATGATTGTATTTATTTCCATGGAAATGCCATTCATCTATCATACTATGGGAGCGAGATCTGAGAGTAACATTTGTACAAACAAAAGTTTTTCCGTTGCAATTACAGCCACTGACCACCCTTTGGGGTTTTGATTCATGAGTGTATTGCAGGTATTAGCGCCTGCCTGACAGTTGTTGACATACCCTTAGCGGAGCGATGAAGTCGCGTGACCGGCTAAAGCCTGCGGAAAGGGATTTGGAATCCCTTTTTCTCCGTGAAGCGTGCATGCAAGCACCTGTAAGAAGTCGCGTGACCTGTTAAACTCTAAATTGTTATACTATACATTTTAAAATAAGGAGATCAAAAACATTATAAAGAATCATTGTACAATATGTATAATGGAAAAAGGGGTATCGATGCCTAATGGAAATCCACAATTTTTTTTTAATAACTCTCCGAAAATTTGCGACTTATGTCGCAAAATTAAAGTTATTAAAATAAAACATATAAAACACAATTACGTTTTTTCCGAAAAACAGAGGACTCTTTTGAAATTTTTGTAGTACTAATCGAAATCTATTAACATGGCAGACATTTACCGAAGATTTGGAAAAAATCGGGCCAGAATTGTCGGATTTAATCAAGGATTAGGAAACATTTTAGAACAGAAACAATGCAGTACGACGATTTCATTAGTATTCAACTTTTATGCGTGATAGGTTTTAGTGAGACAATATTAAGTAATTGCATGATAGGGGGACACTCTCCTCCGAGTAAGAGGCGGATAAAAACATATTGAATTGTACCCTAACTGTTAGGAAATGGGTAAGCTTCCACCCAGTCAGTTGAAAGAGAAGTTCTCGCTTTTGACGGCTAGATCCTATCGTGCAATATCAACAGTGTCTAGGGTTCTGCGTTGTCGTGATAAGAGACTACACCCTTTCTGTTGAGGAAAGGTGGGCGTTTGTACTGAATTTATTTGTTGAAAAAATCAAGCTGAGTACAACCAAGATCAGCATTCACCGTTTTATTTTGTTAACCACGTCATAGAATATCAGACCCTTGTGTTCCCACCAGGAACACAGCATTACCTCTTTAAGATTCTCACTAGCTTTTGATGGCGAAGCGGAGTTTCCCCTCTTTACATGTAAAATAGGCTCTTTTTCTTGTAACATTTTTATAAATTGTCCAGTTTTCGTCCCACGTAATCAAGTAATCAAGAATGGCTCTCTTTATTGATGAGGAATGTTTGGGTTCCATATGGAAATTCATTTAAATTTAATTTTTTTGAGATACATAATTAGTGTGGCACCCTTACAGAAAGTTTTTATTCTAAACCAAGCTATCATTAATTAATGATAAAAGCTGTTGGCTAATGTTCTGTAATTTTCTGGAATTCACTTCAAGTATGTATGTAACTCTTTCTTGCTCAACAGAAAGGGAAGGTAAATCCATCACCCACGGTTTTGTTTTCTTGGCTTTACCAAAACCTTTCAAGCCTAACCGGCCAAGCTTAACTTCGTTTTGACCATTAAATTCTAATAAGATATGAAATATCAAAAACTATTGGAAAACACTACAAGTTCTCTTCATGAAGAAATTATTGGCGTGACAGTCGCACCCATTTCGGGTAGTAACGATCGTAAAAAATCATTTGAATTATGGGACACAATGTATATGTCTTATAATGATCTCGAAAGGAGACAACTTTGTTATAGAATGGATAGATAGCTTCATCAAAGATGTCAGTATATCTTTAATTTCTGATTCAATTTTGCGGATTACTTCAGTGAAGGTAGAATGAAACTGCTCCACAGGTGAATTGCCATTAGAGGTTTTATCTCAAATAGTAAGGAGTTAAATATTATACAACTGTAAACACAGGTTTAAACTGGTTCAAACAAATTCACTGACATTATCAGATACCACTTTTATAGGTGTGCCGTGCTGACTAAAGTAATGATGCAAAGACTTAACTAAGGTAATATTTGGCAGTTGAAAATACAAGGGAACTTACTGAACGTATCAATGATAGTCAGAAAGTTTGCTTTATGTATAGAATAGATATCAATATATGTTTACGGATATGGGTTCAACTGTCAGTGCAATGAAACCAAACACATTGCCCGAAGCATTTGCCTAAGCATAGGGCAAAATATATTCTACTCTAAATCAAATTGGTCATCTGATAGAATGTCTCACAAGAAGCCACCAGGAAAAATTTCACGTACAGCAAAGGCGGCAGCCACAAATTTCCAACTCACATTCAACGAATCAATCACGACCACATTCCAGCCGAAATCTTGGACAACATCAACAGTCGACTTTCCAGTCACAACTCCTACAGCAACAACCAATTTTCCAACCACAATTCCCACAGCGACAACAGTTCCAGCAACAAACATCACCTTCCTAATAGCATATCCAGCAAAGGAACTTGCCACCAGTGGGACCAATGGAACTCGGTTCTGGGAATACCAGACAAACCCGAAGAAGCCAGCAACCTACTAATTTTAGACGAAATTGGTTTCCGAAAATCACAAACCTGGAATTACATAATATAAATAAAGATAATCCTAAAAACAACGTAGATTACCAAGCAGAAACAAACAATTACAAACAGTTAGACCCATATTATGACGACAATTTCGATCAAAGAGATCTTCACCTACTAAACGTAATGCATAGGCTAGATGACGGAAATTTTCAAATACCTGCCTCCGCAGATCAACAGTCTACATAGTCATAAATATACACGGCACTGAGCTCCCCTATATAAATATTTCTTCACCCGTTGGGCCTTCACTAAAATTCTTAATTGGCACAGGAGCCTCGGTCTCATTTATCAATCACGAGTTCATACACCCTAATAATCTAGCCTCAATCGATCCACAACTATAAAAACTATGTTAAATGCCCATCAAATAAACAAAGAAGTTCGATTACCCAATTTCGTAGAATTCAATCAACCTGGAGAAACTAGATTTTTAGTGCTCCGCTTACACGGTTACTTCGGCGGTTTGCTAGGACTTGATACACTCACCGCACTAGGAGCAAAATTTGACTTAGTCGACAGACTATTAATAACACAAAACTCTAAATTACCTCTAGAATTAAAACTCAATTGTATGTCCCCAAAATATATTCTATGAGCAGACTCAAAAACCATTATAAAGTTACCAGTTGATGTCGAAGAAGGAGATATTTTCAAAGTTATTAGTAATTAATGCATTAAATTCAGACCGGAACAACCACTTAAAGTTGATAAATTCGGTGATCAAGATTTTTGTAAACTAAATAACTTTAATATTAATAGTTACAGCCCTAATTCAATTCCTATATTCTGATGATGCTATTGATCTTATTCGAACGTCCCACATCAACGGTGAAGAGAAAAACGTAATTTACAAACTATGCCGAGCAAATGAAAAAATTTTTTTTAAGACGGCCAAAAACTAACCTTCAACAATAAGATAAAACATAGTACCAAAACTAAGGACGATAGTCCTATATATTCCAAATTCATAAGGAGGAAGTGCAATCGCAAATAAAGCTAATGTTAGAATAAGGTATTATAAGACCGAGCTACTCACCTTAGAGCTCACCAATCTGGATCGTTCCGAAAAAAAAGACGACAGCGGAAAAATAAAATGGCGACTCTTGATCGATTAACGCAAATTGAATGAAAAAATTATTACCGGCAAATACCCCCTACTTAACATAAATGACGTTTTAGATAAATTTGGTAGAAGTGTATATTTTACTATACTCGATCTCGCTAGTGGTTTCCACCAGATTGAAATGAACACGGAAGACACAGAAAAAACTGCATTCACAGTAGAGGGCGAACACTACGAGTACGTCCGAATGCACTTCGGCCTGAGAAACGCTCCTTCGACATTTCAAAGACTCATGGACAATGTTTTAAAGGACTCGCAAGCAAATTCTGCCTAGTTCATTTAGATGATATAACCATCTTTTCTACATCTCTTCAGGAACATGCTGAAAATCTAAAGAAAGTTTTCGATAGATTACGCGAAGCAAACTTCAAAACTAAATTAGATAAGACGGAATTTCTGTACAAAGAAGTAGCATTCCTTGGACATGTGTTTACCAGCCAAGGCGTTAAGCCAAATCCTGACAAGATCAAAGCTATGCAGGACTTTTATATACCTCAAATGCAGGAAGAAATTAAATCCTTTTTAGGAGTCCTTGGTACTATCGGAAATTCATCCGAGACTTTGCAAACCAGAAACCAGGTACTCAACAATAGAGAAAGAACTTTTAGCCATCGTGTGAGCTACCAAATACTTTCGACCGTATTTATTTGGTCATAAATTTAATAGTAACTGACCATTAACCATTGCAAGGGCTTATGAGTCTAAAGGACCCTAATTCGAAATTGGTTGGATAGCGACTGAAACTCAAAGAATTTGATTATGAAATAGAATATAAAAAAGGTAAATTAAACTTAAATGCAGACGCCCTTAGTTGGGTCAGAATACAACCCTCCAATAATGATGTCGAAATAAACACCAATGAAACAACACGTAATAATCATGCAAACCCCAATTCTGGCTGCTCTACTATGCATTCAGCTAACGAAAATTTAACAAAGACAGACCATTAACACTTCAAATTCTGTTTAGAAATAAGTAAAGACGAACGATATTCAATAACACTTTTCCGAAAATAATATTTCATTTTTAAGCACTTCTTACCTCCTAACAAACATTGCGCTTTATATACAGGCGATAACAGATTTAGAATTGTTCAAAGTGTTTATTCGAAACACTTCTGAAATAGCAAAATTTTTAAACTAATCCGTTGTATAGAGACTTTAACAGACATAACTGAAGAAGGCGCACATAAGATAAGATTATTACAGATTACCACAATAATAACAAACATATAAGCATTAACGAAACCCTACTACATCTTAAAAGAGCATACTTTTTCCCCTGTGTGAGGACAAAAATCGCAAAAAATATCAACAACTGTGAGAACTGTCAGATACTAAAAAATATAGACAAATTTTCAAAATATGTTGCGGCATAAAGAGTCTCAATGTAACCTAATCTATAAAGATTTTCATGAACCTTCACGGCATACCAAAAAATTAATCTCTAATCAACGATCAGAATTTACTGTAATCATATTTAAAGACTTTTGAAAGCAATATAATGTTGACTTCCACATAACCTCATTCCAACAAACAAGTAGTACTCCCCCGTAGAACCATTGCACTCAATAATATATGTATAACAAACAAAAATAAAGAGACCACGATGATATATTAAGTGAAACAATAATTACCTATAATAACGCACTAAGCTTACACCTTACGAATTATTTAACGGTACAACCTATAAGTTTGATAAAGAAGCACAATTTAATAACGAAAGCGAATATATTAAGAAACTAAATGAATTAAAAAAAAACTATACCCAGCTATAAAAAAAACATATCGGAAAACTAACATCTAAGAATGTAGAAAAACTAAACGAGGACAGGTTGGAACCAAATGAATACAAAGAAAATTCTGTTATATTTAGGAAAGAATTTAGAAGAAATAAGTTAGGTTTAGCAAACATAGAATTAAGTCAAACATGAAAGTTACAATTATTACGACAGATAAAAAATTACACAAATCTAAAATTAAAAATAATCGAAAGTTTCAGGTTAATAACACTGACAATAGTGACGACAATAACCAACGGACAGAAAATGGAGATACAAGATCTCAATAACAACATGGGAATACTTTCTATGAGGCTAGAAGTAGGTAGAATTATAACTGACTTTAATAATCTGATACATATAGTAAAATTAGAAGCCTATCAACAAATATACATATATAATATTACAAGTGAACTATCAGCATTTAAAAATATAACCGACCTTGAAGACTCAGTAACCATCTTAACTAAATCGCCTACAAACTCGCTGTAAGGAGCTGGAAACTAGAATTGACACTCTGGAGAGGAGAGAAAACAGTGCGGATGCTGTGTTGGTAGGTGTTCCAGCCGTAGAGGGTGAAAAGATTGAGGACTTGCTAGCCAATATTTGTTCAGATCTAAATGTTACCACATAAAAAAGGTATTTAGAGTTAAACCCGCAGTTCCCAAAGGAATATCACCATTATTATAAAATTTGCTGATGCCTATGAAAAAAGTAAGCTATTAAAAAGCTGCTTAGCTCACTACAAGCAAACAAATATCGGCTTGACTCTTCGCGATATTGTCATGGACTCTGACAAGAAAATCTACATAAATGAGAGTCTATCAAAGGCGAACTATCTTCTGCAACGAAGTGCACTCAAACTCAAGCTGCTAAAGGAAATCTCTTCTGTCAACACGAAAAATGGGCTTGAATATGTGCGCACATTATATGGAGAGTAGTTACCCATAACAAGAAGAGAAGACCTGTAGAAGCTGTGCAATCAACTATGCATACTAGAAGACAACAACAACAATTAAGTGATTTTAAAATTTATTGCTCTTTCTTCCTTTTTTTCTCTTCTATTTTTCCTTCACTTCTCTTTTTTTATTACTTTCTTTCATATCATCTTTCTTTATTACTATTTTATTTCCCTATATCTCAATGTTCATTTTCTTTAATAATTTATAAAGTCATGTCATCGTTAATTGTTTCTTTAGTGATCTCAATTTTAGTGCGTTACTATGTTTTCCTGTGTTCTCTTCATTTCACTCTTCTGCCTCGCAGACAATGCACAGACTAAGTGACACGGGTGGGAGCTGCGAGTGTCCACTGGTGCGACACGTTAAAAAGTCGAAGATGCTGCTAAACATTTTGAGAGCAAGTAATTTGGGGATCAGTGTTTGTCATTTTAATGTACAAAGCATTGTCAACAAAATAGACGAAGGGCACTCTTTATCTGTAAATATTACAGAAACTTGGGTAAATCCGGATATAGAGACACACCTTTTTAAAGTATACGGATATAAAATGTACCGCGCTGATCGGCTCAATGGGCCTTGTGGGGGTGTAGCAGTATATGTGATGTATAATTTGCAGCACAAAGTAGTGAGGCAATCCACAATTTTAGATGATACAGAAAACATTTTCATTGAAATAGTTGTTGAAAATACAATATGCCTTATTGGAGGCCTATATTTGGCACCTAAGGTATCGTGTTATAAAAAATTAAGGAATCATCTTGAAGACTTAGGACACCTGTATACTAAAGTTGTAGTATGTGGAGACTTTAATCTCGATATTCTAAGAGACAAAAATAAACAATTTGTAGACACGGTCAATTCACTGGGATTCCATTTTGCTAATGATGCCCACCCCACTCATTTTCAACCTGACAAAGTGCCGTAGCTGATAGATGCCTTTCTTGTTTCTGAAACTGACTTGGTATTACAATATGATCAAATTTCAGGATTCTCATACCATGACATAATTAATCTTTTCTTAGATAGTGCTCCTCCTAGTTCAAATGATGTCCTTGTACAATTTCGTCCATTGATGTTCGTACATTGTTCAATGACTGTGACAACCTGAATTGGTCGCACATCTGACGTAAATTTGAAATTTTCTGGACTCAAAAACAACCTTGACTATCTTTTTGACAAGCATGTACTCTTGTAAAAAGGAGAATACAGAAATCTAACATTCCTTGGTTCACTCAACAGGTTGTATACCTTATTAAAAAAAGAAATTTGTTATACTTTAGATGGCGCAGATACCAATGTCCATATATATATAATGAATTCCGACAAGTGCGAAACGCTGTTACCTGCCTAATTCGTAAAAGTAAAAGTAAGTACTACCAAGCTAAGTTTAACTCCAATAAGTCAAGTTCAAGGTTTTGGAAATCCATTCGACAGATTGGCCTTAAGAAAAGTGAATCTGGGTGTAGCAATATTGACTTAAATGAACTTAATAGCAAATTACCCTCAACTAATAGGCAGATTGACTTTTCCATTTTTGATGGGCTCCAACCAGAGCTAGAAGCACTGCAACCTTTCTCCTTTCAATGTGTTGATGAGATGACCGTAGGTAATGCTATTCTCTCTGTCAAATCAAATGCCGTAGGCTTGGATGATATTCACCCGAAATTTATTAAAATCTTGTTGCCAGTTCTCTCACATTAAAAATTTGTTTAATACAATTATAATGACGGAAATTATTCCTGATGAATGGAAGCAAGCACAAATCATACCTGTTTCAAAATCACGATCGCAAAATAATTCAGAGTATAGGCCAATAGCTATATTACCTTTCCCTTGTAAGGTGTTTGAGAAAATTGTAAGCAAATAAATGAAGATTTTCCTTGAACTAAATAACCGAACATCAATCTGATTTTAGAGCAAAGCATAACTGCACAACTGCGTTATTAAAAGTAACTGACGACATCCGTTCTGCCATTGACAGAGACATGATGTCACTTCTAGTTTTCCTTGACTTCTCAAAAACATTTGATTCCGTAAACCATGACATTCTTTTATACAAATTAAAGAATCAATTTGCTTATGATGATAAAGCGTGTCAACTTGTAGCATCATAACTCAGAAATCGCAACCAAGCTGTATTTCATTGTGATCGAATATCATCGAGCTTGCCGGTATCATCTGGGGTGCCTCAAGGATCTGTCCTTGGCCCTCTTTTGTTCACGATGTTCATAAATTATATATATAAAAGGATAATCTACTGCGATTATCATATCTATGCGGATGATGTCCAATTATAAGAAAAAATACCCACATCTGCAGTGTCTTCTAGTATCGAAAACCTTAACACAGTGACAAAAAAACTGCCTTAGCCTTAATCCTTCAAAGACTAAGTCACTGCTGATTGGTAGTAACAATCAGGATACTGTGATTTTGCCTCTTGTTATTAATAATATGTCATTGAGTCTGTTACTAAAATTAAAAATTTGGGAATTTATTTTAACAAACAACTCAACTGGACCGATCACATAAATTTCGTTGTCTCAAAAATACGAGTATATGGCGTTCTAAGGGGTTTGAGCCCGAAAAACCGGTACCTGCCTGTCAAAGTCAAAATGAAACTTATTAAGTCTTTCGTCCTGCCCATTATACTGTACTGATGCGAAATCTTCACATGCTTAGATTCTTCGTCCTTGAGAAAGCTAAATGTGCTAGATATATATTTACTAAACAAATAGCTGGGTGTTCACTGGATACAATTCTAAAATATCGAACTGTCCTTGCACTGCATAGAATTATTTACTCTGGTACACCGAATTACTTGTTCACAAAAGTCAAGTTTGTGCGCTCTCAGAGAACCCTTAATCTAATACCTCCTAGGTACAAATTTATAAATAGCAGTCGTCAATTTTTCGCTCATGCGTGCGCCACTGGAAGAGTCTCCCAACAAATATCAAAAGAGTGAACACAGAAAATCTTTTCAAAAAAGACCTATTAAATTACTACACAAGTCGCAATTAATGATACATATGCCTATTAAAATTAGGTTTTATTACTTAAAACTATATTTATTTATATTCATCTTTCCTCTTCTTTCATTTTCTATTTCTTTTTTCCTCTCGCTTTCATATTCTATTTATTTTCTTTTGTTAGTAGGATTAAGATAATTTTTGTAAATGAGGGTGTAAAACAAATTTTAACTGCGCAATGCAATAAGTTGTTTAAATTTAAATATGCGCAGAGATGCTTAATTTAATAAATACAAATACAAATCTTGAATATTAAAGTTACCGAACTTCAAACTAAATTAAAGTCAATAATGCCAATATTAAGGAAGAAAAGAGGGCTTATTAATAGACTAGGATCAGTAATTAAAGTCCCATTTACAATACTGCGAGATGCGATACGGGAGTCGCATTCGAATTCGAATGCGAGAGCCCTCGCATTCAGACATCGGACGTCTGTTTACAATGATGCGTCAAAATACCACTCACAAATAACAAGCTCAAAATGAAAACAACAACAATTTAGCTGTCACGCATTGCAAGATGCGAGAGTTTTCCAGATTTTCGAAATCGACTGCGATGCTCGCTGCGAGATTCGCATTACTGTAAACGAACACATTGAATTACATGTTACGGAAATATTTTTGACAGTTCATTCGCTCTCGTTTTCGAACAACGCATCGCATCTCGCAGTATTGTAAATGGGACTTTAAGGGCATAACAAGCAACATGGACGCAGGCGATGCTATACCCTTAAACGAACAAATTGAACAATTGACACAAGGCCTCTCAGTAGTGACAGACGAAGTAAACAAACTTACCAATATTAATCATCAAATGACACAGAGATTGAGTCGTTCATAGACGTCAGCGGGGTTTAAACATGTTTCGGCTAGAAAGAGAGAATTGATTCCCTTAAGTAAGACATTTGACAAATTGGATTTACGCTCCAATTAGCAAAGTGATAGTGTGTTCACTTGAGACAGCAAAGGTTGTGGGCTCGACCCCGGGTAGTGCAGACACTTTTTTTTTCATTTTTATTTGCAATAAGAAAATATAACAAAAATAATTTAAAGTGTTACTAAGTTTTGTAGTAAACAGCATGTGATGGATTGTGGAGAGCGGTCCGTTATGCCAATAGCGGGACCTGCTGAAATATCAGGTGAGGCTTCAAGCGGTTCAAGCCAAACACCAACGGCTAAGAGAAGGAGGAAGCTAAGGCCAATTTCTAACTTAGTTCAACGTCCCACGCTAGCAACGTCCACCGTAAAGCTGCTTGGCGGAATGAGGGAAGGGAACAACTTCGCTCCATTGGCAGCAGCCGAATCGGAAGATGAAGAGGAAGAAATGGAGTCAATAAGTAACAGCATCAAAATGCTACAACAAAGAGTACTGGCCATAAAAGAAAAGCAAATGGTAAGACGGAAGAGGGAAGAGCAAGAGCAATCCCAACAACAACAGCAGACGCAGCTTGCTCAAAAGCAAAAGCAACAATACGAAATAAATACAATAGCACAAGTGCTACAACAACAAAAAACTAAGAAACACCAGCAACAACAACAAGAGCAGCCACAACAGCTCAAATAGCAGCAATCATAGCAGCAAAATATCGCAATCCAAGGGCAGATGGCTCAGCTGCAACAGCAGGTACAAGAACAAGCCAAGCTGCCGGGCCTAACGCAACACATGTCGTAATGGGTACGTACATGGTGGAGCAAACTTTGAAGGTCCTTGCGGTGAATGTTAATTCACTAATTAGGATCGAACGAACAGCCGCGATGTTTAAACTGCTACAAGTCCTGATGTGCTTTTCGCTAGCGAGACCAAGCTAACCGATAAGCACAAACTGGAGTACAATAATTTCGCTTCGTAGTGGAAAGCGGCTGTACTTGGCTTCAGTTTATGCACCTGAGGCTTCATAATCCACTTTATTCATTACACGCTTTTTCGACTTCTCGGTGGGGATTTCAACGCTAAACACAGAGATTGGGGAAATAATTTGCCAAATACTAGAGGGAACCTACTACTCTATTGGTGGGGTCAGCACGACTTGATTTGCAGACTGGGTCTTAGAGCGACGGATAACCGTCGTTTCCCAGAGGCGAGTCTTATTTGGATCTACTGCTGTACGACGAACGTTTACGACTGAAAAGAACGAATTTACAAACGCTAAATTGTCTGCCCACATTCGTGTATGACAGCGAACACTGCGGTTTTAGTACCGAATTTACAGTTCCCAACGAAACTGCGGAATTAGAGGAGTTTGTCCAAAGATATTCTTACAACTATAGTAAGACTCGATGGACACGATTCTCCGCATCCTTGACAAGAGCACTCTCCTCAAACTCGCTCCACCCACCGTCCAATAGGAATTTGTCAAACGAGGAGATCGACAAATACCTAAAACGAATGGACGAGACAATTAAACAAACTATGGACACTACAATACCGCGGTATCGATGTACGACCAATGAAGATCTGTTCCGCAATCCTACCATTGACTCACTACACCGTCAGAAAAGTAGACTTCTGTCAAGACTAAAAAACTTGTACAGACAGTTAACTGACAGACAATACCCGGACATTAGAACACTGAACTCGTCAATTAAAAATCTCCAAAGTTAATAAGAGAGAATTACCGAATTTCTGTAAGTTTGTATTGGAACAAGAAGGTTTGGGCTGTAAACACCAGCAACCCGAATAAGTTTCCGCAAATCAATAAACTAGTTTGGAGAAAAAATCAAAACGACCTTCAGTGTCTTAAAATAGCCCGGACAACAGACAACGAACGGTTACTGACAATAGCAGGTATTGATCCAAATGAAGCCGCTTACGATGACTACTTCTTTGTGATCGAGGATCCACAGAAGAAGGTTGAGGCCATAGGGGCGACTTTCCAGGAAGTATACAAGGCCACTGACACCATTGGCCCTAATTATGACCTGGACAATCGCGTCGTGGTGCACAACTTCTGCATTCAAAATGAAGTAGAGAATTGGCTATCCGCGGGCTCTGGTTTCACCCGGTTTAGCGACGAAAATATGGCAAATAATGTCATTGCCAGGGAGGGTGACCTACCCCCGTTCATTCCGAAGGAAGAACTCGAGATCTTCACCACAATCAGAGTTAAGAAATCAGTGGGGACCGATGGTATTCCGAGCACCATGCTTCCTCTACAAGCGCTGGACATTTACACCAGCCTGTTTAATAATGCGATGAATAATGCACATTATCCAGCGCATTGGAAAACGGCGGTTGTTCAACCTATCCGCAAAAAGGGAAAGGATATATCCAATCCGGCGAATCTCCGGTCGATAAGTCTCCTTCCGAATATCAGTAAGGTGTTTGAAAAGGTAATCAATAGAGCTCTGACTAGGTGGATTGAGGACAAACATATAGTTCCGGATAATCAATTCGGTTTTAAGGCGTGACATGATATCTCACATGCCGCGTGTAAACGCCCGATATCCAATGGAATAAAGGCAAAGACCAATGTACTGGTGCCTGACTTGTTGACTTGGAGAAGGCCTTTGACACTGTATAGTTATAGGGTCTTTTCTATAGACTGACTGGGTTGGGGATCAGTAAACCACTCTTGTACATTCTTTATAATATGCTAACCAACAGACAGTTCATCGTGAAAAATGGTGATGTGACTTCTGTTGGAATATTTCAATAGTATAAGATTGTTAAGTAATTTTAAGCTAGCATTTAAGCATTTTTTGTTAGTATGTAAGAGTTAATTATTAAGAAAATAAAATGCATTTAGAACTGAAAACTGGTAGAAAAAACTCGGCATACATATTTTCCAGATGTATATACAGAATGCCTACAAGATCTGCCTATATCTATTGCAAACATGTACAAAGAGTAATTTATTATTATTATTATTATTATTTCGAGGGATCTTTACAAATGAATTTGTAAAGTCCGGAATTTTCACGCCGGGGTACTATGCCCATGTGGCGCTAGTCAACAGCACGCGGTGTACCGAGTTCCCATGTGGTCCCCCATCTAGGTACTTACCGCGCCCACACTACTTGATTTCGGTGATCTAGTGGGAAAGAGTAATTTAAGCCTACATAATTTTTAAGAACATGTCATCGCTCGCTTGTTTGGTGAAAATTACAGGTCATATATAGCGGAGAGTACCACAAAAGCATCGCAGCTTCAGCCGACTACCTCTAAATATTTTGTGCAACACTATCTAGAATCCATTCCACCTACAGGGAAGAAGGCCAAGCCAACAAGAATATGTCGTGTATGTTCGAAGGAAAAAAGACGTAAAGAAACAAGGTTTTGCTGTTCTTTGTGTATTGAGCCATGTTTTCGTATATACCACAACCCTTAATTGCTTTAATTTGATTAATGATTCATGTTGAACTATCTTTATAACACTTCTTAAAAGCCTATTGTTTTTTATGGATTAAAAATCGTTTTCTTAAAATATAATTTAATATTGTTTTATTTCAAATGCTAAGCTACAATATGGAATTCAGTTATTAACGCCAACGTAAATGGTTTTTCTTTGAAGCAGCAGTGAAATTGCACGAGAATTCTCACATCTGGCACCAAAATCTATACTCGGGTTTGGCAGCGAAAAGTTATTGACCTTTTTGTTTAAATAGAAACAAAAATTAATTTGATGATAATTTATTAAATTTATTCGAAAGAGTATTTCATACCATTTAATATTTGGAAATAGCTTTGGGCATATGTCTGCTAGGGCTGCCTCGTACAAAGCGTATTCCTGAGGTCCAATTTTCGACAACTTTTTCAATCAATTTGGAGCGTATATCATGTTTTGGTACAAAGCGTGAATCTTTGCTGGTTTATCGGCATAAACTAGTGACTTGACGTAGTCCCACAGAAAATAATCCAATGGTGGATTGTGGTGGCCAACTGAAGGGCCCATTTCTTGAAATGATTCAACACAAGCTTCCGCTGCCGCGATATTTTCTACCAAGCCCACTGTTTGGGAATCCATGTTGGGATTTGGGAATCCAATGGATTGGACTGAGTGCGAAATTTTTCACGAATTTGGTAGATGCCCGATGATACCTACCGTAAATTCCACGAAGTGCTTTTTCAGTTTCGCAAACAGAGCTTCCATTTTAGAAATGATTATATAGATCATAAAGAATTCCTTCTGCTCATCGATACCTTTCTTATTTGTTTTTTGTTCCTATATATTATAGTTTTCATTCTCACCTTCTCAACTCACGTTCAAAAATAGAATGAATAAATTTATTCGCACAGAGTATCTGTCAAAAAAACCGGACATTCACGCTTGCGGAATCGGAAAAAGGCTGTGTACACATTTTTTCGTGTTCACAGCAGAACTCACAATTGTGGAAACTGGCCTAAATTTATACAAAAACCTGTTCCCGCTAGAAAAGTATTGCAAAAGAGAAATAAATTCAATTAAATTTTAAAACAACTGTCAAAGTCGCAAAAGTTTTAATTTGAAAATGAACTCAAAAGAAGACTTGGACATGGACAAAGAGGAGAAAAAAAGAGCTATTGAATTAAATTGCATGCCTAATATCGGGGTCTTCCAGGTTAAATTTAAGCATGGAATTCGATCTCGATCATATGAGCACCGCGAGCACGTTTGCAGCGATCGATTATTTGAAGCTAATCTTCCATCACTCTTCCACACATATCGGCCGGAACATTTCCAATTTAGCATTCAATATTGTTCCTGAGCTCCTCTAATCTTTGTGATTTGTTGGCATAAAAAACGAATTAATGTAACCCATAAAAAAAATCCAACGGCGTTAAATCGCATGAGTGAGGTGGCCATTCGACCGGACCATTTCTCGAGATTACACGCTTGCCGAACTTCCCCTTCAATAGAACAATTGTTTGATCAGCTGTGTGGCATGCGGTACCATCTTGTTGGAACCACATACATATTCCTGATGTCAACTCCATCCAATTCTAGCCAAAAATAGAACAGTCTTCCAACATAGCATGATAGCGAACTCCATTGAGTGTAACATGGCGATCATTTTCATCGATGAAAAAATACGGTCCAATCACACCTCCGACATGTAATCGACAACACACGGTCACTTTTTGTGGATGCAATGGAGTCTCTTGACGCACGTGTGGGCTTGTTGCTGTCCAATAATGCATATTTTGCTGATTGACAAAGCCATTAAACCAAAAAGGAGCTTCATCGCCGAACGTGATTTTTCGATGAATTTCAGTATCAAGAGGCTTCAGTTCTTGAGTTAATTTGATCTCGTGAGGTCGCGGTCGTAAGCTAAGATCTTTATGTAAAATTCGCCACAATGTAGACTGAAAACGACATGGAATTGACAGATTTGACTTATTTTGAACTGAAGCACTTAAAACTACGATATTTTCGGTACTTCGACTGGCATAAGAATATACAATAGTGAATATGTTGAATCGATCGAGAATTGGAGTAACCGCTCTTAAAGTTGCGACCACAGTCTCAGAATTTCGGTAGAAATTTTTCACCATGATAAAAATGTAAACCTCGACTGATGTTTTGATATTGACAGATCATAAAAAAGTTTAAGGGTGCGTTATTATTAAAATACAAAATTGTTGTATTTGTAATACTAAATAATCTAAAAATCTTCCTCCTTCTTTGCAATTTCTTCTTTATTTTGGTTTTAATTTTTACTTTTGTTTTTTTTGTTTTTTGGTTTTGGTTCTATAAGAAATTGTTAAGAAAATCTCGCGGGAACAGACCTAATATTTCATAGTCTCTAATCTCTGACGTAGCCCTGACGAATACTTTCACCACGTCTTTTACCAATTTTCATGCAATGATGAGCTTTTGGACAAGGTTCCAGTTCTATGTTGTTCCAATTTATTCATTGTGATATTCTGTTAGACCCATGTTCTGGTTCCTCGATGCCGCTGATTTCTTCACCGTCGTTTGTAGTGTATATAATTCGATTATCATCACACGAAAGTGTTCTACTCTCGCCGATATTAGAAAACATGGAAAATAAAAAGTCAGTTGTTAGTTGACCAGCAACTATAAGTGCATTTTATTTAAAGTCGTACATTTGGCGACGAAGTAAAAACTTAAATTGGGGTGAGCGTATTAACACATATGCATATCAGGAACATGATTGAACAGGTTTCACCTAGTGTGTTGAAGCGTAGGAGAGTGTACTGATATTATGTGTAACAAGTCATAATATGGCAACCCATAGAGATTAAATTCTTTGACATTCGGTTATTCAGATTTAATAATTCTTAATTGTATTGGGATTGAATTCTTAATTGTGTTGAGATTAAATTCTTAATTATGTGAGATTAGATTCTCTATCAGATCAATGGTAAACAATTAGTACCTGGTGGTCACTAGAGTATTGGTCAGAATAATTTCGGCGTTGGAGAATTAATTCTCGCAAAAGGTTAAATTCTAGAAGGAGACATTACTTGTTACTATTCCTCAAAGCATAATAATAAAACATATGATACTTAATTCCTTATTATTGTAGATATACATAGTTTCAAAGATTTATTTCTTCTTCATTACAGAAAATGGAAAATGACGGAATTAATTACCAGGCAAACATTGCACCATTTAACGTGACGTCTTTGGGTATAAGATGGGGAAAATGGAAGAGGTAGTTCCTATATTACATTGACGCACTTAAGATACAGTTTGTCAAGAAAGTGTTTTCACAAGTACAATGTATGACAATGTATCTTTTAGCGTTGTAATTACAGATACTTCCGGAATATTTTTTCAATTTTTTCTTTTGGAATTGCAATTAACACATACATAAGCATAAAATACCATAACAAAGTACTTCTTATAGCACAAAAACAACCACAAAAAAAACAAAACAGCAAAAAACTGTCAAGAAAGTGTTTGCACATTTCATTTCAATTCCATTTTCGCAGCATATGCACAGTATCATGAAAGTACCGTTAAAGCGGTTTTTTATTTTTTGTCCTGTGACAGTCATAGGATATCGAATCCAACAATTTTAGTGATTCCTTTTCTGTTTCGAGTGCTTGACTGATCGCTTTAGTTTTGTTTAAATATGCCTGGCCAAAGAATTTCGCTGGACGTAAAACAATTAATTTACTATAACCACTACAAGGGCAAAAGTGTGCGAGAAATTACGGAGATGTTTGGTATATCCGGAAGAACTATATACAACATCATTAATCGGGCAGAACGTGAGAATCGTTTGGATCCTCCAATAACAACTGGTAGGCCAAGGAAGCTAACGGACAGAAATGAGCGTTTTCTGCTAAAAAAGGTGAACGATAACCCTCGAATATCAATAAGGGCCTTGTCAAGGGAGATCAGCCAAGAATGTGGTGTACAAGTATCGCATGAAACTATACGGCAAGTACTAAAAAAGCACAAATACACATCAAGAGTTGCACGAAAAAAGCAACTGCTTTCATTGCAAAATATAGAAAAGCGCTTTTTGTTCGCATCGACGTATAGCACCGAACCAAATGAATACTGGGATGATGTTATATTTTGCAACGAAACGAAAATAATGCTTTACTATAACGAAGGACCGAAAAGAGTATGGCGTCAGCCCTTGAAAGCTCTATGTAATAAAAACATAATTCCTACTGTGAAATTCGGCAAATTATCTGTGATGGTATGGGGGTGCATATCCATCAGAGGCGTCGGAGACATTGTCTTCATTGAAAACACCATGGACGCGAAACAGTATCTAGGCATTTTGCGAAATCATTTGCTCAGTAGCGCCATAAGCTTTGGTTTTAATTGCAACAATGAGAACAGAAAACCTAAATTCAAATTCTATCAAGATAATGACCCAAAGCATAAAGAGCTAAGGGTTAAGACGTGGCTGCTCTATAATTGTAGTAAAGTGCTAGATACACCAGCTCAGAGCCCCGACCTTAACCCAATCGAGAATATATGGGTACACCTGAAAAATAAAGTGGCAAAAAGGAGTTCGAAAATCAGAAACCAATTAATACAGTATATTAAGGAAGAGTGGGCTAATATACCAACTAATTATGACGTAAGAAATTTAATTGGATCAATGCCAAGAAGACTAAAGGCAGTAATTTATGCTAAAGGTGGTCACACCAAGTACTGAAGTGTAATTTTTGTATAGTTTACCAGTTCTTGAGATTATTTTGTTCTATAAGATGAAAATGTGCAAACACTTTCTTGACAGTGTATTTATTGTTGTTTTTGATTGTTTTGTTTTTTTGTTGTTGTTTTTGTACGAAAAGAAATACTTTTTTTTTGTTATTTAATATTTAAGAATGTGTATATCATAATACCAAAAGCAAAAACTGAATAAAACTACTGGAAGTGCCTATATTTATAACAAAATAGGATACATTGTTGTTTTTATTACTTGTGAAAACACTTTCTTGACAAACTGTAAATATCCCTTCTATACAAAAAAGCAACACTTCTGCATTCTGGAGACCCAGCTATCAAGAAAATTTACAAAAATTTACAAATTGATGTGTGGCATTATAGAACTAGTGCGAGGCTCCTCTAAATGTATTTCGCCTATGATTCCTATTATGAAGAGAAATGGAGATTTTACGCTTGTGTATCGATTTGAGGCAAGCTAACAAGGCCATTCAACGGGAACATTAACCATTATCTACAATGAATTCATTAATGCCTCAATTTAGTCTATTCAGATTTTTCTCCAGATTAGACATAAAGGACGCCTTCCACTAAATAGAAATAGCAGAGGATAGACGATACATTACAACGTTTATCACCAAACTTGGTACGTACAAGTATAAGCGATTAATTTTTGGGATAACATGTGCACCTGAGATGTTCCACAAAATTTTGGGGAGAATTTTTCGACCTTCCAAAGGGTGTGTCAATTTCATTGACGATATCGTATTTTATGGGATGATTTTCCCATAAGGAAGAACATAACCGAAACTTAGAAAAAGTGTTAGATATTTTAAAAGCGTACAACGTATTATTGAATTTGGACAAATGTATTTTCAGGGTTACTGCAATTGAGATTTTGGGCTCAGCGAAAGGAATTGTACCAGCACACTTTAAGTTAGGAGGAGTCTACGGATTTCGGGAGCCCTTAACCACTGTCGAGGTGGGTAGCCGTGGTTCCACTGGTAGTATATTGGCTTTCCAATCGGACAGTTGGAATTTAAACACCAGCTGTGACCGAAAGACTTTTTTCAGGCAACTAAGATCTCGTGAGGTGAATGGTTGCCTAAAATACAACACCAAGTTAATTTACACTAGCAACTTAGTCTCGCCATTGAATGTTGGATGCCACCCAAGGAGCGAAATAACGCTCTGAGCCCAAACATCTTTCTCTCTCTCTATCCAATTTTCCGGCATTGTAAGAGTAATAATACCCCCTTGAATGTTAAGTTCTTTAAAAAAAAACTCTGTCTCGCAATGTTTGAGACTTAGCGGTGATATTCATGGGTGTCTTCTGATCATAAATTGGTTCTTGCCACTACCCCGTGCACCGCAATTCAACTTACCTTTTTGTTTCGTGCCGAATTATGAAAAAAAGGAAAACAAGGATAGCCTGGAGAAAGCTACGTTATTTTACGGACGGACTTAAAAGATAGGAGGAGAGAAAGATGATAGAAAAAAAGGAAGAAAAAAAACAGCAGGATCACATCTGCGTGCCATCACCACTGTGCAAGACCGGGACTAGCGCGATGTAGCTAACTTAACCTACACTAACCTAAACCCTAAATACCGCACTTAAATATCGACTTATAACTAGACCTAACGCTAACTTAACCCTATGTACCCTACACCGAATAATGCATCCCAGTATCACACAGCGATGACAGCTCGTTACGACCTGAAATAAGCCGGGTGTTATTGGCTGAGGATGGCCAACCAACCCTTATCGCACTTGGATGCGACCAATTGCTACCATTCTGGCCAGATTTGTGAATGGTAGCCCCTAACGAAATTCCTCCCAGTCACCACCTGTAAAAGAAAAGGAAATAGCGAAAGTCAGCCACGTCATTTCCTGTCATGTCGTCATCGTTTGTGCGTCATGTCTAGTCACAGTCGCCCCATCGAAGGACGGTCAGTCCGCCCACCGCCCACCCACACACCACCTGCGTTAGATTTACTCCATCATTATAATGAAACACTTAATTCCTCATGACATAACAATAGATTTATTAAAAAAAAATAAAAATCACAAAAGAGAAAAAACTTACGTCACTATGACCCTGAAAGCAAACAAGAGTCCATGCAGTGGCATAAAAAAGGAACAGACCCCCCGAAGAAGTTCAAAGTCACTCCGTCTGCAGGGAAGCTCATGGCCACAGTTTTTTGGGACTCAAAAGGAATCTTGCTCATTGAGTACAAAAAAAAAATGTGAAACCATCAACGCCACATCCTACGCTTCCATTTTGCATAATTTGCGGGAGGACATTAAAAAGAAAAGACGGGGTAAACTCGCAGCTGGTGTGTTGCTTCTTCATGACAACGCTCCTGTTCACACGGCGCGAGTTTCCTAGGCTGCTGCGCGATATTGTGGTTTCGAAGAAATCCAACACCCACCCTATAGTCCAGACCTTGCCCCTAGTGATTATTTCCTGTTTCCGGATTTGAAAAAATGTCTTCGTGGAAAAAGATTTTCGGATGATGAAGAACTCAAGTCGGCAATAAATGGGTATTTTGCAGAGAAAGAGGAAATTTATTTTTTTGAGGGTTTAAAAAAGCTTATCTCAAGATGTAACAAATGCATTGATGTTAGGGGAGATTATATTGAAAAATAAAAACAATTTAAATTGAATTCGTATTTTCCTTCATATCGATACCGAGAATATATTGAACAACCCTCGTAGTAAATATTACGAGCCTTTTTGAATTCTATTTGTTTTTTTTTTTTTTTTAACTACTATAAGGCTTCTCTTATTTACATACATAGGACTCACCGGATTTCAGGTCCCTCGTAGTTCTGGCGCCAGCACTTGAAGAACCGCTTGATTGAATTCATAAAGGAAATATGTTTTTTTTGTTTCCGCGCACACAAAAAAAAATAAAAAAAAATAAAAATTCAAAAGAAACTGAAACTTACAGCCTATCCTTACTCTAAACAATTTAATTCAAATAAAAACAAATCTACAACTTAATCTAAATTATTTATTGGACATTCATATATGTATGTGTGTATGCATCTACTATTCTAATTTACAGAGTTTTTTTTTTGTTTACTTGGCTGTCTGTATTTTGTGTATTTTATTTGCCTTTTTTTTTGTTTTATTCACTCTTTATTTTCTTCTTTTTATTTTTCTGTTGTTGTTGTAGGGGTTGTGGTCCCGCGGAGCACCTCTTGCAGGCGATGTAGCTTGGACGACGTAAAAAAAAGAAACAAATCACTGCTCACCCGTTGGGCTATTTGAGCCTCCCGGAAAGGATAACTTTAATGCGTGGGTTCACAAGGGGGATGGGGGAGGTTCCGGTCTAATGACCCTCTCTTCTTTTCTTTTTTTTTTGTATCGCCTTATCCGACGGATGCGTTTTGCAGCTTTAAAAAAAAACAAACACAAACTCCCGGCCAATTCCAAGTTTTTTGTTTTCTTTTGCAATGTATCGCCTGAACTTTCCGGATTTTTAGTTTTCAAATTCGGCGGCACACAATACGTCCGCGTATGATTAACGTGCGCAAACTGTCGCGAACAGAGTTACTTTTTTTCCTTTTTTTTTTGTGGGAGAGGGGACTTTGTCGCACACGTCTCACAAAACAAAACTCTAACAAAAACTGCCACGACCGACAATGATCTATCTCGGTCGGAAGTCTCGAACCAAAAAAAAAAAAAATGCCACGACCTTGCACGCCGACTGTTTCGAATCTAATCTTCTACTCATCCAACGACCTTGCCGTTGAAATCGTCTGACACAAAACCACTCCACAGATGATCCGCATCGAACGATGGTCAGCTGACTTTCCGCTCAATGTCATTGACCTTCTTCCTTACTCTTTTCTTTGACTTTATTCTTTTTGCCTATTTCTATTCACCTCTCTAATTTCTGCCCTTCAACTGTGGGTTCTTGTCTAAACTTATAATTATATATTATTTAATTAAATTTACTCCCACGCGATCTACCTCCTTAGCTAGGTTTTCCACCTCCTCCTTCTGAATTTAAGGTAGTCAACACAACTCTCTCTACGACGAAAGGGACATATTCACCATAGGAACAAGAACACAGGGAGAGAGTGAGCCTACGAAGAAAGTGGAATGAGGGAATTTGAAAATAGAGGGACTTTAATAGAGTCAAGTCTTGTATGTGTTGGGAAAGAGAGATTAGTAGGACCAATTAATAGATTGGAAGGGGAATAGGTCTGTTTTTGACAAGGGGTAAATTTACTGGACTTGGTACAGTCGCAAGACTTGACGAGATTCTGGACATCAGTTACCATACCTGGCTAGAAGTACATCTGTCTCAGGCGAGCAAGAGTCTTGTGAATCCCGCCATGTCCAGCGGCCGGTGCAACATGTGCTGCAGCCACCAAGCTCTCACGCAACTCCTTCGGAATACAGAGTTTACAGGATAAGTCATCTTGTACATCGGTCCTTAATTTCTGTTACGATTTCCTTCAACTCCTCATATTCCCCTGACGAAAAATATGGGGAGTTGAGACCAACCTGCAGAATGCCGGATTGGGTACTGATCTCTTCCATCTCTACCACTACGCTTAGGGTACCCTTTCTATGCTCGATCTCGAAGTCGAAGGCCTGAAGTTTCAGGCTCCACCTGGCCAAGCGACCAGACAGATCCTTGTGTGTCATCAGCCACTTCAGACTAGCTTGATCGGTTATAATAGTAAAGGGTAAGCCCTCAACATAGGCTCTAAACTTCTTGACAGACAAGACGGCCGTGACGCTATAATTCCGTTGCGCAGGATTTAGCTTCTGAGACATGAATGCTATAGGTCGTTCGTTTTTCTCTGCATCCATCTGGAATAGTACACTACCCACTCCGGTCGTCGAAGCGTCGCACTGTATGTTGAAGCGTCTCTTAAAGTCCGGATTTGAGAGTATGGGTGCGGACACCAAAGTCGCCTTAAGCTTGTCAAACGCGTTCAGCGCGTCTTCTGCCAAAGTAAAAGTTTGTCCTTTCTTAAGGCAGTCCGTCATAGGCGCGGATAGTCCGGAGAAGTTTGGAATAAACCGCCTATACCACCCTGTCATTCTTAGAAACCGACGGAGTTGCTTAGGAGTCTTCAGTACCGGAAATTTCTCTACCGCCGACACCTTGTCTGGGTCTATCTTAAGACTGCCATCGCCAACTATGTATCCCAGATACTTTATTTCGCTGTAGCAAAATTTACTTTTTTCGACGTTGATCGTCAATCCTGCTTCCCTCAAACACATGGCCACCTCGGATAGTAGTTTGGCATGAGATTCAAAATCTGGAGAACAAACCAAGAGGTCATCGAGGCAGACAGACACAGTCCAAACGGCATAACAGTGAATTGGTAAAGTTTCCGCCCAGTGACTGTGAAAGCTGTCTTCTCCCTCGATTTTTCCTCCGGAGGAATCTGCCAAAACGCATCTTTTAAATCAATACCGGAGATGTACCTGGTATCTTGGAGGCGGCTTAGTAAGCCGTCGATGTGAGGAAGAGGGTAGGCATACTCTTTGGTCACGGCGTTGACCTTGGTTTTCTCACCAAGACTACTGGCGAACTCCAAGCACTACAGCTTTCTTCGATTACCCCTTGTTGGGGTGTGTAGGGTTTTTTGGGTTTTTTGGGTTACTGTGTGGGGTAATAGAAAGAAAAATGCGGTTTTTAAATGAAACACGTCTTTTCGATTTTAAGGTTAACAGCCAAGAGAATGATCTTTATTCTTTCACCGGAAATTCTTCCATTTTCAACTTACAAACTGTCATGCATAAATATTTGTACTAAATAACATATTTCCAATTCGTTACGTTACGTTTTCCTTGTTACATTAGATTAAGTTCAATTAATTTAACTTAGATTTAACATAGATTACAATTTTTAATACAAAAATTCAATAATTACTTTTACTAAACATATATGTATATTATTTTATACATTTTATTCACGAACATACTCCCGCCCGGTGGACGAATTTCGTCCGCAAGTGTCCTCGCTCTTGTACCGTACTGTACCTCTTCTGACATAAAAGTTGTGTGTTGTGTGAGTGTGTTGACTAGACATGTAAAATGAGACAAAATCGTGTAATTATTAATTTGAAACATTACATGTAGGTGACAAGGACGACGATATAACAAACGAGCAACAAAGGGAGATAAAATATGTGTCATTGACTAATTGCAATAGTGCAACAGTTTGTTTTGATCGTTGACCAAATCTGGGTCAATTTCCTATCGCGTGTGTTGTTCGGTTCTTTTTTTTAGTTTGTATTGTGAATTTTCGTTTTGTTTTCCCCTTTTGTTTATTAAAAAAGGTAAGTGTTTTTTAAATAATTATTTCTTTAATCTTTTCTGTCTGCTCCCCTTCGCGAAATTCGATTTCGTTTTGATTTGTGTACATCGGCGCGAGTACACAATCGTATATATGTACGTGCGTGTGCCTATATTGAAATACATATGTACGTCGATTGTTTTCGGTTTCGCGCAAGTGACATTTCGTGTGCAGTGCAACAAAAAAAAAAAGAGAAAAAGAAATGGGAAAATGAGAAAAAAAATAATAATAATAAAAGTTCATTGTAATTATTTTCCCAATAACTCGGTACAATTTGTGGTGTTATTTTGTACGATAACTGTTCTCCGCGTACGCAATTTTTGGTTGTGCAGTGCGATGCTGTGCGACGAAATTTTCGCGGTTAGTTGATGATGATGGCCGAATTAGCATTCCTAGTGTGTGTGGTGTGTGTGTGTGGTATTTACATTTTTGTGTAATGCCAATAATCCGCCTTCATTTGAATTGTTGTTGCAATTCGTCCAGTAAGTTTTTTGACATATTCATTTTTTTTTTTTTTTTTATTATTTAATTTTGTTTACATATTTATTTATTATTATTTATTTTGTTTATTTATGTAATTTATGTTAAGATTAGTTTAAGGGAAATGTTATTATTATTGACTGTTTATGTTGAAATGTGTTTTTTTAAAAAAAAGGATAAATGTTAAAGTGTTGTGTTGTGTTGAGTGGACAACGTTGAGTGTTCATGTGAAAAATTGCAAGTGCCGTCGGGGTTTTGATCTCCAATTCCCGTCGGCATTCTGGGATTTTGGAACTCTGCAACGTTGTCTGGTATGAATGATGTGTTTTCTGTGGATAACGTTGAGTGTTCACTAAGAAGCTTCAAATTCCGTCGGGGTTTTGACTCTCCAATTCCCGTCGGCATTTTGGAGTTTCGGAACTCCACAGCGTTATCCGGAAATAATGATTTTGTGTGGTTTAGAGTGGACTGTATGTATGTGTGTTGTGTTGTGTAGGGATAGCTAGGATAAAATAAGTTTATATCATTATATTTTATTAATTTAATAAATTGTTTTCAAAGAAAAGAAATTTTTTTTTTTTTTTTTTTTATAATTTACGCGCGCCTAAGGGGTTGATACCCTTTTACTGTTGCCAGGGCGCGGGCGGAAAGATAGAAGGAGGAGAAAGGAAAATTGTTTTTGTAGTGGTTTGAAACTCAGGTGTGTTTGGTTTCTATGTTTGCTCTCCAGGGGTGGGAATCCGAATAGGACGGAGAGTTTTTTCTTCACTCAGAGTGATTCGAGATATAATTCCCAGTATTTTTTTCATTGCTTGAAACTCTTATAACAGCCAAATCTACGTGTCAGTGTTATGCCTTCACACGCAGAATTTTTTTGTCTGAGTTCCAATTATACAATGAAAAACTGATTTTGCCATGGGCAGGATTCGAACCTGGACCCTCCGAGTGAGAAGCGTTTGCTACTACCACTACACCACGCCACCCCCTAATGTCTTTAATTTTCCATTTGAGTTTATCAATGTTGTGTTGTGTCGTTTAAATGTTGTGTTGTGTTGTTTAAATGCTGTGTTGTGTTGTGTTGTTTAGGTATTGTGTTGTATTTCTCGTTCCTACTAAGTTTTCCGATTTCATTTCGTACGGTAACCACTTGAGCAAGTCCGTCTTTGCTTTCCGAGATGGTGTGACGAATGATTCGTCCGAATCGCGACTGCAACGGCGGTAGTTTTCGTCCTTGAAGAGAAGTAAGTGTCCGCTTATTGGTCTCGGCTTCCGTCTTGTCCACTTCGGGCGCTGTCTCATCCTGGACAGATAATTTTTGCCCCACTTCTCCACGGCAGTGTCTCCTTGAGGAATATCGAACAGTCTTATACCGATTGAGTCTACCTTTAGCGGACCTCTGTATCTTTTTCCAGCTTGTGCCCGGCAGTTTCGTATAAAACGTTTGTAGCATACAAAATTGCGACGAAGCTTCGTGGTTTTGTTTGACATCTTGAATACCGCATGCTGATGAATGAAAAAGTGGTGTGGTGTATCCAGTAAGGTATTCTTTTTGTCAACCTCTGGCATCTGACGAAGATCTTTGCATTCCTGTAAACAATTGGAAAGCTCCTTGTGCTGTGTGGGGTTTTTCTGGAACCTTCCTTCCAGTTGATGAAACCTACGTAAGGCACCTAACTTCGAGGCACCAAACCCAGGTTTACATTCCGGTCTATTGAATACCACATGGTGAGGAGTAAGTAAATGGTGTGGTGTGTCCAGTATGGTATTCGTCTCGTCAACCTCTTTCATCTGTTGAAGCTCCTTGTGTAGTGTGGGGGTTTCCTGGAATCTTCCTTCCAGTTGATGAAACCTACGTAAGGCACCTAACTTCGAGGCACCAAACCCAGGTTTACATCCGTCTTTAAATGGCAACGATACCTCATATCGTCCATCGTCCAATCCTGTTGTTGTGTTGATATTATTATTTTCACAAGTTTTCTCTTCCGCAGTTTTCTTAGTGTTGAACTCCTCCAGTTCCCAGGACCTTCGCATCTGAGTGTCGTTGCCGAGAACCTGTAAGAACCTATGGACAGGTTTTTTATTTTGTGAAATAACCTTCCCAAGGATAAGCCAACCTAACTCTGATTCCTGTGCGATTGGCGATCTTTCATCATCACCGCGTATAATGGATCCTAGAATAAACTCAGAGTAAACGTCGGCTCCCAGGAGAATATCAACAGTCGCAGGCTTGTCGAATTGTGGATCAGCTAACTTCAAACCTTGAATATGTTCCCAGTTTTGCAGAACTAGAGGCTTGGACGGCAAAAGACCAGTCAGGGACTTGAACACATGAGCTGGGGTATTTGTCTCGAAACGTGTTACCAGAGACCCAAAGGTAAGACTTACATACCGTTGACATGAACCACTGCTAACTTTTCCCAATCCAGATACCTGAATGATAGTTCGTCGCTGATGAAGCCCTAATAACTGGACAGCGGATTCAGTAATGAATGTTGCTTCAGATCCAGGATCGACCAGTGCCCTAAGATGATAATAATTTCCATTTGATGACCTAACTCGAACAACTGCTGTTGCCAGAAGAACACTTGGCTGATGTACTTCAGAAGAGGTTACTTTAGGTGGGTTAAATTTTGACCTTATATGAAATGTTTGTGTACCTGTTGTTATATTTTTATAATCCCTTGTAGGTTTAGAGCTGAGATTATCAACATGCAGCAGAGAATGGTGTGCCTGCTTGCAGTAATAGCAGCGCACACTGCTTTGACATTGACTAGTCCGGTGACTGTATGCTAGACAGTTCCGGCAAACACCGATTCTGTCCACTGCCTTAGATCGTTCACAGATCTCCATGGCAATGAACTTCTGACAAGTTCGAAGGGAGTGCTGACCTCTACCACATACCTGGCATGCAAACTGCTTCTTCCCGACGTGCAACACCGTTTTCTTCTCGACCGCAACAGCCTTGTGTACAGAAGAACCGCTGACCTTGATGCCACTCGTTCCAGCTACTGCTTCCAAGGTTCGAAAACGTGTCTCCAGGAACTCTGTAAATTGTCTCAGTGTTGGCAACTCCTTCGAACTACCCAACTTCTCCTCCCACAAACGCTGAGTAAAAGCAGGTAATTTTTGCACCAGAATATATATTAAAATATCATCCCAAGAACCAACCGGCAATCCTAAGTTTCCCAGGGCGTGGAAACATTCCTGGGATGTGTCCAGTAGAGATCTGATGTTGCTTGCCGTCTCCTTCATCAACTGCTGCTGCTCAAAAAAAAGTTGGAAATGAGCGTTTACCAACACTCGTTTGTGGTCGTATCTGGCGACAAGCAGTTCCCATGCTTTGTCATAATTGCCAGCATACAAACCTAAATGCTGCAACAGACGAGCAGCTTCACCTGTAAGACATGATTTTAAATAGTGAAGCTTTTGGATTTCACCCAGCTTTTTATTTGTGTGGACTAACGACAAAAAGACATCGTGGAAAGCCCGCCACTTCGTGTACGAGCCCTCAAAATGTGGTATTTGAATTGGGGGCAATGAAAGTTCATTGCAAGAAGCACCTGTGGATTCACCTTCCACAATCTTCTCCTTGGATGCTAACTTGGCATTGTCTATAGCGTCGACCAATTCACCTCGGTAAGTGAAATATGTTTCTTGAAGCAGATCAAAAATTTCATCAAAGTCTTCTTCTTCCAGACCTTCTTCGATTTCTCCTCGTCGAATCTTCGCTTGAAGACCAAGCGCATTCTTGAAGTTCCCTTCTAGAATAAGAAGACGACCTGACAGATAGCTGGCTGTACGACGTGATGCTCCAGTCTTCTTGAAGTTGGAGTGGTCACGAAGAATCTGCTCCAGAACACCTTTCTGATCTGCACCCGTGGACAATTTCGACATTTTAAGGTTTTTTTTGTAAATTAATTAATTATAACCCAATGTGTATGTATGTATCAAGTACAATTAAATTGTATTAAATTATTAGATACAGTGTTAAATGATATTTAATTAAATATTTTATTTCAGCAACTTACGACCTTTGAATAACTTTGCCCAGCTGGTGACAGTTGAGGTTAAAGTTGAACTTAATTTTTACACGGCGCGGGAAATGCGATTTCTGCAAAACCACCGAGAGAGTCTGTAAGTCTTAAAAGAAGAAAGACAAGGGGCAAGACACCGACCGCGAGGGAATCTGTGTATGTACTTTATGTTTTATATATATCTATATATATTTTTTTATTTTTTGTACACTTGCACTTTGTTTTTGCACTTGCACTTGCACTTGCACTTTTTCTTTTATTTTCTTTTAAATGTTTAATTTTCTGTGGAATCTTTATCCGGCACGAAAAGGACCAAATGGTTTTATATATATGTATTTTGTGGGCTTTCACTTCGCCGATTTGGTAAAAGGGCTTTGGTTTATTATAATTTATCCGGCTCGTAAGGACCAAATGTTGGGGTGTGTAGGGTTTTTTGGGTTTTTTGGGTTACTGTGTGGGGTAATAGAAAGAAAAATGCGGTTTTTAAATGAAACACGTCTTTTCGATTTTAAGGTTAACAGCCAAGAGAATGATCTTTATTCTTTCACCGGAAATTCTTCCATTTTCAACTTACAAACTGTCATGCATAAATATTTGTACTAAATAACATATTTCCAATTCGTTACGTTACGTTTTCCTTGTTACATTAGATTAAGTTCAATTAATTTAACTTAGATTTAACATAGATTACAATTTTTAATACAAAAATTCAATAATTACTTTTACTAAACATATATGTATATTATTTTATACATTTTATTCACGAACACCCCTAGTTCGACTATTCGATCCAGCTCGTCATATAAAAGTTTTTGTTTCGCTGGGGAAATGGAGTAATGTCGTTGTTTGAAAGGAGCTTGGTGCTCGTTTACTTCAATCACATGCTCACATAGACATGCTCACATGCGAACGACGGAAAAAATTGTTTCACCCTCTCCAACTGCTCAGTTTGTGGTTGGGTAACCGCTTGGATTGGGGAGTCGTTTTCGGTCGGCGATGGCAGGTCTAGTCCCGATATAATGTTAGGAGCGACCGCAAAGCTCTTCCAAAAGTCTACCCCTGAATATAATGGCTGTTGTAAATTCGGGACCACGAATGTTTCTAAGTCCCTGGTTTTGCCGTGCCATGAGACAGGAAAAGTAAACCATCCAAGTATTTGCTGATGGTTGACATCAGCTGTCCGTATATCGGTCATCATTTTCGTCAGTGTAATGTTATGTCTCTTCAAAAAGTAAAGCGCCCCTTTTCCCAAGCAAGTTATGCATGCGCCACTGTCTATCAGACCAAGGACATCCTCTCCCGAGATATTCATTTGGGCGAACGGTCTGTTGTCGTGTCGTGTTGTTATCACAGTCTCGAATATTCTCTTTAGTCGTCGGCTTTTTATTGCACATTTCTCCCTTAACCTTGTATTTTTTTATATTTTCTATTATTCTCCACAGGCACTGCCACTTCTTCTCCGAAAATACGCTTCCTCGCTTCGTTGTATGCCACTCTCCGTTGATGGAGGGACTTGCGTTGAGGAACTTCCGGGTGTATCTGCGCTGTACTCGTAAGTGTTGTCCGGTCACGCTGCAAGATGCTTACTGGCTGGGCTTGTCGGGGTTCACCGGGGTTAATGTCGGTTTCGACGGATGATCTGCAGGTTTCCCTGACACTTAGTACAGTGGAAATTGATGTTCCCTTGCCCACAACTGAAGCAAGTCAACGTATGGAATCCGGAAGGACAAACCTGTGGATTCGTCAAATTTATCGTCGGCTCAGTTTTGTAGACGTTCGTTCTTTCTTTTGTTGGTCGGTCAGGTTTAGTATATATATTGGGTCTACTCGTGAGTTGATTTTGTAGAGCCGCTATATCTCTGCCGTTGTTGTCCGAAAAATCTTGCGAAGGTTCGTGTAAAGTCGCCCTTCTATGAGTATGTAGTTCGTCGATTTGCGTCACGTGACGGTCCCTAGTTGTTAAGTATTTCTCTGCTCTTGTACACTCATCGCGCAGGTCTTGTATACTCCGTATGGAGCAACCGAAGATGAGTGTAGCGACACGGTCTTTAATGTTGTGTCGCAGTATGTCGACTAGGTCCAGTTCGTGCGGTCGGTTGGTCATATGTATTGTCATGGACCGTGTGTCGGCGTAAAATTCGTCGAATGTCTCATGAGGCAACTGTTTCCTATCCATGATGGACCTAAGAATTTCGTGATCCCGTCGTCCGTCTCTAAATTGTTTTATCAGCTCAGCTTTAAGATTGTGGTAGCTGAGCTGCTCAATCCCCCAATTTCTTCTAGGTATTCCCAGTACCATCTCTCAGCCGGGCCTGAAACTAGGTGATGGAACTGGGCTAGCAGCTGGTCAGAAGACACCCCATTCTTCCGCTTCAGAGTTTCAATGCGGAATACGAAACTCTCTACCGACCTCGTTTTGGACGTGCCGTCAAATTTGATCCCCCACTTGTGGATCGCCGTATCTGCCCTCCGAGCATCATCGCGACGGTCGTATCACCTGTCCTGATACCTGTCCGTCCCTGTCGAATGAGTATTTCGTCGTTCACTGTGGGTGTAAGTCATGTTGTGGTATGGAGGCGATTCGGGTGCGCCTTGTCGTTCCCTAGTATTGTTTAGGCGTCTGTTAGTCGTCGTCATGTTACCCTTGGAAGATTAGGCAACTGGAAGCTAGAGACAGCTTATCTTTTCGCTCATGATGGCAATGCTCTTTTCGAACGTTTCCATCATTGCGGTCATCCGGTCGTCGAGCTTCGACATTATATTGTCCTCTTCTTTCTCCATCTACCTAGGGTAGGAGTCTTGTGGCCTGTATGCCATTTGGCTGTCCTCTGGTTGTTTCTGTCTACGTATGTTGTAGTCCTCGTGTTCGTACATTGTTCTGCGCCTCCCTCCTGGTCGTCTCTCGCTATGTTCGTCGTATGCTTCGTACTGTCCAGTATAAGTTTCGTAGGCGTATTGGCATTTTATCGGCACTCGTTTACTTGTCGATGCTCGAAGTTCTAATCTTCCGATGGACGGGAGCCAGATTCGTCCCCGGAAATTTATTGTATAGACAGTTAACTGACAGACAAGACCCGGAGATTAGGACACTGAAGTTGTCGATTAAAAAATGTGCAAACGTTAATAAAAGAGAATTACAGAATTTCTGTAAGTTTGTATTGGAACAACAAGGTTCGGGCTGTAAACACCAGCAACCCGAATATGTTCCCGCAAATAAATAAACTATTTCGGAGAAAAAAATCAAAACGACCTTCAGTGTCTTAAAATAGCCCGGACAACAGACAACGAACGATTACTGACAATAGTAGGTATCGATCCAAATGAGGTCGCTGATGATGACGACTTCTTTATGATCGGGGATCCACAGGAGAAAGTTGAGGCCATAGGGGCGACATTCCAGGAAGTATGCAAGGCCATTGTCACCATTGGCCCTAATTATGACCTTGACAATCGCGTCTTGTTGCCCGACTTCTACATTCGAAATAAAGTAGAGAACTGGCGATCCGAGGACTCTGTGTTCACCCGGTTCAGCGACGGAAATATGGCAATTAATGTCATTACCAGAGAGGGTGACCTACCCCCGTTCATTTCAACTGAAGAACTCCGTGAGATCTTCGACACAATCAGGGCTAAGAAATCAGTGGGGGCTGATGATATTCCGAACATCGTGCTTCGACATCTTCCTCTAGAAGCGGTGGACATTTACACCACCCTGTTTAATAATGCAAAGAATAATGCAAATTATCCAGCGCATTGGAAAACGGCGGTGGTTGAACCTATCCCCAAAAAGGGAAAGGATATATCCAATCCGGCGAATCTTCGGTCGATAAGTCTCCTTCCGAATATCAGTAAGGTTTTTGAAAAAGTAATCAATAGAGCTCTAGGTGGGTTCAGGACAAACATATAGTTCCGGATAATCAATTCGGTTTTAAGGCAGGACATGATATCTCACATGCCGCGTCTAAACTGGTGTCCGATATCCAATGGAATAAAGGCAAAAACCAATGTACTGGTGCCTGCTTTGTTGACTTGGAGAAGGCCTTCGCCACCGTATGGTTAGAGGGTCTTTTCTATAAGCTGACTAGGCTGGGGATCAGTAAACCACTCTTGTACATTCTTTATAATATGCTAAACAACAGAACGTCTCTTGTGTTTAACGCAAGTACCTGCCATGTGGGCTTAAACCCACGGGATGCCCATATATCAGTGGGAGCAAGGATATGCCTTGCCATCGCTCACCGTCAATCCACTTATATCAATTCGGAACTGTGTTGCCGGCACAAGTTCCACCCTTGGTAAGAGTCGAGTCCGACCTAAAACCTCTTACTGCTCTTAGGGTCGCAGCACCCAGTACTTATTGCAACTCTACATTGGTCCGAAACCCTTCCCGCGATTTTGGGTTTAAACCACAGCCACCATGACGCTCCCATAAGGGGGCTTACCTCTAACAAGTCAGGCCCGGACCGGGATCCAGGGGCTCCTGACTACCATGGTACCGTGATTTAAGTCCTGGTAGGGACTACCGGTGGTCCAGCCGCCAACAAGACCTATGACCGGCAACTTGTGACTGATCGAATCGTAGCAACCTACGGTATCGTCATCTGAAAATGTTTACGATAAGACCAGTACTTTATGATGACTTTTATTAGACAACGTCATTAAAGGGCGAAGCCTTGATAATTGGGGGGGGGGGCATGCTAACCAACAGACAGTTCATCGTGAAAAATGGTGATGTGACTTCTGTTGGAATATTTCAAATTAAAAATGGTCTACAAGGCAACGCTTGAATATTAAGTTCTTAAAAAAAAAAGATAAAGAAGACAGCACCTTTACAAATACTATATACGACCTTGATCAAAGAGTTCCCAAATACAAGTTTATGAGTATTCATCTAAATCTATACTGTCCCCTTCAAAGTAATCCCCATCGACTGCAACACACTTATGCCAGCGCTTGATCCAATCCTCGATCAATTTTTTATATTCGGTATGTCCGTCAGTGCTTCCTGCGATTTTTCCATTACTTCCTCTCGGCTGCTGAAACGCGTTTCCCGTAGTGGTTTTTTAACTCGATTGAACAGAAAGAAGTCACAGGGAGCCAAATCAGGTGAATTCGGTGGCTGTTGGATGGTATTTGTTGCATTTTTCGTCAAAAAATTACGAATCATGTTGGCACTGTGCGACAGTGCGTTATCATGGTGCAAAATCCACGAGTTTTCTGCCCACAATTCTGGTCTCTTTCGGCGAATTGCTTCACGCAAACGTCTCATAACTCCCAAATAATACTCTTTGTTTACTGTCTGGCCTTCTGGCAAAAATTCGTGATGCACTACACCGTTGTAATCCCTGTAAACCGTGAGCATTGCCTTCTTTTTGACTGAAAACGACGTGGTTTTTTGGTCTCGGCTCACTTGGTGAACGCCATTCACTTGCCTGATGTCTGGATTGCGTGTCGTACTCATAAACCCACGTCTCGTCTCCAGTAATGATCCTTTTGATGAATGTGGGATCGGATTCAGCCTCGTAAATCATCTCTTTTGCGACGTTAACACGGTCTCATCGTGTTAACGATGAGTGTTCACAATCTTCGATAGACTCACGACCACTTTTGAACTGCTCGTGCACTGTTAACCGACCGTTTTCTTTAGAGAATCGTTGCCGAAACACTTTTCCAACATTTCCAACTTTCGCGCACCATTAAATCCATTTTTTACGCAAAATTTAATACAAGTTCGTTGTTGCAAATTTAAATCCATTTCTAAAATTGTAAAAAATCGACAACACACACAAAGAATAGATGTACACTTGGCTGCGTAACTTTTGCAAATGTCAAGCTGTGACGCTATGAAGATTTTGAGGGAATGTCAACAACAGATTTACCAACTTAACAAAAGAAACAGAACTCAAATCGGAACAATGGGATTTCCGGGAACTTGTTGATCAAGTTGGTATGTTGTCTATTATAATTCAATGGTTTATGTTGTTTAATTTAAAGAAATAAGTGATTCATCGAAATTATTCATGAGTTATGTTAACATGCCGCCACTTAAATCGCCACTCCGTTGTGTCTTTCTTAACATCTCGTGCCAGACTGACTTATATACTTCCGTTTTCTTATTTACTATTGCTACTTGTACATATGTGCCCAGAAAGTGAGGAAACGCAAAAAGGACGAAGTTTTTACCATCCTAACAACATAAACTTCCTCTCCTCTGGAACCACAAGGGACATCCAAATACAAACATATGCCTGATAATAAACAGCGATGATCGTAATCGTAGCCATGACTATGATCACGTTGCCGCGATCGAGAACTCTCGATCATTATTTCTGATAGTACGCATTAAAGAGAATGGTTTTCTACTTCTGAAGGTTGATCTGCACTTTTCCGTCATTGGATGGGTTGTGTCATTATCCTTTTCATTTCAAAGCTAGAAATTGTACAAATAATTGATAAATCATTCGACTTGTAGGCTTTCTGCAAACTGCATTCTCCTGTCTGAGGTATCGTATAGTCCATCGTAGATATTCTCGTCAAAGTTCTGTAAAAATATATTCAACATACCTTACGAGTACCATCCAGTTCCACAATTTCGTTTGGAAAGCTTATTTCGATACATAAGCATTCGTAGATGGAGGAATGAACTATAAAAGTGATTTCACTACATTATATACTGTATAGTGATATTATAGAAAGATGAAACCAATAAAACTTCCTTAAAAAACTACCCTGAGAATCGAACTTGTCGAGTTGTAGACGCTGAGTAAGGTCAATGAATCTCGAGAATTTCTCCAGATGAGTCTCGAAACTAAAGGATGCAGCTCTATCGTGGACCTGGCGACCTCCGGATTTGCTAGCCTTATCTGTATACAGGGAATTTCTGTATTGATGGACTATCCTTTCTCCGCTACTCGTGGGATCTAATAATGGATAAAATCTCCAAAACAAAACAAAATCCGAGGCCGCTACTCCTTTAATATCGGGCGTCAGTAATCGTGGGTTGCTGCTGATACTAAAAATCCTCTCCCAAAGGAGGAATTCGGGGCTCAGCCGCATGCGCAGGCTCCATATAAGGCGCTCTACATAAGATGCCGAAATGCTTTACCCATTATCAAAACCTTTGGTTCCATTCCGGGGGTTGAGAGAAGTGCGGGCATAAAGAGCAAGATAAAGTGAGCTAGCAACATCCTAAAATACGGACAACCCACAGCTTCCAAAACGCTATAAGACTCCTCCAAGCGGCCATGAGCGGTATTTGACAAAAACGACACCAACGGATCGATAACACCTGAACGGTGGCAGTTGGTCAAGTTAAAGCTTTCGGGAAACTTATTGGCCAACATGCCGGAAAACCCTGGACCACTTCCCATAATAAGCGACATTGGCTGGCACCAAGCCCACGTCACGCTTGCCACATGTGCCGATCAAAGATCTCTCGATCTTAACCAACGCCATAGAGAGATTAGGGGAATTTTGGCCAGCTGCAAAACTCTAAGTTGTGCCTAAGTAAGGCATCCCTAACAGAAATAAAACCCGCACCTGGATTCCAGCCGAACCCTCAACAGATTCCCACAGAAAGCATTCTGGAGATCATCAGGCTTAGCAACCCAACCCTTCCGACTCGTGACGGGAAAGTCGCGACACTGGAAGAACGAAGGGCCCTTATGGATGAGCGTGATCAATAAGGAATCTCTTAACTCCCTAGCTCAGACTAACGGCATGATTCGGTTCGGTTTAGAGTCAATTCACCTAATGGTTTATAAAAAGGATGAGCTAGATTGTTATAAGCAACCTCCTCCTCCTTTAACTGAAAGTGTAGATTTGACCTTAAGTATTAAAGCGCCGATATCCATTCTAGAAATGGATAGCGACGAATCCAGTTTATTTAAGGCGACAACTAAGCCGTCGAAATCCTCTTCTGACATTCTGTAGAAAATAGAAACCGTCGACGAACTAAAAAGAGATCCTTTACGATCGGAAGATGAGCTTTTGGGCATGACATGTTCAGAACTGGAGGACTCTGATAAACTGTAGCAATGATACGGTTTCTTCAGAACAATCTTCATCATTCAAAAAAGGCTTCACCTGCACCTACTCTGCGTCTTTCCAGTAAACATGATCTATAGAAGAATGGGTAGTATCAGAAGCTGGAAAGCTGAAAACTGGCCTCATCATCGGAAGCGATTATGTATGGGGCAGTATCGACATCAGCGATGTCAGGTGAGTCACTTTTTGATTACATTATAATTACTCACTGAATTGTTTGCAACATTGGCAGTGAGCCCAAAATGCCGAAAAAAAGTGCTATAATAGATATCACTCTTATCTCCGACAACATCACTCAAACGCTAACAAACTGGATGGTATCGTCTGAACACTCATTTTTAGATCACAAATACATCCAACTCAGTCTGAGTGATGCTCCATACAGCCAACTAGCATTCCGGAATTACCTGTACAGAGGAATACTGTCTCAAAAAAACTCTCAAGTGAGTGAAAACGCGTGACACCAACGAGCTTGTCATAAAAGTCATGGAATCGTTTGCAGAAAACTTTTCAACATAACAAAAAGCACAAGATAAATGACCGACTGGGACTCATATAAAGAATCCCTCAAAATAAAACTATCCTGGAAATCATTCTGTGACAAAATTACGGAAACCTCTAAGGCATTGCGGCTAAAAAAAATACTCTCTACTAAATCCTATGATGCCCAGCTGTTTGAAGAAAACCTATGGCTCTTAGACAAACCAAAGTGATGAACCACACAATCTGCTGATGGACCCACTTTCCATGTAGCTCTCTATTCGCGGGCAGTAGAACCCAAACCGGAAATACTGCAACCGTGACTAAAATTCATTCTCTGATTACAAGAGACAAGCTGCTTTGGGCGCTGCATAGCTTGAACATATACAAGTCTGCTGGTCCGGACGGTATAATACCTGCCGAGCTACAAAGGTTCTCAGATATTATCCTGCCTACGCTAAATATCATGAAGAGTTGTGTAGAACTGCTCCACATTCCACTTTCAAGGAGAAAGGTCCGTGTAGTTTTCATTCCCATAGCTCTCATGTTGTCCCAAAGGAACTCAGATATAAGTTTATCATCTTTCCTTCTGAAAACTCCAGAATGACTGATTTATATCCACACACGAACTAAAATGGATCCAAGACTTTCGCCAATGGTACAACATGCCTACTGCAAAGGAAAGTCGATTAAAACGGCTCTGCATTCACTGACTAGCATTCAAACGATCCCTACAATATAGAGAGTACACAATGTTCGCTTTCCTGGACATAGAGGGCGCCTTTAACAACGTCAACACATCCGCAATTACTCACTTGGAGAGTTTAGTTTTAGTTTTAAATGCATTTTTGTTTTCTTAATCACTAACTATTATATACTAACAAAAAATGCTTAAATGCTAGCTTACAATTACTTAACAATCTTATACTAACTTAATGGCCCCACACAGGCACTCTAAGCTACTCTAAATTCTTATATCTATGTCTTTCGACTTTATTTACCTTTTATTTATAAATATTTATTTTGTATACTTAAAGCTAAGAAAAAACAATTTGTAAACAAAAAACTTACCACATGGACATTTTTTTTTTATAAAAAACTTAATATCTAACTTAAAATTAACCTTAGCCTACTTAACCTACATACAAAATACACACATACAAACATATAGACATTATACACAATTATATACATATATTGTTATATACAAAGGTATACACCAATACATGCATATATTTCTTAAGTGCTAACCTAAACCTATGTAAGCTGGCCATCGCTATTCACCGAGCAAATAGATTGGTCAGCTCTGCCTCATTAGTGAGGCTGGTCCATAATTGACGGAAAAGACGACGGAACATCTTCTCCATCATTCAACCAAAAGAAATGCTGGTGCTGCCGAACGACATCCCTCTTATCGCGATTCCCCACCGCCCTACTGAACCTGAGACGATCCACACTGCCGTGTACGACGCCTCTGTTGTAGTTGAGTCGCTTGTCCCCAGCTGTCCGAGCGACATGGAAGATTAACGGAACCGCTGATCTATCCTGGATCAACCCTATCTGATCTAGGTAGAGGAATGCTTCCGGTGGAACGAAGCCGTGAAAGCGCACATTCTCGTGGTAAAGGTAATTGGGGTAGTAAGCCCCAGATACCAGGTTATTCGTCGAGGTCATTGCTCTTGCAATGTGCCTTCGAGTCAGCTTAATTACGAAGTTGTCCACTCGCATTAGGTTCGCCTTGTTGTAAAGGACCTCATTAGGATAAAATTGTTGTACTCCGACTCTGGTGTTCTGTACAAGCGAAGGCAAGGCCTAAGGCAAGCCCTCTCAACCCGAATCTTTTCCATTAAGCTTGCTCGTACATTGAACCACACGGGACAACCAAATACCAACATGGGCCCGATAAGGGCCATGTAGCAGATTACCTTTACCCTCGCATCGAGTTGGCTGCTATAAAACAGTCTCTTTGTAAGGGCAAAAGCACCTTTAGCTCTGGCCAGAGCAGCATCTACACTTTTGCCAAAATACAGAAACTGATCTACCCAGATCCCAAGGTATCTGACTACATTTCGACAGGCAAGAGGCTGTCCGTGCTGTCCAATGATTGAGAACTTTCGCCAACTTTTTCTGGTATCCCTAGAGGCTCCAGACAACGGCGTCCTATAGAGAATGGTTTCCGACTTCTGAAAGTTGATTTTCAACTTCCAGTCATCGCAAAATCGTCTTATCTTATCGAAGTCACGCTGTAAGAGAGTATTAATATCCTCGATTTTTGGACCTGTTCTGTACGCTATCAAATCGTCTGCGTACGCAATAGTATGGGGAAGTGAACCTATCAAGTCGCTTGTAAAAATGTTGAATAGGATCGGCGAATTGATAGCTCCTTGCTGAAGACCATTTTTAATTTGAAATATTCCAACAGAAGTCACATCGCCATTCTTCACGATGAACTGTCTGTTAGTTAGCATATTATAAAGAATGTACAAGAGTGGTTTACTGATCCCCAACCTAGTCAGCTTATAGAAAAGACCCTCTAACCATACGGTGTCGAAGGCCTTCTCCAAGTCAACAAGGCAGGCACCAGTGCACTGTTTCTTGCCTTTGTTCCATTGGATATCAGAAACCAGTTTAGACGCGGCATGTGAGATATCATGTCCTGCCTTAAAACCAAATTGATTATCCGGAACTATATGTTTTTCCTCAACCCACCTAGACAGAGCTCTATTGATTTTCAAAAACCTTACTGATATTCGGAAGGAGACTTATCGACCGGAGATTCGCCGGATTGGATATATCCTTTCCCTTTTTGGGGACAGGTTGAACCACCGCCGTTTTCCAATGCACTGGATAATGTGCATTATTCATTGCATTATTAAACAGGGTGGTGTAAATGTCCACCGCTTCTAGAGGAAGATGTCGAAGCATGATATTCGCAATACCATCGGTCCCCACTGATTTCTTAGCCCTGATTGTGTCGAAGATCTCATAGAGTTCCTCCTTCGAAATGAACGGGGGTAGGTCACCCTCTCTGGAAATGACATTATTTGCCATGTTTCCGTTGCTGAACCGGATAAAACCAGAGCCCTCGGATCGCCAGTTCCCTATTTCATTTCGAATGTAGAAGTCGTGCACCAAGACGCGATTGTCCAGGTCATAATTAGGGCCAATGATATCAGTGGCCTTGTATACTTCCTGGAAAGTCGCCCCTATGGCCTCAACCTTCTCCTGTGGGTCCTCGATCACAAAGAAGTTGTCATCATCAGCGGCCTCATTTGGATCAATACCTGCTATTGTCAGTCACCGTTCGTTGTCTGTCGTCCGGTCTATTTTAAGACACTGAAGGTCGTTTTGATTTCTTCTCCGAAATAGTTTATTTATTTGCGGAAACATATTCGGGTTGTTGGTGTTTACAGCCCGAACCTTGTTGTTCCAATACAAACTTACAGAAATTCTGTAATTTTCTTTTATTAGCGTTTGGATATTTTTAATCGACGACTTCAGTGTCCTAATCTCCGGGTCTCGTCGGTCAGTTAACTGTCTGTACAAGTTTTTAAGTCTTGTCAGAAGTCTACTTTTCTGTCGGTGCAGTGCGTCAATAGTAGGATTGCGGAACAGGTCTTCGTTAGTCGTACGTCGATACCGTGGTATTGTAGTGTCCATAGTTTGTTTAATTGTCTCGTCCATTTGTTTTAGGTAATTGTCGATCTCCTCATTTGACAAATTCCTATTGGACGGTGGGTGGAGCGTGTTCGAGGAGAGCGCTCTAGTCAAGGTTGCGGAGAAGCGTGTCCATCCAGTCTTACTGTAGTTGTAAGTATATCTTTGGACAAACTCCTCCAATTCTGCAATTTCGTTGGGAACCGTAATTTCGGTGCTAAAACCGCAATGGTCGCTGTCATACACGAATGTGCGCAGACTATTTAGCGTTTGTAAGTTCGTACCTGTCAGTCGTATACGTTCGTCGTACAGCAGTAGATCCAGATAAGACCCGCCTCTGGGAAACGACGGTTTATCCGTCGCTTTGAGACCGAGTCTGTACATGACATCGTGCTGACCCCACCAATCGAGTAGTAGGTTCCCTCTAGTATTTGGCAAATTATTTCCCCAATCTCTATGTCTAGCGTTGAAATCCCCGCCGATTATAAAATAATTCTCCCCCGATTCCAGCCTCAGAAGTCGAAAAAGCGTGTCGATCTCCGTAATGAATAAAGTGGATTGTGAAGTATCAGGTGCATAAACAGAGGCCAAGTACAGCCGCTTTCCACTGCGGAGCGGGATGTAAACGACGACTGCCTCCAACACCCGGAACCTGCGCAACACGCCCTTGTACACTCTGTGAAATTTTATACCTTCTTTAATGAAGATCGCGACACCGCCTCCACGTTTGGATCTGGGCCGGTTTCTTCTTCTAACAATACAATTATTGTACTCCAGTTTGTGCTTATCGGTTAGCTTGGTTTCGCTAGCGAAAAGCACATCAGGAGTTTGGTCTTGTAGCAATTTAAACATCGCGGCTCTTCGTTCGATCCTAATCAGTGAATTAACATTCACCGCAAGGTCCTTCAAAGTTTGCTCCACCATGTGCGTACCCATTACGACATGTGTTGCGTTAGGCCCGGCAGCAGCGCGTAGATCTGGTCCACCCGCTTGGCTTGTTCTTGTACCTGCTGTTGCAGCTGAGCCATCTGTCCTTGGATTGCAAGCAAGATGGCCAGCATGTTAGGTGCAGCTTCCGTTGTTCTCGGCGTTGGCGCCGGAGAAGCAACAGTCGCTTGCTGTACCGTAGCCCCCCTACCTGACGCCATTTGGGCGTAGGAAATTTGGGACGAGACGGCTGGTGTTTGAAACCTAACAGGTGAACGTTTGACCTCCACCTTCTGCTGCCGACCCAGTTTTGTTTTTTTAATGTCAGCGAACTTAGGACAACCCCGATAGTTTGCGGTGTGTCCCACGTTCCCACATAACACGCACGAGAGCTGCGCCCTATCGGATGCTCCGTCAACACCCAGAGCACACTCTTCGGAACTGTGGTTCTTAGCGCACTTCACGCATCGAGGCTGCATTTGGCAGTTCGACGCGGCATGCCCAAACCTCTGGCAGCGAACGCATTGTATAACGCCTTCGCTCCGTTTTAATTTTTCCCAGTGAATCACCTGGTAGTCTAGGACATTGATTCTCCTTAGACTATCCAGACGACTTTCAGGACTGAGCTGCACCAGGAAGAACGGCAGACTCCGTTTCTCCCGCCTGTCTCTAGCTGTGGTAAATGGCTTTACCCCCACAAACTTGAGTTCTTCGCACTCCTTCTCTTTGAGCAGTGCAAGGATCTCCTCAGGATCAGAAGACGGTTCCAATCCCTTCAGCAGCATCGATTGCCGCTTTTCACACTTAGGTGTGAATGAGTAATGCTCCGTCGTCGTTTCTTTTAGGAGCTCTTTAACTTTCGCGTAGCCCTCTACTGTATTACAGCATGGCAATCGTTCCCCAATCTCTTAATATTGAAATTATTACCAATGACCAACTTACACAGGTCCTTGGTAGCATTTACCTCTAATTTAAAGGTGTTGATAGGTGGCACCTTCTCCTTCTTCTTTTGCTGCTGCTGTTGTTGTTGTTGTTGCTGCTGCTGCTGTTGTTTCTGCGGCTGCTGTTTTTGTTGTTTCTGCTGCTGCAGTTTGGTCTGCTGCAGTGGTTGTTTCTGCTGCTGTTTTTTTTTTTGTTGTTAATGCAGTTGTTCTTGCTGCTTTTTTTGCTTTTTTTGGGCGCTTTCTACCTCTGCTTGCTCCCTCGGCCTGCGTGCAGTTTGCTTTAGCTTAACAGCCAGCATTTTTTCTTGTAGCTTTCTATGATGCTGCTAATCTCTTTAATCATTTCATCCTCATCTTCCGATTCGGATGACGCTAGGGAAGCAAAGTTATTGTTGCCCCCTTCATAATGATCATCATCATCTAGCACATTCACATTCACTCTTTTTTTTGTTAGATTAGGAGGGGTTTTCAGACTCCTCCTCCTTTTAATTGCTTTCGCAACGTCACCGGCAACACCATTGTTGCCTTTTCCAACTCCCGTTATGGGAAGAGCGGAGCGCTCTCCACCATCCATCACGTGACTTTATTAATTTAATTAATTTTTTTTTTTTTTTGAAAAAAACCAAAAGTTCCGAGTTTGACCTGGGATCGAACCCGTATCCCACGCTTCGATGACCGACGCCGCTAGCCGCTGGGCTACCGAGTGGATTGATTATATTGTGACTAATTGTCTTTAAAAGGCACTGGATCACTATTTATTTATTTACTTATGTAAAAGACGAACACGTCAACACGTCTATGAACGACTTACCGCAGTTTTCCAATGCGCTGGATAATGTACATTATTCATTTAAACAGGGCGGAATAAATGTTCACCGCTTCTAGAGGGAGATGTCGAAGTACAACGTTTGGTATTTCATCGGTTGCCACTGATTTCTAACTTCTAAGTGATTCGAAGGTCGTTTGGAGCTCTTCCTTCGAAATGAACGGGGGTGCGTAAAAAACGGATTTAATGGTGCGTGAACATTGGAAATGTTGGAAAGCTGTTTCGGCAACGATTCTCTAAAGAAAACGGTCGTTTACCAGTGGCACGAATGGTTCAAAAGTGGTCGTGAGTCAGTCGAAGATGATGAACGCAGTGGCAGACCATCGACGAAAACATTGATGAAGTAAAAGAAATGTTGGTCAATAACCGCAAATTAACCATCAGAGAGATAGCAGAGCCCTTGGACATTGCCTATGGATCTGTCCAAGATATTTTGGTTAATGATTTGGGTTTCCGTCGTGTAGCACAAAGTTGGTGCCAAAAGACCTCAATTTCATACAAAAAAGAGACGGTGTTGACCATCATTATTCGTAATTTTTAGACGAAAAATGCAACAAATACCATCCAACAGTCACCGAATTCACCTGATTTGGCTCCCTGAGACTTCTTTCTGTTCAATCGAGTTAAAAAACCACTACGGGGAACGCGTTTCAGCAGCCGAGAGGAAGGAATAGAAAAATCGCAGGAAGCGCTAATGGACTTACCGAAAACCGAATATAAGAAATGTTTCGGAATTTGATCAAGCGCTGGCATAAGTGTGTTGCAATCGATGGGGATTACTTTGAAGGGGACAATATAGATTTATATGAATAAACTTTATTCTTAATTTTCTGAATGAATTCCGGAAACGTTTTAATCAAGGGGGTATATACCCACTTTGTTCGATTAATTTTTCTTTTTGTTGATAGAGCAATAATAATACACACACAAGCAATTTCTTTGTTATCCATTTAAAAAAAAATCAAACGTTCGCACTCAAAGAAGATAAACTCAACAATAAACAAGAAAAATTTAGAAAATTTTCGAAAAAATGTCATTCCTGGAATGATATGTATAATCTGTGTATAATCTGGAATGAAATAATGAGAAATGACAGTCTAGGAATGCCATTTCAAAAATTATAGCCTACTTAAAGGTTTACAAAGCGAAATTAGAATATATGTAGGCGTACTATGGTGTAATAAGATATACCAGATATATCATGCAAAATATGTTCAGACTAGCACATTTTTATGATGGAACGGATTCTGGGGAAAAGCTGGCCAAAAATAAAGAAGTATACATTTTAATCGTATAGATGAATTCTAACTAATAAAGGACTTGTAAGACTGATTAAAAGAATAATTAAATGAATATTCGATGTGGTCAGGACTAGCAGTAGAGTGTCGAAAAAATGTAACATGCCTGAAGGTGATGGTTTTTTGCGAACTTGAAAAGAAAACGAAAGGAAAAGTAACCGTTTGCTTGAAACATGTTTTTTTTTATTAATGTTCTGACATATGTTTGACATTCCATTGAATATGCTATCTAGCAATAGTGGGTAATAATGGGAACTAGTTTTTAGTACTTTTCAACATTTCGCTCACCTCGTCCAGTTACTGTGACGAAACCCCTGGCCGCTTACCGTGTTTATCCATACTATCAACTTTGAGCTAGCTCGTTTCAATATTGATGATTGTAACAACTCGCTTCCACCGTGTAAGTCTATCGGTCTTGATTTCCAGCAAGTCGGGTTCCGGAATGGCAGTGCTGGGGCCGCCAAGAAGGCGGCTAAATCACTGAGATCATCAGAAAGTGCTGACAGGTGTCTCGAATTAAGCATATCATCAATAGGATGGTATAAAATTCCTCAAAAGTGAGATTTCCTGCAGCAGCTGTACAACGAGGAGTGGGAAGACTTCCCATAATTTGGGTTGTAATCAGTGGTTTTTGATGAAAACATACTAAACAATGGCGAATGACCTCTGAACTGCGGCACGACCATCAGTTATATACTAGCGTCTTAGGAGAAAGTTCAAAGTTGTTTGCTTGCCACCATGTATAGTACACAAATGTCTTGATTTATAAGCATCTCAGTATGTTTGCTTTCCTTATATAGTATGACAGGAAATCGTTCAGACATATGCAATTTTATGCTGCCACTTTCGTGGAAAATTGGATTAAGTTTTAGTAAATTGCTTTTTAAACATATAGGTTTACCTTGAGAGAGACAAGAAACTTCATTAGCAAAATGTATATATATATACTTTATCCAGAAATGTACGGGTAAGGCTACTCGTCAATCAGAGGCTGTGCACCAAGATGATTTCGAATGTGGCCGTCTTAATTTGATGTCTATATAATGATGACACCAGCATGTAACTTCAACTAATGTATCGATGTTTGAGTATTTGTAGGGAAGACCCAGTGCTCTAAAATCCTCCGTCATTTTGGAAGGGGCTTGCGTAAGTAACGAACTTACCTCGAGTACATCTTTCACGTCGCAGACTTGCTTCAGCCATTCCCTTTAATTTTTCTTCGGCCATTCTGGACCAAACCACCATATGTCGAGGTTCCCTAGCTGGGAAGGGTACATACCACGGGAAGCTACGTAAGCCGGATTACTATTTATGGGCACATACTTCCAACAGTCAATAGCTGTCAGGTTTTGGATTTTGGTAATCCGGCTGGCCACGTATTGCTAATGCTTTCCAGGATTTGAACGAAACCAGCTAATACTTGTCTTTCAGTCGGGCCATCAACTTTTTTGACTCGTAGATAGGAAACGGCAGCATAAGCAGATGTACAAATTCGTGAAGTTCACCTTGCAGCCTATGCAATCACTTTTACGAAACCAGTAGATCCCAAGTGCCTTGGGAGCAAGGGTCGCTCAACTTATCGTAATTGCTTATTCCTTTAGAAACTCGGTAGAATTTGAGTTCCATTTTCGTAGCAGGAAACCTCTTCATTGCAGGAACTTCTCTAGCTCTATCTGTAGTTGTTGAGCAGTCTCAACCGAATAAGTGTCTTAGAGACAGTCATCCATGTAGAACGACTCCCGGAGTACTTTAACAGCTTGAGGAAATTCAGCTTCTTCATCATTGGCCAAGGTGTGGAACACCTTTATTGTAAGATACGGCGAGCAGTTTAAACTATAAGTGACAGTAAGTTGTGTGAAGATAGCTGGAATACCCTCGTTATCCATCCATATGATTCGCTGCATATCGGCATCATCTCGTTGCACAAGTATTTGCCTATAGTAATTTCCAATGTCTGCCATAAAGCCAATTCGATGAGTACGCCATTTTAAAATAATTGCAGAGAGCTCAGCCTGAAGCTTAGGACCTATATGAATACAATCATTAAAAGATTTACCTGATTTGTACTTCCTAGCTGCACTGAAGACTCTTAATTTTGATGTTGAGCTCTAAGAACTCAAGTGGGTATGACTATGGTTCATTGTACCGTTTTCTTGAAAAATGCTCCGCAGTAGAATTCATCTTGGGTTATTTTGGAAATAGTTTCCATGTCCTCGTGCTCGTTGAATTTCCGCATATACTGAACTAAGACTGAGAAAATGCACAAAAACTTTTATACAACTCTCGAGTTAATGATTAGCGTAAGCCTCGGTAGATGACCCATCCTAAATGAGTACGTTGTGCTACAAGAGCACCAGAAGATGATTTCCTTATTTCGTCATGTAGAACAGATCCATAAAGATTAGCTCCTAGAATGACGTCGATAGAAACGGGCTCATGAAAGTTTGGATCAGCCAGATCAAGGTGCAAAAATCCAGAAAATGGTTTGGTGTCAATTCGCAGAGTGGTAAAATTAGTGCTTTGTAGTTAATGTTGAAATCAGGTTATCTGAGAGAGCTCACAGAGATATCGACCAGACCTATTGATTTATTAACGCTTGATCTCCCGACCTCATTCACCGGCACAAGGAGCCGTGTTCGCGAAAGATGAAGTTGATGAACCGCATACTCACTAATGAACGAAACTTGGGAACCGCTGTGCAAAAGAGCTCGAAGTTAATTTGTGCTGTATTGTTTGTCCTCATATGGTTTGTGATGACGTTGGGCTTAGTTGTGAAACATTGTATTTTAATTTTGGTGACATTTTAAGCAGGTAAAATCTGTTTGTACATGGTTAGCTTTGAAACAATTTTCACAAACTTCAGTCTCTGTGCTACGGTTTCTAGCATGCAGCATATAGCATGATCACCGCTATTCCATCTGAATAAATCTCACAATCGTTACAGTATACGAGACAGAGGTATCGCCATCTCCAAAAGACTGCGAGATGAGTAGAGAAACCAACTTCACCCTTTTCTGGCTTTAATTTACTCCTTTATAATTTTTAACTTCAGGGAAGGGACTCACCAGTGTGCAGTTACACGAAACGTACAGTTTACCCGCAGACTACAATCTTAACTTTCATGATGATTCAAATATTTTGTCAAATGATGACAATGAGAATGGACAATGAATACCAATTAGCAATGCATAGGAATCAGCTGTATTCAAATGCGTTTGATACAGTAGATGAGGTAAGGCAATCGTATAATCAAAAGATATAAATAGATCGCTGGGGTATAAAATATGACGGTTGAACCAAGTCTATTTCTGTGCAAGATTTCTTGTTTAGAATAGAAACGCTGAAAGAGAATTGTGGTTACCCGTGGTCATACGTTTTGAAAATTTGTCACAGTCTTCTTTCGGGATCTGCCCAAGATTCGTTTTGGAAATATTTGTGCACAACCCCAAGACCAGATTGGCAACGACTCAAACAGGCTCTAAAGAAACAATTTAAGAATCACGATAGTGATGTAGAAATTATCCAACAGATAACCGAACGTCGGCGGCATTCTCAGAAAATGTTTGATGAATATTACAATGCTATTCCTAATCTGAAAAATTAATTGCGAATAGGCTGAATGTCAACTTCTTCATTTAATGAAAACTGCGATCAATAGTCGCTTGCTGAATATGGTTTATCCGATGCCTATTTATTAACTCGAGCAATGCAGAGATGAGTGCGGTAAGGCTGAAAAACTTTTCCAATATCGTGAGCAATCTCGTATCTAAGACTGCACCATATAAATGAATTTTTCAAATAATATATTTTGTAATGTATCTATTGCATGTTATCACGTCAGACGGCGTAAAATCCGACCCCAAAAAAATTACAGCCATAAACAAAATCCAACCTCCCCAAAATCAAAAGCAAATAAAATCGTTCCTGGGCTTAGTAGGATACTATAGAAAATTCATCAAAAACTTCTCAAAAATGGTTAACCCAATAAACAAACTCCTCCGGAAAGACGCACCATTTAAATGGGACGCATTTTGTGATGAATCATTCAGAAAACTAAAAGAAGCCATAACGAAACCACCCATATTAATTTACCCAAACCTTAATAGCAAATTTTACGTCACCACCGACGCTAGAAATGAAGCCATCGGTGCAGTAATTTCGCCAAGAGAAAAAGACGCAATCGACTTGCCTATAGCATACGCTATATTGAATACAAACTCAGATGCACTATCACGGTTAAATACAGCTGAAGTAAAAATAGTGACCCGTAGTCAGAGTAAACTAGACCCATACAACGTTATGCAAGAAAGCCAAGACGCCATGGAAATCTCGGATTCAGACAAAATCAAGCAGAATATGCTCGAATTCCACTATACCCCTTTATACAAATGGAACTATATGCACACGGATGTGAAAAATTACATCAAATCATGTGATTTGTGTCAAAGAAACAAATTGTACTCACGTAATAAGATACCAATGGTCTTCACTACAACGGCAAAAGTTCCATTCGAAAGAATAGCCTTTGATATATGTAGTGGGACCACTCCCGATAACAGAGGATCATAACAAATACATACTTACATTCCAAGACGACCTCACCAAATTTGTCCAAGCAATCGCAATACCCAGTCAAGAAGCCCATACAGTGGCCGAATCGCTAGTGAAGCAAATCATTTGTACATTCGGAATACCACAAACCATCCTCACAGATCAAGATCAAACCAATTGGGACAAGTACATTAATTCTGCAGTGTTCTGTTATAATACTACAGAGCACACAAGCACCAACTACAGTCCCTTTGAAGCCAATTCCCTCTATCCTAAATAGACAAGTGCAGCCCGTATACAATTACGATGACTACGTCAGTGAAATTAAAGCTAAACTACAACAGTGAAATTAAAGCTAAACTGCTACGAAATAATACGAAAAAACTAAATAAGAGCTAAAGAAAAGTCAAAACATTACTACGATCAGAGATCCAAACAGGTCAAACAACATAACGTCGGCAACAAAGTATGGTTAGAAGCAAAAAACCGGTCAACCAAAAAACTTACCCCCTTCTATGAAGGACCCTATGAAATTGTAGAGATCATATCCCCAACAACTACCAAATTAAGAATATGGAGGAAAGAAAAGGTAATACAAACCAACTTAATCAAACCATACACACACAGAAACATATAAAATCAAATAAATATCATAATTGACAAACATCAAACACCTAACCATAAACAATTCGATAAAACCCCTACCCTTGTTTTCTATTTTCTTCCCAGTTTCGGTATAATTCTATGCTTTGTAAGCACTACACTGGTCCAGCAGTGGTACAACCCCTGAATAACACAGGTGTATACCTAGAACCAATCGGTGTTCTAGAGAAATCATTCACGAAATTGACATTCCTGCTCAAGTTGAAAAACTCCATGATAAAAAGAAGTACAAAAACCCTAGAACAAAATATGAAAACGTTGTCGGAACTCTGCACAAGCACGATCAAACAATACCCATTAGATCACTGCAAAATAACGATGCAGATCTTGCACTTGCTCCAAACAGAGATTCAGCAAAATGATAAAGAACTAGACACAATATGCATTAGTCAAGAAAACGAGAGATACAAGAAGCACATTTATGCAGAACGAAGGCGGCCTATTCAACGGGTATGTTCAAAAGTTCCTATTTGGTACAATGGACCAGCATGACGCGACCAAGATAGACACTGCATTACAAGAACTCTCAGAAAAGCAAGAGAACTTGTACCACATATCAGAAAACCAGATAAGTATAGTCTCAAGCCCCATAGACTCATTTAAAGAATCAACGCACCACATGAACAAGAATTTAAATACAATTGTCGAAGAAATAAACAAAAACATGATGAAGCTAACCAATCTAACAAACTTTGAAAAAATACTACACAATTTCAACGAAATAACAAACATAGTAACTATGTACGCTTCAAAAATTATAGAGAAACAGGCTGATTTCTTGGGGATAATCCATGAAGCCAAATTAGGAAAAATGAACATTCGATTTTTAATTTTAAACAGATTCATCTCAACCCTAGAAAAAATACAGCTAGACCTTCCACACAACATAAGATTCCCACAAAAGATCTCTAGACTAAATCTACCTACTCGTACAATAAACCTAATAGCGACTACTACACCCATATACGTAAACAACAAATTCATGATCCAAGTTAGTATACCCCTAGTTGGTGAAGAATTCCAGCTAGAGATAACAACCATCCCAATCAAACTGAAACAAAACATTTACAAATTCATGTCAGTAAATAACGAACTTATAGCGATAAACGGGAACTACAGACGATATAAATACATGCGTTAATTGTGTCATTAAGAGTTCACTGTTTCATTTGTTGTTACTGCTCGATTTATTTACATAGTTATACATAAGGACTTGACAAAATTTTTTTTAAATAAAACGCAAACCATTTGAGATATTTCAAAAACTTTATTATCGGCTTGAAGTACTATCGAAACATTTATGAATGGAACTCGACTTCGTTCATATGGCCACCGCGGGCACGTTTGCAGCGGTCGATTCGTTGGATCCAATTTTCAACTACTCGGCCACACATTTCGGCCTAAACGGCCGCTATTTTGCATTCAATGTTGGCTCTGAGCTCTTCCAACGTCGTCGTCGTGTTGGCATAAACCAATGACTTAACGTAGCCCCACAGAAAATAGTCAAGCGGCGTTAAATCGCACGAAAAAGGGGGGGGCCAATCGACTGGTCCATTTCTTGAGATAACACGCTCACCATACTTACTCTTCAATAAATCGATTGTAGCGTGTGCTGTGTGGCTTGTGGCATCATCCTGTTGAAACCACATGTCGTCCAAGTCCATATCTTCCAATTCGGACCAAAAATAATCGGTGATCATGGCGCGATAACGCTGACCATTCACAGTAACGTGATGATCGTTATCGTCGACGAAAAAATATGGCCAGTACCAAACGAGCTTTCAATCGTGACACACGAGTGGACAGACGCGGTATTTATTTTTGCTAATACATCAGTTTCGGCCACTTTTTCTTTTTGTTTGTTAAAGTAATATACAGCGAAGTTAGTTACTCTCTTTAAGCAATAAGACATATCAATTCGTTAAACATTTTTATAAATCCCTTTATTTCCTTTTATTCAAGTATTTACTCGTAATTCAGTTTCCCTCCGCAAACAAAAAAAAAACTCGCATAAACAGTAATCAAAAGCTCCCGCCGCTATGGCGGCAAAAACAACAAACCGTTTTAGTGACCTTAACCCAGATGACACAATGCAAGACGATAACTTAGCCAAAAGAAAAAAAAAACAATAGAGGCACACATGTTTCAAATGAACAGTGGCCAATGCTAAATTCTCCAAACAAAATGCTATTTGATTTTACTCGTTTTCTTGTAATTAAAAACTCTCCGAACGATAACGACAAAACACCCATTGCTAACCGCAACCCAATCGTGATAGGCAAGGGCATTGACGCAATCTCATCTCAATACAAAGATATCAAAGAACTCCGAAATTGTGATCTTTTAATACAAACAAACAACAAAGACATTGCAGACAGATTTATAAAGTGTAAGTCGCTCGGTCATGTACCAGTTGACTCAATTCCTGTCAAGGGCGTATATACTCGTCTAATATTGCCCACCTTGAGGAAGGCGACATCCTAGACTCGCTCAAAAGATTCAAAGTAACACAGGTAAAGAAATTGCTTAGAAACGATGGACAAGCTCTCAAGGCAACAGGAGCAGCCATTTTAACGTTCGATGCTCCCGCACCCCCAAATGATATCAAATTAGGTTGGCAGATTTTGGAGGTGGATCCATATTATCCAAATCCAATGTCTTGCAGAATATGTCAAAAAATCGGACATACCAAAAACCATTGTAATGAGCCATCTCCTCTCTGTGCAACTTGCGCCGAAGTTTCATCACATACAGGTGAATGTAAGAAAAAGTACTGCGTAAATTGTAAGGCCCATCGAACGATCGCAACTGCCCTACATTTGTACGAGAAAACCAATCATAATAATAAAAACCAAAAATCGCTGCACGGTTAAGGAAGCCAAGGAGGAATACAAGAAGTCTGGACACATGTATATGCCTAAAATACAGCCTAGAGAAACCAAAAAATCATTCGTGGAAATAATAAGAGACAGAATATCTTCAACGACCCCGCCAGCCACCTCCATCTCCGCAGATAAGAAACAGGTAATTGTCAATAGCACAAACCCCACCATAAAAGTCACAACAAAAAACACATTTACTCTCTTAACAACAAAAACCAATACACCCACAGTATATGATAAAACAACACCCAATATTAAAAAAACCCAACTAACTACCGCTATTACTCAACAACAATACCCCACTCACTCAATCATTACTCAAACTAACACTAACAACACACAAGCAAACAGCTCGGAGAATGGACACAGATCAGCTGTGCTCCACCTTAAAACAATACATTTCTACTAATGCACCTGCAAGTGCTCCCATGCCTTCACCTGACAAATTATTGCCCGAATTATGTAAACCAACCGCTTACTCTAACAAAAATATAACAAAGTCCATTAATATACTTCCACCATCAATCGACGCTCATTCCAAATCAAACAAAATATAAACAGTCAAAACCACAATTATCTATATTTATTTTAATTAAATTATGGATACACAAAATAAAAAAAATAATATAATAATCTTCCAATGGAATATCCAAGGGTTTTTTAACAATCTCTCCAATCTGGATATTCTCATCCAAAAATACTCACCCACTATCATTGCATTACAAGAAACGAAAATACTCGTAGCTAAAGCACCCACCAAATACAAAAACTAAGTGGCATATTTTAACAATAAGCCACACACTCGCAGCAAAGATGGCACAGCTATCCTCATAAAATCAGGAATTCCGCACTCATACACTTTCTCACCTTCTGGGTTTCTTGTCCAAACGCTCCAAATAAAACTGGCGCAACCGATTACTCTGCAGAATATTTACAGACAGTCTCATGAGACTGTGCCCGAGCAGGATTACATAAATTTGGCTGCAAATCATCTCTCGTACAGTATAGTGATGGGTGATTTCAATGCCAACAACCCCCTCTGGGGCTCCCCCCTTATAAGCAGTGCTGGATCGGTCGTTGCAGACTGGCTGCAACATTCTGATTTTGTACTGCTGAATGATGGATCCCCTACCCATTTCTCAACAAAAAACACATTCATTGCAATAGATCTAACGCTCGCCTCACCGGCTATAGCAGCTGGTGCTAGCTGGAAAGTACATGACTCTCTTCTAGGCAGCAATCACTTCCCCATAATTATTGAAACCTCGGAACCGTACACTTTCTGCCAAATTTTCCGCTCCCGCTTTGTCGGATCCAAGGCCAACTGGACCAAATTCGCATTGACTGTCGAGGAGGCATCTACTGCAACCCCCATCTCCCAAAATGTCAACTAAGAAGCTGCCAACTTGAGAAAAATTTTAAGAAAAGCAGCAGCAATCTCTATTCCTTCTTCCCATCCACCACACAATCCTCCGCAACCCATTTGGTTTAACCCAAATTTGAAAAAGCTAACAATCGACAAGAGAAAGGCGTGGTCTATCCTTAAGAGACATCCAAATACCCAAAACGCCATTGCATATAGACGTATAGCAGCAACCATGAAACGTGAGGTCCGCACAGCCAAAGCCGAAGCTTGGTCGAATTTCCTAGCTTCTCTTAATCCCACTCTCCCAAAGAACAGCATGTCTATGCACAAGCGGAGCCTTGCGGTCTACCCCCTCTGCGGCATCCATCTCTACACAGATGGATCTAAAACCGACAGCGGAGTTGGTGGCGGTGTTTTCTCAGATAAGCTAAATCTAAGCCTCTCTTTCCGCCTTCCAAATCACTGTAGCGTGTTCCAGGCGGAAATTTTGGCGATTAAAGAAGCTCTGTCCTGGCTGAAGAAAAACGTGATATCTGCAAAGGATATCCGCATATTTTCGGATAGTCAGGTCGCCATCAAGTCCCTGGACTCGGTCTCATTGTGTTCTAAAACTGCCCTTGAATGCCGATCATCTCTCATGGAGATGGCAGAGCAGTTCAACATTCACCTCTGTTGGGTGCCGGGCCACAGAGACATTCCAGGGAACTGCAGAGCCGATGAACTCGCCAAAATTGGAACCACTCTACCTATCCTACCAGACAAAGGTAGTATAGGTATACCAATCGCTACGTGCAAACTAACACTAAAGCTAGATGCCAATAAAAGAACAGACCTTAGGTGGACTGCTGGACAAACATGCCTAGCGACCAAATAGATCTGGCCAAGGCTGGATCTGAGTCGATCTATGTGTCTGATCCTTTTAGATAGGAAACATCTCAGCACCATAATAGGTGTCATTACCGGACACTGCCTCATAGGCAAGCACGCAAGAAGGTTTGGCGCTTTTACTAACGATTTCTGTAGAAGCTGCATGGACGAGGAAGAGGAGGAGACAATCCCCCACCTACTCTGCACATGCCCAGCTCTCTCTCATAGAAGGAAGCTTCATCTAGGAGCTTTCTTCTACAACGACCTAAACGATCTAGAAAAAATAGACGTTAACAGTCTCCTACGCTTTATTATAAGCTCAAACTGGTTCCAGTAGTAAGAAGATCATAGATCCACGTGGCATCACAATGGGCCAATAGGCCTAAGTGGGTTGGTATTTCCAACAGCCACTCTTACCTAACCTAACCTAACCCTAACCCCACTCTCGACTCTAGTTCCCTTTGGAATCGAGTAAGAGCGATCAATAGCAATCGTTGCCATCGTGGCATTGTGGCCATTAAACACTATTCGACCATTATCGACCCCACCGAAATAGCTCAACTCTTTGCAAACAAATGGTCTGGATATTGCTCCGATGAAAATTTTTCCCCCTATGTCCTTCAACGTAAAAATACCTTTCAGGCTTACCCAGAATTTCAAAGTACCCACCCGTCCGATGACAAGATCCCACCAATTACTCTCCCAGAGCTCTTAGAATCGCTTAAAGCCACCAAAGGCTCGACGCCGGGCTCAAACAAAATAAGTTTTAAAATGATTAGACACTCACCAACAGTAACAATGCTTAGAATAGTCGCCCTATATAACAACGTTCTCGAAAGTGGGGTTTTCCCACATGAGTGGAAAAAAGCCCATATAATTCCGATCCTTAAACCACATGCTGACCATCACTCCATTGATGGAACAGACTAAAATGGACGCTGGAAAAACATCTTAGTAATGACCAACATGGCTTCAGACCATGTAAAGGCACGGATTCTCTGCTGAATATGCTTGATCAAGCAGTGCATACAGAGTTAGCTTCTCGAAAATACTCAGTTTTCCTTTCCATGGACTTGGAGAAATCGTTCGAAAGAGTAACTTGTTTTGGAGTAGTGGAACAACTCCAGAAATGGGGCATTAACAAGCAGCTCCTGCGCATCGTATACTCTTTCTTGCTCAACTGAGTAATAATATTCAAGGTGAAGGGGCACTATTCTCTAGTCACTCCCATCGTCAATGGGGTTCCCCAAGGCTCTCCGATTTCGACAATTCTGTATAATGCTTATGTGGACTCACTTCTAACGGACATAAAACTGGACAACCAACACATAAAAGCACGTTTAACGTACGCTGATAACTTCTTTGTACTAGCGTCAGGGCAACCAGAAGAAGTACAGAAAGCGCTTAACGAAACCCTTTCAAAAGCTTTAACGTGGTGCCACAAATCAGAAGCCAAATTACCAGCCTGCAAAATGGAAGCTTTGCATATATGCCGCAAACACAGATGTCCAGCCACTTCGATAAATATCGGGGATATCAGGTTCCCCCTCCTGGAAAAAATGAGGGTCCTCGGTCTAATATGTATTAAAACGTGGAAATGGCACGCTCATGCCAAAACTGTATCGGAAAAATTATCCAGAAACCTAAATCTCCTCAAAGTTATTTGCAACAAACACAAGGGGCCACATATAAATACAGCCATCAGCATAGCGCAAACGCTAATCAGGGGGAGCATACAACACGGTATCACTGTCTACTCGCACTGGACAAAACGAAATGACAGGAAAGTTCAGATCAAAATAAACGCCATATTGCGCACAGACGTCGGAGCATTACCATCAACGCCTATTGATTTCTTGTTAACGGAAACAAACACCCTCTACTTCCTCAACATGGAAACCACAGCTCAAATAAAGCTGATAGCAAAAAGCCTTACCGAATACAAACACCCGCTGCATGACATTTGCAGATCCGGTTGGATTATAACTCCAATCACTAAAATCAAAAGCGGTCTGCTCAACTCTATCCGCTATTTAAAATCATCGGGCATAGCGATACCGGACCCAACAATCTATGAAACAGTAGATCCTCCATGGTTGTTTCCATCACAGCTAATAAATACCTCGCTCGACACTACACCAAAGGCCCACACGCCACCTCTAGTATACCGGAAAAAGTTCGCTAAAATCATGTCCAACGGCAACTTCGATTGTATTTTATACACCGATGCCTCTTATCATGAAGGAACAACTGGCTTCTGCGTCTACAGACTAGATCGTCAAGCTGACGAAATCCTAGTCCAGAAAATAACAACACCCAACCAAAACTCCTTTATTGGAGAAGCAATGGCACTTGTTGAAGCTTTCAAAATCGCCAACACGACGACATGCAAGACGGCAATATGCAGCGATTCCCTCAGCACAATTCGTAGTATAAATAACAACAGAAGTAAATTGCCCATTATCCAATTTCTTCGGTCCATTATTTGCTCAAATTCCCCGAGAATACATATAATATGGACACTTGGACATGTTGGTATTCCAGGTAACGAGAAGGCCGACGCTGGTGCTCGACAAGCTGTCAAACTACCCATGATTTACTCCATACCATCTTTTGCAGTAGACATTTGGACCCAGGTAACAAACAAATTGCACAAAGAAGCTGAACGCCGATGGATCCAATCAAACTCGTTTTTAAGGCAGCACAAGCCTTCCCTAGAACCCGTCCTCTATAATAAATCGCTTAGCCGGCTACAATCTATTCAACTCTGCAGGACAAGACTAGGACACACATTGTTTAACAAAACACACCTCTACAAAAAGGAAACCCAACCACTATGCGACCACTGCAACGAAACCCGTTCATTACGTCATGTACTATAGAGCTGCGTACTTACAAAGCAACACTTCGGAAAGCAACCTCCAACGCTACGTGAAATACTGGATCCATCATTATCCCCCCAAACATCTAAATTTTTTTCTATAGTTTCCAAACACAAATTGATAATATAAAAAAAAAAAAAATTATATTCATGTAAATAACATATCTGTTTATATTTTGTATTCCTATAACGGCCATATGGGCATAATTCCCCGGCCTTGTTATCCGGACGACACTAATTCATTTGTGTTCGTTCCTGTGAATAAAATAAAATAAAATAAAAATATGGCCCAATAACGCCGCCGGCATGCAAACCGCACCAAACAGTTATTTTTTGTGGATGAAGTGGTGATTCATGAAGCACATGTGGATTTTCACCCGACCAATAACGCATATTTTGCTTATTGACGAATCCATTGAGCCAAAAATGAGCTTCGTCACTGAAGATGATTTTGCGATGAAATTCATCATCTTGGCGCATCTTCTCCAGAACCCAATCGAAGAACGTACGTCGCTTTCAATGGTCCATCGGCTTCAATTCTTGAGTCAGCTTGATCTGGTATGGGTGTAAACCTAGATCCTTACACAAAATACGTCATAATGTGGTCTGAGCGATGCCCAATTCTTGAGAACGCCGTGGAATTGACTGATTTGGATCGTTTGCTACGGACGCCTGAACGGCAGCGATATTTTCAACACTGGACCAACCCTTTGTATCATTGACACGGCAACATCACACAACGAAAATGTAGACTCAAATTTTTGCAATAAACTTGTTATTGCCTGTCTACTAGGACGAGAATTACGACCGAAAATTGGAGTTAACGCTCTTAAAGTTGCAGTCACCGACTCCGAATTTCGGTAGAAAATTTTTATAATTTGCAGGCGTTGCTCGTTCGTGTACTTTACTACGATGAAAATGTTGAAAATTACTGAATAAATTGACAGTGACAGTTTGATGATTAGTGAAAGAGTGCGTTCACAAATTAAATTTAAAGTTGTCTAGTCCCTATTGGAAAACCCTTTACAAAAAAAATAAAGAAAAAACGTATGTATACAATACACTCACACTTGTAAAGCGACGCATCGCTAAGACAAAAAAAAAAACAATTTTTTAAACCCAAACCCATACTATTATATACAGAAAAAAAAATTGTAACCCCATACTATACAGAATAAGAATAAGGATTGTTGTGCCCTAACACTGCACCAACCTGAGACCACACACAAGACAATACATCAGATACTTGCAAAACATACAAGTAAGTCACAAGCGCCGAATCATGTGTTACTAGTCTCAAATTTGCTACGTATTCTTGCAAACAATTGACTCACAAAAGAACACGAAAACGAAACAATAGCAAATGACTCACAAACGAATGCAGGAATACAGATTAAATGCTGCAATGGGCGTTAAATGACAATTGCACATGTTACGTATTATTGCCCACTGAGCAGAGGCAAGAATACGACACGTGCTGCGCAACCGACCCGGTTAACCCAGGCGGATCGATTACGAGGTTCACCTAGAGTGGGAGTACTATCTGAGGTTACGAGGGCATACAGAATAAACGGTTAAGGCAGTCTGCAGCACATCCAAATAGAGGCCGGTTCTCTTCATTTTTTTTCACTCAAATACTGCAGCACTCATTTTTCACTCATAGGGGTGGCCATGGTGTAGTGGTACTAGCAATCGCTTCTCACTCGGAGGGTCCAGGTTCGAATCCTGCCCATGGCAAGTCCGTTTTTGATTTGTGTAATTGGAACTCAGACAGAAAAATTCTGCGTGTGAAGGCATAACACTGACACGTAGATTTGGCTGTTGTAGAGTTTCAAGCACAGAAAAAAATACTGTGAATTATACCTCTAATCACTCTGAGTGAAGAAAAAACTTCCTGTCCTATTCGGGCTCCCACCCCTGGAGAGCAAATATCGAACCCAAACACACCTGAGTTTCAAACCACTACAAAACAATTTTCCTTTCTCCTCCTTCTAACTTTCCGCCCGCGCCCTGTCAACAGTAAAAGGGTATCTAACCCTTTAGGCGCGCGTAAATTATAAAAAAATAGCAAATTAAGCGGAGCCCTGACTCCCTCAACGGCACTGGATATTCTGTTTCACTTGAAACCCCTCGATATGTTCAGCAGGCCATTAGCATGCTTTTTTTTTTTAAAGAATTTAACACTCAAGAGGGTATTACTACTCTTCAAACGCCGGAGCACGTGTTAAATTTTTCGGAAAATTGGATAGAAAAAGAGAGAAAGATGTTTGGGCTCAGTGGTTATTTCACTGCAATTATGTGCATCCAACATATAATGGGGAAACTAAATTATTATTGTAAATTGACTTGATGTTGTATCTAACCAACCATTCATCCCACGAGATTTTAGTTGCCTGAAAAAAAGTCTTTCGGTCACCGTTGGTATTGAATCCTAACAGAGACATCGATTATACTATAACAGAACCTTGGTTTAACAAAGCTTCCCCTTTAGATTCTTGTGGGAGGAAGATGCTTTCATGAAGGACAAGTTAATCCACTTTTACATAAATGGATCTATCAAACTCCTGAACTCAGTATCATTAAATTCTTAAACCGCCCTTGAATGCAAATCATCTCTTATGGAGATGGCAGAGTAATTTAACTTTCACTTTTGTTGCGTGCCGGGCAAGAGATATTCCGGGGATTGGAGGGCTGACGAACTTGCCAAAATTGGAACCACACTACCTATTCTACCGGAAAAGATTAGCATAGGTATACCAATCGCTACATGCAAACCAATATTAAATTTGGATGCTAATAAAATAACCGGCTTTAGGTGGACTGTTAGTCCAACATGTCTAGCGACCAAATAGATCTGAATAAAGCTGGATCTGAATCGCTCTAAGAGTTGAATCCTTCTGAATAGGAAACATCCCAGCGGCATGATAGGTGTCGTCACTGGACACTGCCTTATAGGCAAGCATGCAAGAAGGCTTGGTGTCTTTACAAACGATTTCTGTAGAAGCTGCATGAATGAGGAAGAGACAATCCTCTATCTGCTCTGTACATATCCAGCTCTCTGCCAAAGAAAAAAACTTCAGTTAGGAACTTTCTTCTACAATGACTTAAGCGATCTAAAGAATATAGATGTTAGCAGTCTCCTACGCTTCATCATAAGCTAAAATTGGTTCCATGAGTAGAAGGATCACAGATCCACGTGGCATCACAATGGGTCAATAGGCCTAAGTGGATTGGTCTTTCCAACAACCTCCCTTAGAGGTTTTGTGATCTTCATTATAAAAAGCTTGCAATTTAATAGATTTAAAGTTTACAGATGTATAACAACAATACGAGTACATGGTCTCTGCCAATAGACGTGAAGTTACTCAATTCGCCTTATGTATATCAGACGTCGAGATTCTTTGATTCGGAGATCTGGAATCGAAAAGGCATGATATTGTAACTTGGTCCAAAAGCAACCTATAGCCCATCGCTTCCAGAACACTGCTCGTATCTGGATCTCCAGTTTTTGGACACATAGACGCAACTAAAACGTACAAACCAACTATACTATAAATAATTATATTATATTGCACTGACCACGAACGTTCGTGTATGGCAACGATTAAAACAAACAGACAATAGCATAAAACATACCATGTATAGAACGATACGGTACAAATACACTCAAAATAAAGACACGATCTACAACGCAACTATGGACTCAAAACATTAACGACTGCTTAAATTGATTTCTAGGCCTTTTTGAAGAATAGTCTTCAAGAGTACACTCCCTTCCGGGCTAAAACTAAGCCATCAACTCGGAGGTCATGACACTGAAATTGTCAATCAAAAACCTCAAAACATTTGTAAAAAAATATATAGGGCTTCTTAGTTCGAATTCGAATATTACGAGGGAGGGTCAATAAGTCCGTGACTTTTGGAATAAAACACAGATTTTTTGATAAAAAAATAATTTTATTTTTCAACGTATTCTCCCTTGAGCTCTATACACTTTGTTCAACGCTTCTCCAATTTTTTTATCCCTTCCAAAAAAAATGATATGTCGAGGTCCTCAAAATAGGCCTTTGTTTGCGAGATGACTTCATCATTGGAGTCAAATCTTTTTCCACCAAGCAATTTCTTCAGGTTTGGGAACAAGAAGTAGTCGCTCGGAGCCAAATCTGGAGAATAGGGTGGATGAGGGAGCAATTCATAGCCCAATTCATAGCCCAATTCATGGATTTTTGCCATGGCAACTGCACATGTGTGCACTCTTGCATTGTCTTGGTTTTTTGGTTTTTTTTCGCAAGAAATTAGTGAGTAGTCTGATAAAAATAGCTGTCAAACACAAACTAACTGACGCAGCAAGTTTAAATTTTGACAGGAGTCAACTGACAGATGCCTGTTGACAGGAGCAGTATTGCTGTTTCAGTAAAGAGGTCAGAAATTCACGGAGTTATTGACCCGCCCTCGTAAATGCGGGCTATAAGCACCAGCAACTCAAATACGAGTACTCCTATGTGTCTGCAAATAAATAAAATATTTCGGAGGAAATTTTCTGTTACACATTGGATCTTGAGTCACGACTGTTTTCCCTATTCTATTTTGAACGTTCATTCTGTGAGGCTTGTGCTATGCTATTTTGGTTGCAAAGTGTTTAGAGTTCTCTAAACAAACGTTTTTTATTTATCCTTTGACGAATAAATCTCTTCCATCAGTTTCTTCTCAACTGCCCTTCATGGGGAACGAAAAGAAATGAAGCAACATGGGAAAATAACGACCAAGGGTAAACGTCAAAAAAGAGGCACCGAAATTCTACCCGCTACTACCCGGTGAGTCGTTTTGCTATCTCATTTTGATTGGCTGATTGGTTCTCTATCAGGCTATGGCCGCTTCTTGCCCTCTTATTCAACCTGGAGACAAGAAAAAGCCGCACTGGTGGATATCAGCACTGGGACTGCAGAGAAACACTTGCAGAAACCTTTTCAACATAGCAAAAAGCGCAAGAAAAGTGATTGACTCATACAAAGAATCCCTCAAATTATACAAAAAAGAACTGAGGAAGGCAAAGCGACAATTCTGGAGAACCGATAGAAAAGGTGGTTGTTTTTTTTTATTCATAAAAGAGAAATGAATTACGAATACTGCCAAAGTATTACAGTGATAATTGAAAGACGGAAAAAAGAGGCCACAATTATTGCTGTTTAGAGACCACCCAATCTTAATAACAATGAATTCATTAAAGAACTGAGCCTAAACATTGATAATATTGACAAAAAACAAAAACATTGGTAATAATTGGTGATGTCAATATTGACGCATATGACGTCTATCATCCCAATGTAAGCAAATATCTTTCACTGATAGCGTCAAAAGGACTGGTTAACTCAATTAAATCCGCTACGCGCGTTAACCTTTCACGAAACACTGAAACCCTAATTGATCATTGTTTGATTTGCACCAAATGCTCAAATATTATACCCGCAGTCGTCGAACTAAATTTTTCAGATCACTATGGTATGTACTGCGGTACAATATCATCCAACGAAGAGCGGGAGGTTAATATGCCAAGGATGTGCAACTACATAAGAGTATTGAGCTTTCGCGACAAATTGGACAGTTTGATTGGCACCAACTAAGCGATCTAAACGATGCAGATGAGCCTTTTACAATCAATTTAGACACCACTTCAATAGACTGGTTCAATCTGTAACACCTATCAGAGAATTCAGGAGAAGGTCAAATGAGCATAATTGGATGACTGCGGATCTAAAGAGAGCATGTTTGGAAAAAGATCGCCTGTATAAAAAATATAAAAGCAATAGAAGAAATCAGAACTATGAAAAAGAATACAAAACATTTCGAAACCAGCTAAGCAAAAAAATAAACTGGACAAAAAATAATTTCTACCAACAACAGTTCTCAAAAACAAAAAATAAGCCAAAGGAAACATGAAAGATTGTCAACAAAATACTAGCAAAGAAGTCCGCAAACTTGGATGATATTCCGGTTAAAAATTTTGCTACAGCGCAGCCATCTGGCGAGTCAGTTTGCACAACAATTCTCTATTGATATTTTAAACTCGGTGGACATATGCGAACTCAAATCTTATTCATCCATCGAACAGTGTAAACCGATCAATGTTCACTTTTTTTTTTACGCGCGCCTAAGGGGTTAGATACCCTTTTACTGTTGCCAGGGCGAGGGCGGAAAGATACGAGGGGCGTTCAATATATTCTCGGTATCGATATGAAATAAAATGCGAATTCAATTTAACTTGTTTTTATTTTTCAATATAATCTCCCTTAACATCAATGCATTTGTTACATCTTGAGATAAGCTTTTTTAAACCCTCAAAAAAATAAATTTCCACTTTCTCTGCAAAATACCCATTTATTGCCGACTTGAGTTCTTCATCATCCGAAAATCTTTTTCCACGAAGACATTTTTTCAAATCCGGAAACAGGAAATAATCACTAGGGCAAGGTCTGGACTATAGGGTGGGTGTTGGATTTCTTCGAAACCACAATCTCGCGCAGCAGCCTTGGAAACTCGTGCCGTGTGAACAGGAGCGTTGTCATGAAGAAGCAACACACCCGCTGCGAGTTTACCCCGTCTTTTCTTTTTAATTTCCTCCCGCAAATTATGCAAAGTGGAAGCGTAGGATGTGGCGTTGATGGTTTCACCTTTTTTTTTTTGTACTCAATGAGCAAGATTCCCTTTGAGTACCAAAAAACTGTGGCCATGAGCTTCCCGGTAGACGGAGTGACTTTGAACTTGTTCGGGGGGTCTGTTCCTTTTTTATGCCACTGCATGGACTCTTGTTTGCTTTCTGGGTCATAGTGGTGGACCCATGTTTCGTCCCCAGTAACAATTCGATCCATAACACCGTCCGCGTTCTCACTACACATCTCCAAAAGCGCTCTACAGCATGCGATTCTCACTTTTTTCTAAGGCGCTGTGAGCATTCGTGGCACCCACCTAGTACTGACCTTTGAAAGGTTAAGATGGTCATGAAGAATGGTGTGAATGGTACCAATTGAAAGCTTGGTGATATCTGCCATCATTTTCACCTTTATTCGGGCATCCTCAAGAACAAGTTTTTCGACTTCTTTGATGCTTTCTCCCGTACAAGCAGTAGCCGGGGCGCCGGAGCGGGGGTCGTCTTCAATGCTCCCTCTGCCTCTCTTGAACTCACTTGACTACTTTTGCACAGTTGATAATGAAGGTGCGGAACCCTGGTAAACAGCCACCATCTCTTCATGAATAGTTTTTTGACATTTTCCTTGCTTAGTGAGAAATTTAATTACAGCGCGATGCTCAATTTTCACCATCATCGTCTCAGTTGCCATTATGATTCTGTTTAACTAGAGATAAAACGCGAATTAATAATCACATTTATATGAAATTTTACATGAATGCACTAAAATAATAAAATAATAGTATTACTTGATAAATAAGTCAATTTGTATATACAACCACAGCTTCACCCCGATACCGAGAATATGTTGAACGCCCCTCGTAGAAGGAGGAGAAAGGAAAATTCTTTTTGTAGTGGTTTGAAACTCAGGTGTGTTTGGTTTCTATGTTTGCTCTCCAGGGGTGGGAGTCCGAATAGGACGGAGAGTTTTTCTTCACTCAGAGTGATTCGAGGTATATCACAGTATTTTTCTTTTCTGTGCTTGAAACTCTACAACAGCCAAATCTACGTGTCAGTGTTATGCCTTCACACGCAGAATTTTTCTGTCTGAGTTCCAATTATACAATTAAAAACTGACTTGCCATGGGCAGGATTCGAACCTGGATCCTCCGAGTGAGAAGTTCTGGTTGATATTAGTGTTGGGGAAATGCAAAATATTCTCCAATCACTAGATGTCAACAAATCAGCAGGGGAAGACGAAATACGACCCAAAGACTTAAAGGATAACGCCGAAGTTCTGGCTCCAATTTTAGCAAACAAGAGTTTAGAACAATCACAGATTCCAGAAAGGCTGAAGATATCCATTATCCGACCTATACATAAACGAGGCACAACAAATATTATTGGGAACTACCGCCCAATTTCAATTTAATCCGTAATAGATAAGATATATATTTAGAAAAGTATGTTATTCTAGCTAAAAACCAGTTCGGTTTTAGAAAAAACAAAAGCATTAACCGGGTACTCGGAGACTTTTCAAACCAAATCAAAATCAAAACCAAATCAAAAATCATAATACCATCGTACATTTTATCGACTTTAAAAAAGCTTTTGATACATTATGTCATAAAAACATATTGAGACAAATGGAAAAGGTTAGTGTAAGAAGACAACTTCTGGCATGATTTGAGTGTTATCTAACAAATTGTAAATATATAGTTTAAATAGGACAGCATCCAAACAAAGAAGAATCCGCATCATTTGAAATTCCACAGGGATGAAAATTTGAACCGCTAATTATTCTTCACGTATATGAACGAAATGCTTATAGCACTAAGCAATAGTACAGTCTACGCATATGCTGACGATAGGGCGATTATCTTTAACCACAAAAACGTAGAAGTAGCTGAAAAAATCTTGCAGAAAGAGTTCGATTTTATCACAACATGGTATCATGACAACGTCCTGCTCATAAACACCAACAAAACCAAAGTTATGCATAACCGCCCACCCCATATCTTCGAATATACGCTAATAATTAAAATGCATAACTATAACTGTCTACACAAAGTTAATAGCCATAAATTTCTTCAAGCTGATGACTGCTGTTCAACTATCCTGGATAACGTCTCTACGTACAAATACCTGGGAGTTATCGTCGATTACAACTTCAAATGGAGTTAATGTGGAGACCCTTATTAAAAAATTCAGAAAGTCTGCATTTGCTCTTTTCCATCTGAGCTATCGATGCCCACCAGATGTCCTACAACAATGCTTTTTTAGTCTTGTGGAGTCTCACTTAAGGTCCGGCATTCTGGTATGGGGAAGCACGCCACAGCTCCAAAGGTTACACTCTCTTCACGTAAGCATCCAGAAAATAATACTCAAATCAAGTCGACTAAAGGGAGATGTGAACAGGCAGTTTCTAACAATAGAGCAACTGTACAAAATGGAGATACTGTCAAATAAACATGGCAGCAACAAACGAGTTTCTGTTCTGCCCAGAACATAAATCGCTGTAGAACACTGTAATATTTTTTTTTTCATCCGGTAATGTTTTCGGTAGCTTATAAATCCTTATAAAGTTTGCGATGTCCGCTAAATCGGGACCAGTTAAATTGAAAGAACAGAGTTGTTGTGTATAAAAGCTGATCGAGTTCTAAGATATGGCGGTGGTAAGAATTGTTGCGATATGAAATGCAAAAGTGGTACTTATAAGATGCCAACACAACAAGCAGTAAACACGTGCAGATGATAGCAAAATAAATTACAAATCCCTATGTATTGGAACGAATATGGTCAAAGAAAATATGCAGTATCTGGTCCGGCAACATTCAATGAGGTTCCAGCGAATTTAAATACCCTTTCGAAAAAATATGCTTTTAAAAAATGTTAAAAAAATGTTTTTAAACCAATCTCTTCAATGAATTATTGTTAAGTTTCAAAATTAAATAATGCTAAATTCTTGCATCTTGCAACTCGTTAAAAAAAATTAATTGTATTTTTAACTTAAATAATGCAAATTATTGATCATCTTCTGCAAACAAGCTACTAGGCTTTGCAGATAATACATGTAAAAGTAATTATATGTGAAAATAAATCTTCAATTTAAAATCAAAAAAAAAATCAAATTCAAAAAAGTCTGTGACAACATCACGAAGACCTCTGAGGCATCGCGGCTAAGAAAAATCATCTATACAAATCCAATGATTCCTATCTGTTTGAAAAAACCCAACGGCTCTTGGACAACATCAAGTTATGATCACTCAACCTGCTACTGGACACCCACTTTCCAGGTAGCTCCCAAATCGTGGCCAGTAGAAACCCAAACAGGCCTACTGCAACCGGGACCAAAATTCATAGTCCGATCATAAGAAACAAACTGCTCTGGCGCTGCACAGCTTCAAACCATACAAGTCTGCTGGTTGGGACGGTATAATACCTGCCGAGATACAGAGGTCCTCGGACTGCCTACTATACTGCCTACGCTAGAAAATATTATGAGGAGCTGTGTAGAAGTTATCCACATTCCACTGTCATGAAGAGAAGTCAATGTAGTTCTCATTCCAAAAGCCGGAATGAAAATGCACAATCTCACGTTGTCCCAAATGATCTCAGACCTATAAGTCTATCATCTTTCCTTTTGAAAACTCTAGAACGACTGATAGATATCCATATACAAGCCAAAATTGATCCAAAGCTTCGTCAACGGCTCAACATGCTTACTGTAATCGAAAGTCGGTGGAAACGGCTCCTTCAATAAATGGTATCAGTTTAGTATTTCACAGCAAAATATTTAGGTCTCATTTTTGACGAGAAACTAAACTGGAAACCTAACATTCAAGAAAGAGTCAATAGCGCTACAATTGCTTTATTCTCTTGCAAAAGAGCCATTGGGGATAAATGGGGACTTCAACCTCGCATAGATTACTGGCTATACATCTCGATCATAAGACCGATACTTACTTACGGGGTTGTCGTCTGGTAGACGGCCTCGGAAAATGCCGTCAACTACTTGTAAGGAACTAATTTAAACAAAATTGTATTTTCGATATTTAAATGATCACCCTATCGCAACAAATCTATGCACCTACATGCTCGCTTATGTACCTAGCGTATGTTGTCTTAAATAATGTAACATACAATTAGATTGATCGAACGATGTTACAGTTTAACCTTCATAATTCCCCAACTGTTAAGTATTCATACCGAATTCCATTGTTTACCTAAATATCGTTGTTTTTGTATTAAATATATTGTTACGAGTATATACCTTATGCCAAGCGTGGAGAATGATTGTCGAAATCAAGTTGGGCAGTTGCAATAAAGATTTAAAAGAAGAATCATCGTCTGGTGTATCGTTTTTTTTTGTTTTGCATGAACTAAATGTCTTATAGTTAAATCAGAAGTGGGATTAGTGTACTTTCACACGCGTGTTACTTTAAGCCACAAGATTATTGCGAGTTTTTAATTAATTTATGAAATTTTATGGACCTTTATGTTACGTGTTATTTTATGTTATGCACAATATTTGATTTGATTTGGTGAATTGTTGACAAAGAAACATTTTAACTAATTCGTTATGGCAACACGTGCTGCGAGATTTTTGCAAATCGCAACTGTACCACAACTAAAAGACAAGTTAGCCGAATTGGGTTTATCTACAACTGGGGTAAAGGCGGCACTTAAAATTCGATTGGAGCATACTATTGAGGAGCTCACTGATGCCCAAATGGAGGAATATTTTCCAACAGCTGTCCTTGATGGGGTTAGTGAGGATGAGAATTCATCAGAGCTGGAAGAGGAGAATAGACGCATAAACCAACAGTTGGAGACTTTGCGAGAAGTTGTGAAGAGGAAGGAAGAAATACATGCATTACAGAAGAGACTGGCCGAGCTAAATAGCCCTGCTGAGACATTAACCCCATCTTCTATAGCTGACAGCGTAAGTTTTAGGGATATAGAAGATTCCCTTCCAACATTTTCTGGTGACGACAACTTTTCTATCGCGAGATGGATCAAAGCGTTTGAAGAATCAAAATCCATCTATAAGTTTGATGAATCAAAGTGCTTTATCTACGCTCAGCGATTATTGAAGGGAACCGCAAAACTATTCCTACGATCAACATCATGTCATTCGTGGATTGAGTTAAAAAGGGCATTACTCAATGAATTTCATCAGCATTCAACGGCTTCTGACGTCCACAATGCCTTACGCAGTCGAAGAAAAGCAAAGGATGAGAATTACCAGCAGTATGTCCTAAGCATGCAGGAAATCGCCAGTGCAGCGGACGTTGAAGAGCAGGACATCATAAATTATATAATCAAAGGTATACCCGATTCAATGGTTAACAAACAAATTCTACTTACAGCCAACAGCCTGTCTGAGTTGAAAGGTACTTTAAGAAAATACGAGAAAATGAGACCAGAATTTCAGCCGTCAACTTCTGTGAATACAAGCAGTCATATCAAAACTCTGATACAGCCAAGGCTTACGCCACAAGCACGCAACAAAATCAGCATCAAGTGTTACAACTGTAACGACTTTGGCCATGTCGTTACCAACTGTCCAAAGCCACGCAGATTAAAAGGTTCATGTTTTCGGTGCGGAAAAATGGGTCATCTCATCAAGGACTGTCCACAGTCAGCTGCTGTAATGATGCTTCAATACCACGAGTCAACCAACAACTGTTCGAGCTCTTCATTTTTACAAGACTTCCATGGTATTTTCGAGTACGAATTCATCAGCGATGATCCTGACGCAATTTGTACCAAGATGAATGCGATGACTATGATTGACACAGGAAGCCCCATTAGCTTCGTTCAGTTGAAGTATGTCCAACCATATATGATGACAATTGTAGAATCTGCAGCAGAAGACTTCATCGGTATCAATAGCAGTAAGTTAATTATTTATGGTAAGGTATTTTGCAAAATTAAGAAAGATAATTTATATACCAACTTATATCTATATGTAGTAAAGAATGATACAATGAAAAGTATTATAGTTTTAGGAAGAGATTTTTTGCAAAAAGCTAATATTAAATTAACGTTAGATAAAGATAAAATTCAAATTGGGGAAGTAGAAACTTCTACTTTGGAAAACGAAAATAATGAACTTTTAAATATTGATACGTTCAGTGACTCTAATGACATTTCTTTGAATATTAGTGAAAACTTAAGTTATGAAGAAAAGACTAAAATAACAAATATAATTTCCGAGAGTATTTCAAACAATAGTATTTCGAATATTAAACACTATTCAAACGAGTGTTCCGATTTTGATATGAAAATTGTTTTAACTGATACGAATAAGGTTTTTAATTGTGCTCCAAGAAGGCTGCCGTATGCCCATAAATGTGAATTACAAAAGATAATAGATGACTTAATAGAAAATAAAGTTATTAGAGAAAGCAAGTCACCTTTTGCATCACCAATTGTCTTGGTGAAGAAAAAGACTGGCGAATTGAGGTTGTGCATTGATTTCCGTCAATTAAACAGTATAACACTTAAGGATAATTTTCCAATACCCTTAATAGAGGATCAATTAGATACCTTGCGCCTCAAAAAGTACTTTTCTCTACTTGACTTAAAAAGTGCATTTTACCATATTAAGATGTCGCTTGAGTCAATTAAATATACCTCATTTATAACACCTATAGGCCAATTTGAGTTCTTGCGTATGCCTTTCGGACTCAAAAATGCTTCGGCCGTTTTTCAAAGGTATATCAATTTAATATTTAAAAATCTCATTAAATCAGGGAAACTTTTAATTTATATTGACGATCTGTTTATCGCTACGGAAACAATGGTAGAACATTTTAAGGTATTAGAAGAGGTTATGGAAATAGTTAGAAAACATAATTTACAGCTCCGGCTCGATAAGTGCTCATTCGTATTTGAAAAAATAACTTATTTAGGGTATGAAGTTTCTGCAAATGGTATTGGTCCAAACGCGGTTGGGTTACGAGCAGTAAAAGAATTTCCTAGACCTACAAACACCAAAGACTTGCATTCCTTTCTGGGCTTATGCTCATATTTCCGCAAATTTATCAAGGACTTTTCAATTATTTCCAAACCATTGTACGATCTTGTGAAAAAAGATGCTGAGTTTGTTTTTGCTGAAAAAGAATTGGCGGTTTTCGATATGCTTAAGAAAAAATTATTGGATGCACCATTACTAAGCATATACAATCCAAAAGCTGAAACGGAATTGAACTGTGATGCAAGCAGCTATGGGTTTGGTTCAGTACTCTTACAGCGTCAGGAAGATAAACGTTTGCATCCAATATTTTTCTTTTCCAAACGAGCCACAGCTCCAGAGTCAAAATATCACTCTTATGAGCTAGAAACTTTGGCTATAATATATGCGCTCAGGCGCTTCAGGATTTATTTGACCGGAATTAAGTTTAAGATCATTACTGATTGTAAATCGCTGACCCATACCCTGAATAAAAAGCTCCTGAATCCAAGAATTTCACGTTGGGCTCTAGAGCTACAAGAATATGATTACTCAATCGAGCATAGGGATGGCAAAAGAATGGGTCACGTTGACGCTCTTAGCAGGTGTCACAACATACTTGTTATTGAACCGGAGTCTTTTGAGCATGTACTAGCTGCATCCCAACAAAAAGATACCGTCCTGAGACGATTGGCAGATATGCTAGAGCAAAGGGAAAGTACATGCTATGAACTGATAAACGGTCTCGTCTATCGTAAAATAAATAAGAAAGTGTACTTTTATGTTCCAATACAGATGGAAAGAAATGTCATACAGACTCACCACGATGCCTTATGCCATGTTGGTGTCGAAAAATGTTACAATTTTTTAAAGAAAACTTACTGGTTTCCTAACATGAAGGCCAAAATAAAAAATCATATAAGCAATTGCTTAAAATGCATACATTTCTCCCCACCAACTGGCAAAAAGGAGGGAGTTCTTCATAGTATTCCAAAAGGTGATAAACCGTTTGAGACAATTCACATTGACCACTATGGTCCTTTACCTTCATCAGTGCGGAATCTAAAGAAACACATTTTCTTGATCGTTGATGGGTTCTCTAAGTTCACAAAACTATATCCTGTCAAAAGCACTAGTACGAAAGAAGCTCTGAAGTGCTTAGAATCATATTTCACGAACTACAGCAAGCCAACCCGAATAGTATCTGACAGAGGGAGCTGCTTTACTTCTGAGGAATTTTCCACTTTTTGCACCTATTATAATGTTCAGCATATTAAGATAGCCACAAGTTCGCCTCAATCTAACGGGCAAGTAGAGAGAATTAATAGAAGCCTCACTCCAATGCTCGCCAAAGAGAGTGAAGTGGAACCCGGTGAGTGGACAAAATATTTAAATAAAGTCGAATTTGCTCTTAACAATGTAGATAACAAAAGCACAGGTTTTTGTCCAAGCGTTCTACTTTTTGGTGTTGCTCAAAAGGGTATAGTTAGTGACAAGCTCCGTGAGCATTTAGAGGAAAATATTGTCAGAGAAGAGGTCAGGAATCTTGAGGCCGTTAGACAACAAGCACATGAAAAGACCATTCGTAGTCAGGAGTGTAATAAAGTTTATTTTGACAAGCGACATAAGACCCCATATCCATATAAGGTCGGTGATTATGTCATGATAAAAAATGTTTTAAATACTCCTGGAACAAACAAAAAATTATTGGCTAAATATAAAGGACCATATCAAATTATTAAATTACTTGCAAATGATAGATACCTAATAAAAGACTTAGATAACTTTCAAATATCAAGAGTTCCATACGAAGGAATAGCATCTCCTGAGAATATGAAGCCCTATGTTAACTTATAAAAGTCACACGTATCGATGTTTCGTTTTGTTATTATTATAATGTATTGTATATTTATCTGTTCGTATTGAAATGAAAGCAAATGTGAATTTACTATTATGAATCTATAAATTTTTGAATTGTACCTTCTGTACATTTCGCGCTTTTTTTTGGTATTTATTTAATAAAACAAAATGTTTTAAAACTATTGCTTGCTATGTATGTTTAATATTCAGAATGAAATTGCTTGTCAAACGTAAAAGTGTCGATGTATGTGCATGAGATAAATCGAGGACGATTCATTGTCAGGATGATCGAGTTGTAAGGAACTAATTTAAACAAAATTGTATTTTCGATATTTAAATGATCACCCTATCGCAACAAATCTATGCACCTACATGCTCGCTTATGTACCTAGCGTATGTTGTCTTAAATAATGTAACATACAATTAGATTGATCGAACGATGTCACAGTTTAACCTTCATAATTCCCCAACTGTTAAGTATTCATACCGAATTCCATTGTTTACCTAAATATCGTTGTTTTTGTATTAAATATATTGTTACGAGTATATACCTTATGCCAAGCGTGGAGAATGATTGTCGAAATCAAGTTGGGCTGTTGCAATAAAGATTTAAAAGAAGAATCATCGTCTGGTGTATCGTTTTTTTTTGTTTTGCATGAACTAAATGTCTTATATACTGTAAACTAAGCAGAGTCCAAAGAACAGTACGTCTATGCATGAGCGGAGCCTTACGGTCTACTCAATCTGCGGGTGTAGACATTCTGTTTCATTTGACTCGATATTTTCAGCAGGCAAGTTACCGCGACTGCAGCAGGGGTTTTCTCATATAAGCTAAATCTAAGCTTCGCTTTCCGTCTTCCAAATCACTGTGGCGTGTTCCAGGCACAAATTTTGCCCATTAAAGAAGCTCTGTCCTGGCCGAAGAAAAACGTGATATCTGCAGAGGCCCGCTATCAAGTCTCTGGACTCCATCAATTTTTTTTTTTTATAATATACGCGCGCCTTTACTCTTGCCAGGGCGCGGGAGGAAAGGTAGAAGGAAGAGAAAGGAAAATTGTTTTGTAGTGGTTTGAAACTCAGGTGTGTTTGGTTTCTATATTCCCTCTCCAGGGGTGGGAGTCCGAATGGGATGGACAGTTTTTTCTTCACTCAGAGTGATTCGAGGTATAATTCACAGTATTTTTTTCTGTGCTTGTAACTCTACAACAGTGTTATGCTTTCACACGCAGAATTTTTTTGTCTGAGTTCCAATTACACAAGTGAAAAACTGACTTGCCATAGGCAGAATTCGAACCTGGACCCTCCGAGTGAGAAGCGATTGCTAGTACCACTGCACCGCGGCCACCATTAAATTCTAAAACCGCCTTTGGATGCCGATCATCTCTTATGGAGATGACAGAGCAGTTCAACCTTTACCTTTGATGGGTGCCGGACCACAGAGACATTCCAGGGAACTATAGGGCCGATGAACTCGCCAAAATTGGAACCATTCTACGTATTCTACCGGAAAAGGATAGTATAGGTATACCAATCGCCACGTGCAAATTAATATTAAAGCTGGATGCTAGTAAAAGAACAAACCTTAGGTGGACTGTTGGACCAACATGTCTAGCGACCAAACATATTTGGCCAAAGCTAGATCTCAGCGCCATCATATGTATCATCACTGGACACTGCCTCATAGGCAAGCACCCAAGAAGGCTTGGCGCTTTTACAAACGATTTCTGTAGAAGCTGCATGAATGAGGTTTAAGAGCAGACAATCGTGCACCTACTCTGTACATGTCCAGCTCTCTTCCAGAGAAGAAATCTTCACTTAGGATCCTTCTTCTACAATGACCTAAGCGATCTAAAAAATATAGACGTAAACAGTCTCATACGCTTAACGTAAGCTCAAACTTGTTCCACTAGTAAGAGGATCACAAATCCAAGTTAGGGATGTTTGTCTCTCATTCGCACTCTTTGTTTTCCGTAAGGTGCTATTCCAACAAAAGCTTTTACATCTGAAAGAATAGTATGTAGTGTTACTGTCTTTTTTTTTAGATTTAAAATCTCATTTCATTTCTTCCTCCACACCACCAAGAGGTAAAATAAAAGGCGCGTTTTTGAAGGGTATCCCCAGTAGGCCTAATCTCTTTTAAATAAAAAAAAATAAAAAAAATTTATTCATTAAGATGAATATAGCTTAATATTAAATAAACAAATAACAAAAATAAATATAAATTCATTTATTAAATTACAATATTAACAATATATTTTATTCATATGAGAAGTTGCTGTTGCTGCTGCTGTTCTTCATCTAGATTTATAATCAGATTCTCTACAGCGCCTTCCGAAAAAACGTCCATTTCCCACATTTTTGGCTCAACCGCGTGCCTGACGTGTTGGACACACTGATGACATTTTTCAACGTCTCCGTTGCTGATTGCAGTTAATAAAAGGTTTTTTCCTTCTGCCATCTTAAAGGACTTGTTGCGGCTTGCCACGAATCCTTTGGCTTGAGCCCAAACCAATTCTATTGGGTTAAGCTCGCTGTGATAACGAGGCAAGCGGGTCACTTTGTGTCCAGCAGCTTGGGCAATATCGTCAATGATGTAGGTTTCGTATTAGGTTTTATGACGCTTTACGATGCTCAACAACTCAGCTTTAACTATATCATCCTCGAAAGAAATATTGTTTGACCGGAGCCAAATCTTTATGTCTTCTTTTTTTGGTACAGTCGATGCAGCTTTGTTCTTCTTCCGTGAATGATATGACGCGTTATCCAAAAGGATGACAGAGTTGGGATCGAGGCGCGAAAGTGTTTCCTTAAACCACTTCTCGTATACGTCAGCATATATGTCTTCGAGATAATCCCCACTGCTACAAGAAACGAAAAATAGGAGTCCGCCTTCTACGAAACCTCTTGAGCTTTCCCGATGGTGCACGCAGTCCTGCTGACAATCCCTCGTTGAACGCTTGCCGTGGTGTTATTATGGCTGGGTCCATCCAAACTTTGTCTCTTGTGTGTCCGTCGTTGAGCCAAATCTCATCAGTAAAATAGATTTTGTTTCCTTAGTTTTTTAATTTCGCGTAAGTATCGCCTTCTCCATGTTATGATGTCACTTTTTTTCAAAAGAGCACTCTTTCGCTGACAAACGGCAAATTTAAAACCTATTTTTTTTAAACCGTGTGCAGAAAAGATCTGATAATTTTGGTGATGTTCGCATTGCGTTTTACTTCATGCAGAATTTTATCCAGCGTCGGAAGTTAGTTATTTTACAAAATCTGATGCACAAATTGCCTGATGTCACACTTATCGAAATCATCTACTTTACTTTTGAGACCAGTTTGCTTTTTCTTCTTTGGTGGCGTAGTTGTGGTACTATTTTCGTTGAGAAGTCTGTAAACTGCTCGTTCACCCATAGAAAAAATATCAGCTACTTGCTTCACAGTTTCTGTTTTGTTTTTTAAATTTTTATACATTTTTTTTGTCTCATCAATATTTTGTTTTTTCGACACAGATGTGCTCAAGAGCTCATCTTCTTCCTCTGATCGTACCTCTTTTTGCTTCGTCATCGGTTTCCATTTCCGACGGGATGTCAGAAGAGTAGACCGACGGTTTAATTGTCACCTCGGATAGATTGGAGTCGTAGCTCTCCATTTCTGTATATCACTCCAAGATCTAAGTTTGTATTTGGAGGTGTCTCCGCTAAGGGAGGAGGAGGAGGTTGCTTATCAGCATCCAGCTCATTCCTTTTGTAGACCCTCAGGTATATTAACTCGAAGCCGAACCAAATCATGGCTTTTGTCTGCGCTAGAAGGTTAAGGGACTCCTTATTGATCACGATGAACGCGCATCTATAGGAGCCCCTTAGTTCTTCCTGTTTTGCAGCCTTCCAGTCATGAGTCGGAAGGGTCAGGTTGCTGAGCCTGATGATTTCTAGAATTCCTTCTGGTAAAGAAGATTCGGCTGGGATCCAGCTGCGAGTTCGAGGTCTGCTAGGATTGTCCTCCTTAGACACGACCTCAAGTTTTGCACCTAGCCAAATCTCTCCTAAGCCACTTATGGCTTTAGTGAACAGATCAAGAGATTTCTGATTGGCACATGCCAGATTGATGCTAGCCAGCGTCGCTTGTGATGGGAGGTGGTCCGGGGTTTTCCCGCATGATGGCCAAGAATCTGCACTGCTTCGGAGCAGTGGAAGCAGTGGGTAATACGTCTTTTAGGATGTTGTTAGCCCACTCAATCTTGCTCTTTATATCCGCAATTCTCTCAACATCCTTAATGGATCCGAAGGTTTTGATGAGCGCTTTAGATGGAGCTTGCCGATGCGGCTGAACTCCAGATTCCTCCTTAGGGGAGGAGTTTTTTGTAGCAGCGAAAAATCTGTGGCCTGCCACAAACTTTCTGCTACTAGGGATGGAGGAAGTGATAAGATCATGGCTTGACACAGTCTTAACATTCCTTGAAAATTTATTTTTAGGCTCGTTGCGCTTGCCTTCCATAATATGGTCTCACGAGTAGAGGAGAAAGGGTGGTCCATCTGTACAGAGAGCCGCCGTATACACATAAGGCTTAATAATCCGGAGGTCGCCTGGTATCCGGATACTTCGTTCGCGACTGAGCTATTTTTGGAGATTCTGGGCCCTCAGCCAGGTTGACCTTCGGCACGGGTCATATGACACCTTAATCAGCCCAGGGGAAAAAGGAGAGGTTGGTAACGAGGTGTGAGGTGGGATCATACTTTAGTTTCAGGACTCGTCTGGAGATTTTCTCAAGATTCATTGACCCTACTCAGCATCTACAACTCGACAAGTTCAATGCTCACGGTAAAGGAATTTATGGTATTAATATATGTATAATATTTTGAATGGAATATCATAACTTTTTAAATAATCTTGATTCTTTAAAAGAAAGAAATGTATAGCTAGAGTCTCTATGTGTGCATTAACATTTTAATTTATGTCGCTTGATACTTCTTTATATTGTTCCATAGCAAGGTTACATATAATTATAAGATTTATCATGTTGGTGTGTAAGCACCATTTGAATGAATTAAATACCCAATTATGTAATTAATATTTCAAAATGCCAAACAGTACGCAGAAGATTTGATCGCATACACATCAGGCTTAAATATAGGATCAGTTTACGTAATCTTGCAGTGTGACTTCAATAAAATTAAGTGATATTGGGATTACTGGAGGTTGAGTTGCATCCACTTGCTTATGGATATATACGCAAATACCTTATCTCATAGATCAATGCCTATGTTTGAAAAAAAAAAAACATATAGACTGCTCTGACTAAAAGAAAAGATGATTTTGCCCTATCAGAGACGGTTCAGTAAAATCGATGTGAGGGTGAAAAAAATCCGCTATATGGCCCTTACCTGGCTTGTGTTTATGTTTGGATATGATGGATGATGGGCAGCAGTCCTCCACAGGCAATCGCCGTGTAAAGCCTTGCTTTGTTGAGAAGAATTTTTTTCCAAGTGTGTGAAGTTCTAAGCCGAGGCTAATTTTCGTTTTCTTTATATATTGTAAATAACATATATTTCACCCCTTCTTTCGGTAAGCGAAATATATTTTTTGTTATATTTAACGAACTGCAAAACATATAACTTCGCAAAAGGAAAAGTAAAAGATGGCCCGGGGGCCAACCCCGCTTTTTCATAACCGGTTTAAAGACATTCAACCAGAAGTGGATTTAAGCCGGAATAAAAAATAAACTAAACGAAAATTTGTAGAAGAAAATTTGTTATTAATGGAACAGAAAAATTAGGAGAAAATCTGCGTCTGCAAGCATCGTATAACCCATTCCAAGTAAATCGCGGCTTAAACCACATCTCAAAAGATGTTTTAGAGTTCAAGTAATGAGATCTGGAGGCTTACTACTCAAAGTCTTAAAAACTCATTGACTCGATTCCCGTTAAAGTATCCAACCATGTCAATCTGAACTCCGTCTAAGGACGGTCACTATCAGTGGTCATATGCAACGCCTATATTGACTAACTAATTACGAAACTTGCTGCTCCAAGATATTGCCTGGACTCATCTATCTTTAATTGGGTACAAGAAAGAGGGGCAGTGGCCCTACCAACCAAAATAAAAGCTCTCCATGTTTGTAGAAAAAGAAAATGTATAACGTCGCCGGTCATCCTTCGTGGATTCTCATTTACTCTCCAAAGACAACTCAAAATACTGGGAGTTTGGTTCAGTGGGAATCTTAAATTGGATTTACATTTTAACAATGTTTAAAACCAGTTCAGATTGCGAAATAATGCATTCCTCACATGCCACACCTTGAAACTGCCCTCCAAATAGCGAAAACCCTTGCGGAACGCACTATTCAGCATGGTAATGCAGCATACATGTACAATACGAAAAAGAATTGACGCTTCCATCAACGACTGTTTCTGCACGGCAACAGAAGCATTGAAAGCTACATAAATTGAAGCATTCCGAAGTCGAAGCTGGATACACATTATTTGAATACCTACAATATAAATAAAGAGAGCAGATAATATAGTAAGCAAGGCACTGTCGGACTTCATGTGTCCATTGCATAATACTACTAAGGAAGTGCTTTTTAGTAAAAAAAAACCAATCTGAAATAGCTGTATCTCCGCTGTAAGCAACATGATATCCTTACTATCTAGCCAACATTCATGTATCCCTAACATCCTTTGAATAGCTGACTTTAATAACCCTCCACCTTGGAAAAGGAATTCACTGAAAATACACTCCAGTTTGGAAATACTATATATAGGAAAAACGAAACACGGCATAAACTATTTCAAGCTCTACTCCTGGAAATGATTGGTTCTTCGAATGCAGTCCGATTTTTATACACCGACGGCTCTTGCAAGAACAAATTCTATGTACGCTGTTATTGAGGCGGAGAAACCAAAATCATCCAAAGAGTACTCCTTCTGGAACTAACCACCAGTTACACAGCTGAGCTAACGGCTGTTGAATAAGGGATTTCCATAGCCCAGTCTTGGTCAGAGAAAACTATTATTTTCACTGAGAATTTAAGCATTCTAAATGGACTACGAAATGGACCGAACAAGTGCCCCCCCCCCTAGAGTACATCAGCAGTAGTCTCAACTCTAATACGAACCTATCTTTAGCATGGGTACCCGCATACATCAGAATTAAGGGTAACGAATTTGCAGTCGCAGCCGCCAAGGAAACCATCAAATACCCATTGATAGTAACAATCCCCAACTCTTATCAGCTCACCAGGAGCATCTTCAGAGGAATTTAGGAAAAGGAGGCAGCCGAGGAGATACAATAAAATATTCAGCAGAGAAGCCTGCAAACAATTTTTCGAATCAGAGTAGGAAAAATCCTTTTCACAACTAAGCATCGTTACAATGGAGAAACACCCGAGGAATGTCAACATTGTGGAAGGGCTCTCACAATTTGGCATATCATGGTCACCTGCCCAAGTTCTAAACGTATTCATTACTCAGAGCATATCGAACAACAACTAGCCGAAATTTTTAACCAGCAAATGCTCAAACACTCCAACATATCAAAGAAGCCACGTCATCTTAAACTTACATATGTCGTTAACATATAAAAAACAAATTATGTGTTAATATGAAATACGAAACGACTGTATATATCACTTGATGCCCAGATGTCTTCTAAAAAATAGTTTACAAATAAATTGTTTGTAAACTATTTAAATATGAATAAAAATAAATAAGATTCGGGCTTGCTTTCACTTGCGCTGAACACATGAGGTATAGTATAGTGCGATTCAAACCATGAACCATGTATATGTGTGGTGGTAACCCTTCCTTTTGTTTAAAAATTAAAATTTTTGGGAGAGCGAATTTAAGAGACCTGCGCAGCAGACTGGCCAACTGTTTTAATTCGCACTATACATAAAAATGTAACCTAAGAGCGAACCTACATATATAGAATGGGAATTTTGTTAATAAGCTGGTTCGAAGGCACATTGAAAGAGCACTTAACACAACGATCAAATTACTCCTAATTTATGGTAATATAACAATTTCAGTTATGACGTAGTTTCAGTTTATTTTAAAAAAATATTAGGTGTTTGTTGACACTCTGGGAACACTGAACTGAACACACTCTTACTGAAGTGTGGCGCATGTTGGGTGTCGGGTGAGCCTGTGATGCGCGTGTTGGATGCGTCTTTAATTGGAAATTGTTGGTGTTAAATCCTCCCTTAAGTGCAGACGTTCTCGTTTGCATTTTTGTTAGAGAGCAGTGTTGGAGCACTTTATCAACAACACACAACAACGATATTTATTGAATTGTAAATTGTTGGAATTAAATCGATAATCTTCATTGTACTAAATTTCGTTAATATTTAAACTTGGCGCCTACGAATATCGAGCCGCCATATTTATTGTATTTAATTATTGTTAGCTTTCGTTAAAATATATACCAATTGAATTGTATAAAAAGCAATAAACGCTCATTTTTCTCTTGTTCAGGCTGGGTTTTTGATTCGTCGTCTCCTGACTCTGGCTGTGAAAATATCGTAAAAAATATAGTACACCCGGAAAGACCCACAGAATCCATAACCCCCCAATTAAAATGCATTTTTTATGTGAATTTTCCTACAAAAAGAAAAGAGAATAAAGTAAATTTTTACATCAAAGCGGTCAGACTCTCTGATCGTACATTTTGGCACCAAAATGTGAGGCAATCTTTTCGGTTTCGAGTTGTATCGGTATTCGGTATCGTTGTGTAAAAATAAAAAAACTCAAAGTGAATACATTAACAAAAAAAAAAAGAACAGTGAGACAGTGAGTCGCGTTCGGTTATCGGTTTACGCTAATATGGAAAAAAAGCAAGGCGAAAGTCAAGTCACATTGGAAGCACCAGCACCAATCATGACCACCAAGGAGGAAGAGGAAAGGAGAGCCAAAAGACATTTATTGTCACATCGACTACAAAGTACAGGGAAAGCTAAGTATCCTCCCTGCAAAGGTACAAAGGTGCGTAAGCAAGACTTCATCTATTCGAATGTGCGTTGACTAAAACTACTTTATTATCAGCACAATATCGATCCAAACGCACATTCGACATACGAGGAGATATACTGCATGCAAATTTTATCATTTACATAAAAATGCTGACACAACATTGAAGTGACTCATGACATACGAGTGCATATTCCACAATAATATTAATGCCTATATTTTGTCGGTAGAAGATCAAAATTAGAATCCACAAAGCTAATGTCGCAGTTTCCACACATTTTTTTTTCAATTCGGCTGTCTTCGCTCATTCGCAAAATAAACTTCGCTCATTCGCAAAATAGACTTCCCTCATTCGCAAAATAGTCTTCGCTCATTCGCAAAATAGCTTTCGTTCATTCGCAAAATAGCTTTCGCCCATTCAAATTGTCGTTTCTTGTTTTGATTTTGGTCAAGGACGGCTTCGGAAGTTTCCAAATGGGCCGCGTGTTATTAGATTCAGGTTCACAAGTCAATTTTATAAAGGAAAGCTTCGCTAACTCCCTAAATTTACATAGGCAAAGGAAAAATATGGATATACTCGGAATCGGATCAACTGAAACCAAGATTAAATTCTTTACTCAAACTACCCTTCGCTCAAGACTCAATAATTTTGAAAATTTTTTGGAATTCCTCGTTACACCAGCCATTACAGGATACCAACCTGATTTAGAAATTAAGCTACAGGACTGGAACTTACCCAACCGTATTGCAGATGAGCATTTTAACGTACCATTGCCGATCGACATGTTACTAGGAGCTGAAACCTTCTTTGAACTACTTCCGGCAGGTCAAATTAAGCTCGGACCGGAACTTCCCTGACTGCAAAATACGCATTTAGGATGGAATGTATCTGAAAAACAGATGTGCTGTCTAAGTTCATCGTAAGGCCCATTAGATGCATTTGTCGAAAAGTTTTGGGAGCTGGAGGCAGTAGATTAACATGCAGATTGTGAAACACATTTTCAGAAAACTATCGAAGAACTACCTAGTGGAATGGTTTAACTCCCATTTAAGCAAGATCCCGGGTGCATAAGAAATTCTTATGACATAGGTTAGGTTAGGTAAGAATGGCTGTTGGAAGTACCAACCCACTTAGGCCTATTGGTCCATTGTGATGCCACGTGGATCTATGATCCTCTTACTAATGGAACCAGTTTGAGCTTATAATAAAGCGTATTAGACTGTTAACGTCTATGTTTTCCAGTAACCTATTTCACCAACTTACAAATTTGTATTTACAAGCATTTTTTAACAAAATTTGTGATTTTGTTGATTTATTTCGTTTCACCAAACTTTGGGTATTACAAATTTGTAGTTGTATTCTACAAAGGGAAATTTTTGGGAATATCTCCCTTTTCGTTTCTCCAAAAGCTATTTATGGTTGTAATTTACAAGTTACAAATTTGTGAAAAGTTGACTTATTTGTGAGCTTACGTTTCACCAAAGAAAATTAATTTACAAATTTTGTTTAATATATGAGAATATCTTATAACTAAAAGTTGACGTGTAATTCCTCCTACAAATTTTGTTTCATATTGAAAGTAATAGAAAAAATGTCTTTGCGACGAAGGCATAGCAGTAGCGATAGTAGCGAAAGTGACGAACATGTTTAAATTTTAAGAAAAAAAAATTATCGGCTGCGTATAAACTATGTAATTTCGGAGTTATTTCATTTTAATGAAAAAATTCGATTGACTCTATGCACGGCAGAGGAAATAATTGCAATTATTGGGCCACAAATAGTCCACACGACTGTAAAAAACTTTGCATTAACACCAAGGCAGCAGTTTCTCACAGCTTTACACTGGCTTGGAAATGGAGGCAATACCATTGTGTAGCAGATATGCATGGGATATCTAAATCGACCGTTTGCAGATGTGTTTCCCGCGTTTGTGCAGCAATTGTTAAATTATTGTTTGAAAGTGTTGAATGTTGGCCAAATGAGAACGGAAGTATTTATGAAGAGTTTTACAATATTGTATGCCATGTGTTTACGGATGTATAGACGGAACCTTAATAAACATAAATGTCCCCAGCGAGTTTGAATATGCGTATGTCGACAGGCATGGACAGCACTCCATAAATTGTATGTTAGTATGTGGGCCGGGCTATAACTTTTATAACGCATACGTGAATTGGCCCTTGAAAAGTTCAAGGGTGTTACGAAGTAGTCCCCTTTTTTCAAAATTTGAAAGTGGATTTCGACCTTTTTCTCATTCTGTTTTGCTTGGGGATAATCCTTTAAAGATTTGTTAATTATCCCCATTTTGAGAATCCCAACCCCTGAAGTTGATCGTTATAATCGAGCACATAAAACAACTCGGAGAACAATAGAAAACGCGATTGGAATTTTGAATTAGAAATTTCTGTGTCTGAAGCACTTACGATTGCAACCCATGAAATAAGTTACTGTTATAAAATGTTGCATCATCTTAACCAACATTTCCCGACAAGCGACAGATAATATTTACGAAATGTTCACCACCACTGAGGAAGAAAACATGGATTTAAACGACGAAGATACTCCAAATGCTGAAAATTTTGATGGACGGGTTACCTTAGAATATTCATAAGCTAATATCATATTAAATAACGAGACTTTTGAACTTTAAATGAAACATATGTTTATTTATTTTATTATTATTTTTAGTAGTCACTAAATTCAAAAGTGTTTTCTTCCAACACTTTTCTCTTCTCTTCCAACTCTGCAGTTAGATGGTTTCTTGGCAACCCCAAATCCCGTTCCTTTTTCAAGGCATCTAACTGCAAATTATAAATTTCGAGTTGAAGCCTCCTTTTCTTCAATCGAAGAATATCCACTTGGTCAGTTAGCATTTTGTTGTTGCGTTTGCGTGTTTTTGATGATACTTAAGGTCTGATTAAATTAAAAAATATGTACATATATTAATAAAACAAATTGTGAGAAACAAGCATTTGTATTTACTTTATTTCCCCTTCAATATCCTCCCCGTTTGTGCACTGGGGTGACAGTACCTCTTCAGTAGGTGCTGAAGAGGACTCATCAACTATGCCTTGAACTGTTGGCGATTCTTTACCGATAATATCAATAATGATATTATCGAGATCGGTTAATATGTAACTAGTGCCACTTTCAGAACCAGTCGTCTTTGAATTATCAAGTTTAAGCTAAAATATTAAAAAAATTAAAAAATTAAATTTATATATACCTATATATGTACTAACAACAGTTGGCCGTTTTAAATTTTGCCACGCAATATCTCGAAGACATTTCCAATCCTTTCCATTCAAAATACCTTGAGAGGACAATGAAATTAAAATATCTTTCCACGCGTTTTTTTCACCTCGTGCGTTAACGCATTACAAAATTTGCTAAATAAAACCTGCTTGTTTTCTCTAATCAAAGAGACAAAAAAAAATCTTATTTTGCTTATTCTTTTTAATTCCGGGATTGCACAACGATATTCCACAAATTTGTGATAAAACACTTGTGGTTTACACATTGCACAAAGCCCCGGTGAAACAGGAGTTTTTACACATGTTTATTTTACAATTTTTATGTTTATTTTCATGTTTATTCTTACAATTTTTTTTGTCTAATCACAAATTTGTGGGTTCATACTCGTATATTTCTATTTAGTGAAACGGAAAACCAGATTACAAATTTGTAATTGTCATTCACAAGTACAAATTGTGGTTCTAATTTGTAGTTTGGTGAAATAGGCCACAGGTCGTTTAGGTGGTTCTAGAATAAAGCTCCTAGATGACGCTTTCCGCCTGGAACACGCTACGGTGACTGGGAAGACGGAAAAAGAGGCTTAGATTTAACTTATCTGAGAAAACACCGCCACCAACTCCGCTATCGGTTTTAGATCCATCTGTGTAGAGATGGATTGACTTGTCCTCCATGAAAGCATCTTCCTCCCAGAATGATCTAGATTGGAAGTTTACATGGAAGTTTTTGTCAAACCAAAGTTCAGGTATGGTGTAATCGATGTTCTCTGTGCGGATTCCTAATGTATTAAGAATGTTGGCGAGGCCAAATGAATTATTTGTCCACTGTTTAGTCGCTTTAAGATGAATAGCTGCAGTCGCAGCTACTTGCCTGCTAAAAATGTCGAGGGGTGTCAAGTGAAACAGAATATCTAATGCCGCAGAGGGGGCAAACCGCAAGGCTCGGCTTGTGCATAGACATGCTGTTCTTTGGACTCTGCTTAGTTAAATGCAGTTGACTGCAAGTAAGTAAGTATTGGTCTTATTACCGAGATGTATAGCCAGTGGGTTATGCAAGGTTGAAGACCCCTCTTTTTGAATGTTAGGTTTCCAGTTTAGTTTCCTGTCAAAAATGAGACCCAGATATTTTGCTGTATCGAAAAATACTAAACTGGAACCGTATATTGAAGGAGGGTCTATAGTTGGAATGTGGTATTTCCTGGAAAAGAGGACAAGATCAGTTTTATGGGGATTTATTCTCAATCCACAGCGATCTGCCCAGCGGGTTAATCTAATGAGATTTACTTGAAGGAGTTATTTAATGGAATTGAGATGCTTACCTGATACGGCTATAGCAACGTCATCCGCAGAGGCAATCACCCTGCTACCACGGCTTCCAGGTATATCAGTAGTTCGTTAACTACTAAGTTCCAGAGAAGGGGAGAGAGGATACCGCCTTGCGGCATACCTCTGCTGACACATCTTTTAGCAGAAGTTTGTTGGCTGGGGGGAGCATCACTCAGGCTGAATTGGATGTATCTGTGGTCTGAAAAGGAGTGTTCAGACGATACCATACAGCCTCTGAGGGATGTAGTCGGAGACAAGAGTGATATCTAGCACTTCCTGTCGGTTTCTAGTTATAAAAGTGGGCTCATTGCCAATGTTGCAAATAAAGAGGTTAGTTGCTAAAATATAGTCAAAAAGTGACTCACCTCTATCATTGATGTCGGTACTACCCCATACCGTGTGATGTGCGTTAGCGTCGCATCTGATTATGAGGCCAGTTTTTTGCCTTCCAGCTTCCAGTACCACCCTTTCTAGGTTATCACCAGGGAGAGGGTCCACATGTTCGTGGCCAAGGAAAGCCGATGCCAGCCGGTAGGAGCCTTTGACAGTCTCTAGTCTGGCAACGGTTAAGTCGGAGTCGCTGAGGTTTTGACCTTACCTTTGTCTCTTGTATAGAGCGGAGCGTATGCGGGTGTCCTAAGTCCACGAACCACACCTTCTACAATCCATGTTTCCTATATTAGGATTATATCTTCTGCATTTTTTGAAAGACGCAGAATGAGCGTGGCCGAGTGGTGGAGATTAATGTGGAAAAACCGTATCATTGCTACAATTTTCTAGAGCAGCCTCCACCACGGTGTTGTTGAGGTCCTCCGATTCTGAAGATGTGCCCAAAAGCTCATCTTCATTCTTTGATCGTATAGGACGTCCATTTTCTTCGTTATCAGTTTCCATTTCCGACAGGGTGTCAGAAGAGGAGACCGACGGCTTAATTGTCACCTCGGGTAGATTGGAGTCGCCGCTATCCATTTCTGAAAAGAATATCGAAGCTCCAAGATCCAAGGTTGTATTTTCTGGTGTCTCCGTTAAAGGTGGAGGAGGTTGCTTATCAACATCCAGCTCATCCCTTTTGTAGACCCTCAGGTGTTTTGACTCGAAGCCGAACCGAATCATGCCTTTTGTCTGCGCTAGAGGGTTAAGGGATTCCTTATTGGTCATGATCAACGCGCGTCTATAAGAGCCCCTTAGTTCCTCCTGTTTCGCGACTTTCTAGTCATGAGTCGGAAGAGTCGGGTAACTGAGCCTGATGAGGACGGTTCGGCAGGGATCCAGGTACGAGTTCGAGGTCTGCTAGAGATGTCCTCCTTCGACATGACCTCGAGTTTTTCACCTGGCCAAATTTCTCCTAAACCACTTAGTGAAGAGCCTTAGTGAAGAGATCAAGAGACCTCTGGTTGGCACACGCGATGGCCTCGGTGCCAGCCAGCGTCGCTTGTGGTGGGAGGTGGTCCGGGTTTTCCCGCATGATGGCCAAGAAGTTGCTCGATAGCTTCAGCTTGACCAGCTGCCATCGTTCAGGTGTTATGGAACCGTCGGCATCGTTTCTATCGATCACCGCGATCACAATTGCGTCCTTTAGGTCTTCGCTGTAAGACTTCAGAGATGTGCTGGCTGTTGGATGGCCCAAGGTTTTTGGTACTGTGTGTTTTGGGCCTCTTGGAAACACTTACGGTTTCTTCCAACGATCTCTGGTGCTTGGAGGAGTCTTGTGGAATTGTAGGAGCAGTGGGTAATCCGTCCTTTAGGATGTTTTCAGCCCACTCAATCTTGCTCTTTATGCCCGCACTTCTCTTAACCTCCGGAATGGAACCGAAGGTTTTGATAATGCGTGAAGCATTTCGGCGACTTAGGTAGAGCGCCTTAGATGGAGGTTGCTGATGCGACTGAGCTCCAGATTCCTCCTTGGGGGGAGGAGTTTTGGTAGCAGCAGCAAGTTTGTGGCAGGCCACAGGAGGAGGAAGTGATAGGACCATGGCTTGCCACAGTCTTAACACTCCCTGAATCATTGTTTTTAGGCTTGTTGCGTTTGTCTTTAGAGGATGGTGCACCATGGCCTGCCACAGTTTTACCTCCTCTCGACAATGCAGGAGCCTTGCCGGTAGTCGGTGCAGTCACCGTTCTACCGCCCGGTATTAAAGGAGTACCGGCCTCGGATTTAGTTTTAAAGGTTTTGTCCATAATATGGTCCCACGAGTAGCGAAGAAAGGGGTGTCCATCTGTACAGAGATCCGCCGTATACAGATAAGGCTAGCTAATCCGGAGGTCGCCAGGTATCCGAATACTCCTTTGTGACTCAGCTATTTTTGGAGATGCTGGGCCCTCAGCCAGGTTGATCTTCGGCACGGGTCGTATGACACCTTGATCCAGCCCAGGGGAAGAAGCTAGTGGAATGGGGGGCGAGGAGTGGGGGGAGCATCCTTTGGTTTCAGGACTCGTCAGGAGAATTTTTTCTCGAGATTCATTGACCCAACTCAGCCTCTACAACTCGACAAGTTCGACGCTCGCGGTAGAAGTTCTTATGACATAGCTTTGAGGGGATTTTTATCGTCGGACCGAAGGTTTTCCAAAGATCTTTCACTAAAATCTGAATAAGCTAAATTTCTCCAGAAATATAAGGATCTAGGGCATACGTCTTTGGTAGAGAGTCCTATCTTGAAGGAATCTCATTATTATTTACCTCATCAGGTAGTTCTGAAACCAGGAAGCTACTAAACTAAGAGTAGTATATGATGTCTCATGCCGGACATCATCACAGATATCCCTTAATGAAATTCTCATGACAGGTTCGACGATTCAGGACGATTTGTTCCTCATTCTACTGAGATTTCGTTTTCATAGGTACGCCTTGACTATATCTGCTAGTTAAAATGTATAGACCGATACTAATGCGTCCTTCTCATCGTAAGTATCAATATATTTTTTGGAGGGAAAGCGAGCAGTCGCCCATACAAACCTACGAGCTGAATACTGTTACCATTGGTACAACTTCGGCACCATTCGTGGCAATCCGCTCGCTTATGTACCTTGCAGATAACTTTAAAAATAAAAAATTAGGATCCAAAATAATTCGCTCGGACTTTTATGTCGATGACATGCTCTCTGAAGCTGACAATCTCGATGAATTACGTCAGATACAAAGGGAAGTGGTGTTAATTTTGAAGTCAGCAGGCCTTGAACTCTCAAAATGGCATAGCAATGGGTTGGATGTTGAACTACAGAATCCAAAACACAAGGATATAAATATAGCAGACCCAAATCTAACGAGTACCTTGGGAATCACTTGGGATCCGAAAAACTAAAATATTTCGTTTAGTTACAAAAATAATCGCAAATATACCAGTTGTACGAAAAGATCTATGTTGTCAGAATTATGTGCTCTATTCGATCCAATGGGTTTGTTAAGCCCAATAATCATTGTTGCAAAAATCCTGCTCCAAAAGGTCTGGATTGAACTGGGATGCGACAGTTCCGCACAATATTGAAACAGAGTGGCGTCAATTTATGTTCGCTCAAAAACATTTCTGTTCGGCGGTTCGTTTTATCTGCGAATACGAAGGAAATACAAATCCATGGAATTCGCGACGCTCCTCTGCACGCATATGGATGTTGCATTTAAACTTTTGGTAGCCAAGTCTAAGGTTGCACCGGCAAAAAGGAAACAACTCCCACGATTATAACTTTGCGGTGTTCAACTTCTCTGCAAATTGTGGTTGAAAATCGAATCAATCTTCAAAACATCGTACTCAAAAATCTTCTTTTGGGCAGACTCTAGCATTGTATTGCATTAGATTTCCACACATTCTTCAAAACTCACAACGTTCCTAAGAAATTGAGTAGCGGAAATCCAGGAACATACGCAGAATATCGTCTGGAGACATGCTCCCACAAAAGAAAACCCTGCTGATATTGTTTCACGAGCCTGTACGACTCAGGGGCTAAGGGACTCGATATGGGTTTTGGTTTGAATGAAGAACTTTCTTCGGAATTCCTTACGTTGGAGAAGAGACAAACCGCGTCGCTTAGTAAAAAACAGCAAGACGAATCACCGTATTTAGTGGATATCGTAAATAAATATAGCTCTTATAGAAAAACAATACCCATTTTCGCATACGTATTACGGATTGTTAATAGGATGAACCAAGACTCTTGTTGCACTAATATGACAATGATTCTGGATCGTCAACGCAAGAGATATTTCTAGGAAAGTCGTCAGAAACTGCATATCTTGTACAAGATACCATCCAAAGCTACTTCAACAGGTCATGGGTGATCTACTTACTGAAAGACTTATCTCGTCTCGGCCTTTTTCTCATTGTGGTGTGGATTTTTGTGGACCAATTTATACTTTTTATAGGATTCGAGGCAAGATTCCCTACGAGACGTATGTTGCAGTTTTCATCCGCTTTGCATCAAAGGCTGTCCACCTTGAAGCCGTATCAGATTTATCTGCAGACATATTCTTGCGATTGGTCGTCGAGGCTTACCACATGCAATTTTTTGTGATAACGCTACAAAATTTGTGGGGGCGGACTGAAAACTTAAAGAATTCCGCAAAATGTTGTTTCAACAAAAAATCACTTAAATCATTAATCATTTTTGTTCTAATGTCAATATTAATTTTCATTTCATCCCACCTGGGACTCCACATTTCTGTGGGCTCTGGGAGGCCGCCGTCAAGGTTGCAAAGTCTGTATCGAAGTCTTCACGACGCTAAGCCGACATCTGAAGAGGTTTCAACAGCATTCGTCGAGATTGAAGCCGTGATGAATTCTCGGCCAATATCGTCGCTATTTACCGATCCCAAATATTTTAAAGCTTTAACTCCTGGACATCTTCGCATCGGAGCAGCACTAAAGGAAATTCCTGAAGCACCAGATTATGTATCTGATATCAGCTACCTGCAAATAGCGTCGCATAAATGCTGCCAAAACTCATTTCTGGAAACAAAAACAAATACGTCAACGAATTTCAGCAAGGGTCAAAGTGGTCCTAGTCTCAGCAGAATTTGGAAGCTGGCGAAGTAGCTGCTTGGTAGAGTCATTAAAACTATTCCCACAACAACGTATTGTAAATTGTGAATTGTAAATTGTTTGAGTTAAATCGATAATCTTCATTGTACTAAATTTCGTTAATATTTAAACTTGGCGCCTACGAATATCGAGCCGCCATATTTATTGCATTTAATGATTGTTAACTTTCGTTAAAATGTATACCAATTGAATAGTATAAAAAGCAATAAACGCTCAGTTTTTCTCTTGTTTTTGGTTCGTCGTCTCCTGTCGCTGCGTCATCTGTCCTCTCGATGTGGAAAAAATCTTAAAAAACACAGTACACCCGGAAAGATCCCACAGAATCCATAACCCCCCAATTCCAATTCATTTTTGATGTAAATTTTCCAGCAAAAAAAAAATAAAGTAAATTTTTACATCAAAACGGTCATAATGTGCGATCAGCGAGTTTGACCATGGGCCTCTCCGGGTGTATATTTTTTACGATATCCACTAAATACGGTGATTCGTCTTGATGTTTTTTTACTAAGCAATGCGGTTTTTCTCTTTTCCAACGTAAGGAATTCCGAAGAAAGTTTTTTATTCAAGTGAAGTGGCCATTTTTCAGGGTCTGCTAAAAAAGAAGGTCCAAGAAACCATATCGAGTCCCTGAGTCGTACAGTCTCGTGAAACAATATCAGCAGGGTTTTCTTTTGTGGGAACATGACGATATTCTGCGTATGTACCTGGATTTCCGCTACTCGATTTCCTACGAACGTCGTGAGTTTTGAAGAATGTGTACAAATCCAATGCAACACAATGCTAGAGTCTCTTCAAAAGAAGATTTTTGAGTACCCTTGATATCTGACGTAATTAATCGAGATTGTCAGCTCCAGAGAGCATGTCATCGACGTAAAAGTCCGAGCGAATTATTTTGGATCCTATTTGTTTATTTTTAAAGTTATCTGCAAGGTACATAAGCTAGCGGATTGCCATGAATGGTGCCGAAGTTGTACCAAAGGTAACAGTATTCAGCTCGTAGGTTTGTATGGGCGACTGGTCGCTTTCCCTCCAATAAATATATGAGAGGTAAATATATGAGAATGCATTAGTATCTGTCTATACATTTTAACTATATCTGCTGTCAAAGCGTATCTATGGAAACGAAATCTCAGCAAAATGAGGAACAAGTTTTCCTGAATGGTCGGACCTGTCATGAGGATTTCATTAAGGGATTTCGGTGATGGTGTCTGGCATGAAGCATCAAATACTACTCCTAGTTTAGTTGCTTCTTGGTTTCAGAACTGCCCGATGAGGTAAGTAATAATAAGATTCCTTCAAGCTAGGACTCTCTACCAATGACATATGCCCTAGATCCTTATATTCCAGCAGAAATTTAACATATTCAGATTTTAGTGAAGGATCTTTCGGAAACCTGCGCTCCAACGATAAAAATCTCCTCAATACTATGTCATAAGAATTTCCTACGCCGATATCATGCTTAAATGGGAGTTGAACCATTAGTCTTCCACTAGGTAGTTCTTCGATAGTTTTCTGAAAGTGTATTTCACAATCTGCATGTTCATCCACTGCCTCCAGCTCGCAAAACTTTTGACAAATGCATCTAATGGGCCTTACGATGAACTTAGACAGCACATCTGTTTTTCAGGTTGCAGCTGACTCCTGTATTTCCCAGATACAATCCATCATAAATGAGTATTTTGCAGCGAGGGAAGTTCCGGTCCGAGCTTAATTTGACCTTCCGGAAGTAGTTCAAAGAAGGTTTCAGCTCCTAGTAACATGTCGATCGGCAATGGTACGTTAAAATGCTCATCTGCAAGTTCAACATGGTTGGGTAAGTTCCAATCCTTTATCTTATTTTCTAAATCAGGTTGGTATCCTGTAATGGCTGGTGTAACGAGGAATTCCAAAAAAATTCAAAATTATTGAGTCTTGAGCGAATGGTAGTTTGAGTAAGGAATTTAATCATGATTTCAGTTGATCCGATTCCGAGTATATCCATATTTTTCCTTTGCCTATGTAAATTTAGGGAGTTAACGAAGCTTTCCTTTATAAAATTGACCTGAATATAATAACACGCGGCTCATTTGGAAACTTCCGAAACCATCCTTGACCAAATTCAAAACAGTCCGTTAGAATCACCTGTGCTGTCGTAAAGGCGGATTCTTTCTCCAACGCACGCTTCTTAACGTTTGCAAAATGATCTGATACAGAGAGTTTGCTAAAAGTGGAACAATTGCTAATTATATAAACGGTTTCTTTACAAAATGCACACGATATTTGCGTCACAGTCAAAGAAGTTTGTAGACGTTGATCAAAGGACGATTTGATTTTATTTGGCCATTTCCTATAATGGTCCGAGCGCAACTGCTGACCATCGCGTGCTTCCAGGTATTAGCATCGTTTATTTAAAACTTTAACGCACGCATCCCAGCTTGGAAGTGTCTGAAAGTATCACTGCTCATCCCACTTGACTCGAGTTTCTTCGTCGACCTTGGACATCGTGATGTAAATAATTACAACATTACATATTTCTGCATGAGTTCCAATTGACTGTAAGAATCGAACAATGCAGAGACCTTGTCACATAAACTACTTAAAGGCGATGGTGACGGCTTCGAAACCTTAGGCAATTCAAGGAGTTGAGATATGTTTTCCAAAAATATAAGACAATCGTTATCGTAGCGGTCTTTGAGTGGAGAAAGTGCTTTAGGGTAGTTAACCTCTGTGACCTGAAAAGCTTTTATTGTGTTGAGTGCTTGACCACTTAAGCAGGCACGAGTACGATAACTTTGGCGCCAGGAATTGATAACGGTATTTTGTAGCGGAGTTAAAAACTAGCATTTTTTACTATGGGAGGTGGGGTCCATCTCGTCCCGTTTAGGAGTTATGGGCAATTTAAAAACAAATGACTGAAGATGGGAAAAAAAATATTAAAAAACAACGGTAACCCTTACAATAAAGCGCTATACAGAATATGAAAGCCCGAAACTTGTTCTTTAATATAAAATTTACATCAAATTATTCGTGTGAATAGTTTTTGCATAATTCACATTCAAATTCAAATTCTTGGTAAAAATTAAAAAAAAATTTTTTTTAACAATATTACTCAAAATTGTGAAATAATGTGCCAAATTGGTTTTTTGTATTCAATGCGCGTATTAATTCTGAATCGAACACAAAAAACCGCATGGCTTTATGTCCTCTAGTTTTTGAGCAAATTAAAATTGAAATTACTACTCGTACTTTAGTTTTGTTTTTTTGGCATTTATGTACGTAGTCTTCCTTTGAATAAGTTAATGAGTATTATTTAAACATCTCGCAGATACCTATATGAATAGTTTTCTTAATTAAGAGTACACGGGTGACCCGCTTCGCAGGTTTAAGGGATTTCAACTCTCTTTCCACAGGCGGCAGGTGCCACTCACGCAACTTCGTTGCTCCGCTCGGGGTATGTGCTTTTCGTCAGGCAGGCGCCTATGTCATCAATACTCTTCATCCACAGTACTCATCACAAAATTACAAAGTTCCCATTAAAAACAAAGTTTCACTAATTCGCATTATAGAAAATTCACAAGTTCCAATGTTGCAGTAAATTATTTACTTTGCGAAATATCTATGTTTGTACGTATGTATTATGTAATGCACTTGATAATGATGCAAAAATATAACCGAACAAACGTTTGGCTTTTATACCGCTATTTCTTTTTGTGATAAGGCATGTAGTTATTGATATTCACAAGGATCACTCTGTGTTCAACCATAGTGCGAATCAAGTGATATTTTTTGTGAATAAGCAATGACGGCTAAGCATCCTCTAATCCATCCTAAACTAAATAACTTCTCAGTGTTTTGCTCGTTCGGAGATTTGGTGACGACCAACGAAAAAAGCATTGAATTTTTAGAAGAACCTGTTTTAATTCCTACTAAAACATCCATTCCCCCACTGCATTGCAACTTACCTATGAAGGTAGAAAAGTGTATCTATCGGTACATTTTTCCATGGACCTCAATGTCGGCTAGAGATTCGCGAGGCGCTTGCAATAATTATCGCTTTTGTTATCAAAATGCCTGTGAACACGGTTTTTCAGGTAAATTAATTAAACCTTAAGCTACAACCTAAGGATTTTTTTTAAATATTATTACATGTACGTTATTATTTTAAAATTAGCATATAATCGCTTGGTGCCATCACGACAATAAAAGTGATCTTAGTAGATCTACTATAATAGATTACTATAACTATTGTCGTGAAATAGCCGAAATAATAGCATCTCACGTCGATGTTAACATTGGCGGCGAAGGAAAAACTGTAGAAATCGACGAGACCTTTCTTACAAAAAGGAAATACCACAGAGGCAGTGTAACCGAACAAATGAAAATCGTAGTGTTGGGGTTATTTTGTAAAGAAGATAAGGTCGGACGCTTCTTTAAAGTGAACTCCAAAAGTAAAGAAGACTTGTGGCCTTATATACACGAATACGTTAACCCCAACAGCAGTCGTATTTGTACGGACAGCGCACGCCAATTCATAGGTATTGAGAAAATGTTCCCTACTTCTACGACTCATGAAATTACAAACCACAGCAAAGGCGAATGTGTTGACAAGACCGATGCAACCAATACTATAAATGATCTTGAGAATCAGAACAAACTTCTGAAAAAATCAATTTTATGCCGCAATACAACGCAGCACCTTCACCAATATATGGCACTTACCGGAAATACTGCCTTGAAAAAAATTATAAGGACGACACGGCACCCAAATCACGGAATTTTTAATTGACGTAAAAAAAGTGTACCCAGGTTTTGTCAAAGGTAAAGAAAGTGTGGGTTTGCAACTGAAGGACTTCGACCCTCCGACCGTTCACAATGAGCACTTAGAAAGTATTTTACCACCAAAACAACCTCGGCTCTTCACCATCATCGACGAACTCAACGAACTCGACATTGACCCCAGTACGGACGATGACTTCATTGACGAAAATTACATACCTTTTTAATATGTACTCGTACATTGAACATTTAATTGACTACTCTTAACTAACACCTAAATTACTCACAAACTGACTGACTGGGACGCGGAATGCAATGCAAATCTACCTCCTCGTGGTGCGTTCTGGGTCACGCTAAATAATTTGCTGTACTTTACTTACAAAGATGACCCTATCATCAATATTAATCCTCAAAGTGAGATCACCATAAATACCAAAAAAAAACGTCTTGTAAAAAATAGTTTTAGTAATTTTAAATTTTCTCAAAAACTAGAAGATATAAAGCCATGCGGATTTTTGTATTCGATTCATAATTCATATACGCATTAATACAAAAAACCAATTGGGCACATCATCTAACAATTTTGAATAATATTGATTTAAAAAAAATTTCCATTTTTTACCAAAAATTTAAGTTTGAATGCGAATTATTCAAAAACTATTCACACGAATAATTTTATATAAATTTTATCTCAACGTTCATCGGTACCTTGTGTAAATTTTACACACTTTTGAAATTCAAATTTTAGGCTTTCAAATCCTGCATAGTACTTTATTGTAAGTGTTGCCGTTATTTTTTAATAATTTATTTTGCATTTTAAGTCATTTTTTTCCAAAATTGCCCCTAACTCCTAAACGGGGCGTGATAGACCCCCCCCCCCCCCGCCCATAGTAAAAAATTCTAGTTTTTAACCTTTCTACACAATACCGTTATCAATTCTTGGCGCCAAAGTTGTCGTACTCTCCTCCTTAAGCAAGTCAGTAAATAATTAAACTTTTCGATTGTGGATCACTGTCTACGAGTTTAGTACACAAGTTGATGAAATTCTTAAATTCTGAACATTTACCACTGAATTTAGGCAAGCTTAATTTTTGCAAATGGTTGACCGATCGTGGAACTGAGAATGTAGTTCCTAAAGTATTGTTTCTTACTGCACCTACACCCGCTAGTATTCCCGTTTTTGTAGAAATGTAAAGTTCTACAAGCTCCCCTCTTGCCGTATCCGTAGGGGTTAAACTTAAAATTTGCGTTTGATATACTAAAAGTTGCTTAAAGTAGGATTCCACTATACCTAGGCGACATTCTAATTCTGTTGGTGACAGTACATCTCTGATACTATTTTTTACTCTTGTTATGCTTCCCTTGGTTGAAGAACGCATTTGCTTTAACTCCTCTATCGATGGTTCCGACATTATGAAAAAGGATCAAAAAATACAATTGGTAATGAAGTTTGCCAAAGTGCAGAAACCTAACGAACGTGAAATGAGTTTTTTGCTCCAAGGTCTGCGAGAAATGAAAAATGATGCGAAACTAAATACTCGTAGATATGGACGAACTTTCAATTGCGACAATGAGATCGAAAATACAATCAACTAAAAGTATAGCGGAGCCATTATATGACCATTTATAAATTTACAATAAACTCGAAATTGTAGTAGCACTGTGCCTGTAATGTTGTTTCAGCATTTTTTTTTTATAAAATCAATTTAATATAAATGACAAAATTTGTTTTGGAACACTTTATCAACAACACACAACAACGATATTTATTGAATTGTAAATTGTTTTAATTAAATCGATAATCTTCATTGTACTAAATTTCGTTAATGTTTAAACTTGGCGCCTACGAATATCGAGCCGCTATATTTATTGTATTTAATTATATTTAGCTTTCGTTAAAATGTATACCAATTGAATTGTATAAAAAGCAACAAACGCTAAGTTTGGGCCTCTTTTCTCTTGTTCACGCTTGGTCATTGATTCGTCGTCTCCTGTCGCTGCGTCATCTGTCGTAAAAATATAGTACACCCGGAAAGACCCACCTACATAGGGATGTCTGCAATGTCAATATTAGTTTGATTTGTAGTTATAGTGTGCTGGTTGTGATAATTTATGTTTTATTTATTTATTTGTTTATGTTTATTTCCTAGTTCGTCTTTTTTCCATTGTTATCTTAGGTGTAAATACTGCTATTATGCCTACCATCAGTAAAGGTAGACAAGAGTTAAAGGTGGCATTAATTCTGTTCTTTATCTTCTATAAATAAAGAACAGAATTAATGCCACCTGTTTTCTGTTTGTGGTGCTTTTGACATTTAATTATTTTAACATGTAACGGCCGCTCGCAAAAGTAGCAGACAAAATTCAAACATCGGCTCAAATACTGAAACCTACTAACAGCAACGGCGATGTTAAAAAGAGTAGTGTGTTAACTTCCATTCAGGGAGCATGGCCTTCAAACAGTGATGGAAAAGGGAATTTTTTTCTGATTTCGAGAGAGCGGATCATCCATGTTTATTTTTTTTATGTATACCATATGTACATTGTACAGTGTACTTGAGTAACATGCAATTGGATGAGGATACCGTTGGCTTGACGAGTAAGAAGCTTGAGTTTCTTGGCGATTGCAAAAGGCGAGCAAAGGTGGCGTGATAGCTGAACCAAGAGGTTATCGTGGTCAGGAAGCGAAAATATTCGAATAATATAATCCATAAAAAGGTAGTGAGGCAGAAAAAAATTATTTTTTGGATAATTCTGCTGATTTCTAATTAAAGCTAAAAAAAACAAATAATAATTGTGTAAAGGTGGTTAATAAGTGAAGCAGGAGCAAAGAAGAAAGAAGAAAAGAGGAATGAGAAAGGAATGACAAAAGTTCTGCCAGAAAGAAAAAAAAGGAAAGAAAAAGGAAAAAGTCAGGTGAGTTATTTTTTTATCTCTTAAATTATGAATCTATTTTATATGCAAAACTTTTTTTTTTTATGTGAAAATATAAGCCGTCCACCGACCCAGGTATAAATCGTGGTCGCCCATATATAGATTTACCACTACAAAAAAACAAACTACAACGAAAACAGGAATTAAGGGTTTAAAGATTAACAATAATTGTGCTACATGCAGAACTTAATTATTGAAAAAGATTCACGCTACCTATAAAGAAACAAAAACCGCAAGAAACAAAAAAAAATTAAACATAAAATCGTACCTTCGTACCTACTGTACTATAAAAAAATTGTGCTGTCTTCATAAAATTGTTACAATATTTAACAGAAAAAGAGATATATAAGTAAATAGATTAAAGAATAAAAAAAATAAAAAATGTATATACTCGTAAATAAATGGATAAAAGAATCAAAACAATTATGTACATATATATATATAAAGGCTTTTCCAATAGGGACTTGACAACTTTGAATTTAATTTGTGAACGCACTCTTTCACTAATCATCAAACTGTACTGTCATTTATTCAGTAAATTCAGCATTTTCATCATGGTAAAGTACACGAACGAGCAACGTCTGCAAATTATAAAAATTTTCTACCGAAATTCGGAGTCGATGACTGCTACTTTAAGAGCGTTAACTCAAATTTTCGGTCATAATTCTCGCCCTAGTAAAGTCTACATATTCGTTGTGTAATATTACCGTGTCAGTGAGACAAAGGGTTGGTGGAAGTGTCTAAAATATCGCTGCTGTTCAGGCGTCCGTAGCAAACGTACCAAATCAGTCAATTCCACGGTGTTCTCAAGAATTGTTCATCGCTCAGACCACTTTATGAGTATTTTGCGTAAGGATCTTGGTTTACACCCATACAAGATCAAGCCCAATCAAGAATTTCAGCCGATGGACCATTTGAAACGACGTACGTTCTCCGATTGGGTTCTGAAGAAGATGCGCCAAGATGATGAATTTCATCGCAAAATCATCTTCAGTGACGAAGCTCATTTTTGGTTCAATGGGTTCGTCAATAATCAAAATATGCGTTATTGGTCGGGTGAATATCCACATGTGCTTAAGGAATCACCACTTCTGTGGGGCTACGTTAAGTCATTGGTTTATGCCAACACGCCGACGACGTTGGAAGAGCTCAGAGCCAACATTGAACGCGAAATAGTGGCCGTTTCGTCCGAAATGTGTGGCCGAGTCGTTAAAAATTGGGTCCAACGAATCGACCGCTACAAACGTGCCCACGGTGGCCATATGAACGAAGTCGAGTCCCATTCATAAATGTTTTGATTGTACGTCAAGCCAATAATAAAGTTTTTGAAATATCTCAAATGGTTTGCGTTTTAGTTAAAAAAAAGTTGTCAAGTCCTTATTGGAAAACCCTATATAATATGTGCATATATACTTACATATATAAATAGTGAACTTTTAATTTAATATTTAAATTAAGCAGTGTAGAAAATAATTATTGCAAATAAAATAAACATCCATAAGTGCATTATTGTACAGATACGAGTATATATTAAAAGAATCATAAATGTAATTCGTGAATTAGTTTTTTTTTATATGTAAAAATTTGAGCTCGAATTGAATAATAATTTATAACTATAGAATACTTTTAGGAGTTAAAATCAAACTCGAATTTTATTGGATTTAAAACATATAGTAAAATGTTTGTGTGGGTACAAATGATAGAACTTATTCTTTTCAATACAAATCACTTTATTCAGTACAGTTACAATTCACTATTTAATTGTTTCTCTCAATACAATCCAATTTCTCAACAGCTTATACTTTTCTTATCTTTTACTTAAACCACTTAAACTTCAAATTAAACTGATGAACTGACTTTCATATCTTGGGGATGTTGGTATTTATACTCGAATGACATACTTCGAGAACAATCCTCGCCATCCAGCGTCCCATACAATTTCCAGTTTTCTAGAAAATTCGATTCCACTCTCCAGTCATCAATAGTCAAGACTTTGTTATTCAAGTATCGAAATGTTCTGCTCTTCGAGTATCGACATTTTCTGCTCTGTAAATCTAGATGTCGCTGCTCATATTTAAGTGGTTATCACAATGCTCCCTCCCTACAGTTGTTCGTCTCGAACAACTTCGGCATTCATCATCCCGTTGAAATGACACATTCTATCCAAATGGACCACTTTCAATTTTCCTCGATCCCCACGCTGGATCCGGTAGACAACCTCATTAATGCGGGTTATCACCTTGTATGGACCTTCCCAGTCCTGTTGCAATTTTGGTGACTTGCCTTTCTTACGCTGAGGATTATACAGCCAGACCAGATCACCTTCGTTGAAAACGGAAGATTTCGCCTTGATATCGTACCTAGTCCTCATGCGGCTGCTTGCTAGCTTCATCTTTTCTCTGGTGTCTTCATGCAATTTACGAATCCTGCTGCGCAAGTCATTCACGTACTCGTTCACCTCTTTGGGCTCCGTCGGTGGGGATCCGAATTTTGCTTGACTTGGCAACCGAATTGTTTGACCAAATAAGATCTCGGATGGTGTGTGCCCTGTTGAGCTATGGACCGCGTTTCGGTAGGCCATTAAGAAGAGGGGTATGTGTCGATCCCAATCCCGCTGGCAGTTGCTGACAACCTTAGATAGATGCTTATTCAAGGTCCGATTGAATCGCTCGACCATTCCATCAGATTGAGGGTGTAGTGGCGTTGTCCTTGTCTTTCTTATTCCCAAATAATGGCATATTTCCTGGAAGACTTTTGATTCAAAGTTTCGCCCTTGATCAGAGTGCAGCTCCATTGGGGCCCCAAATCTGCTCACCCAGTTGTTGACTATCTGTTCGGCTAGGGTCTTAGCCTCTTGATTTGGGATGGCAAACACTTCCGGCCACTTACTGAAGTAATCCATGACCACGAGGGTATATCGGTTACCATTAAAGGTTTCGGGAAACGTCCCAGCGATGTCGATGGCTATTCGTTCGAAATGTGCTCCGACATTGTATTGTTGCATTTGTCCATGTGGCTTTACTTTTGGACCCTTGGTAGCCGCACACCTTATGCACGTTTTGCACCAATTTTCAACATCTTGTTTAGCGCTTAGCCAATAGAAACGTTCCCTTACATTTTCCAATGTCTTGGTTATTGCCAAATGGCCTCCTGAGATTCCGTCATGTATTTCATGGAGTACTTGGCTGACTCTGGACCGTGGCACAATTAGCTGCATACGAGATGTTGTCCCATCTGCACTTTCCCATTTTCTCTTCAGCAATCCATCTTGCACAAAAAGCGAGTCCCACTGTGCCCAGTATGCCTTCAGAGTTTGGCTCCGATCTGATATCTGCTGCCAGCTTGGTCTTTCCTCTGTTCTTCCCAGGCCAATTATGGTTCGATGTCATTGTCTGCCTGTTGGGAGGAACGGATTTCGTCTATACTCCAACCCTCTATTGGCGCAGTCCTGATCGTTTGGATAGTTGCCTGTTCTTTCGCTTCTTTACCACTCACTACTTTTGCTGGGAGGCTTTCATTGCATTGTTTTACCTGTGAGACTGGGATAATTACCCTGGAGTCGACTGCTGCTGCAGACTTCTGCCCCGCGAAGTAAGCATTTCCTAACTGATGGCTTCTGGAAATTTGACCGGTTTCTTGGTAGCCGTTTCTGCCGGTTTTTGTTTCTATTTGCCTGTAACCCCAGTGCAGGCAGCCTTCTCGTCGTACCGGTTCTTTACAATGCTCTTGCAAATGTCCTACTTTATCGCAGTTCCAGCAGCGCATCCTTCGTCTCTCCCGCCAGATATTTCGTTGCATGGTAATTGGTCTTGAGCAGGAGCATTCACCAGATTCTATTTCCCTGACGAAATGCATTCCTTTAGAAGCCTGATTGGATGCTTCCATCGCCAGAGCGAAGGCAAGTGCTTCAGCAAGGGTTCTTTTCCCGGCCATCCTTACTGCTGATTGCAGCTTCAAATTTGCAATTCCCCTGATGAATGCATCCTTTGCCGTTTCGTCGATTATTTCTTGGCCTGGGGTGGGATATGACAAATGTGCCAGTCTACTCACGTCTGCTTGGAGCTGTTGCAGTGTTTCTCCTCGCTGCTGCATACGGCCTTGCAATTGAACCTTGTAAACTTTCAGCATGTGGCTATCCCCAAACCGTTTTTCGATAGCCTGCACTAAAGCCATATAGTCTCTATTCTTTTCGATATCGATTGTTTATAACAATTCTGCCGCAGGACCGCGTAAGGCCATTGCTAGGGCAAAGCACTTTTCCTCATTGTTCCAGTCGTTTGCACAGGCAGCCATTTCAAACTGCTTCTTATAAGTAGACCATGAGGTCTGGCCATCGAATGAGGGGGGCTTCAAATCTTTTCTCCTTCGACCGCTTAAAGAACATTCTCGCAGTTTCTGTTTTCGCACTGTGTCGAGCTCTTTTGCCAGTTGCTGAACTTTGCTGTCCATTTCTTCGAATTTTTCGCCAACATTCTTCTCTATTGTATCAAATTTGTCATCAACGTTCTTCTCTATTCTATCAAATTTGTCATCATGTTATGTTTAGGACTTACAGTACTAAAAGAACGAACCATACGCTTGACAATTGTAAATAATACTGATCTTTATTTAAGGAATACATAGATATTTATAGTATTTAGGTAGGCTTGTATATAAGTGAGTTAAGTACATAAATGAGCTTTTGCGCTAATACCATAACATCTTCCTTTCTTTATTGTGTTTAGTAAAAAACTATTTCAACTTAAATTAAACTTCAAATATTGTTATAACTATGTTAACGAGTATGTAGTAAATTCAAAGTTTTAACTTTATAACAAAAGTAAATTCAGTTTTAGACTACATATAAAAATGAAATAATATATAGATTTTTTTTTTTTTCTAGTTCATCTGATTTTTACCAACTTTTTCTTGAAGTCGTTTAGACCTTCTCGGGATCACTTGTTCTTCGTCAATCGTGGGCCCTATTGCATGATTCATTTCTGGCTGTACTGGAGCAGGAGCGTCTTCACCAGGCTCGTTCGAGTTTGTTTCGTCATTGTTTTTCTTATCGGTAGACAGGCGTATGTGTTGGCGGTTACGGGTATAGTCCACATCATCCACTCGGACGACTGCTTGACGGTCGGATAGCAGACTCGTAATTGTACCCTTCTTCCACTCCTTATTGTTAGTCCTCTTGCGTAGCTGCACCCAAACATCTTGTCCGAACTCTAATTTTGGCAAATTTCGATACCTCTTATCATGAAAATACTTTGCCGGCTGCCTCCTCTTCTCAATTCCTCTTCTTCCGCTTAACGTTTGCTTGCACCACCGGAAACAACCTCTTACGGCTCACAGGAAGGCCACACCTTGTACGACGGGACATCAGACGCTGCACTGGACTGCAACCGATTTCATTCACGGTATACCTCCATTCAAGTAAGGCCTTCCAAAAACATCGATTAGTGCGTTGCGCTTTCCTGAAAAGAGATTTCATTATTTTTACACACGCCTCAGCTTTACATTTTCCTTGCTGATGGTTTGGTGAACTCCTCGAGTGTTTAAATTCCCACTGTTTTGAAAACTCGTACAACTCTTTGTTGATGAAGGGCGTTCCTCCATCGGTAGTAACCACCTCCGGAATTCCATGTCGGCTGAAGTTTTTCTTGCATATTTTAATAATTTCTTCTGCCGTTGCTGGATCAAGCTCATCAACTTCAAAAAAATCCGAATAATAATCTGCTGTTATCAAGACTTGCCTCTTTTTGTTGCCATCTAATACCTCGCAAATATCTAGACCAATTCTCTGAAACGGATAGTTTGGGAGAGCAGTACTTTGCAAAGGTAATCTTGCCTGACCGGCTGAAGCTTGCATACAGATTTCACAGTTGTTGCATATGTCGCGGATATTGGTTGTTATTCCAGGCCAAAAAACAGTATCCCTGGCCCGCCTCTGACACGACACTATACCTTGATGACTGTAGTGTAATCGTTGCAAAATCTTTTTGCGCATTGACAGCGGGATTACAATTCGGTCACCCTTGAAAAGATACCCGTCTTGTGATGTTAACTGATCCCTGCAGTTCCAATAGGGCTTTACCGTGTCAGGAAGAACATTCTTCCGATCGGGCCAACCCAAAATGACAAACTCCATAAACTGCTGCAGGGTTTTATCGGTCTCTGTTTCCCTCTTTATTTCCAATAAGCGCCAATCTTCTATTGCTATGTCATCGATTGCATTTCACTCAAATTACAAAGAACTTTTTCCATTGACTTGGATTCCTCTAGTAGATAAATTTCTTTCCTTTCTAGTTCGGATTCATTGCTGGAGCTTTTTATTGAAGCTCGAGAGAGCGTATCAGCAAAAATCATCTCGCTACCTTTCATATACTTAACATGTATATCGTACCTTTGAAGGCAGAGTCTCATTCGCTGCAGACGTCGAGGACTCTCTAAAATAGATCTCTTAAAAATGGTCTGGAGTGGCTGGTGATCGGATTGTATGACGATGTTTGGCTTTCCACATATGTATTGATCGAATTTCTTGCATGCAAATAGGATCGCTAGTGTCTCCTATTTAATTTGCGCGTATTGTTGTTCTGTTTTAGTTAATACTCTCGACGCAAAAGCGACTGGGCGTTCGTTTTGAAGCAATACAGTTCCAAGGCCTTTGGAGCTTGCGTCACACTGAATGACTATGGGCTTAGTAGCATCAAAATATTTTAAAACCGGTGCTGTTAAAATCAGCCTTTTGAGTTCTTTAAAAACGTTATCCTGCTCTTGTCCCCAATGCCACTTCGCGTCTTTGCGAATAATATTTCTGAGCGGTTCCGCAATTTTTGAGAGGCTTGGTAGAAATCTTGAGAGGTAGGTACACAGTCCTACAAATCGGTGTGTACCCTTTTCGTCTAGTGGTGTTGGCATTTCCTTGATTGCTTCCACTTTTGTTCTATCGATAGACAGGCCCTTATTTGTGAGCAAATGCCCAAAAAATGGAACTTCTCGCATACCCATTTTGCACTTGTTCTTATTTAATTTTAAATTTTTGTCCCTGACTCTCTTAAGCAATCTGCTTAAATTTTCGTTGTGGTTTTTCATCGCCTGCTCCTCCGTATCCCCCTTTCCATATAATAAAATATCATCAGCAATTACCTCTACTCCGTCGAGTCCTTCTAGCAACTCGTGCTGTCTCATCTGCCATATTTCTGGAGCCGGTGATATTCCAAAGGGCATTCTATTCCAGCAGAATCTCCCGAATGGTGTCCAAAACATCGTAAGTAATCTGTTCTCATTATCCAATTCTATTTGCCAGAAACCATTTTTCGCATCCAAAGTAGAAAATACTTTCGCATCTTGAAGTTTTGGCAGGATTTCGTCCATCGTAGGAATCTGATAATTACTTCTGCGAAGCGCTTTGTTGAGTTCCGTTGGGTCGAGACAGATCCGTAGCTTATTGTTTCTCTGCACGAGTACCAAGTTGCTTATCCATGGTGTGTGTTGCTGTACTCTGTTAATAATGTTCCTTCGCTCTAAGTCTTCAAGGGTTTCTTTGAGCTGCTGCCGGAAGCAAATTGGGATACGACGTGGATGAGCCTGAACTGGAAGTACTGACTTATCGACCAACTCTCGTTGTTCCTTATTTTCAGAACCATTTTTTGTTTTATCAGCTGTATCGATGTTGTTTATTTGTCTGGTATTAGCTACTAGATGACTATTCACTTTTATTAGCAGAAGCGACGCTATATTGGAAATTATGGGTATACACTTTTGATTTACTATTTGGAAGTTGAAAGTTTTACTGATTCCGTTTATTTCGCATGCTATTTTTGCAACTCCAACTCCTGGTGTTTTCGTCTATGTAGTTAACTGTTTTTCTCTTGAAGTCTGCTGATTTACATACTGCGGCGAAATGGTTGAGCTTATTAGAATTTGAGCATCTCTTTCCATATGCCGCACATTTCCCCCTCATATGATTTCGCCCACAATATTTGCAATTGCCCGTTGCCTCACCATAAGAATGTGAGTGCTTGCTTTCTCGTGTGTGAGTGTTTGCTCTATTTTTCTCTAATGTATTTCTTTTCCCGCGTTTTTTTTCAACATAGTTTACCTCATGTTCGTCCACCGTTGTTTTTTCATTTATCTGTTTCACTTGCTCTTTTGTTTGCTCTGTCAATTTACAAATTTCTAAAGCTTTTTTTAATGTTAGATTTTGATCAAGTAAAAGGCTTCTTCGCATGTCATTACAAGCGGTTCCTGGAATAAGCCTGTCACAAATGAAGTCATCTAATTGGTTCGGTGGATATTCACAGCTTTTAATCAAATTGCGTAGTCGACAAGCAAATTCATTCAACGTTTCGTTTTCACCTTGCTTCGCTGTATTAAAAATAAATCTTTCATAGCGCTTGTTGACTGATGGCTTAAAATAATTTTGAAGAGAGTCGAGAATGCCTTTAGTAGTTTTTGCTTCTTGTGCCGAAATATCAAGTTTTGTTAGAATTCTAAAACACTCATCGCCTAAACATGCTTTTAGAATAGCCGCTTGCCTTTCTTCCGATTGATTTGATAAATCAGCTGCTACCTGAAAGTTTTCCCATTGTTGTCCGAAAAGGCTCCAATTCGACACGACATCGTCTTTTATAACCATACTATTCGGCGGTGGTATATTCATGAAGAGATATTTTAGTAAATTAGAGGCTTTGATTAATTCAATATTACCGTCTGCGATGATATCAACACTGTCGTCCGAATTTCCCGAAATCTTAATTTTTGCTTTAAATTCAGTATTCATCACCTGACACCATGTTATGTTTAGGACTTACAGTACTAAAAGAACGAACCATACGCTTGACAATTGTAAATAATACTGATCTTTATTTAAGGAATACATAGATATTTATAGTATTTAGGTAGGCTTGTATATAAGTGAGTTAAGTACATAAATGAGCTTTTGCGCTAATACCATAACAACGTTCTTCTCTATTCTTTCAAATTTGTCATCGATTTCTTCGAATTTTTGCTGGAGAATGGTCTTTTGTTCTTCCAGATTATTCTTTTGTTCATCCATTTTCTGCTGAAGACCGTGCAGATTGTTGGTTTGTTCGTTGAATTTTTGTTCAATGCTGCTCTTCTGCTCGTCCATTTTTTGTTCCAGACTGTTCTGGAGAATGTTCTTCTGTTCTTCCATATTTTTCTTTTGTTCGTCCATTTTTAACAAGAGGAGTTGCATCATCGCAGCCATGTCATTGCCGGTACTTGTCTGTTCATCCTCGCCAACATCAAAGGAATATGCATCAGGATCATGTCCCTCGTTGTTCAAAGCCTCCTGAAGTCGGAGCACCAGGTCACTTTTTCCTCCACTGGCGCTGAGGCTTCTCTCGTTCAACTCGGATTTAAGTTGGACGAGGGTCAACTGTAATAGTTTTCGACCCATTCTAGCTTTTTCAAATAGTCAGAAAATACTTTCTTTTTTTTTTTACACACAATAAGTCCTATCCCACTTCTGACACCAATGTAAAATGTTTGTGTGGGTACAAATGATAGAACTTATTCTTTTCAATAGAAATCGCTTTATTCAGTACAGTTACAATTCACTATTTAATTGTTTCTCTCAGAACAATCCAATTTCTCAACCGCTTACACTTTTCTTATATTTTACTTAAACCACTTAATCACTTCTCCTAATTAACACTTCAAATTTCACTTTAGAACTGCCTTGCATACCTTGGGGATGCTGGTATTTATACTCGAATGACATACTTTGAGAACAATCCTCGCCATCCAGCGTCCCATACAATTTCCAATTTGCTAGAAAATTCGATTCCACTCTCCAGTCATCAATACTCGAGACTTTGTTATTCAAGTATCGAAATCTTCTGCTCTTCGAGTATCGACATCTTCTGCTCTGTAAACCTAGATGTCGTTGCTCACATTTAAGTGGTTATCACAATATGTACATATAGCACAATTGCAATTGCAAACAAATTTATGTTTCGTTAAAAAAAAAGAAATTATTATTAAATGAAGGAAGATAATATTCGGTGAATAAAATTAATACCACATTAAAACGTATTATGTATATGGTGTCATTTGTTTTTGATTGATTTTGATCACTTTTAAATTTTCAGGGGTAAGTAAGGTTGGCTGAGTCAGAACCTGAAGACTTGACGCGGTGACAGCGTTCAACATACGGTTATGGGAAGTCCAGTAAATCGCCATGGGACTTCACGGCAGGAAGGGATTGGCGTCGCTGAATCGACATCAGCCAGCGATCCTCAATATGGTGTCAACATCAGAGGAAAACAATATGTAACATGGCATGATATGTGTTTTTTTTGCAGTAGTACAGCTAAGAGTGGGGAGAAGAACTACCCCACCCGGCGAGCTGAGCCGCCTGATATCCTATCCCCATTCTCCTGCACTAATTTCCTACATGTCCTCTCCTATATCACCATCATTATTATTATTACAAAAAAATGGAGCCCGACATTGAGTTATGCAAGTTCGTTCGTTCTTTATATCGTCTGTCCAGAATTGTTCTTGTTTTCAACATTGAAATTCTCGTAAGTCTTCAAGTGGATAGTCCCAGGCATGCCATCTTGAATTGCAACGATTGCATTAGATGCTCACAACGACAACAATTCACCCCTAATTGTGTTTTGCCCAAACCACAATTTTTCCCCTTTTCAAGGTCGAAATCCCTGTATGGCTTAGGTGGAAGTTCATAAACGTGCCATCCTCAATTGCGACAAAAATTTGAGACCTTAAAAATAAGATCAATTGGAACCTTTCCTTGTGTTGTCTAACATTTATCTATGTGTTGTGGATCCTGACGTTCCAAGTCTGAAATTGTAGACACGAGAGGAAAACCAACTTAGTGAGTCTTTGTATTGCATGTTCACTCTTTAGAAAAACAATAATATCGTTTTGCTCACTCACCATATTGAAGGATAATACTGTTGTAGTAATAATGGGTAATGTTTTAAGGATCCAGTCACCGGGTCTAGTCATCTGGTTGCTATTGCAACAATACAACCATAGACAGCCGCCAGAAATACCCCCTTCATTTCATGCATACATACACTTAACTGCGGACAATACAACCACATATTTATCGCATTTCAATCAATTTCATTAAATAATTTTATATTATTATTTGTTTACATATAAACATACATATAAAGAATACGTATGTTAATACTAATCAATGTCAAGCCGGAAACGGGTGATAGGTCAAGTGGTGTCGGTTATCACAAAATTATAAAAAGAAATCTAAGTCATGTACTTTTAAAATTATTGGCACTCAAAAAATAATTGAGAAATCTGACATCCTGTGACGATCTTTTAAGTGATGTAACCGCAAATTTTTACTTTTCTTCGATTTTTTTTGTCACGTAACCTTGCGTAACTCTTCTGTAAATTACGGTCCAAAATTGAAACATGACTTATATCGGTTTTAACTAAAATATTGCTTTTTTGTCCATCCATATATCTGAAAATCAATAATCGTCCAAGTTGAACTGACTGTACTGACAAAAAAATGTACTATGCCATTTTGGCAAGTAACTTTAAGAGATAGCGTACTTAGTCTGGATTCTAAAATGGTATGATGCTTACTAGACTAACGCTTAATTGAGGACAGAAAAAAAATATTTTGTTAAAGATTCATGGTTAATTTTTTTTAATAAGTTAAAATGAGTACCAAATGTGAGCGAGATAGACAGTGACGCCGTGATTGAGACGGATAAACACGTTTTTCGACTAGTGTGAGTGAAACAGATAGAGATCCCATTTGCTGGAACTGCAGAATTGAAGGCCATTCATTCTTGGATTGTTCTGCAAGTGTGAGGAATATCTTCTGCTATAGATGCGGTCAAGAGGGAGTGATAACACTTAAGTGCTCCCGCTGCAGTTCGGAAAACCGGCCGGGGAACGCGAAGTCGTCGGGGGAGTCGCGTTCGACTCAGACCACCCAATAAGGATAAAGGAGATAGGAATGTAAACAGTAGAAAATACGTGGTTTGCTCAGGATGCAGAAAAAATTAAAATCTTAACTAGGACTAAGTGTGACATAGAATTAGGTTCAGAGAAAGCCAGGAACATTTAGAAATAAAGCCGATGCATGTTAGAATTAAGGAATATTATGAGGTCAGGAACATAATATTAAAAAAAAAAAGTATAAAATGACAGAAGCAACCGCTTCTGTTACTGCACCTGTTGTTTTTCCTGCATATGTACGAGTATATCAATGAGTTTTCTAACCAAATCATTATTAGAAAAAACTCCTCTAAAAAAGAAATATCTTCCAAATTGCAAATATTGTTCCAAAGGAAAAAAAGGCACATCATAGAACACGGTTGCCTTAATCCTGCTAGGAATGTGTTAAGACACATCTCTTGGTAAAGGGATCTTTTAGACTCTATGACGACCATGCTTTTTTCATGCACCCTAACATGGTTCATAATAGTTGAAAAGATGTCAATTATTTTTGCATAGAATTCTTCTACTTTTCCCTGATTTTGACGTAGTTGGTGAAGATCTCGAATTTAGCCGGTTTCAATTCTTTTATCGGCGTAATAAATTACTAAATTGTTTTTTATTTCACTCCAATCTATGGGAGCACCATACATATTTAGTACTTCATTCGCCTGACCAACAATTTTATTTCTAATGGCACGTAATATAATTCTGCAGTAGCTAGTACCATCTACCTGAGGCATACGGCTCAGAATTTCTTCGACATTATTTATGAAATCAAACAACAAATGCGGATTGCCATCAAAGGTTGAAATATCTCTAAGGGCATCTGGAATGCGTAGCGAATTAAATGCGTTCAAAGCAACGTTAGAGGTCATTGCCAAATTATTACTTGACAATGCCTCGCCACTGTTATTTGATTCCATATCTTTCATTATAAGAACCTTACTACTTTCACTATCACTGGTTTCAAATGCAAAACTATTAGTATTTTTTAAACTTACTCTACGCGATGAACAGGGGATAAATAATTTATTTTTATGTATTGTTCTTAATAGTTTTCGAATTGGAGGCATAGAACCCAATAGCAAAACTTATAATAGGACTTACCTTTACAAATCCAAATTATTTTTATTATGTCTTATGTACTCGTATATATTTCATATATTTACTGATATTTTTTTTTATTATTACTTTTTTTTCAAATTTGAACACTTAATACATTTGGTAATTGATTGAGTTTTGTTAGCAATATTCTTTCTTAAAGCACCTTACACTTTGTACTAATGGTTTTGCATGTCTCTCTTTTTTTTTGTTTTATATCTGTCCCACGGTGATGCTCTTAGCACCAAAAGTTTAAAAACTAACTCTGTATTGATCAGAGTGTGCCTCAGGATCCAAGGATTTAACAGCTACTATTTTTGCACTTCTAAACCAGATTGCAGATCCTACCGACTGCGCCAATTACGATATGAAAAATTATGTTCACAAAAAAAAGTCTAAATTCCAATTTTAAAGAAATGCTTTATTTCATCTTTTGACTTTCAAGTCTAAACTGCTAATGATCCTCCTAAGCTGAATAAAAGCAACCACTTCTGTTACTGCACCTGTTGTTTTTCCTGCATGTGTATAGTATTTTTGTTTGTTGTTTACAACCTGCTGCATTATTTTTCCATTAAAGTTGGCTTGGGTTGGCATGTTGTTATCAATTTTGGCTTACGATGCGATCGTAACTCGGGTTGAAAGGTACTCGTATAAGGAGGAAAAAGGAAAGGAAAATTGTGTTGTTGTTTTTTTTGTAGTGGTTTGAAACTCAGGTGTGTTTGGTTTTGATATTCGCTCTCCAGGGGGTGGGAGTCCGAATAGGATGGAGAGTTTTTTCTTCACTCAGAGGGATTCGAAGGTTATAATTCACATATTTTTTTTGTGCTTGAAACTCTACAACAGCCAAATCTACGTGTCAGTGTTATGCCTTCACACGCAGAATTTTTCTGTCTAAGTTCCAATTACACAAATGAGAAACTTGAAAAACTTGTCAATGGGTAGGATTCGAACCTTGACCCTCAGAGTGAGAAGCGATTGCAAGTACCACTACACCACGGCCACCAGACGAAACATCTGTTCGACGATTGTTGGTTCATTGGCGGATCCTAGGCCTTACGCTAAAGTCCAAATAGGGAGTAAGGAAGTCTTAGGACTACTCGACAGCGGAGCCAGCGTAAGCATTTTAAGGAATGACTGTCTTACGTTTGTGCAATCCGTAGCATTACCGGTCCAGCAGTTTACATCAATGGTTAAGACAGCCGATGGTAAGAACCAAGCAATCGTGGGAAAAGTGTTAGCTCAGGTCAGTTATCGAGGTCAGCAACGGAGCATTACATTTTACTTGATCCCAAACTTAGATCAGCAGCTTTACCTTGGGGTTGACTTTTGGAAAGTGTTCCAGATAGCACCGAGTCTAGTGAGTTCCTTAAATCTGAAGGATGCTACAGAGGCTTTAAACAGTCATGTTTTGACTTTTTCACAGCAATCTGAGCTAGATACGGTCAAGCGCAAGTTTCTCTGCTATACTCAGCATGGGATCGGAAGAACGATGCTGGAAGCGCACGTCAGGAGATACAGGAGAGGCGGCCCCAGAGAAGCAGCGTCACTACCCTGTGTCTCCAGCGATACAAGCCCTTTTGTATGAAGAAGTAGACCGAATGTTAAGTCTAGGAGTTATTGAGGAGAGTGAGAGTCCTTGGTGTTCACCAGTGGTCCTTATACGGAAGCCAGGTAAGAATCGCTTTTGCTTGGATTCCCGTAAAGTGAACGCTTTGACCAAAAAGGACGCTTATCTTCTTCCACTTATCGACGGACTTCTCAGTCGGCTACAAGATACTTATTACATCAGCAGTGCAGATCTTAAGGATGCATTTTGGCAAATACCACTGGAGAAACAGAGTAGGGAAAAGACTGCATTCACGGTGCCGGGAAGTCCCTTGTATCAGTATACGGTCATGCCTTTTGGGTTGTTTAATGCAGCTCAAAGGATGTGCCGGTTAATGGATAAGGTCAGTTCCTCGCGTTTAAAGGACCGGGTCTTCGTGTATTCTTCTAGCCTGACCGCTCCTATCACGGATACTCTGAAAAAGACGAAAGGAAAGTTTAAGATGACGGATGAGGCAATTGTGGCATTTAAAAGGCTTAAGGAGGCATTAACAACTTTTTTTTTTATAATTTACGCGCGCCTAAGGGATTAGATACCCTTTTACTGTTGCCTGGGCGCGGGTGGAAAGGTAGAAGGGGGAGAGAGGAAAATTGTTTGGTATTGGTTTGAAACTCAGGTGTGTTTAGTTTCGATATTCGCTCTCCAGGGGTGGGAGTCCGAATAGGACGGAGAGGTTTTTCTTCACTCAGAGTGATTCGAGGTATAATTCACAGTATTTTTTTTCTGTGCTTGAAACTCTACAACAGCCAAATCTACGTGTCAGTATTATGCCTTCACACACAGAATTTTTCTATCTGAGTTCCAATTACACAAATGAAAAACTGACTTGCCATTGGCAGGATTCGAACCTGGACCCTCCGAGTGAGAAGCGATTGCTTTGTCGAGGGAATGGACTTCAGCATTATCACCGACCACTCCAGCCTTCGTTGGCTGATGGGCCTAAAAAACCTGAGTGGCAGACTAGCTAGGTGGAGTCTAAAACTCCAAGCCTTTACTTTCGACATACAGCACAGAAAAGGCACCTTAAATGTAGTTCCAGATACTCTTTCTCGAGTCAATGCTGACAGTTTGGAGCTGGGAAATGTTGCACCGTTGATTGACCTTAATTCTGATGAATTCAAAAGCGAAGAGTATTTACACTTAGTGAACACCATACAGGCTCACCATGAAGAGGTACCGGATCTAAAAGTAGAAGACAATTTCATCTACAAGCGCGCCTTGCCCTAACAAAGAGATCACTCCATGGTTGAGCACAATTGGCTCTTATGGATTCCGGCTGGGTTAACTGAGGCAATGATATCTCGAGCGCACGACCCATCTTTTGTCGAAACACGGAATTAGGCACTTCAAAACGGCACACTATGCGCCGCAGTCCAACGTGTCGGAAAGGGTGAATAGAACGTTGTTAGGAGCTATACTCGTGCGTTCATACCTGAAGGAGGATCAACGTGACTGGGACCTTCACCTCAGTGAAATTGCATGCGAGTAGAGAAGTTCGGTTCATAGTGCTACTGGTGTGTCACCATACTTTGTATTTTTTTTTTTTTTTTTTTGCTCTTTTTGGAACAAATATGATGACACATGGTAGTTGCCCGAGAGGTGCAATGCATAATGGACAACATTAAGGAGAACATTTGAAAGCAGAATGAGAGGAGAGCGAAGACATACAACATTCGTGCTAGAAAGACACGTTACCTGCCTGGACAAGAAATGTTTCGACGGAATTTCGTCTTATGTGACACGTCGAAATACTTGACATCAAAACTCTGTCCGAAATATATCAAATGTCGCGTAGTAAAGGCAATTAGTTAGAAAATTTGACAGGAAAGAAAATAGGAATCTTCCATGCCAAAGACTTAAAACAATAAATTCGCCCCCTAAGTATCTGTATGTATGTTTTGTAAGTATCATGTATTTGTTATGTTAATTAAATTATCTTCTCTGTAGTGTATTTGTTGTTCATTTATTTAAATTCTGTAATATTAGCGAAGGATAAATTGTATTTAGATGATGTATCACTACTAATTTTTTTTATTATTAATTTATTTCCAATAAGTCTTATTATATACATCTATTCAATTTTGACTCATATTTATTATTTTTGTTTCTTTATTGTCATTTTTTATTTATATTTAACTTTTTAGATATTTTAGTTATTTATTTCTGATTTTATTTATTATATATTTTTTTGTAACTTGTTTTAGTGTATATGTATATATGTATTCCATCATGTGGCGTGTATTTTATAAGTATTAAAATATATTCGTCTTTCGCCAGTTAAGGAACTTGTGGGTTCTTCCCCACGTGCTGTTCTAAATGTTGGGAACGGCCCGGCTAGCTCAGCCGGTAGAGCATGAGACTCTTGATCTCTGAGGTTTTTTTTCTTTTTGCTTTATTTGTTTATTTTGCTTTTTCCTATAATCTCTTAATATTATACTATCATACTTTTCCGAAAAATACCCCAATTGGTCTTTTTCCGGTAATAGAGTGTATTCAGAAATTGTACTCGTAAACAGATTGATCTAAGGAATTATGGGTGCGCTCTACTTGTCCACTCACACTACTGGAATATGGTGGTGTTTTGAATATTCCTAACAGGTCTTGAATCACGATGATGAGTTAAAAGATTTTTCGTTGTCACATTTTTACAACAGCTTTTGGGACACCAAGGGAGAATAGTATTTGTCTTAGGTGTTCCTTGACATCTTTGATAGCTTTAGACTTTCCTGGGCGTATTTAGAAAATTTGTCTAATGCTGTAAGAACAATATACTTCTCAGTGGAATGTATTTGCAGGTGAATGATGTGTCCAAAATATTGAGAGATAGGTGTTGCGTTAAGCACCGGCTTATTTGGATGTCGGTCGCACTTGTGCGCTTTATACACACGATATTGTTAGACAAGGCTATTAATCTTTAAACTCATTTGAGGAAAATCTGAAATCTGTAAAATTCGTGCTTTGTTTTCTTTTGGGTTACGATATGCTCTTTCATGGGTGTCTAGAATAACTTCTTCCTGTGTTTACCCGTTGGTAAAGTTATCTATTTTAGTCTATGTATGGCGACCTTTGTAGTTCGAAAAGTATAGTTTGTATAATTCTTGAATTCTTGCTAGAGTTTGTTCATTTGTCTGAAGTCCGTTTATAACCGAAGGGTTAGAAAATGTTTGAAATTTTAAATTATGGTTTCTTTGCTATAGAAGGGTTGACTGAAAATATTTATGCGAGTGTTAGGAAATGGTTGTTTGATTCAATGGGGATTTCTTCTCCAACTAGAATAATAATTTGATTTTTGAAACATTGATGGGTGCTTCTACGGATTGGAGTAGACAATAAGATGAGCTGTCATCACTGAGAAGCTGAAATAGAGTTAACTTGTAGAATTCTTGTGAGCGCGTCGGAAACTACGTTTGTTTTGTCGGGCTTATACTTGAGTTCGTAGTTGTACTCTTCAAGAATTGATTTCCACCACTTCATCTTTCTATTGTGGTTTTTGTGACTTTAAGGCGAAAATAAACGGCTGGTGATGGGCAAATATGATAACTTTTGCAGAACCGCAATGAAGTGAGTGACCAAATTATCGCAAGGATTTCTTTTTCGTTTGCAGCGTATCCTTCTTCGGTCTTACTCAATGTTCTTCAGATAAAAGTTATCTGTTTTCCATCCTGGCAGCTTTTTGAACGCGAGGCTATTTTTAACTAAAAAATGAGTCACATTTCTATTTATAAGAAATCTAAAAATTAAGATATCAAAAAAAAATCCTACGTAGGAGACTAGATAATGGTATAAAGAATATCTGTGCGAAATGGCATGCCAATCGGTTGAGTGGTTCAAGAGATATTTCTGGTACCGACTCGGAAAACACTGTTTCGAGTAAAACGAAAACGAAATGTAAAATCTGCAGTGTGTCTTGCCTGCGTGGCTTCGAAAGCAAAACTGAAAATGTGCTCGAGTAGTGCCTTCTGGAATATTCTGAATTCTAATATTCTTATAGAAGGTTTAAATCTATTGCTAAGCAGGTATAAATATTTGCGAGGGCACTGACCCATCATTAGAGAAGGTAGGGAGGCAGAGCAGGCACGCAGCTGCTCATGTCCCTAATGAGCGCTCCGCCCGGTCCGACGTCTAATGGTCATAACTTTCTTAATTATTGGAATTTTTGAAAAATTCTTGCGGCATTTGAATTGCAAAAGAATATAGAATTTTTCCATGCAAGAGAAAAAATCTATTTTTTTGAGCGGAGAAACGTATGTAACCCCTTAAATCTTTTAACAATGGTTTGAACTTTTGCTAGATTCGTTTTTATACTATACCTTCCGACGAAATAATAAATCCAAGAAACTCAGCTTCATTACTTAAGAATTCGAACTTATCTATCTGTACCTTCATATTCACTTTTTCGAAAGTATTGATATTTCCGAGATGCATCTGCTCGTCTTCACTAAATCGTCGAGGTATGCATAACATATTTTTCCAACATTCTCCCTAAATATATCATCCAGTGTTCTTTGCACGTTTTTCAGTCCAAACGGAAGTCGCGTGAACTCGTATGATTATTCCATCATCGAGCATTTCTTTTATCTGTCTATAAACTTCATCTTTTAACGACATTGGGTAAAGGTAATATTTGGAATAAACCGGATCATCGGTTGCAGTTCGTATCTCACCCCTGACAGTTGTCGCAGATGTCAGTTTTGTGTCTGCATGAGATAAAAGAGCGGATTATGGTTTTATTTGGACTTGTATATTGACTTATAGCAGATAGCTCCTAAAAGCTATCGTTGCCAAGGATTTAATGAAAAGTGTTAGTCAAGGTAAAAAAAAGATTAATTTGTGTCGTGAAGACCAAACAAATTCACTAATGTGTGGTGTGAAACTTTTATGTTTCTGCTGATTGTATTTGCATAAAATGGTTTTTGGTTGATTATGTGATTTTTTGTTAGTGAGGGTTGTATATAATTCTATAAGAATTATATAATAGTATAATATTATATAATAGTATAATAAAATGAGAATTTCGAAAATTTTGTCGCATTTTGTATTGACTTCAAAAAAAGGAAGCGACGAATCATCTAACTTAAACAATTAATATCACTTAATCGAGGTATGAGGATGAAAGTGTATGCCCTTACTTCAGGAGTTTTTTCGTATTGCTATAGCTAAGATTGGTCTCCAAAGCTTACTGAAACCAAATAGGAGTAGTTTAGAAAGCAAAAACGAAGATGCAGCTCGTCTTGTTTTTTTTTAATCTTACTTCTCCTTTTTTTATATTATACCATATAATTCCGATAAGGGTGGAAAGGGTTAAGCCGTGTAATCTTGCGGATCAGCGAAAACATCAGAACGAGAACTAAGCATACGGGAAACGCTTCCTGCAGAATATCTGCTATCATTTGAGTTATGTGCGTAGATGCAGCATCCCGTTAGAATGACGTTCATATTCTCCAAATTCAATTCGTCAGTAAGAAATGATATTGGTTCTGTAGCGCTTACCAGCCACAACGATAGTATCGCCAATGACGTCCTCAAACAAGGATCGCATTCGTAAATAGCATACCCAATTCTGATTTCGTTAAGGTGTAATGACTCTTCGTACATACACACAGTAATTAAAAGGCAATAGCGGCAACGGTAAATATGTTGTACAGGTCAGAGCGGATGTTGTTTGAACTGATTGTGCAGAAGGCACGTCAACTCGCACATGTGTAGAGAATGTTATCTAAATCCTGTTTAGAAAGCAATCGAAAGTTATTGAAGATCAAAAGAGCTTTTTTCACTTAAAATTTCTATTTTGTTATAATTTTTTTGGGAAAAATATGTAATTAGCCCCCACTTTTTTGAATGTTTATCTAGTATGTATTTACAAATGAAAAAAACTGTCAGGTCATTTCATCTCAAGTAGTAGTTTTCAAGATACGGCCCAACATAGTGAAACAGATGGAACATTAACGCAAGAACTGTTAAAAATTTTAGGAAAAAAATACAAATATTGATTGCACATTTTTGTTTTTTCATCAAAACTTGTATCATATCAAACAATGTTCTTTCGCCCTATCCACGAATTTTCACACACGCAATCTAATGACTCTTCAACTGCATGAAAGGTACACATGTTGGTACACAATGGCTGTTCTTTGTTGCAATAGTATATCAATAAGCCTGGAGGAAGCCGTTAGGATTAGCTTATCCAATCAGCTAATTACCCAATATCCCTGGCCACAAATCGACGTTGAACTTATGCTGAAAAAGTCTGTGTTTCATGGAGGGGCGGTTACTTTCTGCCCAGGTATGTAAATTGTGGGAATTATTGATTCCATCTCTGGTTAATTGGGGCTCATTTGTCCATTCGGTCAATAAAATTTTCTTCCGCAAGGTGTCTTTCCGGAATTTAATTACAGAATATAATATAATTCTCCAGATGTAAGTCCTGCTTGGATTAAAATGTCTGCTTCGTTGCCTAAGTTTTGTATTTGGATGGTTTCTGACGTAATGTAAAACATGTTCATAGCTGCGAACACCTTCTGCTAAAGCAGGATCTTGACGATTTCCGCGTTGTTTCTGTCTCTTTCAACCTGGAAAATGTTCTAATAAATATATTGTCATTTAAGGCAGTCCTATTAGGCTATGGTCTCAGATATTCCAATCTCGCTCGTTGACCATTACCGTTACAGAAACTAGGGACTTAAACCGTGTCTGCGTATTCTTGTGTTAAAAAATCCATCATCCATATTTAATATCTCGTTTGGTTATGCAAATAATTTTGCACTCACTTCATTTTGTTTCATAAGAAATCTGCTTAGAAGAGAAGTACCTGTATTTTTTTTTTTTGACCTGAAAAATGGGATCACCTGAGGTTGTCCATTTTTCACCTTTTAAGAGTCATAAAATGAACCTTTTTTCTAAAATTTTTATTGGATTTACATTGCAGAATAATAGACTTATTTTACGGAAGAAAAATCTCAAGGCATCTGCCCCGAGTAACTAGTTAATTTAGGGTTAATTTTGTTAGGGCTCTTGTAAAAATTCTTTTAATTTTATAATTTTTTTTTTTAATTTTATAGTTGGAACAATTTGGGTTGTTTCTTAAAAAGAACTGAATGAAGTGACCGGCTCTTTTTTTTGTTTGTAAATACAATATTAGATACCGATTCAAAGTCGCAAAATTTAATTTTAAGTTATTTTAGAGCAACATTTACTTTAAAACAAATAAAGTACTCATAATTACGATCTCAACGATACTACATTAGTTACCATACTCGCATAAATTTAAAAGATGTTGTTTTTAATAGGAGCCAAAACAGGGCAGCATATGGATTTGCTTCAAACCTGTGTATCTAGGAACCCACGATTTGTTTTTAAAACATATGTCAAGTAGTCTCGCCGTAACGTTTCCGACACATCATCTGGAACACGCTGTCAAATGACGACCTATGTAATAGTTTAAGTGTTAGTTCCTTTAAATAAACATTGTCTCAAAATTCACACAAGATTTGAATTTTGTGCCCTTTGTGCGTTAAAGTGTTGCCAACGAAAAAAAAACCAACAGCGTGACAATTGACAATTCAGGATTATTAAAAATATATTTTAAAAATAATGGACGTTTTACAAACAAAATCAACTTTAGCGATGAGGCTAATTTTCATCTTGACGGCTTTGTTAATCGTCAAAATTGTCGAATTTAGGGTTTCGAAAATCCACCAGTGATTGATGAGAAAGACTAAATTCTTAGTGGAAGTTGGCTTGTTGTTGATTTTTAATCAACTACTTATCTTACTTGATATTTTTTAACTGAAAAAATGATTCAAACACCGATCTTTCCGATTTGAAAGTCAGTCCAATACCACTTGAGCCACGGCAACCCATCCCAATGTTAATTAGTTGCATGTTATACAATAATTATATTCTATTTTTAAACTACAAAATTCATATTAACAAATTTGCATGAAGCATAAAGTTAAAACAGTTCTTACCCTTCTACTCTTTAAGATGTTTTCATCCCTTAAATTTTGTAGAACATAATTCGCTCATTATGATTTGGGGTGGAAAATTTTAATTTAAATGTCAAAAATTCTGATTTATTATGCCAGTGTAAGAGGCTTTTCTTTCCAATTTCATATAATCTCAAGAAAAAAAATCGAATGGTGTAACCTATGCAAATGTCTGTATTAACTTTTTCCACGTGGATGCATCACCCACTTAGTTTTGAATTTTTTTCTTACAATTAACTACATAATCTTACAATATCACTATACGACTAGTTTAAATCACACAATGCATTAAACGTAATATGAAATGTCAGTGTTTCCTAAACTGTTGCTCTTTATAATCAAATCTTCCAACTATGATGCTTTATTTTAACTTCGTTGATCTACGAGCTGTAATATATGTACGAGGGGCGTTCAACATATTCTCGGTATCGGGGTGAAGCTATGGTTGTATATATAAATTGACTTATTTATCAAGTAATACTATTATTTTAGTGCATTCATGTAAAATTTCATATAAATGTGATTATTAATTCGCGTTTTATCTCTAATTAAACAGAATCATAATGGCAACTGAGACGATGATGGTGAAAATTGAGCATCGCGCTGTAATTAAATTTCTCACTAAGCAAGGAAAAAGTCAAAAAACTATTCATGAAGAGATGGTGGCTGTTTACCAGGGTTCCGCACCTTCATTATCAACTGTGCAAAAGTGGTCAAGTGAGTTCAAGAGAGGCAGAGAGAGCATTGAAGACGACCCCCGCTCCGGCGCCCCGGCTACTGCTTGTACGGGAGAAAGCATCAAAGAAGTCCAAAAACTTCTTCTTGAGGATGCCCGAATAAAGGTGAAAATGATGGCAGAGATCACCAAGCTTTCAATTAGTACCATTCACACCATTCTCAATGACCATCTTAACCTTTCAAAGGTCAGTGCAAGGTGGGTGCCACGAATGCTCACAGCGCCTCAGAAAAAAGTGAGAATCGCATGCTATAGAGAGCTTTTGGAGATGTGTAGTGAGAACGCGGACGGTGTTATGGATCGAATTGTTACTGGGGACGAAACATGGGTCCACCACTATGACCCTGAAAGCAAACAAGAGTCCATGCAGTGGCATAAAAAAGGAACAGACCCCCCGAAGAAGTTCAAAGTCAATCCGTCTACCGGGAAGCTCATGGCCACAGTTTTTTGGGACTCAAAGGGAATCTTGCTCATTGAGTACAAAAAAAAAGGTGAAACCATCAACGCCACATCCTATGCTTCCACTTAGCATAATTTGCGGGAGGAAATTAAAAAGAAAAGACGGGGTAAACTCGCAGCGGGTGTGTTGCTTCTTCATGACAACGCTCCTGTTCACACGGCACGAGTTTCCAAGGCTGTTGCGCGAGATTGTGGTTTCGAAGAAATCCAACACCCACCCTATAGTTCAGACCTTGCCCCTAGTGATTATTTCCTGTTTCCGGATTTGAAAAAATGTCTTCGTGGAAAAAGATTTTCGGATGATGAAGAACTCAAGTCGGCAATAAATGGGTATTTTGCAGAGAAAGAGGAAATTTATTTTTTTGAGGATTTAAAAAAGCTTATCTCAAGATGTAACAAATGCATTGATGTTAGGGGAGATTATATTGAAAAATAAAAACAATTTAAATTGAATTCGCATTTTCCTTCATATCGATACCGAGAATATATTGAACGTTGAATATTGAACGCCCCTCGTAAATTAGAAGTATCAGTATGGTTGTTTCATAAAACATTTGTCACTTTAGTCGCACACCAGCTTAGTGTATAGGTACTTTCGAGGGTGGATATTATGGATAATCTACCTGATGTTTACCTTTAAAAAAAACTCTCAGCGACAGTTTTTACGACTAGAGTAGTCGATGTATCAGCTTCCCCGTGCATCTGCATATAGCCTTTGAATGTATATTTCTATTAGGCAGCCAAATCCAATTTTTGAGGTTTTATTCTACCTGTTGATTGGTAATGTTTTTTTTTCTTTTAGCTTCAGTCAGATCAATATATATATACATTAAAAATAACCATACTACGAAAGGGCCTCATTTTCCAGTTAGAATTTTGCTGATGCGAAGGGGATTGGTTACACTCTTCCTGAATGCAGCAGGCTGATGGTGTTGTCGTCTGCCCTTTCAGCACATTCGCTTTGCCATCATTGAACATGACAAAACTACCCGATTTTCTCCCCTTAAAGTTTCTCTACTATAAATTACTTAACGCGGATGCGCGTCGTTTTCGTAATCACACTTTGTTACACCAACTGATATTTGTAACGTTTTTATTTCCATAGCTGTTCGCAATTTTCTTGGTGGTTAACGAAAGTACTCCAAATTTAACGTAGAACTCTCCGGTTATTCCCGCTGAGTATTTTACTTTCGTTTTAACATCATCGTACTTATTGCGTATCATTCTTACATACGTCTCGGTTACATTTTGAGATCTTAGCGCCGTCCCAATAAGATTAGGAATAAGATAGGAATTCTGTCGAACGTTTTTTCTAAATCGATGAAGAGGATATGCAGTCATTATTCGTAAACTTTGAATTTCATCATATATCGATCTGAAGGCTACAAACGACATAGTACGCGACATTAGTTTCAGCGATCAGCGATCTGTGTCGCACTTGCCTTTATACAGAGGAACCAGTAATTTTTCCCTGCATTTTTTTACAGAATAAAATCGTAAGCCATTTAGACCCAAGATTTCCGAGTGTTACCCATACTTCGGAGGGTAAACTATCGGATCCAACCGCACAACCCTGGTTTATAGCTTCGCTAACTTCGGCTTCCATAAAATCTGCCGTTTGCTCTTCATGCTCTCCGTGCTCTTCTAGCCACGGGAACAGTGCCGCGTGGAAATTCTTATTTCAAGACGCAAGACGAAAAGGGAGTCGTTCATAGACCTTAGTGGCGATAAGACGCATTTTCGTGTTCGGCTTCACAAGTGAAGAAAACAAATATAGTGAACGTTAAAACAAAAAAAGTATCAAGTGGCCGGTAGCCGAAGTGGCAAACACGCGGAAGCGGTTATACTTGGTGTGGCGATTCGGAGGACTGGGTTCGATTCCCAACGGGAGACATTGTTTTTTTTTTGTTTTTTTTTTTTTTTCTTTACTGAAATAATAAGTGAAGTGTAAAAAGGAAAAAAAAAAACAAAAGGGATCAAATACACGTGATGGAGTGTGGAGTGCGGTCCGCTATTCCAATAGCGGGACCTGCGGACTTATCAGGCGAGGCCTCAAGCGGTTCAAGCCAAACTCCAACGGCTAAGAGAAGGAGGAAGCTTAGGCCATCCTCCAACATTGTTCAACGTCCCGCCCAACCAACTTCCACTGTAAAACTGCTTGGTGGAGTGAGGGAAGGGAACAGTTTCGCTACATTGGCACAGAGCGAAACGGATAATGAAGAGGAAGAAATGATGGCCATAAGTAGCAGCATCAAAATGCTGCAACAAAGGGTACTGGCCATGAAAGAAAGGCAAATGGTCAGAAGGAAGAGAGAAGAGGAAGAATTATCCCAGCAACAACAGCAGACGCTACTTGCTCCAAAGCAGAGCCAACAACAACACCAACAAAAGCGGAAAAAACACCAGCAACAACAACAAGAGCAGCCACAACAACGGCATCAACAAAAACAACAGCAACCACAAAAACAGCAGCAGCAGCAGCAGCAACAACAACAACAACAACAACAACAACAACAACAACAACAACAACAACAGCAGCAGCAGCAGAAGAAGAAGGAGAAGGTGCCTCCTATAAACACCTATAAACTAGAGGTAAATGAAACCAAGGACCTGTGTAAGTTGGTCATTGGTAATAATTTTAAAATTATGAGATTGGGGAACGATCGGCATGCCATCCACTGTAATACAGTGGAGGGCTACGCGAAAGTGAAAGAGCTCCTAAAGGAAACGACGACGGAGCACTACTCGTTTACACCAAAATGTGAAAAGCGGCAATCGATGCTGCTAAAGGGGTTGAACCGTCTTCTGATCCTGAGGGGATCTTGGCACTGCTCAAAGAGAAGGAGTGCGAAGGGCTCAGGTTTGTGGGGGTAAAGCCGTTTACCACAGCTAGAGCCAGGCGGGAGAAACAGAGTCTGCCGTTCTTCCTGGTGCAGCTCAGTCCCGAAAGCCGTCTGGATAGTCTAAGGAGTATCAATGTCTTAGACTACCAGGTGGTTCACTGGGAAAAACTAAAAAGGAGCGAAGGCGTTATACAATGCGTTCGCTGCCAAAGGTTCGGGCACGCCGCGTCGAACTGCCAAATGCAGCCTCGATGCGTGAAGTGCGCTAAGAACCACAGTTCCGAGGAGTGTCCTCTGGGTGTTGACGGAGCATCCGATAGATCGAAGCTCTCGTGCGTATTATGTGGGAACGTGGGACACACCGCAAACTATCGGGGTTGTCCTAAGTTCACCGAAATTAAAAAAGCAAAATTGGCTCGGCAGCAGAAGGTGGAGGTCCAACGTTCACCTGTGAGGTTTCAAACACCAGCCGTCACGCCCCAAATTTCCTACGCCCAAATGGCGTCAGGTAGGGGGGCTACGGTACAGCAAGCGACTGTTGCTTCTCCGGCTCCGATGCCGAGAACAACGGAAGCTGCACCCAACATGCTAGCCATCTTGCTCGCAATCCAAGGGCAGATGGCTCAGCTGCAAAAGCAGGTTCAAGAACAGGCCAAGCGGGTGGACCAGATCTACGCGTTGCTGCCGGGCCTAACGCAACATATGCCGTAATGGGTACGCACATGGTGGAGCAAACTTTGAAGGTCCTTGCGGTGAATGTGAATTCATTGATTCGGATCGAACGAAGAGCCGCGATGTTTAAATTGCTACAAGACCAAACTCCGGATGTGCTTTTCGCTAGCGAAACAAAGCTAACCGATAAGCACAAACTGGAGTACAATAATTATATTGTTAGAAGAAGAAACCGGCCCAGATCCAAACGTGGAGGTGGTGTCGCGATCTTCATTAAAGAAGGTATAAAATTTCACAGAGTGTACAAGGGCGCGTTGCCCAGGTTCCGGGTGTTGGAGGCAGTCGTCGTTTACATCCCGCTCCGCAGTGGAAAGCGGCTGTACTTGGCCTCTGTTTATGCACCTGAGGCTTCACAATCCACCCTATTCATTACAGAGCTCGACACGCTTTTTCGACTTCTGAGGCTGGAATCGGGGGAGAATTATTTTATAATCGGCGGGGATTTCAACGCTAGACACAGAGATTGGGGAAATAATTTGCCAAATACTAGAGGGAACCTACTACTCGATTGGTGGGGTCAGCACGATGTCACGTACAGACTCGGTCTTAAAGCGACAGATAACCCGTCGTTTCCCAGAGGCGGGTCTTATTTGGATCTACTGCTGTACGACGAACGTATACGACTGACAGGTACGAATTTACAAACATTAAACTGTCTGCGCACATTCGTGTATGACAGCGACCATTGCGGTTTTAGCACCGAAATTACAGTTCCCAACGAAATTGCGGAATTGGAGGAGTTTGTCCAAAGATATTCTTACAACTACAGTAAGACCCGATGGACACGCTTCTCCGCAACCTTGACTAGAGCGCTCTCCTCGAACACGATCCACCCACCGTCCAATAGGAATTTGTCAAACGAAGAGATCGACAATTACCTAAAACAAATGGACGAGACAATTAAACAAACTATGGACACTACAATACCGCGGTATCGACGTACGACTAACGAAGACCTGTTCCGCAATCCTACTATTGACGCACTGCACCGACAGAAAAGTAGACTTCTGACCAGACTTAAAAACTTGTACAGACAGTTAACTGACCGACAAGACCCGGAGATTAGGACACTGAAGTCGTCGATTAAAAATATTCAAACGCTAATAAAAGAGAATTACAGAATTTCTGTAAGTTTGTATTGGAACAACAAGGTTCGGGCTGTAAACACCAGCAACCCGAATATGTTTCCGCAAATAAATAAACTATTTCGGAGAAAAAATCAAAACGACCTTCAGTGTCTTAAAATAGCCCGGACAACAGACAACGAGCGGTTACTGACAATAGCAGGCATTGATCCAAATGAAGCCGCTGATGATGACGACTTTTTTGTGATCGAGGATCCACAGGAGAAGGTTGAGGCCATGGGGGCCACTTTCCAGGAAGTATATAAGGCCATTGATAACATTGGCCCTAATTACGACCTGGACAATCGCGTCTTGGTGCACGACTTCTGCATTCGAAATGAAATAGGGAACTGGCGATCCGAGGGCTCTGGTTTCACCCGGTTTAGCGACGAAAATATGGCAAATAACGTCATTGCCAGAGAGGGTGGCCTACCCCCGTTCATTTCGAGGGCAGGACTCCATGAGATCTTCGACACAATCAGGGCTAAGAAATCGGTGGGGACCGATGGTATTCCGAACATCGTGCTTCGACATCTTCCTCTAGAAGCGGTGGACATTTACACCACCCTGTTTAATAATGCAATGAATAATGCACATTATCCAGCGGATTGAAAAACGGCGGTGGTTCAACCTATCTCCAAAAAGGGAAAGGATATATCCAATCCGGCGAATCTCCGGTCAATAAGTCTCCTTCCGAATATCAGTAAGGTTTTTGAAAAAGTAATCAATAGAGCTCTGTCTAGGTGGGTTGAGGACAAACATATTGTTCCGGATAATCAATTCGGTTTTGAGGCGGGACATGATATCTCACATGCCGCGTCTAAACTGGTGTCCGATATCCAATGGAATAAAGGCAAAAAACAATGTACTGGTGCCTGCCTTGTTGACTTGGAGAAGGCCTTCGACACCGTATGGTTAGAGGGTCTTTTCTATAAACTAGCTAGGCAGGGGATCAGTAAACCACTCTTGTACATTCTTTATAATATGCTAACCAACAGACAGTTCATCGTGAAAAATGGTGATGTGACTTCTGTTGGAATATTTCAAATTAAAAATGGTCTTCAGCAAGGAGCTATCAATTCGCCGATCCTATTCAACATTTTTACAAGCGACTTGATAGGCTCACTTCTCCATACTATTGCGTACGCAGACGATTTGATAGCGTACAGAACAGGTCCAAAAATCGAGGTCATTAATACTCTCTTGCAGCGTGACTTCGATAAGATAAGACGATTTTGCGATGACTGGAAGTTGAAAATCAACTTTCAGAAGTCGGAAACCATTCTCTTTAGGACGCCGTTGTCTAGAGCCTCAAGGGATACCCGAAAAAATTGGAGAAAGTTCTCGATTATTGGACAACACGGACAACCTCTTGCCTGTCGAAATGTAGTCAGATACCTTGGAATCTGGCTAGATCAGTTTCTATATTTTGGCAAAAATGTAGATGCTGCTCTGGCCAGAGCTAAAGGTGCTTTTGCCCTTACAGAGAGACTGTTTTATAGCAGCCAACTCGATGCGAGGGTAAAGGTAATCTGCTACATGGCCCTTATCAGGCCCATGCTGGTATTTGGTTGTCCCGTGTGGTTCAATGTACGAGCAAGCTTAATGGAAAAGATTCGGGTGTTTGAGAGGGCTTGCCTTAGGGCCTGTCTTCGCTTGTATAGAACACCAGAGTCGGAGTACAAAAAATTTTATCCTAATGAGGTCCTTTACAACAGGGCGAACCTAATACGAGTGGACAACTTCGTAATTAAGCTGACTCGAAGGCACATTGCAAGAGCAATGACGTCGACGAATAACCTGATATCTGGGGCTTACTACCCCAATTACCTTTACCACGAGAGTGTGCGCTCTGACGGCTTCGTTCCACCGGAAGCATTCCTCTACCTAGATCAGAAAGGGTTGATCCAGGATAGATCAGCGGTCCCGTTAATCTACCATGTCGCTCGGACAGCTGGGGACAGGCGACTCAACTACGACAGAGACGTCGCACACGGCAGTGTGGATCGCCTCAGGTTCAGTAGGGCGGTGGGGAATCGCGATAAGAGGGATGTCGTTCGGCAGCACCAGCATTTCTGGTGGTTGAATGATGGAGAAGATGTTTCGTCGTCGTTTCCGTCAATGACGGACCAGCCTCACTAATGAGGCAGAGCTGACCAATCTGTTTTCTCTGTAAACAGCGATGGCCGGCTTACATAGGTTTAGGTTAGCATTTAAGAAAAATAAACATATATCAGTGTATACAAAGGTGTATACTGATATATGTATATGATTGTGTATAACGTCTATGTGTGTTTATGTGTGTATTGTACATTTAGTTTAGGTAGGCTAAGGTTTATTTTAAGTTAGATACTAAGTTTTTATTAAAAATAAAAAATTATGTCCATATGCTAAGTTTTGTTAACAAATTTTTTTCTTAGCTTTAAGTATACAAAATAAATAGTTCTAAGAAAATGTAAATGAAGTCGAAAGACATAGTTATAAGAATTTAGAGTAGCTTAGAGTGCCTGTGTGGGGCCAGTAAGTTAGTGTAAGATTATTAAGTAATTGTAAGCTAGCATTTAAGCATTTTTTGTTAGAATGTAAGAGTTAGTGTTAAGAAAATAAAATGCATATAAAACTAAAAAAAACTAACGCAAGACGAAAATTCTAGTGTATACATATAACACTAAAGTTCTTAACCGAATTCATGTAATCAGTCGTAATTGGTATGTTCGTGTAGAAATTGAAAGCAACTGCGTTAGTCCACGTCAACTGCGACAATTCTCTCAGCCTCAAGGTTGGTTTTCTCGATTGAACAATAAACATCAGCCTACGTCGATGAATGCATGACTACGAGGATATGATACTAAGGTATAATGTTTGAGCTCCATATGCCAGGCGACCTTCTACAGCTCTCTGCAGTGATGTAGTGATATTTCTTTCCCGATTACTTGTGGGGCACTATTTCTAACCCAAACAAAATTTTCAAGCCAGTTAAGCCACTCGATGCTTACTCTATATATATATACGACATCGTCATTGCAACTTCCTTGGTAGTTGTCGAGAAAGCACTTTAAATTTAAATTTTTCGCACCGGCCCGACTGTCTCCCCTTCTGCCCCTTACTTTTCGGACACGATTGCCAGGGGAAAATTACAACTCGGAAGTTACCCATTAAAACACTTTTTCTAGCTATTGTAAATCTCGTTGTTCCCCGCTAGAAGCCGCTGCTTGTCTTAAATATTGTATTTCGGCGATTTAATCCTTACCGAGTTTTTTCTTTGTTGTGCCGCAATCTTTAAAATGTTAGATTGTTTGTCCGTACTTCTACGTTGCACTTCTTCTGTTGCTTATCGCCTGCTTAAGAATTGTTTGGTTATCTCTTCTGATTCCCGATACAAAGTCTCTAATTCGATCGCACTTGCTTTAGCTACCGCTTGTTAGCCATCTTTTTTACAACATTCGTAGGCTAACTCAAGGCGCACTTTTCGGTTTCGCCATTTCGGATATACTTGGTTTGTACTTGAAAGTCTTGTCTTACGTTTTATTCGTCTCTTTAAAAACTTTCTGTTGATTTACAACATTTTGGAGACATTCTTCGGCCAGAATGGGGCGAAGGCTTTGCTGATTTAAATGTCACTTTATTTCCACGGCTAATGCCGTTTTTCTCTGGTATCTTCACGAAAAATCTTGACAGCGAAACTCTATCCCAGCATAAATGGTAATATGCGTGATTTACATGAGATTAGTATATGTTCTCCCATTCATTTCGTTTTATTTTAAATGCATTTTTATTTCCCAAAGTCAGAATTCTTAAAAGCTAGACAAAACATACTTAAAAATGAGCTTAAATATCTTATAGGTATTAATCTTATTATAACTTACTGGGTCTCTGCGGCGCTCTAACTTAGCACTTATTTTATGTCTTTTGACAGCTTAATTCACTTATTTAATTTATTTACATGGTAAATATGCTTTTAATGCAAAAACTTAGTTGCTGGACTTTTTCATTTCTATAGATAAATCTTAACACTACCTACAAAATAGATCTTAAACTACTTAGTCTATCTTAAGTTACATAATTAAATATGTACTTTTCTTTTTTTTTTTGTACATTTTTTTAGTTTCGTTTCTTATTTTTTTATATAAATCTTATCTATTTACATAATCTTAATCTACTTCTATGTAAACTATTTAAGCCGACCGTGGCTTCAAAACAAAGCAATATAGATTCTGCCCAATGACGGCCTAGCCCGAACTTTACTAAGCCACCAAGATTCTTTGTGCTGCTGCGCAACATCCCCAATATTGTGACTCCCTGCCGTCTTATCCTACTGAACGGATGCATAGAAACTGAACTGAACTGCACCGCACACTCAAGTGGTGTAAATTCACTTGTAATACCTCAGCATGAGTTAAGTTTATTTTAAAAGGGGATAGGAAGAGGAGAAAGATGTTAGGGTTCAGTAGTTACTTCGCTCCATGGGTGGCATCCAACATTTAATGGGGAAAATAATTTGTTACTGGAAGCTGGTTTGTTGTTGTTTTTTAGTCAACTATTCATCTTACTTGATATTAGTTGACTGAAAAATTAATGTCGGTTATCACTTGCACCCGTTCACTTAATGCTTTACAAGTGTCGACAAGTCGATATTCAGTTATCTTAAATCAATATTGGGCTGGGCTGCTTACCCCCTGCATTACGTATAGGCTACCATCGGCACATGGAGGACAAACGAGACAACAAATAGAACGAACAAACATCAAGCCAAAGCGAATCTTCCTTTTCATATCACGGCGGAGATGATATCGGATATATTCTTCGTTTTCTTAAACGCGAGGTTGAATCTTTGGAATGAAGTGGTGACATGCACTTGCACACTCACACAAAAGGAAGATTGCCTGTTTCACCTCTTACGGCATCAAGTTTAATGACAGTTGGTGGAAAGTCCGGTTGTCTCTTTTGCAAATCAAATAGCTACACAACCAAAGAATGCAATAGCCATATATCGCTAAATGAAAAGAGAGACATTCTTCGCAAATCTGGCCATTGTTTTCGCTGTGCAAAACGTGGACATTCTGAAAGAAATGGCGTAATGGTTTCCTTTTGTCCTGTGGGAAAGCAAGGGAAAGCATATGACATCAATGTGCGATTAAACATATAAAGCAAAAGAAAAGGAAATATCAAACGGAATTGTCAACAAAGACTTGTTAAATTTGTGTGCATAGGGAAAAAATGTCTTCTTAAAGACAATAAGGTGTGTTGCAATCTCATCAAAAAGAAAATTATCGATGTGCAATGATCGACGGTGGCAGCCACTGCACATATATTTGTGAAAGACTTGTAAAGAAATTAAAGCTGAAAGCCCTTGGTGTACTGGACTTAACAGTCATTCCATTCGGTGTCAAGGATGTGAAACCTGCAACAAAGTTCTTAAAAGTGAAAGTGGAGCTTCGAAGCCAAACTAAGCCCAGTGTTAACATAATACTTGACGCTATCGTTATACCAGACATTTGTAGGGATATCCTTGAAGAGCCTGAAAGTAATTGTGAATTGTTCAGCGGTATAGATCTAGCAGATATTCGTCCTAAGGACATGGAAATAGAGGAAAGGCTTAGTCTTCTAGTGGGCTCTGATTATTATTGGAATATTGTCACGGGAAATCAACATCACTTAATCAACCGGCTTAGAGCTGTAGAAACAATTTTTGGATGGACAATACAGGTCGTTCATACTTGCATAAGTGAGAATTTTTCAATTGTGAAAACTGATTCTGTGCTATCTTCAATTAGCCTTTTGAGCCTCTCCCCTTTAAAAGATGAAGACTTCTCCATGTTTTGGTCACTGGATACAATAGGAATCAGAAGTGAAACAGACGAAAAAAAAATACTTACCGAAGACTTGGTTAGCAAGTGCATCTCAAAAGATGGTAACCGTTACGTCGCTATACTACCATGGAAGGAGGAAACCGCAATCGTCCGTAGCAATCACAAAAGATGTCTTAGGATGAGGTTCTCACAGGAGATTTGCTTAAGCAGTGGAAAGAGTGCATAAAAGGTGTTGCCGATTTAAAGGGGATGATGTTTCCTCGCAAACGGGCATGAAGAGCATTTATACGATCGGCGATATTGAGGTTTCGTTTTTGTGTTTCAAAAATCGGGTTGCACCACTTAAAGATGACAACAGCAGTGAACTAACGCTTCCTAAAATCGAACTCACTGGGGCGCTGATAGCGTCTCGTCTCCATTCTTATCTGGTAAAATCTCTTAAGTTGAATGGAGTGGATTACTTTTTGTGGACGGACTCTCGTATCGTGCTTATTTGGATTCAGGGAGATGTGTAACATGCACGAGTTGAAGAGATAACACGAAATGCTCAATGGCGCCATTGTCAGGGCAAAGTCAATTCCAACTTCTTACGCGTGGAATTACTGGAGAAGCTCTTCGTAATTCGTTATTATGGGCGAAAGGGCATCAGTGGTTGCAGTTCGAAAATTTGTATGTCAATAGTTTTGAGAGATCAGAAAATTATTCAAATGTTACGGGCCTCTTAGTAGAAGCTCCTATTTTAGGGGTCGCCCGTGAAATCCCATTGATTGGAGTCGCCTTCTGCGAATACCTGGTTACATGCTATTTTTCATACAAAAGGCCAAGAAGAAAGGGATAATGCCAGCAAGCCATTCTACGGACATCAATATGATATCAAACTTTTTGTCGGTAGATTCTTTTAGAACATAACGATTATGTTGAACAGGCCCTTTGATAACTTTGGGGTTGACTTTTCCGGGCCTCTGTTCGGCGTTAAGACGTTTTATTGCGCGGCGAGGAGTGCCTTCTTCAATTTTATCGGATAACGCACGAAATTTTCGAAGAGCTGCACTAGAGCTAAAGGCTACTGATTGTGCTTGGAATGAAGAAGAAGTTCAAGGTTTTTTATCAGTAAGGCTCATAAAAGGGCGGTTTATTGTGGAACGTGCACCATGGTGGGGCGGTTTTTGGGAGCGCCTCATAAGAACTATGAAAAACGTATTGAAGGTAACTATCGGAAAGAGCAAACTGAATTTTGAACAATTAAGAACGATTCTGGTGGAAACTGAAAACATTGTCAATAGTCGTCCACTCACATACGTTTGTGTCGATCCTCTGGATTTGACTCCATTAACACCATCGGACTTTCTCCTTGCACCTCGAGCGAATGTGACAAAAGTGGTGCCAGAGCAATCAAACGATAAGATTTTACAAGATACTTGGAAATTTCGATTGGCTTATACAAACAAACTTCGCAAACGATGGACACAAGAATATTTACAACTTCTTCGCAATTATCGTTATACACCTGCAAGACCTTCTGTTGACTTTAAGGTGGGAGACGTAGTCTTGGTCGCTGACCCATCGATATCTCGAATCTCCGAAAACTCCGTTCCGACATTCATTAAGTTCAGACGTGTTTAAATTTCGCTCTGCTAATTTATTTCCCACCTAATTTGCAATAATTCGCACAACCTATTTCTCGGTCATCGCCTTTTGTTGTGTTTTGCTGACTCGATTTGTTTATCGATTAAAAGAGCATAATTATATTAAAGTGAAATTAACAACAAACCTTTTTGTGTTTTCAAATTTCTCAACTGACCTACCCTAACTAAATCATCGTCATCATGTCTGAATTATGTGGAAGTGCGAATTGCTACCTAACAAGTGACCTAAATGCTGTTATGGTGATCTGCAGTGGTCTTTGTAGCAAGTCGTTCCATGTCCTTTGCATTGGCTTGAGTAAAAGATCGATCGCACGCCTAAGAGATTTTAAAAGCAACTTTTTGTTTTATTGTGATGAGTGCAAGGACATCACTCCGTCCCACATACTATATTACTTGCTATTAAGTGTCTCAGTGATTCGGTCAATAAGTTTTGCGGCAGAAAACAACCATGCCTTGAAATCAATTCAAAACCAATTTAGCAAATATGATGACATTCTGAAATCAGTTGAAGATTTGTCAATTTCACTCGAGCAATCTGCAATCTATAACAAGTGTCAATTTAGAAACTTATCCATGCAGTTGGCTCAAAATAAGGACTTAATAAAACGAAATGACAAACATGACTTTAGTGAAGATTCAAAAAATTTTCTATCCTATTTTCTATCTACCTATCAGTGTTAAATCAATAATAAAATTTTACATCCCCTTTAAGACTCTTTAAGTTCTCTACGGTCTTCCCTCGATTTTCATCTTCAAAGTACATCCAGAAGCAGCAATCCCAGCCCCCACCGACTGCATCATACAACACCTCGATTGGAACCACCAGTAACTCCTGGATCATCTTCCACCACAACCCTCTTCGGAAAACGATGCTACTACACCAACTCCTGAACCCACAATCTCAAGATTCGGAATCTTATGGAGACTTTTGGAGTGGAACACGAGAGTGAAAAAGTTGAACAATTTCAGTTACCTTTTTAATAAGAGGTACACTCCTCGATCGAAACAAACTAACAAGTCTCTTCAAATCTAACTTTAAAATAGATGTGAGCAACTGCCGTAAGATCTCCACCAACACCTTCAAGGTAAGCATCCCGTCAAAATATGAATGAATATTTATCAACCCTGCTTCCGACGTCATCAACCTGGGAAAGAATAAAACCGAGTACAGGAAACAACAAACATCGCAAGGATACTACCTTTAAGTCCAGTAACTCAAAATCCACCAAATCTAGAAAACAGAACAATGTTAAATTTAAGTCTAATCCTATACCGAAGTCTAACTCTTACAAAGAAAACCCCAGCTCCTAACAAACAAGCTCCTGATGCAAACTGGAGTTTTAAAGTTGGGACATTTCCTGTATTCACTCCTCCTTAGATTCCTACTGCCAATCGTGTATATACAAAACGTTCTTCCACCGCATCCAACTCAATTCCCAAGCGCGTATGTTTCAATCTTGATCCTCCTCTCAGTCATTTACAAAAGTCAACATCTTCTCATTCCACTCATACAAAAACGGCATACTCCAACTTTATTCGCTCCAATATTTTAAATCCCTCCTCATGTTCTAAGCTAGACTCCCACCCTAATACCACACCAGCTTCTTTTTTAGACCCCATACTTCTTCCAAAGGCAAAGTTAACCAAGCACCTTATCGAGTCTGGAGAAGATATGTTCTCTCTCGTTTAAGATATCGCAGATTATATGATAATGTTCGCTTATATCTCGCCTACCTACATGATAAGCCTGACTCTGTCTGTATCGACGGTATAAAGAAAACCAATGCAATGGTTTCCATTCTGCAAGAAGGCCTCCCTCCTAATCATAATGATCTGCGACTGCTTTTTATACGTTTTCATGAGCAATTAGATATGACTCCTGATGACGTGGCTAATGATATCTCTTCTTTTGCGTCTCATGTTAGCTCCAAACGCATTCTACACCTCCAGAGAACACGGTCTAGTTTCAAAAACTACCATCGCTCCTAATCCACCACTCAATTCTTTGCCTCCCAAATATCTGTCTTTGTATTATCAAAACGTAAGAGGATTACAAACTAAGATTTCTGCTATATATCTTAATTCGCAGATTCTGCCCTACGACATCTTTGCCCTCACAGAAACCAATCTCACCCCCGATATTAAGAATAATGAATTATTCTCCCAAGACTTCGATTTACACCGTGGCGATGGTCTAGATAAAGAGGAGAATTTATATGGCCGTGGTGTACTTCTAGATATACACTCTCATCTCGAGTCTAGACCCTTTAAAAAATCGTCCACTGCATTCTTTGAATTCCTATTTGCAAACGCAACCTATATATTTGTTGCTGCTATATTCGCCCCTCTCCTCCAATTCAAAGTTACCAGCTAGCTGTTGATCCCAATGACGTTGTTATTTTTTTAAGCTTCTATGGGCTCAGACTGACCAGTCCTACTATACTGCAACAAGTCCTACCTCTGATAAAGAAAATCTTTTCACTGACTGCCTAACTGACTCTGGTCTATATCAATTAAGTGGTGTCACCAATAATATAGGCAGACAACTCGACCTAGTCTTCGCCACTGATAAAGATAACTGCGTCGTTTTAAAAAGTAAACATCTGCTTTCTAAGTTGGATAGTTACCACCCTCTTCTTTCTCTTACGCTGACATAGGACAATCGTTTTAATCCCGTTTCCTATGAATATTCTTACAGTTCTAATTTTCATAGGGCTAACTATGCCAAACTGAACAACCTCCTCAGTATGGTCAATTTTAACTTTCTCTACAATAACATTAACCTTACGGTTAGCGATGCTCTTGCATCCTTTTTTACCGAAATTTTAAAATGTCTCTCCCAATCTGTGCCTCATCGTCACCACCCTGGTATAATAAAGAGCTACGATCTCTTCGTAACAAGTGAAATAAGCTCTGGTATTCTTACTTAAAATCGCGTTCCGACACCGATTTCTCTACTACCAGTCTGCCCAAATAAATTTCTCTGTACTTTGCCAAACTCTCTATAACAACAATTTAAACCGAATGGACCACACACTCATTTCCGACCCCAAAAGATTCTTTCAGTTCATCAAAACTAAAAGCAAATCGCATAACTATCCATCATCTCTAAATTTTCTTGATAGGTCCTCGGGCGATCCCCAAATTATTGCAAATCTCTTCGCAAATTTTTTTTGGCCAAGCGTTCGCCATCCATTGCCAAGAGTCAGACCACTCTTACTTTTCCCACTTAAACACGCAACTCATTCACTAAGGGAACAGGCAGATTAAAGATTAGATAGCAACGAGGTGAAGTAGGGAGGCGTTTACGGGTATAAGTTATAGCCTGACACTTATTGACGTTAAGCTCAAGAAAATTCTTCTGAAACCAAGTATAAAACCTGTCTAGATCTTGCTGCAGAAGTAGGCTGTCTGAGGAAGATGATATATATCTAAATATTTTCATATCATCTGCGTAAACAGATATGTATGAAATTTTAATGATACAAGCAACATCATTAATAGTCAGAATAAATAATAAGGGACCAAGGTGCCTGCCTTCGGGGACACCAGAGGAGGCTTTAATTGGGTCAGAAATCATTGACCTAAATAGAACATAGTAAAGTCGTTCATTGAAATAGGTTTGAACCCAAGTTATAAAGTTTATTTGGAAACCCACAAACAACTTTGGAATCGGTGTCTATAACTTTAAAGCAAGTTAGAGATAAAATAATAAAACTCAAAGATGATTATTCTGCTGGCCCTGATGATCTTCCCCCTATATGTTTAAAGAAATGTCAAATGCACCTATCCCAACCTCTTACAGCTCTCTTTCAGCTTTCTATCACCCAGAGATTATTTCCCTCAACCTGGAAAAGGTCGCTTATTATTCCGTTTCCAAATAAACTTTATAACTTGGGTTCAAACCTATTTCAATGAACGACTTTACTATGTTCTATTTAGGTCAATGATTTCTGACCCAATTAAAGCCTCCTCTGGTGTCCCCGAAGGCAGGCACCTTGGTCCCTTATTATTTATTCTGACTATTAATGATGTTGCTTGTATCATTAAAATTTCATACATATCTGTTTACGCAGATGATATGAAAATATTTAGATATATATCATCTTCCTCAGACAGCCTACTTCTGCAGCAAGATCTAGACAGGTTTTATACTTGGTTTCAGAAGAATTTTCTTGAGCTTAACGTCAATAAGTGTCAGGCTATAACTTATACCCGTAAACGCCTCCCTACTTCACCTCGTTGCTATCTAATCTTTAATCTGCCTGTTCCCTTAGTGAATGAGTTGCGTGATTTAGGTGTTATCTGCGATAAGGAACTCACTCACATATAACCACAACTTACTACCTGAAACTTTAAAATTTACAACCCCTTTCTATACGCCGAAACGTTGCCGACATTCTCTTTATTCATCAAATTTTAGTTGGTAATATCGATTGTCCTTCCTTACTTCAACTTATTTCTTTTAACACCAATTCCCCGCAATCTTAGGTATGTGCCACTTTTCCAGCTCAATCTTCACAGAACGAATTACGGACACCTGGAGCCAATGTCTAGGATGCTTCGCGAGGTTAACGATATTCTGCCTCTCTTCGAGTATCATCTCAGCAAACTCTCCCTCAAGAATATTCTTATTTCCACCTATGCCTCACGTCCTAACTTTCTTTAACCGCTCCCACCCTTTAGTTTTTAAGTGAAAATGTTAGTTTTAAGTGTGTATATGCTTGCGATGAGCTTAATAAATCTGTCCGGGGTTGACCCGGGCCGCAAAACAAATTGGAAGATGGCCCCCGTTGAAGAAGCTTTTGTAGGACATGACCAGAAGGTTAAATCTTGTCAAGTGAAGCTGTCAGACGGTAGAATTTTGCGGAGACCTGTGCAGCTGCTGTACCCGCTTGAGCTTCACTCTGCGCCGGAGGAAGATGTAAAAAATTAAACAGTCTTTCCGTTTCTCTCTTTTTTTCTGAATATATCTTATGTCGTTCGATTTGCTTAACAGTCAGTCGCAATTTAAACTCCGATCTGTGAAGTAATTTCAGTGTTAAAATAAAGACTAAAAAACTAACGAAAGACTTTTATTTGAATTTTCCCTCATTTTCTACAATCACCTTTTTGAATACCTTACTGATATTTGGAAGGAGACATGTCGACCGAACATTCAACTGATTGAACGTGTCTTTATCCGTCTTGGGAAATGGATGCAACACCGATGTTTTTCAATGCGCTGGGAAATGGGGTTTATTAATTGCAATAGTAGATAGGGTGGTTTTAGTGGAAGATGTTGAAGCGTAATGTTCGGTATGACATCGGTTCCAAAGAAGCCGATTTTCCAGTCATTGTTCAGGCCAATGACATCATTCGCCTTGTATACTTCCTGGACAAACAGTCCTATGGCCTCTAACCTCTCCTGAGGATCCTCGATCACAAAGAAGTTGTTATTGTGGACGACTTCTCCTGGATCTAGGTCTGCTGTTAACAGTAATTATTCGTTGTTCGTGCGATCTTTAGACGGAAGGTCGTTTTAATCTCTGAAATATTTTATTTATTTTCGGGAATACATTCGGGTTTCTGGTGTTTACAGCATAAATTTTATTGTTCTAATTGTCCTAACGACTTCAATGTCAGTTATGTCTGTCAGTAGAATTTTAAGATTCTAGTTTCGACAGCAGTCTATTTACTACTTCTACTGTTGGTACAGAGCGTCAATAGTTGCGTTGCGGAATGTATATTCCCTGCTGTGCATTTGATCTTGGCGGGTATGTAAACAAGCAAAATTGTCACATTTGGGGCACAGAAAACCCGCACGCATACATTGAAAAGCCGATACACCTAAAACGAGTCACTGTTTGGTGCGGATTTTGGTTCAGAGGCATAATTGGGCCATTTTTCTTCGAAAATGAGCAAGGAGTGGCCGTTACAGTCAATGGCGATCGTTATTGGGCCATGTTGAACGAATTTTTGTTCACAAAAATTGAAGAGGAGGATATTGGCAACATTTGGTTTCAACAGGATGGCGCTACGTGCCACACAGCCGAAGCTACACTCGATGTTTTGCGCCCTGTTTTTGAAGATCGCATTATCAGCCGCAGAGCTGATGTCGTTTGGCTACCTCGAAGCTGTGATTTGACACCGTTGGACTATCATTTGTGGGGTGTCGTAAGAGATAAGTGTTACGCCGTCAAGCCAGAGACAATTGACGCTTTAAAGGACAATATTCGTGAAGCCATTGGTGAAATACAGCTGCACACAATCGATAATGTGCTTAAAAATTGGACCGATCGTGTAGGCTACTGCATGGCCAGCCGAAGCAGCCATTTGAATGAAATTATTTTCCATTATTAACCGGAAGGATAAAAATAATTATCTGTCAAATCAGACATGAGCTAAGTATTGCCATTCACGAAATAAGTACTAGTTGAAAAAAAAGACGTTAGATGGCGGACCCTTTATATTATAACTTTTAAATTATTTCAACTACACAAGGTTTTTTTTCCTTTAACATTTGGATTGTTGTTTGAACAAGCTAAAAAGCTAGCATGAGTCGAAAATTATTGCAGTTGACCCTCGTCCAACTCAAATCTGAGTTGAACAAGAGAAGCCTCAGCGCCAGTGGAGGAAAAAGTGACTTGGTGCTCAGACTTCAGGAAGCTTTGAACAACGAGGGACATGATCCTAATACATACTCATTTGACGTTGACGAGGAAGAACAAATAAGTACCGGTAATGACATAGCTGCAATGATGCAACTCCTCCTGTCGAAAATAGACGAATAATAGCTTCGAACAAAATCTGAAGTGTAAAGAACCGATGCGATGAAAAGGCTGCCCTCACTGTGGTAACAAGCAAATGGAAGAAACCGGCAGCAACAGCTATCAAGAAGCCGGTCAATCCATCAGTCGGGAAATTCCTAAGCACCAACTTCGCGGAGCAGTCCCCAGGACCATCATTCAAGTCTCGCTAGCAAAACGATGCAATGAAAGACTTCTAGTAGAAGTAGTCAGTGGACAGGAAAAATAGATGGCATCTATAGAAACCAGTGCCACAGCCTCAATCATCATAGTCTAAGAGCCAGCAGTATAGATTTGGCAGTGGAGGATAACCAAAAAATATGTACATTCATAGGTAGTATTTATTAGTGTGATTTCAAATAAGGCAGTCTGGCAGTCCTCACTGATGGCCGAGAAAACAGTACTTTTAAGATGCGAAATTATGCCCAACAGGAATAGGGGAGATAACCATTTAATTTTTATTGAAAACGATAGAGCAGATGGCCACGCCAGACGCCATCAAAGTGTTTGAATTATGCTCAATTTTGCATGATCAAGGTAACCATGTCAATTTTATTCAAGCAAATATTCCATTTTTGCATACCTAACATAACCAATTTTTTTTTCTCTCAAAAGATAGTTCAAATCTTCCAGATTACAAAAATATGAACGCCAGACGTTTTACGCGCGGCCACGTTCTTGCCAGACGCGTCCAAAGTGACTAAAGTTACAAAAAACATGAAATGTACCCGATCGAAAATAACTTATAAAATTACTATTTTTGTGCGTAAACACTAGAAATCGACCAATAACATAATACAACACCCATTCTTTATAAATATACCAAACCCAGATACTTTACCTATCGCCAAGTCCTCGCAAGGCGCATCCAAAGTATCCAAACTTAACAAAACCATCCAAACCTCTGAAACCACCAATCATACGTCTAATAATTATATCGAACCAATTATACGAGTATATGCAGTATATGGAAAAATGCAGTGAATAATAAAATAGTACAATTGGTACCATCGGAAAATGGCTGGGTACTTCAACAAAACAAACTTCAAATAAAATGGTTTGAGGGAAAAACTACAACTGATAAATTAGAAGACATTTTGAGGGGCGATAGAGAGTTGGAAAGTGACGATGACGTCTGTTACAAAACTTCATCAGACGAAAGTGAAGACGATTGTCTTTTTAAGTAATTAAACGGTAAACAAATCATGTAATTGAAAAAAAAAAACGAAACTTTTGGCTGATTAAAAAATCTATTTATGTTTACAATTAGCAATTAGCAATTATTTATTGTTTCTAACCTAAGATACTTAAATGCGTCTGGCAAGGACTTGGTGACAAGTGAGCTATTTGAAATTAAAATGGATATTATTTAATGATTTTGGGCAATTTCAGGTGTTTGCACTAAAATTCCAGTATTTTCATGCATTTTTCGCAGTCATGTATGTTGCATATGTTTTGCCCCCAAAAATATTTTAGATGCATGCGGTAAAGTCTTGACATCAGGTGGAGCACTACAATGTAATATGTTAGTAATCAGTGGAAATTGTTCTTTACTTGTTAGAAAGTTCAGGTGGCAACATGAATTATTAGACGTATGATTGGTGGTTTAAGAGGTTTGGATGGTTTTGTTAGGTTTGGATACTTTGGATGCGCCTTGCGAGGACTTGGCAATAGGTAAAGTATCTGGGGTTGGTATATTTATAAAGAACGGGTGTTGTATTATGTTATTGGTCAATTTCTAGTGTTTACGCACAAAAATAGTAATTTTATAAGCTATTTTCGATCGGGTACATTTCATGTCTTTTGTTACTTTAGTCACTTTGGACGCGTCTGGCAAGAACTTGGCCGCGCGCAAAACGTCTGGCGTTCATATTTTTGTAATCCGGAAGATTTGAACTATCTTTTTAGAGAAAAAAAAATTGGTTATGTTAGTTATGCAAAAATGGAATATTTGCTTATTTTAACGGCGTCTGGCACTGCCTTCAACGCAGCGTAAACGTCTTGGAACCATATATTCATAATAATATAACTCTGTTCTATGTTTTATATAAAATTGACATGGTTACCTTGATTATGCAAAATTGAGCATAATTCAAACACTTTGATGGCGTCTGGCGTGGCCTTCGCCGCATCCTAAACGTCTGGCATAAATGTATCTAAAGCAAGCAAATTCTACTCTATCGTTTTCAATAAAAATTAAATGGTTATCTCCCCTATTCCTGTTGAGCATAATTTCGCATTTTAAAAGTACTGTTATTTTTCTCGGCCGTCAGTGAGGACTGCCAGACTGCCTTATTTGAAATCACACTAATAAATACTACCTATGAATGTACATATTTGTTGGTTATCCTCCACTGCCAAATCTATACTGCGGGCAGTATATCAGGAGGGATCTGGTGCAGAAATCCTGGTTGTATGAAACCAGCAGTTACAGCTTGAGAACAGCTACTGGAGAAACGGCTAAGGTGGTGAAGTTGGCATAGAAATCCATCTTTCCGGAATAACATTCTCTCATGCCTTTCTGGTGGTTGACATATGTGACGAGTGCATCATTGGTACAGACTTCATGAGAGAATATGTACTAGTAGTCGACTTGGGGGCACAAACCCTGAACTACGGAAAAATGGATATAACAATGGTATACGGAAACGCCAACACTTCCGTCTTAAAAGTCGTCATCTGCCGATTCATCAGATTCTAGAGCCTACGTCGAAAGCAATTATTTTTGAAAAATTGGACGGTAGTCCTGGTACCCACCGATTTTATTTGATGGAGCCAGAAAATGGTGAAGACCTTAGTGGAACCAAAAACCAACATAGTTCCTGTAAAGATTCTGAATCCAAAGACAGTCATTGTAAAGGTGAAAGGGGGAGAGCTAGATGGAAAATGTGTACCTATTGAGGTTATATCGACAACAATGGAAACAAGTCGTGCAACCCCGGTCGCAAGCGTCCAGAGTATAAAAATCAAAAACAAAATCCTCAGCCTCTGTAATTTGGATCAAGAAAGCGTATCCTGGTTGACAAACTAATCGGTGAATACGCTGATATATTTGCTACACCAGATGGTGGATATGGACATACGCATATTGTTCAACACCACATTGACACCGGAGACGATCGACCAATCCGTCAACCAGCAATGCGTCTTCCAATAGCAAAGCAAACAAAAGTTGCCGAAATAGTGTCGAAGATGAAAGTTGAAGGATTGATTAAAAAATCGCAAAATCGTTGGCATCTCCATTGGTCCTCGTGAAGAAGAAAGATGGCAGCAAAGAGCTTTTGTTTAGACTACCGACGTCTCAACGATGTCACCCACTTCCAAGAATCGATGACACTTTGGATATGCTTTGTGGAGCGAAATGGCTTTGAACTCTTGATTTGCAGAGCGGTTACTGGCAGGGAGAGATAAATCGTACTGATCGTGAGAAAACTGTCTTCACTACAGGAAGCGGTCTTTGGCAGCTTGGAGTGACGCCGTGTGGACTGTGCAACGCTCCGGCCCCCTTCGAGCGACTAATATAGTGAACATTGCAAATACTCACCTGGAAAACCTGTAAAGTGTATTTGGGCGAAATTAACGTTATAGGCAAGACGTTCGAGGAGCATCGGGAAAATCTAAAAGAAGTGTTTGGGAGGCAACAAAGTACTCATTTTTTTTCTGAACCCAGAAAAGTGTGCCTTATTCCACCCGGAAGTAAAATATCTTGATCACATTATATCAGCGGAAGGAGTAAGGACGGATGCTGACAAAATCGAAGCCGTGAAAAGTTGGCCTGCCCCTAAATATAAACACCAACTGAGAAGCTTCTTGGGACTCGCCTCGTACTACAGAAAGTTCGTAGAGGTTTTGCTGGTATTGCAAAGAGCTTGCATCTACTTACGGAAAAAGGCCGACAGTTCAGGTATTCTGGAGAGCGTGAAAAGGCGTTTCAAGAACTGAAGCAACAGATGTGCAATGCCTCCATTTTGGGCTACCACACATCCGGAAAAATATTTATCGTGGACGCAGACGCCAACAATGTTGGGGTTGGAGCTATGATCTCCCAAGTTCGTGATGGTCAAGAGAAAGTGGTCACATATTACAGCAAAGTACTCTCCAGACCTGAAAAGAACTAGTGCGTAACCCGGCGCGATCTTCTAGTTTTAATTCTGGCTACGAAGCATTTTCATAGGTACCTCTATGGACAAAAATTCATTCTTCGGATAGACCACGCAGTTATGAAATGACTACTCCAATTTAGTAATCCTAAAGGCCAAGTTTCAAGATGGATCGAGCAGTTGCAGAGCTAAGATTTTGAATCGCAACAAAACGTAAGGGAAAACTTCACTTAAATGCTGATGCCCTCTCTCGTCGTGCGGAGTAAAATGTGAACACTGCAACCGTAAAGTAGCGAAAGAACAGGCCACTATCCAAATGATCAGGGTTGAGCCAATAGAGGGTTGCATTCCTCCCAACAGGCAGACAATGACATCGAACCAATATTGGCCTGGAAGGAACACGAGGAAAGACCAAGCTAGCAGCAGATATCAAATACCGTTTCCCGAATCCTTTAATGGCAACCGATACACCCTCGTGGTCATGAATTACTTCAGTAAGTGGCCGGAAGTGTTTGCCATCCCAAATCACGAGGCTCAGACCGTAGCCGAACAGATAGTCAAAAACTGGGTGAGCAGATAGAGCTACATTCTGATCCAAGGCGAAACTTTGAATCAAAAGTCTTCCAGGAATTGTGCCAATATTTGGGGATAAGGAAGGCGAGGACAACGCCACTATGGAATGGTCGAGCGATTCAATCGGGCCTTTAATGAGCATCTATCTAAGGTCGTCAGCAACTGCCAGCGGGATTGGGACCGACGCCGTTCTTCCTGGTGCAGCTCAGTCCTGAAAGTCGTCTGGATAGTCTAAGGAGAATCAATGTCCTAGACTACCAGGTGATTCACTGGGAAAAATTAAAACGGAGCGAAGGCGTTATACAATGCGTTCGCTGCCAGAGGTTTGGGCACGCCGCGTCGAACTGCCAAATGCAGCCTCGATGCGTGAAGTGCGCTAAGAACCACAGTTCCGAAGAGTGTGCTCTGGGTGTTGACGGAGCATCCGATAGGGCGCAGCTCTCGTGCGTGTTATGTGGGAACGTGGGACACACCGCAAACTATCGGGGTTGTCCTAAGTTCGCTGACATTAAAAAAGCAAAACTGGGTCGGCAGCAGAAGGTGGAGGTCAAACGTTCACCTGTTAGGTTTCAAACACCAGCCGTCTCGTCCCAAATTTCCTACGCCCAAATGGCGTCAGGTAGGGGGGCTACGGTACAGCAAGCGACTGTTGCTTCTCCGGCGCCAACGCCGAGAACAACGGAAGCTGCACCTAACATGCTGGCCATCTTGCTTGCAATCCAAGGACAGATGGCTCAGCTGCAACAGCAGGTACAAGAACAGGCCAAGCGGGTGGACCAGATCTACGCGCTGCTGCCGGGCCTAACGCAACACATGTCGTAATGGGTACGCACATGGTGGAGCAAACTTTGAAGGACCTTGCGGTGAATGTTAATTCACTGATTAGGATCGAACGAAGAGCCGCGATGTTTAAATTGCTACAAGACCAAACTCCTGATGTGCTTTTCGCTAGCGAAACCAAGCTAACCGATAAGCACAAACTGGAGTACAATAATTATATTGTTAGAAGAAGAAACCGGCCCAGATCCAAACGTGGAGGCGGTGTCGCGATCTTCATTAAAGAAGGTATAAAATTTCACAGAGTGTACAAGGGAGTTTTGCGCAGGTTCCGGGTGTTGGAAGCAGTCGTCATTTACATCCCGCTCCGCAGTGGAAAGCAGCTGTACTTGGCCTCTGTTTATGCACCTGAGGCTTCACAATCCACCCTATTCATTACAGAGCTCGACACACTTTTTCGACTTCTGAGGCTGGAATCGGGGGAGAATTATTTTATAATCGGCGGGGATTTCAACGCTAAACACAGAGATTGGGGAAATAATTTGCCAAATACTAGAATGAACCTACTACTCGATTGGTGGGGTCAGCATGGTGTCATGTACAGACTCGGTTTCCCAGAGGCGGGTCTTATTTGGATATACTGTTGTACGACGAACGTATACGACTGGCAGGTACGAATTTACAAACGCTAAACTGTCTGCGCACATTCGTGTATGACAGCGACCATTGCGGTTTAAGCACCGAAATTACAGTTCCCAACGAAATTGCAGAATTGGAGGAGTTTGTCCAAAGATATTCTTACAACTACAGTAAGACTGGATGGACACGCTTCTCAGCAACGTTGAAAAAAGCACTCTCCTCGAACGCGCTCTGCCCACCGTACAATAGGAATTTGTCAAACGAGGAGATCGACAATTACCTAAAACAAATGGACGAGGCAATTAAACAAACTATGGACACTACAATACCGCGGTATCGACGTACGACTAACGAAGAGCTGTTCCTACTATTGACGCACTGCACCGACAGAAAAGTAGACTTCTGACAAGACTTAAAAACTTGTATAGACAGTTAACTGACAGACAAAACCAGGAGATTAGGACACTGAAGTCGTCGATTAAAAATATTCAAACGCTAATAAAAGAGAATTACAGAATTTCTGTAAGTTCATATTGGAACAACAAGGTTCGGGCTGTAAACATCAACAACCCGAATATGTTTCCGCAAATAAAAAAACTATTTCGGAGAAGAAATCAAAACGACCTTCAGTGTTTTAAAATAGCCCGGACAACAGACAACGAACGGTTACTGACTATAGCAGGTATCGATCCAAATGAGGCCGCTGATGATGACGACTTTTTTGTGATCGAGGATCCACAGGAGAAAGTCGAGGCCATAGGGGCGACTTTCCAGGAAGTATACAAGGCCATTGATATCTTTGGCCCTAATTATGACCTGGACAATCGCGTCCTGGTGCACAACTGCTACATTCGAAATGAAATAGAGAATTGGCGATCCGAAGACTCTGGTTTCACCCGGTTTAGCGACGAAAATATGGCAAATAATGTCATTGCCAGAGAGGGTGACCTACCCCCGTTCATTTCGAAGGAAGGACTCCATGAGATCTTCGACAAAATCAGAGTTAAGAAATCAGTGGGGACCGATGGTATTGCGAACATCGTGCTTCGACATCTTCCTCTAGAAGTGGTGGACATTTACACCACCCTGTTTAATAATGCAATGAATAATGCACATTATCCAGCGCATTGGAAAACGGCGGTGGTTCAACCTATCTCCAAAAAGGGAAGGATATATGCAATCCGGCGAATCTCCGGCCGATAAGTCTCCTTCCGAATATCAGTAAGGTTTTTGAAAAGAATAGAGTTCTGACTAGGTGGGTTGAGGACAAACATATAGTTCCGGATAATCAATTCGGAAGGCGGGACATGATATCTCACATGCCGCGTCTAAACTGGTGTCCGATATGCGATGGAATAAAGGCAAAAAACAATGTACTGGTGCCTGCCTTGTTGACTTGGAGAAGGCCTTCGACACCGTATGGTTAGAGGGTCTTTTCTATAAACTGACTAGGCTGGGGATCAGTAAACCACTCTTGTACATTCTTTATAATATGCTAACCAACAGACAGTTCATCGTGAAAAATGGTGATGTGACTTCTATGCAATATTTCAAATTAAAAATGGTCTTCAGCAAGGAGCTATCAATTCGCCGATCCTATTCAACATTTTTACAAGCGACTTGATAGGCTCACTTTCCCATACTATTGCGTACGCAGACGATTTGGTAGCGTACAGATCAGGTCCAAAAATCGAGGTTATTAACACTCCCTTGCACAGTGACTTCGATAAGATAAGACGATTTTGCGATGACTGGAAGTTAAAAATCAACTTTCAGAAGTCGGAAACCATTCTCTTTAGGACGCCGTTGTCCGGAGTCTCTAGGGATACCAGGAAAAATTGGCGAAAGTTCTCGATCATTGGACAACACGGACAGCCTCTTGCCTCTCGAAATGTAATCAGATACCTTGGGATCTGGTTAGATCAGTTTCTGTATTTTGGCAAAAATGTAGATTCTGCTCTGGCCAGAGCTAAAGGCGCTTTTGCCCTTACAAAGAGACTGTTTTATAGCAGCCAAGTCGACGCGAGGGTAAAGGTAATCTTCTGTATGGCCCTTATCAGGCCCATGCTGGTATTAGGTTGTCCCGTGTGGTTCAATGTACGAGCAAGCTTAATGGAAAAGATTCGGGTGGTTGAGGTCCTTTACAACACGAGTGAACAACTTCGTAATTAAGCTGACTCGAAGGCACATTGCAAGAGCAATGACCCCGACGAATAACCTGATATCTGGGGCTTTCTATCCCAATTACCTTTACCACGAGAGCGTGTGGTTCGCTTTGTGTATGACCGCTTCGTTCCACCGGAAGCATTCCTCTACCTAGATCAGAAAGGGTTGATCCAGGATATATCAGCGGTCCCGTTAATCTTCCATGCCGCTCGCACAGCTGGGGACAGGCGACTCAACTACAACAGAGACGTCGCACACGCACAAGGGGTGGCCGTGGTGTAGTGGTAGTAGCAAACACTTCTCACTCGGAGGGTCCAGGTTCGAATCCTGCCCATGGCAAAATCAGTTTTTCATTGTATAATTGGAACTCAGACAAAAAAAAATCTGCGTGTGAAGGCATAACACTGACACGTAGATTTGGCTGTTATAAGAGTTTCAAGCAATGAAAAAAAATACTGGGAATTATATCTCGAATCACTCTGAGTGAAGAAAAACTCTCCGTCCTATTCGGACTCCCACCCCTGGAGAGCAAACATAGAAACCAAACACACCTGAGTTTCAAACCACTACAAAAACAATTTTCCTTTCTCCTCCTTCTATCTTTCCGCCCGCGCCGTGGCAACAGTAAAAGGGTACCCCTTAGGCGCGCGTAAATTATAAAAAAAAATAAAATGCCAGTGTGGATCGTCTCAGGTTCAGTAGGGCGGTGGGGAATCGCGATAAGAGAGATGTCGTTCAGCAGCACCAGCATTTCTGGTGGTTGAATGATGAAGAAGATGTCTCGTCGTCGTTTCTATCAATTACGACCCATCCTCATAAATAAGGCAGAGCTGACCAATCTGTTTTCACTGTGAATAGCTATAGGTATATACTAATATATGTATATAATTGTGTATAATGTCTATGTGTGTGTATGTGTTTATTGTGTATTTAGGTTAAGTAGGCTAAGGTTTATTTTAAGTTAGATATTAAGTTTTTATAAAATATAAAAAATTATGTCCATATGCTAAGTTTTTTTGTTAGCAATTCTTTTTTCTTAGCATTAAGTATTAAATATAAATAATTCTAAATAGAATGTTAGCAAAGTCGAAAGACATAGATATAAGAATTTAGAGTAGCTTAGAGTGCCTGTATAGGGCCAGTAAGTTAGTACGAGGGTGGGTCAATAAGTCCGTGACTTTTTGAATTTCTGACCTCTTTACTGAAACAGCAACACTGTTCCTGTCAACAGGCATCTGTCAGTTGACTTCTGTTAAAATTTAAACTTGCTGCGTCAGCTAGTTTGTGTTTGACAAACTAAAACCAAAAAACCAAGACAATGCAAATTATTTTTTTATCAAAAAATCTGTTTATTCCAAAAGTCACGGACTTATTGACCCGCCCTCGTATAAGATTGTTAAGTAATTTTAAGCTAGCATTTAAGCATTTTTTGTTAGGATGTAAGAGTTAGTGATTAAGAAAATAAAATGTATTTAAAACTAAAACTAAACTAAGAACTGTCAAATTTCTAAAAGCTTAAATTTGTGTGAACAGCGACAATTTTATGCAAATTAATTCATAAGATGACTTGGACATGGACAAAGAGGAGAAAAAAAGAGACCTTCATATTAAAGCGGATTGTTCGCTTAATAAAACAGAACTCATTAAATGCCTATTACATCATTAAAATAGTAACAATAACCAATCTAAAAGTCTTCCCCCTGTTTTACACTTTCTTTTTTGTTTTGTTTTTACTTTTGACGTTTCAAACACAGTTTACGAAAACGTGTTCCTTCGAGATTTTGGGTTTGAGAGAGAATTTATTCCTACTCCAGAACAACTTAACCGAACAATTCTCTCTTACAAATTGTTACAAAAATCTCGCAGGAACTCTGTTACATCTCCCTGCAAGAGAAAAATATTTCATAAAACATGAATAAAAACAACACCAAATATTTACTTACTAATGGCGCTTTCGGTTGGCCGGACAGAAGCCACTCCGGAGCGAGAAAACAACATAAAACTCTTATACTGTCCTTATTTAATGAAAATTTTGCTTCTGGTTTTCATTTCAGAAGCAAAATTTCTCTTCTGGATTTTATGTCAAAGACATATAAATATGTATAAACGTCAAATAGTATTGTGTCAGAAGAAGTTTTTAGTGCTCCATTGGAATCCGAATCGTCGTACCCATCTGACGAAAGAAAAATAAATAACGGGAGATTGACACAGCTAAATGTATCGCGCCCGAATAGAAAATTCAGTGATTGCAACAAGTTGCAGTAATCCTTCATTAGTGAAAGGAAAAAAATATTTTAAATATTATTAAAAAAGAATAAAGACAGTCAAGAACAAGTGCAAAAGTGCCGAAATTGAGAACAAAAAAAAAAGGAAATTAAATCATGAAAAAAAAGGTGCCGAAATTGAGAAAAAAAATAAAGGCGAATTAAATACAAAAATCAATATTAGTACGAAACACATATTCGAAAGAGAAAGTAAATTTAGGAAATAGTTGCATTACATTGAATAAGAGCAGCCTACTTCAAGAGAAGTGAGAACGGGGCGATTACGGCCAAAAATTCCATGATCGTAACCTTTTTTGTTGTCCTTTCCCTTTCTTGGAATTGATTCCCACCCGCTCGGATAGAAACTTAGCAAAGTATCATACAAAGTTTGTTTAGTCTTATAATTTAGTTAAATGTTATATTTAAGTATCGTATCCTGTTTTGTGTTGGGAAAAATAACCTCAGCCAGCTTAAACTTGTTGAAATTCTTATTTATATATCTATCATAAAGTAAAGAAAAACACAACGTTATATATTCAGTTTTTATTTTCTGTATTTTTTTACTGTATTGTGTATGTTTTGTATTTCGGTTAAGATACATGCTGCTAAACATTTTACATATCATTTGACATTCGATCGAGTTATGTTTGTAATAACAAAAAGGTGCAAGCTGCAATGATCGATCTTTCCTTCAACATATCCTTTGTTATACGAGTATTTGAGCGATATTTGTTAGTGTCATTCTATATATACATATGTATGTATATACATTTTTTTTTTGATTTCGTATAGCTCGTATGTACGTATAAATTTATAGTCTGTCAATGATCGGTGATCGCTAATTATCCCTTATAGAAGGCAACAGAACGGTTGCAAACCCTTCTAATTTGAGCTCAAATTAGGTGGGCACGGAGAGAGGAATCAAATGTCTGACGTAACTCCTCCCCCGTTAGAATAGAGCGACGACCACAATGACGTCAATGGGACTGGAGTGAAAGGCTGTAGTGTCGGGGGTTGATTTGTTTGGTCTTTTTTCCTTGTAATAGTAATGATGATGATTATGATGATCGTAATAATTGTAAACACCGCTGCTGAAGATGTTGTCAACACCTGCAGGACTTTGGTCCTAGGTTGCCAAATTTTTTTTATCCTGTAAGTGACAAATGCTCAATTTTCAATTTTGTTAAAAAACAACGGGAATTAAAAATTTTTCCCGTGGCAAATAAAAAACGGGTTGGGGTCGAAATACTGTATGGTCAAAATACTGTAAGGGCAAAATTCTGTATGAGCAAAATTCTGTAAGGGAACAATTCTTTATGAGCAAAATTCTGCTTACTTTTTTACATTATCATAACCATTTTTTTTAAATACAGAATTCTTAAATAATACAATTTTTTTTTTCATTTTTTACTGTCTCCCTGAATAAAAACATACATTTATTAAAACCAAGTGAAAAGAATACCTGAAAAATTTTGCTTCTGCAATCAAACCTATTCCTTTAGCTTACTTAACAAAAAAAAATGAATTTTTCATCTACAATCCAAATCACTATTTCTAATGAATGGCAATTTTTTCCCATCAATTTTAAAAAATATATCAAAGCTTGGTTTTTGTTATGCAAACACTTTTTCAAAAAATAGAAGTGGACCATAAGCAGCATTTCGGGAAACAGAATTTTGCATGCTGTAAGTGCATATACAGTATTTTGAAATACAGAATTGTGATACACAGTATTTAAAAAAAAAAATATACAGAATTTTGTCGAGACAGCATTTTGAAATCCAGAATCATGTCGCTCCCATGAAAAACATAGATATACTTTAAGTTCTTAGTTTAATATTTATTGCTACTTATATTTTAGGGAAGATCATGTAAATTTTAACATATCTTTGTTTGATTTTAAATATTTGTAAAATTCAATGCAATTATAGTCATAGATGAAAATGGTCATTAATTCACTCTTTATCAAATCTGGGGTACATTTGTTGCGCACATCAGTCCATTTCAATGCCATCTGCGAACAAATCCTTTCTACAAAAGAGTTAGAACTTGGAATACTGAAGATAAACAACATAAATAGAAAAATGTTAGGGATTTCACGCTTGGAAAACCCTTCCATGATTTTCTTCCACTTCTCAACCGCACTTATACTTTTATCATTAAAGGACGTTACAATGTCTAGGCCCTTTTTAATCATTTGAAATTCTTCATACATATAACGAGTCGATGTTAAATTGATCGATACTTAAAAGTTCTGCAGCTTTTTGAAAATGATGTGCTGTATCCGTTATTGCGGTGACGTCTGCCTACTTCGAAAAAAGGATTCGAAGGACGTCGCTACAGACTCACTGCGTAGTGTGTGGAGAAAGCACATTTGCGGATACAAGCGTCTGCAACGACTTGTTTGGCGTGTATGGGCGCTATAACGGAGCAATGAATATAAAATGTGAACAAAAGAAAATGGGTGTTGAAATCATGAGATAAGTGAGTCACTGAGGTAGATGATAATTAGAGAGTATGCAAAACAAACAGAGACAAATATATTTTGTCATTGATGTCGGTCGTCGGGGGTGTGAGCGGGTAGTTATCGTATCTACGACATCGTCTTATAGGTCGACTCGTCATCGCGGTGCGTACTTGTGGATTGCTGTACCCTTTATTTGCTTGTAATCAAAATAGTTCATCAATTTGTTCTATTGATTCTATTTCAATATTTTGCTTGTTTAGCTTATTTCCTATACTTTGTAACACATTTGTATTGAGTAAAAATGTTGGTATAATGTTCAATCTTTTGTACTTAGAATAAGTGCCTCTACTATGTCCAAAATATGGTTGGTTAGTAAATCAATATTCAAATTTATCTGGTTAAGGTACTGTGTTTCTATTAGTATGTGATGTTCTCTTTTGATATAGTTATATGTTTTTTTTTTCTAAAAATTCTGCTATTTTGGTCTGTTCTTTATTAATATGAGATGTGATATTTTTAAATCTTTCTACTGTTTGAAAATTTATAGAGTGTTAGGTTAGTATTGTGTTAGTGTAGTTATTCAGTCTCGAATTCATGTTCTCTATTTGGATGTTAATGTCACGTGCATCTTGCGCATCCTATTTCTTGTGATTAATTTTAGGGCTAATCCAAGTCCATTAAAACGCCCTCGTTTTCTTCTTTTTGTTAGAAATTTTTTCTCGAGCTCTTTGAGTTTAAGTTATTTTGGTCGGTAACCTTTGATCGTTTTTCAAAGAGATCGAGAGTGTTACTTATGCCTTGCAAATTGTTATTATAGTCCTAGTTTAATGATATGGATCAAATGGGTATAGCTATTAACTGTTCTAGAAGGTCCTAATCGTAGAAGGAGGATGACCTTATCCTTTGGAATGTTAAAGATTTCTAATACTTGTGTAGATGTGAGTGGGAGGCTGAAAAGGGATTGGATATATAGGACCATGAATGCAGTATTCTTTTTAATTTAAATAAGTTTAAAGTTACAGAACAGGATTGCATTAGTTTCTAATTAACTATATATTTAAATGTGTATATATTCTTATCATTCTTATGAAGTATAATATAAATATAGTTTTGTTTAATTCTCTTTTTAATCATATTCCTTGATTATACCATCTGATTTACATTCATATGCCATGAATGTGTCTATAAAATTATGTTTGTGAATAATGTTTTTTTTTTTTAAATTTATATAAAAATAATTGGTAATTATTTCATATTTTCCTTTCTTTTCCTTCCTCTTGTGAATTTTCTTTTGTCATTATAGTGAATTCGTAATTTTTATTTGCTACATGTTTAGAAAACCTGGGTGTTAATTTGTTTCTTCTAGCCTCCTTCCTGAAACGACTTCATATTCTTTCATTTCTTCTGGTTCTTCTCTAGATGAATTCTGGTGGTTATAATATCGTCAACTTTTTGTTGAATTTGATGGTAAAGCTTATTAAGAAGCTCATTGGAGAAGCTAAGTGATTTGATAAATTGGCAAGTCCTTCCGAAGAAAAGTTTTGTAATTGAATGGATTGAATTATTGTAAGTAATCAATGTTTTGGATAAGAGTTCATCATGATGTGTAATGAGCTTTTGTTCCTTTATTTTAAACAAAACAAGCCTGTAAATTTCTGTTAAAGTAGAGTGTATTCTTTCCACTGGGGAATTACTACTAATCTACTGGAATGGTGTGAAATGAAGTGTTAGTCGTTGCGGTGGCTTGGTAGCAAACAACTGTTTTCGGTATGCTCTACCGTCTAATGTCGTTTTTTAAACATTTCAAAACACTACTTCTGCATATTAATGTGCAACCGCAGGCAAAGAGGGACAATTTGTCTATTATTGTCAGTACATACCTGTTCATGATTTATACTACAGAGATCGATATGGGGAATTTCAACGGGCTTCAATTGGATTTCCGGTTTAGCATAATCCGGTTTGGGAGGATTCCCGTCGTATTTAAGTAGTTTGCATTTTTCGCAATTATTGAAAGTTTTCGTAATTATGTCCTTCATTTTTGAAAAGAAAAATTCGCGCTTTAAATAGAGGTGGGTTTCATTTATTCCTCTATGGTTTAAATTTTCGTGATAGTCGCGAATTAATTTTTCCTGTTCGTCTTCTTATCTAATATCAGTAAGTATTTCTAAGCATCGCACGATACGAACTGTTTTATTCTGTCTTATTCTGGGAAAAGTGGTCTGAACAAGAGGAAAAATCTCATCACTCTCATCAAACGGCGGTAAGTTTTTTGACTGGGAAGAATTTTCTGAAGATGTCGATCATTGTGTTTTCGTCAAAAGCTGGTCTGTGTTATTTCCCTTCTTATTTATTTTTAAAAATGTTTTCGACAGTCATTGGGCACCCTCTATTGCAGACTTCTAGTATGATTTTAATACTAAAGTCATTCAGAGGTCTTTCGGAAATTGGTATCCCATCGTTGAAGTTCTATTGGGCGCTATGTATTGTGCCCTCGTCCTCGTTATTGTTAAAAAGTTCTTCTTTTTCGTCAGAGCTAGTGATCTTAATGAGGCTAAGGGCGACCGCATTAGTGTTTGCTTTACCTCTCATATATATGATCTCATAATCAAATTCTTCCGACTTAAGACGCCATCTTACAAGTATTGAGTTTGGCTCTTATAGACTCATAAGCCAAGTCAGGGGTCTATAATCCGTGACTAATTGAATTTGTATCCCAAATAGATATGGCGAAAGTAACGTCTGGCCTAGACAGTGGACAAAAGTTCTTCCTCGATAGTGGAATAATTACACTCATTACTTTAAAGGGTACGACTAGCAAAGCAAATTGGTTTATCGCTTCCTATTCTGCCTTGAGATAAGACAGCTCCCACCGCAAGGTTGCTTGAATCAATTGTGAGTATAAAAGGTTTGCTGAAATCTGGATATTGTAGGATTGGGTCGTTAATCAATAAATGTTTACATGTTTCGAAGGCGTCCATATAATTTAGATCGAATTTCATTTACGCTCCCTTTTTTAAACAGTTTGTTTTGTTTTGTTAGTTTTGCCAAATTTTTTATGAACTTTCTGTAATAACCAAACAACCTTAGTAAGGCTTTGATTTCGGTGCGGAATTTGGGGACAAGGAAGTTCTTTATAGCTTGAATTTTTGCAGGATTTGGCTCATGGGTAATAATATGTTCCAGGAAAGTTATTTCCTTTTGCAAAAACTCGCACTTGTCCATTTGGCTCTTGAAGTTGGACTGCCTTAATTTGTCGAAAACTTTTTTTATATTCCCAATATGCTCCTGAAGGGAAGTGGAATAAATGATTATGTCGTCTAAATAGACAAGACAAATTTTTCCCACGAGTTCTTGGAGAACGTTATCAATTACGCGAGTTACATATTTCGATGGTGACCTCCACCAATAAACATGTAGAGCAACATCCTTAACTTGTTGCTATATGCTTATACATCATTTGCAAATTTTTTGTTTATAGATGGCGAGCAACAATCTTCTGTCGTTGCCCCGTTCAGCACTTTTTTATTAACCAAACGGATGCGAATATCAATAGCATTTTCGTTTGTATTGATAGCATTTTGTTAAACATAATCATTTTAATCAAATGAATAATAATAAAAGATCAGTCAGCAATAGACACCAAAACAAATCACTTGCTTTTTATTTAACTCGCGTTGGAACGTTGATGGGACGCTTTTTAGTCCGAAAGGCATTCTGAGGTACTCATACTGCCCTCCTTCAATGGTAAACGAGGTTCTCTGTATATGTTTGGGGTTCATCTCGATCTGATGAAATCCACTTGTTAGATCGAGGTTGGCGAAATACAAGTATTTTCCCAATTCTTCTAAGATTTCGTTTATGTTAAGTAGAGGGTAGTGGTATATATGGGCTTTTAGTTGACCTTCCTGTAATCGATAAGCAGTCTCTACTTTTGCATGCCGCTGGCGCCCGTGTGCAGGAGGACATCGTCGGTTGTGCTTATTTGACGTTTGACTAGATTTGTAAATTCTTCGGGTGATAGGCTCGAATTAGGTTTGTTATATCCTTTGCGGATATTTTTTTGTTTTGGCCGAAATTAAACATTTTCAAAGAAGTTTGCGGACTCATATTACTCCGCATACAACGGTTCTTCTAAGATAATGGTTTGGTCGGATGGGGAGTACCTAGTTGATGAGCTCCACATTACTTTAGCCGTATTTGGCGCTGTATAGTCCCTGTGGTAAGAAAATGTCAGGTTTTAATTCCGCGTTACATCGGTTGACGGGTAGTTTCGCGAGAATTTTAGTATTTGCGGGGATTTTTAGCTTGCCAGATGATTAATTTGGCTTGAGATTTATCTTAATAGAAGAATTTTTTGTAATTAAGATTTTGTTTTCCAGGTCGGTTTTCGCATTGAGCGATAAAAGTACATTCAAACCTAGGAGACTATCGAAAAAATTGTGAAACCTAAAGACAAAGAATTTAAGTAAACCTGTTTGGTTGTTTTCGACAAAGGTTGGAAAGCTAACCTGCTTATCTTATTGGTATTTTTTGAAAACTGTAGTGATATTGATTTGTTTGCACCTGACTTGATTATTTGGAGGTATGTATTCGGGGTTAATAAAGGATGTTGGTGCCCCTGTATCAAGAACAAATCAGAAGGGTTTGCCAAAGGTTGGGGAAATACGAATGTACGGGTGGCCGTGGTTTAGTGGTAGTAGCAAACGCTTCTCACTCGGAGGGTCCAGGTTCGAATCCTGCCCATGGCAAGTCAGTTTTTCATTGTGTAATTGGAACTCAGACAGAAAAATTCTGCGTGTGAAGGCATAACACTGACACGTAGATTTGGCTGTTGTAGAGTTTCAAGCACAGAAAAGAAGAAAAAAAAATACTGTGATATACCTCGAATCACTCTGAGTGAAGAAAAACTCTCCGTTCTATTCGGACTCCCACCCCTGGAGAGCAAACATAGAAACCAAACACACCTGAGTTTCCTTTCTTCTTCTTCTAACTTTCCGCCCGCGCCTTGGCAACAGTAAAAGGGTATCTAACCCCTTAGGCGCGCGTAAATTATAAAAAAAAAAAAAAAAGGTAACGTTACTGGGTATTTGGTTGGGTCTGTGGTGTCTTCGAAACTATGTAAGTAAGGTATGTATCTCGGATTTTGAACCCTTTTCTGATACGAAATATTTTGCTACTTAATACAACAGGTGAAACCAGTTTCTAATGAGCTAGGCTGCACTCTAGATCCAAGGGGTTCATTAAGGGCACACAGAAAAGAATTGAGGCACATCTCAGCATAAAAATCCTTTTTCGCTTTGATGACATTCTTATCAGGTTCATGTATTGGGATGTTGTTGCAAAGAGCTGATTGAAACTCTATGATTTCTCCATAAAGGGATGCTACTGTCTTATCACGTTGTATTATATTATGAAGATCTCTGATAAGCAAAGTTTCAGTTCGCTTATCGCACTAATGAATATAAAATTTTCCTTTATTTCGTCCCATACAAACGGAGTCCCATACATATTGAGGACTTGGCCTTTTATTTTGTTTCGGATGGCTCTCAAAAGTATTTGGCCGTATGGGATGTTATCTTATATAGAGGAGTACCTCCACATTATTTAAGAACTTAAACAAAAGTCGCAAGTTTCCGCCGAATTTTGGGAGGTTTTTATGGCGTCGGGAATTCTTAGGAAATTGAAAATCTCACTATAATTGACATTTGGTTCAACCGTAGCTGGGGTTGCTAAATTTGAAACGTTTGGTTCTAGCAACATGTTTTCTGAACTGGTGCTCGGAGAAGAAATGTCAAATGCATTTTCAGGAATGGAGCTTAGGCATTCGGCAGAGTAATTAATTATGTTTATTTTTTTTTTGTTGATAAGATAGGATTAGGTAATAAAAGCTCACAATATATTTTTTATGTATTTATGAATATACATATGTACAATGTGTATGTTTAGTTAAAATAAGATTGTATGTACGGTTAATATAGGTATTTATTAACCTTCGTGTACCCTTCGCTAGGGATCGCAGTTTAGGTATTATTTGTTAGAGTGCCTTGTGTTTGGGATCGCAACTTTCTTTAACAACAAAACTTACATGCACATGCACCCAAAGATAACGAAGGTTTCCAGCAGTGATGTCTAGCGGAGAGTTAATCGATGGGTTGTTTGATGAGTTGTTTTGATGCGTTGTTTGATGAGTTGACCAGTTACAGATACACTAACCTATAGGTCCACAGGTGATAAAAGGTTGATACTTAACGGTTTTGTACACAATAGTTCTAGTTTACGTGAAGCAGTAATAGGCACGATATTTGTTTTTTTTTGTTTTTTAATTTATAACATGTACGCTTTATACGGTTTGTTCACCGGGCTACCTACCGACTGTGCCACTTATGTGTTCTGTTGAGGGTTTATATAAAAAAAACAGTATTTTAATTTCAACGTTATAATGTTTGTTTTATTCTGGTGCTAGGTGACAACTATGGTGCTTACAATATTTTCTATACCATTGTGCCTTGTGTCCTTGCACTTAGCAAATTAAGAAAAAAAAAACTCTGAATTTTCTTTGCAGCTGATATTTTTGATATATTTGATTTCGCGGTGAAATTAATAAAAAGAAAGAATGCACTATCCCGAAACGATATGCAAATGAAAAATATAAACTTTTCAAAATATTCAACCGATAACTTTGTTACCACTGTCCAAGTGGGTGGAAAAATTGGGAATCACCAAAGTTTGTTTCCATTGACCAGACCAGATAATTGGTCATTGAACCTAGACTACCGGCTCTTCCAATTGAAAATACAGCTGATTCTTGCTTCCTTCATTTGCACTCATCTTTCTCCAATACATCCGCATCGATGTCCACTCCCTCACATGCAGATCAGTAGGTGGAGCCAATTTCCAAGAACGTAGCATTTTTTATGAACGCACTTTTGCTCTGTTGTCTCACACACAATTTGCTTGGTGTTCTGCTGTTTTTTCTTCAAGCCCAATTTCGCTTTTAGAGCTGTGAGATTCCCGTCGGCAAAATTGCAATTATTGTCAAATTTCTCCTTTTGCCGACGAAAGTTGCGCTTTTGTGGATTTCGTTACTCGAGAATTTCTCGACGGCGTTTTTAACTTACACGTTCTTTGGGAAGATGGTCCATGTTGCTTCGCAACATCCTGCCATCTCTGGAATGGTTTTAGAACTCATGATTAGGGCTACAGGTTGAACCGCTTCTTCTGAATAGAGATGTATTTTGCGTGATGATTTCTTCTTGTGATGCTTGACGTGTGTACATGAAAATAAGAACGAATGTTGGGTGAATGGTGTGTGGCAAAGATACATAGATTTTTATAGTAAATATTTAGATAAGTTTTTTTAATTCATTATAGTTTGATAAATGTTAAAAGAGTATTGTAAATTGATATGTGTGTGTTCTAAAAATGGTATTTGTTCATTAACCATTGGCAAAAGACAAGGTTTGGCTATAGGACGCTTGAGCGTAGTAGTTGATGTTTTAATGGTAACGGCACGAATTCTTCCATTAGCTCCTGGATGCTTTGCTTCTATTCGCCCAAGTCGCCAAAGTGTCGGGGGCGTCTGTTCGTCCGACAAGAGAACCAAGCAATCAACTTGATCTGCAGATTTGATGTAAGCCATTTTGGTAGCTGTTGGAGTCGAGCAACGTATTCGGATTTCCACTTGTTCCAAAAATCTTGCTGGATTTTCTGCATAAGATGCCAGCGATCCATGTGATTTGTAGGGGTGTTTGCTAGGTTGTTTTCCGGTGCTGTATTATAAAGAGGTGCCTATGAGAAAGTGTCGTGGTGTCAGAAAAGACAAATCCTCAGGATCTTCGCTTAATGGGCAGAGGGGTCGCGAATTGAGACAAGCCTCGACTTGTGTTAAAACCGTTGGGTAATCCTCAAATGTAAGGCTGTAGTGACCGATGATTCGCTTTAAGTGAAATTTCATGGACTTCACACCTGCTTCCTACAGTCCGCCAAAGTGCGGGGCAGCCGGGGGGTTGAAATGCCGACCTTTCCGTGTCGAGGTTTCTTGCTGCTCCTTGGAAGTTGGTTACGCAATCGCTGTTCCTGCATATCCCACGGCTCGCAATGAAACGTTTTAATGCTGTGAGAAAATCTGAGGTGCTATAATCGCTCACCAGCTCTGAATGAACCGCTTTTGTGGAAAAACAAACAAAGATTGCGACGTACGCCTTAGTGAATTTGCTGCAACGACCTTTCCATGACTTGAGTTGTACAGGGTCTGCTTAATCCACTCCATTTTTTGTTGCATGAATCTGAAACATTTAATGCATTTGTGGATACAATGCTTTACTTTTGATTTGAGCTGCAATATCCAATACTCGGTCATGAGCTGTTGACCGCCATGCAGAGTTTTGACATGAGCATCTTGAACTATGAGCTTAGAGAGGATATTTTGTGAGGGCAAAATAATTGGATGGCGTCAAGCATATGGTAAGTCAGCATTTTCTAGTCAGCCTCCAACTCGTAATATTCCTGTTTGATCAATGAATGGCGAAAGAATTGCCAATTTTCTCCCATTGTGCACGTTTTCGCTCCTGCATATGTTGGACATCTCTTCGGGGAAGACTTCCTTCTGAACGATGGTAATTAATCGCGTTCGAGATGATGAGCGTTGTTGATGAAGCGAAGTCAGTACGCCGTAGATCGAAGTAAACGCTGTAAAGTACAGTACCTAGCAAAAATTTCGTTATGTGAAAATGCGGTGAAATGAGAGCAGAGCTGAAATATTTTTTGCATGGGGTACCCAGATGCAATTAGCTCATTTCTTACATTTGCAACATTTGAGGTCTTCATTTCAGGTCAGTTGTTTGACTTGTATATGGTGCATTTTCTTTGTCGTCGAAAAATTGCCAAAAATCAGGACCATGCCACTATTTTTGGCTGTTTAAAAGTTCTTTTACAGAAAGCCCCCATCCTTAGAGGGAATATGACTCCAGCAGTTGGGATATGTGAGCTCTTGCATTTCTGCCATCCGGTTTGCGACAAATGTGGTGTGTATGTATGGTGCCGACTCAATCCATGCTAGTGTGTATCCGAATCACAACACGCAAAAAGTTTGGCATTTTGGACATCCATAGTTTTTATGGTGTGCACTAGTAATTGCGCCAGCAATAGGGCACCGCTTAGTTTTTAGTTTTCAATGCATTTTATTTTCTTAATTCTTACATACTAACAAAAAAATGCTTAAATGCTAGCTTACAATTACTTGACAATCTTATGCTAACTTACTGGCCCCACACAGGCACTCTACTAGCTACTCTGAATACTTATATCTATGTCTTTCGGCTTCATTTACATTTTATTTAGAAATGTTTTGTATACTTAGGGAGTCACGCTGCAAGAGAGTATTAATGACCTCGATTTTTGAACCTGTTCTGTACGCTATCACATCGCCTGCGTACGCAATAGTATGGGGAAGTGAACTTATCAAGTCGCTTGTATAAATGCTAAACAGGTTCGGCGAATTTACCGCGCCTTGCTGGAGACCATTTTTAATTTGAAATATTCCAACAGAAGTCACATCATCATTTTTCACGATGAACTGTCTGTTGGTTAGCATATTATATTGAATGTACAAGAGTGGTTTACTGATCCCCAGCCTAGTCAGTTTATAGAAAAGACCCTCTAACCATACGGTGTCGAAGGCCTTCTCCAAGTCAACAAGGCAGGCACCAGTGCGTTGTTTTTTGCCTTTATTCCATTGGATATCAGACACGAGTTTAGACGCGGCATGTGAGATATCATGCCCCGCCTTAAAACCGAATTGATTATCCGGAACTATATGTTTATCCTCAACCCACCTAGACAGAGCTCTATTGATTACCTTTTCAAAAACCTTACTGATATTCGGAAGGAGACTTATCGACCGGAGATTCGCCGGATTGGATATATCCTTCCCCTTTTTGGGGATAGGTGCAATAGGGCACCGCATAACTCAAGGCGTGCCTACGATTTGTTTTTGAGGGGTGCGACCCTAGTTTTCGACAGAAGGAGTGTCGTTTGTATAGCACTTCTGTTGATGTCTCTTAAATACACCACTGCGGCGTATGTCTTTTCGGAGGCATTACAGAATCCATGGATTTCCAGTTGAGAGTCAATTGTTGTATTTATCCAGCGAGGTACTCGTATCTCGATGTTTCTAACTGAGTTAAGTTCCGTTTGCTAATTATGCCACGTTGAACATATTGTAGATGGGAGCTCGGTATCTAACGTCTGGCCCTGTTTCCAAATATCTTGCATCAGGATTCATCGTCATCACGACGATGACGCAAGGAGAAATCCATCCCATTGGGTCGTACAAGCTAGCAATGTCAGACAATATTGTTCGCTTCGTTGATCGCTTTGAATCTGGAATATTGCATTTGATTGAGAACATGTCCTTATCTAGATGCCACTGAATACCTAGTGTTTTTATCGAGTTCCCTTCATCGAATGATAGCGGTAGGTGAACCTCTCTGTCGGCATCTGGAATTCCTAATAACAACTTCTCGCTATGCTGGCCCGTTTTCGTAATGGGAAACCACCTCGATTCAGCATAGTAGTAAGTTCACGTCGCATATTCACTGCTTCATCTTCTGAGTCTGCGCCGTGCATAACATCGTCCACGTAGAAATTTTCCATGGCAATCATTTGCAGCCAATTGTTGTAGTGTCCGAACCGCTAATATGGTGCAATGCCAAAGGTGACGGTGTTGAGCTGGTACGTCTTAACTTTTCCTTCTTCAATATCGCTCCATAGGATGAGCTGATAGGCCGTATCTTCCGTACCCAGGGTACCCAGATCTGCCTATACATCTTAGTAATGTCTGCTATGAAGACAAATTTATGTTTTCTAAAGCGTGCTATATGGTCAAGAATATCATCTTGTAGCCGTGGGCTAATAAAAATATGATTATTTAAGGATTTGCCGTCGGACGTTTTGCAAGATGCGCAAGTTTATTGTAGAACTTGATTTTTTGTGACAGCGTGGTGGGGGATGTAATAATGAGCATTTTTTACCGACGAAGGGTCTACTTCCATAATGTCCCCTAGTTCCTTGTATTCACTGAATATCTTTTTGTATTCATTAGCAAATGATGGGTTATTTCAGAACCTTCGTTCCAACTGCGGGTATTTAACCGAAGCAGATTTATGGGAGAAGCCCAAGCTAGGGCGTTTTCCTTCCTTAAATGGAAGTTGTACCATATATTTGCCATCATCTTGTCGCTGGTGTGTTCGGCAAAAGTGTAGTTCCAACTTCTCTTCATCTGCCGATATCATTTTCTTCCTTGCTATCTCCTCAAGTTCCCAGAACTTAAGAAGCATCTTTTGAAGGTCGAGTTCACAACCTTCGGTTGTTGTGTGAAGCGATGTAATCGCCGTTTGATTGTTAAGCGAGATGTAACCCAAGAGCACCCAACCTAGTTCAGCTATGAGGGTGCCTGGATCGCCTTTCACAATGCCTTCCTGAATAATAAATTAATATACATCGCTGCCGAGTAAAACGACTATTTTGCCTGACTTATTAAATGTCGGATCGACGAGCTGAATATTTTGAAGGTGGCTGCAAGTGACGCAGCGAATGTTAAGCGTCGGGAGAATAGCTGTAGGCTTAGGTAAAACTAGTGCATTTAGCTGTAAGCTGAATTTCTCATTGACATTTGAGAGTATCGTCAGAATTACCTTGTGTTTAGAGACGCCGGTATAGGTTTCTCCAACACCTAATATACTGATATGGTTTTCTTCTTTTCGGAGATTTAAGCGTTGCGCTGCAGACTCAGAAATGAAGGATGCCTCCAATCCAGGATCCAGGAGTGCTCGCAGTAGCACTGGTTGGCCAGTGGATGTGACCGCCTTAATGAGGCCAGTAGCCAGAAGAACAGTTTGTATTCGGTTGTTTTCAGCTATGTACGTATTGTGTGCTGGAAGAGGTTGGATGCTCCAATTTTTCTGACTGTGATGTCTGAATGGGAGCGAAGTTTTTTACATAAATTGTTCCTTTTAACAAGGTCCTGTCGTTTCTTCGGACTCAATGCCTTGAACTTGAAACAATTCCTCATTGAATGCGAACCCTGACACATTGAACATTTACAAAACGTGGAATTATGTGAACGGACGATATTTGAAGTAGTTTTTTTTACCTTAGTGTGAGTTGTAGGAAATGAGGATTGTCCTAGGATATCTAATGTTCTAGATCTCGTAAGAAGGAAGTCCTCAAGAACGTTAAATGCTGGATAATCTACATAAGCTGCAATGGTTGATTCCCAAAGTCTTCTAGTGACAAGCGGTAATTTTTGCACAGTGTTGAAAATAAGAACATCTTCCCAGGATGAAACCGGAATTCCAAGATTCTCTAAAAAAATGTTTCGCTTCGCAACTTCAGATCGTCTACTGATTCCTGCGATAGATTTGGCTGGTCAAAAAGCAACTTAAATTGGTTATCTTTAAGTAATCGCAGGTTTTGATACCGTTTAACTAGTGTTGCCCAAGCTGAATCAAAATTACCCTCTATAATCGCTGTATTTCGCAGTAAACGTGCAGCTTCAGCACTTAGAGTGGCCTTCAGGTAATGAAGCTTTGGCACATCTGATATCGTCGAGTTTTAATTGTCAAGGCTTTCAAATATGCTTCGAAATTCAGGCCACATTTGAAAGGAGCCAGAAGATGTAGGGAGTTTTATTGCCGAAAGCTTTAATTCTATTGAAGAAGCCTTTGACCCCAAGATGGAAGTATTAAAAATACCTTGGGATTGATTTGGAACGCTTGAGTTCGGTAAGTATACCTATAACTCGGAAGAGTATTTGTAACGAAATTCTTTAAGATGGTGGAAAGTCAAGATCTATGTACTTGATCTTTGCTTCTTCCGTAGGAGCAGCGAAAATTTTTGGATGCATTGCTTGAGCTTCATCAAAAGATTTTTCAATATAATTGAAACGAGTTTCACACATGTGCACGGATTTGTGTTGGTCGCTTAACTCTAAATAATCCTTGTAATCGGCACGTACTTCTATGCGCACATTCTCAATTGAGTCTATTAGATTGCCTATTTTGCTCTCACTCATTATGATTTTTATAGATCACACAAAACACGATATGTTTATTATACGAAATGTAAATTATATAAAATAAAAAGTTATAAAAACTGCCACACACCTGTTGAATGCTTTGCTCCCTCGCTGCACCAGGTTCGTCTTTTCAGCTTCTTCCAGATGACTGCACGAGACGCGTTTAGGATATTCGATTTTAATTGTTCGTGTTTGAATTTCACGCACAATTTGCCGGTATTTTTTCAATTGTCTTAATTAACTTTAAAGAATATAAAGGATCCAGACTCGAAGGATCATTATGTGCGCAAGAACACTTAGCAAATTAACAAAAAAAACTCTGCCTTTTCTTTACAGCTGATATTTTTGATATATTTTATTTCGCGGTGAAATTAACAAAAAGAAAGAATGCCCTATCCCGGAACGATATGCAAATGAAAAATAAAAACTTTTCGAAATTGATTCAACTGTCCCAGTGGGTGGGAAAATTGGGAATTACCAACTTTTGTTTCCTTTGCCCAAACGAAACCTTCCTTCAGGGTTGTCTCCAATTATCTGGTCATTGAGCCTAGACTACCGTCTCTTATAATTGAAAATACAGCTGATTCTTGCTTCCTTCTTTTGCACTCATCTTTCTCTAATACATCCGCATTGATGTCCACTGCCTCACATGCAGATCAATGGGTGGAGCCAATTACCAAGAACATAGCATTTTTTTATGAATGCACTTTTGCTCTGTTGGCTCCCATACAATTTTCTTGGTGTGCTGCTGTGCAGCACAATGTACAACATTCTGACCGGATGTTATCGTTATTAAAGTTATGTACATATGTTGACTCCTTTGGTGGGATGTCCCTTATTATCAGGTGGCTGACGTAACTCGGATAACTTAAATATCATCAAAGTAAACGATCAACAAACGATGCAACTGGACATACATTGGAGATATTGAGGAAGATTATATTACTACAAAACAACTGCTAATAGGGAGCCATAATATGCTAAATAAACATAATTAAACTATAAATTCGATAAGTTCTTTTCCATACACCGTCTCGATCGTTAACTTAACTTGCACGAGTATTGTAATAAAATTATTTTATTACTTAATTTGGTGCTGGATTTACAAGTCAGTCGTGTATCGGTTGTATCTTCTCTTTTCTTCTAAAACGAACTTCGTAAACGGTAACGGAAATTCTGGGCCGAAATCCCGACAAAGACCAGCGCTCATCGTGTAGTTCGCGTTCACTCAGGTGTAACAATGTACACATACAGGGTGTCCCCTAATTCGTTGACGATAATTTGGGAAATGATTCTTGGGCATATTCTAAGAAAAAAATCTTTATACAGTAAGGGTCTATCTGCAATGTTGACATCATTTATCGAGGATTTAAGAAAAGGCTTACTTTGGTGTACCCAGACCCATGTTAACGAAAATTGCTCTGTTAGTACTAACGGTAAAAACTTCGGCTAAGACCTAATTTTTAGAAGAAATACCAGCCTTTAAAACGGCTTTTAAATAAAGTTCATATCTTGTTTAAGTCTTTAGATACCTCGCAAGCATGCCACGATCCTCACTCTGAGCTATCCATTTCCTACCTAGTCCAGTCCACATCCTGGTATCCTGTCATCTTATCCCCAACGCCCTCTATAATACTACATAGCCCCATAAGGTACTTCCGAGTATTACAACACATATGGCCTTACCAATATCTTATCATTAGTCGTGACTTAAATACTTAATACACACAAAAATCTAAATTGTACCAACAATGTTATAATAGTCAGCTTTTGCTTATGAAGTTTTCGAACGGCCGACAGATGCCTTCTTTTTGCACTTCGGAGAAAACAATTACACAAAACTGTTCTATTGGCACTCTTCTCACTTTTTCAGAAGTAAAATTTTGCTTCTGGTTTTCATTTCAGAAGCTTCTGGCTTTCATTTCAGAAGTTTCTGATTTTCAATTCAAAACAAAAATTGCTCTTATGGATTTTATGTTAGAATGTAGAAATACATATAAATATAAACGTCAAATAGTATTGTATGTCAAACCACATTTTTGTTTGGTATCAAAGTCAAAAGAAGTTTTTCGCGTTCCATTGGAGTCTAGATTGTCCAACTTCCGCAGAGAAACCAATCAAAAACGACATTAAACTTCATTCTTTCAAAGAATCTACTGCATTTTCATGGCATCAATTACATAACATTGGGTTAACGTTTTATATTCGCACATGAATTTAAATTTATTTTGACCTCGTGTGGAAATATCGATATTAAGTGACGTTAAGTCCGTTCGCATATTTTTTATATTTTGGACCTGCGGTCCATCGCTCCCATATGGGTATGCTCAGAACTCTCAGGCAAGCGCTTATACCTGCAAAACGCTAATAAATAACGGAAAAACTTTTGTTTGTAAAAATGTGACTCTCTGCGATAGCCAGAACAGTGTATGAATGGCACTTCTACGGAAATACATTGGAAAACCCTTAACTCTAAACCCTCCCCATACACGCACATACCTTTTTTCAGGCCATAACTCCATTTTCAAAAAACTATCGATTGGAGATTGAGCTATTTTAATTTTCTAAGTAAAAAAATATGTGAAATAATGATTTCCGCAGCCAACATAGTTATGTAGTTGGCAGAGTGGGACTAGGTAGGTAGGGTAGGTACATAGGTACATAGGTAGTGGCTGAAATACCAACCCACTTAGGCCTATTGGCCCATTGTGATGCCACGTGGGTCCATGATCCTCTTACTAGTGGAACCAGTTTGAGCTTACGTTAAGCGTATGAGACTGTATACGTCTATATTTTTTAGATCGCTTTCTGACGTTTTCTTCTCTGGGAGAGAGCTGGACATGCACAGAGTAGGTGAACGATTGTCTGATCTTCCTCCGCATTCATGCAGCTTATACATAAATCGTTTGTAAAAGCACCACGCATTCTTACGTGCTTGCCTATGAGGCAGTGTCCAGTGATGGCACCTATGATGGCGCTAAGATGTTTCCTATTTAGAAGCAGCAGACACTTAGAACAATTCAGATCCAGCTTTGGCCAGATCTGTTTGGTCGCTAGACCTGTTGGTTCAGCAGTCCACCTAAGGTCTGTTCTTTTATTGGCATCCAGCTTTAATGTTAGTATTGAACGTAGCAATTGGTATACCTATGCTACCCTTCTCCGCTAGAATAGATGAAGTGGTCCCAATTTTGGCTTTGGTTTTATCGGCTCTACAGTTCTCTGGAGTGTCTCTGTCTCTGCCCGGCACCCAACAAAGGTGAAGGTTGAACTGCTCTGCCATCTACATGAGAGATGATCGGTATTCAAGGGCGGTTTTAGAATTTAATGAGACGAGTCCAGATATCCTTTGCAGATATCACGTTTTTCTTCAGCCAGGACAGAGCTTCTTTTATCGCTAAAATTTCCGCCTGGAACACGCTACAGTGATTTTGAAGACGGAAAGAGAGGCATAGATTTAGCTTATCTGACAAGACATCGCCAGCACTATTTAGTCGCTTTAAGGCGAATAGCTGCTCTCGGAGCTACTTGCCTGCTGAAAGTATCGAGGGGTGTGAAACAGAATGTCTAATGCCGCAGAGGGGGTAGACCGCAAGGCTCCGCTTATGCATATACATGCTGTTCTTTGGACTCTGCTTAGTTTAATGCAGTTGACTGCATTTTCTAAGGCCGTTCGCCAGACGACCACCCCGTAAGTAAATATCGGCCTTATGACCGAGATGTATAGCCAGTGGGTTGAAGGCCCCATGTATTTCCAATGGCTTTTTTGCAAGAGAATAAGGCTATTGTAGCTTTATTGACTCTTTCTTGAATGTTAGGTTTCCAGTTTAGTTTCCTGTGAAAAATGAGACCCGGATATTTTGCTGTATCGGAAAATACTAAACTGGTACCGTTTAGTATGATGGAGAGTCTGTAATTGAAATTGTGTATTTCCTGCACATAGACTAACTATACCTAGATATCAAACTTTCCAGATATTGGAAAATCAAAACCGGTTTTCTACTGATCGTCACTATCCGTGGGACTCTGTCTGTGAATACGTGTGAATTGTGATCAATGGCAATTTATCTCCTTTTTTATACAAACCACGCCCATTTGAACCAAAAAACGTCATCCACATTACACACACTCGTGCAAATCGCTCTCATTCTAATAATTTTACTTGTAAATTGCTCTCATTCTAGCAAATTTGGACAAAGTTATAGAGATGCAAAAGTGTTGGAATTCACTTATAGTGTGTCTGTGCGAAAGTTAAGGGTTTGCAAAAGTATTAGTAGAGTTTGACATCTAGTTTAGTTTATCTATGTTTCCTGGAAAAGAGGACAACATCAGTTTTATGGGAGTTTATTCCCAATCCACAGCGATGTGCCCAACGGGTTAATCTATTTAGATTTACTTGAAGGAGTTATTTAATGATATTTAAATGCTTATCTCAGACGGCTATAGCAACGTCATGCGCATAGGCGATCTTATTAGGTGTTCTTCGTACCGTTTCTTCTTTTTGTATGTACCTTATTAATATGGTAACATTTGGTATAACTTCCGAGATACATAAAAGCCCAGAACTGGTTATTTTTGTTATTTGTTCTAAGGGTTTGAGCAGTCTTATGCACTGTTACATTATGTCCCACTGGTAGGGTGTCAAATTGTTTACTGTGTCGTGGTCAGTGATATACAGAGAAATGGCTCGTTTCTGTTCTAACAATCGCTCCAGCAAGTAATACGTTCAATTCCAACGTTTACAGATGTCTTGGACTAGTTGATGTTGTGGTAAATTCAATTCTTTTTGTATTATCGTCAGTTTTTCTTGAGCCAAACTCGAATGATTAAAAGGCGTAATAATTCGTTTTGCAGCAGAAATCATCTCCAATGGTTCAGGGTGAGACTTCAACGATTCATTCTGCCAGTTGAATCGAATGAATAAAGCATCTGGCAGAATCATACCCGGCGACTCTTACACCTTTCACCATGTTAGCCCCGCTATCATGAATAAGCAAATGTATTTTGGATTGGGGAATATTCCAGCGGGTCGCGATTGCATTCAGTTCTTTAGCAATGTTTTCCCCTGTGTGAGATCCTGCAAAGGGTTTCATTGCCAGTATGGCATTGTTGCAAAACCCGGGGAAAATAAAAAAATTAAATTTACTACAATGGCAAATGCCGGGCTGCCGGCAAAAAAACAAACTTTAAAAATGACAGACAACAACGAACCGCAACCACACGGGTGGTGGTTGATGAACGAATGAAGAGGAGTGCGCAAAAGCGAACGTGAGTCCAAAAAGGGAATTGCAACAAGCAGCTGCTGGTTAGCTGCACACACCTGCTGCTCAGCGAGGGGAGGGGGGTTCGGGAAGATCGCTCAACGCAAAAGTCGCAAACAACACAACAGGTAGGCGCCACCCAATTTTTAAGGCAAAATTGGGAAAATAGATGAAAAAAAACACGCGAATTATCTTTTCCCTGATGGGGAATTTATACTTATATTTGATTTTTTTCTGTTTCTTTTGAGGGGGGTTACAGGGTATGCCGAGCTTTAAAAAAAACGAGTTTTTTTCTTTTTTTTTTGGAATAATTTAAATTAATTTTACTTGAATGGGTCGGCTAACGGTCGGCCCACAGTTCCGCGTTGTCGTACCGGTAACACTAGCGGGTCGCGCAATTAACGAAATCTAACCGTCTTACGAACGGTTTCAGCGAAAAAGGATAAGAAGGCTTACGGACGCGATTCTAAGGCACAAATATGTGTTATTTAAAAAAAGAGTACTTAGCTGTTTGATCTGTTTCCTGCCTATGCGGGGTCGCTCTCTAGCTGGGTCTCTGCTGGTGGAGGAGGGTAAACCGTCTCCGCCACAATCACCGACTTTCGTCCGGTCGTGTCCGTTGGGGGGAGTTGTAATGTCCTTTCCGGCTTGTCGTTGGGTGTGTTTCTTCCTCGGTTTGTTGAGATTTTGTTTCTATTCTTGTTCTCGTTCTTGTTCGTGTTCTTGTTCTTGTTCTCGTTCTTGTTCGTGTTCTTGTTCTTGTTCTTGTTCTTGTTCTTGTTCTTGTTCTTGTTCTTGTTCTTGTTCTTGTTCTTGTTCTTGTTCTTGTTCTTGTTCTTGTTCTTGTTCTTGTTCTTGTTCTTGTTCTTGTTATTGTTCTTGTTCTGGTTCTTGTTCTTGTTCTTGTTCTTGTTCTTGTTCTTGTTCTTGTTCTTGTTCTTGTTCTTGTTCTTGTTCTTGTTCTTGTTCTTGTTCTTGTTCTTGTTCTTGTTCTTGTTCTTGTTCTTGTTCTTGTTCTTGTTCTTGTTCTTGTTCTTGTTCTTGTTCTTGTTCTTGTTCTTGTTCTTGTTCTTGTTCTTGTTCTTGTTCTTGTTCTTGTTCTTGTTCTTGTTCTTGTTCTTGTTCTTGTTCTTGTTCTTGTTCTTGTTCTTGTTCTTGTTCTTGTTCTTGTTCTTGTTCTTGTTCTTGTTCTTGTTCTTTTTCTTGTTCTTGTTCTTGTTCTTGTTCTTGTTCTGGTTCTTGTTCTTGTTCTTGTTCTTGTTCTTGTTCTTGTTCTGGTTCTTGTTCTTGTTCTTGTTCTTGCTCTTGTTCTGAGTGTTTTTAATGATTTTTTTTCTTTGTCGTTGGTTTTTTTTGTCTTCGTTTGGTTTTTCTCTTTTTTTTCTTTTTTTCAGGCTCTGGCCAACAAGACGATAAGCTATCGAATGAGCTTACCGCGCTTTTTGGCTATCGCCGCCATTCGTCCACACACACACACACACACATGGGGTTCCGTCAATTCAGCTGTTAGAGCAAAGGGAATCACATCCAGAGCTCCAACAGCTTCTCACGAATCCCCAGCCAATCACACACGTCGATGTTCTATGTTTGTGGGTCGGTTTGTTTGTTTTGTCGTCCAAGTGATTGCTTTGGTTCGAAGCCAGCCCTCTGACCCGAAACCGAAGCTATCGTTGAGAGCTTCCATTGGGACCGCCGGATAGGGAGAAAACTTAGCTTATTAGGGGTCCAATGGGGAGTCAGTAAACCTTCTTGCAGACATATGGAACAGTAGAACGACCGCGGGGAATTGTGGGCTTTCCTTAACAATTTTTAACTTTTGGTGGGGTAGGGGGTTCTACAAATTTATGGTGTTGGGCAAACAATATTAAATATGGTGGGCTCGCGGCCATTTTGATGGTGTTGACATCTCGGGCATCACGGGGCGGACCGTCCGTCCGCTAGAGTCTCCAGGCCGTCCGCCTGGCTCTATCAGGGGTACCTATATGGTCATCTCTGGAGCGGTAGGCCGGGGGAGGGAACTGAATTCAGAGGATCCAGTGAATCCCACCTGTGCCGTGGCATCCAGAGCATGACGGAAGAAAGAAAAGAAGGGACAGCACAAGAAGGGGGAGGAGAAATGAACCGGTCAACAGACAACAGATGGAAAACGGAGTGGAGGATTTTTGGGGCGTGATTTGCACGCAACAGCATGTTCCAGTTTAAATTCATGGGACAGCCAATGAGCTGAGAAACTCAAGAAACTGTTATTGTTGTGCAAACAGGTCCACATGTCTGCTGTCACAGAAATTGCAGTAGCTTTTAAGATACATGCACCAATTTTAGAATATATACGATCATATGTCAGGAATAATTTTGTCAGCAATATAATTTCGGTAAGGAATTTTATAACGAGGCAGTGCTTTCTCCATAAGCCTCTTAAAACCAACTAGTTCCACAATAGATAGTGGTTCAATGTCCACAGCAATCATTTCCGCGATCAAATAGTGGTATTCTTTCGATTTTGAATCGTTAATGTCCCAATGTATTTTTTTTTTCAAAGTTTTTGCCAAAGTTAATTGTTTCTGCTCCTTTTTTGTGAAAAAATTATGCACTTGTAGACGGAATGGTATTGATTTCAGAAAGTTTCTCCGCATGTTTGAATTTAATGTGATTTTTCATAGCTTTCGTACCGGCTTTTTTTCCTGTTCCGCCAAGAGAAATCTTCGACTTGCACAGCAAACATACAGCAAACTTACAGTCATTCTCACAGATTTCAAAATGATTCCAAATTGTTCCATTTCACTTTATTTGCTACAGGAAAGTTTAATAAGTATGTACCTATCGTAATATTTATTCATTATTAATAACTTACGTAATAAACAAGGAATACAAAAATGTAAAGAACACAACAATTTCGCAAACGTACAATAAGCGTCTTAGTTCGACCAGTAATTTATGCTAACTGTGTGTTCTACTGATTCTCCGTAGCACTCTCCCCATTCAACACACGAGGCGTACAAACAAATAACGGAACCAAACAAGTTACAACTTGTACACGTGTCGTGTTTGAACTAGAATGCATCGCTATGAATGCATTCTGCTCTCGACAGTATATCCGGCCAAAGTTTATGCCGAATATTCGGTATCCGGTATTTTGCTAAATCACTATCCGTTACATCTCTAAAAAAAATGCAGTTTTAATATTATTTCTAAATTTGTTTCCCGACAAAATATTTGTTGGTGCGCACTCTGGTATGCTATTCTCGCATGGCCGACCTCGACCTGAAGTTGGTTGCTGTTTTTATTTTAAACACAACAGTGTCTACACTTTTTATCACCACAAAATCGCTGGATGTTCCTCAAAGTACTGACGATTATACTCCTGGTCTTTCCGTATCTCTCCCGAAGCGGCTTCTATAACGGCCACCGTTGTAAGGGTTCGCTAAGTTTGGGCAACATTCGTCCCAGTACCCGATTGACTCTCTCTACTTGCCCATTGGTCTGAGGAGGGTGAACAGCGACCTTAACATGCGTAATATTCCGGTCAAGGAGGAATGAACTAAATTCTAATGAGGTAAAACCTCTTTCTGCGATCACCTTAGAAGGTCTGCTGTAATACTCGAAATACCTGGAAAGTGACACATACCTCTTTGGTGCGCGTTGAAATGACCGGATATAGCTTGATAGACTCCCTAAAGGCGTTGACAACCAAAAGCACATGGTTTCTCTTCGACGACACAGAGGGGTGATCCAGATGGATAGTATGAAAAGGAACAGGTTCCTTAGGTATTTTAAAGATATTGCGCTCACGGAAACGTACAGGAGAAGAATGCATGATCTTCTTTTGCATATTAGGGAACTAATAGTGCATTCGTAGTTGATTGGTCACACTTCGATACAACCCGATGGCCAATTTTCTCGTGGACATGTAGGATGAGATTAACTTCTAGCTCGGAGGTGACATACATATTCAACTTGCCGCTGCTGTGCTTTCAGAACTACACCATCCTGAAGGATATACCGGCTGTGCTCCCCAGAGCACAATTTCTCTCTAAGTTTTACAACAGTTGGAACGCGGCTTTGGGATTATATTAACTGAAAATCAATGTATTCGGAGTTCACTGCAGATACCATAAAACATCTGCTAAGGGCGTCAGTATGGATCATTTTAGCCCCGCTTTGATGCTTGACTTTATAGTCGTAATTTTCAAGCTCAAGGGCCCAGCGTGCTATTCGAGGATTTACATTTTTCTTATTTAGCGTAAGCGTAAGCGTAAGTGAAAGGGATTCCTTCCAGGTAAAATTGGAATCGTCGCAGTGTAGAAATCATAGCCAAAATCCTCAGCTCAAAGCTGTGCTACTTAGCGTCCTGAGCAGTAGTACTCTTGGAGAAATACGCCCCTCGTTTGGCTGTATACCCTGCTCCGTCACACTATACCCCAAGTATTCTATGGCCCAATAAGCGAAACGTCACTTGGAGAGTTTCAGTTCAAGACCATTTTCAGATAGACACTGTAGAACGTCGCTTAACAGACAAAGATATTCGGCTAAATTCTCACTGGGTATGACTATATCATCCATATAAATAACGATCTGCTTGGCATCAGTGAACTTTCGGAAGATATGCGAAATGAACCGCATTCTTAAAAATTCATATTGGCCCGTTGGGGTCACAAAGAACGTAAGGTAAGTGGAATCTGATGGAAACCACTCTTACGATCAAGTAGAGTGAACACCTTCTTACCTGAAAAATATTCAAAGCAGTCTTCTATCAATGGAAGGGGATAGTTATTCCAAAAGTCGAATTCGCTTTTCGTACTCCAAAGGTTTCGCTTCGGTTTTGTTAAAATGTACATAATTGTCATAAATGATTCTAGGCAAAGTTTCATGGGTTACCTAATCAAGTTCAAGTCCTATCAATAAATCATCCTTCTCTTCAAACTCTATATCAAAAAACTCGTACCCCTCATCGCGATCATCCAGTCTCAGAGGAACAGAATCATCGCTACTTAACTCGGTTTCATGAACAGTCTCTCTTGGTTTTACTGCCTGACAACCAACACAAAGTCCAATGCCAGTTACAATGTTTTTCTTAAGTAATTCGGTGTTTTTGTTACTTGTGGAAACGGGAAGATAAATGCACAAGCACGAATGATTTAATAAAAAGTTTTTATTAGTAACCTGAGTACAAAATGGTTCTGAAGAAATCCTTTATTTGCGGTTATCCATTCTTAAGTTGATGTCGAAAATCTAAAGTACATCCCGACCGATAAGCAAAGGTGTATGTGTTATTTCATAAGTTTAACTTTATTTAGTGTCTTAGAGATTTTAATATAGCAAAGTAACGTACCGTAAGTATAAATTTTAATGTCCCCAAGATCTCGATAGTTTGAGTAAGATAGACCGTCAACTCTGATTTCTTCAGATCCCATAGATCGCGTAATAAAGCTAACCGGATTACCGGTATCAAGAAGGCAGTTAAGTTTAGCAAACTTTGTGCACTTAGTTTCTCTTACAATAAAGGCGGCACTTACCAATTGAATTGAATTCAACGATTGTCCTAACTCTTCTTCGTCATAGTCGTCATCTGAAGCGGCTCCAGGTTTAACTTTGTTGATAGGTCCCACCTGCCTCCTATTCGGCGCCTTCGGCACACTCCTTGTAAACATGACCTGGATTTCCACAATAGAAGCATAATCCAGGTGTTTCTTCTCCTTAGGACAGTTGGCTGCTATGTGCCCATAGGCTGAGCAATTAAAACATCTGGTTTGATTCTCCACCATCTAGTTTGATTACACCTATCATCGCACCCGAAGGATTGGGATCTACGTAGTCGATGGTCCATTTTCGGACACCGTATGAAGAGACTGCATCCTCGACGTCGCTAAAGTCCACTCGGCTGGCTGATGGTGGGCTCGGTTTCGGCAAGCTCGTTCTGCTTCAATGTCGGGGTTTGTCATAATAGTGCAGCTGGTAGTGCACACTAGTTTACTGCTGAGAACTGGCTTAGGATTCAGGACGCTGAATTCGGCGACAGTTGCTCAATTTGGAGCCGTTTACGTGAAGAAGCCTTTGAGGATTTGGAACTCTTAGATTTAGACGCTGTGGAAACGCGCCTAGCTGGTACGGCAGAACAAGATGGTGCTGCGAGGACACTTTCATTTCGCTGATTTGAGGCTCCAATAGCAGTATGTTTGACACATGGTGGGCAAAGCCAATCTTTATCAGCGATTTGGCTGTCGACGCCTGCGCAAGAAAAGTGATACCACATATTACAACTGTCGCACTGAACCATACTTTCTTGTGAATCTGGAGCATTGCAAGATTGGCAGTTGTACTCCTCAGTAGCATGAGATTCATTGCATATTGGGTTCTCGTTGGCGTTGGTAATTGGGGATCGAAGCATTTTTCTAGACTTGGAGAAAGGGTCTGAACTTGCCATTCTGATGTGCAACTCACTGTAAAAGAATTTTGTAATTTGTTGTAGTGCTATCGACAACTACAAATTCAGATTTTGTAACGAGTGTTAAATAAAAAAGCAACACAATAAGTTTGTTATCCACCGTTACAAAATTCCTATTTTTATTAAAGATATTAATTCAATTTATACATTCTTAAATACACTCATACAAAATAATACAATAAGAGATGGTAGATGACGAAGTGGGCTGGGATGGAGAGTTAGGGAAAAATGAGAGAAGAAGATGGGGGTGATCACTAATAGGATCAGTAGTGAAAATAAGGTCTAGTTGCCTACCGATAGAATTAGGGACGTCACTTACTTGACACAGGCTTGAGTCAGTTATGTTATCAATGAAAAGACATTCCTTGGATGAACTGGCGTTTGCCGCGGTAAAAATAAGTGATCATCCGATGGAGTCCACTTTGTCAGAGGCAGATTAAAGTCATTAAAGATAAGGATATCGTCGATGGAATCACTTAGGTCAATTAGTTGGTCAATTGCTTTAATAGCAAGGATGTAGGATTCAGTAGGTTGAGCTAGGTGAATGTGGCAACACATAACCTACAGGGACCTGTTGGGAAGTGTTATTTTAATTGAAACAAAGTCAAGTTTAACAGAAGAAGAGATAGCGATGAGAGAAGAGTTGAGGTTATTGTGAATGGGAAGTAAGACACCTCTACATGGAGAATCAACATTAGGGATGGCAGGATCATTAAACATAGGGAGAGAGTGATCGTCATCTCGGAAAACATTATAAGAAGACGGAAATAGCTCCTAGCTCTTTATGTCGGGGATCAGATTGGTTTCTGTAAGAGCATACACGTCGAAAGAGAGACTGTGTGATTTAGACAAGACAGTACGAGTTTTAGAGCGCAAGCCTCTTACGTTTTGGAGTAAAATGTAAGAGGTAGTTTTTTGCGTGGAGAAATAGGAGAGTGTAGATGATATTCAGGTAAAGACGGCAAGTTAGGAACAAAAAAATTTGTCGTGGTCAGCTCGCCTGCGCTGAAGGTGAGAAACTCTTTTAGAGTGTACATAGTTGCGGAAAGCAGCGAGGTCATCCGCAACCTTTTGAATAGGTGTGTCTGTTTTACCTATAATTACTTGAACGGGTAATATTATTGATTCTCCCACTGAATAAAACAAAAATTTTTTTAAAAATAACAAAAAATAAAAAAACCTATGGCAAACCCAAATAACCTAATACGACTAGCTCGTCTGGAATTGCCTGCAGAGAACGTTGCAACTACTCAACCTCCCGCGCCCGTTCCTCCCGCTCCTAATACTATTAGTGACGATATGGTTCGAATAATCACACAACTAGTGACTAAAACACTTCAAATACAGGGACGCCAAATTTTCAATTCCATTATGAATCCCGCGTCCGACATCAATAATGACATAGACCAACCAATAAACCTGTATACTCGTATGACAGGAATTTGTCCGATATAGATAAAATACCCGATGTGGTGAAAAGCCTTAGAGAATTCTCTTGGCAACCACACGAATTTAACTCATGGAAAAAAAGTGTCGACAGGATATTTAAAATCTATGAACACTTAATCTATCTTATCGGTTATCAGAAATAAAATAACGGGCTAAGCAGGCGTCATCCTAGAATCTTATAATACCCCGTTAAATTGGGAAAAAATTTCAAAATGTCTTACTCTGCACTATGAAGATAAGAGGGATTCAGGAACCCTCGAGTATCAAATGACGGCTTTGGTACAGGGCAGTACTACGATCCCTGAATTCTATCAGGCCGTCTACCACCATTTGTTGCTTATCTTAAACAAGTTAGTATTAATGAATATGAGTCAAGATTCCATGAATAACATGACCCAATGTTACTGGGACAAGGCACTTGACACCTTCATCAGAGGGTTGAAAGGCGACTTGCCTAGGTTACTCAGTATCCGTGAGCCTGCTGACCTACAACAAGCCTTGCACCTATACTTGAAATTGCAAAATGTCGATTTTCGAGCACAACATGCAAACAACTCACAATCAAGTTCCCGGAAACATTCCAACAAACATCGCCTCCAGTTCCCCGCAGAAGAATTTGGCCATAATACAGATAAAATAAAATTTTTCATTCTCCCCAGCCTTATCTCATTTGATGGAATAATAGGCAATGACACGTTAAGGAAATTAAACGCGGTCATTCATATTAGGAAAAGTCATATGACTATTTACACAAGCATATCAATACCATTCAAACAGCATATCTCCCAATCAATTAATAACTTTACAGTCTAACAAACTTACCAGCATAATTAACGACTGTCCTAATCTCTTTTCTGATCCTGACAAGAAACTGACTTATACTGACACTAAAAGGAGAAATTCGAACGACAACCAACGAACCATTTATTCAAGATCGTACCCATACCCGATGGCACTAAAACAAGAAGTCGAAAAACAAATAAGTGACCTACTAAAAGATGGAATCGTTAGACCATCTAAATCACCTTATAATTCTCCAGTTTGTGTCGTTCGCATGGTCATCGACTACCGTAACCTAAACGCTGTTACGGTAGCAGACAGATATCCGATTCCCGAGATTAATGAGGTTCTTGCCATCCTTGGAAAAAATAAATGGTTTGCTATAATTGATCTCAAAAGTGGCTTTCATCAGATCCCCCTCAAAGAATCTTATATTGAAGAAAACTGTCTTTTCCGTGAATGAAAGAAAATTCGAATTCATTCGACTCCTCTTCGGGCTAAAGAATGCCCCTTCTATTTTTCAAAGAGCTGTAGATGATATTCTGAAGGAATACATCGGAGAGTGTTGTTATGTTTATATTGATGATATCGTCATCTTCGGGAAAGACGAGATTGAACATTTCAAGAACCTGAAAAAAGTATTTAAAACCCTAGAATATCTAAAACCGCCAATATGAAAATACAATTGGACAATTGTGAGTTGTTTCATAAAAAAATAGAATTCATGGGCTTTGTCATTAGTAGAGATGGTATTAAAACCAATCCTAAAAAAGTCCAGGCGATTGCTGATCGACCAGCCCCTAAAACGCTTAAAGACCTCCGTGCATTTCTCGGTATGTCAGGATACTATCGCTGCTTCATCAAGGATTACGCAAAACTTGCGAAGCCCCTGACATCCCTCTTAAGAGAGGAAGATGGACGAGTGTCCAAGAATATTTTGAAAAATAAACCCATTGACTTGGGCAAAGATGCCTTGGAAGCATTCTGTAAAGTAAAAACTTCACTTATTTCGGCAGAAGTTGTCCTGTCATATCCAAACTTCAAATATGAATTTGAACTAATCACGGATGCCTCAGACTAGGCTATCAGGGCAGTCCTCTCTCAAAACGGCAAACCAATCACACTCCTCTCGAGAACGCTAAACAAGACCGAAGAACACTATGCCACGAACGAGAAGGAAATGCTTGCCATTATATGGTCATTAAATTCATTAAGGAACTTCCTCTACGGATCTAGAAAAGTGAAAATCTTTACCGATCATCAGCCTCTCACTTATGCTTTGAACAATAAGAACACTAACAGCAAGATGAAAGGCCATATAACTATGAACTCAAGTATAAGTATATAATATATAGGTAAAGCAAACGTAGTCGCCGATTCTCTTTCAAGACCTCCTCCAACCGAACATAATGCCGATAGCTCTTCCGAAAATTTAATTCCTGTAGTCGAAACATCAATAAACGTATTCCGTAAGCAACTAATACTTAAAGTAGGCGAAGAAAACAGTTACCAAATCGAAAATTACACAAGACAAACGAAGAAACTATGGGAAAGGCACAAGAAATATATCCGCTCCACTTCAAGGATTACCGTATTAAATTTACCCAAAAATTAGTAAAAGACGTTCCGAGCAAGAAAAAATTTTAAAGATACACCGACGCGCTCACCGAAACACCGAAGAGAACCGTATTCACTTGTCAGAGAATTTCTACTTCCCTAAAATGTCTTCAAAAATTAAAGTCATAGTGAACCGGTGTGCAACTTGTAAGGAAAACAAATACGACATACATCCCAACAAACCACACCTGAATCCTACACCCATCCCGAATTATCCAGGATACACCCACACAACTTGTTTTAACAGCTGTAGATAAATTCACTAAATTCGCTCAAGCCAAAATTATTCAATCACGCTCAATCGAAAATATCAGACGACCATTAGAATGTTTTTCTATTCTTCTTCGGCATACCTGAAGTTGTTGTAATAGACAATGAAAAAGCCATGAATTCAGACACAATAAATTCAATAATGGAAGGCGACCTTCATATCAACATTTTCAAAGCCCCACCATATAAAAGTGAAGTGAACGGTCAAGTTGAACGTTTTAACTCCACATTGTCTGAAATCATAAGATTTCTAAAATCAGACGGACCTCCACGGTCCTTTGAAGAGCTCCTGGAACGAGCCGTCAACGAATACAACTTCACTATCCACTCGACCACAGGTAGGAAACCAATAGAACTGTTTTACGGACGAATAAAAAACTAAACCCAGATGACACGGATGACTAACATTAAAAGAATTCAAATTAAATAGGAGAAAGATACGACATACCATAACAAAAAAAGGAAACCGAATAAAGACGATCAAACAGGACAAGTTATTTATGTAAAGAATAATAAACGAATAGACTCGAAACTTACATCGACAAGTAATTGTTAAGGAAAATAAGAATTCTACAATGATAACCAAATCCGGCAAAATAGTGCACAAAAGTAATATTAGAAATTAACCTTTATCTTTCCAGATGTGTTTTTTGCACTAGTCAAGCAGCAGTTCAATAATTCACAAGTAGTAACTTTTCGCATTGGACAGACGAATATACAGGACGGAAACTTTAAACTAATACACGTCATTGACTTAGACCAATACAAACAATTCATATCAGAAATAACTCCAGTCCTTAACCTTGAATCAACCCAAAACCATAACATATTCCATTTACTAACACATGAGTTGTAACAAATCATAAATCTCTTACATAACTTGAAACCGCGAATAACAAAACGTTCCTTAAATTTCATTGGCAGCGCATGGAAATGGATTGCTGGCAATCCAGACTATGACAACTCTGTCACCATTAAAGCAAAAATCACAGATGTTCTAAAAAATAATAACAAGCAGGTTGTAATAAACCAATTATACAATGAGAGGATGAATAATATCACTAAAATTCAAAACGAAATACAGAAATTATTAAAAGAAGACAATAGATTCAATTTCGATGTAATGACAAATTCAATACAAAATTAAACTTGTAAAAGAATAATTAGAAAATATCAACTATTACATTCACTGGGCTAAATTAGGCACGATCAATTCATTTATTTTGTCAAATAAACAAAATAGAACTTGCTACAAATATTTTAAATAAACAACTGTTGCCCTACAACACAATAGAAGATTTTTCAGAAATAAAAGTTGAACTATTGGTTCAACTATGCTCTATATTGTAAACATTCCTTTAACAACAATGAAATTTAGGAATGTCTTGTGATAAAGTCAATAAAAAGAAATAACATTGTAACAGAAATTTTATTTAACGTAATTCTTAGAAGTAATGAAGAAATGTATGGAACAATAAAAAAATGTAAAGGTTATAACTCTTTATCTATTTGTAATTCCAAAGACATTGTTAATATTAGAAACGATACATGCATTCCTAGCTTGCTTTAAAGTCTATCAGCTATCTGCAACACCGTTAACAGTCAGCATATTCCAACAATAGACGAGATTTCAACAGGCAACATATTGCTAAACCAGTTTAATGGAACCCTACAATTCGAAAATACTACCCACAACCTCAATGGAACATTCCTTATAAAATTCCACAACATCACTGTAACCATCAATGGAAGATCATTCATCTCCAGAGAAATGTCATGTTAGAGCATTACCGGCAATACTTCAACCCAGTCCAAAGGAGAAAACGTACAGAGAATTATTATCCTTAGAGATGATGAAAGATCTTCACATTAATAACACCAACGAAATCCGACTATTACAAACAGAGAAGAACACGTATCAAATAAACACCCACTCGCTCATCTCCTGTCTAGGAATACTCGCCACAATAGCCACCGCCTATAGGCTTCTACCTGAACAAAACGAGAACTAGGTCACCCTTCAAATCCCAGAACAATGGAGTCATCCAACGCATATCTTGAGATGTCGCAGAAAAGATTCAATAACCTCCCATATTTTTAGCGATTGAGGACAATCGCATTTAAGAGGGGAAGACTTAACACCAGCAGACGAGGCAAACAAAACCAGCACGCGCGAAACCCAATTACAAGAAATGCTGACCACGCTTGTACGCGCGAACCCCAATAACAAGAAATACTGACCAACCAGCTGGTGCTGGTGCTCAATGCACATCGAACAATTTCCAAAACAGCAAACAACAGCAGAAGCTGAGTTAGGGAAATTAGATTATAAATATAAGAAATTCAATAATTGTTAATTTAGTTCTAAAGTATCGAGAAATAAGAAAGGTCAAGGCATTCTGCCTTGTAATTTTTAATTAACTTATGTATGTATATACTCCTAGGAGAATATTTCAAAAGGACTATTTCGTTTAGTGGAAGTGAAAGAATGCTGAGAGTTGGTACTTGATAGTTGATCCTGCTTCAATTACAACATACGAACCAAATCAATTTCCACCCACTTTTCAGTTTCACCAACTGAAATATTCTGCTGTAATATTAATAGGATTCAATCTATGAAAGTTGCATTTTACTAACTTGCTTAAAAATATATTGAATAAACACTTTATATTATTCACTTTATATATTTACCTAATATTGAATAGAAAAATAACAACAAAAGCAAATTCTTCGTGTTTCACAAGTGCTTTGTTTACATTTTTAAAAGCACGATTCAATTTAAACTAAGCCATCGAAACAATTATTTCAAACTTACGTATTCTTTCTTGACATTTTAACTCAACACGTATTTCAACACAACAATTTCTTTAAAAAAAATTTATTAAAAAATTTAATTCCCGTACGGAATTTTAAATTCCCATACGAACTGTCAGAAATGGATCATATTCATTTTGACAGTTCCATATTCCATACAATATCCATATTGATTTTGACAAAAAATATCCGTCAGAATTTTTGATCCGAGTCTCAGTAGTTAAAAACTTTTTTCTGTGAGGAAAAGCTAGAACAGAACAGCACAGATTTGTGAAAAACGTCAAATCAAATGAGAACAGAAAAGTGCAGCACAGCTGATTTTGACATTTTTCACAATTGTGTTCTACATCGGAAGTAGGTGCAAGATTTTCTGTCCCGAAAAGATTGGAACAGCCTCACTGCACACAGAGTAGAACAAATTCGGACAGAAATTTTTCTCACTGAACAAAGCTAGATACTCCTGTAATTTTAACACACGTATTAACGTTATCAACTCTATAATATTATAGGAAATTGACTGCGGTCTCCCAATATATGGAAAGTGCTCGAAATCATCCATCCAACTCATAACACCATCATATCACGCAGCTACTAGATCCAGTATGAGGTTAATCCGAACAAATCCCATAGTAAATTTACTTAAAAATGTGGGTTTATCTAGCATTATTGAAAGAAAGGACTGTTTAACGTCCCAGTACGATAAAGAATATGAGAATAAAAATTGTTAATGTCGATATCGATGTGAAAAAGCAAAAAAAAAAAAATAAACAATGTATCCAACAAATTTCAAGTAACAATTTATTACCATTCTCGATGCTGACTGATCCAATCCAAATGGATGAGAAATTATTATTTTACAAAAATACATAGCATATCCAAAACATAGAAAATTCAGTTGGCGAACAAGAGCAAAATCAATTATATAGTAAGTTACGTTACTTCAATTAATAGAGCGAATAAAATCTGAGCTAGCAAGAAATTTGATATGATTATAAAGTAGGGTGTATTACATAAGAGTGGTGGTCAGCAAACGCATATTATTTTCAAAAATTCCGCCACCCCTGGAACGAAGTTTCAGCATAAGGGCAAAACTGCTAATTTATGAATTGGTCGAAGAAAGTTACCCTTGGCTGTCTTTAAGGTAACTACGCGAACACGTCCGTCCTTACCGCGATCAATATCATGTATCAATAACACGACCCATGACCCATTTTCCAGGAAGAAGATTTGGTTCCTTAATGAAAACCAGTTCGTCATTCTTCAGATCACATGTAGGTTGCTGCCACTTTGGTCGATTTTGGAGTGATGCGAGGTACTCCGTGCTCCATCGTATAGACTGCCAGGAAGACAAACGATTCATTGGCCGATTCAAAGATAGTTCTGGAACTGCAGAATATCATTCGCCTAGAAAAAAGTGAGCAGTAGTTAAGAATCGCTTCTACTTGGGTTAAGAGTAAATATAGTTCTTCGAAATTTAGTTTGTCTTCCCCAATTACCCTTCGAAGATGGCATTTGACGGAGTTGGCACCCGATGGAGGAATAACGATTCTTCCACCGAAGAATTGTGATGCTCTGAGAGAACAAGATCCAGATGGATTGCCTTCGTCACCAAGCATACGAAGAGCGAAATATAACCATCGGTGATTTGAAATTTTCACCCAGTTTTAATTTTATGGCAATCGGGCCGGCGTAATCACAGCCGCAGTGAGTGAAAGGTTTGCATTGACGTACTCGCTGGAGAGGTAGATTTCCCCATCATTTGTATTGCGGTATGCTTTCGTTGTCTGAAGAATGGTATGCATTCATGAGAATTCTTCCTTAAGAGGAATGAGATGACCCGGTATAAATAAGGTTGACACTCCAGGGTGGAAACATCAAAGGTGCTCTTCGATTAAAATTAGTTTTGTTATCCGATGCTCCTTGGGAATTACAATGGGGTGCGTGGATTGCTGCAAGCGCCCGCCTATTCGAAGTACCTTGTCGTCATCTAGGAATGGAGAAAGACTTATTGGATCACAGTGCTTAGAAAATTTACAGAAGTGTTCTATCGCTTCTCCAAAGTGAAGAGTTTCTATCCATTTGATGAGGCATAGCTTCGTGTTGCGAAACTCTTGAGTTCGAATGTAATGCGAAGATATGCGAGTTAGTTAACGGCAGTTAAAAAGAAAACGATACAAAAATACGATGCTCCTTATCAGCTTATTCCATGAAGAGATTCGAGTTGAAAGTATTTCGAAGGGGCCATCAGTAAGCACGACTAATAATGATTGTTGCATCTGTCTTCTTTCTTCTTTTAAGCATTATGGATATTCTTCAACTGCAACAGCGATAGGCCAATAATTCGCGTTCTGAAGAAGCCAATTGGGGCAATGCCAACATAACGAATGTTCTAAGAGTTTCGACGGTGTAATGCCGCGAGATGCGCAGTCTGCAGGGTTGAATTCCAATCTTATGTGGAATCATCGACTTCTTGGAATTATATTTACGATTTCTGATGTACGATTTGCTACGAAAATATCCTAGCGACGACATGGTGAAGATAGCCAAAGCTGCGCACAATTCGAGGCGGGGTATGCTAAGTTGTTTTAAAGGAGCAACACGATTTTTAGAAGCTACAATTTGCGTTTCGAAATGTCCATTCGATGTCTGGTATCAAGAATATATCACTGCAGCATAAGCTGCTGCTGAAACATCTGAGAATACATGTAATTAAAATGATGTCTTTGATAAACCGATGGGTCGTGGAATAGAAACTTTCGTCAGTAAGGTGAATTCTTCTCTGTATTTAATCCATTGCGTAGAAATCGAGTCGGGAAAATTATCATCCCATTCTAATTTGAGGTGCCAGAAGTCCTGGAATATATTTTTAAGCAGGATAACCGAAGAAAGCAAGAAAGCCGAGGGGATCGAAAGTATTTGCGACGTCCCTTAAGATTTGACGTTTAGTAATACGATCTGTCGGGCTCAGATTTAAACGAAAACCAAAAATATCCATCCTAGAGTTCTAATACAACCCTAAAACCTTGAACCAGCGGTCTTCAGAGGTGTCCAAAGACATATTTTAGTTCTGAACGTCATTTCGATTTTCTAATAAATCTACGCAATTGCTTTGCCACTTACTGAGGGTAGAACCTCCTTTCGGTAAAAGTTCTATTAGAGATTGCTTTTGAATTAAGGCATCTGCTAACGTATCGGCTCCCGATGCAACATTGTTAACATACAAATCATTTTGCACAATGTCCGATGAAAGTGGAAATGTATCCTTGGGTTTAGAGTTTTTATAGGATTTTATTATAAGGAGCTATATATAACGTAGATTGTTGTGTCTCCCTTAACTTCCAAATATGCAGCGGCATTGTATTCGGCTTCAGCTGTAGATGCTTCTTCGAATACCATGATAATGCATTTTCAGAAAAGAAAACTATAGAACACTTTTTCTGTCCTTATCACCACCTCAATTTGAATTAGAATAACCTTTCATTGAGTAATGGTTTGTTTTTCTGAAGATTAGTCCTATATGTCGCGTTTCTTTTAAATATCAGAGATCCTTTTACCTGCTTTCCAAAGTTGTTCTGTAGGCTTAGTGTTCTGCTTAGATAGGAAATTGAGTACATTAAATCTGGTTTCGATATGGTTGCCAAGTATATACAATACATCAGATTTCCTATTAATTCACGATAAGGTACATCAATTATTTCCTTATCACTGGCCATATCTCTTTGAAAATTCATTTCTATTGGAGTTGAATTTCCCTTACTGTCCTGCATGTTGAATATCTCAAGAACGCTCTGGACTACTTTGGTTGAATAATAAAAAGACGATGCTTTTTTCTTGTAATTTCATTACAGTTTTGACAAATTGACGACAGTTCCCAATAATAGTAATATCGTCCAATAACAGCAGTCTTTTGAAAAGTATAAGTACAAATAATAAAGTGGTCGTTTAAATCCATTGTCTATTGCAAATTGATTAAATTTGTTATTCCAACATTTTGAAGATTCTTTAATTTATAGAGGTATATTTAATTTTAAAACGTTCTCTTTTCTAAATCTCCGTGTCCTTCAGGTATTTTGATGTATACTTCCGTATTCCCATTTAGAAGTGCAGTTGGTATATCAAGTTGTCTAATAACTAAATCCTCTTGAATAGCTTTAGAAAAAATCATTCTCATTGTCGATAATCGGGCCACAGGGGCATATGTGGAATGAAATTTATCATATCCCTTTAATTGAAAACCCTTGGCTACTAACCTTGCGTTTTAAGTTCCATCTTCTTTCGTTCGACTTACCCATTTTGTACCTATTGCTTTCGTCCTTATCCCTTATCGCCTCTTCATAAGTAATTAAATCAGGATCTTGAGTCAATAAACAAATAGGCCGTGTGCATGTTTGTACATGTACATATTCTTGTTGCCATTCGGGTGCCTTAATATTTTGAGTTTTCAGTTTTCAATGCATTTTAATTTCTTAATCATTAACTCTTACATACTAACAAAAAGTGCTTCAATGCTAGCTTAAAATTACTTAACAATCTTATACTAACATACTGGCCCCATACAGTCTTAATATTTTGATCGAGTGGTTACATTGTCTTGAATCAAAAGGTCTTCTATTTTAAATTCGTTGTAAATATTGTCATTTGATATTGTGTTATCATTTTCTTCAGTTTCTGATATATCTTAATTTTCATAATTAATAATTTCAGGTATTTCTTCTATTTATTTTTTTCTTCATTTTGCTTTATTATACGTTTTGTCTCTTTATCTAATTCTTTATGTTCATTATATTGTAAAATGTTTGTGTGGGTACAAATGATAGAGCTTATTCTTTTCAATACATATCTTTTTATTCAATACAGTTACAATTCACAATTTAATCGTTTATCACAATACAATCCAATGTCTTAACCGCTTATACTTCTCTTATATTTTACTTATTGTGCCTCGTTTTGGTGTTAAAAATAAAACCCATTTTAATATCAATCGAGCGAGATAGTATTTATTGAATAAGTTGTATCGGAGCGAAAACGTACAGCAGGACGGCTAATTTACCACTAAATCTATTCCATCTTCTCCTTCAATATCCAATTCTATTGCTTTTTCTTCACCTCTAGACCTCTATGACTTATATCACAAACAACAATTTACATACTGCATCTTCCAGTGGCCTCTTAAACCACTTAATCACTTTTCCTAATTAACACTTCAAATTCAACTGATGAACTCCTCGCATATCTTAGGGATGTAGGTATTTATACTCGAATGACGTACTTCGAGAACAATCCTCGCCATCCAGCGTCACATACATTTTGCTAGAAAATTCCACTCTCAATTCACCAATTCAAGTATCGAAATCTTCTGATCTTCGAGTATCGACATCCTCTGCTGTGTAAATCTAGATGTCGCTGCTCACATTTAAATGGTTATCACACTGCTCCCTCCCTACAGTTGTTCGTCCAGAACAACTTCGTCATTCATCATTCCGTTGAAATGACACATTCTATCCAAATGGACCACCTTCAATTTTCCTCGATCCTCACGCTGGATACGGTAGACAACGTCATTAATGCGAGTTATCACCTTGTATGGACTTTCCCAGTATTGTTGCAATTTTAGTGATTTGCCTTTCTTACGCTGAGGATTATACAATCAGACCAGATCTCCTTTGTTGAAGCCGGAAGATTTCGCCTTGACGTCGTACCTAGTCTTCATGCGGCTGCTTCATCTTTTATCTATTGTCTTCATGCAATTTACGAATCCTGCTGCGCAAGTCATTCACGTAGTCGTTCACCTTTTTGGACTCTGTAGGTTGGGATCCGAATTTTGCTACACATGGCAACCGAACTGTTTGACCAAATAAGATCTCGGATGTTGTGTGTCCTGTTGAACTATGGACCGCGTTTCGGTAGGCCATGAAGAAGAAGGGTACGTGTCAATCCCAATCCCGTTGGTAGTTGCTGCTGACCTTAGATAGATGCACATTCAAGGTCCGATTCAATCGCTCTACCTTCATTCGCAAATGTTTTTGACCTATTGTATTCAATTCGTAAACAGAGCATTGCTTCACCCCAGAAGAATTTTGGAAGGTTGGTCTTCGCAAATTTTGTCCTTACCTTATTTATTAAAGCTCTGTTCATCCTCTTGGACATTCCATTTTGCTAAGGGGTGTATGGTTTAGCATATTTAAATTCAAAACTTTTTGGTCAGCAAAACTTTTTAAAATTATTTGGAGTAAATTCTCCTCCGTTATTAAGACGAATCTCTTTTGTCTTCACGTCATGTTGTGTTTTAATGCTTTTGATATAATCTGTTGAATTTTGTTCGGCTTCACTCTTGACCTTTAATAGCTTCATAATAATCATCTATGATTGCTTGGAAGTATTTATGTCTTTCTTGAGTTGGTTGTGTGATTGGTCCACTAATATCAGAAAGTATTAGTTCACCTATCTGACAAGTTCGTTTTTTACATAGTACTTTAAATGGTTGCCTCGTAGCTTTACCTTCAACACATTTGGGACATTTTTAGTTTGACACTGATAAGCCTAATGATCTCATTCCACTGTGATGTAGATAGCCGAGCCTGCGATGCCACAATTCTGATTTATTTATATTATTTGTATTAAGTGCTTTATTCGATTCATTAATATTCATGTTGAGAACATAAACCTTATCTTTTCTCATGTATTTAATTTTGAAATTATTACCAAAGATACACTCACCATTTTTATTAATAAGAACGCTTTTATTATACAATATTACGAAAGCTTAAAAATTGTGTTTCATACCTTGTGCAATAAAATTAATTCTTCGAATTTTATTTAGTGACCTTAAAAATGTTCCATTTAATTCTCCTGATTTGGTTTCCTTCATTATATATATTACCGTTTACTACAGGTATTTTTATTTCTATTGGAAGTTTCTGAACATTCTTCATATATACTCGTATTTCAATATCTTCTCTTACTAGATGTTCTATGGCATCAGAATCTAATATGAACGTATCTTGCAATAATAAGTACATAGCATTGTATCGACCACTTCCATTCACCGATTGTATTTGTCCTTGAAATTTATCTATTCTTCGGTATTGTCCTCTTTCACAAAATCGTTCTCTTCCTCGAAATTCCCTCTTTCCTCTAAATTGTCCTCTTCCTCTGCCTTGTTGGTCATATTGGTTTTGTTTTTCTCTTTTACAGTCTGCTATTCTATGTTATGTCCTGTTTTTCCACATCTGTAACATGAATATGGAAATGCTTTGAACGCTGCCTCTTCTGTGTTGTTTGTATTATTAGGTGTGATTGTGTACGCGTATACTCGCTAACTCAAAAATGGTACTAAAAAACGAACATCCCCGCTTAGCAATTTCGTTATAAAAAAGCTGTTAAATTTCAAAAATTATAGAAATTGTGACTTTTTTATGAAGAGGTCAAAAATAAATTCAAATGGAAAATACTGCCAAAACTCAGGTAAGAAATGAAATGTTTAGCATGACAGGATCAGCATGTAAAATATATGAATTTCGTCGAAATAATCGAAAAATACAGCTACGCTGACTTCAACTCACTTATGAGGTTGCAGCGACCAACTATGAAATACTTAATATGTAAGTAAATATAAATTTCTTGCCGTCCCCGTTCCAAGGAAATAGATCAAGAATAGGATCGAGAAAAACTGTGTTAATGTACATTTGGTACATGAGCAAGACTATGACTTTCCGACAGCTTGGCAACCTGTTTGGGGTATCGAAGTCATCAGCATGAACGGCAGTAAAACATGTCAACTGTTGGCTCACTTCTGTTAGCCATGACTGCATTAAATAGCATGAAGCATCTATTGCAGCAGAAACAAGTCGAATGTTCCTTGACAAAAAAAATAATACCGGGTGTGGTTGGAGTAATAGATTGCACCCACATCGGCATCAAGGCTCCATGAACTGGGAAAGAATGTTACTACAACAGGAAACAATATATATATTGATATTCAAAAGAATTTTAACTTTCTTCATTCTGGAACCAGAATAACAGTGGAGAATACGTTTGTGTTGCTCAAAGGAAGATTCCGCAGATTGCTGAACTTCACAAAACAGACAAATCAAAGCGCTGTAACAAATTTAGTAGTAAGTGTATGTGTTTTACATACCATATGCATTATGAGGGACGATTTGTTCACGGACAGTTTGCCGCAAAATACAGATTTGGGCACAATTGAATACACAAGTGCAGAGAGTCGCCTTGATGCAGACATAGATCGGCGCCAAGTTTTATTAGAATTGCTGTAACAACAAAAAATGCGAGAGAATTGTATTTATGTCTTTTTATTTTTTTAACAATGCTTCCGCGAGTGCAAGTTTCTTGCCCTCAACTTAGCTTCCAGCTTTCCACTTTTCTTCGATTTTTCCTTCATCTCATTCCACTTTCCTTCAAAGATTTCCTTCGTCTTATTGCTTAAGCCCGTTGGGTATGGTTCATTCCCATCTCTTTCCTCTGTTGCTGATAAATATTTAAATTAAAATAAAATATTTCAAATGTAAGAGAGATAAAAAACATCGAAAATTTGTACACTTAAATATTTAAACACACAAACTTAAGATAAATTTCTCATGAGATAAAATTGTATATGTCAAAAATTAACATAAAATGAAGACATTTTACACAAAATAAATCATCAATTTTATAACGTCGAAGCAAACAGTTTGTTTTATTTTTGAAGTTATTTTTCTCCACACAGTTTTTAAGACAGTAAAATTTAATTAACAAAACAGTTGTTACTGTACGATTCACTCCCGCGCACTTTCTAATCGGCGAAACATCGACAAAAAACATCAACACCATTGAGAGATGGAGGGTTCAAGTTCTAGCAGAAAGCTTCTGGAATAAATGGAGCACTGAATATTTAGCGCGTCTACAACAGCGCCCGAAGTGGACGAGTTCGGAAGAAGAACCCAAGGTAGACGATCTGGTAATCTTTAAAAACGAACGGAAACGATGGACACGTTGTCGTCACACTGAAAACAAAAACATCCACACTGAAAAGGCCATTCACAAAACTATGTAACCTACCAACGAACAAAACCACACAGGAACAGCAAATTATTTAAACAAAACCACACAAGAACAGCAAATTATTTAAGCATTTATAAATAAAATAAGGTTAAAATTAAAATAAAACCAAAACACTCATAGGGTACACATAAACAAAAAAAACATCACTCATACAATAGCATTAACCATTCAATATCCTAGCTCAAATTTTCAACAATTACACTAAATACATCTTCTTAAATCCATAAAATCAAAATAAATCACAACTCCACTCGCATCAACGTATTCACATATAAACATCTATCATCCGCCATAATTACTCTTACACTATACATACACACAACACATAGCAATTAATCAAAACATATTCCCAAAATAATGAAATAAAATTTTATATATAATACTGAAAAATATATTTAACCACAAGCATCACGCACATCACCAATAAAAATACACATTTCACACACGATAATTATAAACTAAATAAAATAAAAATAAAGTAAAAACGAATCACAAAAAAAACTAAAATTAATCAAAACGAAAAACCAAAGGTCACCGGTAAAGTGAGTACGAATCGCGATGCACAACACTTCACACATGATCAATATACATAATAATAAACAACAAAAAAAGATAAATAAAAATATAATATTAAAACATAACTCATCTGAATTTTAAACATAAACGAATTACATTACAACTTAAACAAATTCCCGCACAAGAACTGAATTTAAATAAACAAACCACTACGGTCGCCATTACTGTTTACGCAGATTTGATTAATGAACAGCCATCACAATTTAATCACGCACTCTTCTTCAACCACACAATTAAAGAAAGTAGTGCAAAGAGGACAACACTATACAATCGAAACTAATATCAAAACATCAGCATACGCATTCTGCCATTTAAGTATAGGGCTGCTCTTTTCACGTTTGTGTCTCAAAGTGTTTTGTGTTGTCTGTCCTTTTTGCAAAATTTTATAATTTGGTTTCCTTTCATGTGAGCCTTCGATAAGTTGTAGCAGATGATCGAGCCAAAGGGTGTTCTAGTACAAAGGAAAAAATAATTTCGAACTTTATTCACATAGAAAATTTGTACACTTAAATATTTAAACAAACACACTTAAGATAAATCTCTCATGAGGTAAAATTGCATATGTCAATAATTAACATAAAAATAAGACATTTTACACAAAATACGAGTAAATCATCAATTTTATAACGTTGAAGCAAACAGTTTGTTTTATTTTTCAAGTTATTTTTCTTTACACGGTTTTGTTACACATTTTTAGGACAGTAAAATTTAATTAATAAAACATTTGTTACTGTACGATTCATTAAGTAATTGCAACATGGTTAAACTAAATAACCAGAGCCGAACATCTCCTCAAGAAATTTTTCACGCGGTGGTTTTTGTTCCCACGCTTGTCGATGTTGAAAGGGCATGCCCATAACTCATAGCACTTGTGGGTTCACCCCCAGCATCAAGCGTATGCGAGTTTGCGACAATCGGCGTATTCGCAAAAATTTCGTCCATTTCGGTAATAAAGGGACCGTTGTGTTCTGATATCGGCTCGGTAGGTTATGCAACACGTCTTTACTCATCGGCTGTTGTGTATCGACTCACTCACTTCGCCTGATAAGCTCACATGGTATATAGCCGGAAACGACAGTAAATGGAGATTAGTTTTGGTTATTTAAATAGAGTAGTAAATATGTAGATGCATGTGAGTACCAATTAGTGCTCTTGATTTTACCCGGGTAATACCCATCTCAACAATTACCCGGGTACCCAGGTAATGCGGGTATTACCCAATTTCGCGGGTACCCGGTAATGTCAGCTATCGGGTAATGGGTACTCAAGGAACACAAATACTCTAATTAAATAAAGTTGGTAATGTTCACCTTTGGTGAGGATGGGGAACATATTCCACAGAGACAACTTGGCTTGCAAGATGGAATACATCTTATTTACTGTGTGAAAGGCTCTTAGCAAATCGAAGTGCTGTTATTGCGGTTTTGGCACATAGAGGTATTACAATTCCAACATTGGCTCTGAAACTTGAAGTAAGCGAAAGGGAATGGTCACAAACAGAAGCGATGGTTAAAATCTTGAAGCCATTCCAAGTTGCAACAACATTACTTTGCGAAGAAAATATAACAATTTCCATTCTACGGCCGATTATATGTGGACTAATTAATAAACACCTAAAAACAAACATCTGAGATAATGAAAATATTGTCAGCTCCATGGGAATCATGAAAGAAAGTTTGCAGAGCAGGTTCATGGATAGGCAGGAAATCGAAGAAGTTCTCGCAGAACAAGTTTCCCCTTTTTTGGGGTTGAAAGTTGAGGCTGAAGAAGTGATAGTACTTTTTAAAGAACATGTGCGGAACTTGGTAGAAAACTCTGTGTCCATTGAGAGTAGAGAAGTTGTGAGTTAAAAATGTAAATAATGCAGAAAAATATCCAAACCTGGCATTGCTGGCAAAAAAATATTTATGCGTGCCAGCGACATCGGTGTCGTCAGAACGTGGTTTCTAAACCGCAGAAAACCTTGTATAGGTTTGTACATGTCCGATTTTCGCTCAGTCGGAAATATGAAGTTCTCGATTTGTGCCAGAACGTTAAATTTTAATTTTTTTTATAAAATAAAGTAGAACGTTTGCTTGCCGTGTGAGAATTTTAGGGTTCGTTACAAGTACCGTTATTTTTTTCCAGGAGTTATTTACCATGCTGTCGGCAGTTGAAATTCGAACCCTTTACGAATTTAAAATAGGACACAATGCGTCATTGGCAATAAAAAACATTAATGAAGCATTTGAGGATGTAGCGGTAAACGAACGCACTATACGACGTTGGTTTGGAAAGTTCCGTTCGGGAGATGTCAGATGTTAGTTGACGTCAATGTTTTAAGAGCAACGGTGTATGCGGACCCAACGAAGTCGGTGCGGGAGATTGCACAAAGCATGGGAATATCCCCTATGACAATAAGTCGACACCTTTCTTTCATAGGAAAGGTAAAGAAACTCGATAAGTGGGTACCCCATGAACTGAACGATTCCCAAAACCTACGGCGCCTGAAAGTCTGCGCATCGCTTACATTAAGAAACCAAACTGAACCGTTTTTGCACCGGATAGTCACCTGTGATGAAAAGTGGATACTGTATGATAATCGTAAAAGATCGGGGCAGTGTTTGAATTCAGATAAAATACCAAAACACACCCCCAAGCCCGATCTTCACCAAAGAAAGGTTATGGTGATAATCTGGTGGGCCTTGAAAGGACCAATCCGCTTTTAATTTCTTCAACCAGGGGAAACGATAAATGCAGCCAAATATTGTGAGGAAATCGACATAATGCGTTGGCAAATAGGAATGGTCCGATCCTGTTAAATGACAATGCTAGACCCCATACATTAATCCTCAGTTCCGACCACAAAATATATAAAAGAAATGTAGTAAATTTCATTGTTTCAAATAATTTATAGATAAAATACAGATGTTTTCCAAGTAGAAGAGTTTACTTACTTTGTATTGTAATATAATAGTTTGTCTGGTCTGGATATATGAGAAACATAAGAAATAAAGCGGGTACCCATAATATAATGGGTACCCACAACCTTATGGGTAGCCGATACTTTGGTACCCGGGCAATACCCGAAAATATGGGTACCCGGGTATCAAGAGCTCTAGTACCAATACACTACATCCCTTCCTTGTTATTATTTAATTTGTTTCTGTTTCAATCTTAAATTTAAAATAAATATTCAATTCATTTGTTTGAGTACATATAACAAATCATTTTATTTATATGTATACGTCATCAATAATAATCAACAATTCTAATTTAGTTTTTTTGTATAATTCATTAATTCTTTTAGTTCTATTCTTCTTAAGTTTCCGTATCTCTGTCTTCTCTGCTGTCTGCATCCAAAACCATTCATTCATTGACCCTCCGCCTTCTTTAGTTGCACCACATTTCGTCTGCGGTACGGTTGAGAGACTGGTTTTACAGAATCGTCTATGGGAATCTCAGCTAAAACATCTTTAAGCTTCGGAAACCCTATCTCATGCACTTGGTTTATATAATACCTACATTTATTCTTAGAATGCAATTACACAGAATGTCACTTTTACGGTTTTACCCGCTATTTCAATGTCAGTGTCAAAAGACCCCAAACGTTTCAAAAGCTCTTCACTTCCACACGCAAAGAAGTTTTTATTTGGATTTTTATTCTGTTTTGTGAGGTGAACTTGTTTCCGTTTCAAGAATTTCCCATGTTTTGTCCGCTATCAAATTTTGGTTACAGCCAGAATCCACTAACATATCTATTTTCAACAACAATGCATGTAACTGTTGCATCACCGCCAATGTTAAAAATATATCCCGTATACTTTTCTCCTACCTGTTTGTCCACTTACTCAACGTTATTTGTTCTCTTTAATCTTTTTGGCTTATCGTTATGTTCATCAGTATTTAAAGTACCTTCTCTTTTTTACATTTTTCGCCCTACACTGTCTTCGAAAGTGTCCTATTATATCGCACCTCAAACATTCCTTATTGCTAGCGGGACAATCTTTGTCTCGCCCAAAGTGTTTTACGCTCCCAAATCTTGAACATACTTTCCTATTACTCTTATAGAATCCATTACTGTTAACAAACAGTCTGTATACCTGTTTTAGTTCCGAAACCATCCAGCTGCCGCTGAACTGCTTCAACTGCTAGGACTTTTGCTTCTGCTTTTATATCATCTAGTGTCATAGCGTCACCAGTTTTTAAAATATATGACGTTCAAACGCGAGACAATGCCTCTGAGCAAAATATTCATCCAGCTTTTTTATAGCTATATTAAAAACTTTCCCGCCATGTTCGTCATTGGATTCTACATTCGCATTAACAAGGTTGTAAAAAATTTCTTGCAACTCTGGACCTCCAAAATGGAGTAGAATTGCTCTCTTTTTTTAGATCAGACTCGATACTTGCAGCCTAAAAATAAATGTATAATCCCCTCTTCCATCGTTCCCATCTGATAGCCATTGAACTTCCTTCCCCCTCGCAATCAAATTTTTCAAGAGTGTACTCTTAAGTCATATCTAATGTCCTAATTTATTACATGAAGATAAATTGTGTTTCGCAATAATTCGATGCCGAATGTTCACTATGTAATGCCTTGTGGTCGCAATTAAATACTTTTCCTCCAAAACTCGTGATCGAATGCTTTCTTTGCAATTAAATGCTTGAAACCCTGAAACAACAACCATTAATTTAACACAAAACGTCCGTTATAAAAAACTCTGTGGCACACACACTATCCATCAAAATACGAGTATTCACTCTGAAATAACCAAACTCTCAAAATGGAAAACTATATTACCGATCTTGCAATGATAAATAATTTCCAAAATTTACAAACTCAATACATTAAATTATTTACTCCAAAATGAATAAAACTAAAAAACAGGAACCACTATTCCCGTTCGTGCAATGCTAAACATGCAATTCTTCAAATTCTTAGTTTATTTACCTCGTTGCCAAAATGATGTGTTCTGTTATCGGCTCGGTAGCTCTTGCACCACATCTTTACTCATCGGCTGTTGTGTATCGACTCACTCACTTCGCCTGATAAGCTCACATGGTACATAGCCGGAGAAGACAGTAAATAGAGATTAGTTTTTGTCATTTAAACAGAGTAGTAAATGTATAGATGCATGTGAGTACCAATACACTAAAGGGGCCATTGCATGGGCTTGCACCAGTTTGTTTAGCATTGTCTTTTGCAGCATTATATGCAACTAGCAGTGTTCTAATTTTCCTCTCTAGGATCTTATGTGTTGTGCTTAAGTCCTGCATGAGAGAAAAAAAAACAAGTTTAGTTGCAAACTAATTGCGGACTTTTAACACGAGTAATTACGGTAATGCCCTCAGAAAACATATCATCGATAATGTTTCAGTAAGCATATTGTGATAACCATTTAAATGTGAGCAGCGTTATCTAGATTTACATAGCAGAAGACTTCGATACTCGAAGAGCAAACGATTTCGAAACTTGAATAACAAAGACTCAAACCTTGGTGAATGGAGAATGGAATCGAATTTTCTAGCAAAATGAAATTGTATGGGACGCTGGATGGCGCGGATTGTTCTCGGAATATGTCATACGATTATAAATATCAGCATCCAAATGGCATGCAAGTGAGTTCATCAGTTTAGCTTGAAGTGTTAACTATGAGAAGCGATTAAGTGGTTTAAGTAAAAGATAAGAAAATATAAGCGGTTGAGAAATTAGATTGTATTGAGATAAACGATTAAATTGTGAATTGTAACTGTACTGAATAAAGTGATTTGTATTGTCGAATGGTAAAGTCGGAATAGACATCATCATCTGTCATTCACAAAAAATACGTACATTTTCGGAGATGTAATTACAATTTGTTTTTACAATTATTATTTATACTGTTTTATTAATTCCAAATTACAGTGATTGTGTTCCTTATGATGGATACGAATATAATTTATGAGTCCCCAAAGGAAATAATAATATCAGTGTACGACGTCATGCAATATTTTGATGGGGTGAAGCGAACTATTCGGGAAGGTGAGGAAATATTCAAAAGCGGATGAATCTATGCGATTAGTATATCACCACCCCCATCAGTGGATGAAGTGACTGAGCTTGTAGTCACAGTGTCAGCTATGACTTCAAGACCCCATGAAGTGAAGTTGAAAAATCTTACAAAACAACAAGACGCTTGGATATGCACTTGCACCTGCAAAGCCGGGGAAGGCAAGAAATGCAAGCATATAGCCGCATGTCTTATTCGAATATTAAGGTTCGCACATTCATTTGTGTGGGAAATGCACTTTTCGCTATCATTGTTTTGCACCTAACACCTTCTCGTATATCAGTATTTCGTTTTCTTTAAAATGACGACTGCAGATAAAGAAATATTTTGGAAAGGGTTTTCCCATTCGAAGCGCCATTGACCACTCTTCAACAAATTGTGTTCTGTCCAAACTTTCTTTGGTATGTAATCCATGGTGGTTCCATTTCCTTCGTAGGAATTTTTTTCTGATTTTGGGTTCCATTATCTGAAGACAAAAACACATTTCGCCAAGGAACAAATCAATCAGGCAATAAACACTCATCTTAGCAGTAATACTCGTAAGTACTGATTATTTTTTTATGATTTTTTACATTGTTTTGATTGTTTTTTATTTAAATTTAACACTGCTTCGCTTTTATTTTCTTTCTTCTTAATTTATTGAAACCACAAATAGTTGTTTCAACAATAAAACTCACACAACTGCATATGGCTATCAAAATGTGTTCTACTGGCCACCAGGTTTATGCCTCCAGTTGTCAATTGAAAAGAATAAGTTTTATCATTTGTACCCACACAAACATTTCACAGTACGTTTAATAACGTTCTACCCCAAAAGTTCGAAGAAATCGATAAAAAATTTGAAAGATTAGAGAAGAACGTTGATGACAAATTTCATAGAATAGAGAAGAATGTTGACGATAAATTCGAACAAATAGACAGCAAGTGGACCAAAAGAGCTCGACAGAGTGCGAAAACAGAAACTACGAGAATGTTCTGTAAGCGATCCAAGGAGAAAAGAGTTGAAACCTCCCTCATTCGATGGCCAGACCTCATGGTCTGCGTAGAAGAAGCAGTTCGAAATGCCTGCTTGTGCGAACCACTGGGACAATAAGGAGAAGTGATTTGCAATAGCAATGGTCTTACACGGTCCGGTGGCAGAATTGTTACAAACAATCGATATCAAAAACAATAGAGAGTATATGGTTTAAGTGCAGGCTATTGAGAAACGGTTTGGCGGTAGCCACATGCGGGAGGTTTACAAGGTTCAATTGCAAGGCCGTATTCACCAACGAGGAGAAACACTGCAACAGCTCCAAGCAGACGTGAGTAGACTGGAGCAATTTTTCATATCCCAGCGCAGGCCAAGAAATATTCGACGAAATGGCAAAGGACGCATTCATCATGGGAATTGCAGATTCGAAACTACAATCAGCAGTAAGGATACCCAGGAAAAAAACCCTTGCTGAAGCACTTGCCTTCGCTTTGGCGATAGCAGCCAATCAGGCTTCCAAAGCCATATATTTCGTCAGGGAAATAGTACTCGTATCTGGTGAAAGCTCCTGCTCAAGACTAACTACCGTGCAACGAAATATTCCACGGGAGAGACGAAAGATGCGGCACTGGAACTGCGATAAAGTAGGACATGTGTAAGAGCATTGTAAAGAACCGGTACGACGAGAAGACTGCCTGCACTGGGGTTACAGGCAAATAGAAGGAAAAACCGGCAGAAACGGCTACCAAGAAGCCAGTCAAATTTCCCGAAGCCACAAGTTATGAAATGCTTACTTCGCGGGGCACAAGTCGGTAGCAGGAGTCAGCGACTCCAGGAATAATTCAGTCTCACAGGCAAAAGAATGCAATGAAAGACTCCCAGCAGAAGTAGTCAGTGGTAAGGAAGTGAAAGAGCAAGCCGCAATACAAATGATCAGGACTGAGCCGATAAAGGGTTGGAATATAGACGGAATCAGTTCCTCCCAACAAGCAGACAATGACATCGAACCAATATTGGCCTGGAAAGAACACGAGAAAAGACCTAGCTGGCAGCAGATATCAGATTGGAGCCAAACTCTCTACTGAGCACAGTGGGACTCGCTTTGTGTACAAGATGGTTTGCTGAAGAGAAAATGGGAAAGTGCAAATGGGACAACATGTCGTATGCAGCTGATCGTACAACGGTCCAAACAAGACATTGGGAAAGGTAAGGGAAAGTTTCTATTGGCTAAGCGCTAAACAAGATGTCGAGAATTGGGAGAATTGGTGCAAAAAGTGCATAAGGTGTCTACCATGGGTCCAAAAGTAAAGCCACATGGTCAAATGCAAGAATACAATGTCGGAGCACCATTCGAAGGAATAGCCATCGACATCGCGCCGTTTCCCGAAACCTTTAATGGTAACCGGTGGTCATGGATTACTTCAGTAAGTGGCCGGAAGTGTTTGCCATTCCAAATTAAGAGCCTAAGACCGTAGCCGAACAGATAGTCAACAACTGGGTGAACAGATTTGAGGTCCCTCAAGGGTCCCTCGATTAAAATCGAAAACGGAAAGTTTGGAGTTTACCATACGCAGCATACGGGAGAACGAACTATATGTGGTGCGGTGGATAGGTAGATAAAAGAGACGGGTTGCAAAGAGGCATGCAATCGACAGAGCCTGAGAGGAGTCGGTGAATGAACAGAATGTCTGCTGCGTCCCTTCTTTCCTCAAGGGTATTCAGGTTAATGAGTTTGAGACGGTCTCGGTAGGGAGGTAAGATTAGAGGATCGTTCCAAGGTAGACCACGAAGAGCAAATCGAAGAAAACGACGCTGGATCCTCTCAATACGAGATACATGAACTCGTTGAAAGGGACACCACGCTTGGCTAGCGTACTCGAGAAGAGGGCGAACGTAAGTGATGTATAGTGATCTGGTCACGTACGGGTTGCAGAATTCTTTTAACCATCTTTTAACGAAGCCGAGTGATGAGTTTGCTTTAGAAATTATCTCATCAATATGCGAGCGGAAATTAAGCTTCCTGTCGCATGATAAGCCAAGGTCGCGGATAGATTCAACAAGGGGTGTAGGTTTGCCGTGGAGATGGTAAATTCGTTGAGGAGACTTCTTGCACTTACGTGAGAAAGTAATCGATTGACATTTGGAAACATTGAGTTCTAAGCAGTTCTTGATGCACCAGGTGGAAAAACTATTGAGATCTATTTGAAGGAGGGTGGAGTCTTGTTGTGAGGAAATGGGTTTAAAAAAATTGGTATCGTCAGCATAGAGAGAAAGTGTTGAGTGTTGAATGAGCCTTTGAAGGTCGTTAATAGTTAGGATGAAGAGGAGTGGACCTAGGTGACTACCTTGAGGAACACCTGAAGTGACCAAGAAAGGGGCCGATAGGACAGACCTGAAACGAACACTATAAATACACTAAAATCCAGGTAAGAAGATATCCATTTAAGCAAAACGGGTTCAAAGCCCAGGACGGACAATTTGAACAGGATTAGTTTATGAGATATCTTGTCAAAAGCCTTATTGAAATCAGTTGTTATAACGTCAACTTCTTTACCACTTTCTGAGGGAGAACATAAAAAATATAAAAAAGGTTTTCGTTATGGGTCAGGTTTTTAGTTCAAGTGGTGGTCTGGTTGAGGGCTGGAAAAATATATTTCCAGCGGGGTGGTGGTGTGATTATGTTTTGGATGGGCGGAGTGCCAAGGGGGTGTATCGTGGCTATGGATAGATTTGTTTTTGTTTGAATTTTACTACTCCAGATGTTGGCAATCTTCCATTCAGAGAAGTATGTAGAATTTCGGCACAGAGATTTAATTGTGTTACTTCAAAGCGTACGGAGCATTCGTCTTAAATAAAGTACCTAAAAAACAATTATTATAACGTTGAAAGGTAGTGTTATTATTTGATTAGGAAGAGAATCTTTTCAGGAAATCTTCCATTTCGGCACAAAGAAAAGAACTGAGGCTTAGAATATATTGTGATAACCACTTAAATGTGAGCAGTGACATCTAGATTTACAGAGCAGAAAATGTCGATACTCGAAGACCAGAAGATTTCGATACTTGAATAACAAAGTCTCGACCATTGATGACTGGAGAGTGGAATCGAATTTTCTAGCAAATTGGAAATTGTATGGGACGCTAGATGGCGAGGATTGTTCTCGAAATATGTCATTCGAGTATAAATACCAGTATCCCCAAGGTATGCAAGTTCAGTTCTAAAGTGAAATTTGAAGTGTTAATTAGGAGAAGTGATTAAGTGGTTTAAGTAAAAGATAAGAAAAGTATAAGCGGTTGAGAAATTGGATTGTACTGAGAGAAACAATTAAATAGTGAATTGTAACTGTACTGAATAAAGCGATTTCTATTGAAAAGAATAAGTTCTATCATTTGTACCCACACAAACATTTTACAATATGTACGTATATGAAAATGATAGCCTTTACCAGAAATTAATATATATTCAAATTTGTACACTTATGTATGTATGTACATATGTATTAGGTTGTACCACATGAAACGACCGATTTTTTTTGCAAAAAAAATTAAAAGTCAATATTTCTTTTTTATAAAATTTTATTTAGTCAAAATATGAACCATTGACATCTATAACCTTCTTCTACCGTGATTCAAGGTCCATTATTCCTTTTTTATAGAAGGCTTGATTTTTTTAAGCTAAAAAGTTTTCAAAGGCTTCTATGACCTCTGGTCGGTTTCGGAACACCCTTTTGCCGACAAAATGACTTCAAACTGCGGAAAAAGTTATAATCCGTTGGAGAAATATCAGGAGAGTACAGTGGATGCGAAAGAATTTCGAATCGCAACTGTAGCAGCTTTTGCACCGTTACGTTTGAGGTATGGGGTCTAGCATTGTCATGTAAAAGGATCGGACCGTGCCTATTGGCCAACGCAGGTTGCTTTTCAGTCAATTTGGCATGCAATATATCAGATTGTCACCATAACCTTTTCTATTTTCCAGCTGAAGACCAATTTGTGGGGTTTTCGTCTGCATCTAGCCACTGCCCAGATCTTTTACCGTTGTCATACAAAACCCTCTTTTCATCACATGTGATTATACGGTGCAAAAACGGCACATTTCGGTGTCTCAGAGTCATAGGTGTCGACTTATTGTCATGGGGAATTCTCCCATGTTTTGCGCAATGCCCCGTACCGTTTTTGTTGGGTCTGCGTCCATCGTTTCTCGTAAAATGGCGTCGTCAATTAACGTTTCCGGTTTCGCACGCGGTTCGTTTTCGAGGATTAGATCTCCCGAACGGAACTTACCAAACCAACGCCGAATGGTGAGTTCGTTCATCGCTATATTCTCAAATGCGGCACTTATGTTTTTGGCTGCCAGAGAAGCATTATGTCCCAGTTTGAACTCGTAAACGAAACGAGTACGAACCATCGACAGCATGATATACAAATTCCTAGAAAAAAATAACTGTACTTGCAACGGGCCCTAAAAATCGCACACATCAAACACACATACCACTTTATATTATAAAAAAAAGATCAATGTGTTGTACAGATGTTCACTTGATAGCTTCTAATTGAGGACTAAGTGAAAAATCGGACATTTCATGTAGTACAACCTAATACATTAGTTGATTGGCTTTTACCATCAGAGCCTTGGTTAATATGAAAGAATAACTCTGCTTTAGAGAAGGGATGATGATCGCCGAAGACCGCATGTACCTACATATACAGTATGTATCTATCTACAACCGATCGCTACAACTATAATTCAGATATTCTTTTAAACGTCACCGAATGAAGTAGAATATAAAACGCGTTTTTTTTTATGGTGTCCCCTGTAGGCATAGTCCTCGCTCTTTGAAAAACAGAAAATAAATAAAAATTCACAAAAACAAAATTAATAAAACAAAGAAAGGATTAATGAATATGTATGAATAATAAAGTGAAGTTCTCAGTTGCTCACACTTTTAACTCCACAGAGATCCTTATTTATTTTCCTAACCGAAAATTTGACTAGACAAATTAAAGTGAATTTATAAATGGAGTGTCTGCGCTCATCAACGTCACATTTCATGCTCTCAGAAGCTGTCATTTCAGTGCGTATTTGAGCAAAGCTTCAATCAAGTGTTCTTCGCTTCGTATTTTTGGAAATTGGCTTCCAAAAAGTGTTTGCATACTTTTGACATATGGTTCAAATGCTAGAGAAGGAACAGTAAACTTTCCAAATTCGGATGATGGTCATGAGTGTTATAAGCTCGTAATTTTATTAACAGAGCATGTTCTCGAAATTTGTCTGTTTTGTCTATCATGAACAGAGTGCAGTTTTCACAATTAAGTTCTTTATGCGACTTAAAAGCTGAAAACCCGGCATAAAATGTAAGTGCCGCTTCTTGCAGCTTCTGTGAACATCCTTTGGATACAACTATTTCTGTCTCATTGGCATCACCATCAAACTCGTCATCGCAACTATTGGTATGGTATTCGATACGACTCAGAATATGCATTTCCATGAAATGATCTTCTACTGGAGCTTCAGTGTGGAATTCTTCATTGTCATCACACTTAACATCTTCGCAATCAGCTTCGTGCAATAACGACTCAGCCCCAGAATATTCGTAACTTGAATTTGCTGGCGACTTTAAATTTTTGAAAATAATTTACTTCAAATTACCAATAAATCTGTAGGCTGAGCGGTTCCGTTAGTATGATCCCCTATTTGATATTAAGATGTGCAATTAGAAGGAATTGCTGGTCATTTTTAAGTTGTTCCCATATTCCCATTACGATGTCTACTATCCAGCAGTTTTAATGGACTGCAGAGTCTCGCTATGTAGTGAAATAGGGTGTCGATAAGGAGTGCTTGTATTTAAACTGTAACTGTTTAAATTGTCGAAAAGATCATTCATTTTGCTTAAAAAAGTTGCTTCTTATCGGCTTCAGTTTTAAAACAATTTGCTGACTTTGCGTTGAAGACTTCAGCAGCAACATCAGCACTAAAAACTTGGGTAGCCAATTTCACTGACAATTTTATATGAGTTTATCAGTAATTGACGAAAAGCACAGATTAAAAATCACAAACAAATTCTTAAAAGAACATATACTTATGACGGAAACTAGCATTGCACTGCCAATGGCTCAGGCCGATGAGTTATTCGCAATGAAATAAATACACACACTCCCCCGAGACCCCACACCACAGGCATAGGTTAAAAGGAAATACAGTCATACCTCGCTTTGCGCGATTTTCATATGCCTACCCAAATTCGATTTGCGCGTCTTCCCTTTGTGGGAAATATCGGTTTTGTTTTTCAAAGGATTATGCAAAGGATGGCGCACTATAATTTTCTGTCAACAGATATGCACATAAGTATAAAAGTATCTTAGCTGCGTGGATACAATGGCAGACATCCAACTGGATTCTTTTGAATACAGCTGTTATTCGGGAGAAAGCATTGCAATTGCATGAACGATTAAAAAGGGAAGAAGGACGTTGGTTTACAGAAGAACAGTTTTCTACAAGTAGAGGCTGGTTTGAAAAATTCAAAAGAAGGCGTAATCTTCACAACCTGAATTTAAAGGAGAAACAGCTAAGCAAAACAAAAGAACGAAGGACGATTTGACTATGCTCAAATGCTGAGGGTGATTTCAGATGTAAGCCTTTGGTTAATCACACATGCGATCCGAGCATTTCTAAGCCGCATTTGTCTGTTCTCTGGAGCGAAGAATTTTGCAACTTTTCCTTCAAAATCTTACTTGTTCTGGACAACGTACAATCACATCCAGGATATTTAGCAGATTTGTACCCTAACATCAACAATCGCTTTAATCCAACCGATGGATCAAGGGGTAATTTCCATTCTTAAGATAAATTAGCTTAAGCACACATTTTCGGAGCTTATAAAAGCATCTGATGAAGAAAATGGCATTGACACCATTCGAAGCTTTTGGAAAAAATTTACAGAGATACAGAGGTTGATTTGGAAGGATTAATTCAATTTGGAGGGCAAATTACTGGAGAAAATTTCACAGATCTAAATGGAGAAGACATAAATTAAATTTTAGATTCTGATGAGCCTGACATGGCTGCAGTATATATGATTAATTTTTTTTAAACATGTTGAACCTCTTGAAAAAAGTGAAGAAGTTTCTGGAATTAATCCTGATGAAGGACGATCAAATAATTTGCAAAGCAACATAAAAGAATCTTTGGAACCTTACAGGGCAGATTACGTAGTAAAATCTTTCGTAAAAACAAAAGGTATGAGTGTAGAATGTTTGTGTAAAATAGCAAAAAGGAATGTGCTATGTGTGTGTGTATTTTTTTTGAGCACATACCTTTCGCTTCATTTTCATCATCACTGCACTCAGATTGCACGTGCAGAAGGATCGTACACCTTCCAGCGCAACTGACAGTGTAGCACTGCGTTGGGTTAGGCCGATGAGTTATTCACATTGCTGTATCTTACTCGACACAGCATGATGTTTGAGTAGGGTGGGTTTGTGCATAGAGAGTTACTGACATGGGATTGGTTGGATTATAGCGGAAATGTGTTATGCCTTATGAGTGCATAGTCCGCTTTCACACGTCGCAAGTGTGTAATGCGCATGTTCTGGTTATTTTCTTTTGAACTGTCATTCAGTGATGCGCGCAACTCTACATGAAGACTTTCCCCTTCTTTGGGTTTGCATGATATTTGACAGTTCTCTTTCATTTCATCTTTGGCGCTCAGTCTTTCATAATAGAAAATGAGCCCCCTTTAATTAATTGATTAATTAATTCTTTGGTCCATTTCGGTTCATCCGCCATACTGAAATGTTGTTCTCGTAACACAGCGAAAGAAGTAATGAAGCAAATACGAAAAAGAAAGAAGAAGGAGAAAAAGAAATGTCAAAAACTTGCAATGAAATTGCTACCCACATGCAGTGGGAATTTGGTTAATTGGGTATTTTTTGTTTCATTATCTCTCTCTTTTGCACTCATTTGAATCTTTCGAAACTTGCGACGTGTAAAAGCGGACATATGGAAATTGTTGAGCGTAATATTTTTGTGGTACTCAGCGACTGATGTTTACTTTGGACGCTAGAGGCACCACCATTGATTTCCTCAAGTACAATGGTAAAAGATAAGAAAAGTATAAGCGGTTAAGAAATTGAATTGTATTGAGATAAACGATTAAATTGTGAATTGTAACTGTACTGAATAAAGCGATTTGTATTGAAAAGAATAAGTTCTATCATTTGTACCCACACAAACATTTTACAATATTTTTTTTCTGGTATGCTGAAACTCGTCCTTTCGTGCTAAATAAAATTATAGCAGCCTCAATGTGTCCTTGTTAGTCCACAATTTTCGTGTGCTAATAAATGGTAGAATTATTATAAATAAAGAATTATTCACATTCTTTCAAATTTAAAATGTTTGTACGTACCTCCTTACACTTCCAGACATTGTTTTCTTTTAATTTAATTTGTGAACGGAACGGTGTCAAATTCTTGACATTTCATCATAATTTATCGATAACAAGATTCTGGTATCACTGTTTCTATCCTCGCTTAGAACTGTGGCAACATCACCACAGAATTAAGTGTCAGCATCGGGTAACAGATGGCAACGTCAACAACAAAATGAAATTTCCACCATCTGTCGTTTTCGATGGCGACGCTATTTCTACAAATCTTTCACAAGAATACCAGCAGCTCACTTCGGTTTAGTACGCAGCGAAAACAACTAGTAATACGCATTTGAGGCAGAAGCAAGTAGTAATACGCATTTAACAATTTGACAATTTGTAGTGAATAAAAGATTATTAGTAAAAGGAACTTGTATTTTGAATTTAAACTGGCAACCAATCGCCAAAGCGGTGACCCTAACGTGATACCACAAGTTTCTACGAATTAATTTTGAATTTTATCTACGTTTGAAATCGCAAACCCAGGATTTTCAATTGCTGGAAATGTAACTACATCTTCAGCTTCAGCATCTGTTGGAGATTCTAGAACTGATGGAAATCGCAGCATTAAAATATTTAAAAATCCCACCGTTTTGGAAAATAAACCCAGCCCTATGGTTTGTACAAATTGAAGCGCAGTTTCACAACAACCGGATAACTTTGGACAACAGTCATTTCAACGCAATCATCACTTGGATCCAGAAGCTAACAAACGAAGATAAGTATCTGACTTCTAAAAAACATTTAATAGCTAGGTTTACTGCGTCCAAAGAACGCCAGCTCAATAAGCTGATGACATCACTTGAGCTCGGTGATAAACGCCCTTCAAGCCTGTTACGGGAGATGAGACGACTAGCAGGACAGAATGTGCCTGATGACATGTTGTCCACAATTTGGATGACAAGAATGCCAAGCCATATAAGTGGATTACTGTCAGCTAGTTATAACGTTGTTCTCACTGCGCTGTCAGAGATTGCTGATAAAATTATGGACAACACGACTACTAATGCTGTATTTGCAACCGAAGTCAGCGATGAAAATCCAAACTTTGATAGGCGACACAGTCATCGAGTATACCATCACCAATTTGACAGCTCTCGTCAACAAATTCGCAGTGAATCAATCTCACGGTAGATCCCGTACCGTGCCACGAACTAGGTCTAGTTCAAAGAGGCCTAACTATCCCGAACCGCATTTGTCATTGTGTTACATCCACAAGAAGTTCGGCGAAAAGGCTGTTAACTACAAAAAGCCCTGTACCTTCGTTCAAAAAAAATAGAAAGCTTGTTGTTACCTAAGGCTATTGACAACAGCTCAAGATTCCACCCTGAATGCCGCCTTTACGTCTACGACAACAATACGTATCAAAAATTCCTGCTTGACTCTGGATTGACCATATGCGTTGTACCTCGTCCTCGAAACTGCCCAAACAAAAGAGGAGAAACAACACTGCTTGCGGCTAACAACTCTTCAATCCACACGTATGGGAAGATAACTCTCACACTCAACCTCGGTCTCCGAAAAGAAATTACATGGCCATTCTTCATTGCTGACGTCAAAACAGCAATTATTGGAGTGGACCTACTTGCACACTACGGACTTCTGATCGACTTGAAATCCAAACTCATTGTTGACAAAACAACATCACTAAGTGTGTCAGGGAAAGTTAATTCCACTTTAATTATCAGACTATTATCCTTTTATTATCCTGAACCATATATTAGTCTGGTAAATAAATTCTTCCTGGCCAGCAAGGACAAATGTTCTTTCAAATCGAAATTGAACATTGTGCAACACTACATCACTACAACAGGTCAACCAACTGTTGAACGCCCACGACGACTAACCGGCGAAAAGTTGAGGCAAGCCAAAATCGATTTTGAGTATCTTCTCCGAAAGGGTTACTGTCGTGTGTCCAACAGTCCATGGGCCAAGTCCAATGCACCTTGTTCAAAAAAAGACTAGCGGTTGGAGATGTTGTGGTGACTATCGTCGTCTGAACGCACAAACGCAACCAGATACCGCATATCATGGATTTCACAGAGAACTTGCACGACAAGAGTTACTTCTCGATATTGGACCTCGATGAGGCATATTACCAGATTCCGATGTCACCAGAAGATATAAAAAAAAGGCAGTAAACTGCTGAAAGTATCTTCACGATACATGCAGATACATTGTACATGGATATGTCTTATAGGCATACGACGAAAAAACCTTAATTGTTTTACGAGTGAGGATAAATAGAATATAGGGTGGTTGTGCAAAAAAAGAGATGGTTTAAAGTTTTACCCCGGTGTAAAAAAAAACAGGTCATTCCATGCAGGATCGACCGACGTTCTGAACAAAATCCCTCCGATTTGTCTGAAAAGTGGTAGAAACACTCATTGGAGGGGTACGAATCATAAGGCAAAAAAAGAATTGCACAATTCGATACAGTTTGCGTGTAACGGAACTTCAAAAATTGGCAAAAAATCAAAATATATGCTTTCTTTTATATTTAAAAAAATCATAAATTTCGCTATACTCATCAGAATTTTATAAAATATACCTTGTGGAATTCAGGATAAGGTGAACTTTCAAAGATTTGGAATAATTTTTATTTTCATAATTTTCATGGAATAATTTTATTTCCTTTTTACATATATCCTTGAATAACTCAAAAAATGTTTTTTTTTTTTTATATGTATTATAGAGAGATTCGTCCTCTATTTCCATTTCAAATTTCAAGTTGGGATCTCTATGGGTTTGGCCAAAATAATGTTTTATAGGCGGCTAAAGAATCTGTAATAAATATTTTCATTTAAAAAAAAGTCACAATGGGGCCTTTGTATCCCAAGGCCTTAAAAGCTAAAAAAAAATCATTATTTATTATCTTTTAAGAGTATATACATATTCTTCCGATGAAAACAAAAAATATTTTCCTTTAATTACTCCTTGTTCCATTCAGCATTCACTCCGAAATCCTGTTCATGCAATGTTAAAATAAAAAAAAATATTTTTGTTTTTGTACTGCACAGCAGTAGTTTTCCAACGGAAAAATTAATAATTTTCTTAAAATGTTAGCATTTCTTGTGCAGGAACTCTAAAAGACGGCTCTGAAATAAGTGTACTGCGATAGTGTCATGCTTCAAGCAGTCACTGATTACAACAAAACTTTCATTTTTAATATCATCCATCTGGTTCCGGTAATATATTGCGAAAGGGTGAATCATCGCCTGTTTGTTAGTCCAGTGGTATCCCTGTACTGCATCTTGCACAACAAAACCATAATTTCCGGAAAAGTCCAATAAAACAAGTATGTCCGTTTTCGTTAAGAGAGTTTTGACTCCCTTAATGTACCTGTTTTGTTGATCAGTTATAAAAACATGACGAATGAAAACACCAAGCCGTTTCAAAAAGCTCTGAATGAAATCCTCAGAGTTTTCAATTCTCACTTCCAATTTTGATCGGTCTGTGTGGGTCAAATGATAGTATTTTACGTCTTCTATGAAGTGATTACTAAAAGCAGTGTCAAAGATTTTCCTTAATTTAGAATAGTTTGGGCAATTAAGGCACTTGCCCAAGTAACAATTTATATCAGGAGGGTTACAAATTACCAAAGCTGAGCAGGCTCTGCTGTCATTGAGATGCCTATCTTCGTTTTCTATCAGCCTTGATATATTGCTACCCTCAAACATGAGTTTGATATTTTGATGGATGGTGCAAACACACACGGAATGAGTTCCTGATACGCCAGCCAAAATGCAGTTCTTTGGTCTTAACGACGCGAATTTGGAAAACCCAATCTTAACATTATTATGAACTAATAATATATCTCCCTAAGGTTAGCCAGAACCAGGCGTTTTTGAATATGTTTTTTCTGATTTGCAATCTAACAAAAAAACAAAACGTCTTATTTTTGAATCTGAGAAAATAAATGTTTGTTACCTTTATGGATACGTAGTCTTTTTTCCCTGGCTGATATCGTCTTCACAGTAAAAACTTTCTACCAATTGCTTAATATCAGCATCTAAGCTTTTCCCATAAGTTGATGGGACGCTTTGATCTTCTTGAAGTTTTCTAGATTTCTTGATCATATAGCTTGTCGATTCTGGAAACTCTTTTTTCCAATAGGGACTTGACAACTTTGAATTTAATTTGTGAACGCATTCTTTCACTAATCATACAAACTGTCACTGTCAATTTATTCAGTAAACTCAACATTTTCATCATGGTAAAGTACACGAACGAGCAACGTCTGCAAATTATAAAAAATTTTCTACCGAAATTCGGAGTCGGTGAGTGTAATTTTAAGAACGTTAACTCCAATTTTCGGTCGTAAGTCTCGCCCTAGTAGACAAGCAATAACAATTTTAGTGCCAGTGAGACAATGGGTTGGTCGAAGTGTCGAAAATATTGCTGCCGTTCAGGCGTCCGTAGCAAACAATCCAAATCAGTCAATTTCACGGCGTTCTCAAGAATTGGGCATCGCTCAGACCACATTATGGCGTATTTTGCGCAAGGATCCTTGGTTTACACCCATACAAGATCAAGCTGACTCAAGAATTGAAGCCGATGGACCATTTGAAGCGACGTACGTTCTCCGATTGGGTTCTGGAAAAGATGCGCCAAGATGATGAATTTCATCGCAAAATCATCTTCAGTGACGAAGCTCATTTTTGACTCAATGGGTTCGTAAATAAGCAAAATATGCGTCATTGGTCGGGTGAAAGTCCACAGGGGTGGCCATGGTGTAGTGGTACTAGCTGTCGCTTCTCACTCGAAGGGTCAAGGTTCGAATCCTGCCCATGGCGCAAGTCAGTTTTTCATTTGTGTAATTGGAACTCAGACAGAAAAATTCCGCGTGTGAAGGCATAACACTGACACGTAGATTTGGCTGTTGTAGAGTTTCAACCACAGAAAAAAATACTGTGAATTATACCTCGAATCACTCTGAGTGAAGAAAAAATTCTCCGTCCTATTCGGACTCCCACCCCTGGAGAGCGAATATCGAAACCAAACACACCTGAGTGTTCCTTTCTCCTCCTTCTACCTTTCCGCCTGCGCCGTGGCAACAGTTAAAGGGTATCTAACCCCTTAGGCGAGGGTAAACTATAAAAATAAGAAAATGTGCTTCGTGAATCAACACTTCATCCACAAAAAATAACTGTTTGCATGACGACGGCGTTATTGGGCCATATTTTTTCATCGACGATAACTATCATCACGTTACTGTGAATGGTCAGCGTTATAGCTGCATGATTACCGATTATTTTTGGACCGAATTGGAAGATATGGACTTGGACGACATGTGGTTTCAACAGGATGATGCCACAAGCCACACAGCAAACGCTACAATCGATTAATTGAAGAGTAAGTATGGTGAGCGTGTTATCTCAAGAAATGGGCCAGTCGATAGGCCGCCTCGTTCGTGCGATTTAACGCCGCTTGACTATTTTCTGTGGGGCTACGTTAAGTAATTGGTTTATGCCAACACGCCGACGACGTTGGAAGAGCACAGAGCCAACATTGAACTCGAAATATAGACCGTTTCGGCCGAAATGTGTGGCCGAGTCATTGAAAATTGGGTCTAACGAATCGACCGCTGCAAACGTGCCCGCGGTGGCCATACGAACGAAGTCGAGTTCCATTCATAAATGTTTTGATTGTACTTCAAGCCGATAATAAAGTTTTTGAAATATCTCAAATGGTTTGTGTTTTATTTAAAAAAAAAAGTTGTCAAGTCCTTATTGGAAAACCCTATATAATTTTGTCGACGCTCCATTCTATTGAAGGTAAAGACAACAAAACAAGTTTGGTGTATTTGCTTGTAGTTTTATGGAAATTTTCTTTTATTTTCCCTACGAAATATTCTTAATCTCTAGAATTATCTTCATCTTCATAATGGGTGGCCGTGGCTCAAGTGGTAGTGTGTTGGTTTCCAAATCGGAAGGTTCGGTGTTCGAATCCCAGCCTCGTCCGAAAGACATTCTTTTTTTCAGGCAACTTAATTCTCGTAAAACGAATGGTTGCCTCTAATACAATAACAAGTCCAATTAGACTAATAATTTAGTCTCCCCATTAAATGTTGGATGCAACCCATGGAGCGAAATAACCACTGAGCCCAAAAATCTTTCTTTCTCTCTCTGTCCCATTTTCCTAAAAACTTAACATTTTAAGTGTATTAATACCCACTTTAGTGTTAAGTTCTTTAAAAAAAAAAAAATAAATCATTATCAGTAGTAACAGAGAAAACTTTCTCTGCAATTTTCAACATAGACTCTTTCAATTTTGACTGCACATATTTTAAGTCACTAAGTCTTCTCTTGTCGAATGTATCTTCTCCAATATACTGTATGCATTCATTACTCAAATTGAATTCAATGTCTTTATCGAAATACATTTCATCAACTTCAATTTGATCTTCAACCTCTATCAATGATGGCGTTGTATCAGAATTTCGGATCTGACTCAATTTTTTCCTACACATTGAGCAAATTACCAACTTTGTGTTCAATTTTGGTTGCATCGTAACCATCCAAGGTCGTACAGACCGCAAATCACCGAGAAGGTGATCAATAGAGTCCTGACTAAGTGGGTTGAGGACAAACATATAGTTTAGTTCCGGATAATCAGTTCGGTTTCAAGGCGGGGCATGATATCATTCATGCTGCGTCGAAACTGGTTTCTGATATCCAATGGAACAAAGCCAAGAACCAGTGCACTGGTGCCTGCCTGATTGACTTGGAGAAAGCCTTCGATACCGTATGGTTAGAAGGACTCTTTTTCAAGCTGGGCAGGTTGGGCTTTAGTAAACCACTGCTGTATATTCTTTTCGATATGCTCTCCAGTAGACAGTTCATCGTGAAGAATGGCGATGTGACATCTGCTGGAACATTTAACATTAAAAACGGTCTGCAACAAGGTGCGGTAAATTCGCCGATCCTATTCAACGTTTACACAAGTGATCTGATATGTTCACTTCACCATGCCATAGCGTACGCAGACGACATAATCGCGTACAGATCAGGTCCAAAGATTGAGGTCATTAATATACTTTTTCAGCGTGACTTCGACAAAATTGAGCGATATTACGATGACTGGAAGTTGAAAATCAACTTTCAGAAGTCGGAAACTATTCTGTTTAGGACGCCTTTGTTTGGGGCCTCTAGGGATACCAGAAAGAATTGGCGAAAGTTTTCTATCGTCGGACAACACGGACAGCCACTTGCTTGTCGAAATGTAGTCAGATAGCTTGGAATTTGGCTAGATCAATATCTGTATTTTAACAAACATATAGATGTTGCTCTGGCCAGAGCCTACGGTGCTTTTGCCCTTACAAAGAGACTGTTTTATAACAGCCAACTCGATGCAAGGGTGAAGGTAATCTGCTACATGGCCCTTATCTGCCCATGCTTGTATTTGGATGTCCCGTGTGGTTCAACGTGAGAGCAAGTTTATTGGAAAAGATTCGGGTGTTTGAGAGGGCTTGTCTTAGGACTTGTCTTCGCTTATACAGAACACCAGAGTCTAAGTACATAAAATTCTATCCTAATGTGGTCTTATACAATAGGGTGAACTTAATAAGAGTGTACAATTTCGTCATTTGTTGAAGTTGACTCGAAGGCACGTTGCAAGAGCAATGGCCTCATCGAACAACCTGATCTCCGGGGCTTACTACCCCAATTATATGTATCACGAGAGAGTTCGCTTTGATGGCTTTATTCCTCCGGAAGCGTTCCTCTATCTAGATAGCAAAGGTCTGATCCAGGACAGATTGGCGGTGCCGCTAATCTTCCACGTCGCTCGAACAGCTGCGGACAGGCGACTCAACTACGACAGAGACGTCGCACACGGCAGTGCGGAGCGTCTCCGGTTCAGTAGGTCGGTAGGGAGTCGCGACATGAGGGATGTTGCTCGGCAGCACCAACAATTCTGGAGGCTAGATGAAGGAGGGGAAGTCTCGTCGTCGAATTCCTCCAGTAATACATACATAGCTTCATCTGAGGCAAAGTGGGTCAGCCTAATTTTTTTTTTCTAGCCATCGCCGACTTACATAGTTTTCGGTAGGATTAAGATAGTTTTAAGAAAAAAAAAATATAAAACCAAAAAAAAAAAAATATATATATAAAATGAATATATATATATATATATATACATATATTTATATATGAAGTATATATATATTTATGGATGTCTATGTTTGTGTTAGATGTAAGTAGGCTAAGTAGATTAAGATTTATTTTTAGGTAGTTTCTAGGCTTTTAGTTTTAAGTTTTATAAAAAATTAAAAAAATGTCCGCTTACTAAGTTTTTGCTTAAAATTTATTTTCTTAGTTTTAATATGTAAAAATAGATATAAAATTAGACTGTAAGGTTCGTCGAAAAACATAGCTTAAGTGTTAGGTTTAACTTAGAGTGCCCGCATGGGGCCAGTAAGTTAGTATAAAATAATTTTAAGTTAATAAAGCTAATTTGTAAGCATTTTTTTGTCTAGCATGTAAGAGTAATTTAAGGTGTATAAATAAAATGCATGCAAACTGAAAAAAAGACCGCAAATCACGCGCACTGGGTTGATGAGGTGGTAAATCCAGAGGATTGCAGAACGTTTTCCACACAAAAGCACTCATTATAAATTTATATTACTCATAACTCTTATTACGATACAATTTAAAATAAATCCCGACCTCACGACAGATTGACATCAAGTGAGTGCAAATAAATTAAGCCTAACTTCCAAAACCCTCAAAAACGGGAAATGTGCAGTTACTAGTCATTGAAGAAATAAAACAAACAGCTATATACTTATGTATGTGCACTCGGGTTATATGTGAAGATGATAAGAGGAGTAACGTAGTAAATATTTAGTTTTTTGATTTAGACGCATATAAAACATTATTTTGGCGGGACCCCTTAGAGAACCCAACTTGAAATTTGAAATGGAAATAGAGGACGAATCTCTCTATAATATATATATATAAAAAAAACATTTTTTGAGTTATTCAAGAATATATATGTAAAAAGGATATTCTGGAATATCCTTCATCCTTGAAAATAAATATTATTCCAAATCTTTTAAAGTTCACCTTTTTCTGAATTCAACAAGGTATATTTTATCATCTATATCTGATGAGCATAGCCAAAGTTATGATTTTTTAAATATAAAAGAAAGCACACATTTTGATTTTTTGCCAATTTTTGAAGTTCCGTTACACGCAAATTATATCGAATTCTGCAAAACTTTTTTTGTCTTATTCTTCGTACCACTCCAATGAGTATTTCTAAAACTTTTCAGCCAAATCGGAGGGATGTCGTTCAGAGTTCCACATATAGCTTCGACGATTTATCGTGGAATGAAACACAAGTTCAAAAATTATTTATTGTGGTATTATATATACTTGTGGTATTACCTGTATGAAAAAATGAGTTTACTTCACTCGATGTTATAGATAATAATGGGCGGTGTGTACTAAAGTAGGAAATATAGCGGCATGTTTCAAGATTATCGATGTGTCGGGCGAAGACGGCATCGATACAGGTTGAATTACGAGTTTTTGAGATGGTAACATTATTGTTCACAGTTCGATGTGCAAAAATTCTACAAACTTGGCACCATCAGGGCTACGTAGATCTAAATTGAGATCACCACTGAGAATTATTGGCATATTGTAATAATGATGCTGTTCTAGATTTTCTAACAAACTCCTAAGCTTCGGACTATAAGAGAGCAAATTCAGAATAAAAATAAAAACTACTACATACTTTTTTACAATTATTTTCTTTTCTATCCACCCCTGTTCCGGCAACCCATTGTATACACAACACAAGGTAGGAATGTACGATCAATCGAATAAAAGAAGCGAAGGAAAACAACTATGTATTGACTTTTATGAGTCAACTACACACAACCCTTAAACCACCTGCATTACACATGAACAGAGCATCATACTACTCGTACATCTTTTCCCACAATTGGATGCATACCTCCTATCAACCCTTGTTTCCAATAATAAATCGGTGTAAAAGACAAACTATCCGCACACAGAGTACGATCACTGAACGGTAGAAGGAAAGCAAAATATGTATCTGGGAAGAATCTAATAAAATCAAGCACCACCAATAAAATGATATAAGAACCGCCAAAGTAGCGGCAGCGGTGTCGGTGGCAGTGCCAGCATTGTGCAAAAAGCTAAAGGAGGAAAAAGAAAACAAATATGCACAAAGGATGAAACGTATATTTGTAACACACACAAAACGTCGAGAAACAAACCGTCAACGATTCGTGTGTCCATGTACAGACTGTTCTCCAATATCCCAGTCCTTTGCACAGTTGATTCGTTGTGAAGCACACAAACCCAACAACAACACTAAATACGCACACGAGTACGATCACTGAACGGTAGAAGGAAAGCAAAAATTGGACACATTTTTCAGAAAAACAAGCGGTTAGACAGATCCAAGTCAAAAACAGCCGTCACCACCCCCTTTGGTCTGTTTGAGTTTCAAGTCATGCCATTCGAACTTAAGAACGCCACCCACACGTTCCAAAGGTTCATGGACATGCTTTTACGTGGTTTGGACTTTGTGTTTTGCTACGTGGACGACATTCTCATCGCCTCTAATTCAGAAAAGGAACATCTCTAGCATGTGAATCAAGTTACACAACGTCTTCAAAAACACGACCTTGTACCAAACTTAAAAATGTGCATATTTGGGAAGTCTGAGGTCACGTACCTCGGACACATAATCAATAAATTTGGCTGTAGACCACCCGAAGACAGAGTAGAGGCTATCTCACACTACCCAAACCCAGTGACTATCTTGGAATTGCTTTGATTTCTGGGAATCGTAAACTATTACAGAGAATACATTCCTCACAGTGCACCCATCCAAGCGCCGTTGAGCGACCTCATTAAGGATTCAAGAAAAAACGACAGGCGACTTGTTCCGTGGACACACTTGGCTGATTCAGCTCTCGAAAAACTGCAAGAACAGCATTAAATAAACAACATTGCTGCTTCACATCAATCCAAAAGCATCATTAATTCTAACAACCGATGCTTCGGATGTCGCATATGGAGCCAAGTTGGAGCAGGTAGAATCCGGTCAAAAGAAAGCAATTGGCTTATTTTCCTGCAAGCTTTCAAAAACACAGAATCAGTACAGCACATACGCTCGTGAGCTGCTAGCAGTTTATCTTGCTATCCAATTCTTCAAACACATTCTGGATGGTCGACTGTTCACAGTGCAGACAGATCACAAACCATTGATGTACGCATTTCAGCAGCGTTCTGATAAGGCTTCCTAGCGTCGTTTGAGACAACTAGACTTCATATCACAATACACAACAGACATAACCTACCTACCTGGCGAAGACAATCTAGTAGCTGACGCATTGTCGAAAATCAACGCCATATCTATGCCATTACAGTTTGATCAACGTGAACTACATCTGTCACAACTCCTAGATGAAGAACTGCAAGATATTCTGAAGCAAGGGAATTCGTCGCTGAATTTAGCCAAAGTTACCTTAGAACCCGGCATCAAAATTTATTGCGAAGTTTCGGACAGCTCGACCATACATTCCTGCATCCTTGCGCCGCAAAGCCTTCAAATCAGTCCACGACCTTTCTCATCCGAGCGGAAGGTCAACAATTCGCCAACATAGATAAAAGTTCGTTTGACCAAATATTCGGAAGGACGCATTAAATTGGTCACGCATTTGCCAATGTTCAAAGTACGAGTAGGTGCTTTAAAAAATGTAGACAAAGCACTTGTGAAACACGAAGAAATTGCTGTGTTGTTACTTTTCCATTAAATATTTAGTGAATACTGTAGTGTAGTAGTGTCTTTTTGTTAAATATATGGTTAAACAAATCAATAGAAATAGTGAAATGCGACTGGAAATTCGCATAGATGGAGTCCTGCACATGTATATGTATATTACTCCTAGCAGAATATATCAAACTGACTATTTCGCTTGGTGAAAGTTAAGGAATGCTGCGAGCTGGTGGCAAATACTCTCTTGTTCTTGATCTTGCTTTAATTACAACTTAAGAACCAAACCAATTTCCACCAACTTTATATTATTATTATAATATTGCTATAATATTAATAGGATTCCATCTACGAAAAATTTAAGTTACATTTCAATGTCTTTATTGTTTAAAAATAAATTAACAATATTGTAAAATGTTTGTGTGGGTACAAATGATTATTCTTATTCTTTTCAATACAAATCCCTTTATTCAGTACAGTTACAGTTCACTATTTAATTCTTTCTCTCAGTACAATTCAATTTCTCTACCACATATACTTTTCTTATCTTTTACTTAAACCACTTAATCACTTCTTCTAATTAACACTTCAAATTCAAATTTGGAACTGATTTGCATACCTTTGGGATGCTGGTATTTATACTCGAATGACATACTTCGAGAACAATCCTCGCCACCCAGCGTCCCATACAATTTCCAATTTGCTAGAAAATTCGATTCTACTCTCCGGTCGAGACTTTGCTAATCCAGTATCGAAACCTTCTAGTCTTCGAGTTTCGACATTTTCTGCTAGATGTCGCTACTCACATTTGAGTGGTTATCACATTGCTCCCTCCCTACAGTTGTTCGTCCCGAACAACTTCGTCTTTCAGCATCCCGTTGAAATGACACATTCTATCCAAATGGACCACTTTAAATTTTCCTCGATCCCCACGCTGGATCCGGTAGACAACGTCATTAATGCGGGTTATCACCTTGTATGGACCTTCCCAGTCCTGTTGCAATTTTGGTGATTTGTCTTTCTTACGCTGAGGATTATACAGCCAAACCAGATCTCCTTCGTTGAAACCGGAAGATTTCGCCTTGATATCGTACCTAGTTTTCATGCGGCTGCTTGCTAGCTTCATCTTTTCTCTGGTGTCTTCATGCAATTTACGAATCCTGCTGCGTAAGTCATTCACGTACTCGTTCACCTCTTTGGGCTCCGTCGGTGGGGATCCGAATTTTGCTTCACTTGGCAACCGAATTGTTTGACCAAATAAGATCTCGGATGGTGTGTGCCCTGTTGAGCTATGGACCGCGTTTCGGTAGGCCATTAAGATGAGGGGTATGTGTCGATCCCAATCCCGCTGGCAGTTGCTGACAACCTTAGATAGATGCTCATTCAAGGTCCGATTGAATCGCTCGACCATTCCATCAGATTGAGGGTGTAGTGGCGTTGTCCTTGTCTTTCTTATTCCCAAATATTGGCATATTTCCTGGAAGACTTTTGATTCAAAGTTTCGCCCTTGATCAGAGTGCAGCTCCATTGGGACCCCAAATCTGCTCACCCAGTTGTTGACTATCTGTTCGGCTACGGTCTTAGCCTCTTGATTAGGGATGGCAAACACTTCCGGCCACTTACTGAAGTAATCCATGACTACGAGAGTATATCGGTTTCCATTAAAGGTTTCGGGAAACGGCCCAGCGATGTCGATGGCTATTCGTTCGAAAGGTGCTCCGACATTGTATTGTATGGACAAATGCAACAATACAATGTCGGAGCACCTGTCGGCTTTACTTTTGGGCCCTTGGTAGCTGCACTTGGTAGCATCTTGTTTAGCGCTTAGCCAATAGAAACGTTCCCTTACCTTTTCCAACGTCTTATTTATTCCCAAATGGCCTCCTGAGATTCCGTCATGTATTTCATGGAGCACTTGGTTGACTCTGGACCGTGGCACAATTAGCTGCATACGAGATGTTGTCCCATCTGCACTTTCCCATTTTCTCTTCAGCAATCCATCTTGCACAAAAAGCGAGTCCCACTGTGCCCAGTATGCCTTCAGAGTTTGGCTCCGATCTGATATCTGCTGCCAGCTTGGTCTTTCCTCGTGTTCTTTCCAGGCCAATATTGGTTCGATGTCATTGTCTGCCAGTTGGGAGGAACGGATTTCGTCTATACTCCAACCCTCTATTGGCTCAGTCCTGATCATTTGGATAGCTGCCTGTTCTATTGCTTCTTTACGATTGCAGTGTTCGCATTTTACTCCGCATGGTCGACGAGAGAGAGCATCAGCATTTGAGTGGAGTGTTCCCTTGCGGTGTTGCACTTCAAAGTCGTAACCCTGCAACTGCTCGATCCATCTTGCAACTTGGCCTTCAGGGTTCTTAAATTGGAGTAGCCATTTCAGAGCTGCGTGGTCTGTCCGGAGAATGAACTTTTGTCCGTAGAGGTACTTATGGAAATGCTTCGTAGCCAGAATTAAAGCCATAAGCTCGCGCCGAGTTACACAGTAGTTAATTTCAGGTCTGGAGAGTACTTTGCTGTAATATGCGACCACTTTCTCTTGACCGTCATGAACTTGGGAGATCACAGCTCCGACCCCAACATTGCTAGCGTCTGCGTCCACGATGAACATTTTTCCGGGCGTCGGGTAACCCAAGATGGGGGCATTGCACAGATGTCGCTTCAGTTCTTGAAATGCTTTTTCGCATTCTCCAGACCACCTGAACTGTCGGCCTTTTTCCGTAAGTTGATGCAGGCTCTTTGCAATGCCAGCAAAATCCTTTACGAACCTTCTGTAATACGTGGCGAGGCCCAAGAAGCTTCTCAGTTGGTGTTTATCTTTTGGAGAAGGCCAACTTTTCACGGCTTCGATTTTGTCGGGATCCGTTCTTACTCCTTCCGCTGATATAATGTGACCCAGATATTTTACTTCCGGACGAAACAAGGCACACTTTTCTGGGTTGAGCTTTAAATGAGCACTTCGTAGCCTCTCAAACACTTCTTTTAGATTTTCGCGGTGCTCCTCGTACGTCTTACCTATGACGATAACGTCGTCCAAATATACTAGGCAGGTTTTCCAGGTGAGTCCTTGCAATGTTCGTTCCATTAGTCGCTCGAAGGTGGCCGGAGCGTTGCACAGTCCAAACGGCATCACTGCAAACTGCCAAAGACCGCTTCCTGTAGTGAAGGCAGTTTACTCACGATCCGCACGATTTATCTCTACCTGCCAGTAACCGCTCTTCAAGTCAAGTGTTGAAAACCATTTCGCTCCAGAAAGCATATCCAAAGTGTCATCGATTCTCGGAAGTGGGTAGCTGTCCTTTTTAGTGACATCATTGAGACGTCGGTAGTCTACACAAAATCTCGTGCTGCCATCTTTCTTCTTCACGAGGACCACTGGAGATGCCCACGGACTTTGCGATTCTTCAATCACTCCCTCAGCTTTCATCTTCGACATCATTTCGGCAACTTCTGTTTGCTTTGCCAATGGAAGACGCCTTGCAGGTTGACGGATTGGTCGAGCGTCTCCGGTGTCAATGTGGTGTTGAACAATATGCGTACGTCCATATTCTCCGTCTTGTGTAGCAAATATATCAGCGTACTCACCGATTAGTTTTTCTGCCAGGATTCGCTGATCTTCGTCCAGATTACAGAGGCTGAGAATTTTGTTCTTGATTTTTATGCTCTGAACTGTTGTGACCGGTTTTGCACCCTTTTTTTCCGTTGTGGTCGATATAGCCTCAACAGGTACGCATTTTCCCACTATCTCCCCCTTTTTCACCTTTACACTGAATGTCTTTGGATTTAGAATCCTTACAGGGACCATGTTGTTCTTTGGCTCCACTAAGGTCTTTCCCACCATGAAGTCTCTTTTCTTTTCCGGCTCCATCAAATAGAATCGGTGGCTACCGGGACCACCTTCCACTTTTGCCCACAAAATTGCTTCTGACGAAGGCTCTAGACTCTGATTGCTGCAGATGACGACATTTGAGACTGTGGTATTGGCGTTTCCGTATATCATTGGTATCTCCATGTTTCCGTATTTCAGGGTTTGTGCCCCCAAGTCGACTACAAGTCCATGTTCTCTCATGAAGTCTGTACCAATGATGCACTCGTCACATATGTCAGCTACCAGAAACGCGTGAGTGAATGTTATTCCGGCCAGTTGGATTTTTATGCGGACTTCGCCATATACCTTAATCGTTGCTCCTGTAGCTGTTCGCAAGCTGCAGCTGCTGGTGTTATGCAGCCAAGACTTCTGCACAAGATTCCTCTTGATGATTGAGGCCGTGGCACCGGTGTCTATTGTTGCCATCCATTTTTCTTTTCCATTGACTACTTCTACTAGAAGGCTTTCGCTGCGTCGTTTTGCCAGCGAGACTTGGATGATGGTCCTGGGGCCGTCGACTCCTGCTACCAACTTCTGCCCCGCGAAGTTGGTGCTTAAGCATTTCCCGACTGATGACTTCGGGAAGGTTGACCGGCTTCTTGATAGCTGTTTCTGCGGGTTTCTTCCTCTATTTGCTTGTCACCACAGTGAGGGCAGTCTTTTCGTCGCACCGGTTCTTTACACTGCCTTTGAAGGTGTCCTATTTTATTGCAATTCCAGCAGCGCATTATTCGTCTATGCCGTCGAGTATCTCGTTCCTCGGCACTAATTCTTGTGCAGGAGCATTCGACAGATGCTACTTCCCTGACGAAATGTGTTCCCCTGGAAGGCTGATTGGCTGCTTCCATCGCCAGAGCGAAGGCAAGTGCTTCAGCAAGGGTTCTTTTCCCGGCCATCCTTACTGCTGACTGTAGCTTCGAATCTGCAATTCCCCTGATAAATGCATCTTTTGCCATTTCGTCGATAATTTCCTGGCCTGCGGTGGGGTATGACAGATGTGCAAGTCTACTCACGTCTGCTTGGAGCTGCTGCAGTGTTTCTCCTCTTTGCTGCGTTCGGCTTTGCAATTGGACCTTGTAGACCTCCTGCATGTGGCTGTCCCCAAACCGTTTCTCGATAGCCTGCACTAAAGTCACATAATCTTTATGCTTTTCGATGTCTACTGTTTGCAACAATTCTGCTGCAGGACCGTGCAAGGCCATTGTTAGGGCAAAGCACTTTTCCTCATTGTCCCAGTCGTTTGCACAGGCAGCCATTTCAAACTGCTTCTTATAAGTAGACCATGAGGTCTGACCATCGAATGAGGGAGGTTTCAAATCTTTTCTCCTTGGACCACTTAAAGAACATTCTCGCTGTTTCTGTTTTCGCACTGTGTCGAGCTCTTTTGCCAGTTGCTCAACTTTGTTGTCCATTTGTTCCAATTTTTCGCCAACATTCTTCTTTATTCTTTCAAATTTGTTATCTATTTCTTCGAACTTTTGGTGTAGAACGTTATTTTGTTCTTCCAGTTTTTGTTGTAGACTATTCTTTTGGTCGTCGAATTTTTGTTCAATGCTGCTCTTCTGTTCGTCCATTTTTTGTTCCAGACTGTTCTTCTGTTCTTCCAGATTTTTCTTTTGTTGGTCGAGACTGTTCTTCTGTTCGTCCATTTTTTGTTCCAGACTGTTCTTCTGTTCGTCCATTTTTTTGTTTTGTTCGTCCATTTTTAATAAGAGGAGTTGCATCATTGCAGCCATGTCATTGCCGGTACTTGTCTGTTCATCCTCGTCAACATCAAAGGAGTATACATCAGGATCATGTCCCTCGTTGTTCAAAGCCTCCTGAAGTCGGAGCACCAGGTCACTTTTTCCTCCACTGGCGCTGAGGCTTCTCTTGTTCAACTCGGATTTGAGTTGGACGAGGGTCAACTGCAATAGTTTTCGACCCATTCTAGCTTTTTCAAATAGTCAGAAAACACAGGTTTTTTTTTTTTTTTTTTTTTTTACACACAATAAGTCCTATCCCACTTCTGACACCAATGTAAAATGTTTGTGTGGGTACAAATAATAGAACTTATTCTTTTCAATACAAATCCCTTTTATTCAGTACAGTTACAATTCACTATTTAATTCTTTCTCTCAGTACAATTCAATTTCTCAACCACTTATACTTTTCTTATCTTTTACTTAAACCACTTAATCAGTTCTTCTAATTAACACTTCAAATTCAACTTTGGAACTGATTTGCATACCTTTGGGATGCTGGTATTTATACTCGAATGACATACTTCGAGAACAATCCTCGCCATCCAGCGTCCCATACAATTTCCAATTTGCTGGAAAATTCGATTCTACTCTCCAGTTGCTAATCCAGTATCGAAACCTTCTAGTCTTCGAGTTTCCTGCTAGATGTCGCTGCTCACATTTGAGTGGTTATCACAATATTAAATGAACACTTTATATTATTCACTATGGACTCAATATTGAATAAAGAAATATACAAGAAAAACTATTTCTTCGCGTTTAGCAAGTGCTTTGTTTACATTTTTTTAAGCAGGCTTCCGAAATAAAGGAGACTTGGGATCCGGAGTCTAGGAGGAACGGCACTTCCTGAAATTGACCTTTGCTATTTCTTACACTGCCCATAGCTGTAGGCATTTGTGGTAGTTGATGTGCTTCACTTAACGAGTGATTATTTACCATGTGAGCGGATGAACCCGGTAACAAAATTGGTGAATTTGTGTTTCTATTGGACTGAAATACCTGACTGGGTTGCTGCGAATTTGTGGAAGCATCTTTTGCACGTCCCGAATGAAGAAAATCTGAATGGACTAGACTATGAAGACAATGCGAAGACAATTAAAACAGTCAGTTTGATTTAAAAAAAAATCCCTTGTAACGTTAATATCTGACGCCTAAAACTCGGCACACTGGTCCAATAGATGAGGACCTTTACATTTTGAACAATAAGATGACGAGGTTTTTCCAGAAACGCGAGGAATTGATCCATCGTTGGATAGTCATCATGGTCCATGCGTTTTCAGGTCGAGTTTGTTTAAAAGAATGAAGATTAACCAAGGATCCTTTCTCAAAGAGTTAATTGATGTAAGATCCCTAATATCAGCTCCATCTGATATTCTGCGTAAAGTTGTCGCATTTGAATTCGCCATTGAAAGAAGATCGAAGAATACCATGTGTGGAATCTGAATGCACTTATCGCAGTATTGCTGATTCTTTTATTATGATAGCATTCATCAGCTGATTTATCATGTATATTTACCTTTGTTACACATGTATGTTATATTATATCTCACTTTCTTGAATTCTATTATATTTACCTTTATCTTGTATCATTTTTTTCTGTTTGACATTCATTAAGCTGAATTGTATATAAATTTATAAATGTATATAAATTTATTATATCCAGTATATTTATCCTTATCACTTATGTATATTCATTTCTTTCTGTTTAATATTCCTATGGCTGAATTACATGAACTGAAGTCTGTTGTAAAAAGAGTATGTATATTTGGCATTTTTTGGTTCTGTTTTTTTTTTATTTTTAATAAAGCAAGCGAATGTGAAGTATATAGAGCGTATTAATTATTTTATCGATATCCGAACCAGATCCAAATTGAAGATTGAACTTGAGCTAATATAGAATTATTGAAGAACTAAACATTAGTGCCTCCTGTGAGGATCTGGAGCGAATACACAAAGGGAAGTAAATTATCGAGGAAAATACCAAACAGCATATTCAACATTGGGAACCATCAAACGAGGAAGCTACACCTGGACATAAACTGATAACTGATAAGTGCAATTGAATTCTGCATGTGCATTGTTTCTATTGAATCGTAGAAGGTATTCAGGCTATATGGAAGGGGGGAATATTGTTGGTGAACAACTTATGTTGTTAGAATCCGTGCAAAAGATTCTGCGTAATTTTAAAAAGGAATCTACGAAGAAAACCGCAGTATACCACAATGTGCGTCTCGACTCTTGCTAGACAATCAAAAAGTGAGTCAATAAAAAAGAACTATATAGACGCGGAAATAGGTGATAAATTTGAGGAAATGTACATAGAGGTGGTCATCACCATACGGGACTCGCTCGCAACCAAATTTGGAACACATTGTAAGGAAGATAGCCTGAATACCACTGCTCCTCCACCACTTAGCCAGTCGATACAGGGTGTTCCCCTACAGGAAGTTAAACTACCTAAATTTACAGGAAACTACATTGATTGGCCAGCCTTTAGAGAAATATACCAGGATCAAGTACACAGAAATGAAAGATTGAGTAGTTTGCAACAATTCCACTATCTCAAATCGGCGCTTTTAGGTGACGCTTTGCAGGACATTCAGCATATTGGGTTTGTTGGTGAAAATATGATAACAAGCGGATTCTTTTCACCCACTACATGGTTGTGTTAGATCAGCAACCAGACGTGCCACGCGACGATTCCAGCGCTTTCAAACGTTTCACAAAAACGTGTCGTACGCCAGTTCAATTAAAGGTCTTGGGGTCAATCTAGACGAACAAAATCAAATATTCGTGTATTACTTGGTAAAGAAGTTGCCAAATAATATTCGTAGAGTGGGACCATTCCCTTCGGAAACAGAAGGATATCCCGACGTTCTCCCAATTGTTGTTGCTTTTAGACCAGCAATATTTAATGTTGGTGACATCTTCTAAGGGTAAAACAGCAAATCAGCGAAAACTAGCAGGGCCGGGAACTACACCGAAAAAGGAAGTTAAGGCAATGCACGTTTATAAGAAAACCATCATATGTCCAATATGCGAGAAAGCAGAACATCCAGTTCGGGAATGCCCGCAATTCTTAGACATGAACACCAATGACAGACGAACAACGGTGGAAAATTTTAAGCTATGCTTTAACTGTCTGGGATATAACCACCGCTCCATAAAATGCAGCAGCCGTCGAACATGCGGGACATTCGGAAGAAAACACCACACATTAATCCACCTTGAGCGGGAGCTTGTAATTCCAGCCCTCACTAAAGTGGCAACACACATGGCGACATATGAAGAGCGGGGGACAAACGCTTCTCACTCGGAGGGTCCAGGTTCGAGTCCTTCCCATGACAAGTCAAGTTTTTCATTTGTAATTGGAACTCAGACAGAAAAATTCTGCGTGTGAAGGCATAACACTGACACCTAGATTTGGCTGTTGTAGAGTTTGTAGAGTTCCAAGCACAGAAAAAAATACTGTGAATTCAAAACAATTTCCCCTTCTCTTCCTTCTACCTTTCCACCCGCGCCCTGGCAACAGTAAAATGGTATCTAACCCCTTAGGCGCGGGTAAATTATATAAAAAAAAATAAAAAATGGGGGATATGGATTGCCAATTGCCCAGAAGACAACATTGGGGTACATCGTCTCGGGAAAGAAAGTGGAGCAATCTTCATCACGTACTTTGACATATCTATATACTAATTTCGAAATAGATTATCTATTAAGGAAATTTTGGGAATCAGAGGAAATAATCGAACCAATTAAACAATTAGAGGAGGATCATTGGCGTGAAGAACTCTATAGAGAGCGGCTGGAATCTGGCAAATATCGGGTGCGATTGCCAATAAAGACTGAAGTCGTACCTACAGAGTTCATAGGAAAATCGAGAGCCGCAGTTTTAAGGCGATTCGTACATTTAAAAAGACGATTGTTAAGGGACAAGGCTCTGAAAGAAGAATACATGGAATCCATCAAAAAATACATAGAGCTGGGACAAATGAAACCTGTCACGACCAACGAAGATCAACATTGTATTACTGCGCAGACCGATGTATCACGTTTTACGTGTTGCCGCCTCCCTCACCACCCAGTGTTAAGAGAATCATCAGTGAGCACAAAATTGAGAATCGTATTCGATGCGTCTATGAAAACCTCAAACGATAAGTTCCTAAATAACATTCTGGTCACCGGGCCTGCTCTACAGAAAGAATTAAGCACCCTCTTAACGAATTGGCGTCTATTGAGATATGTCTTTATGGCAGATATTCAAAAAATGTTTAGACGTATTGATATGCATGAAGAAGACGCGCAATACCAACGCATCCTTTGGAGAGATGATCCTTCACTACCAATACGGGAATACTATTGTTCAACAGTAATGTTTGGAACGGCGCCTGCTCCGTACTTAGCAATACGCACGATGGATCAGTTTGCACATGATGAGAAAAATCGTTTTCCTTTGGCTGCGGAAATAATAATCCAACAGATGTACGTGGATGATATTTAATCGGGATCCAATACCATTGAAGAAGCATTAGAAAAGCAGAAGCAAATTATCCTCATGTAAAGCATGCTGCAATTGAAATCAGCGGACCCCATCAAGACATTAGGTCTGTATTGGGATCCCAACTCTGACCAATTTAAATTCAAAATTAATTTGGAAATTACGCTTGAATCTCCAACTAAGCGGTCAATTTTATCAAATGTCGCTCGATTGTTTGATCCGTTGGGGTGGATCAACCCCGTGGTGGTATCGGCGAAAATTATATTACAAAGATTATGGCTAAATAAAATCGGATGGGACGCTAAGCTACCGGAAGATATTGAGAAACACTGAAAAATGTTTGGTGAAGAATTGTCCGCCATTACACAGGTCCGTATTCTCAGATAGGCAGCAACGGGAACTTAAGATCAATGGAAATGCATATATTTTGCGATGCATCTCAGTCCGCGCATTCAGCAGTTGGTTATTTCAGGATCTGGGACGAAGATGGGAAAGTTACAGTTAATCTTCTGATGGCAAAGTCAAAGGTGAATCCAATCCAATAAAGCCTAGGTTAACTATATCTCGTGCAGAGTTGTGCGGGGCAGTCTTGGGTACAAAATTGCTACAGATCGTTAATCAAAATCTATGTATCGGCGTTCCCATTTCAGAGGTTTTCATGTGGACTGACTCATCGATCGTATTAAACTGGATTCGTGGGGATGCAAGTAAATGGAAACCCTTCGTTGCGAACCGGATAAGAAAAATCACGGAGGAAACCGCCGATGTTTACAGCCGTGGAATAAGTCCATCAAAACTAATCAACTGCGATTTATGGTGGTATGGTGCACCCTTTCTTAAGTTGCTGTTCAGTAGGTGGCCAAAATCAACGTTGAATATGATCTGTTCGGAGGTGGAAGAAGAAAAAAGAAAGGTCAAGGTATTCTCGAGCATCGTCAAGAAGCCAAATTTACTGTTAACGAATTGGTCGTCATTCTCCAAAGTTCTAAGAATGTAGCGTACTGCTTCCGTTTTATGAAAAACTGTGGTCCTAGTGTGGAGCATAAAACAAGCGGAAGGCTTTCAACGGAAGAACTGCATTCGGTCTTGATTTCTGTAGTTCGTTTGGTACAACGTGAGACATTTACTCTTGAATGGAAGGCATTAACCATAGAAAAGTCATTACACAAAAATAGCCGTCTACGCGCCCCCTTAATCCGTTCTTTGACAAAGAGGAAAGGACAATACGACTCGGTGGCAGGTTGAAACTCGCGTTCCTTCCAAAGGAGACGATTTTGGATTATGAACGGGCGTAATGTGTTGCGTTTTGCAATCCATCGTTGTATTGTTTGTTACAAGAACAAACCAGGGTCATGCACGCAAATGATAGCTGATTTACCAGCTGAACGGGTTCGTCCAGCGAGAGCATTTTCCTCTACTGGTGTTGACTACGCTGAGCCCTTCAACGTGCGACCATCAAAGTGTAGATGTCGCGTCTCTTTTAAATGATACATCGCGCTTTTTATTTTCTTAGCCACAAAGGCTAGAGTTGGTTGGTGACTTGACCTCAGATGTTTTTTTGAGTGCCTTAAAACGTTTTATTGTACGAAGAGGTATATGTAAGGACAGATATAGCGACTGCGGCACTAATTTTATCGGTGCCAACAGAAAGCTTAAGGAAGACAGATATACCATCAGCGATTCATAGACAAAATTTACCCGCAATTAGCGCAACAAGTACGTTGGCATTTTATACCACCTTCCTCGCCCCACTTTGAAGGGTTGTGGGAGGCGGGTGTCATGCTTGAACTCGAGGCCATTATGTCCATTAACAGGTAACCCCGATGACCTAATGGTATTACCCCCAGGTCATTTTTTGATAGGGGACTCGTTACTCGCACTGCCACAAGCTGAAAACAACAATATCAGTTTTGTAAAGCGGTGACTCCATTGTCAAAAAAGGGTTCAACAGTTCTGGCGGCAATGGAGTAGGGAATATCTATCGAGACTCCAGAAACGGCCAAAGTGGTTGAAACGCAAATCGGATTTGAAAGTCAACGATATTGTCATGGTAAGGGATGAACGATTTCTCTGCAACCAATGGCCATTGGGACGCATCATAGAGGTGCATCATGGTGCTGATAACTTGGTGCGGGTTGTTACGCTTAAGACCCAAAATGGAATAATTAAGCGCCCTATTGTCAAGTTATGCCCATTGCCCATTGAAACTAATTGGCAAGATTCGTCAAAGGAACAGTTACTGTAGAATCAATTGTACTCTGCCGTATCTTTACAGGTTATCTACCAACTCATGCGGAACAACTCAGGATAGTCGGTCGAATAGCTTTCATGATATTCACTGAATATCATCCTGGGGCAGATATGTGGAACCGAAATGCGCTCATCACAGTATTGCTGATTCATTTATTATGGTAGTATTCATCATCTGATTTATCATGTATATTTACCTTTGTCACACATGTATGTTTATGTCTCACTTTCTCGAATTCTATTATATTTATCTTTATCTTGTATCATTTCTTTTCTGTTTGACATTCATTAAGCTGAATTGTATTTATTATATCCAGTATATTTATCCTTATCACTTATGTATATTCATTTCTTTCTGTTTAATTCCTATGGCTGAATTACGTGTAATGAAGTGAAGTCTATTATAAAAAGAGTATATTTGACATTTTTTTGTTCTGTTGTTTTTGTTTTGAATAAAGCAAGCGAATGTGAAGTTTATAGAGTGTATTATGTATGTATGTATGTTCATATCTTTATTGTGGCATTCTATTTTCATTTACATTATAATATAGATAGATTTGTCTTTTACTACATTGAAAAATGTTTTACTATAAGTGGCTGTAATTATGGCCGACCTTTTCCTTTGAGAGTTGAGATATTTTAACAATATGAATGCCAGCATGGCGTTTCTTTTCTTTATAATATTTCGATTAGCTCTTGCTCATGGAGCTTTTATGAACATTTCTTTTGACTTCCGTCTTCATCTATCTTATGCTAACTTAACCTAATTTAAAAACTCAATATTTACAACACGAAACGATTGAAAAGGATGACTAATAGCGCGACATTTTGTATGAAATTCGAATGATTATTTTACTGTCTGCTATCTTTCCCTTTCAACGAAGCATCTGCGAGAGATATTTCTTTCAAATTTTTCTTTGTACACGAGTGAGATACATATATTTGTATGTTCTCTTTGCTTTTCAATAGCTTCATGTCGATGCAAATAGATTAATTTTAATTTGCCAGTTCGAGTTTTAACTTTCAGTCTCTTGGTCATTCAGACACTCTTTTTTTTTATTTCTTTTTGTAATATATTATACATGAATATAAAAATATTTTTATTTCCTTTGTTCTTTTATTTGATATTTTTACAATTTTCTAATTACTATTTGGCATTTGTAAGGTACATTAGTTCGGGTTTAATTGTCTAACAATGATCTTAGATTAATAATATAGTACAAGTCAGGATAAAGTTTTGCCCAATTAATTGATTTAAAAAATAATTTGCGTATTTACATCTATATATAGATATTTACATATAACATAACATATGTATATATAAATTTGTAGCTGATTTTGTTACTTTTGATAGTTTATACTACTATTTATTGTATTTGGAGTAGTTTTTGATTCAACCACGATTTTGTCCTGTTAGAGTGCTATTATAAAAGGCGTTATCCCCCATGGAAGTTAAAGAGATGTTTTCAGACATTATTCCAATGCGAGAAGGATATTGAGAACCAGACCAAGGGGTATTCTTTTGGAAATCAAACATTTCCTTTATCAAATCGTTTTCTGAATAGTTCATAGCCTCAATATGTCTTCTCATTAGGTTTATAGCGTATTTTATGAGGAGAACTATGTTCGCGTTGTCATAAATAAACTCGTTTGAGTATCTTTTGTTCGTGTCTTTAAAATTGTTGTTGATGCAGTCTTAATATTTTTCTTTCAAATTTTTCAAGGTCCTTAGCTACTGTGGGGGAGATGGTAAACCAAATTGGAAAGGCGTATAGGATTACTATGATAACTTTGTAGAAGAGAAGCTTAGTTTTACGTTCTAGTATATCGTTTCTTAAAAGAGACATTAATTTGAGGGATACCGTTCTGGCCTTGGTTTTTGCTAGCCTCGAGTGCAGGTTGAATTTAAGAAGGTTATTAAAGTTAACTCCTAAGTGTTTTATACTTTTTTTAAAAGTAATGTTTATGTTATGCAGCGTGAGTGACAGGATTTTACTTTCGCTAACTACACCACCACCCTTTTAACTGGAATTTCTGAAGCAAATGGCTTATCTTTATTGACTTTAATACCCCATTTTTTTATAGTAATCATTTATTTTTTCTAGGTGTGCCTTAAGATGTTGTAGTGCCTTTATGGGGAAGTTGTCGTGAGAGTCCACCATTGTGTCGTCAGCAAATAAAATGGCCTTGGAGACAGTTCGATTATTTATAAAAAGTGTGTATGGAAAGTCATAAAGGAAGATGTTAAAATGATTTGGTCCTAAGACTGAGCCTTGGGGAACTCTTCTCTCAGTTACGCAGTTCTCTGATTTTGTTTGCATTATTTGAGTAAAGAAGGTTCTATTTGTGAGGAAGCTGTGAATGATGTTGACAAGATGGGTGGGTATTCAAGTTGGTGCAATTTATGAATTAGTCCCCCCCTCCACACGCTATCAAAAGCCCTTTCGACATCTAGTGAGCAGGCTACAGCCTGCATTTTTTCCTTCTCAAGTTTATTACTATATCGTTATGGAGTTTTAGTGGAGCGTGCACAGTAGAATGTTTTTTGCGGAATCCGAATTGATAATCCGGTATGAATTGGATATTTTCTTCTGTGTGCATCTCTAATTTGAGTAGGATAACTCTCTCTAATATTTTTCCGACATTTGACAGTAATGAAATTGGTCTGAAGCTGTTAATGTTATGGTTTCTTGGCTTTTTAATTATTGGGAGTATTTTAGCTATCTTCCATGCGTTACTTATACAATTATTATATATTATTGTCAAGTATTTCACCGGTTTGGGGGATATATTTATTTTTAAGAATGAAATTTGAAATTTTATCAGGCCCAGTTGACTTTTTTGCATTTATACTTTTCATGATCTCTTTTATTTCGTTGGTGGAAGTAAAGAGGTAAGCAGCAATTGGACTGAGAGACGAATTATCATAGCTAAAATTGAAGTCTTAAACCCTGTGCTCTTTGAATGGTAGCATTTACTTCCTATAGGAGTATGGGTTCACTAGCTTGGGGACCTCCTCTAAAGGTTTCTGAATAAAATTCTTTAAATGCCTATACTTTTTCAGTTGCATCAGTAACTACCGTCCCTCCTATTGTCATATTTTCGCAGAGGAATTGCTTTTTTTTATTAAAAAGTTTACCTACTTCTTTGAATGCAAAAGGGCCTGGTTTTATTCGAGAGAATTTTTGGCTGTCTACCCATATTTTTATTTTATCTTTGATTATTTTTTTGAGCAATGACTTCCTCGACTGAATGCTCTGTGAAATGTGGCTTTTAGTTGTTTTTGCCATTGATGCTTGGCTGCAAAGAGGGATTTAATGTCATCTGGGATTTGGTCATATTTTTTGTATCTTCTTACTATTTTACATGTATTTGTGTTTTTAAATGAAGTTGAGTAGCATGGTTCTATTAGGGTTATTGTTGCGTCCAAAAAGTCAATTGTAAGTGCACCTGAAATTGGTTTGAGAAGGTTGGCAGTGTCGTTATGACGTAGTTGCAATTTTTCTTCAGGTTAAGAATGTTTGGAGAGATTAAGAACTGGTCTAGGTAAGCTGAACTTTGCGGAAATGATGGTGTCTGGGAAGTCAAGTTCATAAGGTAAGGTGAGTTAATTTCTAGCCACTTGGTCAGGGTTCGTCCATTTTGGTTCGTTATTGTATCGCCCCAATTGGTATTTTTCGCATTAAAATCTCCTCCTATTATTGTTCCGTCAAATGTCTCTGCAAGTCTGTCTATTTTTTGTAATTCCTTTATAGAGCGTATTAATTATTTTATCGATATCCGAACCAGATCCAAATTGAAGACTGAACTTGCGCTAATATAGAGTTATTGAAGAACTAAACACCATGATAAAATCATTTATAGATTAACGCGGTTGGTTATAACGTGCCTCTAAACGTTCCCATGCTTGATTGTAATATGGCTTAACGGCTTAAGTGCTGGTCCGCGAAGATGTGTCTTTAAGAGATTGAATTTCTCAGTGGGTGATATATGTGATCTGTTATAAATGGATCCCTGGAACATATCCCGAATTCAATCCGAATCTGTGGTAAGAGCGACTCTACTGGCTGGGAGGCAGGCGGCGGGGTTCTAGGGTCTGTCGAAACAGCTTGCGTTTGAGCTAAACGATCTATATTAGAAAGATGAATCTCAGGTGAATCAAATAAGTTAGCATCAAATTTCTGTCGAGCTGAACGATCCTGATTGCAGCGAGAATAACTGATTTTACCATTAAATTTTTAGTTTCAAACTCATCGAATTGTGGGTATGGATCAACCTTTCTGCCTCCCTGATTAAAAAACACATACATAACTTCATCGAAAGTAATAACTTTTGAAATCTTCTGCGTGAATGAACCGTGTTTGGTTAAGGCACCAGACCACGGTAAAAAAAATGTTTTCACTTTCTAAAAGATGCATTTGTTAAAAGCACTCCAACCAAATTTATTAAAGAAATTCGTAAAATTGACGGAATACAACCGTTCCAAGTTAGACTAGTTTGCTACCTGCCCATCTTCTGTTGGCCCCTATGAAGCCTTAGCTTCCCTAATATTTTCCGGTTAATAAAAAGGGTTAATAAAAAGGGATTTATTTGCACAGTGGCAAAGCACAAAAAACACAACCGATCTGTTTCAGCGATAACAAATAAGAGAGCGAGTTTATTTGACATTGTTGTATACATTCAGTTACAATTACATCTGTCAACGTTCATATAAATGTTCGTTCACACTTTTAACAGTATTGTATTCGCTAGGAGGGAAGAGAGGGAAATTCCCATTACTGAATTGAATAGAAACCCGGTGACCAAGCGTAGAAGCATCCGACACGAAAGAGTCAGTTATTTTTCGGCAGTCATACCATTCGTATCTATCATTCGATTCGTATGAAAAACTACGTTTTTCAACCTGGTTGACAACATATTTGAAAAACCCGATTTGCATGTACCAAGTCTTAAAATGTTCAATAATACAGTCTCTCCCTATGGCATCACGTGGGTATTTTTTTTATAAAAGGACCCCTTCTATATTATTTTTTTTCATAAACGATGAAAATTTTCTGTGAAAATGCGAAATAAAATTCGCTCGGTCCCTACCTAATGCTATATGTGTAGTTTATAAATATTTTTTTTTCTGATGAACCGTATGGCAATTGCTGTCAACCACCAGCAACTTCGTGTACACCGCATACTATTCTTAAGATTCGAATAAAAAAATTTGTGTAGAGTCTTATGTATATATGGAATATTAGTATCAATAAAAAAAAAATTATCGAAATAAATTATGAAAAATACACCCTCGTACCGCGCCCGCACAGTGGTCTGGTGCCTCAACGAACCCTTTATCCGTCCACGAGTGCCACGGTAATACTGCTAATTTAACCTGTGCACTCATTTTTTTATATTCGATTTAAATTATTACAGTGAAATGTCTTCTAACTAGAGTTTGTAGAACCTGTAGCTATGCGTAAGTAAATTTATCCAGCTGAACTAAAGTTGGCAATGAAATTCTGCAAATCCTGTTACATCTCACAATTCGTAAATAATTCACAAATATTCAATCATCCAAAATGTTTAATAAATAATCCACAAATATCCACTGCGATTATGAATATTACTCGTAGTTATTTAAACGCAAGAATAATTAAATTTATACGATCAAATATTGTATTGTAGAAAAAGCGAGACAAACGATTCCAAGTAAATGACCCAGCTCGATATAGACCAAAATGTACGATAACGAATACGAGAATAAGAATTGGTAATGTCGATGTGAAAAAGCGAAAGTAAAAGAAAATGTATCCAACAATATTCGATTAACAATTTATTACCATTCTCAAATTATTACCATTTTTATCCTAAAGCCTCCACCACTAATGGCACGTTTAAAGCAATATTTGCAGAACTGTTTATGTTTATGTTGGTTGGAACTTCTTATTTACTACGCCTCAAAAACTGAAGAAGAAACTTCTTTTGCTACAGTAAACGAAAGCGAGTCAATTTTATCTAAGGGTCGCCTACCAAATTTTGCATCTATCCTTACAGCGAAAGCTTTCGCCATCCTTAGGGATATCACTATCACTGTAGCAAAGAATAATACAACTGTTATATTTAGACAGTCTTTCTTCAATTACAACTATCAAAAATATAAACAACTCAACGTCTATCATTGAAATAATATGGAATTGTTAAACTGTTAACATCTATAAGTAAAAGACTTAAACTGGTCTGGATCCCAAGACACACAGGCATTCAAAGTAACGAATGCGCAGATTTGGTTACGAAATCAGTAATGAAAGAGCCTGTCCACATGTTCGGTTTCCATAACAATAAAGACTTACAAAATTATTTTACGCCTTGGAAAGAAAAGCCTAAAAAAGAAAAGCTTTAGATATCAAACAAAGAGCGATCATCACCGTACAACATTTTGTTTCAGTAGCTTTGCATTAGCTGTCAAAAGATAATTTCATTTCTCACTAGTTTCGAATATTTAGGCCTTCAAAACAATGTTCTTGTAGTATTTATCACTCTGGTCGTGTAAACATTGTCTCACAAAAAGAACCAAGCCCCGTTGAAATAAAGGATTTTCATTTCAACACATCACCGCGTTTCACCGACGCATTCTGTGTGACAATTTATATGATTCCAATAGATTACAACGCGTGGTTAAAACGCGTTTTGTTTGACGTAGCTTTTACCAAGGAACTTCCACCAGCTTGCCTCATCTGTAACGAAAGTCGACCACTCACCATCAGTCATCTTTTGGAATATGAGACAGCCAACTCTATCTGCAAAAATATCAAATGGGTGAAAAGGTCGCGATCGAGTAAATGAAGAGGTGCTACTGCAAGAATAATTATCGGCAGTTCTACCAAAAACTAAAAAGAACCTGCCAAGGCAACAAGACCCGAACAGAGCCCTGTAAAGATGGGTAAGAAAACTAAATAACAAGCGGTGCTGACGATAATCCCGATATTAATATCTTAACAAATATTTGTCTCAGTTTATTGTAATGACATTAAAAGTTTTATTAACATTTTTAAACTCTATTTGTCAAAATCACCACAAAATGATTTAAGTATGAATTAGAAAAGTTAAAATAGCTTTTGTGATTTTAACTTTATGCAACAACAGCCAACATCAGGAATATTACGATAACTATTATCACACTCTTTCTGCAATCTGGACACGGGTGCTCCAGACTACAATGATTTGGTAGAACATCACATATCTATAATTGAATTTCTTATCCTCCGTTTGAAGTTCGTTGTAAACATTTGATAGATTTCATGCGACAAGCAAAATGGTAAGGTTTCTATGACGAGGCCCACTAAAAAGGCTATTAAGAAATAGAAGTTCATGTATTAACAAATAACAATTAAAGCAAACAAAAAACTTACATATGTAAAAGGTATATTTATATATTGGTAAATCATAATTTGCTTCCTTGTTTTCTCATATCTAAAGGACTCAAGTGTCCGTAGAAAGGTAAAAAGTTTAAAAGGACGTAGCCTTTATTTATTCCAGTGTTAATTGTACGATGACACCTTTTAACATTTGAACAAAATTCATCTACAGTTTTATTTAAATGCAATAAGTCCGAAATTTCATTAGGATTATCAGGATAATTATCGTCACCTGTTAAGATATATATCTATTAGAGTTTCAGAAATAAAAGAATAACCTAATTAACACTTTCAATGTTCCACAGGGTCCATTCGCGTACCTTTTGTCATAAAAATTCAAAACTATTAAATTAGGAAGGGTGCGTATACAATTTTCTCTCAGAGAGAAAATTGACTAAAAAATCAGCAAACGGATTATAGACAATTTTGTCAAATATCAACTTGCCTTAGCAAAAGAATTTAAAAATGAGTTTTCGATAAATGAAAACCGTGCAACTCTGAATAGTGTGCGATACAATTTTTTAATAAATGATTTTGTACTGTTCACATAAATATAATTTTTTTATTATTAAATGCAATTAAAATAGAAGATTTTAAACTATCGATTTGTAGACGACTGAAGGTGTTTGAAAAGTATTCTGTCTGTTCTCCAATATACTTACAATACATGTTTATATTATATATTAATTATGCAATTAATTAATTACAATAATTTTCTATTTAAATCTTAGACAAAGAAACAAAAAAAGACAAATTTAATAAAAGAAATTGCTTTGACAGTTTTCAAAAATTTATCGAAGAAATCTCTTTTGCTTATCGTAGATTTTTACAGTACGCGAACAGACCTAATGTGAGTACGAATTTTAGACTGTGTTTCCTATATTTGGTGAGAAGATTTTTTATAAAACGCAAAAATACTTTTTTTTTAATTACCTGGAAGAATACCAACAAAGCCGTCAGTGCATTTGTAATATATAGGTAGGAATAGTGTTGATCCCTTTTTACTTCTTTCGGATGCAAACTTTTGAAGTTCTTCAATTTTAAATAAACTGGCTAAACGTGACAACTCGTAACATTGTGGTGGTGGCAACCACATTTCACCTGCATTGTAAGCTTCAAAAAATTCTTCAGGGTTCTTCCACTGGGAATGCGTTAAAACAGAGAACAAAAACCTTTTTTAAATGTTCCATGCATTCGACAATAAATCATATGTACCAAAATTGTAGCTACTTCGTTTTCTTCTCGTAATAAACTAGGACGTTCATTCAGAGTAACCAAATAAAATGCTGTTTCGAATCTAATAAATAAAAATGATTATATTCATTAACACATAATAATTTATGATTCTAATAGAAAACGATTTTGCACAAAGTAACTGTTCCTTGCCTTATTGGAAACATGTAGAAATCGCTGAACCGTATTCGAATTGTCAGTTAAGGCGGTACCATTTCTTTGCCTTTATGACTAACTCCTTTAAAGTCCATTCCACTCCTTAAAATTTATTCTATTTGACAGAAAATACAATAACTTCCTTTCTCTTTTTACTTACATCGTTTTTAAATTCTCAACACATTTATTAAAGTTATCTCTTCCTCTTAATAAATAAACGATTTATTACTTATCTTCAATCTTATCCGAATCATAAAAAATAATCTTACCTAAGTTACAAAGATCTCCATATGTAAAGGAGCAATAGAACAGAATATAGGAACATAAAATCAAAAGATCTGCGCCTTAAAAAAATCAAAGAATATCCCGGTGCAAATATATTTAAACACGAGATTTATTCTGTTGAAAGAAAATGCTGCAATATAATGCAAATGTCAAAAGATCGCGCAAGCATTGGCAGGACCGAAATTAATTACGAATTATTTATTGCCTCCAATAAATTAACCACTGCGAAAACACGACCAAAGTTTATCTAAAGCTAAAGCACATTTGTCTATTTTTAAAAAATGAGACAGCTAGCAGCTTGGACTTGTTTTGAAAAATGTTTATAGCGCCATTTTTCCCATTTGTCCCATTAATCTGATGGCAACAGACGAATTTTTAGGCAGTTCAACCGCTTACTCAACTTTATTTCAGAGCTAATCGTACACATCCTAGGAACAGGCGTATACAAGTGTACTCATAACATCCTGCCAATCCGTTGGAAAAAAAACTGTGAGAAGGACACAAACAGCCTCGGATATGATGACAAAACTGGTCTGGTATGACAACAGAATGTGATTACCACTTTTCGACTCTTATACACCTTGAGAGAAGCTTGAAAACTATAACTTCTTCTGCAGTAGAGTAAGGCAGATAATACTGCTAATACAGAAGATATGCTGTACTGTATCCCGAATGATGATAAGAACTATTACAGCTGACACAAAAGGCTTTATTTATTAGGACATCCGGCAAAGATATTTGTCTTATCTAGATAGTTACACCACCAATTCAATCGATCATTATGTATGCAAGTGTCGACGTATGTATTATATAAAGGAGGAAAAACATAGTTGCTTTTTATCGAACTCGACGAAGAACTTACAGCTCAACCTGTACAAAAAATATGCAATATTTTAAAGCGAGTAAACATACAGTGTTGGCGAAAACTAAAGCACGAAATGATCTCGCTTTGGGAAAAAGTAAAGAAAACTCAAAACCGTATGATAATTTTCTCGTTTTTATTTTTTCTAATCAAAATATATTATTCTTAAATTCACAGCTAACAATATTATAATTACTCTTCAATTATTTAAAGAATAACAAAACAAAGCAAAACGCATTAAAAAATAGGTGGACAAAACTAAAGTAATTAATTATTTTGGTATATACTAGAGGGCTGCACAAATCCTTCTAAAACTGACCCTTCACTACTGTACAGTACTTCCAAGCACTATACTTCAGTGTAGTGTCGATAGCAAAAACCTGTATTTGAATGTTTTGGTGAAACCAAGCACTGTCCTTCAGTGTAGCATGTATATCAACTGATAAATACGAGTACTACCGCACTTGAAAAATTTCAAATACAATGATGACAGTGCTTGTGTTCTGTTGTGAAGCAAAATATCAAAACAAAAAGCGATAGTGAAGTAAAATAACGGTAAACTACAGCAGGCATAGCGAGTGCAGTAGAACATGATAAGATGCAAAAGCAAATGTAGGTAGTATGTCATATCATGAAGATCGCAGTGTACATATGCACATACATATAACATATAAATAAATAGTATAAACATTTTTCAAACCTTTTTCTTTTTTCTACAAATTACAACCGAAATCAAATGCAGAAGAAATTAGTGTTTTGTAGTAGTTTACTGTTTTCATAACTACGTAAGAAAAGTAGCTGCAAATGTAATACAAACTACAAATGCGAAATACATATGTACGCGTAATTGCTTTTTTCCTTTTTTTCCAGTATTTCTTTTTCTCAAAATAATCATTACCTAAACATCAGGCTATCGTGTTTTAGATCTAGAAAGCATTGCAATTGAAACTGTTATCATTTCTCGCAAATGCACAAAAGAGAAAAACAAATCACGCTTCATTTCGATAAGTTTAAACGTTCTTCTACTTCATTTTTGTTCTACTTGACTTTTGTTTTACTTCAGATTTATTCTGCCTCAATTTTGTTCTGCTGCTCTATTGTCTTGTCGTGCAGTATTTGTATGTATTGGAAAAACTTTCGTCAATAAAGTATTTGATTTGTAATGAGAGTGAACAAGAGAGACAGTATTTGAAATGAGAGCTGATGGCTTGCAAAACATTTTTGATACAGTTTGTCAAGAAAGTGTTTTCACAAGTAATAAAAACAACAATGTATCCTATTTTGTTATAAATATAGGCACTTCCAGTAGTTTTATTCAGTTTTTGCTTTTGGTATTATGATATACACATTCTTAAATATTAAATAACAAAAAAAAAGTATTTCTTTTCGTACAAAAACAACAACAAAAAAACAAAACAATCAAAAACAACAATAAATACACTGTCAAGAAAGTGTTTGCACATTTTCATCTTATAGAACAAAATAATCTCAAGAACTGGTAAACTATACAAAAATTACACTTCAGTACTTGGTGTGACCACCTTTAGCATAAATTACTGCCTTTAGTCTTCTTGGCATTGATCCAATTAAATTTCTTACGTCATAATTAGTTGGTATATTAGCCCACTCTTCCTTAATATACTGTATTAATTGGTTTCTGATTTTCGAACTCCTTTTTGCCACTTTATTTTTCAGGTGTACCCATATATTCTCGATTGGGTTAAGGTCGGGGCTCTGAGCTGGTGTATCTAGCACTTTACTACAATTATAGAGCAGCCACGTCTTAACCCTTAGCTCTTTATGCTTTGGGTCATTATCTTGATAGAATTTGAATTTAGGTTTTCTGTTCTCATTGTTGCAATTAAAACCAAAGCTTATGGCGCTACTGAGCAAATGATTTCGCAAAATGCCTAGATACTGTTTCGCGTCCATGGTGTTTTCAATGAAGACAATGTCTCCGACGCCTCTGATGGATATGCACCCCCCTACCATCACAGATAATTTGCCGAATTTCACAGTAGGAATTATGTTTTTATTACATAGAGCTTTCAAGGGCTGACGCCATACTCTTTTCGGTCCTTCGTTATAGTAAAGCATTATTTTCGTTTCGTCGCAAAATATAACATCATCCCAGTATTCATTTGGTTCGGTGCTATACGTCGATGCGAACAAAAAGCGCTTTTCTATATTTTGCAATGAAAGCAGTGGCTTTTTTCGTGCAACTCTTGATGTGTATTTGTGCTTTTTTAGTACTTGCCGTATAGTTTCATGCGATACTTATACACCACATTCTTGGCTGATCTCCCTTGACAAGGCCCTTATTGATATTCGAGGGTTATCGTTCACCTTTTTTAGCAGAAAACGCTCATTTCTGTCCGTTAGCTTCCTTGGCCTACCAGTTGTTATTGGAGGATCCAAACGATTCTCACGTTCTGCCCGATTAATGATGTTGTATATAGTTCTTCCGGATATACCAAACATCTCCGTAATTTCTCGCACACTTTTGCCCTTGTAGTGGTTATAGTAAATTAATTGTTTTACGTCCAGCGAAATTCTTTGGCCAGGCATATTTAAACAAAACTAAAACGATCAGTCAAGCACTCGAAACAGAAAAGGAATCACTAAAATTGTTGGATTCGATATCCTATGACTGTCACAGGACAAAAAATAAAAAAACGCATTAACGGTACTTTCATGATACTGTGCATATGCTGCGAAAATGGAATTGAAATGAAATGTGCAAACACTTTCTTGACAGTCGTTTTTTGTTGTTTTTTGCTGTTTTGTTTTTTTTGTGGTTGTTTTTGTGCTATAAGAAGTACTTTGTTATGGTATTTTATGCTTAAGTATGTGTTAATTGCAATTCCAAAAGAAAAAATTTAAAAAATATTCCGGAAGTATCTGTAATTACAACGCTAAAAGATACATTGTACTTGTGAAAACACTTTCTTGACAAACTGTATGTCCGCTTTCATACGTCGCAAGTGTGTAATGCGCATGTTCTGGTTATTTTCTTTTGAATTTTCATTCAGTGATGCGCGCAACTCTACATGAAGACTTTCCCCTTCTTTGAGTTTGCATGTTATTTGACAGTTCTCTTTCATTTCATCTTTGGCGCTCAGTCTTTCATAATTGAAAATGTGCCCCCTTGTTAATTCTTTGGTCCATTTCAGTTCATCCGCCATGTTGTGCTCGTAACACAGCGAAATAAGTAATGAAGCAAATGCAAAAAAGAAAGAAGGAGAAAAAGAAATGTCAAAAACTTGCAATGAATTTGGTTAGTGGGAATTTGGTTAGTCCGCTTTCATACGTCGCATGTTTCGAAAGATTCAAGTGAGTGCAAAAGGGAGGGATAATGAAACAAAAAATACCCAATTAACCAAATTCCCACTGTCTGTGGGTAGCAATTTCATTGCAAGTTTTTGACATTTCTTTTTCTCCTTCTTCTTTCTTTTTCGCATTTGCTTCATTACTTCTTTCGCTGTGTTACGAGCACAACATTTCAGTATGGCGTATGAACTGAAATGGACCAAAGAATTAACAAGGGGGCTCATTTTCAATTATGAAAGACTGAGCGTCAAAGATGAAATGAAAGAGAACTGCCAAATAACATGCAAACTCAAAGAAGGGGAAAGTCTTCATGTAGAGTTGCGCGCATCACTGAATGAAAATTCAAAAGAAAATAACCAGAACATGCGCATTACACACTTGCGACGTATGAAAGCGGACTTAATTGGGTATTTTTTGTTTCATTATCCCTCCCTTTTGCACTCACTTGAATCTTTCGAAACATGCGACGTATGAAAGCGGACTATGCTTGTGCAGCCCTTTAGTATATATGTACAAGGTGTGTTCAAAAAGTAAGACGACTTTTGAAATTTCGCGGGCAACGTACATTAAATTGTCGATTTTTTTTTTGCTGTGTTGGTACACATATCCCGAATATATGTTCATGGTTTCAAGTATATAGCATACTTAGTTTGTTTTTGACAGATAGAATGGTTAGACGTGTTTTGGCGTGCTAGGCGATTTTCAATTATGTATTATAAAAAAAGGAGCAAAGAATTTGCATCAAATTTTGTGTCAAAAATGGAATCAAGTGCTGTAAAACACTTGAAATGTTGACAGTGGCATACGTTGGGTCTGCTCTAAGTAAAACAATGTTTACAAGTAGTACAAGCTCATCCAAGATGGCGAATGACGAGCTCGCTCTGGACGCCCCAGCCAATCAACAAAAGATGATAACGTCGAAGTTGAAGAAAATTGTTTTGGAAAATCGTCGAATTACCATAAGAGAAGTTGCTGCGGATGTTGGCATATCGGTCGGCTCGTGTCTTGCAATTTTATTGGATATTTTGGCCATGAGACTTGTGTCAGCGAAGTTTGTTCCGAAACTTCCTAATTTTGATCAGAAGAACCGTCGCATGAGCATCGCTCAGGAGCTCTTGAATGACGTCAATGATGATCCTGACTTGCTCAATAAGGTCATAACTGGTGACGGATTTGATCCCATGCGACTTTTTCCTGTTCCCAAAACTGAAGAGACCTATGAAAGGACGAAGATTTGCAACGATTGAGGAAATAAAAACGGCATTGCTGGAAGAGATCAAGGCTATACTAAAAAGTGCTTCTATGATTGGAAAAACCGTTGGCACAAGTATATTATATCTGGGGTTACTTTGAAGGGGACTACATTAATATTGATAAATAAATAAATATTTTTTTATAAAAATATAAAGTCACCTTACTTTTTGAACACACCTCGTATATATTATTTGTATAGCCTTCTGATAAATTGAAGGTATTGATGTCATCTAGAAAAAAAATGTATCGTAGATAAATCAATAACTCTACTAGTCAACTTCTCAAAAATACTCGCAGAATTGATTTTATTTCCCCTAAATAAACAGCATTGGTAACGAATTCTTAAAATTCAAATCCAATTAACTCGTATTAGATGGTGTGTTACTCACTGTGTGTTACTTCAGAAAATCTTGAGGCAACAGATCGAAACAACGGTAATTAAAAATGCTACGTTTAATAGCAAATTGTCATCACAAAACTAAGCTCGAATGCAAAAATCAGGAATCAGTTATTCGAAAAACTGCTCAAGAGAAACAATAAACGTATTTATAAAACTAAAAGGTTTCTTGTACCGACGAAACTTAGACCCCGGATGGCAACTCTATTTATGGGATGTAGTGAAATAGTATTTTGCTCCAAGCTGAGGTCGTTTAGTAAGAAAATCTAAGCTACTAAACTACTACTAAAGTACAAATCGAAATCAATCCGTATCTCTATACGATAACCCTTCAGAATTTGACTAGTATCGGTCCGAAGAGATCAAGTGATCTCGGTCTTAAACGAAAAATAAATGCGTCATAGCCAAGGTCTATGGAGTTTTCACATACTACGCCTGGCTTTAATCCTTTATACCATCTGGACCAGCGGATTTATGTACATTAAAATCTTTAAGTACTCTTGCTACTACACGAATGTGAAAGTGAATTCGTTCCATTGAATATCGGACGCACTCAAGTGTAGGCGAGGACAAAGCACAATCTGGGAGTGTTGAGCTGGCCGCAATGTGTGCAGCAAGCAGATTGGCCTTATCCGAAGAGCTGACAGCTAGAATTTCTAATATTTTTGACAGCCAACAATTTGTACTGCCTTTAGGACATTGCAGTATTTTTTGCCTCAGTTTTTGGTCGTACTGGAATTTCACACGCGTACTGGAATTTCAAAGGCGGTGCAGTCATTTCTGGCTCGTTTGAACTTTTTTCGGTTTTCCTCTGTTGGGTCCTGTAGAACCGAAAAACAATTTAATTTCCCTGACAGCTTCTTTACAGCTCGAGTCGAAACACGCCTTCTCTTTTAGTTTGATACTCTTCATCCGATGAGGGATAAAGCATCTCATTCCAAGAGAATAGTTTCTGTGATCATATCAGCAGTGGCATCGATGTTAAAATAACGACCAGTTAAAATTCCTAAAGAAGTTGTTAGGTCCGCTCCAATTGGCTTTTTATTGCCACACGGTTCTTTTAGGAGTTTTTTCCCTAACTGTGTGGTCAGTGTACGAGAAATTAGCTGATATGACACCGTGGTCCGACGAGCCTAGAGGGGATAACACATTGGTCTTGTATTTGTCAGGGTGAGAAGTCCAGGGTGTTGGCGGTATGACTATCAAGGTCTGGTATTCGTGGTATTACAAGCTGAGTCAAGTTATTTTCCGTAGCAAAGATCTCAAAACCCCAAGGTGTTTTCTGTCCAGAATGTCGAAGTCAACCAAAATTGTGTATATTGAAATCGCCCGCAATCATGATTTCAGTATAGGGATACAGGGATACAATTCTTTGAATGGAGTCAGACAGTGCACCAAACTCATTAAAGGTCTAATTGCTATCCAATTTTGCTTACGGAGATGGAATTTTAACCAGATGAAGTTGAATTCCAGATTGGAATATGAATCACATTGTGATGGAGTTTGGTAAGCTACATCACTACCGACCGCGGTGAGAGAACAATAATCTCACTAGTTCGTAGCCAGTTTAAGATCACAGTGATCTGAGAGTTGTGGGCTGGCAGATTACTTTTTAGTCCGGGTATATTGGCTACGTCCACACCCTGTTATGCCAACAATGTGAAACAATGCACCAACAACATTTTCACTCACAACCCGCTATCCATCAGTTATTACACACACTCAGTCACCGCGCGTACCGTATGATAAATACAGTAACGGCAGTGACCGAGTGAAAGCAACAGTACTTCGACCTGGAGTGGGAGAGTTGGGGTACCCGAACTGTGTGATATTCACCCGGGAAAGCATCCTTTAGAATCTTCCTACATAACCAATCTTTTGTACGGCAAAACCTGTTGAACTCTAAAATTTTTAGACTTGGTAAATGAAATGGACCTTCTATACCTCGTTCAACAAAAATCTGCAGTACAGGACTTATGCAAAAAAAAATGTTCGAACTCGAACAACAAATTCAAAGCACAACAAATTGCCACTGAAGTGCCACTAGTTTACAGTTTAAAATTTTTGTTGCAGCTGTGTATCCGCCATTTTCTCTGGATTTTCTAACAGGACCAGAGTTAACAGTATTAATTTCAACATAGCGTTATTTTCACAAGCTCTTTTGGTATGTTTTCAAAAGTTGCTGCGAGCTTTTACTAATCGAAAAGAGCGGTAGGTGTTGTCATATATGAATGTAGCATGCGTTTATTATTTGGTTACAATTTTTTATATGGATGTTAAAATGCGCTGTATGGAAATTATACATACCACCTTGATCAAAAATTTATTCAAAAAATTAAAAATACAAGTTTATTCATCTAAATCTATATTGTCCCCTTCAAAGTAATCCCCATCGACTGCAACACACTTATGCCAGCGCTTGATCCAATCCTCGAAATATTTTTTATATTCGGTTTTCGGTATGTCCATCAGTACTTCCTGCGATTTTTCCATTACTTCCTCTCGGCTGCTGAAACGCGTTCCCAGTAGTGGTTTTTTAACTCGATTGAACAGAAAGAAGTCATAGGCAGCCAAATCAGGTGAATTCGGTGGCTGTTGGATGGTATCTGTTGCATTTTACAGAACCGATTTTTATAAGGTATATAACGTTGGAAAGCCCTTTTTATGTGCATATGGAAATGTTTACGGGGTTACATACTCGTATGTTTCTCCGCTCAAAAAAATCGATTTTTTTTGCATGAAAAAATTCTATATCCTTTTGCAATTCAAATGCCGCAACAATTTTTCAAAAATTTCAATAATTAAGAAAGTTATGACCGTTAGACGTCGGATCGAGCGGAGCGCTCATTAGGGACATGAGCAGCTGCGTGACAGCTCTGCCTTCCTACCTTCTCTAATGACGGGTCAGTGCCCTCGCAAATATTTATACCTGCTTAGCAATAGATTTAAACCTTGTATAAGAATATAGAATTCAGAATATTCCAGAGGGCACTACTCGAGCACATTTTCAGTTTTGCTTTCGAAGCCACGCAGGCAAGACACACTGCAGATTTTGCATTTCGTTTGCGTTTTTCTCGAAACAGTGTTTTCCGAGTCGGTACCAGAAATACTCGTATCTCTTGAACCACTCAACCGATTTGCATGCCATTTCGCACGGATGTTCTTAATACCATTATCTAGTTTCCTACGTAGGATTTTTTTGATATCTTAATTTTTAGATTTGTTATAAATAAAAAAAATTTTTTTGTTTCAAATGAAACCCTCCAGAGATATTCCTGGTACCGCCCAGCACGTTTTTGAAGAGAGGTTTCCGGAGATGGGCGAAATGTATACTTTATAATTGTTTTTCTTCAATTGTCAATAAAGTTTTGTATTCGTCAAGGAATACTTTACACAATATATATTTTACTTTTTTTATATTAATTTAATATCGTAACGAAAAAAAATCTTGAAAAACGCTCCGTTTTTGAACGGAGAAACATATGTAACCCCTTAATATTTTTAGAACAGCTAAATAGAATTTACATTGCATTTAAGATACAAAAGGGAGTGGATGATTAAAACTAAACAAACATACATTAATATGTTGAGAGTTTAATACAATAATTAGGTTCGAAACCACATACTATCGTAGTAATATTACCAGCTTCTTGGCCTGAGGTTAATAAAATAAGTTTTGTTATAAGGTCATCTGACAAGATATGAGCTTAAGCGTGATTTCGTGATCACAGGTAAAACTGTGACTGTGATTTTAACATGTGATTGTGACTGTGCATTGCGAATTTACGGTTGGTATGCTTATTAGCTATTACATATATTACACATAGCAAAATTTTCATTTGCTTCAGTAAAAAAATTCCATAAAAAACTAATTTTTCTTCTTTTGCTTATGTTTGTTATTGGTGGCATCTTAAATCTTTTTATATATGTACCTCGGTAATACATATTAAAAAAAAACACAAAAAATGTACCAATATTCAATTCCGTTACATTCATTTTCCATTGATCAATTTGAATGTTTTAAGGAAATTTGAAAAATGAATTCTAAGACAATTTAATTTACTAATAAAGATATCCCCAGAAAATTGGTTGAAAATGAAATTGGTGTAACGCAATTGATACAGCTTAAAATAAAAAACACGCAAAATGAAACGCTCTGGTAACTCAAACTTTTCTAAACGGCAATTGAGAATTTTTCAACTACAACATGTTAAAACGCGTTCAATTCAAATTAAAAAATTCAAATGGCAACAACAACACAACGCAGCGCAAAAAGAGAATACGAAAAAATGTAACTGTGCATCGCGTATCATATAATTTGTTTTTCTTAAAATCTACCCTAACCAAAGCACTCGCTACTTTGTTACCAATCTTACATATCTGATAATTTCGCTGTTTGTCCTGTGATTATGATTCGTGTAGTGACTGTTAGTATATTCTCTTTATCGTGAATCGTGATTTTCAGACTGTGAGTCGTGATTTTCAGACTGTGAGTCGTGATTTTCAGACTGTGAGTCGTGATTTTCAGACTGTGAGTCGTGATTTTCATACTGTGATTGTGAATTGCGATGTGAAAAAAAAAAAAAAAAATCGCAATAACGTTTAACACACTCACGCTTTATTTGAATGTCAATCACTGGTAGTGATTGCGACTTTGCAATCACTGTTAAAAAATCACAGGTAGTGATTTTGTGCTCATGTCTACATCTGCCGAATAAAGGCTCACAAAAGTTCCGGGTATTGATAATATTGGTTCGGAATTTATGAAATATCTTGGAGAAAAGAGAAACTATTAGAAATAATAAATTTAGCCTGGACAAGGGGAATTATTCCAGAGGATTGGAAATATGAAGTTATCCTACCTATCTACGAAAAATGTCGCTCAAAAGAATGCGATAACTATAGGGGGATAACCCTCTTCACGACAGCCCTTAAAGTATACAAGATCATCCTAGAATACAGGCTAAAGGAAAGAGTTGAAAAACAATTATCAGCTATACAAAGCGGTTTTTCACCAGATCATAGTATCCAAGACCATATTTTCACTGTACAACAAGTGCTGAAAAATCTTTGCCAAAAATAAAAGTCTTTACCTGCCTATGAAAAAGGCTTTTGACTCGATAAGTGGAAAAATATGGAAGAGTCTTATTGCCCCTATTGCGGTTGTCGATTATTGATCGATAAACGCTTTTTGTCTATTGTCGATTGTTGAAGTTGGTATTGTGAACGTCGATTGTGATCGACATTTGTCGATTTGTCAATCGTTGGTTGTCGTGAGTTATTTTCCCATCGACGATTGGCGGTAGCAAATGGTAAACAATTTTTGTCGAACAAAATGTAACATAATTAATTTAAATAAAAAACCATGTAGATATTATTTTAAGAATAATTATATAAAAATTGTAATGCAGGTCAAAATTAGTCACAAACAAACAACAAATGGAACATTTGGTCAAATTTATGAAGGGAAACATTGATAAAGCAAATGTGAGTACATTAAAAGGCAGTGCCTACTTACATTCTTTCCCATAATTCCAGTGGATTAGAAGCATCTCTTATTGTTCGCCTTTTCCTGACGATTTCCACAAACTCCGATCATTTTCAGATTCTGAGTCGGAAAACCAAATTTCTACACTACTCATTTTTCATAAAAATTAAACTCTTTATTGAAATTTACTTTAAACAATAAAACCGCGAATAAAATTTAAATATGAAACCTTCAAACATATGTCAAAAGTATTCGATATTCACAATATTCATGCTGATAATTCACAGTAGCACAATCTTTTGTCGATTGAGTTACACAATACCAAAAACAGTATCAATCGATGCGATCGACGATTGTCGAGTCGATTGATGATCGACAACCGCCATAGAAATAAGTGGGGGTGGGGGAAGAACTTGTAAGTGCGATCAAAAGCATATCCAAGGAAATATTAAGTGTCGTAAGGACATGCAATATGTTCTCAGACAAATTCAAGACGTCTGAAGGAGTGAGACAAGGTAGTGTATTAAGCGCCCTGTTATTTATCTGCCCAATGAACGATGCCACCAAACATTGCCAAGAAAGGATGGAAAGCTACAGAATCGGTTACAGACAGCTTCAACCTTCAGCTTCAACACATCTTCAAGCATGTGCGTTCGCGGATGATATAGTGCTGTTTGCAAATAATGATAAAAATATGCAAACGAGTGTAAAGGTTTGAGAAGATATATTAGCAACGCAGAAACTAGAGCTCAATGTTAAAAAGACAAAAGTGGTGGTGATCGGAAATGAAACGAGAGAGAGTAATGGTGGATGGAGAAGTCATTGAGCAGGTGTAAAGATATAAGTACCTGCCCAGTATTATAAACCGCAGAGGTAATTCCAAAGACGAACTGATGACGGGGATAAAAGAGGCAAATAGACTGTACGCAGAATTAAGGAAAAAAGTCTCTAGACCACAACGAGATCACACAAGGAACAAAAATATTAATTTTTAAATCGATGTACTTACCTGTGCTGCTATACGGAGGTGAAAACAGGATACACACAGGAAGACATGAAAAACAAATACAAGCTATGGAGATGAAATACCTCAGGAGAGTTATAGAATAGACAAGAAAAGGAACGAAGATGTTAGAAAACAACTACATTTCAATTCGGCTAAACTAATACTCGAGGAAAAGAAACTAAGACGGTTTAGACACTTAGTGCACATGGAAGCGAATAGACAAGTGAAGAAAATTTGGGAAACTAGGCCAGAAGGAAAAAGCAAGAGAAGAAGACTCAAAATCACATGGAACACTAAAGTCGAAAAAATTCTGAAAGACGCTGGGGAAAAATGGGACACGGCTAAAAAAAAACAGGAGGCAGGATCCAGTGGAGAAATTTCACGAGAAAATAAAAAGGATGCCTGACGCCACCTCGAAACATTAGGGTAAAAGAGGACCGGATTATGTATGTACGTATTTATGAACTGCTACTGACATTTCAGAGGAGTATTCTAAGTAATACTAAATAATATTGATGCCTTACAAATAATGTATATAAACCAAATGCTTGCTAAAGTATTACCATAATCAAGATCAACTGTATGTTAAATGGTTTTTGGTGTGATTAAAGTGAAATGATTACGAGTATAAGATTAAAGTATTGGCAGTCACCGACTAGCTCTCGCAGCGTTCACATCGTGTTTGACTTTCCCTAGTGCAAGTGCATTGGTGAAGAGTTTTTTTTCTCGATAGAGTGTATATTCTATCTATCCCGCTTACTCTACATACTTTTTATTTTTCTTTTGTCAAAGCCGCGTGTTCAATTTTACGCTCGCAGCTAGTGATTAATTACATAACCATGGCCCGGGGGAAAAATAAATTAAAACCCGGGAATCGTTGTAGTGAACTTGCTGAGGATTAGCAATTCATTGAACCCCGAAAAATAAGGCATAGATCCATAATCCATGAGGATTTTCCAAGTCTTTCCCCTCCTTCCAACCTTAAGAACCCTATATTTGTCCTGATTTCTGCAAAGGAGACTGATAAACCACTTACTTCTGTTAGCATTTTTGTACTACGGAAAGCAATAGACGCTATTAGCACTGAGTACGAAAATGTATCGCAGTTAAGAGACAACATACTTATCCTAACCAAATCCCAAAAGGACAAATTCTTACGTATCACCAATTTAGCAAACCAGTGCGCAGTCACTGTAAACTTGCACACCAGCCTTAACTCCTCCAAAGGTATAGTATATGCACCCTGTTTAATAAACATAACAGAAGAAATAATTTCGGACATGAAGTCACAAGGTGTCGCCGACGTGTACAAGTTCACTAAGCACGTGGACCGCAACATTCGCCTCTCAGGCTTAATGTTATTTACTTTCGACCTCTACCAAACCCCGGCATCGGTTGAAATAGGATGGTACAAAGCCAAAATTAAAGAATATATCCCAAATCCTATGAGATGCCAAAACTGCCAGCTTCTCGGCCACATAAAGAAAAAGTGTAATCGAAATAGTGCTTGCCCCACGTGTAATCTACCCCCACACACCCCTCCGACTGCACACGGCTTATGTGCGCTAATTGCGCCGGTGATCACGCTTCTTCTTCAAGAGACTGTCCGAAATATCTTCAAAGCAAAGAAATTTTGAAAATCAAAACTCGCAATAAGTGCACAATGGCAGAGGCCAAACGTACTCGTATATATAGTCAATCAGTGCCTCCTTTATTCATATCTAATAAAATCTCATACTCAGTACAAGCCAAAAAAAGCCACACTAAAAAACAATACAATAAACAGCATGAAACCTTCCACATCATTAAGCTCGAGTGACATTGTCACACCAACCCCTCAAGCTGAACCTATTACCAACGATAAAATTACCCTCCAAACTACCCTCGCAAACACCACAACTATATCAACAACACCAACCAAACCTCCTACCATATCAACAACACTAAGTAAAAATAGTGAAAAAAGCTCAAATTTCTCTTTCATCACAAACAATCCATTTCAACATATAACCTCTTCCCAATACATCACTAACCAACAGTAGTAAAATGCAAGCTTAAAACTCACCTATTTTTTCACTTAAAAAAATGTTAAATGTTAATACGTACTATATAAATACATCTGATACGGATGACAATGCACAAAAACAGCAAAACTATTCCCATCAAAGCATCGTGGACTTCACCGGCGGGAGTGGGAGCGGGAACGAGAGCAACCAACTCTGGCTCTCCTTGCTCTGGTTCCGGCAAGTGGGGCCCACGACTTTCGAGATCTCTACGACTTAATATACGCCGACCTAAAATTGATATCTTACAATGGAACATGAAGGGTTTATAAACAATTACGACGAACTAAACATACTAATAAAAGAATATAGTCCCAGTATCATATCCATTCAAGAAACACATTGCGCATTCAATTTCAAACCAAAACCACCAAAAACATATTTAGGGTATTTCCATAACTTCCCTACAAACTTATCATCGAAACAAGGTATAGGTATTTTAATAAAAAATAACATCCTGCACAAGCCAATATCTATGTATAAATGCGAATATCTTAACCCTAGCTTATGAAATACAACTCCAACGCGTATAGTAATATAGTTTGTATTTATATTCTTCCTATCCAAGTTTTCACGGCAAATGACTTAGCCAATATCCTTGGACAAATTATTACTCCAATTATAATAACAGGTGATGTTAACTCCTGGAGTTCGCTTTGGGGTTCGCCTATCACCAATCATAGAGGAACCATTCTAGAAAATTTTTTATCAGACTCAAATCTTATGATCCTAAATGATGGTTCTCCCACGCCCAATACTTTGACACGTATCGACCTAACGTGCTGCTCACCTGAATTATATGCTAACACTTCCTGGCAAATTTTGGATAATCTTCATAATAGCGATCACTTTCCTATTATTTCGTCGATCACCATTGGTTCAGCTTACCCTCAAACACCAGTAAGCCGCAAGTTTAAGACGGATTTTGCTAATTGGGCTTCTTTCAAAAAGCACATTTTAGATTATCTTTCAGTATGTAACACTTCGACCAACATAAACAAGGAGGCCGCTCAGCTTCACAAAGCCATTCGCACTGCAGCAAACAAATCAATCCCCCAAAGTTCGCCTAAAGTCCCTAAACTAAGTGTAACATGGTGGAGTCAAGAGCTAAACTTCATGAGAAATGAAAAAGTCACAGCATGGAGGCGTTTCAAATGGTATCCTAATCAGTATAACTTAATAATATTTTTAAAAAAATGCTAAATTTCGCAGGCAACTAAAATCCAGCAAAGCAAAATGTTTGCAGAATTTCACTTCGTCACTAGGCCCAAATTCACCTTGTAGTAAAATATGGCATAACATTCGCTGCCTAACCTGCGACCATAGTCAAAAAACTATTAGAGTCATAGAAACTCCCACTGGACCCCTATCCTCCCCTGCTGACATTAGTTCCCACTTCGCTCTTACTTGGTCAAACCTATCTAAAGATGCAAATTTCCACCCCAACTTCATCAACAGGATATCTCCCCATTAGCTCGACGCATTGAAGGACAAATCACAAAATTAGAGTTCGACTGCTGTCTTAACAAGCTCATCGGCAAAACTCCAAGTAGAGACAGAATTTCATACCCTATGCTGAGTAACTATCTTTAACTATCTTGAAGGCTGGTGTCATTATATAATAATATCCTCAATACAGGACTTATTCCCTATAACTGGAAATTGGCAACCATACTCCCTCTACCAAAACCAAAGAAAAATATAAGCGATGATAACGGTTGAACTTTTGTCCTTGTGGAAACGTTTCGTAGCCAGAATTAAAGCCAGTAGTTCCTTCCAGGTCTGCAGAGTACATTGTTGTAATATACAACCACTTTCTCTTAACTATCATGAACTTGAGAAATCACTGCTCCGATCCCAGCATTGTTAGCGCCTCCGCTATTTCATTGTTTTTGCAGATCAGCTGAACTGTCGGCCTTTTTCCCTAAGTTGATGCAGGACCTTTGCAATACCAGCAAAATTCTTTGCGAATCTTCTGTAATACGTAGCAAGTCTCAAGAAGCTTCTCACTTGGTGTTTATCTTTGGGGGCAGGCCAACTTTTCAGAGCTTCGGTTTTGTCAGGATCTGTCCTTATTCCTTCAGTGGATATAATGTGACCCAGATATTTTACTTCTGGACGGAATTCAGCACACTTTTCTGGGTTGAGCTTCAAATGAGCGCTTCGCAGCCTCTGAAACACTCTTTTAGATTTTCGCGATGCTCCTCGAACGTCTTGCATATGACGATAACATCGTCCATATACATTAGGTAGGTTTTCCATGTGAAGCTCCAATTCCAATCGCTCGAAGGTGGCCGGAGCGTTGCACTCTCCAAACGGCATCGCTGTAAACTGCCAAAGACCGCTTCCTGTACTGAAAGCCGTTTTCTCACGATCTTTTCGATCAATCTCAACCTGTCAATAACCGCTCTTCAGGTCTAGTACTGAGAACCATTTATCTCCAGAAAGAGTATCCAAAGTGTCGTCGATTCTCGGAAGTGGGTAGCTGTCTTTTTGGTGACGCCATGGAGACGTCGGTAGTCTACACAAAACCTCGTGCTGCCGTCTTTCATCTTCACGAGGACCACTGGAGAGGTTCACGGTTCTTCAATCAACACCTTAACTTTCATCTTCGACACCATTTCGGCAATATCTGTTTGCTTTGCCAATGGAAGACGCCTTGCAGGTTGACGAATTGGTCGGGGGTCTCCGGTGTCAATGTGGTGTTGGACAAGTGGCATACGTCCATATTCTCCGTCTTGTGTAGCAAATATATCAGCGTACTCACCGATTAGTTTGTCTGGCAGGATACGTTGCTCTTGATTCAGATTACAGAGGCTGAGGATTTTGTTCTTGATTTTCATGCTCCGGACTATTGCGACCGGTCTTGAAAGACTTGTTTCCGTTGTGGTAAATATAGCCTCAATATGTGCACATTTTCCCACTACCTCTTTCTTTCACCTTTGCACTAAATGTCTTTGCATTTAAAATCCTTACAGGAACCATGTTGTTCTTTGGTTCCACTAAGGTATTTCCCACCATGAAGTCTCTCCTATTTTCTAGCTCTATCAAATATAATCGGTGGCTACCAGAACCACCTTTGACTTTTGCCAAATTTATTCTGACGAACGCTCTATAATCTGATTTCTGCAGTCGACGACTTTTAATTTGGAAGTGTTGTCATTGGTATCTCCATGTTTCCGTATTTCAGGGTTTGTGCTCCAAAGTCCACTACTAGTCCATTTTCTTTCATGGAATCTGTACCAATGTTGTACTCGTCGTATATTTCAGCCACTTAAGAGAAGTCTATTCCGGCCAGATGGATTTGTATGCCGACTTCACCATATACCTTAGCCGTTTCTCCCGTAGCCGTTCTTAAGCTGATCCCTCCTGATGATTGAGGCCGTGGCACCGGTGTGTATCGTTGCCATCCATTTTTCCTTTCAACTGACCACTTCTACTAGAAGGCTTTCATTGCATCGTTTTGCTAGCTTGTTTGTTACCACAGTGAAAGCAGCCTTTTCGTCGCACCGGTTCCTTACACTGCCTTCGATTCTCTTTGATCAATTCTCTTGATCGGATTTGAGTTGGACGAGGGTCAATTGCAATAGTTTCGACCCATTTTAACTTTTTTAAATAATCGCAAAACACTTCTTTTTTTTACACGCACAATAAGACCTATTCCACTTCTGACCAATGTAAAATGTTTGTGTGGATACAAATGATAGAACTTATGCCTTTCAATACAATCGCTTTATTCAATACAATTATCATTCATAATTTTGTCGCTTATCTCAACCACATATTTTTTTTTTCTTTTACTTAAACCACTTTATCACTTCTCTAAATTCACACTTCAACTTCAACTGATGAACTCACTTTCATATTTTGGGGATGTTGGTGTTTATACTCCCCTGACCTCATTCGAGAATATTCTGTACCATCCAGCGTTCTATACAAATTCCCATTTTGCTATAAAATTCGATTCGATGCAGGAGGAGGAGAAAATCTAAAATAAGTGTTTGAGAGGCTGCGAAGCGCTCATTTGAAGCTGAACCCAGAAAAGTGTGTTGTATTCGGTCCAGAAGTAAAATATCTGGTTCACGTTATACTCGCGGAAGGAATAAGGACAGATCCTGACAAAACCGAAACTGGCCTGCCCCCAAAGATAAACACCAAGTGAGAAGCTTCTTGAGGCTTGCTACGTATTACAGTAGATTCGCAAAGAATTTTGCTCGTATTGCAAAGAGCCTGCATCAACTTAGGGAAAAAGGCCAACAGTTCAGCTGATCTGGAGAGTGTGAAAAAACATTCCAAGAACTCAAGCGATAGCTGTGCAATGCCCCCGCCTTAGGTGGACGGAGGCGCTAACAATGCTGGGATCGGAGCAGTGATTTCTCAAGTTCATTATGGTTAAGAGAAAGTGGTTGCATATTACAGCAATGTACTCTCCAGACCTGGAAGGAACTACTGGTTTTAATTCTGGCTACGAAACGTTTCCATAAGTATCTCTATGGACAAAAGTTCATTCTTCGGACAGACCACGCTGCTCTGAATGGCTACTACAATTTAAGCAGTTGCAGGGCTACAACTTTGAAGTCCGAATAGGACGGAGAGTTTTTGCTTCACTCAGAGTGATACGAGGTATAATTCACAGTATTTTTTTCTGTGGTTGAAAAACTCTACAACAGCCAAATCTATGTGTCAGTGTTATGCCTTCACACGCAGAATTTTTCTGTCTGAGTTCCAATTACAAATGAAAAACTGACTTGCCATGGGCAGGACTCGAACCTGGACCCTCCGAGTGAGAAGCGATTGCTAGTACCACTACACCACGGCCACCCGTGACTTGATCACAGTCGTTCATAGACCTCCGTGAGGAATAAACGTGTTTCGGCTTTTAAAGTGGGAAAAGTAAGAGAAAAATAAATATATATATACTCGTAAAAGTGAATTAAAAACATTTTGCGCAAGTGCATCGGTGACCTAGTGGTAGTGGTGTCCGCCCGTTAAAGCAGGGGTCGTGGGTTCGATTCCAGAAGGAATTACGTAGACTTTTTTTTTTTTTTTCAAAGTTTAAAATATAGTGGAAAAAAAAAAAAAAAATACGGAAGAGCGACCATACCATGAGTGATAGCAGCGGTCCGCTACTCCAATAGCGGAACCAGCAGATGACATAATGTCATCGGAAAATTTTGCGAAGAAAAGGAAGAGGAGGCTCAATCTTACTCCAATTCTTGTAAAGCGCCCCTCCCTAACAACTTCTACTGAAAAGCTGACAGGTAGAGCAAGGGAAGGGGCGCCAACAACATCAACAAAGGCGGCAGCTGACGAAAACGAAGACCCATACGTGTCTGATGGTGAGAATACCTTCCAATCTCTAATGGCTACTGAGTCAGAGGATGAAGAGGAAGAGGTGCATGCACTTAAGAGCTGCATTAAAGAGCTGGAACAAAAAGTACTGGCTATTAAAAAGAAACAAGTGGCGAGAAGGCAAAAGGAGCAACAACTCCAGAGCTCTAAGCAACAGCTCATAAATAGCGAGGCTAAACACAAGGAACAGCCGCTACCACAACAAAAAACCACACATCTGCAAACGAGAAAACAAGTCCAGAAACAAAAACAAAAATCACAACCGCAGCAACAACAACAACAACACAAGCCCCAGAAACAACAGCAGCAGCAGCAAACACAGCAACACCAACAGCAAAAGCAACACCAGCAACAACAACATATTCAAACGCAGCAACAACAGCAGCAGAAAGACAAGATTGTAAAGCAAAGAGTTCCACCCATAAATACATACAAGATGGAACTCAAGGAAACTATCGAATTATGTAAGTCGGCCATAGGCAACAATTTTTTTGTAAAAAGGTTATCTTTAGATAGACACGCGATCCACTGCAATTCAGTGGAGCGCTATTATAAAATCAAAAATTTACTGAAGGATTCGACGACGGAGTTCTTCTCCTACACCCCGAAGGGGGACAAGCTGCAAACAATGCTGCTGAGGGGATTGGAACCGTCGACTGATCCGGAGGAGCTCCTTGCACTGCTGAAAGAGAAGAAGTGCGAAGGGCTCCAATTCGTGGGGGTCAAGTCTTTCACCACAGCCAGAGCCAAAAGGGAGAAGCGGCAACTGCCGATTTTCCTGGTCCAACTAAGTCCCACCAGCAATCTGGATGGTCTAAGGAGTATTAAAGTCCTAGACTACCAGGTAGTCCATTGGGAAAAATTAAAGAGGAGCGAAAACATTTTACAATGTTCGCTGCCAAAGGTTCGGGCACGCCGCGTCGAACTGCGAAATGCAGCCTCGATGCGTGAAGTGCGGAAAGAACCACAAGTCCGAGGAATGCGCTCTGGGTAAGGACGGAGCGTCTGAAAAAAGCCAACTCTCTTGTGCTTTATGTAGGAACACGGGACACACCGCAAATTATCGGGGTTGTCCCAAATTCCAGTACATCAAAAGAATAAATCTGGCCCGGCAGCAGAAAGTGGAAGTTAAACGTCCACCCGTGCATTTGCAAACACCAGCCGTTACTCCCCATGTTACCTACGCCCAAATGGCGGCAGGTAGGGGAAATACGGTACAGCAAGCGAAGGTTGCTTCTCAGGCCCCAGCGCCCAGAGCACCTGAACCAGTACCTGACATGCTAGCTATCTTGCTCTCTATCCAGGGGCAGATCGCTCAGCTACAACGTCATTTAACTGAACAGACGGCGCGGGTGGATCAAGTATACTCACTGCCGCCTGGCCTAACGCACCTTTTGCCGTAATGGGTACGTACGTGGCGGAGCAAACCCTGAAGGTCCTTGCTGTGAATGTGAATTCACTGATTAGGCTCGAACGACGAGCCGCATTATTTAAGTTGCTTCAAGATCAAGCCCCTGATGTACTCTTGGTTAGCGAAACTAAGCTTACCAAGAGACACAAAATGAGGCACAGAAGATACAAAATAGTACGGAGAAACCGACCCAACTCCATTCAGGGAGGTGGCGTTGCAATTTTCGTACGAAAAGGTATACGTTTTAAAAGAGTATACAGTCGTGTAGTACGTAGGTTCCAGGTGCTGGAAGTATGCATCGTGTATATCCCTCTCCGTAGTGGAAAGCGGTTGTACATGGTGTCTGTCTATGCACCTAAGGCTACTCAATCCACCGTATTTATCTCAGAGCTCGAGACACTTTTTCGATTTCTGAGGCTGGAATTGGAAGACAACTATTTTATTATCGGCGGAGATTTCAACGCCAAACATAGTGATTGGGGAAATAATACACCAAATACTAGAGGGAACCTACTATTCAATTGGTGGGGTCAGCACAGTGTAATGTATCGACTCGGGCTAAAGGCGACGGATAGTCCGTCGTTTCCCAGACACGGGTCCTATTTGGATCTTCTACTGTTCGACTCACGAATACAACTGACATGCACTAACCAACAAACTACAAACTGTCTACGCACTTTCGTGTATGACAGTGACCATTGCGGTCTCAGCACCGAAATAACTGTTCCCAATGAAATCGCGGAATTAGATGAGTTTGTCCAAAGGCATTCCTACAATTATAGTAGGGTGCGTTGGACACACTTCACCAGAACACTGACTAGAGCACTCTCGTCGAATTCGCTCTACCCACCGTCCAACAGAAATCTGTCAAACGAGGAGATTGACAGGTATCTAAGACGAATGGACGAAACAATCAAACAAACAATGGACAAAACGATACCTCGGTACCAACACACTGACGAAGAAGACTTATTCCGCAACGCAACTATTGACGCACTGCACCGACATAAAAGTAGACTGCTGTCAAGACTAAAAACCTTGTACAGACAGTTCACTGACAGACATAACCCGGAGATCATGACACTGAAGTCGTCGATTAAAAACCTCCAAAAATTAATAAAGGAAAATTACAGAACATCTGTAAGTTTGTATTGGAACAATAAAATTCGGGCTGTAAACACCAGCAACCCGAATATGTTTCCGCAAATAAATAAACTATTTCGGAGAAAAAATCAAAACGACCTTCAGTGTCTTAAAATAGCCCGGACAATAGACAACGAACGGTTACTGACAATAGCAGGTATTGACCCAAATGAGGCCGCCGATGATGACGACTTCTTTGTGATCGAGGATCCACAGGAGAAGGTTGAGGCCATAGGGGCGACTTTCCAGGAAGTGTACAAGGCGAATGTTATCATTGGCCCAAACCACGATCTGGAGAATCGAGTCCTTGTGCACAATTTCTGCCTTCGAAATGAAATTGTGAATTGGCTATTCGAGAGCTCGGGTTTCACCCAGTTCAGTGACGAGAATATGGCAAATAATGTCATCACCAACGATAGGGTACTACCCCCGTTCATTTCGAAGGAAGAGCTCCAAACGATCTTCGAATCACTTAGAAGTAAGAAATCTGTGGGAACCGATGAAATACCGAACATTGTGCTTCGACATCTCCCTCTAGAAGCGGTGAACATTTATACCACCCTGTTTAATAATGCAATGAATAATGCACATTATCCAGCGCATTGGAAAACTGCGGTGGTAGATCCCATCCCCAAAAGGGATAAAGACACTTCCAATCCGGCGAATCTCCGCTCGATTAGTCTTCTTCCTAACATCAGTAAGGTTTTCGAAAGGGTGATCAATAGAGTCCTGACTAAGTGGGTTGAGGACAAACATATAGTTCCGGATAATCAGTTCGGTTTCAAGGCGGGGCATGATATCATTCATGCTGCGTCGAAACTGGTTTCTGATATCCAATGGAACAAAGGCAAGAAACAGTGCACTGGTGCCTGCCTGATTGACTTGGAAGGGGCTTTCGATACCGTATGGTTAGAGGGATTATTTTTCAAGTTGAGCAGTTTGGGCATTAGTAAACCACTGCTGTATATTCTTTACAATATGTTAACAGATAGACAGTTCATCGTGAAAACTGGCGATGTGACTTCTACTGGAACATTTCACATTAAAAACGGTCTGCAACAAGGTGCGGTAAATTCGCCGATCCTATTCAACATTTACACGAGTGATCTGATAGGTTCACTTCACCATGCCATAGCGTACGCAGACGACATAATCGCGTACAGATCGGGTCCAAAGATTGAGGTCATTAATACACTTTTGCAGCGTGACTTCGACAAAATCAAGCGATATTGCGATGACTGGAAGTTGAAAATCAACTTTCAGAAGTCGGAAACCATTCTGTTTAGGACGCCTTTGTCTGGGGCCTCTAGGGATACCAGAAAGAATTGGCGAAAGTTTTCTATCCTCGGACAACACGGACAGCCACTCGCTTGTCGAAATGTAGTCAGATACCTTGGGATCTGGCTAGATCAATATCTGTATTTTAACAAACATATAGATGTTGCTCTGGCCAGAGCCAGAGGTGCTTTTGCCCTTACAAAGAGACTGTTCTATAACAGTTAACTCGATGCGAGGGTGAAGGTAATCTGCTACATGGCCCTTATCAGGCCCATGCTTGTATTTGGATGTCCCGTGTGGTTCAACGTGAGAGCAAGTTTATTGGAAAAGATTCGGGTGTTTGAGAGGGCTTGTCTTAGGACTTGTCTTCGCCTATACAGAACACCAGAGTCTCAGTACATAAAATTCTATCCTAATGAGGTCTTATATAATAGGGCGAACCTAATAAGAGTGGACAATTTCGTCATTAAGTTGACTCGAAGGCACGTTGCAAGAGCAATGACCTCATCAAACAACCTGATCTCCGGGGCTTACTACCCCAATTATATGTATCACGAGAGAGTTCGCTTTGACGGCTTTATTCCTCCAGAAGCGTTCCTCTATCTAGATAGCAAAGGTCTGATCCAGGACACATTGGCGGTGCCGCTAATCTTCCACGTTGCTCGAACAGCTGCGGACAGGCGACACAACTACGACAGAGACGTCGCACATGGCAGTGCGGAGCGTCTCCGGTTCAGTAGGGCGGTAGGGAGTCGCGACATGAGGGATGTTGCTCGGCAGCACCAAAACTTTTGGTGGCTTGTTGAAGGGGAGGATGCTTCGTCGTCACACTCCTTCAGTGATATGTAGCTTCATGTGAAGCCTAATTTTTTTTTCCTTTTTTAGCCATGGCCGGCTTACATAGTTTTAGGTAGGATTAAGTTAGTTTTAAGAAAAAAAAAATATATAAAATCCAAAAAAAAAAATTCAAAATAAAATATATATATATATGCATGTATTTATATATTATGTATATACATATTATGTATATATATATATTTATGTATGTCTGTGTTTGTGTTAGATGTAAGTAGGTTAAGATTTATTTTTAGGTAGTTTGTAGGCTTTAGTTTTAAATTTTATACAAAATTAAAAAATGTCCATATACTAAGTTTTTGATTAAAATTTATTTTCTTAGTTTTAGTATTAATTAATGTTAAAATAGAAATAAAAGTAGACTGTAAGATTCGTCGAAAGACATAATTTAAGTGTTAGGTTTAACTTAGAGTGCCCGCATGGGGCCATTAAGTTAGAATAAGATTATTTGTAAGTAATTTAAGCTAATTTTTAAGCGTTTTTTGTTTAGCATTTAAGAGTAATTTAAGTTGAAAAAATAAAAATGCATAAAAACTGAACTGAACTGAACCCGTGACTTGATGCGGTGAAAAGGTTTTCTGCGCGTTGGACTGATCGTCGAGATATAACTAGAATGCTGGTTGCAAATGCAACTTTGATATCTTCGACGACTAGTTTCGACGAACATGAAAACACAAATTGTAAGCTCAGATAAAACCATAAGCAAAAATATAGACACTAACTATCTAAAACACCTGAACCAGTGACCTATGGATAGGTCATCTAAGTATAAAACATGGTCCTTCGAGATTAAAATAAACCAGTGTTAATAAGTGAAAAAAATTTACAGAGACAATTAAAAGGAATTTGTAGCCTGACTTCGAACGGTTGCATCGAATCGAATAAAACTGTTGCTTCAGCTAAACCAACGGTTACAAGAAGAACTGTTGCTTCAACAAAGTTAACAGGCTCCAAGGAACAAGCGGTTGCTTCAACAAAACCGACGGTGACCAGAGGAGCGGTAACCTTCAACAAAATACAACGGACTCCAGAAATCCAATCGAAAGACATTGGAAGACAAGGAGCTGATGCTTCAACAAAGTCATCTGGCAACGGTCATCAAGCAGTTTGGAAGCGGGCAAGAATCAGAACAACGGATAACCAAAGATAGTAGCGGTGCTGATAGAATCTCTCCCGAAAAGGAACAAAGAAGCTTCTTACAATCAAAGTCGAAACTAAAGGTAGGAATTTATATTTTTCCATCCTCTTTATAATATAAAAAAAAATCCTTAATTTCAAAAAATTATCCACCTCAAATAAAATAAAGAATATCTTTGTAAACTATCTTCTGTTAACAAACTAAAGTGTGTGAATTTGCCTTTACCATGTCGAAATTGTCAAGGTATATCGAAGCTCAAGAATTGGCTCTTAAAGAGCTGGAAAACGATTTCTACGAATTCCAAAAAGATACCGTGTCGCGAAAGTTAAGGGAGTACGTAAGTGCGAGATTACAAGACTTAGAGGAACTATTTAGACGGGTTAAAAAAGATCACACTACTATTGTCAATAGTTACGCAGATTCTCTCAAAGAAGCTTATTTCCCGGGTGAAACTTTTTTGAAAATTAAAAAGATTTATTTCACTTTCACTTATTGACCAACATTGCGTGATGAAATAGATAAATTTGCGGAAACTACCGATGCCACGTTAGAAACTTCTCGGTTAAACACAATAAAATCTTCAGTTTGTGAAATTCATCTTCCTCCAATTCAAATAAAGCCATTCTCTGGCAAGTTCGAAGAGTGGATTGAATTTCAGAATTTATTCGAGAATACGATAGATCGTAATGTTGATTTTCAAATAATTCGTTATTTAAAAACATACGTCTGTGGCGAAGATGCACGCTTAGTTCAACACCTTCCTATCGACGGAAAAAATTATACATCGGCATGGGAAATATTAACCGAAAGGTTTGAAAACAAGCGTAAGCTAGTTAATACGCAGCTAAGGATTTTTATGGAACAAGACAAGCTTACTAATGAATCCGCTGCAGGCTTGAAGTATCTGCATGACACAAGTGTAGAATGTGTGCATGCTCTAACTAATCTTGGAATTACAGTCGAAGCATGGGACTGTATCTTGATATATGTTATTTTCAGTAAACTTCCATCTCAAACTCAAATAGATTGGGAAAATAAATTAGGCACCTCCAAGGTCCTTCCAGACTGGAAAACCTTTACGTCCTTCATTGAAGGTCGATTTAGCTCCCTCGAAAACATCCAAGAATTAAGAAATTGTTCAAAGCAGACAGCACCTAATATGTCCGGGAAGAAATCTAGTAACTTTCACTTAAGCTCACAACCCGGTAAACAGTTTCGATGTCGATTAAGCAATGCTTCGCACGGCATTCGCCATTGCAAGAAGTTTCAAAATATGGATATAAAGAATGGTATAGATGCTGTCAGAAAAAATGCAATTTGTGTTAATTGCTTAGGATATGATCACCATGCATCAAGCTGCAGCAGTAGAAATCGTTGCTACAAATGTGGCCATAAGCACCATACGCTATTACACTTAGAAACACAAAAAACTATTACACCCCAGCAAAACAACCAAAACTTTTAACAAAATGCAGTTACTCAAGGACGTAATAACTCTCAATACCAGACGCAAAATCATTTCATCCAAAACTCATACAACAATAGAACAACAGGCATAGACGGTGAATGTGATAGCCCATCAATATCAAGGGTGAACTTCAATGCGCATTTTAGTCAAATGCGAACTAAGGCATTGTTGGCTACCGCCTTGGTGAAGGTTTTTGCACCTGATGGAACAAGCCACGTCCTCAGATCATTAATCGATCCGGGCTCTGAGGCTACATTTATAACCGAAAATGTCGTTCAACTCATCAAACTTATAGGGGATATTAACTAGAGTCACTCGTTTAGGATTAACGTCCACTGGTACTTCAAACTATCAAGTTCACCTCACAACAATTCTCTCGCGAACCGATAATTCATTTTCTCTTGATGTTAAATGTTTTGTTTTCCCTCGTCTGACTTCACTGCTGCCATCTCACCAGGTGCAAAGGAAGAGGTTTGGCAGATCCGAAGTATGATATTCCAGGGAAGATAGACATTTTGTTAGGTGCGGATGTACGAGGGCGGGTCAATAAGTCCGTGACTTTTTGAATTTCCGACCTCTTTACTGAAGCAGCAACACTGCTCCTGTCAACAGGCATCTGTCAGTTGACTCCTGTCAAAATTTAAACTTGTTGCGTCAGTTAGTTTGTGTTTGACAGCTATTTTTATCAGACTACTCACTAATTTCTTGCGAAAAAAAACCAAAAAACCAAAAAACCAAGACAATGCAAGGGTGCACACATGTGCAGTTGCCATGGCAAAAATCCATGAATTGGGCTATGAATTGCTCCCTCATCCACCCTATTCTCCAGATTTGGCTCCGAGCGACTACTTCTTGTTCCCAAACCTGAAGAAATGGCTTGGTGGAAAAAGATTTGACTCCAATGATGAAGTCATCTCGCAAACAAAGGCCTATTTTGAGGACCTCGACAAATCATTTTTTTTGGAAGGGATAAAAAAATTGGAGAAGCGTTGGACAAAGTGTATAGAGCTCAAGGGAGACTACGTTGAAAAATAAAATTATTTTTTTATCAAAAAATCTGTGTTTTATTCCAAAAGTCACGGACTTATTGACCCGCCCTCGTATATGCATCCATAATTTTAAAAGGATTAGTAAGAAGTCAAATGGGATCTCCGGCTGCACAACAAACTGAATTTGGTTGGATCCTGACGGAAAGCACTAACACGCAGTTGCAGAGTATAACTCCACAGTGAATATAACTTCCTAGATGCACAACTACGACAATTTTGGGAGATAGAAGAAGACTTCGGTGTGAGAAAGTTAACAGGAGAGGTGTCAACAAGATTTCAAACAGAATGTCAGTAGAAGAAGTGAGGGTAGATACGAGGTTAGGCTTCCTTTCAAAAAAAAAATATTCGCCCAGTACTAGGAAATTCAAAAGGAGCTGCCATGGCAAGACTATACCAAATCGAAAAACGGCTAGCTACCGAGCCAAAATTGCATTAAAAACCATTAAAATCCAATGTTGGATTGGATATTCAGACGGAGCGGAGGTGCAATTGCATAGTTTTAGTGACGCTTCCGAGAAAGCGTATGCAGCTGTAATTTATACACGCGTTTTGTATAATGGACAGGAAGGCATAAACCTGGTGGCATCGAAAACTAGAGTTGCCCCAGTCAAAAGCGTATCTTTACCACGCCTAGAGCTTTGCGCGGCTCTGCTCTTAGCCAGGCTATTAAACAGAATTGTAAAGACCATGCAATTTAATATTCCAGAAATATTTGCATGGTCCGACCCCATGATCACCCTATCATGGATAAAGGGAGACCCAGCGATACGCACGACGTTTGTCGCAAATAGAGTGGCAGAAATTCAATCAATCACGCACCCAAACTGCTGGCGACATGTAGGCACCAAGGAAAACCCAGCAGACATAGGATCACGGGGTCTATCGCCAGAAGAATTGATAAATAACAAGATGTGGTGGCACGGACCCTCATTTTTAAGAAACTTTTGTGTAAAGGGGGTACCAATTATCATAATCGAGACAGATAAAGAAACTAAAAGAGTAAATAAAAAAGATAATAACTCCGATTTTGTTACCAAGGTAATAAAAAATATGCACACAAATTTTGCGAATGTAGGTTCACAGTGTGTTGACATCAACAACACATTTTTTCAAAAATTGTCGACACTTAAACGTTTGATCCGAATTGTGGCAATATGGCGCAGATACTTCTTCAATCTGAAATCGGGGGAAAGAATATCTTTAGATAAGAAACCGCTAACAACTGAAGAACTGCGCTCATCTAAGCATCAACTCATCAAGGTCGTCCAAAATGAACTATTTAGAGCAGACATCCAGGCATTGGAAGGGAAAAAAACCTATTCTCAAGAGGAGCACGATTCTCAACTTAAATCCCTTTGTCGACTCGGAGGGCTTATTAAGGGTAGGTGGTCGCTTACATTCAATCAGCGACATCCTATAATCCTCCTGGGTCACATCACTTCACAAAACTAATTGTTAGCGATGTGCATCAAAGAACTCATCACGGCGGCCAACAAATGATGATGGCAGAAATCAGAAACTGCTTCTGGATAACAAATTTGAAAAGATTGGTGAAGTCTACGATCCACAAATGTAGTCCTTGTCATCGCTACAACACGAAGACGCAACTGCAGCTTATGGGCAGTTTTCCAACAGAACGCGTAATTGCCACAAGACCAACCTACGGGGGTAGATTATGGTATGCTGGGCCAGTAAAGATAAAAATGTGGAAGGGATGATGCAATAGGTTTTTTTAAAAGGTACATTGCCGTGTTTGTATGCCTCTTAACAAAGGCAATTCATATTGAATTAGTAAGCGATCCGAGCGCCGCCGCCTTCATTGTAGCGTTTAGAAGATTTGTGGACAGAAGGGGTGGATGCAATAACATCTATAGTGACTGTGGTACCAATTTCAAGGGGGCGAACAATGAGCTAAGAAAAGATAGCAAGTTCATAACCACGGAATGGTCGGAAGAAGTCACAAAAAGCCTAGCTCCCCAAAGCACAACAAACACCGCTTGAAAAGAACCATTGGCTCCTCTAGATTAACGTTCGAAGAGTATGCTACACTCCTCATGCAAATCGAAACATGCCTATATTCAAGGCCATTGTGTCCCATGACTACAGATCCCAATGACTTGACGGTCCTCACCCCTGGACACTTTCTCATTGGGGTTCCACTAAATACTCTTCCTGACAGGAGTTTGGAAGAAAGAAACGTTAAAAATCTCGACAAATGGAAATACCTTCAACGGCTAACACAAAAATTTTGGAAACAATGGAACGGAACGTATCTGCATCAACTTCCACAGCGACCAAAATGGCTTCGACAACATCCAAACATAAAGGTCGGAGACCGTGTTTTAGTCAAGGAGAATAACCTTCCGCCATCGTCTTGGGTTCTCGCTCAAGTTCAAGAACTACACACCGGTTCGGATGGTCTGGCGCTCGTGGTGACCATTAAGATGGGCACGTCGATCCTTAAACGCCCAATCGAAAAATTATACCCCTTACCAATCTCGAATCCGTAATACGAATAACCTCGATGTATATCTACAAAATGAACTAGACATTAACACCATCATACAACAAATGAAATAAATGAAGTTAAATAAACATCGAAAAAACAAATCATTAAGAAACTAAATGACATACCAACTCCAACAACATCTCAACAACCTCACCGAATGCGTAACCTCTAACCAGTCAATAGTCAGCCCTTACAGCTTATTTATGGACGACTTGCGTAGCAGGATTCGTAAATTGCATGAAAACACCCGAACAAAGATAAAGTTAGTGAGCAACCGCATGAAGACTAAGTACAAGGCGAAATCTTTCGACTTCAACAAATGAGATCTGGTGTTGCTGTATAATCCTCAGCGTATGAAGGTCCATATAAGGTGATAACCCGCATTAATGATGTTGTCTATCGGGTCCAGCGTGGGGGTCGGGGTAAATTGAAGGTAATCCATTTGGATAGAATGTGTTATTTCAACGGAACGAGAAATGACGAAGTTGTTCGGGACGAACAATTTAAGGGGGGAGCAATGTGATATCTGAATGTGAACAGAGTGGAGAATGGAGAATTGAATCGAATTTTCTAGCAAAAGTCAGGGGAGTATAAATATCAGCATCCCCAAAATATGCAATATAGTTTATCAGTTGAATTTGACGTGTGAATTAAGAATTGTGATTGTGATTAAGTGGTTTAAGTAAAAGATAAGAAAAGTATAAGCGGTTGAGAAATTGGAATGTATTGAGATAAACAATTAAATTGTTAATTGTTACTGTATTGAATAAAGAATGAGTTCTATCATTTGCACCCACACAAACATTTTACATTGGTGTCAGAAGTGGGATAGGACTTATTATGTGTAAAAAAAAGTGTTTTCTGATTGTTTGAAAAAGCAAAGTATATATAAGTGATTGAGACAAGCGATTTTGTACCCACACAAACATTTTACAATATCAAGACAAACTTAAGGTTTTTTTTACGTATATACATTGCACGAGTGGTTAACAATCATTTCGTTCATCATTGACTTGATTAGATTTAATTAAATTGTGTATAAAATCTTGCGATTCATTTATTAGAACGGATTTATCTAGAACTCAACATATTTTGTTTAAAAAAAATGTTTACATTTGGGGGTCGTTAGAAATATATTCATTCACGGTTCTAAGCTACCCTGTTTTTGTTCCTATTGAACATGGCACTTTTGAAATTTTTGCTTGACATTTTTCTTTTTTGAATAGTATTTACTAAATACCATGTGCATGTTTTTTGTTTCCAAAAAGAAGAAATTAATTCCAAATGTTGGGTGTTTACAAAACATTAATTTATAACTATTCGAGGCAATGACCTTAGAACAAAAGTAACTGTTAGACAGTTATGGTACCCAAAATTACTCAATGTTCAATGATACGCTTTTGAGTCTGTTACCAAACGAGTATGAACTTCAAAGATGTTCAATACGAGGCAAGGCAATGTAAACACGGCACCCCTCCCCCATCAATAACATTTTTTTTTCTGAAAATATGCCCAGAAAAACCTTTATGTATGATACATGAAATAATATATACATACATATATTGTATATTTTTTTAACCATATATGTATGTACATACCTCTTTTTGAATGATGCAGGTGTAAGCCACACTGACCATTCAGATAGGCTCCATAGGTCCGGTACAACGTTGAGCTGCTGGCACATTTGCAAAAATTTTGTTGGATCGTTATGTACCTCTTTTTGCCAGTGCTTTCTATCGAAATCTTCTAGAAATTCACCATGTTTAGTTTCGAGGTTTAAACTATCCTTTCCTCGACACAAAAATAAGCCTACTTCTTCAAATGTTTCTCGTATAGCCGTGATACGCAGTCCAATTTCCCTAAAACAAAAAAACACGATGATTAACAGAAGATAAATTGCATATGTATATCGCAGCCTTGCGACTAAAGTAACAAAACTCAAAAGTCGTTGTTCAGAAATCGCGAAAAGGGGAGAAAAAGTGAATAACACTATCCAACGCTACTCATTAAACTTTTCAAACATAATATCGACATACTCCGATTATGAATCTTCTAAACAGGGTCATATATATTCCATTAACACGATTAACTCAAATTTCACGATTTTTAAGTTGCAATTATTTCTTTCACTTACTTTTCTATACAGTCAGGCCCGGTCTTTTTAAAAATCCCTGGACGAGGTCCTTGCACTTCAGTTAAACCAGTTAAAAAACTGTCCTGTACTCCGAATTTCTTGAAGTACTTTAACCAAAGTGTTGTTTCATCTGCAGATTCCTTTACACCGCCTGGAAATACAGCATGGTTAGGCATAAATGATGTTTTTTCGGAACGATTAAATAGCAGCACCTATATTTCATAAAAAAAAAATTATTTAGTTAAATACATAATAGTTTGTTAAAATATGTGAGTACGTTGTAATCATATTTTCTCGTTAAATCCTTTTCTTTTGCCAAAATTATGAGACTTGCTGACTCTTTCAACTGAATCGCCCTAGCTTTCATTTTTACTACATATGTATGCGCACTTATCCCTGCTTGTAAAAGTTGCAAAATAAGATATTTTACGAGAAATCCTAAAAAATATACTCAGCCGAACAGATTTTCCCAAAGATGAAGTAACATAGGTATGTGTATGGAAAACTTTCCACATTTTGGGCATTCCAAGCCCGCTTTCCACTGATTGACCCTAACCGCGTGAATTGCCAACAATGTCAATTCCCATCACATTTGTACGGTTCTTAATCCGCTTTTACACCTCGCATGTTTGGAAAGATTCAAATGAGTGCAAAAGAGAGGGATAATGAAACAAAAAATACCCCATTAACCAAATTCCCACTGCATGGTCCGCTTTTACACGTCGCATATGTGTAATGCGCATGTTCTCGTTACTTTCTTTTGATCTGTCATTCAGTGATGCGAACACTTTTACACGAAAGCCTTTCCCCCTTCTTTGGTTTTTCATGTTATTTGACAGCTCCCTTTAATTTCATCTTTGGCGTTCAGTCTTTCATAATTAAAAATGAGCCCCTTGTTATTTCTTTGGTTCATTTAAGTTCATCCACCATACTGAAATGTTGTGCTCGTAACAACAGCGAAAGAAGTAATGAAGCAAATGCGAAAAAGAAAGAAGAAGGAGAAAAAGATATGTCAAAAAGATGCAATGAAAATCCTACCCACATGCAGTGGGAATTTGGTTAATTGGGTATTTTTTGTTTCATTTTCCCTCTCTTTTGCACTTATTTGAATCTTTCGAAACTTGCGACGTGTAAAAGCGGATATGTGGGCCAAAGAATTAACAAGCGGGCTCATTTTCAATTATGAAACACTGAGCGCCAAAGATGAATTGAAAGAGAGCTGTCAAATATCATGAAAAACCAAGGAAGGGGGAAAGGCTTTCGTGTAAAAATGGCCGCATCACTGACTGACAGTTCAAAAGAAAATAACCAGAACATGCGCGTTACACACATGCGACGTGTAAAAGCGGACTTATCGATCAGTTGTTAGCTGTCATTTCTTTTTGAGTTTTACAATCCGCAAATACATTCCAATGTACTACAATCCAAAAATACATTCCATTTTGAAATAAAATGTAACTTTCGTCGTTAAGAAGTAAAGAGAACAAGCATTTCAAGGACTGAAGCGACAGCTGTGCAATGCCCCCATCTTGGGTTACCCAACGCCCGGAAAAATGTTCATCGTGGACGCAGACGCTAGCAATTTTGGAGTCGGAGCTGTGATCTCCCAAGTTCATAAAGGTCTAGAGAAAGTGGTCGCATATTACAGCAAAGTACTCTCCAGACCTGAAATTAACTACTGTGTAACTCGGCGCGAGCTTATGGCTTTAATTCTGGCTACGAAGCATATCCATAAGTACCTCTACGGACAAAAGTTCATTCTTCGGACAGACCACGCAGCTCTGAAATGGCTACTTTAATTTATGAACCCTAAAGACCAAGTTGCAAGATGGATCGAGCAGTTGAAGGGCAACGACTTTGAAGTACAACACCACAAGGGAAATGCGGATGCTCTCTCTCGTCGACCGTCCCGAAAAAATGTGAACACTGCAACCGTAAAGAAGCGAAAGAACAGGCCACTATCCAAATGATCAGGACTGAGCCAATAGAGGGTTGGAGTATAGACGAAATCCGTTCCTCCCAACAGGCAGACAATGACATAGAACCAATATTGGCCTGGAAGGAACACGAGGAAAGTCCAAGCGGGCAGTAGATATCAGATCGGAGCCAAACTCTGAAGGCATACTGGGCACAGTGGGACTCGCTTTGTGTGCAGGATGGATTGCTGAAGAGAAAATGGAAAAGTGCAGATGGGACAACACAGCAAAGGAATATATTGGAGTAGAAGTGGCAGACAAGAGATTATTGATAAAAATTAAAAAGAGTTTCGGAGACAGAACGGAGCAATGGGGCAAACCATCTTTTACTTTGTGAATATCAGACTTGAAACCATTCAAGATAACTTGAATTGAACGTTCCAAAAGGTAGTTTCTAATCCATTTAAGAAGAGGGTAGTAGATACCAAATGTACGCATTTTCGACAAAAGAGCCTGATGCCAAACTCTGTCAAATGCCTTAGAAATATCAAGTGTAGCTATCTTGCTTTCACCAGCTGAGCTGCCCGCAAAGTGTGCAGCAAGCAGATTGGCCTTGTTTAAAGAGCTGACAGATGAAGTGTCATTGTAAATGAACGTTGGTTGGAGGATGAGGCAGAATTTCTGAAATGCCAACCAGTGCACTTGTAAATTTTGCTCCGGTGTTGCAGAAAAAAAAACACAAAAACCGGAAACAAAACCGCGCGAAATAAATATTTAAACTCGGTAAGAAGTTATTTTTTATTTAACTTATTCTATTTTTCTTCTCAATAATACTGTCGCTGTCTCAATACGGGGCTGCACAGTAGTTATTGGGTTGAAGATTATAATTCAAATGACTAAAAAGAATGTCAAAGAAAGTCATCGAAGGACTAGAATTTTCCTATATAACAACCCAAGCAATAACGATCAAAGATAATAAGATGTAATAAGAGGGGACACTTCGTCAAAATACGCTAATCTTTTTCTGACCTTGGCACACACACTTTCTTCTTTTAGTCTAAAATTGTGAAAAAAACCATAGTTGTCTCATGTGTCGCTGCTTTCATCACACTGTTTTTGCAAACTATATATGTAGTTCAATTACAGTTGAAATTTTTTGACAACTTTATCATAGAAAGAGTGAAACATAGGCCTAGGTAATTCCATGAATGCACAAAACTTTTTTATTCCGTGCAAACCAATTCCAAGTAATCGCATGGAAATTACAACTCTACGGTTTATTTCATTGCCTTTTTCAATGAATAGACTACTAGCACAGTTGCTATAGTTTACATAGATATTGCACTCCGAAGGAAAAAATCTAATCAGTTTTTAATTGCCTGTTTTTACTTCGAACTTCAAGTTCTGAACAATTTGTATGAACAAAATGTATTATAAAACCAAAGTAAATTCTTGGGATCGTATATGTGTATTGTGTGTACAGACGACGAGCAGGCATGTGCCGCACCGTGCAGATGTATTTGTGGTTTCTGTTTTCAACCCCTATCATCATACATAAAACAACCACAGTCATAGACTAACTATACCTAGATATCAAACTCTACTAAACTTTTACACATAGACTAACTATAACTAGATATCAAACTCTACTAATACTTTTGCAAACGTTTAACTTTCGAACAGACACACTGTAAGTGAATCACCAACACATTCTCAATCTCTATAACCTGTCAGAATGGCTAAAATGACAACAAATTTCACGTAATGTTCGCTAAGTATATATAATAAAGGCAAAAATAAAAGGAAAAATATTTTTCGCTGGTGAATATTTAATTCAACGTGGTGAAAAAGTGAAGATAATAGAATATATTTAAAAAAAAACCTTTTTTTTGTTTCAATTGAACAAAAAGGGGATCGTTTCAGAATAAAATTAAAAAAGGACCTAAGGATTATATTTTGAAAGTTTCATTTGAAGATATAAATGAATTGAAACTATTACAATTCTGAAATCAAGCTTAAGCTTGTATTGAGAGTCAATTGTATAAGCATTTTTTATGTTTAGGCACAAACTCTGTACTCTGGACATCAATGAAAAGGATTATTAATTAATGGCAACTTTTAAAATCAATTTCCTTGCTGTTCTTTTAGTTTGAATGTGTTGAGTAAATAAATTAATTAAATAATACTGATAAGTACAATTAACATTTTTGATCATTTTTTAGTTTTTTAAGGAAAATATTTGTTTTTCTATTTGAATTTAAAGCTTTTCCAAAATATTTCGAGAATCTTTTTTTTCACACATTATAAAGTACAAAAGCGGTGGTATTTTAATTCTTTATTTTTTAAAAATAATTTCCAGAATTTGACAAACAATGTGAAATGATATCCCAACTTAATTTGGTTTTGTCGAAGGGAATTTTTGTTTATAATTGTTTTCAACAGATTTTGCTACTACTTTGTTGAGTATTCTTTAATGCTGTTAACATCTTTAAGCCGGTCTGGCATAGAATGCGTCAACTTTTCCATATATTCACATATTATTTCTTGCCATTCCGCTGAAAATTAAAATTTTTAACTGAGGCTTCGATGTGATGACATGTTTTCGTAACCTCATCATTTAATGATTCCAAAGGCGTTCCAAAGAGAACGGGTTAAGATAGGGGCTATGTGGTGGCGTTACTAGCAAGTGAGGGACTTTATGTGGATATGGACTTATGCTTGAAATCGTTGTCCTGTTGGGAGTAAAAAATGTTTCGCAATAAGCATTGTTTGTGTCCTTTGAAGCAAATTTTCGCTGTAAATATTTTAGTATACTTCTTTTTCTGAATTACGGTGACTAAATTACCGATCTCAACAGTGGATATTTAGCTCCATATTACACAACCACCATTTCCGTGCTTTACTTTTTGCCTTGTGTATTTGGACTGCAAGTTTCATTTGGTTGTCTTCATGCTTTCGAAGGCCTATTTGATTCATAAATGCTAAATTTTGACTCTTCTGAAAAAATCCTAGAAGTCAAATCCTTTGTTTTTTTATTTATTAGCAAAGTCCTTTTGTTTTTTTTTATTTGCTTCGCTGACGAAAGGTTTCTTTCTAACGGTATAAAATTTAGACGCCGATTTGATGTCGTTGACATTCACGAAAATCCAGCCAAATTTTAGAATTACAACGTGATATTTGTGAAACGTACAGCGTTGTGTTTACATCGATTTTCTTCTTCTCGGAAATTTTTTGATGCAAAAATTGAGCAAAGTATATGGAAATGTTGCGTTAGTAATGGAATTAGTAATACAAAAGCATTAAATATGAACTAAATTGTCCAGTCACATCCACATTTTTTCAAAAAATAATTGGTCAATTCGCTGTCGTACTAAATGGACCTATAAAGCACTAATTTTCTATTTATTGTTCTATTTTCACAAATAAAAACAGTCAAAATAATCATTAATTATTATTTATTACTTCGTATGAAAAGTTAATACAATATTTTCCATTTAATCTAATAATCCAATTTATTCATGAATTGTAATTTACATTTTTTCGGAACATGCTCTCCTGATGAAAACATTCATGGTGAAGTGAAAAACTTACCCACACCGTGGTGAAATGAACAAATGTCAATATTTTATTGAAGAAGCAGCAAATCCAAGAAAGAAAAAATAATTTCTTTAAATTTATTGTATTTATTGGATAAACAAAGCAAAATAAAACAGTATTTAGTATTTAGTATTTAGTTGTATATAACTTTTATTTTCATTTTAAATTCACATTTATTTGATCAGCACACGATGGTTCCACACTGGGAACGCTTTTCTTGAAACCATTGCACTTCAAATGTTGGATCTGCAAGGAAAAAGGCATTATATGTATAGCTATACGAAAATGTATTCTTTTTACTTACATGTAATTAGTTAGATCACTCATCCACATTTCTTAAAGCTCTTGAATGGTGCTTTTAGATTCATTGTTCTTACTGTAAAAAAGAAGTAAAATAAATTATTTTGAAATTAAAATGTTTGTAGTTACTCACAAGAAAATGTAAACAAACTTTCCCAGCTGGTTTTGCCACATCCAATCGAAAGCAATCTGTTGGTGGCAGCAGTTTCCTGTAGAAAATGATTTGTTCTTGCTTCAGATGTGTAGAATTTTCTTCTTTTGTTGTCCTAGAAAATATAATGAAGAAAATTATTGTCCAACATTAAATTTTTGTGCAACTTACACGAAATTGAATTTGTAAACAAGAGAAATGTCAAAATCGGAATTCACCGCGTCGTTTTTATATGGATGACGTCACTCGTAAAACTTTTCGAATTTTGACATTGTTGACAATTCTCACGTATTCACGGACAGGTTCACACGGATAGGGACTTTCAGAAGAAAACCGGTTTTGATTTTCCAATATCTGGAAAGTTTGATATCTAGTTATAGTTAGTCTATGCTTTTACAAACCCTTAACTTTCGCACAGACACACTGTAAGTGCTTCACCAACACATTCTCCATCTCTGTAACCTGTCAGAATGGCTAAAATGACAAAAAAAATTCATGCAATGTGCACAGGGGTGGCCGTGGCGTAGTGGTAGTAGCAAACGCTTCCAGTCGTTCATAGATCTCCGTGGAGAATAAACGTGTCGGCTTCTAGTTAAAAGCGAAATTACTCGTAATAAAAGAACAACCAGAAACGTTTTGGCCAAGTGCTTCGGTGGCCCAGTGGTAGTGGTGTCTGCCGGTAAAGCAGAGGTCGTGGGTTCGATCCCCGAAACATATCGAGCTTTTTATTTGTATTTTCATTTTGAAAAGTAAAAAAAAATATATAATAAAAAAAAGAATAATCAGACAATGAGTGAAAGTGGGCGGTCCGCTATTCAAATAGCGGGACCAGCAGATGGCTTGTTGTCATCGGATGATCAGGCCGTAATGTCGGCCCATTCTCATTCTGGGAAACCAGAAATTACCGCTAAGAGGAAGAGGAAGCTGAGGCCTTCTCCTAATCTTGTGAAACGCCCTTCCCTTTCAACGTCTACTGAAAAGCTGCCTGGTAGAGTGAGGGAAGAGGCGCCAACAACATCGACAAGGGCAGCAGCACAACAACAAAACAGAGAAGAAATTGAGAAATACGATTTCCCATACGTATCTGACGGCGGAGAAGGACATTATATGGGAGGTGGTAACACTTTCTCATCGTTAGCCGCCTCGGAGTCAGACGACGAAGAGGAAGAAATGCAAGCAATATATAGCAGTATCAACGAGCTGCAACTAAAGGTACTGGCTATTAAAGAAAAGCAAAATGCGAGGAGACAGAAGGAGCAGCAACTCCATGACTCACAGAAGCAGTCACAAATAAGCGAGTCTCTTCCGCAAAAAAACATACAGAAAAATTCGACAAAACAACAAAACATACAAACGCAGCAACAACAACAAAAATCACAACAACATAAGCAACAACAACATCAGCAACAACAGCAGCAACAGCAAAAGCAACAGCAGAAGCACAAACAACAGCTACAACAAAAGCAACAACAACAACAGCAACAACAAAAACAACCACAGAAATCAACTAAGCAACGAGTACCTCCAATCAACACATTCAAGATGGAGTTGAAAGATACGATAGAATTATGTAAGTCGGCCATAGGCAATAATTTTTTTGTTAAAAGACTTAGTTTAGATAGGCACGCGATCCACTGCAATACAGTGGAGCGCTATCATAAAATTAAAAACTTGTTAAGGGATTCGACGACGGAGTTCTTCTCCTTCACACCGAAAGGTGAAAAGCTGCAGACAATGCTGCTGAGGGGGTTAGAACCGTCGACTGATCCGGAGGAGCTCCTTGCACTGCTGAAAGAGAAGGAGTGCGAAGAGCTCAAATTCGTAGGGGTTAAGCCATTCGTCACGGCTAGAGCCAAAAGGGAGAAGCGGAAACTACCATTCTTCCTGGTTCAGCTAAGTCCCAACAGCAAACTGGATGGTCTAAGGAGCATTAAAGTCCTAGACTACCAGGTTGTACACTGGGAAAAATTAAAGAGGAGCGAAAACATTTTACAATGTGTTCGTTGCCAAAGGTTCGGGCACGCCGCGTCGAACTGCGAAATGCAGCCTCGATGCGTGAAGTGCGGAAAGAACCACAAGTCCGAGGAATGCGCTCTAGGCAAGGACGGAGCGTCAGAAAAAAGCCAACTCTCTTGCGCGTTATGTAGGAACACGGGACACACCGCAAATTATCGGGGTTGTCCCAAATTCCAATACATCAAAAGAGTAAATCTGGCTCGGCAGCAGAAAGTGGAAATCAAACGTCCACTCGTGCAGACACAAACACCAGCCGTTACTCCCCATGTTACCTACGCCCAAATGGCGGCAGGTAGGGGAAATACGGTACAACAACCAAAGGTAGCTTCTCAGGCCCCAGCGCCTAGAGCACCGGAACCTGTACCTGACATGCTGGCTATCTTGCTCTCTATTCAGGGGCAGATGGCTCAGCTGCAGCGTCAAATACAGGAACAGGCTAAGCGGGTAGATCAAATATACGCGCTGCTGCCGGGCCTAACGCACCTCCAGTCGTAATGGGTACGCACATGGCGGAGCAAACCCTGAAGGTCCTTGCAGTGAATGTTAATTCACTGATTAGGTTCGAACGAAGAGCCACACTATTTAAGTTGCTTAAAGACCAAGCCCCTGATGTGCTCTTGGTTAGCGAAACTAAGCTTACAAAGAGACACAAAATGAGGCACAAAAGATATAAAATAGTACGGAGAAACCGACCCAACTCCATTCAGGGAGGAGGCGTTGCGATTTTCGTACGAAAAGGTATTCGTTTTAAAAGAGTATACAGTCGTGTAGTGCGTAGGTTCCAGGTGCTGGAGGCATGCATCGTGTATATCCCTCTCCGTAGTGGAAAGCGGTTATACATGGTGTCTGTTTATGCACCTAAGGCTACTCAATCCACTTTATTCATCTCAGAGCTCGAGACACTTTTTCTATTCCTAAGACTGGAATTGGAGGAGAACTACTTTATTATCGGCGGAGATTTCAACGCCAAACATAGCGATTGGGGAAATAATACTCCAAATACTAGAGGGAACCTACTATTCAATTGGTGGGGTCAGCACAATATAATGTATCGACTCGGCCTTAAGGCGACGGATAGTCCGTCGTTTCCTAGACACGGGTCTTATTTGGATCTCCTGCTGTTCGACACACGAATACACCTGACATGCACAAACCAACAAACCACAAACTGTCTACGAACTTTCGTGTATGACAGTGACCATTGCGGACTCAGTACCGAAATAACCGTTCCGAACGAAGCTGCGGAATTGGACGAGTTTGTTCAAAGGCATGCCTACAATTATAGTAGGGTGCGTTGGACACACTTCTCCAGAACAATGACGAGAGCACTCTCCTCGAATTCGCTCTACCCACCGTCCAATAGAAATCTGTCAAACGAGGAGATTGACAGATATCTAAAACTAATGGACGAGACAATTAAACGAACAATGGACAAAACGATACCTCGGTACCAACACACTGACGAAGAAGACATATTCCGCAACGCAACTATTGACGCACTGCACCGACATAAAAGTAGACTGCTGTCAAGACTAAAAACCTTGTACAGACAGTTTACTGACAGACATAACCCGGAGATCATGACACTGAAGTCGTCGATCAAAAACCTCCAAACATTAATAAAGGAAAATTACAGAACATCTGTAAGTTTGTATTGGAACAATAAAATTCGGGCTGTAAACACCAGCAACCCGAATATGTTTCCGCAAATAAATAAACTATTTCGGAGGAAAGATCACAACGACCTTTCGTGTCTTAAAATCGCCCGAACGACATACAACGAGAACATACTTACAGCAGCAGGCATAGATCCAAATGAAGCTGTTGATGATGACAACTTCTTTGTGATCGAGGATCCGCAGGAGCAGGTAGAGGCTATAGGAGCGACTTTCCAGGAAGTATACAAGGCGAATGACATCATTGGCCCGAACCACGACCTGGAAAATCGAGTCCTTGTGCACAATTTCTACCTTCGAAATGAAATTGTGAATTGGCGATTCGAGAGCTCGGGTTTCACCCAGTTCAGTGACGAGAATATGGCAAATAATGTCATCACCAATGAGAGGGTACTACCACCGTTCATTTCGAAGGCAGAGCTCCAAACGATCTTCGAATCGCTTAGAAGTAAGAAATCAGTGGGAACCGATGAAATACCGAACATTGTGCTTCGACATCTCCCACTAGAAGCGGTGGACATTTATACCACCCTGTTTAATAATGCAATGAATAATGCACATTATCCAGCGCATTGGAAAACGGCGGTGGTACATCCCATCCCCAAAAGGGATAAAGACACATCCAATCCGGCAAATCTGCGGTCGATCAGTCTCCTTCCAAACATCAGTAAGGTTTTCGAGAAGGTGATCAATAGAGTCCTGACTAAGTGGGTTGAGGACAAACATATAGTTCCGGATAATCAATTCGGTTTCAAGGCGATACCAGAAAGAATTGGCGAAAGTTCTCGATCGTGGGGCAGCACGGGCAGCCACTTGCTTGTCGAAATATAGTCAGATACCTTGGGATCTGGCTGGATCAATATCTGTATTTTAACAAACATATAGATATTGCTCTGGCCAGAGCCAAAGGTGCCTTTGCCCTTGCAAAGAGACTGTTTTATAACAGCCAACTCGATGCGGGGGTGAAGGTTATCTGCTACATGGCCCTTATTAGGCCTATGCTTGTATTTGGATGTCCCGTGTGGTTCAACGTGAGAGCAAGTTTATTGGAAAAGATTCGGGTGTTTGAGAGGGCTTGTCTTAGGACTTGTCTTCGCTTATACAGAACACCAGAGTCTGAGTACATAAAATTCTATCCTAATGAGGTCTTATACAATAGGGCGAACCTAATAAGAGTGGACAATTTCGTCATTAAGTTGACTCGAAGGCACATTGCAAGAGCAATGACCTCATCGAACAACCTGATCTCCGGGGCTTACTACCCTAACTATATGTATCATGAGAGAGTTCGCTTTGACGGCTTTGTTCCTCCAGAAGCGTTCCTCTACCTAGATATGAAAGGTCTGATCCAGGACAGATTGGCGGTGCCGCTAATCTTCCACGTTGCTCGAACAGCTGCGGACAGGCGACTCAACTACGACAGAGACGTCGCACATGGCAGTGCGGAGCGTCTCCGGTTCAGTAGGGCGGTAGGGAGTCGCGACATAAGGGATGTTGCACGGCAGCACCAACAATTTTGGTGGCTTATGGGAGGAGAGGAAGTCTCTTCGTCGAATTCCTCTGGTATAGTATAGCTTCACTCGGAAGCAAAGTCGGCTAGCCTAATTATTTAGTCATGGCCGGCTTACATAGATTTAGGTAGGATTAGGGTAGACATAAGAGAAAAAAAAAAAAAAAAAAAAAAATTATATATGAACTTAGATGGGTAACAACTTCTCTAAAAGAAGGGGTAACACATCTAGGAAAAAAAAAATTAATTTAAATTGTATGATATATACAATAAGTTAGTTTAAGTAGGTTAAGTAGATTAAGTAGGTTAAGATTTATTTATAGGTAGATAGTTTATAAGTTTTAGTTTTTAAGATTTTATAAAAAAGAAAGTCCGTATACTAAGTTTTTGTATTAAATAAAATGTTTTCTTAGTTTTAGTTTAAATAAATATAGAAAAAAAATAAAATTTATAATCGTACGAAACGTCGAAAGACATCAATTAAGTATTATGTTTAATTTAGAGTGCCCGCATGGGGCCAGTAAGTTAAAATAAGATAATTTTAAGTTAATTAAGCTAATTTTTAAGCGTTTTTTGTATAGCGTATAAGTAATAATGAATTGAAAAGAATAAAAATGCATTTAAAATGAAAATGAAATGTAGCAAACGCTTCTCACTCCGGAGGGTCCAGGTTCGAATCCTGCCCATGGGAAGTCAGTTTTTCATTGTGTAATTGGAACTCAGACAGAAAAATTCTGCGTGTGAAGGCATAACACTGACACGTAGATTTGGCTGTTGTAGAGTTTCAAGCACAGAAAAAGAAAAATACTGTATATACCTCGAATCACTCTGAGTGAAGAAAAACTCTCCGTCCTTTTCGGACTCCCACCCCTGGAGAGCAAACATAGAAACCAAACACACCTGAGTTTCAAACCACTACAAAAACAATTTTCCTTTCTCCTACTTCTATCTTTCCGCCCGCGCCCTGGCAACAGTAAAAGGGTATCTAACCCCTTAGGCGCGCGTAAATTATAAATTATAAAAACAAAAATGCATATACAATAAAGGCAAAAGTAAAAGAAAAATATTTTACCCTGGTGAATATTTAATTTAACGTGGTGAAAAAGTGAAGATAATAGAAATTTTGGAAAAAACTTTTTTTTTTGCTTCAAGTGCACAAAAAGGGGATAGTTTCAGTATAAAATTAAATTATCTTCATTTGAAGATATAAATGAATTGAAACTATTACAATTGTGAGATCAAGCTTAAGCTTGTATTGAAAGTCAATTGTATAAGCATTTTGTATGTTTAGGCACAAACTCTGTCCAGAAAGGATTGTTAATTAGTGGCATCTTTTAAAATCAATTTCCTTGCTGTTCTTTTAGTTTGACATGTGTTAAGAATGTAAATTAATTAAATAATACTGGTAAGTAAAATTAACTTTTTTGATAATTTTTTAGTTTTTTTTAGGAAAATATTTGTTTTTATAATTTAATTTAAAGGTTTTCCAAAATATTTGGAGAATGTTTTTTTTCACACTTTATAAAGTACAAAAGGAGTGTATTTTAATTGTTTAAAAAAATTCCCAGAATAGCCAACACATAATGGGCAGCAAAACTCTTGTTATCCAAACTTAATTTGGTTTTGTCGAAGGGAATATTGTTTATAATTGTTTTCAACAGATCTTTGTCTGGTAGGATAGGTAGAGTGGTTCCAATTTTGGCGAGTTCATCGGCTCTGCAGTTCCCTGGAATGTCTCTGTGGCCCGGCACCCAACAGAGGTGAATGTTGAACTGCTCTGCCATCTCCATGAGAGATGATCGGCATTCAAGGGCAGTTTTAGAACACAATGAGACCGAGTCCAGGGACTTGATGGCGACCTGACTATCCGAAAATATGCGGATATCCTTTGCAGATATCACGTTTTTCTTCAGCCAGGACAGAGCTTCTTTAATCGCCAAAATTTCCGCCTGGAACACGCTACAGTGATTTGGAAGGCGGAAAGAGAGGCTTAGATTTAGCTTATCTGAGAAAACACCGCCACCAACTCCGCTGTCGGTTTTAGATCCATCTGTGTAGAGATGGATTGACTTGTCCTCCATGAAAGCATCCTCCTCCCAGAATGATCTAGAGGGGAAGCTTACATGGAAGTTTTTGTCAAACCAAAGCTCAGGTATGGTGTAATCGGTGTTCTCTGTGAGGATTCCTAATGTATTAAGAATGTTGGCGTGGCCAAATGAATTATTTGTCCACTGTTTAGTCGCTTTAAGGCGAATAGCTGCAGTCGCAGCTACTTGCTTGCTAAAAATGTAGAGGGGTGTCAAGTGAAGCAGAATATCTAATGCCGCAGAGGGGGTAGACCGCAAGGCTCCGCTTGTGCATAGACATGCTGTTCTTTGGACTCTGCTTAATTTAATGCGGTTGACTGCATTTTCCAAGGCCGTCCACCAGACAACCACCCCGTAAGTAAGTATCGGTCTTATGACCGAGATGTATAGCCAGTGGGTTATGCGAGGTTGAAGGCCCCATTTGTTCCCAATGGCTTTCTTGCAAGAGAATAAAGCTATTGTAGCTTTATTGACTCTTTCTTGAATGTTAGGTTTCCAGTTTAGTTTCCTGTCAAAAATGAGAACCAGATATTTTGCTGTATCGGAGAAAGCTAAACTGGTACCGTTTATTGAAGGAGGGTCTATGATTGGAATTTTATATTTCCTAGAAAAGAGGACAAGATCAGTTTTATGGGGGTTTATTCCCAATCCACAGCGATCTGCCCAGCAGGTTAATCTGTTAAGATTTACTTGGAGGAGTTCTTTAATGGTATTTAAATGTTTTCCTGAGACGGCTATGGCAACGTCATCCGCTTTGGGAATGAATACTACATTGACTTCTCTCCATAACAGTGGAATGTGGATAAGTTCTACACAGCTCCTCATAATATTTTCCAACACTGGTAGAATAATATCTGAGGATCTCTGTAGCTCGGCAGGTATAATACCGTCCGGACCAGCAGACTTGTATGGTTTGAAGCTATGCAGCTCCCAGAGCAGTTTGTCTCTCGTAATCAGACTATGAATTTTGGTCACGGTTGCAGTAGGCTTGTTTGGGCTGCTACTGGCCACGAGTTGGGAGCTACCTGGAAAGTGGGTGTCCAGAAGCAGGTTGAGTGATTCATCACTTGAGGTTGTCCAAGAGCCATCGGTTTTTTTCAAACAGCTGGGCATCATAGGATTTGTGGAGAGGATTTTTCTTAGCCGCGAAGCCTCAGAGGTTTCTGTGATTTTGTCGCAGAATGACCTCCAGGATTGTCGCTTTGCCTTCCTCAGTTCTTTTTTGTATAATTTGAGGGATTCTTTATATGAGTCCCAGTCGGTCACTTTTCTTGTGCTTTTTGCTGCGTTGAAAAGTTTTCTGCAGGTGTTTCTGAGCAGTCCTAGTGCCGATGTCCACCAATGTGGCTTTTCTTGCCTCTTGGTTGAATAAGAGGGCAGGAAGCGGCCATAGCCTTATTGAGAGTCAGAGTAAATTCCCTGACTTTCATGTCGAGCTCATTGGTGTCACGCGGGGGACTTGATAGTTTAGAGGATATCGTTTCCGACAGTATTCCTCTATATTTTGTCCAATCAGTTTTCCGGTAGTTCCGGAAAGTTGGTTGGCGGGGGGGAGCATCACTCAGACTGAATTGGATGTATCTATGGTCTGAAAAGGAGTGTTCAGACGATACCATCCAGTTTGTTAGCCTTTGGGTGATGCTGTCGGAGACAAGAGTAATATCTAATACTTCTTGTCGGTTTTTTGTTATGAAAGTGTGCTCATTGCCAATATTGCAAATTAAGAGGTTAGTACTTAAAATATAGTCTAAAAGTGACTCACCTCTATCATTGATGTCGGTACTGCCCCATACCGTATGATGTGCGTTAGCATCGCATCCGATTATGAGGCCAGTTTTTTGCCTTCCCGCTTCCAGTACCACCCTTTCTAGGTTATCACCAGGGAGGGCCCACTTGGTCGTGGCCAAGGTAAGCCGATGCCAGCCAGTAAGAGCTTTTGGCAGTCTCTAATCTGGCAACGGTTAGGTCGGGGTCACTGAGGTTGGGAAGTAGAAATACATTAAGGCTACGTTTCACTAATATACAAGTTCTAATCTTACCTTTGTCTCTTGTATAGAGCGGAACGTATGAGGGTGTCCTAAGTCCACGAACCACGCCTTCTGCAATCCATGGTTCCTGGATTAGAATTATGTCTTCTGCGCTTTTGGAAAGACGCAGAATGAGTGCGGCCGAAGCCTTTTTTTGAGTGGTGGAGATTAATCTGGAGAAACCGTATCATTGCTACAGTCTTCCAGAGTCACCTCCACCACGGTGTTGTTGAGGTCCTCGGATTCTGAAGATGTGCCCAAGAGCTCATCTTCTATCTCTGATCGTGTAGAACCTCTAATTGCTTCGTCATCGGTTTCCATTTCCGACAATGTGTCAGAAGAGGAGACCGACGACTTGATAGTCACCTCGGACAGATTGGAGTCGTCGCTATCCAATTCTGGAAAGGATATCGACGCTCCAAGATCCAAGGTTGTGATGTCAGGTGTTAAAGGAGGAGGAGGTTGCTTATCAGCATCCAGCTCATCCTTTTTGTACACCCTTAAGTGAATGGACTCGAATCCGAACCGAATCATGCCTTTCGTCTGCGCCAGAGGATTAAGGGATTCCTTATTGATCACAATTAACGCGCATCTATAAGAACCCCTTAGTTCCTCCAGTTTCGCGACTTTCCAGTCATGAGTCGGAAGAGTCGGGTTGCTGAGCCGGATGATTTCCAGGATACTTTCTGGAGAGGAGGGTTCGGCTGGAATCTAGGTACGAGTTCGAGGTCTACTAGGAATGTCTTCCTTAGATACGACCTCGAGTTTTGCACCTGGCCAAACCTCTCCTAAACCATCGATGGCCTTGGTGAAGAGATCGATAGAGTTTTGGTAGCAGCAACAAGTCCGTGGCCTGACACAAACTTGCTGCTGCTGGGGGCGGGGGAAGTGATAGGACCATGGCTTGCCACAGTCTCAACACTCCCCGAAGGAGTTTTGGTAGCAGCGACTCCGTGGCCTGCCACAAACTTGCTGCTGCTAGGGGCGGAGGAAGTGATAGGACAATGGCTTGCCACAGTCTTAACACTCCCTGAAGGAGTTTTGGTAGCCGCGACAAGTCCGTGGCCTGCCACAAACTTGCTGCTGCTAGGGGTGGAGGAGGTGATAGGACCATGGCCTGCCACAGTCTTAACACTTCCTGAATTCTTGTTATTTGGCTTATTCCTTTTGCCTTTGGAGGATGGCGCACCATGGCCTGCCACAGTTTTGGCTCCTCTCGGCAATGCAGGAGCCTTGCCGGTAGTCGGTGTAGTCACCGTTCCACCGCCCGGTAATGAAGGAGTACCGGCCTCGGTTTTTGTTTTCTGGTTATTTTCCATTGATAGTCCCACGAGTAGCGGAGAAAGGGATGTCCATCTGTACAGATATCCGCCATATACAGATAAGGCTAGCTAATCCGGAGGTCGCCAGGTATCCGGATACTCCGTTTGCGACTGAGCTATTTTTGGAGATACTGGGCCCTCAGCCAGGTTGATCTTCGGCACGGGTCGTATAACACCTTGATCCAGCCCAGGGGAATGATGGAGTGCTTTGGGAGTTGGGGAGGGGGGGGGAGCATCCTTTGGTTTCAGGACTCGTCTGGAGAATTTCTTCTCGAGATTCATTGAAAATATTTGTTTTTATAATTTAATTTAAAGGTTTTCCAAAATATTTGGAGAATGTTTTTTTTCACACTTTATAAAGTACAAAAGGAGTGTATTTTAATTGTTTAAAAAAATTCCCAGAATAGCCAACACATAATGGGCAGCAAAACTCTTGTTATCCAAACTTAATTTGGTTTTGTCGAAGGGAATATTGTTTATAATTGTTTTCAACAGATCTTTGTCTGGTAGGATAGGTAGAGTGGTTCCAATTTTGGCGAGTTCATCGGCTCTGCAGTTCCCTGGAATGTCTCTGTGGCCCGGCACCCAACAGAGGTGAATGTTGAACTGCTCTGCCATCTCCATGAGAGATGATCGGCATTCAAGGGCAGTTTTAGAACACAATGAGACCGAGTCCAGCCAGGTTGATCTTCGGCACGGGTCGTATAACACCTTGATCCAGCCCAGGGGAATGATGGAGTGCTTTGGGAGTTGGGGAGGGGGGGGGGAGCATCCTTTGGTTTCAGGACTCGTCTGGAGAATTTCTTCTCGAGATTCATTGACCCTACTCAGCCTCTACAACTCGACAAGTTCGATGCTCGCGGTAGAAGAAATAACAATGTTCCGCTGCATGTAAAACGCGCACTGCTAAATGCGTCAACCATTACGGTAAAAACAAGGCTTTTAACTGAGGATTTGATTTAATGACAAGTTTTCGTAAGCTTTTCTCTAAATAATTCTAAAGACATTTTGTTGGGTTAAGATCGGGGCTCCGTGGTGGTGTTACTAGCAGGCGAGGGATTTTATGTATTAACCTCACCATTTGTGCGACACGCTTGGGATCATGGTCCTTTTGGAAGTACAAATTTTTTGCGATAACCATTTTTTGTGTATTTCAAGCAAATCTTCCTGCTAAATTTTTTAGTATACTTCTTTTGTCATTATCTTAATGACTATGACTAAATTACCGATCCCAAAAGTGGGTATTTAGCCCCAAATCATAAAACCCCCATCTCTGTGCTTTACTTGTTTCCTTGTGTTTTTGCATTCAAAGCTTCATTTGGGTGCCTTCATGCTTTCGAAGGCCTATTCGTCCATAAATGTTAAATTTTGACTCTTCTGAAAAAATCCCAGAAGTCAAATCCTTTGTTCTTGTATTCATCTTCTCTTTTTTGATTTGCTTCGCTGACGAAAATTTCCTTCTAGCGGTATAGGATTTATACTCAGTCCGTTGTGTCCATCTACATACTACATATGTACGCTGACATTCACGACAATCCCGCCAAATTTTAACATTACAACGTGATATTTGTGAAAGGTACAGCGTATATATATTATATTGATATTGATATTATTATATACTATATTGATATTTTTCTTCTCAGAAATTTTTGGATGCAAAACTGAGCAACGAATTTGGAAAGGTCCCTCGACACCAGCTTCTCTTTTTTTTTCTCTATTGTAATATAAATGTGTCCAGTCGCACCCATATTTTTAAAAAAATAATTTGTCAATTCTCTGTTGTACCAAATGGACTTAAAAAGCACAAACTTTGTTTATTATGTTTGTTGCTATTATCAATATTCTAAATTCACTGTTGCAAAAGGTTTATGTAAAGTTATATTTTCACAAATAAAAACAGTCAAAATAATCATTAATCCTGTTCTATTACTTCTTATGAAAAGTTAATACAATTGTTAAAGAACGACCGAACATTATCAAAACGTCAAAACAAACACATCTTTGCTAGTACTCGTATTGTTGTCTCACTCTTGCCTCAGTTTGTGCTTTTCACATTTGACAAGCATTCGTTCGCGCATTTTTCCAGGTTTTATTCTTGGCTTGAAAACGAATGGAAGAGGACAAACTGCGAAATAAAATATCGAATAACGAATAATCGCTTGTCTACGTTATTAGCCGATTATTGGAACGCAATCTCCTGTTCCTCTTCTCAAGCTACAGCATTTTATTTCGCAATTCGAGATTCCATTTGCCGTGAATCAAATTGCGTTTTGCCGCCATTTTGGAAGCAGTCTGAGATTCTATTGTCGTAAACGTACACCACCAAGAAGAAGTCCATGTCCCCATCAAGAAGAACTGATTGTCTCCGACACATACATGGTAGGTCAAACAAGTCACGATGGTGTTTCTGCTAAAGCAGCAAACACATCAGCAGATGCCACAGCTGTAGGACTACAGCCTTCTTCAGTGGAAAGTTTTTCCACAACGGGGCAAAGCAACACCATCATGGTCACAGCCGCTGCATCACAGCAACAAATCACGCTCGAGGCAATGCAAAGTCGAATGGTTGCTCTTGAAAATGAACTCAGGAACGCCCAAGTAAAACTAGGTGAACGTGATTTGCAGTGTCATGCATTGAAGGAAGCATTGCAAAATAGATCGGTGCAAAATACCAGTTATAGTCAGCCAATTCTCCAATTAATTCCGCGGTTATCCAGTGCTATTACACTCTGTTCAACTATACCGGCACATTCAACGGTAAACACACAACCAACGGTATCGTTCATCAACCCACTGCTGTCATCACCTACACAAGACTACTTATTCAATCGTCGCTATCTACAAGGCTCTCTCAGCATCACCACACACCACAGATTACTACCACCTCGGCTGAAAGTTACAGTGGCACATTACAACACACATCTACCTTGCCACGAAAACTACAAGATTTGCCAGAATTCAATGGCGACCCAGAGGACTGGCCTATGTTCTCAACAGCGTTTACCGAGTCAACTTCGGTCTACAACTATAGCAACTTCGAGAACAACATCCGGCTGCAGAAGTCTTTAAAGGAGGAAGCAAGAAACGTGGTCTGATGTATGATGATTCATGCCAATAATGTGAACGCGGTTATGGAGCAACTTCGTTCTAGTTTTGGTCGACCCGAACAACTAATAGATAGCCAGCTGTTTGTCTTCCATCAACGGTCAGCATCACCTATCCAATCCCACTTTATTAAAGGAACTCTTTTCTAGTCTGCCTATGAGCCAGAGGATTGTATGGGCTGAATACGCAGCACAAATACATCCGTATCCAACTATAGTTGACTTCAGCGACTGGCTAAGTAGGATAACAGACTTAATTTCAACAGTGAAAGACACTGAAATCCGATCAACAGAAGGACCAAAGCAACGTTCAGTTCTCCATGCAACCGAGGGACAACCTGCTGATAAACTCAAGTGTCTAATCTGTCAATTACATCACAGCGTTGTGGAATGTAAACGTTTTCTGGGATACAACGTAAATGAGAGAAGGGTTCAAGCAAAGCGCAACAAGAACCAGAAGTTAACAAAACAAAAGAAGCGGTACTTAGCTGCACAACCAGTCCAGTTAAGAACTGCAATCTACTTTTCCGCGTGCTGCCGATCACGGTTTATGGGCCTAAAAAGCAGGTTGATACGTATGCTTTGTTAGGTGAAGGTTATTCAATAACAATGATGGACAACAGCCTTATTGAGGAACTTGGTTTGGATGGCCACAGACGCAGATTAGATCTACAATGGCTTGGAGGTAGAGCCGCCCAAGAAACTGTAACGGTGGTCAACATTTACATTAGTGGTACGCAAATGAAGAAAAGATACGAGCTCCGTAACGTTTATGGAGTTTGCGACCTTCGATTGCAAACGCAGAACCTAAATATGTTGGATCAGAATAATGACCATAGACGTTTAAAACGATTACAGACCCTTCCTTACGACAGTGTCACACCCAAACTGCTTATCGGCTTGGACCATTACCAGTGGGTCTTCCAAGCGAAACAGTTTGACTTCGAGATGGAGGGCCATTTGCTGCCCATACAAAAATCGGTTGGATAGTGTTTGGTCGAACTAATCGAGTCGCGCCAGAGAAGAATACATGCCTACTGGTCAAGACTGGAAAAGACGACCTTCACGAATTGGTAGCGGACTACTTTAGCACAGAAAGGTTTGGCGTGCGGCCAGCACCCGTTGTTGAAACAGAAACGGATGTACGTGCTCGAAGTATTTTGGAATCAACAACTGTCAAGGTAAATGGACGGTTCCAAACCGGACTTCTTTAGAAATGTGACAACATCGAGCTTCCTGATTCCTTCACCATGGCCAAGAAGAGGTTGGTTGGTATTGAGCGAAAAATGAGACGTGATAAAGGGTTTGCTGCCACCTACAATGAAGCCGGTTATGATCTACATCACCAAGGGGTATGCCCGCATACTGCAGCCAGCAGAAGCTGCAACATTTTATCCTAGGACGTGGTATCTTCCACATTTCGCTGCTGTGAATCCCAACTAGTCGGGTAAGCTACGTCTGGTGTTTGATGCCGCCGGTACAGTTGAAGGAGTATCACTCAACTCATGTCTGTTGAAAGGACCACAGCAATATCAGCCGATGCCATCAGTCCTTTTTAATGTTCGTGTGGGAGCCATTGCAGTATGCGGTGACATACGCGAAATATTTCACCAGGTGCTGATCCGTCCAGAGGACAGGTGCTCACAAAGGTTTCTCTGGCGCAAAAGTAACGAGGATGTCCAGCCTGACATCTATGAGATGTTGGTTATGACTTTCGGTGCTGCTTGCTCGCCATGTGCCGCCCAACATGTAAAAAATGTCAATGCATTGGAACACCTTAGTGTTAATGCCAGAGCCGTAAAGCCTATCCTGCAGCACCACTACATTGATGATTTTGTAGATAGTTTCGAAACAACAGAAGAGGCCGTCTGTGTCGCCAAAAAGGTTTCTGAAATTCACAAAGGGGCTGGATTCGAACTACGAAATTTCAGTTCAAATACGCCAGAAGTTACTAGAGCTTTGGAAGGGCGAGCCGAATCTACGATGGCAGCACTTGAAAATAACTCATTAGATGAAAATTTGATCGCAGAGAAAGTACTCGGCATGTTTTGGCAACCTTCAAGCTTCCGATACCAGCTTAGATTTCATCGAATTGATCCAGACATCACTTCTGGAATAAGATGTCCGAGCAAGACGGAACTTCTGCGCGTAATAATGTTGGTGTTTGACCCGCTGGGATTTCTAGCCAACTTTCTGATAGGCGCCAAACTGTTGATACGAGAAGTATGGAGGTGCGACCTGCGTTGGGACGAACCAATTCCTAGCAACATTAATGCAGCGTGGATAAAGTGGTGCCAGAATTTGGAACTAGTAGCTACGCTTCAAATCCCCCGCTACAATTTCATCGAAGGCTTGCCGAAGCGCGTGCAACTTCATGTCCTGGTTGACGCCAGCGAAGAAGCGTTTGCAGCTGTCGCATATTGGAGAGCAGAAGGTTCTAAAGGAATAGTAGCCGTATCATTTGTGAGCGCCAAAACTAAATGCGCCAATGAAGCCAATGACCATCCCGCGACTTGAGCTCCAGGCAGCCGTTCTTGGAACTCGTTTGATGCAAACCATTGTTGAAGAGCATAGTCTAGATATCAACCGTTGTGTTCTATGGACTTATTCAAAGACAGTAATTGGGTGGATTAGGTCAAAACATGGCCACTACAAGCCGTTTGTTGCGCACAAAATAGCGGAGATCCTCGCAACAACTCAAGTGGCTAGTTGGAAGTGGTTACCAACGGAAGACAATGTTTCCGATGAAGCCACTCGGTCGAAATTTGAAATTAATTCCTCAAAATGGTTGACTGGACCTGATTTCCTAAAAAATGATGAACGTATGAGGCCCACCGATGATTTGCATGACAGCCATCACGAAGATAATGAGGATGAAGAGCTTCGACCGAAGTTCAACATTCTTGCCGTGAGTTCAATATTAAATTTAATGACTTTTCTTCTTATCTGAAGCTTAAAAGAATGATCGCATGGGTCGTACGATTTATTGGACGTTCATACCGGCTCACAAAATATGCTAATGGTTTGACTGTCAACGAACTCCACTCAGCTAAGGTTGTCCTATGCCGCGAGAATCAGAGCCGGTCAATGTATTCGCAAGGAGAGCGCCCTTTATGAATTACTGTCATACATAGATGAAGAAGGTGTTTTACGCGTCAGAGGTCGGATCGATGCAGCTAGCTGGCTTCCACTCAGCTCCAAGCGCCCGATAATATTACCGCCAAATCATGTGTACACTGAGCTTGTTGTGGCGTATTATCACTGTAAAATGAAACACGTGATCGTTGAAGCCACAGTCTTCAAAATTCGTCGCCAGTATTGGATCCCCCGCCGGAGGAAAGTGCTGCCCAAGATGATCGCTCGATGCTGCGTATGCAAATTAGCAAGAGCTAAGCCCTCTATACCTCTATTCCTGAGGATCGCCTAACGCCGTTTGTGCGACCGTTCTCTTACATCGGCCTGGATTATTTCGGGCCGCTTACAGTTACAATTGGCCGTCGAACTGAGAAGAGGTGGGAATAGTAGAAGAATTTCTATTAAAAATAAAGAACCGATAGGTCGATGAGTGCATACATATGATATAAATAATAAGAACAGTTTTATGGCGCCCTCTGACGTGAAAAGTGTTTCAGATTACGAATCTCAAAAAAAAATAAGGGTTCCCATTAAAAAAATCAAAAGTGACCTTCGTTTGACCTTGAAAGTGGGGCTCAGGGTCAAACTTGTCACCATCTTATGTCGCCTTCAGAACCTTGTGACTTTTGTCTGAAATATTTTTCGCGATATCGCGTATTTTTCGAGTAATTTGGATGTCTCAAGTTAAAAGACTCACCCAGTATATACCTAGTGAACATTACGTGAAATTTGTTGTCAGTTTAGACATTCTGACAGGTTATAGAGATGGAGAATGTGTTGGTAATTCACTTACAGTGTGTCTGTGCGAAAGTTAAGGGTTTGCAAAAGCATTAGTAGAGTTTAATATCACGGAGTTCACGGAGCTGGGCGACACGCTCGCTGGTTGTGTAGTTGCTTTACCTCATCCGCCGTCGACTCTCGACCGATTTCGATGTTTATTAATGTGAACAATTCTTCTTAGTAAATTTTGTCAGCGGTACTTTTTCAGCGATATAATATCTTGCAGTTTATTTTTCGATAGCAATGGGTGACAAGAGATTATCTGGAGTTTCTTGTTCTGTTTGTAGGAAAACTAAAAGGAATGGCGTGAAAATTTTTAAATACCCTTCCAGGGAAAAATAATTAAATTTTAAATAATTTGTAGATGAAGGCATGTGGTTTTAAAATTGAAAGCAAATACTTTGTTTGTGGAGATCATGTTTGTCCCGAGTTTGTAGGAAAAAAATATCTTAAGGCGGATGCTGCTCCTTCTTTAAATTTAAATTCTGATTTGGATTCAAACTGGAATTTAGAAAAAACTTGAATTTCTTCTTTAACTAAACGAAGAAGAACGTCGAGCAGTTGCATTTCGTGTGCAAGGTGTGATCAGTTATTGGAGAGATGTGCAAAAGAGGAGAAAAAAAATGCAACTTTAAAAAAATATTGTTAAGTTACAAACTTAATTTAAGAAACATTATAAACCTAGCGCATACTGCCATAAAAATTTGTAATAAAAATAAAATATCTACGATGTCTCAAATCGAAAGGCTGAATATTTCAGACCATTCAAAAACATTTTGTAAAATGCTTCTGAAAGAATCAAAGACTACAAAATACAACAGCCTCGAAAAATAACTCTCCCAAAATATTTATTATAGATCACAAAGCGCCTATAAATTTTTGAGAGATAGACTTAGCTTTAAACTTCCTCACATTTCCTCTTTATGTAGATGGGCTCCTGTAAAAGGATTACAACCAGGATATGAAAACAATGCTCATTCGTATCTTAAGTCAAAGTTCGCTTTATTAAACCAGCGAGAACGTTGTGTTGCCTGATATTTTATGAAATATGATTCGTAAAAACCTCACATATAATATAAAAAATGATTTAATAGATGGTTTCGAAGACCTTGGGGTAGAAAGAAGTAGATTGTTTGCTAATGAAATATGTGTTTTCATGCTAAATGGTTTGTTTGATAGTTGGAAAAGTGTTTTAATCTATTTTGTGTCAGCAAACGGTGTAGATGGGGATAACCTAAGTGAAATTATAAGAAACAATTTGAAAATCTGTCAAGAACTTGGTCTATGTGCTTGGTATGTGCGACCAAGGGGCCAATAATAGAAAAGCTCTGAAGAAAACCCATTTATAATTTTTAATGATGAAAAAATATTTTGTTTTTGTCATTTCCCTCATTTGTAAAAATCACTTCGTAATGTCCTATTGATCTACAAACTCCGGATGGTAAAGTGCCTTTTGATGTTATTTGGAAGTTGACAACGTAGCTAAGACATGTAGAAGTTGTCATATAGTACCAAATGCCTTCGAAAAAATGCATGTTCACCTTGCATCGCAAATATTTAGCCGGACAACTGCGGCGTCGATTCAAACTGCTTTTGAACTTAATTGCTTAAAAGAAAGCTCTAATAAAGCTGTAGCAACGAAAGAATTCGTACTAAAAGTAAACAATGTATTTGACTGCATGGATAGTGGTTCACATTATGACAATAATATTTTAAGGCGGGGAGTTCAGCTAGAGAATCCAGCTTATAATGAGTTGAAACAATTTTTGTCTTACTTAAAATATATACAAAAATAAGATAACTTTCCAAGAAACTTTTGTTTGAAAGGACTGGAACAAACTGTAAACGGGGTCTGATTACTTTGTCATGATATAAGCAACGGCCTATATGAGAACGTGGATTATTTACTAACAAAGAGAATTCATCAAGACGTATTAGAAAATTTATTTTCTATTATTCGCATTAAAGGTGGTTACAACAAAAATCCGTCTCTTTACGAATTTAATGTTTTGATGTCGAAAATTCTCTCTCAAATCTTATTAATTTTTCTCCTTTCAGTAACTGTGATGATGATGATGTAGAATTTTTAAACGTAGACTTATCCCCAACTCAAACTAATATTCCAAAAACTTCATTGCTCCAAAGGATCGTAAAAAAGTCGTATGCGATGAAACTCTGTACGAAAAAGTCATTTACGATATGGAAATCGAAATTAAAATCACATTAGAAACAACAGCAATGCGATATTTTACTAGATATCTTGCTTTTAAAATGCTTTTAAAGAACAAATGTTTAAATTGTTCCAAACTATTTTTAAAAACTGATTAAACAATAATATGTTCTTTGGAATTTTTCATCTTTGCAAAAAATTATTCTTAAAGAAGTGACTTTGGAAGTCTGAAGGCACCAACTAATGAATTGTTTAATGTTTGTAAAGTTCACTTCAAAGTATTTAATAAAATTTTCAGAGAACGTCCACAAGAAAAGAAATATAAATATGGCCTTGGAATGCATAAGGATAAAAAATACTAGAGATTCGAAATGGTTTGATGAAAAAAGTCCTTGCTATGAGCATCGGAAGGACCTTCTATACTTTGCTCTCCTCGTTCTATTACGGAAGCATTGTTCGTGGAAGATAGAAAAAACACAGCATCCAAAAATTAAAAAATTCAAATTTTATCTGGAAAAAAACGAAAAACAACTATTCAATAAACACAACATTAAAGAGAGTGCATTCTACTTTGACCTTCCTACGGTTCTCAAATATAATGTTTATTATCAGTCAAATTTGATTTAAAAAAATTACGTTGCGAAAAACGGAAAACTTCTATCCAACACGCAACTTGATAATACAAAACAATTAAGAGTAACATCGTGTCTGAGTATGATTCACTCTAGTTCGATCGAACTGGGTCGTACTGGTACGTCCCATTTAATGGAAAAACGGTTAGATTTTTTCCTTCGGCGTGCAATATTTATGTAACCTATAGTATCTGTGCTACTAGGTATCTCAGTCTGTACACATTTTTCACAGGACACTACTATTTTGAAATCCAAACCGCGCTTACCCCTTTCCGTAAATTTCACCTGCGATTTGCACAGTTTACAAACGACTACGTTTGAAATAGCTGAGAAAACTGCAATAAAGTTAAATCATATGATAATCAAGACCTGGATTCAGGATATCTTCCGATTGCTTCAATTTTTTCGCGGATGTACTATCAATCATTTCACTTGGTGTCGATTCAGCGGTCTTCTTCTAGATATTTTCGATTTCTTGATGTATGTACGTGTCTCTTTTGCACCTTTTTGACTACAATACACTTTGTCACTTATTTCAAAAACGAACTAATAACACTCACAAAACAAAAAAAAATTAGCACAATTATCGATAAAAAACAAACATCCTCAAATAGCGTCTTTCTCGAATGTTTTACTGTACGAAACTGACGTTTTTAAATACAAAACAAGCAATAGTCTGATAACGTGGCATATAACTTCAAAAATATCTGCCGTATTCCAGCTCTAGTCCCCTAAAATACTGTCCCTAGTTTTGTTCATAAGAGGCTCGCTGCCTACCTGGCGGCCTTGTATTATACTTTGAAAAACAAGTACTTGGAGATATTTCCCGGCCAAAATCTTTTGGGATATCATTTTTGATCATTTGATCATTTTTGGTCCTAAGGGACCTTTGAAAGCAATAAAAAAAATTGTTTTTTTTGAAAATCCTAAATAAACTAAACCCCTTAAATAAACTGGATCTTGCATATCGCAGCTATGCAAAATAGTGAAATGCGATTTGGCTACCGAAATCGACGACTTTGAAATCGAGTTCTGTTTTGAATGAAAATCTGGTATTGTATCTGTGAACATATCGATACAGAGCACGTTTTCCATATATTTGGCAGAAAATGATTTTTTATAGGAGCACATGAATTGAAACGGCGTGAAAAGCCTTGAATTTCCTCCTCGTTTTCGCAAAACAGCAAACACATTTTCTAAACTATCTGGATTTAAATTTCATTCATCAGGGGAATTGCAGATTTGAAGCTACAATCAGCAGTAAGGATGGCTGGGAAAAGAACCCATGCTGAAGCACTTGCCTTCGCTCTGGCGATGGAAGCATCCAATCAGGCTTCCAAAGGAATGCATTTCGTCAGGGAAATAGTATCTGGTGAATGCTCCTGCTCAAGACTAACTACCGTGCAACGAAATATCCCGCGGGAGAGACGAAGGATGCGCTGCTGGAACTGCGATAAAGAAGGACATCTGCAAGGGCATTGTAAAGAACCGGTACGACGAGAAAGTTGCATGCACTGGGGTTACAGGCAAATAGAAAGAAAAACCGACAGAAGCGCTCCAGGGTAATTATCCCAGTCTCACAGGAAAAACAATGTAATGAAGGCCTCTCAGCAAAAGTAGTCAGTCCTAAAGAAGCGAAAGAACCGGCTGCTATCTAAAAGATCAGGACTGAGCCAATAGAAGATTGGAGTATAGACGAAATCCGTTCCTCCCAACAGGCAGACAATTGGCTTGGAAGGAACACGAGGAAAGACCAAGCTGGCAGCAGATATCAGATCGGAGCCAAACTCTGAAGGCATACTGGGCACAGTGGGACTCGCATTTTGTGCAAGATGGATTGCTAAAGAGAAAATAGGAACGTGCAGATGGAACAACATCTCGTATGCAGCTAATTGTGCCACGGTACAGAGTCAGCCAAATACTCCATGAAATACATGACGGAATCTCAGGAGGCCATTTGGGAATAAACAAGACGTTGTAAAAGTTAAGGGAACGTTTCTATTGCCTAAGCGCTAAACAAGATGTCGAGAATTGGCGCAAAAAAGTAAAGCCACATGGACAAATGCAACAATACAATGTCGGAGCACCTTTCGAACGAATAGCCATCGACATCGCTGGGCCGTTTCCCGAAACCTTTAATGGTAACCGATACACCCTCGTAGTCATGGATTACTTCAGTAAGTGGCCGGAAGTGTTTGCCAACCCAAATCAAGAGGCTAAGACCGTAGCCGAACAGATATTCAACAACTGGGTGAGCAGATTTGGGGTCCCAATGGAGCTACACTCTGATCAAGGGCGAAACTTTGCATCAAAAGTCTTCCAGGAAATATGGCAATATTTGGGAATAAGAAAGACAGGGACAACGCCACCACACCCTCAATCTGATGGAATGGTCGAGCGATTCAATCAGTTCAAAACCTTGAATGAGCATTTATCTCTTATGACCTACTCTTAATAACCTACCGAAACGCGGTCCATAGCCCAACAGGGCACACTCCATCCGAGATCTTATTTGGTCAAACAATTCGGTTGCCAAGTGAAGCATAATTCGGATCCCCACCAACGGAGCCCAAAGAAGTGAATGACTTGCGCAGCAGGATTCGTAAATTGCATGAAGACACCAGAGAACAGATGAAGATAGCAAACAGCCGCATGAAAACTAGGTAAGATATCAAGGCGAAATCTTCCGGTTTCAACGAAGGAGACCTGGTCTGGATGTATGATTCTCAGCGTAAGAAAGGCAAACCACCAAAATTGCAACAGGAATGGGAAGGTTCATACAGGGTAATAACCCGCATTAATGACGTTGTCTACCGGATCCAGCGTGGGGATCGAGGAAAATTGAAAGTTGTCCATTTGGATAGAATGTGTCATTTCAACGGGATGCTAAATGACGAAGTTGTTCGGGACGAACAACTGTAGGAAGGGAGCAATGTGATAACCACTTAAATGTGAGCAGCAACATCTGGATTTACAGAGCAGAAGATGTCGATACTCGAAGACCAGGAGATTTCGATTCTTGAATAACAAAGTCTCGACCATTGATGACTGGAGAATGGAATCGAATTTTCTACCAAATTGGAAATTGTATGGGGCGTTGGATGGCGAGGATTGTTCTCGAAGTATGTCATTCGAGTATAAATACCAGCATCCCCAAGGTTTGCAAGTTCATCAGTTGAATTTGAAGTGTTAATTAGGAGAAGTGATTCAGTGGTTTAAGTAAAAGATAAGAAAAGTATAACCGGTTGAGAAATTGGATTGTATTGAGAGAAACAATTAAATAGTGAATAGTAACTGTACTGAATAAAGGGATTTGTATTGGAAAGAATAAGTGAATAATAAAGTGAAGACACCATTTCCTGATGGGTCGGAAGGAGAAGGAGAAGGCTGCGGCACAGGCAGTATACGACCAGTTTGTGGCTTCCTGTAGCAAACAAGTAGAAGTTTTTGGGGTAGGCTTTGCTACTCAAATTCACCAAAAACCTTGTGATATTCAAGAAATATATGGAGAATCACCTGCCGATGAAGATCATCCAGCGGAGGATAAGGAAGACATGGAAGCAGAGTCAGAAGACCATGACAGTGCCGACAGTGACTATTCTGTAGAAGAAGAGATGAATGGTCTTTCTGAAGACATATCTACCTCCGATGATGAGTTTCCTGTTATTCAAGCAAAGAAGCGCAAGAAATCGGTCACACCACCACCAATACCAAGCCAATCAACAGTAGCAACTAATGCAGCACTACCTCTTTAATCAACATCAGCACCAAAATCTGCCATAGTAATAGCACCTTCAGCAAGAACAACAATTACCTCAGCAGCATCAATACCTCCAGCAGCAGCGAAACCTCGGGTATATCACAACCATCAACATCGAAGGCAGCATTTCTGCAAGTAAATTCCCCACCGGCTACGCCAAAACCCAAAAGCCATGACTTCATGCCTCCTATAATCTGTTTCCGGCTCAATGTTTCTGACATGACACGTTATACAAAGCGACTTTCATATAAAATACACAATATCAATAGCACCAAATCGTTTATAACGACAACAACAAACGACGAACATAATAAAATAAAGGACTATCTGCGCGACAAAAAAACTGAATTCAATACATATACCGCGAAGGAGGACAAATTATTGCTGGTCCTGAAGGGTATACAACACTCTTTTCAAGTAGACGAAATAAAGGACGAACTATTGAAGGAGGGAATCCCCGTCATAAAAGTGACTCCCTATAAAACAAACAGACCAGACAAGATTTTCAACAACTTCGTCATTGAAGTTGTTAGGGGCAGTAATCTACCTGGCATATATTCAAAGAACCTTCTACTAAATTTTGGGAAAAACTCAAGGCAAACGGCATTACGCAATGCCGTAATTGCCAGAAGTTTGGACATGTGGCTAGCAACTGCGGCATGACATATGGATGTGTCAAATGAAACCCTCCAGGAAACTGCATAAGGACTGCAGCAAATTTAAAGGACGAAGCAGTTTACTGCATTAACTGCAAACAAGTAGGACACCCAGCAAATTACAAAGGGTGCCCTAAATATAAGGAAAAGCTTGTTGTTGCTGTTTCTTCCACAGCAAGGAAGATCACAGCTGGACTAAGCTTTGCCGAAGCAGTTGGCCTAGCCACAACAACAAGGAAAGCAAACCCACAGCGAGTGAACAAGCCAACAATGCAACGAACAACATTAAAACCCACAACCAGTGAAAAAGCCAGGCAAACCAACAATGCAACCAGCCGCCAGAGCAACTCAAAGTCCAGCCTTCCGGGTATCCCTGCCAAAAAAAAACCGAAAACAATTTTAACATCTTCGACGATACCAAGAGGTTATTCGGTACTGATCTGCTGACCCTTCTTCAGAAGGCAAGGAAAGTGGTGCCACCCAACTACGGTTCGCTCTAAGACAAGCAAAAAACAGTAATCCTGGCTAAATTTATTTGTGAATTATGTTCGCAACAAATAGGCTTAGCATTTTTACATACAACGTTAATTCAATATACTCTGTAGCCAGAAGAAGTGCACTGAGCATGTTTATTAAGAATCATAATCCGGACATTTTATCCCGACAGGAAACTCTCTTAAGCAGGAAAAACCTATATAAACCTGTAGATTATAGTGTCATCCGAGAAGATAAAGGGCCCGGAAAAAGAGGTACAGGTGTTGCTCTCAGAAATTTCTTCAAGCACAATCAACTGAAAATCACTAGAAGCGACAGCCGTCTTCATAGATATAACAGAATTGGATACTCTACTTGTTGTTTCGATATATAATCATGTTGGTGCCTCAACGGCTAACATTCACAACGATTTACAAAGGAACAACGACGCATGTAACCTTCACTCATACTGCATTATTGGCGGAGACATTAACGCAAGACATCCGCTCTGGCAAGACGACGAATCATCTCCGCACACTCTTTAGTAGTGGTGTCACAGCCAACAAAAACATTTCCCAGGACTCCATCACTGTTGGATTTTTTCTTGGTCTCGTCAAAATTCATCAACATCTTGCCGAACTTCCGGAACTACACTTGTTCTTCCCATATGAACGATTCTGATCACCTGGAGGTTGAGCTAAGAATCTGCCTCAATCAAAACATACGCCTGCAGAGGCCTCCTCAGGAGAACCACATCAACCTTAAAGCAGTCAACTGCTCCCGTTTTCAAAACGACATCGAGGCGGAACTTCAGTTGCCAACCCAAATAAGTTGCCTCACAAATGAAGAAGTTGAAAGCAACATTGGCTATCTACAAACAGTGATAACTAATGCAATTGAAAGACAGAAAAAGCCATTAAAAAGCTAAGAAAAATATGAGACAATGGCTACGGAAACGCCTCCAGAGAATTTTCCACCGGACCTGGAACATAACGAACGACGAGTACTTAACTGTCAACTCACAAATCATCTGCACAAACATAATGACATTCACAAACACCGTGAAAAAGACTTCCGAAAAAGGCTCGAAGACCCGATGCTTTCCAAAAAATCAACCGGCTAATTAGAAAACCAAGTTGTATCCCGGAAAATCTTGGATCACAGACACTCATCACTCCAGAGGAAAAAGCAGAAGCCTTCACAAATTATTTCGTTGCATCTCCCAGATTTCATCACTGAAGTTGAGACGTGTGTCTCCCAATCTACAAACCGTTGAAATCGGATCACGGAATTCTGATCTATTAATCCCTCGATCAGCCCCACTAATGGTGAAATATTCACTACAGTTGAGGAAGTAGTAGACATAATCCAAAGCGGCAACTCTAAAAAGTCGGCTGGTAATGAACGGATTTCTAACTTTTTGCTAAAAAAGTTACCAAGTCTGGCATTGATTCTCCTGACTATTATCTTCAATAACTGTATTAACAACAGCTACTTTCCTTCCTGTTGGAAACGAGTAAAAGTTGTTTCAGTTCCAAAAAAATGAGTCAATGCAGTGTTAACAACACTGCAACAACATCCTAAGCGAAGAGAGGGAACTTCTGCCAACACATCAGTATGGATTTAGGAAAAAAAGTTCAACAATCCATCCTTTGCTCCAACTCCATAATGATGTCACTCGATGTCTAAACAAAAAAGAAATAATAGTGGCCTGTCTCTTGGACATCGATAAGGCGTTCGACAGCGTATGGATAAAGGGACTTATATTTAAACTTCTGTAGGTTGGTTTCCCAGGACATCTGGTAAGATTGATTTACAGTTTTTTAACCAATAGGTTTTTCTTTCTACAGGTTTCCAACAAAAAATCTGATATCAAAAGGATTAAAGCTGGGGTATCACATGGCTCGAGATTCCGACCAGTCCTTTTTATCCTCTAGACAGCGGATCAGCCAAGAAATGTAGTAGGCAGCAAAACCCTCCTGTACGCTGACGACTCAAATCAAATCATGAATTTTCCATAAAAAAATAAACATTATTGAGATTTTTAAATGGTTGACCTTCAGGTCCTAGTCTGCATGACCAATTGTTTAATGCCTCAACGCTCAAAATACAAAACTTACCAGAGATAGCAAAAAATTGTCTCGTTTGTTTACATGAAATTTCATTGAAAACAAATTTATGTTTCAATAAGTCTTCCGGAAGTTTAGAAGACAATGGTGTAACAAAACAGGCAACCTGTTATGCCACACCCCGCGTTACAAGCAATTAGTAGGGTACTATTTTGATAATTCAGGCGGAAAACATTAAAAGAAATGTTATTTAAGTGTGTTAAACAGATTTTAGATGTAATTATGAAGCAGATTAGTTATATTCCGACCAGGGCGGAAATTTTATTGGCCTCAATTTTACACACCTCACCTTCTAAGAAATTTCCTTCTGCAGAAATTTCATGAAGTATGAAATAATAGCACAGAATAACAAAAAAGCTAGTTGGAACGACATTTTTATTTGTGAATCAAAAATCTAACTTTCAGACTACAAAGTTAAGTACAATAATAAACAGATTTTCCCAAATACATTTTAAAAAATGAGAGTTAAATTTGCAGCTCAAACAATTAACGAAATAGTTGCTTCAGATCTATATACACTTTCTAGCGTAGGCGCTTCGTCTTCAAGTACAATGAACACTGCTGCTTTAGTTGACAAAATAGATTCCCTTTTTAATACATTTAATTCCTCAAAAATAAGGGAATCAAAAAAATTTATGAGAGCGTTCTTTGGCTATGAAGATCAAATGGTTTTTTTTGAACGATATCAACATTTTTCTTAGTAATCTTTAATTTTTTGAGAATAGCTTAAATTTTACAAATAAATTGAAATTCATTAAAGGATTGCAGCAGAATATTAGTGCACTTATGCTATTACAGAACGACTTACATGTAGAGAAAATTTCATTCCTTCTAACTAGAAATTTAAATCCAGATAGTTTAGAAAATGTGTTTGCTGTTTTGCGAAAACGAGGAGGAAATTCAAGGCTTTTCTCGCCGTTTCAATTCATGTGCTCCTATAAAAAATCATTTTCTGCCAAATATATGGAAAACGTGCTCTGTATCGATATGTTCACAGATACAATACAAGATTTTAATTCAAAACAGAACCCGATTTCAAAGTCGTCGATTTCGGTAGCCAAATCGCATTTCACTATTTTGCATAGCTGCGATATGCAAGATCCAGTTTATTTAAGGGGTTTAGTTTATTTAGGATTTTCAAAAAAAACGATTTTTTTTATTGCTTTCAAGGTCCCTTAAGAACTCAAAAATGATATCCCAAAAGATTTTGGCCTTGAAATATCTCCAAGTACTGGTTTTTCAAGGCCGCCAGGTAGGCAGCGAGCCTCTTATGAAAAAAACGTTGCTTGTTTTGTATTTAAAAATGTCAGTTTCGTACAGTAAAACATTCGAGAAGGACGCTATTTGAGGATGTTTGTTTTTTATCGATAATTGTGCTAATTTTTTTTTGTTTTGTGAGTGTTATTAGTTCATTTTTGTAATAAGTGAAAAAGTGTATTGTAGTCAAAAAGGTGCAAAAGAGACACGTACATACAGCAAGAAATCGAAAATATCTAGAAGAAGACCGCTGAATCGACACCAAGTGAAATGATTGATAGTACATCCGCGAAAAAATTGAAGCAATCGGAAGATATCGTGAATCCAGGTTTTGATTATCGTATGATTAACTTTATTGCAGTTTTTTCAGCTATTTCAAACGTAGTCGTTTGTAAACTGTGCAAATCGCAGGTGAAATTTACGGAAAGGGGTAAGCGCGGTTTGGATTTCAAAATAGTATTGTCCTGTGAAAAATGTGTATAGACTGAGATACCTAGTAGCACAGATGCTATAGGTTACATAAATATTACACGCCGAAGGAAAAAATCTAACCGTTTTTCCATTAAATGGGACGTACCAGTATGTATATTGCCTTTCTTACGCTGAGGATTATACATCCAGACCAGGTCTCCTTCGTTGAAACCGGAAGATTTCGCCTTGATATCTTACCTAGTTTTCATGCGGCTGTTTGCTATCTTCATCTGTTCTCTGGTGTCTTCATGCAATTTACGAATCCTGCTGCGCAAGTCATTCACTTCTTTGGGCTCCGTTGGTGGGGATCCGAATTATGCTTCACTTGGCAACCGAATTGTTTGACCAAATAAGATCTCGGATGGTGTGTGCCCTGTTGAGCTATGGACCGCGTTTCGGTAAGTCATTAAGAGTAGATCATAAGAGATAAATGCTCATTCAAGGTTTTGAATTGATTGAATCGCTCGACCATTCCATCAGATTGAGGGTGTAGTGGCGTTGTCCTTGTCTTTCTTATTCCCAAATATTGCCATATTTCCTGGAAGACTTTTGATTCAAAGTTTCGCCCTTGATCAGAGTGTAGCTCCATTGGGACCCCAAATCTGCTCACCCAGTTGTTGAATATCTGTTCGGCTACGGTCTTAACCTCTTGATTTGGGTTGGCAAACACTTCCGGCCACTTACTGAAGTAATCCATGACTACGAGGATGTATCGGTTACCATTAAAGGTTTCGGAAAACGGCCTAGCGATGTCGATGGCTATTCGTTCGAAAGGTGCTCCGACATTGTATGCATTTGTCCATGTGGCTTTACTTTTTTGAGCCAATTCTCGACATCTTGTTTAGCGCTTTGGCAATAGAAACGTTCCCTTAACTTCTACAACGTCTTGTTTATTCCCAAATGGCCTCCTGAGATTCCGTCATGTATTTCATGGAGTATTTGGCTGACTCTGGACCGTGGCACAATTAGCTGCATACGAGATGTTGTTCCATCTGCACTTTCCCATTTTCTCTTTAGCAATCCATCTTGCACAAAATGCGAGTCACACTGTGCCCAGTATGCCTTCAGAGTTTGGCTCCGATCTGATATCTGCTGCCAGCTTGGTCTTTCCTCGTGTTCCTTCCAGGCCAATATTGGTTCGATGGTATTGTCTGCCTGTTGGGAGGAACGGATTTCGTCTATACTCCAATCTTCTATTGGCTCAGTCCTGATCATTTGGATAGCAGCCGGTTCTTTCGCTTCTTTAGGACTGACTACTTTTGCTGAGAGGCCTTCATTGCATTGTTTTGCCTGTGAGACTGGGATAATTACCCTGGAGCCGCTTCTGCCCGTTTTTCTTTCTATTTGCCTGTAACCCCAGTGCATGCAACTTTCTCGTCGTACCGGTTCTTTACAATGCCCTTGCAGATGTCCTTCTTTATCGCAGTTCCAGCAGCGCATCCTTCGTCTCTCCCGCGGGATATTTCGTTGCACGGTAGTTAGTCTTGAGCAGGAGCATTCACCAGATACTATTTCCCCGACGAAATGCATTCCTTTGGAAGCCTGATTGGATGCTTCCATCGCCAGAGCGAAGGCAAGTGCTTCAGCATGGGTTCTTTTCCCAGCCATCCTTGATTGTAGCGTCAAATCTGCAATTCCCCTGATGAATGCGTCCTTTGCCATTTCGTCGATTATTTCTTGGCCTGCGGTGGGATATGACAAATGTGCCTTGTATCTACTCACGTTTGCTTGGAGCTGTTGCAGTGTTTCTCCTCGTTGCTGCATACGGCGTTGCAATTGGACCTTGTAAGCTTCCCCCATGTGGCTATCCCCAAACCGTTTCTCGATAGCCTGCACTAAATCCATATGGTCTCTATTTTTTTCGATGTCGATTGTTTGTAACAATTCTGCCGCAGGACCGTGTAAGGCCATTGCTAGGGCAAAGCACTTCTCCTTATTGTTCCAGTGCTTCGCACAAGCAGCCATTTCGAACTGCTTCTTATAAGTAGACCATGAGGTCTGGCCATCGAATGAGGGTGGCTTAAACTCTTTTCTCCTTGTACCGCTTAAAGAAAATTCTCGCAGTTTCCGTTTTCGCACTGTGTGGAGCTCTTTTGCCATTTGCTCAACTTTGCTGTCCATTTCTTCGAATTTTTCGCCAACATTCTTCTCTATACTATCAAATTTTTCATCAACGTGCTTTTCTATTCTTTCGAATTTGTCATCGATTTCTTCGAACTTTTGCTGGAGAATGTTCTTTTGTTCTTCCAGATTATTCTTTTGTTCATATATTTTCTGTTGAAGACCGTGCATATTGTTGTTTTGTTCGTCGAATTTTTGTTCAATGCTGCTCTTCTGCTCGTCTAGATTTTTCTTTTGCTCATCCATTTTTAACAAGAGGAGTTGCATCATCGCAGCCATGTCACTGCCGGTACTCGTCTGTTCATCCTCCTCAACATCAAAGGAGTATGCATCAGGATCATGTCCCTCGTTTTTCAAAGCCTCCGGAAGTCGGAGCACCAGGTCACTTTTTCCTCCACTGGCGCTGAGGCTTCTTTTGTTCAACTCGGATTTGAGTTGGACGAGGGTCAACTGCAATAGTTTTCGACCCATTCTAGCTTTTTCAAATAGTCAGAAAACACTGTTTTTTTTACACACAATAAGTCTTATCCCACTTCTGACACCAATGTAAAATGTTTGTGTGGATACAAATGATAGAACTTATTCTTTTCAATACAAATTCCTTTATTCAGTACAGTTACTATTTCACTATTTAATTGTTTCTCTCAATACATTCCAATTTCTCAACCGGTTATACTTTTCTTATGTTTTACTTAAACCACTTAATCACTTCTCCTAATTAACACCTCAAATTCAACTGATGAACCCTTGCATACATTGGGGATGCTTGTAGTTATACTCGAATGCCATACTTCGAGAACAATCCTCGCCATCCAGCGTCCAATACAATTTCCAATTTGCTAGAAAATTCGATTCCACTCTCCAGTCATCAATGGTCGAGACTTTGTTATTCAAGTATCGAAATCTTCTGGTCTTCGAGTATCGACATTTTCTGCTCTGTAAATCTAGATGTCACTGCTCACATTTAAGTGGTTATCACAGTATTGTATTTAGATGAATTCTTCTCTTTATAAGTATGTAGTCCGTCTGACTGTCTATTGTCCGCACTGGATGAATGTCGGTAATTGACTGATAAATATTCATAGTGATTTGTCATCAGTGGTAATTTCTCTCCCATTTTATACAAACCACGCCCATTTTAATCAAAAAATGTCATCCACATTATACACACTCGTGCAAATCGCTCTTATTCTAGCAATTTTATTTGTTAATTTATATTTTTTTTTAAAGAACTTATCACTCAAGAGGATATGACTACTCTTAAAATGCCGGAGCACGTATTAAGTTTTGCGGACAATTGGATAGAGATAATAATAATAATAATTAATGAATGTTAAAAAAATAAAAAACTAAACAGTCTTCATTCTGTAACACACTTTTAAGTCCACGACATTACAAAACAATTTGCCGAATATAATTTCTTCCTCAATGTTGGCTCAATTAATCTGTTTCAGTCTTTTTTTTTTTCTTTTAAATAATTTTTGGATTCAATACAACTTATATCGTAATAGCACTTTCCAATCAATATAGTTTTTGCATTTTACATTTAGCTGGGAATTTTCGCTTGTCCATACATTGTTTATTATGGAAAAAACACTTTCTTGTGTTTAAGCTTGTTCCTACATCTGGCTAGGAAGGTACATTACGAAAAATTACCCAACTTAAAATTTCAACTTCTTGGAAAGCTGCATCCCATTGACTCAAATATTCATAGCAGGTATTATAGAAATTAAATATTGTGATAACCACTTAAATGTGAGCAGCGACATCTAGATTCAAAGACCAGAAGATTTCGATACTGGAATAACAAAGTCTCGACTGGAGAGTGGAATCGAATTTTCTAGCAAATAGGAAATTGTATGGGACGCTGGATGGCGAGGATTGTTCTCGAAGTATGTCATTCGAGTATAAATACCAGCATCCCCAAGGTATGCAAATGAGTTCTAAAGTGTAATTTGAAGTGTTAATTAGGAGAAGTGATTAAGTGGTTTAAGTAAAAGATAAGAAAAGTATAAGTGGTTGAGAAATTGGATTGTACTGAGAGAAAGAATTAAATAGTGAATTGTAACTGTACTGAATAAAGGGATTTGTATTGAAAAGAATAAGTTCTATTATTTGTACCCACACAAACATTTTACAATATGTTACATTATCTTTAAATCTATACAATTTTTCTGACTAGTTCAGTTTTCATTTTTTTAACGAACATTTTTCATCCTTTCGTTGCATTAGTTTTACCACAGATAATAAGTCTCATCGCTGTAGAAAAAAATGGTTCAATTTTTGTCGGCTAGCCGACACTCGTCCAGCCGACACAAGCTTTCGGAATAATGTAAAGCTTTTTTATTTTTGCTCTTTCTTGCTTTATTTACTGAGATTTTTTTTTCTCTCACCACAAGTTGATGGCAGTGGGAGGGGGTATGAAGACTTGGTTGTTTGTTTTCATTCGACTGCAATAGGAAATTATGTAATTTTTCATGAATTGGTATTTTGTTTGAGCGTATGGGTGTGTATGTAAGAAAGAACAATTCAAAGGCGAGAAAAGTCGAATATTTCTTTACATTTTGTAATTGAAGTTTGACGAGCAAAATATTATTTGTGTTATTAATATGCAATGCATGTAAATAATAAGTAATTGAATAGAATTGAAGTGATGAAATGAAGTTTTTGGATATGAAATTGTTTCGTTTCCCTAAAAAAGGCACTGTTAAATATGATGAATGGTTAGCTTTGACGGAAGAGTCTCGTGAACATATAAAATGCCTTAAAAAACCTTACATTTGCAGCAAACATTTTGAAAATGGCTTTTTAGGAAAAAAATATTTAAAAACAAACGCCTATCCCTCTCTCTTTTTAAAACGAAGCGAGAGTGTTCCGAACTCTGAAGACGGTTCTGTTTGCTTTGATCCAGTCAAAGCTAAGATTACTTATGAAAATTATAAAGATTTAAAACTGAGTTCGAGTGAACCTACAATAGGGGAACTAAATTTGGCTTCTAAAAATTTATTAAGGACAAAATTCAATGATCACATTGAATTTGCTTCCGCCAATTGGGAGAATTGAAAAGCTCAAGAAATATAACAATGTCTTGAGAATAACTATTAAAGAAAATCGAAAATCGAAACCACATTTATTAAAGAAAATTCGTCGTTTAAAAGAGGACAAGAAAAGGCTACAAGCGCGTAGCCTTGCCGTACATTCAAGGGAAAATAGATTCATTGCTTGGTATTCATCTTCGCAGTGCATTTTTTTTCGTTCAGCTTTCGGATACAACTTTTTGCGGGATCAACTTGAGATACACTTGCCGCATCCATCTTCATTGCACAGGTGGATTAAAATTAAAAGTCTGTCCCCTGGCTTAAATAGAAATGTTATGCAGGAAATTAAGGAAATAACCTCGAAATTATCACCAAAAGAAAAAGAAGTTGGGGTTATATATAGGCCAAGAGCAGTGATCAATTATTATACAGGTATATATATAGATAGTACTATGTACATATACTGGAATATATACGTGGTGTATCCCAAAATAATGAGAATAATTTTTTTAAAACACATGTATCAAACATCAAATGAATTGTCACCTTCAAAGTAGGTCCCTTGAGAGAGTACACAGCGATCCCAACGGTGATGCCACTCTTCGTAGCAATGCTGGAAGGCAATTTCTAACATCGCCTTCAAAGCCTTGGTCGTAGCTTTTTACATTTTTCTACCGTGCGTTCCTTACTCTTAAGGTACGTTTTGAGTTTGGGGAATAAAAAAAAGTAGCACGGGGCCAGGTCAGGACTTTTGGACACGTCATTGATATAGACACTTCAGGATGGCAAAAATCTGCCGCCATTGTAAAATACATTTTGTCGAGCAAAGATAACCCCGTCGTCTACCAAATCGTACAATTTGTCACTGTAAACACTCATTGCTTTAGAGGAGTTCCTCTTCCTCTGGGTTAATGCAAACTGAACAAATGACACCTTGTCGAAGATTACCACCAGAATAAGCCTAGGGAACCTAGGCAACTACTTCAGTCTGGTTTAACAAATTGGATCCAAAGTCTCTACTCCAAGGAACATTGATTTTGCTAGTTAAAATATGGCTCATTCATGGCTGTCGGAAAAATATTTCCAATATTTTCCTTACTTACTTAGGTAGCGTTACAGTCCTGGGTGGACCAGGACCACAACCAACAAGCCTTTCCACCTGGCGCGATCTTTCGCCAGCTGTTTCCAGCGGTGCTGCACTCCAAGTTGGTTGGGATCCCATTCCACTTGTTCGAACTCCTATATATTCGGCGGTACATTACTGCGTTGTCCCCGAGTCTCGGAATTGAAGATTTTCGATCTTTATATACAAATATTTTGTGTACAGTTTTAAAAACTCCCTTTTACATAACTTGAAAGAAAAGGGAGCAAATGTGTACTCGTAAATAACATATACCTAATACATTGTTCGATGTTGCTCAATGCTTGGAAATTTATAAAATTTTGTAGATACTTAATGTCCTGAGCACAAAATTAAAATCGGGAAATTGGCCTAGCGCTCATGTACATATGCATATCTTCAACCCAATAACATTATTAGCCCTTAACACCTCGTGCTTCGTATATCAACAACTTTTATGGTGCAACGTCATACCCACCACTTCCATCACGGACCGTCGATCGCATGATCTTCAAAATTATATTCCTACCCCCATTTAATTTACATTGCATAACAAGTTACAAAGAAAATAACAAGCACACGTACATAGACCCAAGTAAACCGGTTATGCTGGGCAACGTCAACGTATGTTTTTTTTTTATTTATTTCTTTCGTTCACGTATTGTTTTTGCATGATAAACGACTTTGCATGTGTGAGTGACAAATGGCAAGAGCAAAAAGCGAAAAGAAATAAAATGATTTTTCTGCTCTTTGCAGCTTTTTAAAAAAGCTTTTTTTGTTTAGTTCGATTTCATTTTCATAGGACAAAACTTCCCATATGAATGAGACATCTGTATCGATTTATTATCTGTGCTATTATGTACAAAGATGTATCCATGGAAATGTGTAAATATGGATGTACATGTATAAATATGTATACTCGTAGATTTATTATCTGGGTCTAAAGGATTAGATACATCTCTTAAGCTTCTTCTTATTGACCTTTATCGAGTCCTCTCCATTTCCTCATGCTCTTCTGCCAAGGCGAAATGCGCACTTCTAAACATATTTTAAAGTAAATATTATTTTTCTCACTTTTTATTAAAAATTCAATATTTATTTTTGTCTTTGCAAATTAAATTTCCGTATTTTGTTTACTTTATGATGTCCGCTGTCAAAACATTCGAACTCATTTTCGAAATTTAGTTTCCGGGAACAAAAGTATTCGAGGGAAACATGTTCCGCTTTGAATTCCCGATAGGGGTGATTCATACCGACAGATGATTCTCCTGGAAGGTTCTTACTCTCCAATATATTTACAACAATGCCTTTTTGTGGCGTAAAATATCGTACTAATATTTTGCATTACTTTATGCTGCCATGATTGGAACAATTAGTAAAAATTGTCACGAAATTAACGTGCGCAAAGCTGTTTTAGTTTCCATAATGAAGTTAGGTGCCAACATTACACACACTTGCTTCACATTTCGTACGTGCGCAGGGACAAATCTCGTCAAAACAATTTTTGTTTGGAGGTACAATCCTTAGATCTGAATGACTGATTGTTTTGAATTGTGTGGTAAACCCACGTTATCGAATTTTTCTTTGCAGCTCCTTGAAGGTTTGTTGGGCTGAGAAAGTTGTGCAAAGTTTGACGCCAAGCGGGAGCAACGTTAGCGTCTTTGTGTTTCTTCGTTTTGATGTGTTAATCAATATTGTATTTTCCGCCACTAGCTATTGAAGATATTGACATGCATTTGCTACATCTTACTACATTCTGTTTATCAGCTTTTTCTATGAAATTGAATTCTTTTTGAAAATCATCGTTAAAATTACACTTCCTTTTTGATGGCACGGTTGGGGTATTATGATTTTCTGTTTTTAATAAAGTTGAAAGTGACAAGCCGTAGCACTTTGAAAAATTTAATGAATGCGTTCAGCGGGTATGCAAACATGATTGTAATAGATGTATTACTATTGTAGTAGTAGATCCCTTACTGATTATTAAGGGTCTATTTGCACTTTCTTCGTGTTATGAAATTGTGAGTTTTGTAAAAAATAAAATGTTAAAATAATTAAAAAAAAATTAATATGCAAATATGGGACTAAAAATTAAAGCCGGGGCAGGCTATTGAAATACGGGACTGTCCCGGAAAATACGTACGGATGGCCACCGTAGGTATAGTGCGCCGCGTGTTTATCTTAAAGGATTTTGGGTAAGTAAATAATTTTGATTTTGCAGCTAGTTCTTTGCTTCTTCAACTAATGGTACATTTTTTATATTTTTGTTTAAATTTGTGTAATTAGTGACTTTGTTGAAGTTGTATTGAAGTGTCCCTTCTTATTGTAGATATCCTTTTATTAAGAACTCTAGCCCATATTTAATATTGCTTGTGCATTCCAAAATACATGAATGTTTACATTCATGCGGTGAACCCACTGCATTGGTTCACTTTCAATCGATGCTGAGTTTACATTTTCAGGTGGTGAGTGCATTGGTTCACTTAAATTTCTTTATGTTATTTAACTCTTCACTATGCTGGCTTAACTTTAATGGGTCAACTTAAAAGTTATGACGGCAACAAATTAGAAAATACATTAAATGAAAAAAGATACATTAAAAGAAATAATGTTAAGTCAGGCAATGCAGTATTAAGACCAATACTTAACTCCTCCTTCCTTAGGTTGAACATTCTTAGGTTCTCATGCTTTTGTGGTTCGGTTTCAACATTGTTTATTTTTATCTTTGTCTTTTCCCTTCCTTTGACATTCTTACAAATTATTAAAACTATTATTGCTATTATTATTGTTGCTATTAACATAAGTGTACCTGGAAATACATAGGTGTTGATTCTGTGATATTCTTCTATAGCATATCTTTGATCGATTTCTTGTAAATCTTTTTTCGAACATTGTATTTACTACCACAGTTTCTTTACATTTTCTTTTATATTATTATTATATTTTTGTTTTTTCATAATAAAGTTGAAATATATAATTTGTTTCTTTATTTTGTATTGCAGCGTCATTAATTCTTGTTTTAAAATGTTTTTTATATAATTTCATTGAAGCGTTACATTTCTAGAATCGCAATGGTTTTGAATTATTACATTTTCAACATTTTTGACTACAAAAATGCTTTCATATAATGTAATTATTTCTAATTTCTTACAATTTTTCATCCGACACGTTTGTTTTATAACGCAATCATTCCTCAATTAAATTTTTTCATTTTAAATGCATTTTTATTTTCAATTAATTCTTACATGCTAGCCAAAAAATGCTTAAAACTTAACTTAAAAAAACTTACTCTAACTTACTGACCCCATGCGGGCACTCTGAGTTAAACCTAATACTTAAATTATACCTTTCGACGTTTCTTACAGTATTTATATAAAAATTGTTTTAATTGTAAACTAAGAAAAACATTTTTTTTTATGGAAAAAACTTAGTATGTGGACTTTTTGTAAAAAAAGAAACTAAAATTTATAAACTACCTAAAACCAAAATAAATCTTAACCTACTTAATCTATCTTATTGTAAACATATATGATACAATAAAACATTTTTCTATGTATGGGTTACCCCTTTTTTGATAAAAATTGTTACCCATTTTTAATGTCCTGTTGAAACCAAATGTTGCCAATATCCTCCTCTTCAATTTTTGTGAACAAAAATTCGTTCAACATGGCCCGATAACGATCGCCATTGACTGTAACGGCCACTCCTTGCTCATTTTCGAAGAAAAATGGCCCAATTATACCTCTGGACCAAAATCCGCACCAAACAGTGACTCGTTTTGGGTGTATCGGCTTTTCAATGTATGCGTGCGGGTTTTCTGTGTCCCAAATGCGACAATTTTGCTTGTTTACATACCCGCCAAGATCAAAATGAGCTTCATCTGAAAAGATGATTTTTTTGGCAAAATCGGCATCTTCTCTAAGTCGATCGCAGGCCCACTTAGCGAAGCATAGTTCAAGCGTATACACAACCATATTCGTTCAGCGGAAGGATAAAACTAATTATCTGTCAAATCAGACATGAGCTAAGTGTTACCATTCATGAAATAAGCACTAGTTGAAAAAAAAAAAACGTTAGATGGCGGACCCTTTATATTTTTTTCATTTCTTATAATTTTTTCTTCTTAAATCTAACCTAATCCTAAGTCGACCACGGCTTAAAAAATTGGGCCCACCAACTTTGCTTCCTATGGAGCTACTTTTCGCTCCTTTTTTAAGTTATCTCGTGGTGGGGTAGACTATTTTTGCATAGCCTTGAATAAACTTCCTATAATACCCAGATGCTCCTAAGAAATTTCTAAGCTGTTTTTCTGTTTGTGGAAGGGGAAGATTCTCAATTGCAACCACTTTTTTCATATTGGGCTTCAAACCTTCTTCTATCAGAATGTGGGCTAGGAAATAACACTTACTTATTTGTAGTTTAAGGTTGTTATTCTTTAATACCCAGAGAACATCTGTTAGGTTCTTGAGATGTTCTGTCAAAGATGTCGAGAATATCAGAATATCGTCTAGACAGACAACACATGTTTTGTTGATGTAATCCCGTAGAATGTGATTCATTAGCCGTTGAAATGTGGCTGGCGCATTTTTTAATCCAATACTCATGGAATTAATTCGTAAAGTGAAGTAACAAATACTGTTTTTTTCACATCGTTCGGGTGCGTCAATATCTGATGATAGCCCTTAGCTAAACCGATGCTAGAAAAATATTGCACTTTACCTTTTCCCTTGTCGAAAAGGGACTCGATATTTGGTAAAGGGAATTTGTCGTCTCTGTTTTTTTTTTTTGGTTTTTTTTGGCAACTACCACTACTGCAGAAGCATATCTACACATGCTTTTCTTAATTATACCCTGTTTTTTTATTTCCACTATTTGTTTAGCTACTTCGTACTCGTATTTTTTTGGTAATCTATATAACTTAGCATGAAACGGTTTATCTTCTTTCAGATGAATTTCATGTTTAATAGTCGAGGTGTGAGTCAAGTGATCGTCATCCTTGTATTAGGATGTCTTTGAATTTGTCTAATAGAGAGGTTAATGATGTTTGCTAAACGCGATTAAGACTGCCGCATTCAGGATTGTCCTCTGCTAAATAATTACATGATAAGTCGTGACCTCGTTCTATCCTCAGAATAGTCTGATTTTTTAAAGTTATAATTCCATTTCCATTGTCAACGGTTTTAATAATATAATAGGAATATGGTATAATTTTATTTTCAGTGCCGTGTCGACCAGCACCTAATACACATGCGAACGAGTGCACTCTTGAACTTTTCTGCTCTGAACAAAAAAAAAATAACACCGCGCGCTAGTGTGAAAACAAAAATTAAATAAATAAAGAAAAACAAAAACAAATACCTAAATAAAAAAAACTAGTGATGCAGTGCAGTGAAGGATTTTATAATGACTCGAAAATTTAGACTGGATATAACCAATAATCGCGGGATTAAGAGTAAACACTTAGTGAAGCACAGATAGATCCTCTTCACACCTTCTCAGATCACATTATTCTTCTCTCACCGCGGTCTCGCCATTTACGTGCGTAGTGATAGAGTGATTCATGTTCCAATCCGGAATTCAACTTCATATGGTTAAAATTTCATCTCCGAAAGCAAATTATCCACTATTGCGTTATTTACTGAAACCCCAAATTGGATAGCAATTCGGCCTTTAACGTGTTTGATGCGCTGTCTGACTCCGTTCAAAGAATTGTATCCTCATACTCATACATCAGAAATTCTGCTTCATCCTCCATCCCTACACTCATTTACAATGATATTCTAGCTGTCAGCTCTTTAGACAAAGTCAATCTGCTTGCTGCGCACTTTGGGGCCAGCTCCGCACTTTCAGATTGTGCTTCCTACACTAAAATGCGTCGAATTTTCAATGGGACGAATCCACTTTCACACTCGTGTAGTAGCAAGAGTACTTAAAGATCTCAACATACATAAATCCGCTGGTCAAGATGGTATACTCGTATCTCCCCTTCTTTTGAAGATATGTTCTTCCTCGCTGGCAAAACCACTGCGTAAGCTTTATCATCAATCCTACTCTTTAGGGCTCTTTCCGAGCAGATGGAAAACAGCATTTGTCCAGCCCGTCCCTAAAAAAGGCGAATCTTCTTCGCTCTCCTCCTACAGACCCATTGCACTTATGTCCCTTTTTTCCAACATCATGGAGACGCTGATAAATCGTCAGCACATTAAATATCTCGAAACACAAAAAATTCTCAATGACCGGCAATATGGTTTTCGTAGCAACAGGTCCACTGGTGATTTGATGGCATGTCTGACCGAAAAGTGGAACCAAAGCTTACATCAATCTGGTGAAAGCAAGATAGTTGCACTTGATATTTTTAAGGCATTTGACAGAGTTTCGACGACGACACTCTTCTTCAATGGATTAGAAACTACCTTTCGGAACGTTCAATTCAAATTATCTTGGAAGGTTTCAAGTCTGGTATTCACAAAATAAATACTGGGGTCCCTCAGGGCTCCATTCTGTCTCCGACACTCTTTTTAATTTTTATCAATGATCTCTTGACTGGCCCTTCTCTCCAATTTAATTCCAAAACATAATGCTGTCTACTGTCGTTAATGTGAAATTGAAATACCCAGCCATTATCCATGAATGGAAAAACTTTCCAGTCTCCGTATGTGTGTCAATTACAACTTACGTTGCAATGACCACATATTCGATGTTGCCAAAAATGCTGCGAAATGTCTAGGTTTCCTCAAACGATGTAAGAAATACTTGTCCCCTTCTGAGCTAGCCTCAATATAATAAGGCATTCATCCGGCCAGAATTGGAGTACAATGCATACATCTGGTCAGGGGCGCCTAAAACATCTCTGCACCTGCTAGATAGGATTCAAAACCGTGCGATAAAACTCATAGGTTTTATGGTAATATAATCCAGTCAATTGCAACCCTCGAACACCTGCGAAATGTCTCGTGTCTCACTTTGTTTTATCGCTATTACCACCATCAGTGCTCCATTAAGATCGTCAGTAGCATTTCGACTCTTGAAACCTTCAACCGTAACACCAGTCTTACTATGAATGCTCACTTTCGGACGTACTCTGAAATTTCGTGATTCGTTCCTAAGCCGAACAACTCGCTTGTGGAATGCCCTGTCGAGCTCTCTATTTTCTAGTCATTATAATATTGAGACATTCAAAACCAACGTACATCGGTACCTATCTTTCTTTCCTCCCTAATTTTCCTTCGTGCGTTGTGTTCAAACATAAACACTTGAGCGCGCGCTACTTTAAAAAAACAAAATTAAAAATTCTGGTCATAAGCTTTAATAAAGGTATTGTTGCTACAACCGAATTCTTTTGGTACTGGAAACTGAATATCTAATCTCTACCTGTCGTATATCTACAATATGATTTGGTATGGGCTCATATCTAGTTTTATAGTGTTAATGATAGTCATAGCACTGCCGGTATCTACTAGAATATATTGGCGTTGGTTTTGTTTTGTTTTGTACAAGAATGGCTAATGTCATTAATTGTCCGAGGCTCAATTCAGAAAAACTGTCGGGTCGGAATTTATATCCTGATAGATCACACCCTGATTTGTTTGGATACTATTAGTGCCTCGGTTCTGGTCGATTATGTCTGTTATGTGTGGAGTGATTCTGAGTATTTCCCGAAGGTCTCTGTCCTTTATTTTGAGTTTTGATATCGCATGTCATTTTGTCAGAAATTTCCCGAATGCCTTTGTCAACTTGGGTTACTACTCTAACTTTGTCTTCTCTCCCTTTCATTAGAGGAATTATGACTAGAGCTTCTGTGTTGGTTATTTGGATTTGTCCTATTTGTTTCACTAATCTTAATATTTCCATTCTCATAGCCAATTCACGAGTATAAAATGATCTTTATTTCGTATATATCATAAAGGTTTCTTATTTCCCGAACTAAGTTTCCTATTGTTACTTCTCAAATCTTATTTATTATAAATCATCATTTTTCTTGTTCTTGATTTTCACAGAACTCTACATACGTATGTACAATACTCTACTTAAGATATATTCTAATTTATTTGTTAATTAATAAATTGAACTTACTTTCATTGTAGGGATTTCCTTGGTTAGATCTGTGCTGTTAATGATGTGTCTATAACGATCTGTCTATAACAAAACTTTCTCGAATGTTTTTTTTGACACAAAAAAAAATTTCACTGATTAACCGATGATTATTCCAGGTCCTTTTTTTCAACACTGTCCTGAACTTTGCGGTTTAAAGGTTAAGAATTTATTTCTCCTTTCTGCAAACTGTACTTTCTCGTTTTGGATCCTGATCCTACCGACTGCGCCAAATAAATGTTTAAACTCGGTAAGGAGTTGTTTTTTTTAACTTAATTTATTTATTCTATTTTTCTTCTTCTATTTAATCAATAATACGGCCGCTGTCTCAATGCGGAGCTGCATCGTAGTTATTGGGTTGAACATTATAATTCAACTGACTTAAAAACTAAAAGGAATGTCAAAGGAAATCATCAAGACTCACTGGTGGTGAACCCAGTGGATTGGTTTATGTTATTTTACGCTTCACTATGCTGTGATAATTTTAATGGGTCAACCCAAAAGTTATGACGGCAAGAAATTAGAAAATACGTTAAATGAAAAAAACATACATTAAAAGAAAAAATGATAAGTCAGCCCTGTACTAAGACCAATACTCAACTCGCGTGCGTGAAAAAAAAATTAATAAATAAAAATAAAAAGTGCAATGCAGTGAAAAAGCAAAAAAACAATATTACACAGTGCGGGTATCCCACCTCTCCCGCTCCTGGTCGAAGTGGCTAAGTGTGGGTAATAACTGATGGATAGCGGGTTGTGAGTGAGAAATTTGTTGGTGCACTTTTTGGTATTGTTGTAAGGGCATAACACCTACAACCAAGGTCAACACCTTCGGTAAACTAAGGTCAGAATTTTAACTTCGCAGCACGATTATCATCGTCGGTGTTTGTATTTTTTGTGTTTGCTTAGGGTGGACATAGAAAACATACACGGGCTATAAAGTAATCACTTTTCTGCGTACGTCCACGTCTGTAAATACAGACCAGCTGCTTTGGCATTTAGTGAAGCACAGATAGATCCCCGCCCATACCTCTCAGATCACGCTGATCTGAAGCTGCCTGGCTACGGACTAGTGCTATTATTCTTTTCTCACCGCGGTCTCGCGATTTATCTGCATATTGATGTTGCTTACCTAACTCCAAATGTAATCTCTGTTCCAATCCGGAATTCATGTGCTTAAAATTAAATCCCCGAAAGCAAATTATCCACTATTGCTTTATCTACAGAAGCCCCAAACTGGAGAGCAATTCGACCTTTATTGAGTTTGATGCGCTGTCTGACTCCATACAAAGAATTGTATCCCTGTATTCTCATACTGAAATCGTTATTGATTGCGATTTCAATATACACAATTCTGACTGGCTTCGACATTCTGGATAGACAACACCCGAAAGCCTCTGTGTGCAGATCTTCGCTGCGCAAAATAACTTGACTGGACTTGTTTTAACTTCTCACCCTGATAGTGTACTTATGATGGTTTTTTTTCTTCTTTTTTTTATAAGTAGTATTTTTTTATAATTATAATTAGTTTATAGTGGTTGTGTCAAAATATTATTTATTTTCTGCTACGCCGAAATGCGTTCTCTTTATTGATATTCTTAGGATTAACCACTATATAAGATGTTAATGCTATATATACTGTGATATCACTGATTTAAATGTGAGCTTATTTTTCCGCTTATACTTTTCTTATTTTTACTTAAATCACTTAATCAATTCTCCTAATTAACACTTCAAATTCAACTGACGAACTAACTTGCATTCCTTGGGGATGCTGATATTTATACTCGAATAACATATTTCGAGAACAATCCTCGCCATCCAGCGTCCCATACAAATTTCGATTTTGCTAGAAAATTCGATTCCATTCTCCACCAATGGTTTTGAGTCTTTGCTAGTCAAGTAAGGAAATCTTCAGCTATTGAACTGTAGATCACGCTGTTCACCACATTTAAGAGGTATCACACTGCTCCCTCTCTAAAATTTTCGTCACGAACAACTTCGTTATTCGTCATTCCGTTGAAATGCCGCATTCTATCCAAATGTCCTTGTATGGACCTTCCCAATATTGTTGCAATTATGGAGATTTTCTCTTCTTACGCAGGGGATTATACAACCAGACCAGATCCTTCGTTGAAGAGGCAAGATTTCGCCTTGACCTCGTACCAGGTCTTCATCCGGCTGCAAGCTAGCATCATATTTTGTCCGATGTATTCATGCAATTTACGAAACTTGCTGCGCAAATCATCCACATAGTCGTTCACCTCTTTGGTTGGTAGCGATCCGAATTTTTCTTCACTTGGCAACCGAACTGTTTGACCAAATAAGATCTCGGATGATGTGTGTCCTGTTGAACTAACGACCGCTTTTCGGTAGGCCATTAAGAAGAGGGGTATGTGTTGATCCCAATCCCGCTGGCAGTTGCAGACCACCGTTGACAGATGATCATTCAAGGTCCGATTGAATCGCTCGACCATTCCATCAGATTGAAGGTGTAGTGGCGTTGTTCTTGTCTTCCTTATTCCCAAATATTGGCACACTTCCTGGAAGACTTTTGATTCAAAGTTTCGCCCTTGATCAGAGTGTAGCTTCATTGGGACCCAAAATCTGCTCACCCAGTTGTTGATTATCTGTCTTGATTTGCCTCTCGATTTGGCATGGCAAACACTTGCCGCCACTTACTGATGTAATCCATGACCACCGGGGTGTATCGGTTACCGTTAAAGGTTTCGGGAAACGGCCTGGCGATGTTGATGGCTAATTCGTTCGAATGGAGTGCCGAAATTGTATTGTTGCAATTGTCCATGTGGCTTTACTTTTGGACCCTTGGTGGCCGTACACCTTATGCACAATTTGCTCCAATTCTCGATTTCTTGTTTAGCGCTTAGCCAAAAGAAACGTTCTCTTATCTTTTCAATCGTCTTGTTTATTTCCAAATAGCCTCCTGAGATTTCGTCATGATTTCATGGAGTACTTGGCTGACTCTGGACCGTGGCACTATTAGCTGCATACGAGATGTTGTCCCATCTGCACTTTCCTATTTTCTCTTCAGCAATCCATCTTGCACATAAAGCTAGTCCCACTGTGCCCAGTATGCGTTCAGAGTTTGACTCCGGTCTGATATCTGCAGCCAGCTTGGTCATTCCTAGTGTTCCTTCCATGCCAATATTGGTTCGATGTCATTGTCTGCCTGTTGGGAGAAATGGATTTCGTCTATACTCCAACCCTCTATTGGCTCAGTCCTGATCATTTGGATAGTTGCCTGTTCTTTCGCTTCTTTACGGTTGCAGTGTTCACATTTTACTCCGCACTGTCGACGAGAGAGAGCATCAGCATTTGAGTGGACTTTTCTCTTGCAGTGTTGCCCTTCAAAGTCGTAGCCCTGCAACTGCAACGATCCATCTTGCTATAAACGTTTTTCCATCCACGGTAAACATTTTTCCAGGTGTGGGGTAACCCAAGATGATGACATTCGCAGCTGTTGCTTAAGTTCTTGAAACGCTTTTTCACACTCTCCAAAGAACGTGAACTGTCGGCCTTTTTCCGCAGGTTGATACAAGCCCTTTGCAATATCAGCAAGATCAATTACGAACCTTTTATAGTACGTGGCGAGTACCGAAAAACTTCTGAGTTGGTTTTTTTTTTTAAGAACTTAATATAGAGGTGGTTATGAATACCATACACTTATAATGCCTCAGCATGTGTTAAATTTTTTGTAAAATGGGATAGATATAGAAAGAAAGATGGACTCAGTGTTTATTTCGCTCCATGGGTGGAATCCAACGTTTAATGGAGAGACTTTATCTTTGGGACTTTTCACGGCTTCGATTTTGTCAGGATCTGTACTTACTCCTTCCGCTGATATAATGTGACCCAGATATTTTACTTCTGGGTGGAATAAGGCTCACTTCTCTGGATTCATGTTTTGACAGTCACTCAAACCAGTCAGACGTGTTTTTCTTGTTCTCCCTATTCAACTGTTTAATTAATTTCGTCAAATTGCATTTTCCGGTTCTTTCCGGTGCTTGAATCCTTTAATTTTTTTTGTGCAATTTTTTCAGTGCAAAGCCCCTATCTATATGAAATTGCAACCAAGCAATAAAAAAAAAAAAACAATAATTCGACTTAATATTTGAATCGATGCCAATTGTGTAATCGATGACAGCAATGCTGTCTGTGTAGCTTGCAAGGGCATCTGTGTGAAAGACTTTTATGCCGTTTTCGTCGGGTTATAAAACGAATACGGTTTTTATCAATGAATTCTCCGATAACCTCCTTTTATTCTGTGATGAGTGCAAATGTATCTCACTCTCGCATGTGCTTTTGGCAATAAAATGCCTAAGCGATTCCAAGATGCACTCGCGAAAAAGATAACGGACAAATTTTCGGTTATTGAAAGCAGTGTTAAAAGTGTTGAAGAGTTACGTAACTCAGTGCAGACCTCAGCCGAACTAATAAAATCTAAAGTAAAGCATATGGAAAAACAAATTGTTGGTCTAATCGAGTTAGACTCCGGGAAATCCAGGAATAAAGAAACTCCCTTACGTTATCTGTACAAAGTGTTAAGTAACATAAAAGCTTTCTGTTCGCAAGTTACCAGAATGGAACCTGAAGTGGGTTCATGCTCATCCCCACATACAAGTCATCTGCAACCTACTGGTTCCTGCGAAGTTTCTTCCAACTTGACAATAGAAAACACACCTCTGTCAACTCCTCCAATCACTGCCCCACGGAAGCATATCAATCACTTCAACTCAACTTGGACACCTTCCAAATGGCAGCGTAGACTTGATAAACTTGCTTCGAAGAATCAATTGGTCACTACGCTTCTTATCAAAGGCGCCCCACCAAACGCTGATGCTGATTGGATCTCGAATTTCTTCGTAAAGAAATATGGTATCACCATTATCCACTGCAATTTACTTCCAACATCTCACCACGGATGTAGCGCAGCTTTAAACTCAATATTCCGGCCAAATACGAATGGTTATTCTATAATCCAGCCAGCAACAATTTTAATCTTGGAAAGATGCGTGTCTGCAAATGTTTAAAAAATACGACCAAAAAGCAGGAAAACTCAAGTAGTCCGTCTTACTTGAACCATCTATTAAGTTAGCAAGTAAATCCAATTTGCCAAGACCAATTGGAGATTTAAAACTAAAGTTTTTCCTAATTTAAAGCCTCCCACCCATACTCCAACTCCCTCTATTCCACGCCAAATCAAGCCCCAACATCAACGTGTCTCTTTCGACTTAACCCCTACAAATCAAACTCCCAGCATTCAACCCCTAACACACACACCTTTCTCTAATAATTTTCCAAATTTCGATCTCAAAACTGGAGCTAAATATCCCAATTTCATTAACTTCCATATAAATCCCTCATCTGAAAATGTGTCTAAAGCCCCTTCAATTACTGCTGGTTCACCCTCAACATCTTCTTCCACTAGCCCCATTTTTGACTCCCTTCTAGCGTATCTGCATGACAAATCCGACTCAGTTTGCTATGAGGGAAAAACGAAAACAAGCATCATGGTCTCCATACAGCAGGAAGGTCCACCTACTAACCTTACAAATCTGAGGAACTTATATGGTATATCATGTTCCACGAGATTTTCAATATGTCTCAGACGACTTTGCTGCTTTCGGTAACTATGTGCACTCAAAATGGATCTCACACCTTCAACGGAGCAGAGCTGACAACGAAAATTTTTTTCGTCTCTAACGTGCTACTATTACCAGTGTTCCAACCATTCACTCCTACGCCCTCTCGAAATAATCTTCCTCTTACCTTTACTCTCAAAACGTAAGACGATTGCGATCTAAATCCCGTGCTGTCTTGCGCTAGGCTCATGCTCTCCCCTTTGAGGTCTACGCTCTGACCGAAACTAATCTAATTCCCGATATAAAGAATCAGGAATTATTCCCCCCTAGTTTCAACGTTTCTCGAGACGACGATCTTACCCGTCGAGGTGTCCTACTGGCCGTCCACAACCTCTCAACCTCAACCGACCTAACCTCTTCTCCAATCGCTGTTTCTACTTCTTCTAAGCTTGACTCCGTTTCAATAAAGATAACACTCCCCTGCAGGTCCCTGTACGTTATGTATTTTTACATCCTAAAGGCGCATCCTATCGAATGCTACCAACTCGCTATCAATGCAATTGATCAAATAATTAATTTGTCTGATCCTCTCGATGATATCATCGTATTCGGGGACTTTAATCTACCTCAACTGCACTGGACTCAATCAGACGATGACTCTTTTTTTATCGCAAACCCTAACTCGAGTAAAGAATGCCTCTTCTTGGATAAGCTTACAGACTCTAGCTTGTGCCAATTTAGTGGGGTCTCCAACTATATGGGTAGGCAATTAGACCTCATATGTGACTGACCCCATAAACTCCTCTATCTCGCTCTGTCCCCTTTCACTATCGATTATTGATAACTTTCACCCGCCACTTCTTCTATCTCTTTTCCACCAGACTCCTATCCATCATTCCTCATCTGCAGCTGCTCTTCTTACGACTTTCATAAAGCGAATTTCCGCAAAATTAACGAATATCTTAGTAAGAGAAACAGTATGGACAGTTTTCCTTCGATCCAATTCCTTTGCTGACTATTCCAACTATCTCGGGTTATACCATCAATTCGCCCAGCTTTACCAGCGATACCTTGATAGTACGCAATCAAGGCTTATAAACGATCATAAGTCTTTCTACCAATTCCTTAGGTTAGGTAAGAGTTGCTGTTGGAAATACCAACCCACTTAGGCTTGATCCACGTGTATCTATGATCCCCTTACTAATGGAACTAGTTTGAGCTTATAATAAAGCGTAGGAGACTATTAACGTCTATGTTTTCTATATTGTTTAGGTCGTTGTATAAGAAAGCTCCTATATGAAGCTTTCTTCTCTGGGAGAGAGCTGGGCATGTCTAGAGTAGGTGGATGATTGTCTCCTCCTCTTCCTCGTCCATGCAGCTTCTACAGAAATCATTTGTAAAAGCGCCAAGCCTTCTCCCGTGCTTGCCTATGAAGCAGTGTCCAGTAATGACACATATTATGGCGCTGAGATGTTTCCTATCTAAAAGGATCAGACACTTAGAGCGACTCAGATTCAGCCTTGGCCAGATCTGTTTTGTCGCTAGACATGTTTGCCCAGCAGTCCACCTAAGGTCTGTTCTTTTATTAGCATCCAGCTTTAGTGTTAATTTGCACGTAGCGATTGGTATACCTATACTACCCTTATACGGTAGAAATAGGTAGAGTGGTTCCAATTTTGGCGAGTTGTTGAACTGCTCTGCCATCTCCATGAGAGATGATCGGCATTCAAGGGCAGTTTTAGAATATAATGAGACCGAGTCCAGGGATTTGATGGCGGCCTGTCTATCCGAAAATATCGGTTTATCGGTTTTAGATCCATCCATGTAGAGATGGATTGACTTGTCCTCCATGAAAGGATCTTCCTCCCAGAATTATCTAGAGGGGAAGTTTACATGGAAGTTTTTGTCAAAGCAAAGTTCAGGTATGGTGTAATCGATGTTCTCTGTGAGGATTCCTAATGTATTAAGAATGTTGTTGCTTTGTTTAGTTGCTTTAAGGCGAATAGCTGCAGTCGCAGCTACTTGCCTGCTAAAAATGTCGAAGGATGTCAAGTGAAACAGAATATCGAATGCCGCAGACGGGGTAGACCGCAAGGCTCCGTTTGTGTATAGACATGCTGTTCTTTGGACCCAGCTTAGTTTAATGCGGTTGACTGCATTTTCCAAGGCCGTCCACCAGACAACCGCCCCGTAAGTAAGTATTGGGAGAGAGATTTACTTGAAGGAGTTCTTTAATGGTATTGAGATGCTTTCCTGAGACGGTTATGGCAACGTCATCCGCATAGGCAATCATTCTGCTACCACCCGCTTCCAGGTATATCAGTAGTTCGTTAACTACTAAGCTCCAGACAAGGGGAGAGAGGACACCGCCTTGCGGCGTATCTCTGCTGATACATCTTTTAGCAGAGGTCGCACCCAGTTTGGAGTTGATTATCCTGCGTTTTAGCATTAGACCGATCCACTCCTCAAGTAAGTCGTCTACCTGCAGAGTTGACAGCGCAGTCGTGTTTGTGGATGTGTTGACGTTGTTAAAGGCGCCTTCTATGTATAGGAAAGCAACCATTGTGTACTCCTTATATTGCAGGGATCGTTCGATGTAGCTAGTCAGAGAGTGCAAAGCCGTTTCCAGCGACTTTCCTTTACAGTAGACATGTTGAGCCGTAGACAGAAGTCTTGGATCAACTTTAGCTCGAATATGAGGAATCGAAGTGTAATGTCAAGTGAATAGACGTGTTTTAGATTTGCTCCTGATCCAAAGGGAAAAATTAGCCGCCTTTTTATTACTGAAGTTATTTTGTTACTCAGTGTTTTACTTTTGCTTTCACGCCAAAAAACGTTAAACAAAACTCTTTTTTATCTCTGCTGCTGACCATCAAATAAACGCACTATGTCAATCACACGCGGACAAGCTCACAAAGAAAAATCTGCTGTGGCCTCTACATCTACATTTACGCCAGACAAATCGCCAGCAAATTTACATCCACCGAAGTCCCATTCACAACCTAAACTTCTCGACAAAAAATCGTCGCTGTCAGAACAACTTCAAGAACTTAGTGCTGAAATTTAAAATGTTGCTTTCAGAGTTTGAATGCAATGTTAACAAGAAGATCAGCGACGCCATTGCCTCTCTTAACGAAAAAGTGCAGCAATTTGAGAGCGACATATCAAAGCTACGGGATGACAATCGAAGATTGAAAGAGGAATTAGCGGACCTCCAACGTAAAGAACGTCTTCGTGACGTGATTGTCCGCGGCATACCACGTAACCCAAACGAAAATCACATTGATTTGGTAAAAAATATTGTTGCAAGTCTAAATCACCAAATTTCTCCACATTTCGACGCTTTTCGCCTAAAAACCAAGTCCACCGATGATCCGCTGCTTATCAGGCTCTCTTCGCACACCGAGCAAAGTGCATTTCTTGGTGCATTTCGGGCAAAGAGAGGTTTAACGCCTGCAGAACTTATAAACAGCTCTAAGACGTCGACTGATGTTAACAGCACCACCACTAATAGACGCATCTATATCAATGAGAGTTTAACGCTAGAGAATAGCTCATTATTGCGACATGCTCTGCGACTACGTAGAGAGGGTTTACTCTATTCTGCAAGAACGTGCAATGGACTGGTTTATGTGAAGAAAAGTAAATATGACACCGAAGTGAAGATTCTGTCAACAACCAAATTCTCTTGAGGACTCAGCTTGCCTGCTTTACCGCTGCACACTCATCTTGTCTCCTGTCTTTATTACTAATCGGGAGCACTTTCACCACGCATACGTATTTATTATTCACCAAATAATTTTTTATAACACAATATTTTGCATTATGTTCTCTTTTCCTTTTTTCTTACTATATCTTTTCTCTTTTTTTTCTTCTATCCTGTCTACTTTTCGGTCAATACTTTTATTCGTACTCTACTCACTTCCTCTAGTTGTTGTTGTTACTATTTTGTATCCCAAGAATGCTTGTTGATTGTTTACATTCCCCTTTCATTATTTGTTCTTGTTTTATACTGCAATGATACACCTAAATAATCTATCAACGTATGTTGGTGTTAATGAGGATGGGGTCGCAATACAGTCAATGGTTAATATCTTGTCTAGAGCATGCACAGGGTTTAAAATCTGTTACATAAATGCTCGTAGTCTAAATCTAATCAAACTAGACTACATAAAGAATATTTTTGTTAATTCTGCGGTCGATATTATTTGTATAACTGAAACCTGGTTATGGTCTGACCCTGAAGATGACGAAGCCGTGGATCTTTTATATGAAATACCGGGGTATAAACTTATTCGTAACGATAGAATTCCTGCTACATCTGGTGGATGAGTTGCGGTATACTACAGTACTGCTCTCAAGTGTAGAGAACTTAAGAAATCTAAAGGAGACGCAATAGAATATCTTTTGCTGGATGTTAATGATGGCAATACAAAATGTTTTCTTGGCGTTGCTTATAACCCAAAATGCTGTTATTCCTTGGAGACATTGTTTTCTGCACTTCAGGAGTTTACTGTTTTATATGAGCACATTGTAATCTGTGGTGATCTTAATTATGATCTTTTAAAATGTGATTACAAAATCAATTACTCATAGTTTCAGCTGCTGCTTGTGGGTTGTCGATAGTTAATTCCGATGCTACACGTTTTGCCCCAGATGTTCCCCCCAGTCTTATTGATGTGCTTATGGTGTCTAATCGTCACAATGTTCTACTTCAGGATCAGTTGTCTCTAGCAGGGATTTCTGACCATGATTTAATTTTTTGTACGTACAATGTCTCCGTCTCGGCTACCATTGTCGTTCCAGTTTAGAGATTTTTCTTCTGTGGACAACTATAACTTGCAATTGGATACAAGCCAGCTCCCATGGCGTAATGCCTATTGTGCCTCAAACGTCAACGTAAACGTTGTAAAAAATCTTGGTTATAAGTTGAATCGATTACTCTTTTCCAATGACCACGTAAATTATGCCATTGGTCGAATCTATGCTGGTCTGCGTAAGCTGAGGTTATCCTCCAGTTTTACCCCAACATGCACAAAACTTGTAAAAACCCTGTTTGTACCCATTATTGATTACTCCATAACTGTTTACTGCAAGTTTGACTCCCAATCAGAACACAAATTGCTTGTTCCGTTCAATGATATGAGTAAGTATGTGTATGGGCTGAATCGTTATGACCATGTATCTCACCATCATAAATTGGTTCTAGGGTGTACGTTTCAGCAATTTCTAAAGATAAGGTGCTGAAAATGTATGCATAAACTTATATATAAAAGATCGCCTAAATATCTATTTGATAAGCTCCAGTTTGCGCAATCGACCAAAACAATGTATCTTATAATGCCTAGTTTTAACTACTTAAACACCTTTCGCCTCTTCTTCATTCACGTCACCAGACTTTGGAACTCTCTTCCAACATCGACAAACCAAATAATGGAAGCTAACAAGTTCAAAACTGCCGCATTAGAATACTTTTCCTGACTGCAACAACTATACTTTCCATTTTTCATAGGTCTAACCCCCTTTCACACCCTCTTTTAACTATGCTCTTCTTTCTTTTACTGTCTAACTATTTCTTATTCTACTTCTTTTTTCTTTTTACATATATATTTAAATTTACATATATATTTAAAAATTATTAATATTACTTATCTTGTTATTTATGTACTATTTAAGACAACGTCTTACTTGTACACACGAAATAAATAAAATGAAATGAAATGAAAAAATTAATATGGATATCAATTAGTCGTTCTAGAGTTTTCAGAAGGAAAGATGATAGACTTATAGGTCTGAGGTCCTTTGGGACAACATGAGAACATTTTCCGGCTTTGGGAATGAATACTACATTGTCTTCTCTCCATTACAGTGGAATGTGGATAAGTTCGACACAGCTCCTCATAATATTTTCTAACACTGGCAGAATAATATTTGAGGACCTCTGTAGCTCGACAGGTATTATACCGTCCGGACCAGCAGACTTGTATGGGCGCTATGTAGCGCCCAGAGCAGTTTGTCTCTCGTAATCAGACCATGAATTTTGGTCACGGTTGCACTAAGCCTGTCTGGGCTACTAATGGCCGCGAGTTGGGAGCTACCTGGAAAGTGAAGAGTGATTCATCACTTGAGTCATCGGTTTTTTTTCAAACAGCTAAGCATCATAGGATTTATAGAGAGGATATTTCTTAGCCGCGATGCCTCAGGGGTTTCTGTGATTTTGTCACAGAATGATTTCCAGGATTGTCGCTTTGCCTTCCTCAGTTCTTTTTTGTATAATTTGAGGGATTCTTTATATGAGTTCCAGTCAGTCACTTTTCTTCTGCTTTTTGCTGCGTTGAAAAGTTTTCTGCAGGCGTTTCTGAGCAGTCCCAGTACCAATGTCCACCAATGTGGCTTTTTCTTGCCTCTTGGTTGAATAAGAGGGCACGAAGCGGCCATAGCCTGATTGAGAGCCAGACTAAATTCCTTGACTTTCATGTCAAGCTCATTGGTGTCACGCGGGGGCTTGATAGTTCAGAGGATAGCGTTTCTGACATTATCCCTCTGTATTTTGGCCAATCAGTTTTCCGGTAATTCCGGAAAGATGGTTGGCTGAATTGGATGTATTTGTGGTCTGAAAAGGAGTGTTCAGACGATACCATCCAGTTCGTTAGCCTTTGAGTGATGCTGTCGGAGACAAGAGTAATATCTAGCACTTCTTGCCGGTTTCTAGTTATAAAAGTGGGCTCATTGCCAATATTGCAAATTAAGAGGTTAGTACTTAAAATATAGTCTAAAAGTGACTCACCACTATCATTGTTGTCGGTACTGCCCATACCATGTGATGTGCTTTAGCGTCGCATCCGATTATGAGGCCAGTTTTTGCCTTCCAGCTTCCAGTACCACCCTTTCTAGGTTATCACCAGGGAGAGGGCCCACTTGGTCGTGGCCAAGGTAAGCCGATGCCAGCCAGTAAGAGCCTTTGGCAGTCTCTAATCTGGCAACGGTTAGGTCGGGGTCACTGAGGTTGGGAAGTAGAAATACATTAAGGCTACGTTTCACTAATATACAAGTTCTAATCTTACCTTTGTCTCTTGTATAGAGCGGAACGTATGAGGGTGTCCTAAGTCCACGAACCACGCCTTCTGCAATCCATGGTTCCTGGATTAGAATTATGTCTTCTGCGCTTTTGGAAAGACGCAGAATGAGTGCGGCCGAAGCCTTTTTTTGAGTGGTGGAGATTAATCTGGAGAAACCGTATCATTGCTACAGTCTTCCAGAGTCGCCTCCACCACGGTGTTGTTGAGGTCCTCCGATTCTGAAGATGTGCCCTAAAGCTTATCTTCTATCTCTGATCGTGTATGACCTCTCTTTGCTTCGTCACCGGTTTCCATTTCCGACAGGGTGTCAGAAGAGGAGACCGACGGCTTGATAGTCACCTCGGACAGATTGGAGTCGTCCGTTCCAATTCTGGAAAGCATATCGACGCTCCGAGATCCAAGGTTGGAGGAGGAGGTTGCTTATCAGCATCCAGCTCATCCTTTTTGTATATTCTTAAATGTTTGGACTCGAATCCGAACCGAATCATGCCTTTCGTCTGCACCAGAGCATTAAGGGATTCCTTATTGTTTACGATTAACACGCATCTATAAGAGCCCCTTAGTTCCTCCAGTTTCGCGACTTTCCAGTCATGAGTCAGAAGAGTCGGGTTACTGAGCCGGATGATTTCCAGAATATCTTCTGGAGCGGAGGGTTTGGCTGGGATCCAGGTACGAGTTCGAGGTCTGCTAGGAATGTCCTAAACCACCTATGGCCTTGGTGAAGAGATCACGAGATCTCTGGTTGGAACATGCAATGAGCTTGACATGGCCTTGGTGCCCGCCAGCGTCGCTTGTAATAGGAGGTGGTCCGGGGTTTTTCCGCATGATGGCCAAGAAGTTGCTCGAAAGCTTCAGCTTGACCAGCTGCCACCGTTCAGGTGTAATGGAACCGTCGGTATCGTTCCTATCGATCACCGCGATCACCAATGCGTCCTTTAGGACTTCATTGAAAGACCTCAGAGATGTGCCTCTTCGAAACCGGTTTCCTCCAACGATCTCTGGCGCTTCGAGGAGTCTTTCAACATTTTGGGAGCAGTGGAAGCAGTGGGTAATCCGTCTTTTAGGATGTTTTTAGCCCACTCAACCTTGCTCTTTATTTCCGCACTTCTCTCAACCTCCGGAATGGATCCGAAGGTTTTCATGATGCGTGAAGCATTTCGGCGTTTTATATAGAGCGCCTTGGAACTTGCCGATGCGGCTGAGCTCCAGATTCCTCCTTAGAGGGAGGAGTTTTGGTAGCAGCAACAAGTTCGTGGCCTGCCAGAAACTTGCTGCTGCTAGGGGTGGAGGAAGTGATAGGACCATGGCTTGCCACAGTCTTAACACTCCCTGAATTTTTATTTTTAGGCTCGTTGCGTTTGCCTTTAGAGGATGGTGCACCATGGCCTGCCACAGTTTTGGCTCCTCTCGACAATGCAGGAGCCTTGCCGGTAGTCGGTATAGTTTCCGTTCAGCCAGGTTGATCTTCAGCAAGGGTCGTATGACACCTTGATCCAGCCCAGGGGAAGAAGGGAGTGCTTTGGGAGTTGGGGAGGGAGGGGGAGGATCCTTTGGTTTCAGGACTCGTCTGGAGAATTTTTTCTCGAGATTCATAGACCCTACTCACCCTCTACAACTCGACAAGTTCGATGCTCTCGGTAGAATTACCAATTCCTTAACAACAACAAAAAAAACCCGACGATTTTCCTCCATCCCTCTCATACGAAAATGTATCATCAACCGATCCGCATATCGTAGCCAACTTCTTTGCTACTTTTTTTAAGCAATCTTTTGCCGATAATTCCTTAGTACCGGATCCCTCTTATTTCAAGTACCTGCTTAACTTCCCCATTGGCTCCTCTATTTCTCAAAGTTTTGATCATACGGTGATAGAAAATAAATTACAACAACTTAATGATGAATACTTACCCGGCCCAGATGGCCATCCATCCATAATTCCTAAAAAGTGTTCCTCAACACTTTCCCATCCCCTTTCAAATCTCTTCCAGTTATCGCTCTCTCAAGTTGAGTTTCCACAGATATGGAAGTCTTCTCTCACATATACCCAAACTCCTCGAAAGTATTTTGTACGAAGCCTTCAGCTTTCAGTGCAAATCTCTTATTTCCCCTAATCACCACGGCTTTCTGAAAGGTAGATCAACTACCACTAACCTCGTCGAATTCGTGTCCTCTCTTCTCTCAGCCTTAGACAGTGGTAAAGAAGTTGACGTTATAACAACTGATTTCAGTAAGGCTTTTGACAAGATATCTCACAAACTAATTGTGTTCAAATTGTCCGTCCTGGGCAAAATGATTTGCTAAAATGGATATCTTCTTACCTGGATAATCGCTTTTATAGTGTTCGATTCCGGTCTTCCCTATCGGTCCCTTCTCGGCCACTTCCTCAAGGTAGTCACCTAGGTCCACTCCTCTTCATCCTAACTATTAACGATCTTCAAAGGGTAATTCAACACTCAGCACTTTCTCTCTATGCTGACGATACCAAATTTTTTCAACCCATTTCCTCACAACATGACTCCAGACTCCTTCAAATAGATCTAAATAGTTTTTCCACCTGGTGCATCAAGAACTGCTTAGAACTCAATGTTCCCAAAAATCAATCGATTACCTTCTCACGTAAATGCAAGAAGTCTCCTCAACGAATTTACCATCTCCACGGCCAAATTACATCCCTTTTTGAGCCTATCCACGACCTTGGCATATTATGCAACAGGCAACTTAATTTCCGCTTGCATATTGATGAGATAATTTCTAAAGCAAACTCATCACTCGGCTTCGTTAAAAGATGGTCGAAAGAATTCTGCAACCCGTACGTGCCTTCGCCCCCTTCTCGAGTACGCTAGCCAAACGTGGTGTCCCTTACAACGAGTTCATGTATCTCGTATTGAGAGCATCCAGCGTCATTTTCCTCGATTTGCTCTTGGAGGTCTACCTTGGAACGATCCTCTAGGATCGTTAGGGACGAAGCTAACATTCTTTTCATTCACCGACTGTTCTCAGGCTCCGTCGATTGCACGTCTCTTTACAACTCCATTTTCCTTTACACTAACCCTCGTAATCTTGTAGCGTGTTCCAGGTGGAAATTTTGGCGATTAAAAAAGTTCTGTCCTGGCTGAAGAAAAACGTGATATCTTCAAAGGATATCCGCATATTTTCGGATAGTCAGGCCGCCATCAAGTCCCTGGACTCGGCCTCATTATATTCTAAACCCGCCCTTGAATGCCGATCATCTCTCATGGAGATGGCAGAGCAGTTCAACATTCGCCTTTGTTGGGTACCGGGCCACAGAGACATTCCAGGGAACTGCAGAGCCGATGAACTCGCCAAAATTGGAACCACTCTACCTATCCTACCGGACAAAGGTAGTATAGGTATACCTATCGCTATGTGCAAACTAACACTAAAGCTGGATTCCAATAAAAGGTGGACTGCTGGACAAATATGTCTAACGACCAAACAGATCTGGCCAAGGCTGGATCTGAGTCGCTCTAAGTGTCTGATCCTTTTAGATAGGAAACATCTCAGCGCCATAATAGGTGTCATTACTGGACACTGCCTAATAGGCAAGCACGCAAGAAGGCTTGGCGCTTTTACTAATGATTTTTGTAGAAACTGCATGGACGAGGAAGAGGAGGAGACAATCCGCCACCTACTCTGCACATGCCCAGCTCTCTCCCAGAGAAGGAAGCTTCATCTAGGAGCTTTCTTCTACAACGACCTAAATGATCTAAAAAAATTAGACGTTAACAGTCTCCTACGCTTTGTTATAAGTTCAAACTGGTTCCAGTAGTAAGAAGATCATAGATCCACGTGGCATCACAATGGGCCAATAGGCCTAACTGGGTTGGTATTTCCAACTACCACTCTTACCTAACCTAACCTAACCTAACCCTAGTAATCTACGTTGCCACCGTCTCTTTTATCTACTCATTCATCGTACGACTTATGGCTCCAACGAACCAATCTCCCGTGTGCTGCGTAAGGTAAACTCCAGACTTTCCGTTTTCGATTTTAATCGCAGCACTCTCTCCCTCAAATCTGGGGGCATTAGCCCTCAGGAGGCCATTTGGGAATAAACAAGACGTTGGAAAAGATAAGGGAACGTTTCTATTGGCTAAGCGCTAAACAAGATGTCGAGAATTGGTGCAAAAAGTGCATAAGGTGTGCGGTTACCAACGGCCCAAAAGAAAAGATATATGGACAAATGCAACAAGGCAAGGTCGGACCACCATTCGAACGAATAGCCATCGACATTGATGTGCCGTTTCCCGAACCCTTTAATGGTAACCGCTGCTACACCCTCGTGGTCATGGATTACTTCAGTAAGTGGCCGAAGTGTTTGCCATTCCATCAAGAGGCTAAGACCGCAGCCGAACAGACAGTCAACAACAGGGTGAACATATTTGGGGTCCCAAAGCAGCTACACTGTGATCAAGGGCGAAACTTTGAATCAATCAGTCTTCCAGGAAGTGTTCCACTATTTGGGAATAAATAAGATAAGAACAACGCCACTACACGCTCAATCTGATGGAATAGTCGAGCGATTCAATCGGACCATGAGAATCTGTCAGTAGTGGTCCGTAGTTCAACAGCACACACCACCCGAGATCGTATTTTGGTTAAACAGTTCGGTTGCCAAGCGAAGCAAAATTCGGATCCCCACCTACGAAACCTAAAGAGGTAAGCGACTACGTGTATGTCTTGCGCAGCAAGATTCGTACATGACATGGAAACACCAGAGAAAAGATGAAGCTAGCGAGCTACCGCATAGAGACTAGATACAACATCAAGGCAAATTTTTCCAGCTTCAATGAAGGAGATCTGGTCTGGTTGTATAAATCTTAGCGTAAAAAATTGCAACAGGTCTGGGAAGGTCCATACAAGGTGATAACCCGTATTAGTGAGTCTGTCTACTGGATCCAGCGTGGGGATCGGGGAAAATTGAAGGTGCCATTTCAACGGAGCGACGAATGACGAAGTTCTTCGGGACGAAAATTTTAGAGAGGGAGCAGTGTGATATCTCTTAAATTTTAACAGCGCCATCTACATTTCAATAGCAGATGATTTCGTTACTTGAATAGCAAAGACTCAACCGTTGGTGAAGAATGGAATCGAATTTTCTAGCAAAATGGAAAAAAGAGCATTTTATTTATTGACTCTAGTAGTGAGTACTGCCACCTTTGTTCATAATCACTTCACAAATTCGGTTCGGCATGGAATCGTAAAGTGCCTTTAAGAAATTTAACGAAATTTCTCTCGAGGCTAATTTAATAGCTGCAATGAGTGATCCTTTGTATTCAAACTGATAGCTAGATTCGTACACTTTTCTGACTAACCATCCCCATACGTTTTCCATAAGATTTAGGTCCGGTGAGTACGGTGGCTAGTGAAGCAATCCCACATGTTGCTCCCTTATCCAAATTTTAACTATCCGCGCCGTATGAATGGGTGTGTTGTCCGGCTGGAAATTCCAATAAATGAGTCCAGAAATATCTCAAAATTTTGGAAAATTCCTTTCCAATATTTCTTTATAAGTTGTTGCGGTAATTTTGTCTGCTTGAAAAACAGTTCCAGAAAAGCTAACCGCTACCCACACCATAACACCACCTTCTCGGCTATGATTCCGGTCTAAAAAGAGCTGGTTCTTTCTCATATCGTGAAAGTAATAATTAAACTCATCAGATCCATCAAAATTGAACTTTTTTTCATCTGAGAAAATCACGCAACGCCATTCATCTTGCCAATCCATATGGTACTTCAAAAATCTCAACCCCATACACTTTCGTGGGGGCTTAAAGGTAGCTTTTTTTGAAGTTTCAGACCGTTTTAGATGATTGGCACAATTAATTGCTCTTCTAACTGTCGAAATACTAGCATTAACATCTTCTCTTTGCTTTATTTCGCAGCTGAGTCAGAAGACTTAGAAGCACATCGCAAAATTGCTCTTCTATCGGCCGCTGTTATGGCCATTTTTGTAACTCATTTAATGTTTTATCCCGTACAGGTCTTTGTTTCTGAAGTAAGAATAGACCACATTAAAACTTCGGTCAATTTTTTTTAGCTATAGCACACCCAGCTAGTCCTTGCTTCTGTAGTAAGTCAATGTGAGACTCTTCAATATTGTTAAGTGATTTCGCTTTACCCATGTTTATCCAAATTTTAATTTACACAATTAGTTTCACTTAATCCACTTCAACAATTTCTTAAACGTGTCAATCTTCGCAGAATACATGTAAAAAATGAATATAATGACTATGTACCCATTCAGTTAACGCAAAAAAATTGCATTTTTCGATATGGAATACATTGCAAGAGAGCCAGAGAAAAAATAACGGTGTTTTTGGAATTATTCTTTCTAATCGCTACCAGAATGAACTATTAAATTTGTGAACGTTATTTGAAAATAATGAAACGTAAACTTTTGAAAAATGTTGTATCTATTCAGTTGAAGCGGAGTTTATACATTTTTTTATTCGGATAGCACGATCAGGCGTATAAATGTAGAAAAAAAATGTTTATCAGTCTATCATACTCGTATCTAATTATCCCTTATGAAAGGCAGCAAAATGGTTGCGATACCCTTCTAATTTGAGATCAAAATAGGTAGGTAGGTCAGTAGAAATAGCCCGTTCCGAAATGGCCTATAGGCTAGTATACATCTATTTCAGGTGAAGGCAGATTAGTTTAAAAAAAAAAATCATGGGACGATGAAGATTCCGCTTAACTTACTCAGATGTTTAAACGGGAATACCAATGAAATCCAGGTGATCTGGAAGAGGCTTACAGAATCATCTGATTATAATGTTGAAAGTTTGAGTTAGAAAGATTATGTTGAAGTCGATGACAGAAGTACTTGATCGCGATTCAATTTTGGAAGCAATAGCACATGCTGCTGATGCTAACGATGATGGGAGTGGAGGTGATGAAAAAATTATTAGAAAAAAATCCCGGAAAAGGATGACATTAAAAACGCAATTGGAATATTGGAATCTGCATTTGAAATGACAGATGATGTACCGGATGAGGTCCAGCACTGCCTTTTTAAAATAGAATCGTTTTTCAAACTGATGAACACTCCAGCTACCGTAATTACTCAATCAAAAATTACCAATTTTTTAAGTAATTGTATTTGAACAATATTTTGATAAGTTATTTATGAATTAATGAATAATAAAAGCAAGAAGTTTGTCTTAATTTTTGTAACCTTATTTTTAAACGCAATAAATAATAAAAATATATATTGTGATAACCACTTAAATGTGAGCAGCGACATCTAGATTCACAGAGCAGAAAATGTCGATACTGGAATAACAAAGTCCCGACTGGAGAGTGGAATCGAATTTTCTAGCAAATTGGAAATTGTATGGGACGCTGGATGGCGAGGATTGTTCTCGAAGTATGTCATTCGGGTATAAATACCAGCATCCCCAAGGTATGCAAGTCAGTTCATTAGTTGAATTTGAAGTGTTAATTAGGAGAAGTGATTAGGTGGTTTAAGTAAAAGATAAGAATAGTATAAGCGGTTGAGAAATTGGATTGTATTGAGAGAAACAATTAAATAGTGAATTGTAACTGTACTGAATAAAGCGATTTGTATTGAAAGGCCCGACCCATTTTCAAATTGAAACCAAAAAAAGTTTATGTTTTTCTATTTTGTAATCATTGTAATTAATGTCAAACGGAAATTAATAATTTTTTTATTTAAATTACACGTTTGTAGTTTAACTTCATACATACGAGGGCGGGTCAATAAGTCCGCGACTTTTTGAATTTCTGACCTCTTTACTGAAACAGCAACACTGCTCCCGTCAACAGGCATCTGTCAGTTGACTCCTGTCAAAAATTAAACTTGCTGCGTCAGTTAGTTTGTGTTTGACAGCTATTTTTATCAGACTACTCACTAATTTGAGGAGAAAATGGAAAAAAGTGAATTTCGTGTGCTTATTAAGCATTATTTCTTGCGAAAAAAAACCATTACCGAGACCAAGGCTAAGCTTGATAAATACTATGGGGACTCTGCACCATCGATTTCAATGGTAAAAAAGTGGTTTACTGAATTTCGTTGTGGCCGTACAAGCACTGAAGATGCCGAACGTCCTGGACGCCCAGTTGAGGTCTCTACACCCGAAACAATCGAAAAAATTCACGATATGGTGTTGGCCGACCGAAGATTGAAAGTGCGAGAAATTGTGGAAGTCGTAGGGATCTCGCATGGCTCAGTGGTTTCAATTTTGAATGATCACTTGGGCATGAGAAAGCTTTCCGCAAGATGGGTGCCGCGTTTGCTCACAGTCGACCACAAACGCAATCGTGTAACAACTTCACAGGAAGGTTTGGCGTTGTTTAATCGCAATATGGAGGAGTTTTTGCGCCGTTTTGTAACCGTGGACGAAACATGGATCCATCACAACACACCAGAGAACAAACAACAGTCAAAACAGTGGGTTTCTAAGGGTGAATCGGCGCCAAAGAAGGTGGGTTTGTCAGCCAATAAAGTTATGGCGACTGTTTTTTGGGATGCACGCGGGATAATCCACATTGACTACCTTCAAAAGGGAAGAACAATCAATAGGGAATATTATGCCAACTTATTGGACCGATTCAATGACGATTTGAAAAAAAACCGACCTCATTTGGCCAAGAAAAAAGTTCTTTTCCACCAAGACAATGCAAGGGTGCACACATGTGCAGTTGCCATGGCAAAAATCCATGAATTGGTCTATGAATTGCTCCCTCATCCACCCTATTCTCCAGATTTGGCTCCGAGCGACTACTTCTTGTTCCCAAACCTGAAGAAATGGCTTGGTGGAAAAAGATTTGACTCCAATGATGAAGTCATCTCGCAAACAAAGGCCTATTTTGAGGACCTCGACAAATCATTTTTTTTGGAAGGGATAAAAAAAATTGGAGAAGCGTTGGACAAAGTGTATAGAGCTCAAGGGAGACTACGTTGAAAAATAAAATTATTTTTTCATCAAAAAATCTGTGTTTTATTCCAAAAGTCACGGAGTTATTGACCCGCCCTCGTACTTCGCGTCACTCACAATCTGAAAGGTGCGGCAAACAAGGAAGTAGGAGGTCGGCTAGAAGCCTCATCATTACCATATGAAGCAAAACATCTACCCTTACTCCCATACTCTCATCCGTTTACGAAGTTACTGATGACAGCCATCCATCATGAGAACTTACATTGCGGTCCGCAAGTTTTACTAGCAGAAATTCCACAAGGCAGAAATATTGGCCTGTCAAGGGCAAAACGATAGCACGGTCAATAATTCAGCGGTGTGTGAAGTGCGCAAGAGCAAGACCAAGGTTGCTGACGTAAATTATGGGAAACTTTCCGGCGCACAGGGTACAACCGGCACGACCGTTTATCAATTCGGGAGTCAATTTTTGCGGACCATTTAAGACCCATTTTAAGGTGAGAGGAAAGCATCCTCAGAAAACATACATCGCTGGTTTTTGCTGCTTCCCAAAGAAGGCAGTCCATCTAGAATTAGTCACGGACCTTTCGACCAATGGATTTATCGCAGCTATAAAACGATTCATTGGATTTAGTTGTCTCCATCTGTACTGCGACAACGCAACCAACTTCGTCGGCGCTAACAATCAACTACAAGAATTAGCCGACATTCTCCATACCAAAAAAGGCAAGGGAAAAAAAATACAACGCATTCGCAGTAAGGGGAATAGAATTCCATTTTATTCCTCCTAGAGCACCCCACTTCGGTGGAATTTGGGAGGCAGCGGTTAAGACAGCGAAACATTTTTTACAACGCTGCATGGAGCTCGCGTCGCTGACATATGAAGACCTTGAGACACTAGTAATCGAAATTGAAGCCATCATGAACTCAAGACCGCTCACTCCGATGTCAATTCATCCAAATGATCTTACAGCTCTAACACCAGGACATTTCCTCATAGGAGAACCACTGACTAATCCCACTGATCTAGAGGCTGAACCACTTCGGACCAATCTCGCAACAAGATGGAGGGTAATATCAACCATTAAAGAAGACTTCTGGAAAAGGTGGCAGAAGGAATACTTCACTGAGCTTCAACAACGGCACAAATGGCAGCACAAATGCGACAATATACTTCCAGGTACGATGGTTATTATCAAGGAAGACAACTGTCCAGTCATGAAATGGCCACTTGGAAGAGTAATTCAGACTTTTCCAGGCCCAGATGGTATAGTACGCGTAGCAGAAAATCAGACATCATCCAGCGTTTTCAGTTTCAGTTCAGTTTAAATGCATTTTATTTAACTAATTAATTTACTCTTACATGCTAGACAAAAAAATGCTTAAAAATTAGCCTAAATAACTTACAAATAACCTTATTTTAACTTACTGGCCCCATGCGGGCGCTCTAAGCTAAACCTAACACTTAAACTATGTCTTTCGACGAATCTTACATTCTAATTTTATATTCAATTTAACATTACTTAATACTAGAACTAAGAAAATAAATTTTAACTAAAAACTTAGTAAATGGACTGTTTTTTATATTATAAAAACTTAAAACTAAAAACTTATAGACTACCTAACCTACTTAACCTACTTACACAATACATACGCATACATACATATACATATAAAGGGTCCGCCATCTAAAGTTTTTTTTTCCAACTAGTGCTTATTTCGTGAATGGTAACACTTAGCTCATGTTTGATTTGACAGGTAATTAGTTTTATCCTTCCGGTTAATAATAGAAAATAATTTCATTCAAATGGCTGCTTACCATATACACCAGTAGGAAACTTGTCGGACTTCATTGACATCAACACCCATGAGCATCTCAAACGGCATTCAGTAGAGTATAGAGAGCGGATGATTATTTGTTGAGTAAGCATTGCATATCCGCTCGAATAATTGAGGTATCAATTTTCCATTGCTCGTGCGATATGCTTACCAGGCAAAATCGAATATTGTAATTAGTATTTAAGAAAAACCCAAAAATAAAGCGAGTCAGTTCTTGGAACCTCACCAAACACATAAGCCGTTATTTTGTTCTCTCGACACGATCAAGTTAATTTCATCGTTGGCCAGCACTCTGTTTTGATACGTACATTTATAGTCTGATATTCTGGTTCAAGCACCGGTATTATCAGTAGTTGTCAAGGTGCATGCACCTTGGGCGACATTACAAAACGTACACCTTTCAATACAATCACTTTATTCAATACAGTTATAATTTACAATTCAATCGCTTTTCTCAACCTTTTTACTTTTCTTTATCTTTTACTTAAGCCACTTTACTACAACTCGTAATTCACATTTCAAATTCTACTCTAGAACTGACTTACATATCTTGGGGGATGCTGATATTTATAGTCTTTTGACATCTTTCGAGAATATTTTATACCATCCAGGCTTCCAAATAAACACATTTCGTCAGGGAGGTAGCATCTGTGAATGCTCCTGCGTAAGACTAAGTGCACAGCGGGAGAGACGAAGAATGCGCTGCTGCAGCTGCGATAAAATAAGGCATCTTTAAAGGCAGTGTGAATCATCAATCGTCAGGAGGGATCTTGTGCAGAAGTCTTGGTTGCATAAAACCAACAGTTGCAGCTTGCGAACAACTAGTATCGGTTAAGGTATATGGCGAAGTCCAAATAAAAATCGATATGCATAATTGGTACAGACTTCATGAAAGAACATCGGCATGTAGTCGACTTTGGGGCACAAACCCTGAAATACGGACACTTAAAGATGCCAATGATACACGAAAACGTCAATACTTCCGTCTTAAAAGTCTTCATCTGCCGTTTTATGATTATCATAGCTCTTACCTAACTAACCGCCAGAAATAGTTGGTGGTGAGCAACTAAATGTGCTTTTTACTTAAGTTAAGATCAGGTGTACCGCAGGGATTCGTCTTTGGCCAACTGTTGTTTTCCATGTATGGGAACGAACTTCCTCGAATGGTCAAACATTGCTAAAATTGTAGGTCTTATTTTCAACTAAAACCTCACTTGGACGGATCACGAAACAACCACAGTTGGAAAAGTTTATAATGGTATCCGATCGTTCTTGTCTAGCTAAAGACTGATTCCTATTGCCACAAACTGATGAAGTCCGTGCCTCTGCTCATTTTTAATTTTTTTTTTAAAGAACTGAACACTCAAATGGGTATGAATACACTTATAATGTTTCAGCATGTGTTAAGTTTCTTTGAAAATGGGATAGAGAGAGAAAGAAAGATGTTTAGACTCAGTGGTTATTTCGTTCCGTGGGCGGAATCCAACATTTAATGGTGTGATTAAATTCTTAGTGCAATTTGGCTTGTTGTTAATTTCTATATAACTACTCATCTTACTTGATTTATGTTAACTGAAAAAAATTAATGAATGAATGACCTACTGTTATGAAGTGTTTTGTAATGTTGACTACAATACAAAAAGAAAAATAAAAAAGTATTTTGACAACATATCTGTTTTTTCCAAATAACTGGCTTAAAGTTTGAAAACTTAATTACATTCAGATCGCTTATTCTTCTTTCTGGAATCATGCAAACGCATCAACCTGACTGTTTGTATAGTATATTTTTCTAGTTCTCAAAGAATGAATGTCTTAATACAACCAATATGCTGCCCGCCAGTGGAATTCGCTACCCATAGAAACACAATTGCAAAGAAATTCATATACGATTATCTTAGGAGAAATACCCAATAATGAATATATTGCCACAACTTTTTAATTAAAACATACATATGTATTAGAAATTAATCCAAAATCTAAAACTAAATTAAATACAATTAGTTAATTCTAAATGTATGTTCATTAAACCTACTAATTTCTTTTTATACCGAATGTATCTCAAACCAATCCCAAGATTGTTATCTTAATGTGAAATATTGAAATAAATCACAATCGCAAGCGCAAAAGTGGGAGGTTTTAGGAAGTTCATAGCGGAACCAAAGAACAACACGGTTCCTGCAACGATTCTAAATTTAAACACATTCAGTGTGAAGGTGAAGAAGGGAGAGATAGTGGGAAAATGTGCACCTATTGTGTTCATATCGACAACAATGGAAACGATCAAGAACGAAATTCTGTAATCTGGATCAACAGTAGCGTATCCTGGCACGAAAACTAATCGGTGAGTACCCTGATATATTTGCTTGTAGAATATTGACGTACACAACTTGTTCAACACCACATTGACACCGGAAACGCCCGACTAATCCGTCAACCTGCAAGGCGTCTTCTACTGACAGAGCAAACAGAAGTTTCGGAAATTGTGTCAAAGATGAAAGTTGAGGGGCTGATTGAAGAATCGCATGGTCCGTAGACTTCTCCAGTCGTCTTTGTGAAGAAGAAAGATGGCAGCATGAGGTTTTGTGGAGACTGCCGAGACGCCTCAACGATGTCACCAAAAAGGACAGCTAACCACTTCCAAAAATCGACTACACTTTGCATTCGCTTTTTGGAACGAAATGTTTTTCAACTCTTGACTTGAAGAGCGGTTAACGGCAGGTAGAGATTAATCAAAAGGATCGTGAGAAATCTGCCATCACTATAGGAAGCAGTCTTCGGCAGTTTACAGTGATGCCGTTTGGACTGTGCAACGGTCCGGCCACATTCGAGCGACTAATGGAACGAACATTGCAAGGGTTCACTTGGTAAACCTGCTTAGTGTATCTGGACGACGTTATCGTCAAAGGTAAGAAATTCGAGGAGCGGCGCGAGAATCCAAGAGAAGTATTTCAAGGGCTGCGAAACGCTCATTTGAAGCTAAACCCAGAACCACATCCGGAAAAATGTTCATCGTGCACGCAGACGCTAACAATGTTGGAGTCGGAGTCGTGATCTCTTAAGTTCATGATGGTCATGTGGTTGTATATTACAGCAAGTTACTCTAAAGGCCCAAACGGAACTATTGCGTATCTCGGCGCCAGCTTGTGGCTTTAATTCCGTCTACGAAGCATTTCAGTAAGTTCCTCTGTGGACTAAAGTTCATTCTACGCACATACCCCTTAGCTCTGAAGTGGCTATTTAAGAACCCCGACTCACGCAAGATGGATCGAGCAGTTGCAGGGCTACGACTTTGAAGTGCAACACCGCAAGAGAAAACTCCACTCATATGCTCTGAACAGTACAACCGCAAGGAAACGAAAGACCAAGCCACTATCCAAATTATAAGGACGGAACCAGTAGCGGATTGGAGTACAGACGAAATCTGTTCCTCTTAATGACATCGAATCAATATCGGCCTGGAAGGTCAGGAGGTTTTGTACTGGAGCCAAACTCTGAAGTCATATTAGGCACAATGGGACTCGCTTTTTGTGTACGATGGTTTGCTAAAGAGAAAATGGTAAAGTGCAGATGTAACAACATCTCGTATGCGCTATGTAATTGTGTCACGGTCCAGAGTCAGTCAAGTGCTCCATGAAATACATGACGGAATCTCAGGAGGCCGTTTCCTGAAACCTTTAATGCCAACACAATCATTTTGCAATATGAATGCCTTGGCAGCTGCGTAAGGTAGAGAGGAATCGAAAGGAATGGATGTTGTAAGAGTTTTTAAGAGATGAGCTCGACGTCCTTGGATTTAAGGGCTTAACAGAATGTGTATCTGTATCTTGTAGTGCTGTTAAATCTCTGCCGCGCGGCTTGCAGTTAAAGGAAACACAATGAAAGCGACTGTCAAATTTGTATCTTGTGTTTTTACTTCTTAATTTTAATAGTGCTTAAAAAAGTTTGTTATTATTTGTGGATAATGGATATGGACGAACAAGAAGAAATTGCTGTTATTATGTGTGGATTTTTTGAGACAACTTTCTAACACCTCAAAGAGCACGATTCAATAAATTCCAAAGAATTTCATTTATTCGTACCGCTTCAATGAATTTCTCGACTTCCATTTTCACAACAAAGAAGAGCTTTTCCGTCCAAATTCCTAAATGTCAATCTTGTAGTGTAGCTTGTAGTTCAACAAAATCCAACTTCTCGATACACGACACAGCCGCAGACAATCAATGGGTTGCGGCTTACCTCTTTCCATACATTTAATGTCTTGACAGCTTGCGACAAAGATACAGACACAGCTACAAATACACATTTTGTTCAGCTCTTTAGACTCATAGTCCGCTTTCATACGTCGCAAGTGTGTTTAGCGCATGTTCTGGTTATTTTCTTTTGAATTGTCATTCAGTGATGCGAGCAACTCTACATGAAGACTTTCCCCTTCTTTGATTTTGCATGTTATTTGACAGTTCTCTTTCATTTCATCTTTGGCGCTCAGTATTTCATAATTGAAAATGAGCCCGCTTGTTAATTCTTTGGTCCATTTCAGTTCATCCACCATACTGAAATGTTGTGCTCGTAACAACAGCCAAAGAAATAATGAAGCAAATGCGAAAAAGAAAGAAGAAGGAGAAAAAGAAATGTCAAAAACTTGCAATGACGATGCTACCCACAGGCAGTGGGAATTTGGTTAATTGGGTATTTTTTGTTTCATTATCCCTCCCTTTTGCACTCACTTGAATCTTTCGAAACATGCGACGTATGAAAGCGGACATAGCTAATTAATTTTAATAAAGAAAATAACTTGTCAATAGTTTTAGTTTTTACGTTCGAGCAATTCTTTTATTCAAGATTTGCTTGTTTTATTTTTGTTTTTGCTGTGTTTGAAAATTCCATGTTCACATTTTTTGGTTGAACTAAAAAAAGTAGCTCAATTACCTTTCTTTCGAAAATGAGTATCAAAACAAAAATCTGAGACCTTAAAGATAAAAAAATCTAATAATATATAGTTTATTTTAATATTATACTATGAAACCTCAATAGGCCGTTCCCACCGAGTTGAAGTGTTTTCAAATGTTATTATTTGAAAAATATTTCTATTGAAAATATTACCTTTTTGTCCGATTGCCACAATTGTTTTCACATTTAATATTTTGACATCTAAAAATGAACACCAAAATAAACGAAGCTCACGCTGTAGGCGTGTTCGGTTTCACAACCTCTCACGTACGGATGAACTAGGGATTTCAACTAGATTTCACCGAAATCTCGAGGTTTCGAAAACCCGAAAATGTATAACGAAGTTTTGAAGAAATTTGATGAAATCTCGCGATTTCGTTTGGTGGGAACATAGCATTAAATAACTTTCAATACAGTGACACTAAGGCTAACGTTGCTTTAGACCTTTAAAATATTCATAACTCTTGTTTATGTTGCCCCCATTTGTTATCACATAGATATCTATATAGTTTAACAATAACTCAATTTTTTTATTTCCTCAAATATTTATATATAAAACGTACAAAGGCATATTGATCGAAAAGTAAAAATCTCTTTTCTGAGAAGACCGTTAACGATTTAAAATGACTGCAGACCCGTAAACAAGTAGGTGCCTCCATCTAAGTTGCTCCCAGCTCGTTCAACAAATCGTTTAGATTAAACATTTATGAGCATAGATCCGTATTGTGGTGATAGAGGAGACAATACATAAATATATCTATGTTGGAGAGGTGTGCGGAATGTTGTGAGTATGTGCGCAATAAGGATTTATTTTTGAGGATTTTATACTAGCTGACCGAGAATTTGGTAGTCTCTGAACTGTTTATAAAAAAAAAGTTTAAAAGATCCGTGAGTTCAAATATTATACTAAAATATAATTTTGTAAAGTAGCAAAAAATGGAAAAGAAAAGTTTAAATAAACTGTCCATTTGAAAAGACATAAATTCTACCATATCAAAAATATTAACATTTGATGTAAATCTAATATGCAAGGGTTTTGAACAACACCAGTGGTTCTGAAAATAACATCAAGGAAACAGGCTTTATTTTGACGTTTTGCACGTTACGTTCCCAAAGTAAGATATTTTGACAATTAGGGATAGCATTAAATCTCCGCGACACAACTCAACAATAGATTGTGAAGAATTGGCAGGATTTTTTTTAAAAAGTTTCGGTGTTCTTAGCCATGAAGGTGATGTTGTAATTAACAATAAAAAAATCATAAGATATTTTAGAATAACCTTTAAATTTATAGCAAAAAAGCACAACAGATGTTTGGCTTAGTAAAAAAAAAAACAAATGGTTTATGTTAACACCATATATTTTATTATACATTTCCAGAGCGCCCTGCTCATATATGCACTTTTTGTAAAATGTATACAAGGTTTCTACGTACCCGGTGTGGCGCCGGTAGAATTTATAAAAGGACAAAAAATTGATGTAAAAGCAGTAAAAATGACTAGTAGCAGAACTCAGCTACCATATCAATATTATTCGCTCCAGTTTTGCCTACCAAGGAATGGAACTTTAATTTATAAATCTGAAAATCTTGGAGAAGTGCTCCGTGGAGACCGAATAGTGAATACTCCCTACGAAGTACGAATGGCAGAAAATGTTAACTGCAAACTTCTTTGTAATAAAAAGGATCAACCTATGAATTGGGATAAATACCAATCGGCGAAAGTCGCCGAAAGAATTGAACATGAATACTTTGTACATTTGTAAGAACTTGTTGGTTCTTTAAGATCACAGTTTTAAAGTAATATTAACATTTTTCAGGTTAGTTGATAATCTACCAGTGGCAACGAGAAATGTAAATCCAACAACCGGAGAAATAACATTTGAGCACGGATATCGCCTGGGACAAGTCGACGGGAATAATATGTATATAAATAACCACTTAAAGTTTATTCTTTCATATCATATGCACACAAAGTAAGTAAATACAGAATGTTCAGAACAATGTAATTGTGTTTTTAAAAAATATTTAACAGAAATAAATACAGAGTTGTGGGCTTTGAAGTGGAGACGGAATCTGTTAGTTATGGAGATGTTAAATTTGAAGGAGATACCTGCAACTTTCCTGACAGTCTACGCCATCAACAGGTATGTTTTGAGTTCTTTTTTTATGACAACGTAGATAAAAAGTGAAAATTATAGTACGTCATATAGAAGCACACTAAATCCAAGAAATTAAGATTTATGTATTTAAACATTTCATTGCCTTAGAATTAGCTGTGCTACCCGACCTCGTCCACGTTGCCTTAGTAGTATTATATAAAGGGTTTTCCAATAGGGACTTGACAACTTTGAATTTAATTTGTGAACGCATTCTTTCACTAATCATCAAACTGTCACTGTCAATTTATTCAGTAAACTCAACATTTTCATCATGGTAAAGTACACGAACGAGCAACCTCTGCAAATTATAAAAATTTTCTACCGAAATTCGGAGTCGGTGACTGCAACTTTAAGAGCGTTAACTCCAATTTTCGGTCATAATTCTCGCCCTAGTAGACAGGCAATAACAAGTTTAGTGCAAAAATTTGAGTCTACATACTCGTTGTGTGATGTTGCCGTGTCAGTGAGACAACTGGTTGGTCGAAGTGTCGAAAATATCGCTGCCGTTCAGGCGTCCGTAGCAAACGATCCAAATCAGTCAATTCCACGGCGTTCTCAGGGCATCTGGAGACAAATTGCAAATTCAAAGAAAATTAGGGGGAAAAAGAATTTATTGTAATTTGAATTTTCTTAGAAATTTGTAGTGATTACCTATCAGTAATATTTACACCACATATGGAAAAAAATTATCGAGAAACACCGAAATCAACCAGTTGTCGAGGAGTGTATATGTATAACAATAATGTTGTTTGCTTTTTCAGAAAACTGTTTTACATTATTTATAATTTAAATAATGAAAACAAGGAAGGTTGTCATTTAAAAGAATTATGAGAGGAAACACAATAAAAAACAAAAAGTAATAAGGAATGGGTTATCTGAATATAGTTTTTCGACTGACGATAAATTTAAAACAACAAATAATCTGCAATACGGTGCAGAGCAAATTCTCAATAATCGAATTTTTTAAGGCGTTTTTAGTCCCTTAAAATGTTTGCACACAGCGCGGGTGAATTAAAGTTAGGGAGGAAGAAAACGTAGATACCGATGTTTGCAAACTATAATTACTAGGAAATATAGAGCTTGACAGGCATTCATAGCGAGACGGCTGTTATGTTATTTTTTTTAACAGTAAATACAAACAGTATTTTATTTTTAACAGTAAATTTTACAGCTGCTCTGAATACATTGTTATTGTAAAAACAAAAATGTGAAATACACCTCCGACGTCACTTCCAAGCAGTGTTATATGAGGTGTAAATTCATTATAAGTTTTTCAATTAAATTGCCGTAGGTGTTAAATCTACTCACATAATCCGCTACTCATTCAATCATTGTTTTTGCTATAAATTAATCATACTACATATACAATGATTGCACCCACGCAACAGCAAACGGGTTTTGTGATCGAAGAGAGGGTTGGGGTGTGGGATCCAAGACTTTTTTTCCCATTATTTTCACACTTGCAATTATCACTATTTATTAATTTTTAATGGCAAGGTGTTATTTGCGTTTTTTTTTATTAGCGAGAGCGAAATGTTGCGCACGAGTGTGCTCGGGAGGCAACACGATAATCCGAATGAACAGCCTACAGTGATTTGACATGTACAAAGTAGGTGGGGGTTTGTCTCCTTCTCCTCCTCCTCGTCCATGCAGCTTCTGCAGAAGTCATTTGTAAAAATGCCTAGAAGATAGTGTCTAGTGATGAAACCTATGATAGTGCTGATGTGTTTCCTATTTAGAGAGATCAAACTCTTAGAGCGGTTCAGGTGCAGTTTTGGCCAAATTTATTTGACAACGTTTATTTTCTAATAGCATCCAGCTTTAATTTTACTTTCCACGTAGTGGTTGGTACAGCGATGATACCTCTGTCGGCCTCACAATTCCCTGGAATATCTCTTTGGCCAAGGGCGGTTTTGGAACTTTGTTAGGCTGAGTCCAGGGATTTGATAAAGGCCTAACTATCAGCAAAGATACGGATATCCTTAGCTGATATCACGTTTTCCTTCAGCAAGGACATGACTTTGGCGATTAAAGCCAAAATTTCCACCTGGAACACGCTACAGTAATTTGGAAAGCGGACGGAGAGGCTTAGGTTAAGCTTATCTGAGAAAACACGCCTATTAGTCTTCTAACCATCTGAAATGGACTGACCTGTCGTCCATGAAAGCATCTTCCTCCCAGAAAGATCATGGGAGTGCTTACATGAAAGTCTTTGTCAAACCAGTATTTGGTCATAATGTAGTCGATGTCCTCTGGAAGTATTCCTAATGTATTAGTGGTAGTATTTCATTAAGTAGTTTAATAATACTTCACAAAATCCTAAAAATATAGGCATAAATATAGTTTACAATATTATTTTAAATAGTCTTTATTCTTATAATAATTCATTTATTTACTTTAACAAAACACTTTATTTTGAATAATCTAAAATTGTTTTCGTTTCTTATATTGCTTGGCAATGAATTACGAGTACATAAAAGTATTCTCTTATATAACAGTGTGTTTCGAGCGGCTGTAGTAGTCTGATGATGAACTCTGAAGTCTTTACAGCATGCATCTTATTGGTATGAGCCTATTGCAGCCTAATATGCTTCTTATTGCTTTATTCTGAAGTTTTTTAAGTCTCTCTCTCTGACCATAATTGCAGAATGTGTTTAAAACAGTTGAGTAATATTCAAAATAAGGTTTAATGGTGGTATTATGTACGAGTATATACTTTAATTGCTGTCGGGCAATCCATTTTTCTACGTATCCTTTTAAAGAATCCAATCTATTTTATTTTTTGCATCCATCTGTTTAGTAAATTTTAATTTTTTATCAATGATTATTCCTAGGTACTTCATATGATTTACATTTTCTATTTCATTATTGTTTATTTTCTAGAGGTTTGGATATTTATGTTTATCTTCAAAATTTTCGTTTTCTGTTCGTTTAATTTCAGCTTGTTCATTTCTAACTATTCTGTTCTCCGGTTAATGTCACCTAGTAGCTTTGATCTGCATTCATCAGCATCTTTTCCTTCGGCATAGGTTAGTGTGTCATCTGCATAAACAACAATCTTGCAATTTACGTAAAATTTTTGTTATATCGTTAATGTATTATATATTACAATAAGTAGTGCTCCCAGAGTTGAGCCTTGTGAATCACCTGTTTCGACTTATATCGCATTTGACATTCTACTGTTGCCCTTTGTTCTTTGCGACTTTGTTGAGAACAAAGGTTGATTTAAACCATTGTAGCTCCTTACCTCTTATTCCATATCTCGACACCTTTCCCACTAGAATATTGCGATCTATTGTTTCAAAAGCCCCTTTTGAAATTTAGAAATAGTCCCATTGTTTTTTTCTTACTTCCCCCGCTTTTCCATTCATTTATTACAAGATTGACTGCCACTTCCCAAGAGTAATTTATTCTTATTAAATCCCGATTGGAAAACAACAAATTATAAAAATATAATTGGAAGAAATTCATCGCACTTTTTTCTATTATGCACTTTTTCTACTACTGTAACAATCGACTCCTTCCACAAATTCGGAAATGCTCCATTTTATAATGAGTTGTTTACTATTTCAAACAACGTATGGCCGAATGTACTCCAATCAAGGAGTATTTTGTCAAAGTCAGCCTTATTTCTTAAATCTTTGCATACTTCGTTTAACCTTCCTAAAGTACTTTGTTGGAATTTAAATTTGCGTAAATTATACAATATTATTTACATATTCCGTATCTTCGATATCTTATTGTTTGTGTACTTTCTATAAAATATTTGAAATGATATTACTTATTTGTGATCCATTTTTTGTTAACACCAATTTCTTTATGTTTTTGCCCATTTGCTGTACAGGTTTTTGAATTTATAAATTGGCATTTTGCTTCATTAATTTTAGTCTTAAAATTGTTCCTTTTGATTTCATTTTCTTCCTATTCTCTTTTATTTATTCCTCTTTTATTTATTCCTGTGGGTTTGCTACTCTCGTTTTTAATGGTTACATTTTCGATGACAATCTATATACTTTCGTGATCTGATTATTGTCCCATTTTCTGTTCAAGGCAGCTACCTTCAAAGATTCTTTTCACTTCTCTTTTATCATGTCACTTTTACACCAATCATTGTTGAAATCACGACCTATAAATATGTTGTTCACTTTTTCTGTAAGCATTCCAATATTTTTCTTAAAACTGTTTGGTGATCTATGTAGATATATATTCCCGCTAATGTCACTCCAAAATGAAAGTTCGTGCATTTGCATGATACAAACCACGCTGTGTAATCTCTTAATTTTTTAACGACATTGCTTATATTCTAATTTGGTTTAATGTATAATGCTCGTTGAGTTTGAAGGGCAAAATGTTGGGTTATACCACATGAAATGTCCGATTTTCGTTCAGTCGGAAATAAGGAGTTCTCGAGTGTACATATGTGCCAGACCTTAAATTTTCTTTTTTTATAAAATAATGTGGTACGTGTGCTTGACGTGTGAGAATTGTTTGGTTCGTTACAAGTACCGTTATTTTTTTTCTAGGAATTATTTACCATGCTGTCGGCAGTTCAAATTCGAGCCCTCTTCCTTTAAGAATTTGAAATGAGACATAATGCGTCATTGTCAATTAAAAATATGACGGACGCATTTGAGGATGTAGCGGTAAACGAACGCACTATACGACGTTGGCTTGGAAAGTTCCGTTCGGGAGATTTCAGCCTCGAAAATGAACAACGAGTTACATACCTAACAGGAAATGCTTATTCGAAGATTGCAGTTGTGAATGACCTCCCAACTGTATACAAAATAGGACCTCAAGCAAAACCGCTTGCTTGGTGATTTTTATTTAATAATTAAGAAACTGTCGGTCATTCACATGAACTGATTTCCGTTCATGTTAATGACGGCATGCTGATGAGTCAGCATAATGCTGGCGAGGCAAGGTTATGTTGATATAGCTCGTAAGCTAGAAGTAAGTTATGTTCAAGGCAGTTTAGCTGCCCGGGAACAAATAAATAAATAAAATAAACTTTTAACTTTGATGGAAATTATTGTAATATAAAACTGGCGCAGTCGGTGGGTTTCTGTTCAGTAGAATTAGAATCCAGTGAAACGAACCGGGAAAAGTGTTAAAGTATAAAAAGTGCGAAACACAGTTAATCTAAACAAAATTTAGTAGATTATGAAGAAACGAATACTATACATCAACCAAAAAAAAAAAAAACAACTTGGAGAGAAGACTTTCACTAAATGAAATTCTTGACAACAACAGAGGAATGGCGCAAAATATCACTGAGCAATGCTTAGCCATGCTAACGGAAATAATAAGCCGCCAAAAATAACCGCTAACACTAAGGAGCAGAGTAAGAACTTCGGTATCTTCCTGTCTTCAATGGAAGTAGTGGAACTCTTACAACATTTATTTCTTCAGTAGACAGCGCATTATTGGAATATGCAGAGAACCAAAGGAATGATGTCTACACTGTAATCTACAACAAGAAAATCATCGGATCAGTAAAAAAATTATCTCTCAACATCGCCTCCATTGACCAGGGAAAGCTGCAAGGACAAGTTAAAGCTCCACTTCAAAGCAACAAAGGACCAAGGGCAGATTATGAAGGAGATTAGTTTCTTAAAAGTAAGTTCGATTTTGGAATTATGTGATAAAGTAAGAGTTATTGTTAGCGATATTGCAGAAGACACAATTTTTAGTGAATTCCAAACTAATATCGCAAATAATTTAAGTAGCTTCCTAGTTTTAAAAATTAAAGAAATCACTGCAGGGTCTTTAGCAGCCTAATTGCATGATAAGTTTTCATTTGAACATATTCGGATAGTTCTTAATAAATATTTTGTCCAAGATCATTTTAATTTGAAAAAACAAAAATCAAATAAACAACTTGTATCCAAACCAATACACAGTAATAATCAAGCTAATCACCACCATAACCCTAGACAAACACAGATAAATGGTAATAATAACAATAATTTATTAGAACAAGTAGGTTTAATAATAATTATTTTAAGAACAATTCTACAAGCAGTCCAGAAATGGAAACGACAGAAATTACAATAATAATTCGACACAACCTATGGAAGTTGATACCATAAGTAATGCAGACGAAGTCAATCAATTAGCAGATGAAGAGTTTTTTTATAAATTAGGCTCGGATCAAAATAAAATTTATATCATTCTTACAATCAATAAAGAACAGTATGTTTTTTTGGTAGATACAGGATCTACAATCAGTTTATTAAACTCTAACAAAGTAGGAAATAGAATAGGAGGACAAATCCATATTAGCACTATAGAAGGGCAAGTTAAACAAAATACCGAATATGTAAAAAACAAATGTCCAGAAGAATTTAAGCAATGCTAGGATGAGATGGGTAAACATTAATTTGGACAAAGCATAAGCCTTTTTGATTGGAATGGATTGGGTCAATACAAATGTTCGACTTATAGATACAGGTAATCAAGAAATCCTATTAAACAATGATGTACGAATACCGTTTTGAAAATGAAGTAAATGCATTAGAAAAAAGTGATTTGGTAAACATAAAATTAGATCATTTAAATGAAGAAGAGAAATTTGAAACACTTACATTATTAAAAAAATACAAAAAGTTGTTCTATAAAGAAGGAGACATGTTAACAAATACTTCAAGCATTGTACATGAAATTAAGACTACTACAAATGAGCAGATAAACTTCAAAATATATCGATATCATAGCATGACGCAGAAGTAAGAAATCAAATGCAAGAAATGGAAGTGCAAGGTATAATTAGAAAAAGCAAAAGTAGGTATAGTTCTCCTATTATAGTAATACCGAAGAAAAAACATAATTCGGGAGTAAATAAATTCAGGATAGTGGTAGATTATAGAAGGCTTAACCAAGTAACAATTGATGACAAATACCCACTTCCCAATATCGATAGTATATTGTACAAGTTGGCTAAAGCGCAATATTCTAGCTTACTAGATCTAGCCAAAGGATATCATCAGATATTAGTTGCGGAGAAAGACATTGAAAAGACGGAATTTGTAATACCAGATGGCCTCTACGAATATGTGACATTGCCTTTTAGTTTAAAAAATGCTCCCACAACTTTTCAATGTTTAATCAATGAAATATTGCGAGAATACATAAATAAAATTTGTGTAGTATATCTCGATGATACTACTAATTTTTCCCACCACTGTAGAAGAACACCTAAATTCATTGGAAGCAATTTTCAAAACACTAACAGCTCATAACTTAAAGATTCAGGTTGATAAATCTAGTTTTATGCAGAAGTTTTTTCATTTTTAGGGCATATACTTAGTAAGGATGGTTTGAAGTCAAATTCTAATAAAATAGAGGATATCAAACGAATAGGTCTACCGAAGACGGAGGAACAACTCAAATATTTCTTGGGTATGACAGGATTTTATAGAAAGTTTATTAAAGATTATTCGAAAATAGCACATCCTTTAATAAAATATCTAAAGAAAGATTTAACAATTAACACTAATGCTCCTGAGTATATCGAACCATTCGAGAAGCTGAAACTGATATCTTAACATCCCATTTTAAAATTTCCCAATTATGAAAAAGAATTTGTGGTTACAACGGATTCTAGTGATTATGCTATTGGCGCTGTTCTATCGCAAGATGGTCATCCAATATGCTTTGTATCAAGGACACTAAATAACCACGAAAGAAATTATAGTGTAACGGATAAAGAATTTTTGGCTATAATTGATTCAATAAATTACTTCAGACCTTATTTGTACGGCAATAAATGTAAAATTATTACAGACCATGCGCCAATAAAACATGAGTTTTCCCAAAGTAACTAGAGGTGGATTTTGAAACTGCAAGAGTATAATTTTGAGGTCGAATATCTGAAGCGCAACGAAAATAAAGTAGCCGATTATTTAAGTAGGTTAGAAAATAGTCTTCAAATAATTGAGCAGAACAGCAGTGAATCCAATATGATTGTGTCTAGGTCTAACACAATGCATTCAGTAGACGAACAGTTCCAATACCACATAGGTATAAGAGAACAAATAATAAATAAATATAAAACGCAGATAATTCTAACTTATAATCCAAGTAAGGAATGGAAGAAGTATACAAATCAAACCTCAAACTGATGATATTTCAGTTAAAGATATATTATATTACAAAGTCGTGTAAAACCAAGACACATAGGGATATATTCAGAGGTAAATTGTAGAGATTATAACAAAATACAACAGCTTATTATATAAAGTTTAGAAAAGCAACAAGAAAAGCACATGAAATAGTAGACGAAGAAGAGCGTCATAAACAAATATCTTTGTATCATACAAGAGAGTCATTGCATAGTGGCATAAATGGGACTTATAAGACATTGAAAGACAAGATATTTTATCCTAAATTACAGGAACATACACAACGAATTATAAATATTTGTAGCAAATGTCAGAAAATAAAATATGAAAGAAATCCGATAAAACCTATGCTAAATATAACTGAAACACCAACCGACAAAAATGATATTATACACTTAGACATTTTTCATTATAAAAAAACAAACCTTTGTTACCATTATCGACAAATTAACGAAATTCGCAGCTGCTTATGTAATTATTGAAAGAAACTGGGTTAAAATTGCTGTTCTAGAAGGATATCTAGCAACGTTTGACAAACCAAAGACAACAAACCAAAATAATAATGAGTTTAAATGGGAGCAAGTAATAAAGTATTTACAAGAAAAAAGAATAGATATTCATTGGACTAAGCCCAATAGCCACACTGGGAATGCGGATGTAGAAAGACTTCTTTCCACATTAATAGAAAAGATTCAGGCAATAGTGGAAGATATTTCAGTAAAACAAAAGATACAAAAATCTATAGGAAATTATAACGAATGGTATCTTTCAGCTGTTGAAATGATCCCAAGGAGAGCCAGTTCTATGACAAAATAACACCATTAGTAGAAAAACTAAAACAAAAAAAAATAAAAACCTGTCAAATAGGAAGAGCGAAAAATATTTATAAAACAGAAAGGAAGGATATATTAAAAATTATAAGAGAGTTAGGCACAAAAATGAACTATATTTCAGGAAATATCCATTACAAAATGTACATCTATCAAATATTAAAATGGCTTATAAATTTACAGGTACTACTAATAATCCTAATGATGAAGATAGTCGCAGTACAAGGGTTACTGCAGGTACATCAAATACGAGAAGAGAACGAATATGTGAAAATAATGCAGTCAAACAAGTAGAGATAGCGAATACCACAGATACAATATTACATATAATAAACCCATCTGAAATGATGGAAGTTTTAGATCAGTTATTATTAAACTTAGCACCCTTAAAATTAGAAGATTCTGTAGCACTGTATTCAGAAATTAGGTTAGTAAAAACTAAACTAAGAACAATAAGTAAATCTAATAGGCAAAAAAGGGGTTTATTAAATATGGTAGGCAGAGTTCAAAACTGGTTTTACGGAACAATGGATGACTCTGATCGACAAGAAATAGCAGATCATTTACAGGTATAACCATAAAGCTATTGAAGGCCTTAATACACAAATTAAAATATACAATTATTTCAACAAGACATTATACGACTTAAATATCAACAGAAAACGATAGAATCGTAATATTAATAATAATATATAATATTAATAATAAAGTATAATATTAATAATAATATATAATATTAACATATTTAATATTAATAATAATATATATTCGTAATATTAGTTATAATCAAAGAATTAAACTATAAAATTTTATTTCTGGACCAAGAAACTAAATTAAGATTCTTAGAAAATAAAGGAAACCAAATATTGGATAACATTATGGCAACAAAAAATAATATAATGCTAAAAATAGAGGAGTTAGAATATTATAACATAGATTTTCATAAATTAAAATTGTTAAAAGCCGAAGTAGCCCATTATAAGAATGATTGTTTGATACTGGCAATAAAAATACCAGTAGATTATATAGTAACAGAGTTACAATTAGTTAAACCTATACCGAATTCTAATACATAGCATGCAAATCAATGAATCAGAAGAATTAATTGTTGAAATAAAAGATCAAATATACACATACGAAGAACAAGTACATTTAAAAAATTTAAAACGTAGTAAAAATTGTATTTTTCAGTAAACATGTTCATTAGTTTTTAATAATATAACTAGCATAGAAGAAATAGATGATGAATCTATTTTGTTATTATATATAAATAATGAAACTATATCGCAAAATTTTGATAACAGAATTATAAATTTAACAGGAAATTATTTAATAAATTTTAATAATTGCACGATAGAAATAAAACAAAATAAGTACTATTATCCAACAAATAATGCTAAGGAAATGTTTGTTAAACCTATAAATTTTGATGAAATTATAATGAATAATGTAGAAAATTTAAAACAAATTAAGGATCTGCAATACCACAAAAATGTAATGTACGGTGCAAATGTAAGCCTCATACTAATAGTAATCTTAATGGCTCTAGGTATTTTCCTTTTTATATCTTGGAAAACCAAAAAGCAAAAGGTTAATATAATTAATAACATGAAGCCGGAAATGCTGATTCGAAGTTTGGTGAATGACCTCCCAACTGCATACAAAATATCACCTCAAGCAAAACCGCTTACTTGGTGATTTTTATTTAATAATTAATAAACAGTCGGTCATTCACATGAACTGATTTTCGTTCATGTTAATGACTGCATGTTGATGAGTCATCATAATGCTGGCGAGTCAAAGTAATGTTAAGATAGCTCGTAAGCTAGAAGTAAGTTATGTTTAAGGCAGTTCAGCTCCGACCGGGAACAAATAAAGATCAAAAAATAAATTTTTAACTTTGTTGGAATTATTTTAATATAAAACTCACGTGGGAAGCCGGGAACGTTAGTTTACGACGATGTTTTAAGAGCAACAGCGGATGAAGACCCAACGAATCAGCATGGGAGTATCCCCAATGATAATAAGTTGACACCTTTCTCTCCTCATAGGAAAGGTAAACAAACTCGATAAGTGGGTACCCCATGAACTGAACGAATTCCAAAAACTACGGCGCCCCGAAATCTGCGCATCGCTTACATTAAGAAACCAAACTGAACTGTTTTTTCACCGGATAGGCACCTTTGATGAAAAGTGGATACTGTATGGATACTGGATAATCGTAAAAGATCTGGGCTGTAGTTGGATGCAGATGAAAAACTAAAACACCCCGAAGCCCGATCTTCACCCTAAAAAGGTGACAATTTGGAGGACGTTGAAAGGACCAATCCACTTTTCATTTCCTCAACCAGGAGAAACGATAAACGCTATCAAATATTGTGAGGAAATCGACATATTCCATGCAAAATTGGCTGAAAAGCAACCTGCGTTGGTCAATAGTGTAAAATGTTTGTGTGGGTACAAATGATAGAACTTATTCTTTTCAATACAAATCCCTTTATTCAGTACAGTTACAATTCACTATTTAATTGTTTCTCTCAATACAATCCAATTTCTCAACCGCTTATACTTTTCTTATCTTTTACTTAAACCACTTAATTAATTAATTTCACTTTAGAACTGATTTGCATACCTTTGGGATGCTGGTATTTATACTCGAATGACATACTTCGAGAACAATCCTCGCCATCCAGCGTCCCATACAATTTCCAATTTGCTAGAAAATTCGATTCCACTCTCCAGTCGAGACTTTGTTATTCCAGTATCGAAATCTTCTGGTCCTCGACATTTTCTGCTAGATGTCGCTGCTCACATTTAAGTGGTTATCACATTGCTCCCTCCCTACAGTTGTTCGTCCCGAACAACTTCGTATCCCGTTGAAATGACACATTCTATCCAAATGGACCACTTTCAATTTTCCTCGATCCCCACGCTGGATCCGGTAGACAACGTCATTAATGTGGGTTATCACCTTGTATGGACCTTCCCAGTCCTGTTGCAATTTTGGTGATTTGCCTTTCTTACGCTGAGGATTATACAGCCAAACCAGATCTCCTTCGTTGAAACCGGAAGATTTCGCCTTGATATCGTACCTAGTTTTCATGCGGCTGCTTGCTAGCTTCATCTTTTCTCTGGTGTCTTCATGCAATTTACGAATCCTGCTGCGTAAGTCATTCACGTACTCGTTCACCTCTTTGGGCTCCGTCGGTGGGGATCCGAATTTTGCTTCACTTGGTAACCGAATTGTTCGACCAAATAAGATCTCGGATGGTGTGTGCCTTGTTGAGCTATGAACCGCGTTTCGGTAGGCCATTAAGAAGAGGGGTATGTGTCGATCCCAATCCCGCTGGCAGTTGCTGACAACCTTAGATAGATGCTCATTCAAGGTCCGATTGAATCGCTCGACCATTCCATCAGATTGAGGGTGTAGTGGCGTTGTCCTTGTCTTTCTTATTCCCAAATATTGGCATATTTCCTGGAAGACTTTTGATTCAAAGTTTCGCCCTGGATCAGAGTGCAGCTCTATTGGGACCCCAAATCTGCTCACCCAGTTGTTGACTATCTGTTCGGCTACGGTCTTAGCCTCTTGATTTGGGATGGCAAGCACTTCCGGCCACTTACTGAAGTAATCCATGACTACGAGGGTATATCGGTTTCCATTAAAGGTTTCGGGAAACGGCCCAGCGATGTCGATGGCTATTCGTTCGAAAGGTGCTCCGACATTGTATTGTTGCATTTGTCCATGTGGCTTTACTTTTGGGCCCTTGGTAGCCGCACATCTTATGCACTTTTTGCACCAATTCTCGACATCTTGTTTAGCGCTTAGCCAATAGAAACGTTGCCTTACCTTTTCCAACGTCTTGTTTATTCCCAAATGGCCTCCTGAGATTCCGTCATGTATTTCATGGAGCACTTGGTTGACTCTGGACCGTGGCACAATTAGCTGCATACGAGATGTTGTCCCATCGGCACTTTCCCATTTTCTCTTCAGCAATCCATCTTGCACAAAAAGCGAGTCCCACTGTGCCCAGTATGCCTTCAGAGTTTGGCTCCGATCTGATATCTGCTGCCAGCTTGGTCTTTCCTCGTGTTCCCCTGGATGCCTGATTGGCTGCTTCCATCGCCAGAGCGAAGGCAAGTGCTTCAGCAAGGGTTCTTTTCCCGGTCATCCTTACTGCTGACTGTAGCTTCGAATCTGCAATTCCCCTGATAAATGCATCTTTTGCCATTTCGTCGATAATTTCCTGGCCTGCGGTGGGGTATGACAGATGTGCCAGTCTACTCACGTCTGCTTGGAGCTGCTGAAGTGTTTCTCCTCGTTGCTGCGTTCGGCTTTGCAATTGGACCTTGTAGACCTCCTGCATGTGGCTATCCCCAAACCGTTTCTCGATAGCCTGTACTAAAGTCACATAATCTTTATGCTTTTCGATGTCTACTGTTTGCAACAATTCTGCTGCAGGACAGTGCAAGGCCATTGTTAGGGCAAAGCACTTTTCCTCATTGTCCCAGTCGTTTGCACAGGCAGCCATTTCAAACTGCTTCTTATAAGTAGACCATGAGGTCTGGCCATCGAATGAGGGAGGCTTCAACTCTTTTCTCCTTGGACCGCTTAAAGAACATTCTCGCAGTTTCTGTTTTCGCACTGTGTCGAGCTCTTTTGCCAGTTGCTGAACTTTGCTGTCCATTTCTTCGAATTTTTCGCCAACATTCTTCTCTATTGTATCAAATTTGTTATCAACGTTCTTCTCTATTCTTTCAAATTTGTCATCGATTTCTTCGAACTTTTGCTGGAGAATGTTCTTTTGTTCTTCCAGATTATTCTTTTGTTCATCCATTTTCTGTTGAAGACCGTGGAGGTTGTTGGCTTGTTCGTCGAATTTTTGTTCGAGGCTATTCTTTTGTTCTTCCAGATTTTTCTTTTGTTCGTCCATTTTTTTGTTTTGTTTGTCCATTTTTAATAAGAGGAGTTGCATCATTGCAGCCATGTCATTACCGGTACTTGTCTGTTCATCTTCGTCAACATCAAAGGAATAAGCATCAGGATCATGTCCCTCGTTGTTCAAAGCTTCCTGAAGTCGGAGCACCAGGTCACTTTTTCCTCCACTGGCGCTGAGGCTTCTCTTGTTCAACTCGGATTTGAGTTGGACGAGGGTCAACTGTAATAGTTTTCGACCCATTCTAGCTTTTTCAAATAGTCAGAAAACACTTTTTTTTTTTTTTTTTTTTACACACAATAAGTCCTATCCCACTTCTGACACAAATGTAAAATGTTTGTGTGGGTACAAATGATAGAACTTATTCTTTTCAATACAAATCCCTTTATTCAGTACAGTTACAATTCACTATTTAATTCTTTCTCTCAGTACAATTAAATTTCTCAACTACTTATACTCTTCTTATCTTTTACTTAAACCGCTTAATCAATTCTCCTAATTAACACTTCAAATTACACTTTAGAACTGATTTGCATACCTTTGGGATGCTGGTATTTATACTCGAATGACATACTTCGAGAACAATCCTCGCCATCCAGCGTCCCATACAATTTCCAATTTGCTAGAAAATTCGATTCCACTCTCCAGTCGAGACTTTGTTATTCCAGTATCGACATTTTCTGCTAGATGTCGCTGCTCACATTTAAGTGGTTATCACAATATTGTAAAATGTTCGTGTGGGTACAAATGATAGAACTTATTCTTTTCAATACAAATCCCTTTATTCAGTACAGTTACAATTCACTATTTAATTCTTTCTCTCAGTACAATTCAATTTCTCAACCACATATACTTTTCTTATCTTTTACTTAAACCACTTAATCACTTCTTCTAATTTAACACTTCAAATTCAACTTTGGAACTGATTTGCATACCTTTGGGATGCTGGTATTTATACTCGAATGACATACTTCGAGAACAATCCTCGCCATCCAGCGTCCCATACAATTTCCAATTTGCTAGAAAATTCGATTCTACTCTCCAGTTGCTAATCCAGTATCGAAACCTTCGAGTTTCGACATTTTCTGCTAGATGTCGCTGCTCACATTTGAGTGGTTATCACATTGCTCCCTCCCTACAGTTGTTCGTCCCGAACAACTTCGTCATTCAGCATCCCGTTGAAATGACACATTCTATCCAAATGGACCACTTTCAATTTTCCTCGATCCCCACGCTGGATCCGGTAGACAACGTCATTAATGCGGGTTATCACCTTGTATGGACCTTCCCAGTCCTGTTGCAATTTTGGTGATTTGCCTTTCTTACGCTGAGGATTATACAGCCAAACCAGATCTCCTTCGTTGAAACCGGAAGATTTCGCCTTGATATCGTACCTAGTTTTCATGCGGCTGCTTGCTAGCTTCATCTTTTCTCTGGTGTCTTCATGCAATTTACGAATCCTGCTGCGTAAGTCATTCACGTACTCGTTCACCTCTTTGGGCTCCGTCGGTGGGGATCCGAATTTTGCTTCACTTGGCAACCGAATTGTTTGACCAAATAAGATCTCGGATGGTGTGTGCCCTGTTGAGCTATGGACCGCGTTTCGGTAGGCCATTAAGAAGAGGGGTATGTGTCGATCCCAATCCCGCTGGCAGTTGCTGACAACCTTAGATAGATGCTCATTCAAGGTCCGATTGAATCGCTCGACCATTCCATCAGATTGAGGGTGTAGTGGCGTTGTCCTTGTCTTTCTTATTCCCAAATATTGGCATATTTCCTGGAAGACTTTTGATTCAAAGTTTCGCCCTTGATCAGAGTGCAGCTCCATTGGGACCCCAAATCTGCTCACCCAGTTGTTGACTATCTGTTCGGCTACGGTCTTAGCCTCTTGATTTGGGATGGCAAACACTTCCGGCCACTTACTGAAGTAATCCATGACTACGAGAGTATATCGGTTTCCATTAAAGGTTTCGGGAAACGGCCCAGCGATGTCGATGGCTATTCGTTCGAAAGGTGCTCCGACATTGTATTGTTGCATTTGTCCATGTGGCTTTACTTTTGGGCCCTTGGTAGCCGCACATCTTATGCACTTTTTGCACCAATTCTCGACATCTTGTTTAGCGCTTAGCCAATAGAAACGTTCCCTCACCTTTCCCAACGTCTTATTTATTCCCAAATGGCCTCCTGAGATTCCGTCATGTATTTCATGGAGCACTTGGTTGACTCTGGACCGTGGCACAATTAGCTGCATACGAGATGTTGTCCCATCTGCACTTTCCCATTTTCTCTTCAGCAATCCATCTTGCACAAAAAGCGAGTCCCACTGTGCCCAGTATGCCTTTAGAGTTTGGCTCCGATCTGATATCTGCTGCCAGCTTGGTCTTTCCTCGTGTTCTTTCCAGGCCAATATTGGTTCGATGTCATTGTCTGCCTGTTGGGAGGAACGGATTTCGTCTATACTCCAACCCTCTATTGGCTCAGTCCTGATCATTTGGATAGCTGCCTGTTCTTTTGCTTCTTTACGATTGCAGTGTTCGCATTTTACTCCGCATGGTCGACGAGAGAGAGCATCAGCATTTGAGTGGAGTGTTCCCTTGCGGTGTTGCACTTCAAAGTCGTAACCCTGCAACTGCTCGATCCATCTTGCAACTTGGCCTTCAGGGTTCTTAAATTGGAGTAGCCATTTCAGAGCTGCGTGGTCTGTCCGGAGAATGAACTTTTGTCCGTAGAGGTACTTATGGAAATGCTTCGTAGCCAGAATTAAAGCCAGAAGCTCGCGCCGGGTTACACAGTAGTTCCGTTCAGGTCTGGAGAGTACTTTGCTGTAATATGCGACCACTTTCTCTTGACCGTCATGAACTTGGGAGATCACAGCTCCGACCCCAACATTGCTAGCGTCTGCGTCCACGACGAACATTTTTCCGGGCGTCGGGTAACCCAAGATGGGGGCATTGCACAGCTGTCGCTTCAGTTCTTGAAATGCTTTTTCGCATTCTCCAGACCACCTGAACTGTCGGCCTTTCTCTGTAAGTTGATGCAGGCTCTTTGCAATGCCAGCAAAATCCTTTACGAACCTTCTGTAATACGTGGCGAGTCCCAAGAAGCTTCTCAGTTGGTGTTTATCTTTTGGAGAAGGCCAACTTTTCACGGCTTCGATTTTGTCAGGATCCGTTCTTACTCCTTCCGCTGATATAATGTGACCCAGATATTTTACTTCCGGACGAAACAAGGCGCACTTTTCCGGGTTGAGCTTTAAATGAGCACTTCGTAGCCTCTCAAACACTTCTTTTAGATTTTCGCGGTGCTCCTCGTACGTCTTACCTATGACGATAACGTCGTCCAAATATACTAGGCAGGTTTTCCAGGTGAGTCCTTGCAATGTTCGTTCCATTAGTCGCTCGAAGGTGGCCGGAGCGTTGCACAGTCCAAACGGCATCACTGCAAACTGCCAAAGACCGCTTCCTGTAGTGAAGGCAGTTTTCTCACGATCCGCACGATTTATCTCTACCTGCCAGTAACCGCTCTTCAAGTCAAGTGTTGAAAACCATTTCGCTCCAGAAAGCATATCCAAAGTGTCATCGATTCTCGGAAGTGGGTAGCTGTCCTTTTTAGTGACATCATTGAGACGGCGGTAGTCTACACAAAATCTCGTGCTGCCATCTTTCTTCTTCACGAGGACCACTGGAGATGCCCACGGACTTTGCGATTCTTCAATCACTCCCTCAGCTTTCATCTTCGACATCATTTCGGCAACTTCTGTTTGCTTTGCCAATGGAAGACGCCTTGCAGGTTGACGGATTGGTCGAGCGTCTCCGGTGTCAATGTGGTGTTGAACAATATGCGTACGTCCATATTCTCCGTCTTGTGTAGCAAATATATCAGCGTACTCACCGATTAGTTTTTCTGCCAGGATTCGCTGATCTTCGTCCAGATTACAGAGGCTGAGAATTTTGTTCTTGATTTTTATGCTCTGAACTGTTGTGACCGGTTTTGCACACTTTTTTTCCGTTGTGGTCGATATAGCCTCAACAGGTACGCATTTTCCCACTATCTCCCCCTTTTTCACCTTTACACTGAATGTCTTTGGATTTAGAATCCTTACAGGGACCATGTTGTTCTTTGGCTCCACTAAGGTCTTTCCCACCATGAAGTCTCTTTTCTTTTCCGGCTCCATCAAATAGAATGTGTGGCTACCAGGACCACCTTCCACTTTTGCCCACAAAATTGCTTCTGACGAAGGCTCTAGACTCTGATTGCTGCAGATAACGACATTTGAGACTGTGGTATTGGCGTTTCCGTATATCATTGGTATCTCCATGTTTCCGTATTTCAGGGTTTGTGCCCCCAAGTCGACTATAAGTCCATGTTCTCTCATGAAGTCTGTACCAATGATGCACTCGTCACATATGTCAGCTACCAGAAACGCGTGAGTGAATGTTATTCCGGCCAGTTGGATTTTTATGCGGACTTCACCATATACCTTAATCGTTGCTCCTGTAGCTGTTCGCAAGCTGCAACTGCTAGTGTTATGCAGCCAAGACTTCTGCACAAGATTCCTTCTGATGATTGAGGCCGTGGCACCGGTGTCTATTGTTGCCATCCATTTTTCTTTTCCACTGACTACTTCTACTAGAAGGCTTTCGCTGCATCGTTTTGCCAGCGAGACTTGGATGATGGTCCTGGGGCCGTCGACTCCTGCTACCAACTTCTGCCCCGCGAAGTTGGTGCTTAAGCATTTCCCGACTGATGGCTTCGGGAAGGTTGACCGGCTTCTTGATAGCTGTTTCTGCGGGTTTCTTCCTCTATTTGCTTGTCACCACAGTGAGGGCAGTCTTTTCGTCGCACCGGTTCTTTACACTGCCTTTGAAGGTGTCCTATTTTATTGCAATTCCAGCAGCGCATTATTCGTCTATCCCGTCGAGTATCTCGTTCCTCGGCACTAATTCTTGTACAGGAGCATTCGACAGATGCTACTTCCCTGACGAAATGTGTTCCCCTGGAAGCCTGATTGGCTGCTTCCATCGCCAGAGCGAAGGCAAGTGCTTCAGCAAGGGTTCTTTTCCCGGCCATCCTTACTGCTGACTGTAGCTTCGAATCTGCAATTCCCCTGATAAATGCATCTTTTGCCATTTCGTCGATAATTTCCTGGCCTGCGGTGGGGTATGACAGATGTGCCAGTCTACTCACGTCTGCTTGGAGCTGCTGAAGTGTTTCTCCTCTTTGCTGCGTTCGGCTTTGCAATTGGACCTTGTAGACCTCCTGCATGTGGCTATCCCCAAACCGTTTCTCTATAGCCTGTACTAAAGTCACATAGTCTTTATGCTTTTCGATGTCTACTGTTTGCAACAATTCTGCTGCAGGACCGTGCAAGGCCATTGTTAGGGCAAAGCACTTTTCCTCATTGTCCCAGTCGTTTGCACAGGCAGCCATTTCAAACTGCTTCTTATAAGTAGACCATGAGGTCTGGCCATCGAATGAGGGAGGCTTCAAATCTTTTCTCCTTGGACCGCTTAAAGAATATTCTCGCAGTTTCTGTTTTCGCACTGTGTCGAGCTCTTTTGTTAGTTGCTGAACTTTGCTGTCCATTTCTTCGAATTTTTCGCCAACATTCTTCTCTATTCTATCAAATTTGTTATCGATTTCTTCGAACTTTTGGTGTAGAACGTTATTTTGTTCTTCCAGTTTTTGTTCTAGACTATTCTTTTGTTCGTCGATTTTTTGTTCAATGCTGCTCTTCTGCTCGTCTAGATTTTTCTTTTGTTCATCCAGCTTTTGTTCGAGGCTATTCTTTTGTTCTTCCAGATTTTTCTTTTGTTGGTCGAGACTGTTCTTCTGTTCGTCCATTTTTTGTTCGAGACTATTCTTCTGTTCGTCCATTTTTTGTTCCAGACTGTTCTGGAGAATGTTCGTCTGTTCTTCCATTTTTAGTAAGAGGAGTTGCATCATCGCAGCCATGTCATTGCCGGTACTTGTCTGTTCATCCTCGTCAACATCAAAGGAATATGCATCAGGATCATGTCCCTCGTTGTTCAAAGCCTCCTGAAGTCGGAGCACCAGGTCACTTTTTCCTCCACTGGCGCTGAGGCTTCTCTTGTTCAACTCGGATTTGAGTTGGACGAGGGTCAATTGTAATAGTTTTCGACCCATCCTAGCTTTTTCAAATAGTCAGAAAACACTTTTTTTTTTTTTTTTTTTTTTTTTTTACACACAATAAGTCCTATCCCACTTCTGACACCAATGTAAAATGTTCGTGTGGGTACAAATGATAGAACTTATTCTTTTCAATACAAATCCCTTTATTCAGTACAGTTACAATTCACTATTTAATTCTTTCTCTCAGTACAATTCAATTTCTCAACCACATATACTTTTCTTATCTTTTACTTAAACCACTTAATCACTTCTTCTAATTTAACACTTCAAATTCAACTTTGGAACTGATTTGCATACCTTTGGGATGCTGGTATTTATACTCGAATGACATACTTCGAGAACAATCCTCGCCATCCAGCGTCCCATACAATTTCCAATTTGCTAGAAAATTCGATTCTACTCTCCAGTTGCTAATCCAGTATCGAAACCTTCGAGTTTCGACATTTTCTGCTAGATGTCGCTGAGTGGTTATCACAATATATTGTCAGGGAAGTAGCACCTATCGAATGATCCTGCATAAGAATTAGTGCCGAGGAACGAGATCCTCGACGGGATAGACGACGAGTAATGCGCTGCTGGAATTGCAATAAAATGGGACACCTTCAAAGGCAGTGTAAAGAAGCGGTGCGACGAAAAGACTACCCTCACAGTGGTGACAAGCAAATAGAGGAAGAAACCCACAGAAACAGCTATCAAGAAGCCGGTCAAACTTCCCGAAGCCATCAGTCGGGAAATGCTTAAGCACCAACTTCGCGGGCAGAAGTTGGTAGCAGGAGTCGACGGCCCGGACCATCATCCAGTCTCGCTCGCAAAATGATGCAGCGAAAACCTTCTAGTAGAAGTAGGCAGTGTATAAAAAAAAAACAGCGTTTTCTGACTATTTGAAAAAATAGAACTGTAAATCTAGATGTCGCTGCTCACATTTACATAAGTGGTTATCACATTATGTCGCAGAACACCCTATGTTGACGCAACGCCACCTATTGCACATACTATTTAGTGCTCATTACCTTTCCCTTTCTCTGACCACGGTTTGTACTTTCGTCAAATGAATTGACATTTCCCTTTAAACAAGCGTGTGAAGGCGAAGTAGATGGAAGTACAAACTGCGGTAAGATAATTCGAATTAATTCAACATTTATTAAAATTGTTTCTTCTAGAAATAAAATACTACTACTACTAAAATAAAGATAACAAAAACTGGAGTATTATTTTCGACACCACGTCCACTTACACATTATAATACCAAAATGCTTAGTGTGTTATTATCGATAACCCTCAACATTTAGTACATTTAACTGAGGGTCGAATTTCAGCTATGCGAAATGTATTGCCATTTGCCACTGCTGTACCTGTTTATCTGTCTGCTTGCATAATGGGTTCAAGGTGAACTTCATTTTGGTTGGGCAGTGGTTTCGCATAACAGGCATTCCTGTCGTGTGTAATGTTGTTAAATTTTTGTTGTTGTTAATTCTAAGTTTTTAACGCGTATCATTACGAAATATGCTCCCTTGAGAATCATTGCAATCATTTTTTGCTGATATGTGAATGAATTTTGTGAAGTTTCTTGACCCATACAAGCGACCGTGAATAGACTTAGTATGTACATTTTATATGTATATTCTTCTGTTCGTGAACAGTTGGAGTGGTAGTTGTTGTAAACATTTTATTGTGTGTGGGTTTTGAGTGGATTAAAATAAATTGAGTGTCAAATTAGTTTGGCAGCTTTCTTCTTTCGGTCAGCTCCTCTGACTAGCGTAAGAGGAGAGCGATAAGAACGAGAGCTCGATTATGTAGCTATAAAAATGGCGGATTATCACAAACGAAAAAGCCGAGGGAGAAAACAAGTTCCAAAAGTGATGTTCAGTTTTGTCAAATTCATATGTAGGTCTCACTCACTCTCTACTGTGCTTCTTTCTTATTTGGCGATGATGATATTACTGACGCTTTCATCAGAGCACCAACATTTTTCTACGGCATGGGACTCAACAGTTAAGGAACATCAGACGATTACCAACTGGACGAACCGGGTCTTGGTTGAAGAAAGTCGAAAGTCAATAACGACTGAGCTTCACTTTGCGTCCAGACAGATTAGTAAAGTGAGTGAAATCATCCATGCGGATGTGTGCGGACCTAGGAGGATTCGCACGGAGGCTCAAGGTATTTCGTAATTTTCAGAGATGGTTTTCGTTTTGTACGAAACGACGTGTGAAAGCGGACTGCACAATCTTTCCGACGCCGGCGATAGAATGCCGCTTATGACCAGTAGGTACTGCAGTTAGACTAGGTTAGGCAGACGTTTATGAAAACACCCTCTTTCACTAAAATTAGCTGTAGGGTCCGTCTGGCGATGCCCAATTGCGTGGCCCGTCGTCTGGTTGATGTTTCTTCGTTCTCAGCGACATCGTCAGCCACATCCGCGATATTCTCGCCCGAACGACCAGTCTGGTGGCGGCACGCCCTGCATAATCTCTTGTGGTTCCACTCTGTTCGAGTCGAGTAGCTAAGCGCCAGAATGTTTGTCCAGTTGGCGCGACATGATTAGGAAATCGACGTCGAAATTCACGCCGCGCTAACACCACCGACCGATTATTGGCCAAAAACATCGACATAAATGTCAAATATGATTGACGTACGACTCCATTTGCAAAAATTATACCACCTCTGCGCCACCTCTTGACGCAGTGCAAATATAACTTTCGTAAAGCTAACTTAGTTAATCTTTCCGATTTGATCGGTAGTGTTCATTTTGACTTTATCCATGACAAAACAGTTAATATTGATACTGCTACTTCCAACTTCTACTCTTTAATCTATGAATGTTTCCTTAAATCTGTCTCTGACAGACTATGTGCCTTGAAAGATGGTAAGGAAGTGGATACTTTGACCACTGATTTCAGCAAAGTGTTTGACAAAATCTCTCATAAAGTCATACTCCTCAAAATACCTCATGGATTAAGTCTTACTTAGAAGACCGGAAGTATAGTGTCCTTTTTAGACTTTCCGTTTCCAACACAGTCACAGCGTTCTCTGGTGTGCCACAGGGAAGACACTTGGGACCTTTGATCTTCAAATTGACTACAAACGATATTGTGCTCATTATTTTACACTCTGACTTAGAGATTACGCAGAGATTAAGCAAATAACTTGCACTGCTAACTCTCACTATAAGCTGATCTAAACCACATATACATAATCTCTTGTCAACATAATCTCTTAGAGCTTAGCGTGAAAAAATGTCAAGCTATTACTTTCTCTCGGAAACGTCATCCCCTGCCTCAAAGACCTTATTAAATTCACAAAGAGCTTGTCTTCACTGTCTGTTTAGTTCGTGACCTGGGCATTATCTGCAACGCTCAATTTAACTTCCGTGCTCACATCGGCAACACTATTGGCAGCGCTAACTCAGACACGGCTGTTAAACGTTGGTCGGAGGAGTTTTCTTACCCTTACGTCACTAAATCCCTTTATGTGAGACCGCTTCTCGAGAATCATATCCAGAGAATCGAAGCTGTCCAGCGCAGATTCATTCCTTTTGCTTTCCGTGGGCTAGGTTAGGATGTCCCACACAATCTACCTCCCTACGTGTTTCGCATAAAGCTGCTTAATTTATAGTTCCTTAGCACTCGTCGTGATATCGCATAGTTTTTGCTCAACAGCTGTTATATGGTGATATACGTATATTTTCCCAAAAATAAATCTGAGGTGATTGAAAAGTTTAAAATAGTCCTGAAGATAGCAGAAAAGCAATTTGATCACCACATTAAAAGTCTTCAAAGAGGTAATGAGCTGGAATTCGTGAGCGGTCCCCTAAAGCAGCTGTTGGAGGAAAATGGAATTCATCATCGTAGATCCGTTGCATATACTCCTGAACAAAAAAGGTGAGTCGATTGTGAAAACCGGACCATTATGGAAAAGACTCGATCCATGATTCATGCAAAGGTATTCGTATTTAGTAAAAAGCTTTGGGCGGAGGCGGTGCAGACAGCCGTTTTTATTCTGAACGGAACGGGAACCAGTACTATAAAGGACAAGAACATACGTCATATGAACATACGCAGAGCTTGAACATTTTCGTATATTTGGCTCAGAAGTCTACGTTCATATACCGAAGCGAAAACTAAGCAAGTTAGATGCGAAGTCAAAAAAAAGTGTTTTTGTTGGCTACCATGAACGTCAAAAAGCATTTCGTATCATGGAGGAATCGAAATCAGTCAGTGGTACCTGACGTAAAGTTTTTGGAAGTGGGACCGTCTACGGTCACTATTGTCGAGAAAGATGATACAATCTGCGAAGAATCAGAAAGTGACAATGTTTTCATAAAGGACGATCTTGAAGAAGCTGAAGATCATCAGAAACTTAAAAATGAGCAAGCTGTAGCGAAAGTCCCGACACGACCGATACCAGAAGCAAAAATTTATGGAGGCAATTTCTTGGGTAAACGTCAATGTGTTTCAATGGCGATGACTTTGTTGTCAATCGCTGAGCAAATCAAGTCGCATGAAGAAGCTATAAAGTAACAAGTGGTTGAAACCGATGAAGGAGGAGTTCGATTTTAAAACGGCTTTCTTGAACAGTGAACCGGAAGAAGATATTTTCGTGCAGCTTTCAACGACGAAAGTGGACGCATTTGTAAATTGCTGAAGAGTATATATGGTCTGAAACAAGCTTCGCGCTGTTGGAACCGGAAGTTCAAGTCATTCATCAAACTTTTTGGGTCCAATACTCGCGATTCAGATCCATGTGTGTTTGTAAGCCATCAAAACTGTCATTTTGGCAATTTACGTAGACAATGGGATTATGACAGGAAACAATAAGGCGAGCGTGGAGTCCGTAATAAGACATCTACAGGAACACTTCGAAATCAAAATGGTGCAAGTGGGCTGACCAACAGGCCGATGGTTCCATCTTCATGCAGCAAGCGGCATGTGCCCAGAAGATTTTGCAACGATCCCACTTCCAAGTAATCCAAACCAAGTGCTTTCAAATTATGAGGAATCAGAGTCAAGCAAATTTCCATATCAACAGTTAGTTGGAAGTCTCATGTATCTGGCCATAGTGACAAATACCAGACATTAGTTATGCCATACATCAAAGGTAGAATCAGCTATGGAATCATATAAAACGCAAAGGGAAATCATCGTTTGTGCGGTTTTAGCGATGCGGACTACGCTGGTGACGTCAACACACGAAGATCAACATCAGGTTTTGTCTTCAAGTACAATGATGGAGCAGTACGGGACAGAAATGTGAGTCGCTGTCTACAACAAAATCAGAGTACATAGCAGCACCTGAGGCGGTCAATGTGTTAGTTTAGTAACAAAGGTTATTTCATCGTTTTTCAAGGATAACACTATTGTATTTCGCTTAATAAAGAACCCTGAATTCCATCGACGCAGCAATCATATCGATGTTAGATACCACTTAGTACGGGAAAGATTTGAATAAGGCTGTTTCGACTTGCAATATGTATCAAGAATAATGTTGACAGACGGGTCTACCACGAGAGCTATCCCGGTTCCTGCGAACGTTGATGGGAGTTTGTAGAAACTATAAGCATTTTTTAACTTAATGATTTTTCTTATGTGGTGTGTTTTGAATTTGTTTGAATTTTTAAAGCTATAAAAGTTGACAAAAAGTGGGAGTGTTGAATTTATTGTATTCAGTTTTGTCAAATAGGTTTCAATTAGTCTCTACTGTCCTTTCGTATTTGATTTTTGCCATGAACACACATACCTAAAGTATATAAAAGCACATCGTTGTCTTGTAATGCTTCTTTTTCTTTTCTCAGTCGTCATTGTGTTTTGCTCATTAAATAAACGTCATCAACTTTGTCCATTAACACATTTATTCCCATGGTTGCGTTAACGCAACATTGAGAAAAAAAATTGTTTTCGAACCTATGTGCTAAAATTTCTGATGCACTTTCAATTCTATTGCATTTGCGAATATTTGAGCCTTTTTAAAATTTATCTTGGTATTCACAATAGCTCTTGGAGTTTTGTGTACATTTAAAACAAAATTGACAAATTTCAAGGAAAAAACCTACATAGTTTATAAATTCCCTAAATATTACTGTTTTTCTAATATTTTATAATCCGGATGAAGTATCGCATAAACTAAACAGATAATAGCAGTAATTTGAAAAAAGAATTTGCATTTACTTTCCCCAAGTACTTTTAATCGGCTTGGTTTAGTAACGTTGCGAAAACGCAACATTGGGACAAACTGTGAAACTTTAGTAGGCTTTGAAAAATATTTCCGTTTGAAATTTGTATGCCAACGGAGGTTAGTTATTAATTTGTATTTCTTCTGGTATGTGCTATGGACAAACATTTATAATACAGTAGGTTTTGATGTTGATAATTATTTTAGAGTAACATAAAATGTTGGTATGATTCCAAAAGGCCTTTGACTCTGAAAGATCTTGAAGCAATTGTTGAAGACATTGATCTGGATGAGGAAATAAACATTTGTTACATACCACCCGAAGTCGATGATCTAACTGACGAAGAAAAAATTGATGATGACGTTATAGGTGGAAGGGAAAATTTGCCTTCGGATTTGGCGGGAACATTTGAGATAGTGCATTCTGGTTATGAGATAGAAATGGAAAATAATATGCACCACGAAGTTACTCAACCTTCATCAAGCAAATCATCAAGAGTTGATGCTTGGTGTAAAACACCGGTTGACTATGAGACCAGTGCTAAATCAAATGAGGAGGTTAACAGGAAGAAAATTGTTGAAGATTGTTGTCTATGTACATGGAAAGTCAGTACTTGATTTCTTTAGGCTAATGTTCCTCGAAAACGTTATGGAGTGTATTATTACGAATTCCATAAAATATTCAAGGGATAAGAATTGCCTTATGTTTGGCTTGGATCAAAGTGACCTGGAAATTTTTCTGAGAATACTGATTTTAAGCGGATATCTTCCACAAGTAAAACTTTACTGGTCATCTGACCAGGAGGCATTGACATCATTGACAGTTATCTCTATCGGAAACCCGACACCGCTTTAGTAATCACCCTTTAGAACCAATCAAACATAGTATAAGTTGTCTAGTCTTTGGAACGTGGCAATATTATCTTAGAGCTATTTATACAGTTTCTGATTGTCTATTCCATTTTGCTTCTCCATCTTCTAATAGTGGTGTAGTGCAATTTCTTCGCTTATTGTTTAACAAATATTTATACCTACACTGTTTTTACATTTTGCTACTCTTTTATAATTGTGATTACATTGGGCAATATTTTTGCCCATTATAAGTTTTCCGTGTTTGTAAACTAGAGGGTTTTCATTAAATAGTTTACATTTTCTTGTTATAATAGGGTATTTATATATTGTGACTACAGAGTTTTGAAATAGACAAACTTGTATGTTTGAGTATTCTAGGATATTAATAGGGAGATCAAATTCTTCATTTGCAATTATTTCTTTTACGTTATTTAAATTTAATGTCCCTGAATAAAAGTTTCCGTTTTTGCAAAATTTATGGTATTAGTGATGGCTTCAAGTTCCTCATAGACTTCATTTATTATTACTGCCTTAGCTATTGCTTTTGAATCTAAGGTTTCACGTATTTTTTCAAATTGGGAATTTATTTTCCTTTGCTGATTATTATTTTTAATAAGTTGATATAAACTTGCTTTGATCTCTATTAAGTCATCATGATCTGGTGTGCCTGTAGCGAACTTTAAAATTGAACCAAAAAAGTTTAGAGATATTTTAGCTCTGTAACGTGTTTTGAAAGATTCAATTTTATTGATTTTTATCTATTGTTCTTCATTTGTGTTGTACATGCCCCTTATTGTGTTTTCATAAGATATTAATATTTTCGTTAAATTAGCGATGTGGTACAGGTAGGTGGTATTTTCGTATAGGTACACGGAATCTGACTCAGTCAGTACATATTTTATATTTGTTAGGTCAGTTATGCGATCACTGAGCGTGAGAGTAATTAAAGAAAATATGATTATTCGTCTCCAGATATTGCTTATTTTATGATGTTGCCTTTATGTATGATTTTTCCTTTATTTGTTAAAATTGTGTTGCCACGATCTTCTGCAACTTTATGTTTGTTGTATTTTGTTGCGTCTGTCTGTTTTTACGTAGACGTGTATGTTTTTATATTTAATCACTTTTTTGGTTTTATTATGATATTTCAAAAGTTTTTCTTGTGTGTATCTCTTTTTCAGGATATTTTGCACGATTGAAAAAACATCTTCTGGTTTATGTCCTGTAGTTGAATGGATGGTTTTGTTGTATTGCTTAACTGCGTTAAATTTTTTATTTTTTTTTATAATTTACGCGATTAAGGGGTTAGATACCATTTTACTGTTGCCAGGGCGCGGGCGTAAAGGTAGAAGGAGAAGAAAGGAAAATTGTTTTTTTGTAGTGGTTTGAAACTCAGGTTTCGATATTAGCTCTCCAGTGTGGGAGTCCGAATAGGATGGAGAGTTTTTTCTTCACTCAGAGTGATTCGAAGGTTATAATTCACACTTGTTTTTTTGTGCTTGAAACTCTACAACAGCGTTAAATAATTCTTCTCCGGGTGCTGTTTTATTTTCCTGCCCTAAAGCAGTGGAAATTTCAATCAGCATAGTATGAATCCGTTCAACTTGCAGGTTTGTTGTCGAGTGATATAATGGGGTGGCTTTGTGCTATAGTTGCAGTAGATTGTAAACAGATTTTGCTATATTACTGATATTTTCGTTATCAGTCAAACTGTTTAGCGTTTGGGTATATTTGTGTTAGTATTTCATCAATACATTCATGACAGTAGACTTTACTTTCTATTTTACGTAGATACTTCATGTGAAAGACATCCATCTGTATGGCATGTGCTGGTACGGATGTTTTCCCTATTGGGTTTGTTTGGGTTTCTTTCGTATTTATTTTGTAAATTTCGCAATCTATATTTTCCGCTTTACACATATCTCGAATGTTGGGCTAAAAACATTGCAGAAGTATTTTTTGGGTGTTATTTTTGTAGTTTCTGTGTTATTGTATAATTATTTCTTTTTGTTCGTTAATGTCAGTTATATTTTTAGTGGAATTTGTGCTATGACTATTGTATATGAGGCAAGGTTAGATAAGATTTCGTATTTGATGTGAAAAAACAATTCTTCGTCTATTTAGATAGCATTTATTGTTCCCGGTTTAGCTATAGATTTTAAGTTCAGAACTTCAGATTGTATTGAATGAAAAACTGTAAACATTTTCTGTATCGTAAACGTGCTTCCTTTATTGATGCAAATTTAAGATTGACCTACATTACTATGCTTAGTGATATTTATACTAATTGCTGTCTGATCGATTTGTTTGTTTTAATAATTAATAATAATTGTTTTTCTCTTCGTCTGCTGGTTGACCAATTTGTTTTTTTCTTCTTTTGTTTGTTGGCAGATAAAGTTGTGTTTCTTGTCTTTTGTTTGCTGGAAAAATGTTTTGGCTAGTTTTGTTTACCAGATAAACATGTTTTGTTTACTGTTTGGTGATGTGTTTTCATTTTGTTTTCCTAAATACGTTCCTTAACCTTCCCCTGTGTTAAGATGAAATGTCCTCATTTCAAAACATCCGAGCTTGGAGTCGGGGAAGTTCATTTTCGTATATTTGGTTGAATAATCGTTCCCTTTTTGTTTATTGAAGTACTCGAAAGTTATTACAGCTCGTATTACAATAAATACAATGTGAATTCCCCTGGGTGTTCCTCTATAGGGATCCGAGTCGACCACCGACGAGTGCACAAGTCAAGTAGGGTACTCGTAAATTATAGTGTGCTGTGCCCAGAAAACGAAAAAAGACAGAAAAACAAATAATTAATAAAAACAAAAAAAGTGCAATGCAGTGAAAAATTAAGAAAAAAAAGGTAAATATCACACAGTTTGGGTATCCCATCTCTCCCGCTCCTGGCGAAGTACTGTTGGTTGCACAATCACTGCCGTTGATTTTTTTACCATATTTTTAATTTTTGGGATTTTACAGACATTTTAAAGTAAATCGCTAGAAAATTTTGTTCTTTGGTCCGTCAGTACAAATAGTTTTCTTTTGTAATGACTCAGTTACTGTTTTAACTGCTTGGTTTTGTATTGCAACTGCCTGAATGAATTTTGTAAGATCATCTTGGAATGTAAGTATGTATTTGTTATAATAATATAATCTTCTATGATGAATTGAGGACTATTCTTTCGAATGGAACTTTTATTGTTGTAGTGATGGCCATTGGTATTTTGCTACACAAATGTAGTTTGTTTCACTGACACAATTCGCAAAATTTGACGTATTTCTTTACGTCTATATGCATATTTTCCACTTGAATTCTCTCTTGATACGTTTTAAAGTACGGGCAGTGACCGAGTGTATGTATCAATTGATGGATAGCGGGTTGTGAATGAAAATTTTGTTGGTGCACTGTTTCATATTGTTGTAAGGGCATAACGCCTACATCAATTTGATTCGGTACACCAACGTCTAAATTCTCACCTCGCAGCCTTGCTTAGTATCGTCGGTGTTTGTCTGTGATTATGACTAGGGAATTCAGGGTAGACGTAGCCAATATACGCTGTCTAAAAAGTAATCACTTTTCTGCGTACGTCCACGTCTGTAAGTACAGACCAACTGTTTTGGCACTTAATGAAACACAGGTAGATCCTCGCGCACACCTCTCAGATCATTGTGATCTGAAGCTACCTGGCTACGAACTAGTGCCATTATTCTTCTCTCACCGCTTTATTTACAGAAGCCCCAAACTGGACTGCAATTCGACTTTTAACGAGTTTGATGCGCTGTCTGACACCATTCAAAGAATTGTATCCCTGTATCCTCATACTGAAATCGTTATTACGGGCGATTTCAATATACACAATTCTGGGTGTCTTCGACATCCTGAACACACAACACACGAGATGTCCGCTGCGGAAAGCAACTTAACGCAGCTTGCAAATGAGCCCACGCGAATACCAGACGTTGATAGTTATACCTCCAGCACCCTGGACTTGTTTTTAACTTCTCACCCTGATAAGTACACCGTTGATGTGCTCTCCCCTCTAGGCTCGTCGGACCATTGTGTCATATCAGCTAATTTTTCGTACACAGTTAGAGAAAAAATTCCTAAAAGAACCGTATGGCAATACGAGAAAGCTAACCGGTCTCAACAGCTTCTTTAGGAATTTTAACTGGTCGTTATGGTTCATCGATAACGACGTGGATGCTGCTGCTGATATGATTACAGACACCATTCTCTTTGGAATGAGATCCTTTATTCCTCATCGGATGAAGATGTAAAGAGACCGCCAAGGTTAGAGAAATGTTTTTTCTGCCCTTAAAGATCAACCCAACAAATGAAAATCGAAAAAAGTTCAAACGAGCCAGAAATGACTGCAACACCTTTCTTAAGCGTATGAAATTCTAATACGTCCAAAAACTGGGGCAAGAACTACAGCATATCCCAAATGCAGTAACAATTTTTGGTCGTTCGTCAAAAACATTAAAAATTCTACCTCATCCTTAATCCCAACGCTTATTTACAATGACATTCCAGCCGTCAGCTCTTTGGACAAGGCCAATCTACTTGCTACACACTCTGCGGAAGGTTCAACACTCACAGATTGTGCTTTGTCCCCGCCTACACTTGAGTGGGTCGAATCGTGAATGGGACAAATACCCTTTCGCACTCGTGTAGTAGCAAGAGTAATTAAAGATCTTAATATACATAAATCCACTGGCCCAGATGGTATATCTCCCCTTCTTCTGAAGAGGTGTTCTTCCTCGCTGGCAAAACCACTGCGTAGGCTTTTTCATCAAACCTACTTTTTAGGACACTTTCCGAGCAGATGGAAAACAGCATTTGTCCAGCCCGTCCCTAAAAAAGGCGAATCTTCTCCTTTCTCCTCCTACAGACCCATTGCACATTTCCAAGGTCATGGAAAGGCTGCTAAATCATTAGCTCATGCAATATCTCGAAACACGAAAACTTCCCAATGACCGGCATGTCTCACCGAAAATTGAAACCAAAGCGTACATCAATCTTGCGAAAGCAAGATAGTAGCACTTGATATTTCTAATTCATTTGACAGAGTTCGGTATCAGGCTCTTTTGTCGAAAATGACTCTCTTCTTCAATGGATTAGAAATTACCTTTCGGAACGTTCAATTCAAGTTGTCTTGGACGGTTTCAAGTCTAATGTTCATAAAATAAATTCTTTTGTGCCCCAGGGCTCTGTTCTGTCTCCGACCCTTTTTTTAATTTTCATTAATGATCTCTTGTCTGCTACTTCTAATCCAATATATTCCTTTGCTGATAACAGTACTCTCTGCTTTTCATATTCGTTCCCGGACTCAAGCCCCTGCTCTTCGGCTATATCAACAGCATAACCAATTGAGGAACTATCAACAGAATGGAATTTAATGCTTCCAAAACACAGTGCTGTCTGCTGTCGTTAAAGCGAAATTTAAACACCCAGCCATTATCCATAAATGGCACTTCCATCGTCGAAACCGAAGAACTTTTCATTCTCGGTATGTGTGTCAATGACAACTGAAGTTGGAATGACCAACGTCGCCAAAAATGCTGCGAAATGTCTAGGTTTTCTTAAGTGATGTAAGAAATATTTTACCTCCTCTGATCTGGACTCAGTATATAATATTAAGGCATTCATCCGCCCAAAATTGGAGTACAATGCCCACATCTGGTCAGGTGCTCCTAAAACATCTCTGCACCTGCTATATAGGGTTCAAAACCGTGCGATAAAACTTATAGATGATACTAATATCATTCAATCAATTGACACCCTCGAACACCGACGTAATGTCAGTAGCATTCCGCCCATTCAAACTTTCAACCGTAACACCCGTCTTGCTATGAATACTCAAGCCCATTTTCGGACGACTCTAAAATATCGTGATTCGTTCCTAAGCCGTACAACTCGCTTATGGAATGCCTTGCATATCTCTGTATTTCCTGGTCGTTATAACTTGCAAGTATTTAAAAACAATGTACATCGGTACCTCTCTTTTCTTCCTCGCTAAATTTCCTTTGCCCGCGCTGTGTACAAACATTTTAAGGGTACATAAACCGTTTACTATATATACAAAAAAAAAAATACACTTGTACGAGGGGCGTTCAACATATTCTCGGCATCGGGGTGAAGCTGTGGTTGTATATATAAATTGACTTATTTATCAAGTAATACTATTATTTTAGTGCATTCATGTAAAATTTCATATAAATGTGATTATTAATTCGCGTTTTATCTCTAGTTAAACAGAATCATAATGGCAACTGAGACGATGATGGTGAAAATTGAGCATCGCGCTGTAATTAAATTTCTCACTAAGCAAGGAAAAAGTCAAAAAACTATTCATGAAGAGATGGTGGCTGTTTACCAGGGTTCCGCACCTTCATTATCAACTGTGCAAAAGTGGTCAAGTGAGTGCAAGAGAGGCAGAGAGAGCATTGAAGACGACCCCCGCTCCGGCGCCCCGGCTACTGCTTGTACGGGAGAAAGCATCAAAGAAGTCGAAAAACTTGTTCTTGAAGATGCCTGAATAAAGGTGAAAATGATGGCAGAGATCACCAAGCTTTCAATTGGTACCATTCACACCATTCTTCATGACCATCTTAACCTTTCAAAGGTCAGTGCAAGGTGGGTGCCACGAATGCTCACAGCGCCTCAGAAAAAAGTGAGAATCGCATGCTGTAGAGAGCTTTTGGAGATGTTTAGTGAGAACGCGGACGGTGTTATGGATCGAATTGTTACTGGGGACGAAACATGGGTCCACCACTATGACCCTGAAAGCAAACAAGAGTCCATGCAGTGGCATAAAAAAGGAACAGACACCCCGAAGAAGTTCAAAGTCACTCCGTCTGCTGGGAAGCTCATGGCCACAGTTTTTTGGGACTCAAGGGGAATCTTGCTCATTGAGTACAAAAAAAAGGTGAAACCATCAACGCCACATCCTACGCTTCCACTTTGCATAATTTGCGGGAGGAAATTAAAAAAAAAGACGGGGTAAACTCGCAGCGGGTGTGTTGCTTCTTCATGACAACGCTCCTGTTCACACGGCGCGAGTTTCCAAGGCTGCTGCGCGAGATTGTGGTTTCGAAGAAATCCAACACCCACCCTATAGTCCAGACCTTGCCCCTAGTGATTATTTCCTGTTTCCGGATTTGAAAAAATGTCTTCGTGGAAAAAGATTTTCGGATGATGAAGAACTCTAGTCGGCAATAAATGGGTTTTGCAGAGAAAGAGGAAATTTATTTTTTTGAGGGTTTAAAAAAGCTTATCTCAAGATGTAACAAATGCATTGATGTTAGGGGAGATTATATTGAAAAATAAAAACAATTTAAATTGAATTCGCATTTTCCTTCATATCGATACCGAGAATATATTGAATGCCCCTCGTATATTTTCTGAATACATATTTGAAAATTTATAATCCGAGTTTGAAGTTAATATTCTCAGTACTTCTAACTGTTCGCCTTGATGGGCCTGAATTGCATGTTTAATTCCTCGATCATGATTATAATATTGTGATAACCACTTTAATGTGAGCAGCGACATCTAGCAGAAAATGTCGAAGACCAGAAGGTTTCGATATTGGAATAACAAAGTCTCGACTGGAGAGTAGAATCGAATTTTCTAGCAAATTGGAAATTGTATGGGACGCTGGATGGCGAGGATTGTTCTCGAAGTATGTCATTCGAGTATAAATACCAGCATCCCAAAGGTATGCAAGCCAGTTCTAAAGTGAAATTTGAAGTGTTAATTAGGAGAAGTGATTAAGTGGTTTAAGTAAAAGATAAGAAAAGTATAAGTGGTTGAGGAATTGAATTGTACTGAGAGAAAGAATTAAATAGTGAATTGTAACTGTACTGAATAAAGGGATTTGTATTGAAAAGAATAAGTTCTATTATTTGTACCCACACAAACATTTTACATTGGTGTCAGAAGTGGGATAGGACTTATTTGTGTGTAAAAAAAAAAAAACAAAAAAAAAGGGTTTTCTGACTATTTGAAAAAGCTAGAATGGGTCGAAAACTATTGCAGTTGACCCTCGTCCAACTGAAATCCGAGTTGAACAAGAGAAGCCTCAGCGCCAGTGGAGGAAAAAGTGACCTGGTGCTCCGACTTCAGGAGGCTTTGAACAACGAGGGACATGATCCTGATGCATATTCCTTTGATGTTGACGAGGATGAACAGACAAGTACCGGCAATGACATGGCTGCGATGATGCAACTCCTCTTATTAAAAATGGACGAACAAAAGAAAAATATGGAAGAACAGAAGAACAGTCTGGAACAAAAAATGGACGAACAGAAGAACAGTCTCGACCAACAAAAGAAAAATCTGGAAGAACAGAAGAACAGTCTGGAACAAAAAATGGACGAGCAGAAGAAAAATTTGGACGGTCTTCAACGGAAAATGGATGAACAAAAGAATAGTCTCGAGCAAAAGTTGGATGAACAAAAGAAAAATCTAAACGAGCAGAAGAGCAGCATTGAACAAAAATTCAACGAACAAAAGAATAGTCTAGAACAAAAACTGGAAGAACAAAAGAACATTCTTCAGCAAAAATTCGAAGAAATCGATGACAAATTTGAAAGAATAGAGAAGAACGTTGATGACAAATTTGATAGAATAGAGAAGAACGTTGATGACAAATTTGATACAATAGAGAAGAATGTTGGCGAAAAATTCGAAGAAATGGACAGCAAAGTTCAGCAACTGGCAAAAGAGCTCGACACAGTGCGAAAACAGAAACTGCGAGAATGTTCTTTAAGCGGTCTAAGGAGAAAAGATTTGAAGCCTCCTTCATTCGATGGCCAGACCTCATGGTCTACTTATAGGAAGCAGTTTGAAATGGCTGCCTGTGCAAACGACTGGGACAATAAGGAGAAGTGCTTTGCCCTAGCGATGGCCTTACGTGGTCCTGCGGCAGAATTGTTACAAACAATCGATATCGAAAAGAATAGAGACTATATGGTTTTAGTGCAGGCTATCGAGAAACGGTTTGGGGATAGCCACATGCGGGAAGTTTACAAGGTTCAATTGCAAGGCCGTATGCAGCAACGAGGAGAAACACTGCAACAGCTCCAAGCAGACGTGAGTAGACTGGCACATTTGTCATATCACACCGCAGGCCAAGAAATAATCGACGAAATGGCAAAGGCAAATCACCAAAATTGCAACAGGACTGGGAAGGTCCATACAAGGTGATAACCCGCATTAATGACGTTGTCTACCGGATCCAGCGTGGGAATCGAGGAAAATTGAAAGTGGTCCATTTGGATAGAATGTGTCATTTCAACGGGATGCTGAATGACGAAGTTGTTCGGGACGAACAACTGTAGGGAGGGAGCAATGTGATAACCACTTTAATGTGAGCAGCGACATCTAGCAGAAAATGTCGAAGACCAGAAGGTTTCGATATTGGAATAACAAAGTCTCGACTGGAGAGTAGAATCGAATTTTCTAGCAAACTGGAAATTGTATGGGACGCTGGATGGCGAGGATTGTTCTCGAAGTATGTCATTCGAGTATAAATACCAGCATCCCAAAGGTATGCAAGCCAGTTCTAAAGTGAAATTTGAAGTGTTAATTAGGAGAAGTGATTAAGTGGTTTAAGTAAAAGATAAGAAAAGTATAAGTGGTTGAGGAATTGAATCGTACTGAGAGAAAGAATTAAATAGTGAATTGTAACTGTACTGAATAAAGGGATTTGTATTGAAAAGAATAAGTTCTATTATTTGTACCCACACAAACATTTTACAATATATTTTATTATCTAAATTGGTACTATGATTAAATTGTATGAGGTTTGGACCGATAACATGATCTAATGCAATGAGTGGTACATAATGTTCTTGAATAAATGATTGTATTGGATTGGCAAGAAAGTAATTTCGGTTTTTACAAGAAGATGGCGTTATGTCAATGTTATGTCGGTATTGTCAATGTTATGTTTCTTTTTCTTTTGACATTTGATAGCTGTCACTCTAAGCTTACTTTAGGAGCAAATCAAGTTTAATTTTGTTCACGCCTGTTAGTACAGTGTCAATTTTACCATGGAGTGCAAAAACGAACATTTTCGACATATTTTGCTTTTTTATTTCCGTAAAGGCAAAAAAGCTGCTGAGGTTCACAAAGAGATATGTGAAGTTTACGGTGTTGGCTGCTTAACAGAACGCAGTTGTCAGAATTGGTTTAAGAAATTCCGTTCTGGAGATTTTTCACTCAAAGATGACCAACGTTCTGGTAGACCAATTGAAGTTGATGATGACCAAATCAAAGTCATAATTGAATCAGATCGTCATACGACTGTGCGAGAGATTGCAGAGAGGTTAAGTGCATCACACACAACAATTGAAAATCACTTAAAACGTCTTGGACTCGTAAAAAAGCTCGATATTTGGATTCCACATGAATTGAAAGAGATTCACTTAACACAACGAATCAATATTTGCGATATGCATCTGAAACGCAATGAAATGGATCCTTTTTTGAAACGAATCATCACTGGTGATGAAAAATGGATAGTTTACAACAATATCAATCGAAAAAGATCATGGTCTAAGCGTGATGAACCAGCACAAACCACATCGAAAGCTGAACTGCATCAAAAGAAGCTTATGTTGTCAATTTGGTGGGATTTTAAAGGTGTTGTGTATTTTGAGCTGCTTCCAAGGAACCAAACCATCAATTCAGATGTTTACTGTCAACAACTAATGAAACTGGAGGAAGCAATCAAAGAAAAACGGCCAGAATTGGCAAATCGTAAGGGAATCGTGTTCCACCACGACAACGCTAGACCACACACATCTTTGGTAACGCGTGAAAAATTATTGAACCTTGGTTGGGAAGTGATGTCACATCCACCCTACAGCCCCGATCTTGCACCATCAGATTTTCATTTATTTCGAAGTTTGCAAAACTCTTTGAATGATAAAACTTTCGCCAATGATGATGACCTGCAATCGCATTTGGTCCAGTTTTGTGCTAATAAGGGCCAGAAGTTCTATGAGCACGGAATCATGAAGTTGCCAGAAAGATGGAAGAAGGTCATCGAACAAAATGGAAAATATATAATTGATTAAAGTTTATTGTTTGTATAAAAAAAAATAGTTTCATTTCACACTAAAAAACCGAAATTACTTTCTTGCCAACCCAATACATTATGCCTTTTTGATTTCAAGAGAATCCTTGTTTACAAATATTTGATCCTAGATAATTTTTACATTTGGAATTTTTTATGAAATTTCTTCACACTTTGCAACTTGTGAGTCTACTTGGACTTTGCTGTGCTTATATGCTAAATGTGTTAAATTGTATAGTTTACAACGTTTATTAATTATAGGATATTTATAGATAGTGATAATAGTATTTTTGTACATACAAACGTGAATGTCAGAGTAGTCTAAGATATTAATTATACGAGGTATGTTGAAATTTCTTGAACTTCTTTAAGATTTAAAATACCAGAATAAAAGATTCCTGTGTTAGAAAAATTAATAGTATTAGTAATTGATTCTAATTCCTTATGAACTTCTGCAATAATTAGTTCTTCAGTAACGGATTTTGGATCTAATGTCTCTAGTATTTTTTCAAACTGTGTGTTAATCTTACGTTGTTGATTATTATTTTTTATCAACTGATTGAGTCCTGTCTTGATTTCTATGAGGTCGTCGTGGTCAGGAGTACCAGTGACAAACTTGAGAATAGAACCTAAAAAATTCAGTGAGCGTTGATGATTTTATTGATTAAAATTGTTTCTCCTTTGTTTTCCTCAGTGCTGTATGATATGATATTATCGTGTGGAGCTGGATAATTGAGAGGTTTGCTATATGGTAAAGAGACGTTGTGTTCTTGAAGAAGGAAACCGGATCAGTCTCCGTTAATGCATACTTCTATTTATTAAGATCTGTAATTAATTCAGAAAAGGATGCGGCAAAAAATAAAAACATATTAGTTAATCCTGCGGTGGATCGATCGTATTGTGTGGCTTGTTTGCGGATATTGTCTTTATGAAAAATTTTCCGTTTCTCTGTAAGGATCGTGTCCCCGCGATCTTCTTTGGCTTTATGTTTGTTAATTTTATTTCTGCGATCTGTTTTCGAGTAAACGATATCAACAGGCTGTGATATGTGATGGTTTTTCGTCCTTTGTTGTGGAGTAGCTTCTCCTGCTTATTCTGAAGAATTTCTTTAATTTCAGGTTACTTTTCGCGATTAAAAAACTGCCTCAGGTTTGAGTCCTGTAGACGAGTGGATCGTTTGATTATATTGTCGAATGGCGTTGAAAACCTCTTCCCCAGGAGCTGTATTACTTTCACTAGCTAAACTTGTGCTGATTTCTATCAAAGTACTATGCAACCGTTCTACTTGAGCGTTAGTTGTCGAATGGTTTAATGCTGTATTTGTAATTGAATATACATACACAGCCTTTGCCATGTCGCCGATAAATACATTTGCGTTGTCAGTCATTAAATATTTAGTGTAGGGTTATACTTATGTAAGTATTTCTTCTATATGTTCGTGACAGTCCACCTTTGTGTCAATTTTTCAGAGATAACAGTACTTCGAATATTTGTCTGTAGTGCTTATGTACGAGTACATATTGTTATTCATGTGGGATATGCGCATCTGTATATATTCTCCTAATTTTGTTGTCATTGGTGTTTTTCAAATGGGCTGTTTGTTTGGTTGCCGTTTGTACAATATTTATTGCCGTGCAAATTAATGTCGTTCTTAAAATGGAATAGTACTTATCTCTTTGTCTATTTTAAGATCGTTAGTTATTTTTGGCTGAACTACTTGTTTTAGCTTACTTAGAAAATCTTGCCTATCTTTGTAATATAGTGTGTGACGTGTCTTACCAGGGAATGTGGTTTGTGAGTCAATTGTAACCTTTTGTGGATCGGAAATAGGTATGATTTGGTTTTTGAATGAGTTTAACGGTTGTTTTATCTTTTTTATTTCGTTAGTTGGAGAACTCTGTATAAAATGACTCACTCTGATGAATTTGTTGGCGGGATAGTGCGTCGGCTACTATTCTACATTTTGGTGACCAGGTTTGTAGACAAGTTTGGGACTAAATTCCTCAATAAAGTTTTTCCATTTTCAATTTAGTGTTTGGATTTTTTTCCGAAATAGAATAAATGAGTGACTGGTGGTTAGTATAAATGGTTGTGATGCCGTATAAAAAATTGCGGAGCTTCTGCCCACACAATAGCAAGAAGTTCTTTTTCGTTCGTACTATAATTTTGTTCAGTGTCGGTTAACATTATAGAAATAAAAGCAATGTGTTGGCGGTGTTGAGAAAGAACAGCTCCAATTGCAAAGTTACTGGCATCAGTAGTCAGCTCAAACGGTTTGTTAAAGTTAGGCTGGTAAAGTTCCCTTTTTTTATTTTGTTTATGGCAGTAATTGCTGCTTCATCTAGTTTCATTTCTACTCGTGCAGTTTGGTTCTTGGTTATTATTCCTCAATCTCCTCGCAAGTTAATAGGCAGTGGTTTAGTAATTTGTGCAAAGATTTTAACAAATTTCCTATAAAAACTAGCTAATCCTAAAAATGATCTTAGTTTCTTCAAAGTCTTTGGCAATGGATGCTCTTTTATAGCTTGGAGCTTTTTTGGTCAACCGTCACTCCGTTATGTTTAATTATGTGGCCGAGGTCCTCAACAGAGTCCTGGAAAAAATTCGACTTTTCGGCTAAAATATTCGCATCTTTGAAAGATTGAGGGATCGTTCTTCAGTACAAACGGCATCATAATAAACTCATACTTTGCGCCATTGCAAAAGCGGTTTTTTTCACGATCAGATTCCTTTATTAGAATTAGATTCTAAATCTATGGTTGAAAATATCGTAGCTTTACCTTAGTTTTGAATTGTCATTAATGTCGGGTATTGGGTAGCGACCAGTTATAGTATGCGCATTAATTTTTTGATAATCGACTACCATTCTCTTATTAGATCTGCCATTTTCGTCTTTTTTGTTTTAAAAGGCTTAACGGGTATAAACTTACCGATATTACATTTGTCGCTGATATAGTTTCTAGTGGATCCCGTGTCCACTAATATTGGAACGGTTGTGGCGGTCTTGCCACAATGCGTCTAGCTGCATGACAACTCGTTTATACGGCTAAAAAAGTACTTCCTGTCTCGTATTGCTACTCGAAATCTTCAACTTCTTCTGGCTGGAATTCCTCATGGTCTGTGTTGTTGTTCGCTGCATCTTATGTTGAATAACGTTTTGCGATGAAGGATTCCTGTCCCGTTTAAATGGATTATCATGTGCAAGCCGAGGACTGTGTCGTGGTGCTGCTGCCTGCCGAAGATATTGGTGGGAATTGTCTACCTCCGAAGGAACTGTTCACATTGTCATGATAGATCGTACTTACAATGGTAAATGCTGTTTCCATATCCTTTGGATTGTGGCTATAAAGTATACCACGTGTGTATTGGCTATTGAAAAATGTAAATATTTTCTGCACCGTAAACGTGCTTCCTTTATTGATACAATTTTAAGATTGACTTATATTACTATGCTTAGTGCTAATTTCGTCTCATCGAGTTGTTTGTTGGCTGATAAGATTGTTTTTCTCTTCTTTTGTTTGTTGGCTGATAAAGTTGTGTTTATTGTCTTTTGTTTGCTGGAAAAATTGTTTGGCTAGTTTAATGTTTGGTGATGTTGTTTTGATTTTGTTTTCCTTAATATGATCCTTAACTCGGGTTTAATGTGTTATTATAACTTAGGGAGGAATAAAAGAGAGGTACCGACGTGCATAGGTCTTAAAGGTTTACAAGTTATATCGACTAGAAAATAGAGAGTTTGGCAGGGCATTCCATAAGGGAGTTGTAGGGTACTGAGTACGTCCGCAACTGGGCTTATACTGATTAGCATTCATAGTAAGACGATATAACCGAGAGAGACATGATAGATTACGTCAGTGTGCGAGGGTGACCATTGTCTGAGTTATATGAGTTTTATCGCACGGTTTTGAATCCTAACTAGCAGGTGCAGATATGTTTTAGGCGCATTTGACCAGATGTGGGTATTGTACTAAAATTTTGGGCGGATGAATGCCTTATATATTGAGGCCTGATCAGAGGGCGTAAAGTATTTCTCTACATCACTTGAGGAAACCTAGACATTTAGCAGCATTTTTGACGATATAAAATATGTGGCAATTCCAACGTAGGTTGTCAGATCACGAATAGAAAATTTGTCGGTTTCAACGTTGCAAGTGTCATTCATGGATAATGGCTGCGTATTTGGATTTCGCTTTAGGATAGCAGACAGCATTGTGTTTTGGAAGCATTAAATTCCACTTTGTTGATAGTTCCCCAATTGGTTGTGCTGTTGATATCGGAATTTAATGAGCTTAGCATAAGCTGCCGTTCCCGTTCTACAGCCGAAGTGCTGGGACCTGAGTTAGGGAACGAATATGAAAAGCAGAGAGTACTGTCGTCAGCAATGGGATACATATACATATTGGATTAGAAGTAGCAGACAAGGATCATTGATAAAAATTATAAAGATTGTCGGATACCGAGCGGAGCCATGGAGTACACCAGCATTAATTTTGTGAATATCAGATTTGAAACCATCCAACACAACTTGAATTGAACGTTCCGGGTGGTAATTTCTAATCCGTTGAAGAAGAGAGTCGTTGATCCCAAATGCACGGATTTTCGACAAAAGATCCTGATACCAAACTCTCTCATATGCCTTAGAAATATCAAGTGCTACTATCTTCCTTTCGCAAGATTGACGTACAGCTTTACCATGACCTTGGAAATGTGCAATCGGTCTGTAGGAGGAGAGAGGAGAAGATTCGGCTTTATTAGGGACGGGGTCGACATATGCTGTTTTCCATCTGTTCGGAAAGAGTCCTATAAAATAGGGTTGATGAAAAGGCTTACGCAGTGGTTTTGCCAGCTTGGAAGAACACCTCTTCAGAAGAAGGAGAGATATACCATCTGCAACAAGCAGATTGGCTTTGTTCAAAGAGCTGACAGCGGGAATGCCATTATAAGTGAGCGTTGGGAAGGAGGATAATTTCCAATATTTTTGACGAATGACCAAAAATTTGTAATATTGTTAACTCTTTGACCAAATTAAAACCAATACAGGCGCAAAACTTCTTTCTACAATATTCCACCAGAGGATCCTTACTCCAGTATAAGACGCATGTGTGCAAATTGTCAAGACAAAATTGAAAAAATTCAAAATATTGTTCTAAATACAAGAAAACGACATTTAAGTAATTAAAGCTGAAAACAAGTACAATATCTCGGTGGCAATTTAAATTAAGTAAAATCAATAGCCTTTAAGCATTCACCACATTTATTAATATAAATTCGCAACAAAGACTTGGAGAAAGATTTGCTGTTTAATGAGGGATTATACCCCTAAAACCACAAAATGTGTAACTTTCCATTAAGGCCCCATTTGTAACCAATCAGAAACTTCTCTTTTTTTTTTTTGCAAAAATTTAGTCTGAAGAGAAATCGATAGGGGCGAATATTTAATTAAAGTTACAGGTAAAACGCTTGGTAGGGACGGAACATCATATCGCTCATTAAAAAGAATACCGTCATAACTCAAAAAACGTCATTCCAGAGAAAACGTTATTAAATATTAAAATTGTGTTACTTTATAATCATTTTACCTTATGGCAGATTTCGTATTTTTTCCATGGTAGAACTAACAAGTATCGTCATTTTTAAGGCTATTTGAGTTTTATTTTTCTGATGGTAAGGCTTACCAAATATAACAAACCAGTTAACATTTTTACTTGTGACGTTATTGAAATTAACTTTGATTTAGGAGTCAATTTGTAAGTTACAGGTATGAGGTTTGTAGAAGAAAAAAAATATTATGTGAGAAATTTCTTGCACACCATACTGTAGTACGGTTTATTTGCCGCAAAGTGCCGATCATCTGGTTAGGTGAATGACCTGAACTCTACACTCCTTTGTTATGTACATGTATAAATACAAAGAAGTTGGAGTTAAACTGTGCATTAATAAATTGTCAACTAGAACTGATTGTAGTTTCATTACGCGGGTTTTCTCGAAACTGTCTACAACTCAGAAGTGGGATAACGGCTAGTAAGTCAATTAGTTTTGTTAGAACGAGTATACAGTGCGAGTGTACGTTTGCCCTAAAATTGCGTTTCTTTCATAGTTCGGGAAATAATAATTTTGCATAGTGAAAGTGTCCATAATGTCTGAAGAATGGGTGAACTTCTTAGAGTCTGCGACAGTTTCGAGACTAAAGTTTATTCTCAGACACTTAAAATGTCAGACAACAGGCACTAAGGCCGAATTGAAAATCCGAGTGCAAGAAGCGGTACCGGAATACACAAGCGAAGACTTCACGAAGCTTATGCAGGAGTTTCCATCAACAAGTAGAGATTTAAATATTGACGACTCAGTCGCCCCATGTGATCGTGCTTCTAGCGTTGTTTCCAGCAGTGAAGACGAAGAGACCATCGATGCGGAGTTGTTGAAGCTGCAAAGAATCTGTAGGAAGAAAGAAGAGATAAGAAAGCTAAAACAACAGCTGCACGAAATGCAATTAGAAGAAGCGGAATCTAACTCTCGACCAGTTTCTACTTGCAACTTTAAAGATGTGGAAGACTCGGTGTCACCTTTCAGCGGAGATGACAACTATAATGTACGCTTTTGGATCGAACAGTTTGAGGAGTGTTCGGAGGCCTTAGGCTTAGACGATCGCAACAAATTCATTTATGCCAAGAGGCTTCTGAAAGGTACAGCTAAACTATTCGTTCGAACAGTGAACATACACACCTGGACACAATTAAAGAATGCCTTAAGAAGTGAGTTCCAGAAAGTCGTGACAAGATCTGACGTGTAAAACGAACTGCGTGAAAGAAGAAAACACCGTGACGAATCCCTGAAACAATATGTCCTACATATGCAGGAAATTGCTTCTCACAGCAAAGTTGAAGAAGAAGATTTAATAGAATTCACTATTAAAGGTATCCCCGATTCTGAAACCAACAAAAGTATTTTGTATAGTGCAGAAAACCTTGTCGAATTAAAATCAGCTCTTCGGAAATATGCCAAACTAAAAACTAACCACCGTAATGGCATCGAACAAGCAACAAAATCTAATCCATCTACCTTTCACAATCGTCGCCGACCACAAGGCAAACCAAAAATACCTGCCGAAAACGTACCATTGTCTAACCAAGCGACCAACACGAAGTTCCTGAGGAAGGATGTGACATGCTACAAGTGCGGTCAACCCGGCCACGTTTCTACAAGATGCGAAAGTAAAAATGCAGTCATGGCGTTGCAACGAGATCAAGAAGCTCAAGCCAACAACACTTCAACAGTAACAACAACAGCTGATAACGATTTTGAACGCAACATCCGTTGCAAATGGTCCAGCGATCAAATGGAATTTTCAATTGCGCTATTATCACTTCTGGATTCTGGAAGTCCCGTCAGCTTTCTTCAAGAACGATTCCTGCCATCACAACTGCTTTTAACGTTGGAGAAACATAAACATAATTACTGTGGAGTCAACAATAGTCCACTGGAAACGATTGGAAGTATCAACACCTGTATTGAGTTCGAAAGTTTAGTTATCAATTTGCAATTACTTGTTGTTAAAAATTTCTCAATGACATATCCATTAATTTTAGGTAGAGACTTCATAAGGAAAACGGGCTTGGTGTTTGGAAAAACAAGCGATCACATCCGCTGCGATCAAGATCTCGGAACAGCAAGCAACACTGGTTTTGAATCATCATCTCTACGTTCATCTCAAGGTGGTCAATACAACATCGTTGACGTTATCAATGAAATTTTAAATATCGACGTCGCAGATCAGAGTGAGTCTGATTTGAATATTAATCCCAGTCTAAGTGAGGATATCAAAAGTAGGGTTAGGGAAATTGTAAATCGTGCGTTATGTTGTACTGAGTTTCAATATCACAAATCAGATTTTGAAATGAAAATATCGCTTTCAAAAGATAAGCCATTCTACAGTGCACCTCATGCACACAAAATTTCGCTTCAAAAGATTCTTGATGATCTAATGGCTAAAGGCGTTATTCGTGAATCTTCCTCTCCATACGCATCGCCAATAGTACTTGTTCACAAAAAGAACAAAGAACTTCGACTTTGTGTTGACTTTAGAGAGCTGAACAAGATTACACTTCGTGATAACTATCCTTTGCCACTTATTGAAGATCATCTCGATCGTTTAAGAAATAAAAAATATTTCAGTCTACTGGACTTGAAGAATGGGTTTCACCATGTTAAACTTTCAGAGGATTCTATTAAGTATACCTCTTTTATCACACCAATGGGGCAATACGAATATACGAGGATGCCATTTGGCTTGAAAAATGCTCCATCGGTGTTCGAACGTTTCATGAAATACATTTTTAGAAATCTTATCACAGAAGGAAAGATTTTCACTTATTTAGATGATATTCTCATCGCGACCAGTACCATTGAAGAACACTTAGAGATTTTGGAATCTGTAATGCTGGTGATAGTTAATAATAATTTGCAACTTAAGTGTATGTTCATGCGGCCAGAAGTAGTTTATCTTGGTTATAACGTCACAGCAGATGGTATTAGGCCAAATGAAAATAACTTAGAGTCAATTAAAAGCTTTCCCATACCAACGTGCACTAAGAACGTACAAAGCTTCTTAGGACTTTGTTCCTACTTCCGCAAGTTCATAAGGCATTTCGCTTATATAGCTAAGCCACTTTATGACTTGCTGAAAAGAGACACACCCTTCGTCTTTGGTTCAAATGAAATGGAAGCTTTCAATTCATTGAAGGATAAACTTGTCGCATCTCCTGTTCTTGCCATATATAGTCCGAATAGTGCAACAGAATTGCATTGTGATGCAAGTTCGATTGGTTTCGGGGCTGTTCTAATGCAGAGGCAGGAGGATGGAAAGTTTCATCCTATCTTTTATTTTTCCAAGCGAGCATCTGAAGCAGAGAGTAAGTATCATAGCTACGAGCTTGAGACACTCTCAATAATATATGCTCTTAGAAGATTTCGAATTTATTTAATTGGAATACCTTTCAAAGTCGTAACGGACTGTCAAGCCTTGACTTTGACGTTAAAGAAAAAGTTATTAAATCCTCGGATTTCCAGATGGGTTTTAGAATTGCAAGGTTTTGACTTCACTGTCGAGCATAGGAAAGGCGACCGAATGCTTCATGTTGATGCATTGAGCAAGTCATTTAATATCCTTCACGTCGATGACGAATCTTTCGAATTTGTCTTAGCCGCTGCGCAAAAACAGGATTAAAATATAATTTCCATAGCAAATGCCCTTGAAAAAAGTGAAAGTCCTTTATATGAGATGGTTGATGGATTAATATATAGGAAATGCAAAGGCAAAATACTTTTCTACGTCCCATCTCATATGGAAGAGCAAGTGATTCGCACCCACCATGAGGCAATGTGTCATCTCGGTGTAGAAAAATGCTATCAGCATTTATCTGGTTGTTATTGGTTCCCTAGTATGAAGGACAAAATTAGGAACTACATCCAGAAGTGTTTAAAGTGTATTTATTTTTCGCCTCATTCTGGTAAAGTGGAAGCAACTTTGCATTCGATTCCTAAAGGAAATGTTCCCTTTTGCACTTTGCATATTGACCACCTTGGTCCTTTGCCGAACTCGCAGACAAATAGAAAACATGTTCTTTTGATAATTGATGCGTTTACAAAGTTTATCAAGCTCTATCCCGTAAGAACAACACAGAGCAAAGAAGCGATTAAGTGTCTGAAATCATTCTTTGAGAACTACTCCAGACCAAAGCGAATTATTTCTGATCGTGGGACATGTTTCACATCAAAAGAATTTTTGGACTTCATAGAAGAAAATAACATCAAACACATACAAGTTGCGACACACTCGCCACAGTCTAATGGACAGGTTGAACGGATGAATCGTATCCTTGTTAAAGAGTGTGGTCCAAATACAACTGGTAATTGGGATAGGCACTTAGCAAAAATTGAGTTTGCGTTTAACAACACAGTGAACAGGAGCACGGGGTTTACACCGAGTGTATTGCTTTTTGGTGTTGAACAAAAAGGAGAATTTTCTGATCGCTTGAAAGAATTCCTCGATGATAAGTTTAGGGAAGAACGAGCTAATATAGAAGATGTTAGGAAAAGGGAGCTTCAGAACATTGAGAATTCACAGATGGAGAATAAATGCTACTATGACAATCGTCATAAAAGACCAATTAAGTACAATAAAGATGATATGGTTATGATAAGGAATACTGTCACGACACCGGGTGTCAATAAAAAACTTTTGGCTAAGTTTCGTGGTCCATATAAAATTCTAAAGACTTTACCTAATGATATATATCTCGTGTCGGACATAGAAGGCTTACAGATAACCCGATTGCCATATAAGGGAGTGTTCTCTCCAAATAACATGAGGCCATACAAGGTGGAGATAACCGATTCAAAATCAGATGACGACCAACTCGTTGCAGATGGATGTTCGGGAGATCTTGATTCTAGCGCTGAAGTATGATTTTTTAAAATAGCAAAAACATTGTAATATACAGGCTCTTTTTCCTTAATTGTATTTGCATATTTAATTTTCTCTCCATATTATTTTTATATTTTTATTATCTCCATAATTTTTCATATCTTGAATATATTATATTATATATTAAATTTTTCAATTTTTCGAAGTCACATGAATGAATGAATGTTAATTTAATAAGAAAATGAAACACATTTATAACTATTCCTTCTTAATACAGTGTAGTGATCGGGTCGTTCACTTGATCAGGATGGCCGAGCTGTAGAATAAAAAAAATATTATGTGAGAAATTTCTTGCACACCATACTGTAGTACGGTTTATTTGCCGCAAAGTGCCGATCATCTGGTTAGGTGAATGACCTGAACTCTACACTCCTTTGTTATGTACATGTATAAATACAAAGAAGTTGGAGTTAAACTGTGCATTAATAAATTGTCAACTAGAACTGATTGTAGTTTCATTACGCGGGTTTTCTCGAAACTGTCTACAGGTTCTTCCAGAATAAAGTTTAATAAAAATGTATTTCAACTGCATTGACTTAGTGATTTGTCAATTTTTGAGTTATGACGTTATTTTTAATGAGCGATATCTCATTCTTAAATACTTATAAAACAAGGCTTATTAGCCTATGTAAATGATTATTTATTTCATAAAAAAAAAATATTCTTTACAATGTCTATATGGTTTTTCTGAAGACCGTCTACCAGATTGACATACTAAAATTGCAGTGTTTCTTTAATTTAATTAAAATAGAATGTAGTTTTTATTTCTTGTAGTGATTTTACCTTGTTGTTATACAATACTCGTATGTCCCAACTTCGGCCCCCGTTTGGTACGTTTATAGTTTTGTTTATCTTTCTTAAATTTGTTCGCCTTTGCATACTCGTATTTGATTTGATTTGATTTGCGGCCCGGGTCAACCCCGGACAGATTTATTAAGCTTATTGCTTACAAATGAGAAGCGGGATTGTGACTACACGTGTTGTGCTGAAATTTAATATTTTTACGTTTAAGTTAGTCAAAATTGTATAATGGCTTTACGTGCCATTAGATTTATGCTATTTGCCACTGTGCAACGGTTGAAATTGAATGATAGACCAATTCAAAGATAAAGGCAAAATCAGAAGTAAAACATATTTATATTAAAGGTACGGATCGAAGTGGGGAGCAATTGGACGCAGAGCTCGAACAAGTGTCTCGGCAGTTGTAAGAACTTCGAGAAATCGTGGTGAAAAGGGAAGAAATTGCTTTGCTCCAGAAAACGCTGAATGAACTAGGTAATACGACGGAGTCTAACACATATAATGGCGTAAATTTCAGACACATAGAAGAGTCTGTTCCGAAATTTTCTGGTGACTATAATCTGCCCATAACGAGGTGGATTAAAATTTTTGAGGAGTCCAAGGTAATCTACAAAATTAACTAGCAGAAGTGTTTTATGATTTTTGCCAGTGGTTGCTTACCAGCACTGTAAAACTCTTTCTTCGATCCACTTCTTGCCATTCATTAAAATCAGTCGTTCTTAATGAATTTTCATCATCAAGCAACACCGGGCCCCCGCTCAGTTATCAAGGCCCGTTAATTACGTTGTCTAATAAAAAGCGGGGGCAGAGAAAAGTACTGGTCTTATCGTAAACATCTTCAGATGACGCCACCGAAGGTTGCTACGATTTGACCAGTCATAGGTCCTGTTAATGGCAGGACCACCGGTAGTCCCTACCAGGACTTAAATCACGGTACCATGGGAGTCAGGAGCCCCCCTCGGTCCGGGCCTGACTTGTTAGGGGTAGGCCCCCTTGTGGGAGCGTCATGGTGGCTGTGGTTTACATCCAAAGTCGCGGGAAGGGTCTTCTTGTTGGTTTGAGCCAATGTAAAGTTGCAATAAGTAATGGGTGCTGCCAAAGCTCTGCTTTGGTATCTCAGGAAGACGGCAGAGATGTATGGCCATCCCGTAAACTTAAGTCTACACTTGGTTAAAAACCAGAGACTGTCACGCAGTGACGCAGATAACCCGATTGCCATATAAGGGAGTGTTCTCTCCAAATAACATGAGGCCATACAAGGTGGAGATAACCGATTCAAAATCAGATGACGACCAACTCGTTGCAGATGGATGTTCGGGAGATCTTGATTCTAGCGCTGAAGTATGATTTTTTAAAATAGCAAAAACATTGTAATATACAGGCTCTTTTTCCTTAATTGTATTTGCATATTTAATTTTCTCTCCATATTATTTTTATATTTTTATTATCTCCATAATTTTTCATATCTTGAATATATTATATTATATATTAAATTTTTCAATTTTTCGAAGTCACATGAATGAATGAATGTTAATTTAATAAGAAAATGAAACACATTTATAACTATTCCTTCTTAATACAGTGTAGTGATCGGGTCGTTCACTTGATCAGGATGGCCGAGCTGTAGAATAAAAAAAATATTATGTGAGAAATTTCTTGCACACCATACTGTAGTACGGTTTATTTGCCGCAAAGTGCCGATCATCTGGTTAGGTGAATGACCTGAACTCTACACTCCTTTGTTATGTACATGTATAAATACAAAGAAGTTGGAGTTAAACTGTGCATTAATAAATTGTCAACTAGAACTGATTGTAGTTTCATTACGCGGGTTTTCTCGAAACTGTCTACAGGTTCTTCCAGAATAAAGTTTAATAAAAATGTATTTCAACTGCATTGACTTAGTGATTTGTCAATTTTTGAGTTATGACGTTCTTTTTAATGAGCGATATCTCATTCTTAAATACTTATAAAACAAGGCTTATTAGCCTATGTAAATGATTATTTATTTCATAAAAAAAAAATATTCTTTACAATGTCTATATGGTTTTTCTGAAGACCGTCTACCAGATTGACATACTAAAATTGCAGTGTTTCTTTAATTTAATTAAAATAGAATGTAGTTTTTATTTCTTGTAGTGATTTTACCTTGTTGTTATACAATACTCGTATGTCCCAACTTCGGCCCCCGTTTGGTACGTTTATAGTTTTGTTTATCTTTCTTAAATTTGTTCGCCTTTGCATACTCGTATTTGATTTGATTTGATTTGCGGCCCGGGTCAACCCCGGACAGATTTATTAAGCTTATTGCTTACAAATGAGAAGCGGGATTGTGACTACACGTGTTGTGCTGAAATTTAATATTTTTACGTTTAAGTTAGTCAAAATTGTATAATGGCTTTACGTGCCATTAGATTTATGCTATTTGCCACTGTGCAACGGTTGAAATTGAATGATAGACCAATTCAAAGATAAAGGCAAAATCAGAAGTAAAACATATTTATATTAAAGGTACGGATCGAAGTGGGGAGCAATTGGACGCAGAGCTCGAACAAGTGTCTCGGCAGTTGTAAGAACTTCGAGAAATCGTGGTGAAAAGGGAAGAAATTGCTTTGCTCCAGAAAACGCTGAATGAACTAGGTAATACGACGGAGTCTAACACATATAATGGCGTAAATTTCAGACACATAGAAGAGTCTGTTCCGAAATTTTCTGGTGACTATAATCTGCCCATAACGAGGTGGATTAAAATTTTTGAGGAGTCCAAGGTAATCTACAAAATTAACTAGCAGAAGTGTTTTATGATTTTTGCCAGTGGTTGCTTACCAGCACTGTAAAACTCTTTCTTCGATCCACTTCTTGCCATTCATTAAAATCAGTCGTTCTTAATGAATTTTCATCATCAAGCAACACCGGGCCCCCGCTCAGTTATCAAGGCCCGTTAATTACGTTGTCTAATAAAAAGCGGGGGCAGAGAAAAGTACTGGTCTTATCGTAAACATCTTCAGATGACGCCACCGAAGGTTGCTACGATTTGACCAGTCATAGGTCCTGTTAATGGCAGGACCACCGGTAGTCCCTACCAGGACTTAAATCACGGTACCATGGGAGTCAGGAGCCCCCCTCGGTCCGGGCCTGACTTGTTAGGGGTAGGCCCCCTTGTTGGAGCGTCATGGTGGCTGTGGTTTACATCCAAAGTCGCGGGAAGGGTCTTCTTGTTGGTTTGAGCCAATGTAAAGTTGCAATAAGTAATGGGTGCTGCCAAAGCTCTGCTTTGGTATCTCAGGAAGACGGCAGAGATGTATGGCCATCCCGTAAACTTAAGTCTACACTTGGTTAAAAACCAGAGACTGTCACGCAATACCATCCAATGTGCACAACGCTTTGCGGAATCAAAGGAAACGGAAAGACGAAAGTTATCAGCAGTACGTTTCAATCATGCAGGAAATCGCCAGTGTTGCTAAAATTGAGAAATCGTATAACCTCATCATAGCCTATATAATTAGGGTATCCCAGAATCAGCTTTTATTCACAGCTAATAACTTAACGGAGGTAAATGTGTTCTGAGGTCAAGCCGACGACGTCGGCCGTCAATGGCACTACTCACAGTACAGCTTGTGTTTCAACTGCAACGATAAGGGGCACATAGCCAAAAATTGTCTCAAGCCCCGCAGAGAAAGAGGAGCCTGCTATCGGTGTGGAAAAAGTGGACATGCTGTTTGAGACTGTACACAATTATGATCAGTGTTATTGGTGGAAAAGTACAAGCCACAGACAACACATTCGCTAAATTTCTACAAAATTTCCTAGGTTTATTTGACTTTGATTTTATGTGTGACGAATCCGATGTCGTTAACACTAAGATGACTACCTGGACGATGCTAGATACGGAAGTCCAATAAGGAGAAGTACGTACCATGTTACCTGATGAAATCCTTAGTATCAAGTCTGCTTAAGTATTTTGGGATAAAAAATAGCTAATTACGAGTAGCTATATTAGGTAAGACGTCTTGCAAAATTAAGATAAGAGATTATTATGCTAGTTTATATTTGCATGTAGTAAAAATTAGTTCAATGAAAAATATAGTTATTTTAGTGAGAGGCTTTTGACAGAAACCTAATATTACGAGTAAATAAACAATAAAAAACGAAAATTTAAGTTCAGATAATTTTAAAAATTCATAAATGAAAAGTATTGACGACATCGTAAACGAAATTTTAAGTATTGATGTAGATAGTGAAAACGATGATAAATTGAGCTTGAAACTTAACGAATATTTAAGTGATAAAGAAAAATGTCAAGTGCATAACTTTGTTGCCAAAGTGACCATCCAAACCAAAATTTCGAAATGAAAATTGCTCTAAATTCTCCAGAAAGTATATTTAATTGTACGCCTCGGCGTTTACCGTATGCGCATACACTAGCGCTGGGTAACATATTGAACGATTTAATTAAAAAATATATATAATTCGTGAGAGTAATTCTCCGTTTTAATTGTTCTAATTAAAAAGAAAACAAGCTTTGTCTGTATATTGATTTTCCGCAGCGTAACAAAATAACAGTCAAAGACAATTTTCCGCTTCCCCTTATTGGTGACCACCTAGATAAGTTACGAAACAAACAATATTTCTCTCTATTAGGTTTCAAAAGTGGTTTCCATTCTTGTGGAATGGAGTTTTTAAAAATCTGATTAACTATGGAAAATTATTAATATCGGGTTTTCCAATAAGGACTTGACAACTTTTTTTTAAAATAAAACGCAAACCATTTGAGATACAATATTTCAAAAACTTTATTATCGGTTTGGAGTACAATCAAAACATTTATGAATGGAACTCGACTTCGTTTATATGGCCGCCGTGGGCACGTTTGCAGCGGTCGATTCGTTGGACCCAATTTTCAACGACTCGGCCACACATTTATTTTTTGTGGATGAAGTGGTGATTCATGAAGCACATGTAGATTTTCACCCGACCAATAACACATATTTTGCTTATTGACGAACCCATTGAGCCAAAAATGAGCTTCGTCACTGAAGATGATTTTGCGGTGAAATTCATCATCTTGGCGCATCTTCTCCAGAACCCAATCGGAGAACGTACGTCGCTTCAAATGGTCCATCGGCTTCAATTCTTGAGTTAGCTTGATCTTGTATGGCTGTAAACCAAGATCCTTACGATGAGCGATGCCCAATTCGTGAGAACGCCGTGGAGTTGACTGATTTGCATCGTTTGCTACGGACGCCTGAACGGCAGCGATATTTTCGACACTTCGACCAACCCGTTGTCTCACTGACATGGCAAAATCACACAACGAATATGTGGACTCAAGTTTTTGCACTAAACTTGTTATTGCCTGTCTACTAGGGCTAGTATTACAACCGAAAATTGGAGTTAACGCTTTTAAAGTTGCAGCTACCGATTTCGAATTTCGGTAGAAAATATTTATAATTTGCAGACGTTGCTCGTTAGTGTACTTTATCATGATGAAAATGTTGAGTTTACTGAACAAATTGACAGTGACAGTTTGATGATTAGTGAAAGAGTGCGTTCACAAATTAAATTCAAAGTTGTCAAGTCCCTATTGGAAAACCCTCTATATGTGTATAGTCGACTTGCTTATTGCAACGGAATCTAAAGACGAGCATTTTGATGTTCTAGGAATTGTTTTAGATACAATTAAGGAAAACAATCTGCAGTTACGTTATGACAAAAGTTTGCTTCTATTGTATACGAAAAAATCACTTACTTGGACTATGAAGTATCTCAAAATAGAATTTATCACAATGCAGAAGCTTTGCGCTCTCTATCTAATTGTAGGTTTTTGAGCCCTTGAAACAAGAATTATTAAATTCTCCTATATTAAGAATTTTTAATCCGACTGCGGATACAGAGTTGCACTGTGATTCAAACAGCCTAGGGTTCGGGTTTTAGTACAACGACAAGACGATAGAGCATTCCATCTAACATTTTTCCAACGTGCCACTTCTCCGAAATCCAAATATCATTCTTACGAATTGGATTTCTTCTCTTTCTTTTTGCCTTCCTTTTTATTATATAAAATTTGCTAAAATAAATATGTATTGTATTAATTTTGAATTAACTTTTTGAACTACATGTTTTATACCATTTGCTAATTAAATTTTAAGGCTTTCACTATTTAATAACATTAAATATTATTACTGTGTCAAATATATATATAAATAGTTTACTGTGTCGAAGCGATAAATAAAAATAAATAAATAAATAAAAAATAAATAAATGTTCTTGCTTCAACAAAAATGATCCTATCATAAAGAATCTAGTACATGAATTATAGAAGAAAGAAAGTCCTTCTTATAAGTCGATAAATGGACTTACTTGAAAGCAGTGTATCCTCCTATGTACCATCGCAGATGGTGATAAATATATAATAATACACATGCACTATTATAACTTTTACCATGTTTGTGTTGATAAGTGCTATAATTTTATTTGAAAGACATATTAGTTTCCTTTTATGAAGCAAACAATTAGAAATTATATAAGAAATTGTCTGAAATGTATTCATTTCTTTCCACCTTTTAAGAAGAAGGAATGTGTTCTCCATAATTTCCTGAAAGGTAATTTAGCGGGACTAGAAATCTTAAACAACACATACTTTTTATCGCAGATGCATTTTCAAAGTTTACAAAACTCTACCGGGTCAAAAGTACCACCACAAAGGAGGTAGTAATGTGTCTGAATTCTTATATTTTGTTTTACAGCAAAGCAGTCCGAATCATTTCAGATAGAGGCAGCTGCTTCACATCAGAAGATTTTGCTATTTTTGTAGGGATAACGATATTCAAAATGTCAAAGTTGCTACGAATTCACCTCAGTCCAATGGACAAGCTGAACGAACTGAGAAAGATTATGGTGAATGGACAAAGTATCTTCATAAAGTTGAATTTGCTCTCAACAATGTTGAGAATAAAAGTACAAGTCTGAGTTCAAGCATGTTGTTGTTCGGTGTTACGCAAATAGCTGTTGCTAACGATAAAATATGAGACTTTCTGCAAGGAAACATTTTATCGGACAATCGATGAGTTTGTTATATTGAAGAATGTCGTCAATACTCCAGGAATTAATAAAAAATTTAATATAAAAATATAAAAAGATGATCGTTATTTAGTTAAAGATATCGAGCATATGCAAATTTCAAGAATACCTTTTGAAGGTGTTGCTTCGCCTGAAAATATGAAGCCGTATGTTAATGTGTCTTATCGACCAAGAGTGTCAGTTTGCACATTTTATTGTTAAACTGACTCAAAATAAATCTGAAACATATTTAGTTGAAATGATTTGATGTCAACTTTTGATATCATATAAAATGTATAATGAAATATTGCTGTATGTAAATAACGTTTTTTTTTATTGTGTTTTCTTGCAATTTCGATGAAATGTTAAATATTAAACAAATCGAGGACGACTTTCTGTCAGGATGATTGAGCTCATAATTCATAAAAAAAATAATATTATGTCACCCTATTCTACTATTCTACTATTCACTTATTTTACTGTACTATCGAACCATTATTATGATTAGGTACATTATGTATTTCATATTAAACCTGTTCTCATAGGCAAAACTGTACTTACGTGATCACTTGCAATAAAGACGTGTAAGGAGTCAGTTGGCCACGGAGGCATCCATGATGCAGGAGTAGTTGGCAGTGGCACGCTCGCGGTTGCTCGGCTCTAGCTCGTCGGGTTGGGTAGGTTCTTGCCACTACCCCGTGCATCGCAACTCAACTTACCTTTTTGTTTTCGTGCCGGGTTATAAAAAAAGAGAAAACAAAGATAGCCTGGAGAAAGCTACGTTATTTCACGGACGGACTTAAAAGATAGGAGGAGGGAAAGATGATAGAAAAAACAGAAGAAAAGAAACAGCAGGATCACATCTGTGTGCCATCACCACTGTGCAAGACCGGGACTTTCGCGCTTAAAACTAACTAATCCTACACTAACCTAAACCCTAAATACCGAACTTAATTTTCGCGAATAATAACTAAACCTAAAGCTAACTTAACCCTATGTACCCTACACCGAATAATGCGTCCCAGTATCACACAGCGATGACAGCTCGTCACGACCTGAAATAAGCCGGGTGTTGTTGGCTGAGGATGGCCAACCCACCCGTATCGCACTTGGATGCGACCAATTGCTACCATTCTTTCCAGATCTGTGAATGGTAGCCCCTAAAGAAAGTTCCTCCCAGTCTCCACCTGTAAACAAAATCAGCGGAAGTCAGTCACGTCATTTCGTCATCGTTTGTGCGTCATGTCTAGTCCCAGTCGCCCCATCGAAGGACGGTCGGTCCGCCCATCCACACACCACTTGCGACGACGGTTTTACTCCATCATTAAAACAGAAGAACTAAATCAATTCATGACAATAACAGGTTTATTAAAAAAAGCTAAATTCACAAAAAAAAGAAACTTAATATCTATTTTATAATAATCGTGGCCTTTTTGTTTTTGAATTTCATTATATTTATCCTAGAATCTTATGACTATTTTACAATAATTCAAGCCAATTAAAAAGAAACTTACATCTAGGACTTACCGGTTTTAGCGGATCCCTCGTAGTTCTGGCGCCAGCACTTGAAGAATCGCTTTATAAAATTTAATATATTGTAGCAAATATTTTTTTTTTGTTTCCGCGCACAAGCAAAAATAAAATAAAAATAAAATTCAAAAACAAGACTCTTAACCCTAACCTTACTCTACACAGTAAATTCAAAAAAAACTCAAATCTAGAACTTAACCTAATCACTAAATTCACCATATATATATAATATAACAAATATACTTTGTTTTTTTTTTTTTTCAATACAAATATAGATATTTTTTTTCTCACTTAACTACTGACATAAGTCAATTTTATCTTCTTGTTTTTTTTTGCTTTAATCACTTTTATTTTATTTGTTGTTGTTGTTGTTGTGGTGATGGTTGTCCCACGGAGCACCTCTTGTCGGCGATGTAGCTATGGATGTGAGTATGTATGGGGTGGGGGATCGTACTTCGCACCCTTTTGGTTTTTTTTTTTCTCTACGCATCGCGTAGGTGAAATGGGGGGTTCAACAATTTTAATTTTTTTTTGTTGTACCACGGCACTTTGCTTATGTTTTTTTTTTTTTTTTGCCCGGGGAGTTTTTTGTCGGCTAACTTTGGTTTTTATTTAAAAAAAACAAGCGCGGACACCCGGTGGATATATAAAAAAAAAAGGAATCTGCCCGTATATACGGAGCGGGAAACCTTACGCGCCGCAGTAAATTTTTTTTTTTTTTTTGTTTCGCGTAACAAACAAAAATAACGAGCGGACCCCGAATCAAATGCGACCTTATCGCTCTATTTTTAGACATCGACTGTCTCGACTTTTAACTCCCAACGGAAGAAAAAAAAAAAAAAATTCCACCCAACACGACCTTGTCGCTATGTCCCCAGAGACACAAAAAAAAATCTCATCTGCTGATTCCATCAGCTGATCAAAACCCGTAAAGGCCATTGACCTATATAATTGGTCTCGTTCTCTAAGTTAAAAAAATGTCCCATTTCTTTGCTTCTTTCTATTCAATTTCTATGTCTATTCCCCACTCTAATCTCTGCCACTCAACTGTGGGTTCATGCCTAAACTTATACCTATAATAACCTGCCTCCCACACGATCTATCTCCTTAGCGAAGCTTGCCACCACCTCCTCCTGGATTTACATTGGTCAACACAACTCTACGACAAAAGAGACATACCATATACACCATAGTAACACGAACACAGGGAGAGAGTGAGCCTACGAAGAAGGTGGAATGAGGGAATTCGAAAATAGTGGGACGTTTGATAGAGTTAGGTTTTGTTGAAAGTTCGGAAAGAGAGATTAGTAGGACCAATTGATAGATTGGGAGGGGAAAAGGTCTGTTTTTTTTTTAAAAGGGGTAAATTTATTGGATTTGGTACAGTGAGGGGACACAAATAGAACACCACAATTAAATATATTTATTTATTCTTATTTTTGTTAAAAAGGCTGACGCTACAGACGTCTTACGGAAAGCATCGTGTTGTTTTTCTTTCTTAAATTTGTTGTCCTACGCGTAACTCTTACACTTTCTTGCTTCATTTCCTTGACTCTTACCAATTAAAGTGAAGATTTAGCGTATCCAGGAACAAAGGTGCAACTGCTATCCAGGTGGAGGATGTAGCTTAGAAAACTGCTCGGAAGTTTGAAAATTCGCTTTATGAAGTAACGCAGGAACTATTCTACGTTTTCGAATGGACAATAACACCATACTTCCGCTTCGTAAAAAAAAAAAGATGTTGCAGTGGGACGGAATATTTTCTATTTCGCGATATAAGATAAGTTTTTATTATTGATACATCTACCACAGACTGTAAATACCGCCCGCTTAGCCTCACCTAGTTTGATTTGTAGATGTTTTTTCATATTTAAGCTAGATAAAACTCCAAGGTACTTACGAGTATACTATCGCACAATTTCAATTTGTTTTCGTAAAACCCACTTTTCTTTCCGCCGTTTCTGGATATTTCGCTCCTTGGGTGGCATCCAACATTTAATGGGGAGACTAAATTATTAGTAATCCCTTCCTTGAAATGCATATCAGGGAGTGCGCTCTCAAAGCCATCTTCCGTTTAAAAAGCAGTGGTCTGCTTTGGTGACCTTACGCGCCGACTGTCTTACGACTATCTTTGTGCTTAAGACTGGTTTCCGTCAGAATCTGAGCCAGGAAAGGAATGTAGTCGGGTCTTCACGGACGGCTCCGAAACCGATCTAGGATACAGTGCTGGTGACTTTCTTTAGATTACAACGTTAGATTTCACTCCTCGTTAGGAAAACCTGTGTCTGTCTCCCAAACGAAGATATATGGTACGCCATCCATACGCAACGAACTATTGCATCTCTAGCGACAGTCAACCTGCGCTTAGAGCCTTTGCTGAATGCTCTCACGACTTCCAAGCTATTTTGAAAATGGAAGGCTTCACTGAACATAGGCTAAACTCACTGACTCTTGTCTGGGTCCCAGGACACAATAGGATCACGGTAAATGAAGTCGCCTATGAACTTGCTATGCAAAGCTCATAGGAGAATTTATCAGAACCCGAACTTACTAGGTGGGGTGAAAATTAACCTCCTTGGGAATGAAAAAAAAAAATAGTTTTTAAATGTTTTTTTTTTTATTCAATATAGTCCCCTTTTTACTTGATACACTTATTCCAGCGATTTTCCAACTTCTTGATCCCGTCCGAAAAGTAATTTTCCGTAAGGTCTGCAAAATACTCCTCCCTGGCGTCGATGATTTCCTCGCGTGAGCTGAATTTTTTATTGATGAGCCTTCTTTTGAGGTTTGGAAAGAGATAATAGTCCAAGGGAGCCAAATCGGGCGAATACGGTGGATGCGACAGCAATTGGAGCAGTAAGTCATTGATTTTAGTCGTGGTTACGATGCTCTTGTGCGCCGGCGCATTGTCTTGCAAAAACAACATTTTTTTTCGCTTCATGTGAGTTGCAACGATTTCGGCCTTCAGTCGCTCCAATAATGCACAGTAATACTCGCTGTTGATGGTTTTTCCTTTTTCGAGGTAGTCAACGAAGAGTGTGCCGACGCCATAACCTTTCGGACCCATCGAGCCTCCTCGGCCGCTTCGGAGCCCTCGCGCCGGCTTCAGTCCATTGCCGGGCACTCATTCTGTTCTCTGGTGTGTAATAGTGGATCCAAGTTTCATCAACAGTTACCAATCGATGCCAAAAGTCCGCCCGATTCCGCATCAGCAAGTCCAAACACTCTTTCGAAGTGCTCTCGCGTTCGTGTTTTTGGTCAGGAGTGAGCATGTGTGGCACCCAGTGGCAGGATAAATTTTTCATATGCAGAATATTGCCCAAAATATGGCGTGTGCGCTCAGTACTAATTTTTGTCATATCTGCTAGCTCGCGCACCTTCACTTTCCGGTCAGCCAACACCATTTCATGTATTGTCCTCTGTAACCGCATCGGAGGGCCTGCCGCTGAGGACTTGATGGGTAGTGGAGTTGCGGCCAGAACGTCTCTTGTGTTTGCGTGGACACCTGCCTCTTACGGCCTTATTCCACGGGATGCCCATACATCCATGGGAGCAAGGATACGCCTTGCCATCGCTCACCGTCATTCCACTGTTTCAGATACCAATTCGGAACTGTGTTGCCGGCACAAGTTCCACTCTTGGTAAGAGTCGAGGCCGACCTAAAACCTCTTACTGCTCTTAGGGTCGCACCACCCAGTACTTATTGCAACTCTACATTGGGCCGAAACCCTTCCCGCGATTTTGGCTTTAAACCACAGCCACCATGACGCTCCCACAAAGGGGCCTACCTCTAACAAGTCAGGCCCGGACCGAGATCCGGGGGGCTCCTGACTTCCATGGTACCGTGATTTAAGTCCTGGTAGGGAGCACCGGTGGTCCAGCCGCCAACAAGACCTATGACCGGCAACTTGTGACTGATCGAATCGTAGCAACCTTCGGTAGCGTCATCTGAGATGTTTACGATAAGACCAGTACTTTGCTCTGCCCCCGTTCATTATTAGACAACGTCATTAAAGGGCGAAGCCTTGATAATTGGGCGGGGGCCCGGAGTTGCGGCCACCACGAAACTCTCGAAATCAATATTTGACGGTGTAATCTGACGGAGCATTAGCCCCATAATATTTATCCAACTTTTCTTTCCTTAGCCGTTTTGCCTCTCAAAAAATGAGAGATCGAAAATCGTTTTTGTGCATACTCAATATGATGCCAAACACGCCAACAACAATCAGCTGTCAAAACAAAACTAAAGACAGTATTGCACTGAAATTTGGCATGTCTTCGTAAATATGAACGGACTTCAAGGCACCATAACCTTTTTCGCAATAGCAGCGCATTCTGGCGGTCAAGGAGATTTCTTTACACCCCACCTAGTATATAAGTAACATAACAAATCATGGGAGGAGTAAAGTCAATGTGGGTGGCCGTGGCGCTGGTGGAGGGTTCGGCTTTCAATTCCAATAGCTCGCGAAATGCATTATTTTTTTAAGGTCAGTGAAATCACGTAAGATGTGTGGTTGCCTAGAATAGCATAAGTCTAATTACACAATTACAGAGCACTTAGACAAAGAACTAGACTATTGTATTTGGTTGTACTATATGAAATATGTACTCGTATGTGCATGCTTTCTCGTGAAAAACCACTTGTGTGATTTCGTTGCTGGGCTTTGGTAGAACTACAGGAAAACAATTAACATAGTTCCTTGGGACAGCATCCCTTTGCGTTATACACGTGTATAATTTATTTAAGGAATTCTTACGCGTTAAAACTAGGCGTTTACCGGGGTTTTTCGTTTGATTGCGTGTTAGCAATTTGCACAAAATGAATGCAATAAAATTAAAGCGCGGGAATGCAAAAGATCGCTTAACTCGTACCGCGGCTTTTGTAGAATCTATAGGTGACTGGACTTCAATGGAGATGCTAGAAAATGACTAATTTATACGAAGCTTGGTAGGAATATTGTTCGCTTCATTGTGAGTGCTTGCAACTCATGGAAGAAGGTGTAGATGAATTCGAAACTGAGTTCGCGGAATATGAAGCTAAATATTGTTTTACGCATTCCGAGTTAACAATATTTATTCGTCAAAGACAAAGTGCGGTGCAAGCTAAAGACAATAACTCGGTTTTGGAACGTTGCTAATCAACAATCCTCGTTTCTTGAGAACCTAAATAACTCAGCCAGTACAAGTTCGACCATCAACCTGCCGAAGATAATCGCGATTTGTTCATAGGTGAACTGCACAAATCTAATCGCAAATCTAACCTCACTGCAACACAAAAATTTCATTAATTAAAATCGTTTTTGCGGGACGACGCCGCGAATGTAATCAAGCATATTCCTGTCTCAGACGCGAACTATATCGAGGCTTGGGAAAGGCTAGAAAAACGATATGATCGCGTAAATCTAATTGTTCGGTCTTTTATAGAATTGTTCTTATCACTGCCCTCGATAGGGATAGCAAATGTACAAACACTTCGAAAAATTTCAAACGGTGCCGACGAAGTAATTCGGGGGTTAAATGCGATGGACAGAAACGGCCGCGATCCGTGGTTGATTCACCTCTTGCTAACGAAACTTGACTCAGATACAAAGCAAGCTTGGGCAGAAGAGGTAGATTCATGGGATGGTTGTTCGATAACGGATCTAATTGAATTCCTTGAGCTGCGATGTGACGCACTCGAATCGTGTCAATCCCTAAATCGTACAGTTACATCACGGGGAAAATAATCCAATCCAATTCGAGCTCACCTAGCAAAGTCATCTGACAATCGATCCATCTGCCCCATGTGCAAAAATGACCATATCGTACCCCAGTATTCTCGGTTTGTTGCTTTAGACATTGAATCGGGTCGATCGTTTGTAAAAAATAATTCACTATGTTTTCATTGCCTTCGAACTGGCCATTCCTCTAATAAGTGTAAGTCCACGTTTCGTTGTCGTGTCTGTAGAGCTCGTCACCATTCGCTAGTTCATCAGGATGATACAAAACACATCCCCTCGCAATCGTTTTCACCTGTACAACCATCAGTCCTCGCAACTACAACTTCGCCTGATCCGCGTCAGTTTCGCTCAGCAAACTTGCATGATACGTCACCATCACCATCTCCATTCGTATCCAACCACTCCATTAAGCTTCGCCCTGGAAAGCAGACCGTACTTCCAACCATTTTAGCTAAATGTCGAAACCGCCAAGGGAGTTATATTGATTGTCTTGTTTTACTTGACACGGGATCACAATGTTCGTTCATCACCGAATCGTTTGCCCAACGACTTGGGCTTCCGCGGAAGCACTCTCGTATTCCTATTGTAGGGTTGTCATCCAAAGAAGCAGGATATACAAAGGGATGTATGACACTACAGCTTTGTTTTCAATGGGGAGTCACTATTCATTGATGCTTTCATTCTTGGGAAGCTGATGTCCGATTTACCTTCGCAGTCATTTGACACATCTTCTTGGGAGTATATTAGGAGCTTGGATCTGGCAGATCCACATTTCAATGCGTCCAGTGCGGTCGATGTGCTGTTGGGAGTAGATAAGGTTTGGTCTATTCTGCAAGTGGAACAACTTCATGGACGCCAAGGCTTGCCTATAGCACAGAAAACATCATTCGGGTGGGTGGTTACCGGAGAGTTAGCCGATATGCAGATCGGTCGTCGAGAATTAACTTCCTTTCACTCGACTGTTGACCTAGATTTTCTTCTACAACGGTTTTGGGAGATGGAAGAGGTTTCTCCTAACAAGGCCAACAATACGTCAAATGATCCAGCCGAAGAATATTTTCAAAAAACATTTAGTCGCTCAGAAGATTGAAAATACGTCGTTTCGCTTCCATTCAAAATCCTCTGCCCTAGTTTCAAAGACACTTTACATTCCGCCATTTACCATCGGACCTCTCAGACAGATGGATTACCTATTGCAAGCAGCTTCCATTTTTTGAAAGAATTCGGGTTCCGCGAAATGTGTTTCCTTCCGATAAACTTTTAGAACTTCACGGCTTCTCGGTTGCTTCTTCGTTAGCCTACGCCGCCGTCGTTTACGCTCGCTGCAAAACCAGTTCGGGTAACTTCAAGATTACTATCGTTGCAGCAAAGACTAAAGTAGCTTCGATCAAACCTGTTTCTATCCCGCGTTTGGAGCTTTGTGGTGCGGTTTTGCTCACTCGGTTGTTAAATTCAGTCAAATCATCGATAACAGCCAATATCACAAAAACTTTTCCTTGGTGCGATTCCGAAATCGTGCTGCATTGGCTTTCGTCATCGCCTCGTCGCTGCACAATATTCGTGGCATTGGCATTGGCCCAAATCCAGCCTATCTTTGAGTGTGGAAACAGCAGCCGTAAAAGGGAAGGAAAAGCATGTTCTAAGGCATGCACTCGTCACATCGTTTGATGGGCATGTCATTCAGAACTTGATCGAAAAAATCTCTTCGTGGTATCGTTTGCAAAGGATAGTCGCTTACTGTATTCTGCTTATTTCCAATTTTCGGCAAAACATCTCTAAGCGAGTAACTCAGGGATTGAGATATCCGGAAATTAAAGCTGCTACGCTTGTCATCCTTAAATTCGTGCAGCTCAAATCCTTTAAAGATGATATACATCAACTGAGAACCAACCACCAGCTAGCTTCAAGTTCAAGGCTGTTAAGATATGCTGCATTTTTGGACAGCGGTGGACTTATTCGCGTAGGGGGACGAATTAAACATGCAGCCGTGGCCTATAACATTAAACATCCTATCATAGTCCCAAACAATAATAATGTTGCTTCACTCATCGTTACAGATATTCATAAACGTTACTTACCTGCTGGAGTATCGGAAACATTTACATTTGACATCAGTTTTGGATACTGGGTAGCCGAAACTTGATCCGTAAAGTTATTCATCGATGTAAGCCGTGTTTTGTGCAGCGCAAATTTACGAGTCAACAGATCATGGGTGATCTTCCAGCACAACGTATCCACCCTAGCCGTCCATTTTTGAACACCGGTTGCGATTATGCTGGTCCACTGACAATTAAATTATCTCGGATTCGTAAGCCAAAATTATCGAAGGCATACATTGCGTTATTTTTATGTATGTCGACGAAAGCTATACATCTCGAAGTGGTGAGCGATCTTACTACGGATGCATTCATCGCAGCTTTAAGAAGATTCGTTTCTCGTCGGGGCAAATGTACTAACATCTACAGCGACAATGGTACCAATTTTCAGGGAGCGCGTCGGTGCTTAACTGAGATGCATAAATTACTCATGAGTCAATCTCATAACGATATCATCCCGTCCACTCTTGCTAAAGATGGAATCACCTGGCATTTCATTCCTCCTTCTGCCTCACAGTTTGGAGGCTTGTGGGAGGCTGGCATAAAGTCAGTAAAACTACATTTGCGTCGTGTAATAGGGTCTTCTAGTTTAACCTTTGAAGAATTATACACTGTTCTTACCCAGGTTGAAGCTATTCTAAATTCTCGTCCTTTATGTGCAATATCTGATACTGATTTGAACCCATTAACTCCAGCTCATTTTCTTGTAGGTGAACCACTAACAGCCGTTCCGGAGCCTAACTACTCGACTACCACAACTAATCGACTTTCTCACTGGAATCATCTCCAAAGTATGGTTCACCGAATGCATCATAATTGTTGCTTGAATAAATTACTTAACATGATCTCTTTATTATTATTCTCTTTTTTGTCATTATTCTCTTCATCTAACTTTGTATAATTTTGTTAATCGTATTTCTGTATATAATGTAAGAAAATTGTTCTCTTACGCTCTCACCTCTTATACATGCACTGAGTGTGGGTGTCAGCACTGCAGCTTGCCTATGCGACGATTTGCTTTTCTCGTCCATTTGGATTTCATTCGTCGCAGCAGACACACTCATTCATCAGCTAAGTATCATATCAGTTTGTATCCAATAAAATGTGTATATATATATATATACATTGAGTTAGATAGTCTTTTTTTTATACATCGTTCGGGCAGAGTTCAATGCTCAAATCAAATCTATTTCTAGCCGGCATTATCAAAGCGAATAAATTGTATTATACAGGATGTCCCCTAATTCTTCAACGATAATTTGGGAAATGATTCCTGGGTATATTCTAGAAAAAAAATACTTCTGCAGTAAGGGCATAACTCCAAAGCTGACATAACTTATCGAGGATTTAAGGAAATGCTTACTTTGGTATACCCTGACGCATGTTAACGGAAATTGCTCAGTTATTACTAACGGCAGAAACTTCGTTGATGACTTTTTTTTTAAGAAGAAACACTTGTTATGGTCTTCAGATATCCAATTTCTAAGCCTGTTCCATTTTTCTTGCAACTTTAAACTTGGCGTAAAAAATTAAACTGATGAATTAATATTTTTTTTCTAATCTTTTATACGATTTTTGTTTGGTAAATTTTCCGAATAGGCCTTTACACCCGAAACCTAACTCTTTTGGAGAACTTTTGAGGAACAGGGTAAGGAAATTAAGGTTTTGACAGGTAGTCAAATAGACGAGCACGCTTTAAAACTTTTTTAAAAAATATTATTGGAGAATTAATAATTCTTGGAAAGTCACTGTTATTGTCAACTGTTGTTAGAAACGTGGGTTTCTAACCTGCTGCAGGTTTTTCAAGTATAATAAAATCTGTGGGCTTTCCTGCAAACTTATTGATGATTTTTTTTTATTGTCTCGTTCATAAGAGAAAAATAGTAAAACGGTATGTTAATTAGGCATTTTCTGAAGAAAAGCGCCTTAAAGGCAAAAATTAGCATGGGCAAGAAAAATGGAACAAGCTTAGAAATTGGATATCTGAAGACCCTAACAAGATATCAAATTTATTTAAGTGCAGTTACAAAGGGTAGTACTTCTTCTAAAAACAAAGTCATCAACGAAATTTCTACCATTAGTATTAACTGAGCAATTTCCGTTAACATGCGTGAGAGTAAACCAAAGTAAGCCTTTCCTTAAGTCATACGATAAGTGATGTCAGCATTGGAGATAGCCACTTACTGTAGAACGATTTTTTTCTAAGAATATACCCAGGAATCATTTTCCAAATTATGGTTGACGAATTAGGGAGGGTGTCCCCGGAAACGGTTATATGATAAAGCGGCTTTATATATTGGAGCATCTGTTGGGACCCATATTTCCTTAGAAGGCTCGCTGTTTGCGCTGTTTGCACATCCCAGCATACAAAATGATAGCCAAAAGATCATCAAACTCTTTTGGAGTCAACTGTTTGTATTGTTTCTGCTTAGTTGGATGTGCTTCATTCCATGTAACAATTACCTCCTTGGCTTTCCGATTCGTTTCTCAAATGATGATGTGCGCGAAATATCTTCGGTGATTAGGGATCGAAAGATGGTAAATGGATCATGAACCAAGTTTTTCAATGGCCCTGGCTTGCTTCTAGTGTAATCGACATTTCCTGCATTTCCACATTCACTTGGCTTTCGACATCGGATAATTTATCATAGGTCATCAACGGATGCATTAATGCTGCCTGCGATACTGCATATGGTTAGTAAACAACCGGAAATAGTTATTGCAACCTTTTTCCTCCTAATCATTTTATTGGTCATACGACATAGAAAATGATGGTATATGAAGAAGAACCATAAAAATATTATTTTATTGCCCAATTCATATTGTAAAATGTTTGTGTGGGTACAAATGATAGAACTTATTCTTTTCAATACAAATCCCTTTATTCAGTACAGTTACAATTCACTTTTTAATTCTTTCTCTCAGTACAATTCAATTTCTCAACCACTTATACTTTTCTTATCTTTTACTTAAACCACTTAATCACTTCTTCTAATTAACACTTCAAATTCAACTTTGGAACTGATTTGCATACCTTTGGGATGCTGGTATTTATACTCGAATGACATACTTCGAGAACAATCCACGTCATCCAGCGTTCCATACAAGTTCCAATTTGCTAGAAAATTCGATTCTACTCTCCTCGACTGTCTTTGCTAATCCAGTATCGAAACCTTCTAGTCTCCGAGTTTCGAAATTTTCTGCTAGATGTCGCTGCTCACATTTGAGTGGTTATCACATTGCTCCCTCCCTACAGTTGTTCGTCCCGAACAACTTCGTCATTCAGCATCCCGTTGAAATGACACATTCTATCCAAATGGACCACTTTAAATTTTCCTCGATCCCCACGCTGGATCCGGTAGACAACGTCATTAATGCGGGTTATCACCTTGTATGGACCTTCCCAGTCCTGTTGCAATTTTGGTGATTTGCCTTTCTTACGCTGAGGATTATACAGCCAAACCAGATCTCCTTCGTTGAAACCGGAAGATTTCGCCTTGATATCGTACCTAGTTTTCATGCGGCTGCTTGCTAGCTTCATCTTTTCTCTGGTGTCTTCATGCAATTTACGAATCCTGCTGCGTAAGTCATTCACGTACTCGTTCACCTCTTTGGGCTCCGTCGGTGGGGATCCGAATTTTGCTTCACTTGGCAACCGAATCGTTTGACCAAATAAGATCTCGGATGGTGTGTGCCCTGTTGAGCTATGGACCGCGTTTCGGTAGGCCATTAAGAAGAGGGGTATGTGTCGATCCCAATCCCGCTGGCAGTTGCTGACAACCTTAGATAGATGCTCATTCAAGGTCCGATTGAATCGCTCGACCATTCCATCAGATTGAGGGTGTAGTGGCGTTGTCCTTGTCTTTCTTATTCCCAAATATTGGCATATTTCCTGGAAGACTTTTGATTCAAAGTTCCGCCCTTGATCAGAGTGCAGCTCCATTGTGACCCCAAATCTGCTCACCCAGTTGTTGACTATCTGTTCGGCTACGGTCTTAGCCTCTTGATTTGGGATGGCAAACACTTCCGGCCACTTACTGAAGTAATCCATGACTACAAGAGTATATCGGTTTCCATTAAAGGTTTCGGGAAACGGCCCAGCGATGTCGATGGCTATTCGTTCGAAAGGTGCTCCGACATTGTATTGTTGCATTTGTCCATGTGGCTTTACTTTTGGACCCTTGGTAGCCGCACACCTTATGCACTTTTTGCACCAATTCTCGACATCTTGTTTAGCGCTTAGCCAATAGAAACGTTCCCTTACCTTTTCCAACGTCTTGTTTATTCCCAAATGGCCTCCTGAGATTCCGTCATGTATTTCATGGAGCACTTGGTTGACTCTGGACCGTGGCACAATTAGCTGCATACGAGATGTTGTCCCATCTGCACTTTCCCATTTTCTCTTCAGCAATCCATCTTGCACAAAAAGCGAGTCCCACTGTGCCCAGTATGCCTTCAGAGTTTGGCTCCGATCTGATATCTGCTGCCAGCTTGGTCTTTCCTCGTGTTCCTTCCAGGCCAATATTGGTTCGATGTCATTGTCTGCCTGTTGGGAGGAACGGATTTCGTCTATACTCCAACCCTCTATTGGCTCAGTCCTGATCATTTGGATAGTTGCCTGTTCTTTCGCTTCTTTACGGTTGCAGTGTTCGCATTTTACCCCGCACGGTCGAAGAGAGAGAGCATCAGCATTTGAGTGGAGTGTTCCCTTGCGGTGTTGCACTTCAAAGTCGTAGCCCTGCAACTGCTCGATCCATCTTGCAACTTGGCCTTCAGGGTTCTTAAATTGGAGTAGCCATTTCAGAGCTGCGTGGTCTGTCCGGAGAATGAACTTTTGTCCGTAGAGGTACTTATGGAAATGCTTCGTAGCCAGAATTAAAGCCAGAAGCTCGCGCCGGGTTACACAGTAGTTCCTTTCAGGTCTGGAGAGTACTTTACTGTAATATGCGACCACTTTCTCTTGACCATCATGAACCTGGGAAATCACAGCTCCGACCCCAACATTGCTAGCGTCTGCGTCCACGATGAACATTTTTCCGGGCGTCGGGTAACCCAAGATGGGGGCATTGCACAGCTGTCGCTTCAGTTCTTGAAATGCTTTTTCGCATTCTCCAGACCACCTGAACTGTCGGCCTTTTTCTGTAAGTTGATGCAGGCTCTTCGCAATGCCAGCAAAATCCTTTACGAACCTTCTGTAATACGTGGCGAGTCCCAAGAAGCTTCTCAGTTGGTGTTTATCTTTTGGAGAAGGCCAACTTTTCACGGCTTCGATTTTGTCAGGATCCGTTCTTACTCCTTCCGCTGATATAATGTGACCCAGATATTTTACTTCCGGACGAAACAAGGCGCACTTTTCCGGGTTGAGCTTTAAATGAGCACTTCGTAGCCTCTCAAACACTTCTTTTAGATTTTCGCGGTGCTCCTCGTACGTCTTACCTATGACGATAACGTCGTCCAAATATACTAGGCAGGTTTTCCAGGTGAGTCCTTGCAATGTTCGTTCCATTAGTCGCTCGAAGGTGGCCGGAGCGTTGCACAGTCCAAACGGCATCACTGCAAACTGCCAAAGACCGCTTCCTGTAGTGAAGGCAGTTTTCTCACGGTCCGTACGATTTATCTCTACCTGCCAGTAACCGCTCTTCAAGTCAAGTGTTGAAAACCATTTCGCTCCAGAAAGCATATCCAAAGTGTCATCGATTCTCGGAAGTGGGTAGCTGTCCTTTTTAGTGACATCATTGAGACGTCGGTAGTCTACACAAAATCTCGTGCTGCCATCTTTCTTCTTCACGAGGACCACTGGAGATGCCCACGGACTTTGCGATTCTTCAATCACTCCCTCAGCTTTCATCTTCGACATCATTTCGGCAACTTCTGTTTGCTTTGCCAATGGAAGACGCCTTGCAGGTTGACGGATTGGTCAAGCGTCTCCGGTGTCAATGTGGTGTTGAACAATATGCGTACGTCCATATTCTCCGTCTTGTGTAGCAAATATATCAGCGTACTCACCGATTAGTTTTTCTGCCAGGATTCGCTGATCTTCGTCCAGATTACAGAGGCTGAGAATTTTGTTCTTGATTTTTATGCTCTGAACTGTTGTGACCGGTTTTGCACACTTTTTTTCCGTTGTGGTCGATATAGCCTCAACAGGTACGCATTTTCCCACTATCTCCCCCTTTTTCACCTTTACACTGAATGTCTTTGGATTTAGAATCCTTACAGGGACCATGTTGTTCTTTGGCTCCACTAAGGTCTTTCCCACCATGAAGTCTCTTTTCTTTTCTGGCTCCATCAAATAGAATCGGTGGCTACCAGGACCACCTTCCACTTTTGCCCACAAAATTGCTTCTGACGAAGGCTCTAGGCTCTGATTGCTGCAGATGACGACATTTGAGACTGAGGTATTGGCGTTTCCGTATATCATTGGTATCTCCATGTTTCCGTATTTCAGGGTTTGTGCCCCCAAGTCGACTACAAGTCCATGTTCTCTCATGAAGTCTGTACCAATGATGCACTCGTCACATATGTCAGCTACCAAAAACGCGTGAGTGAATGTTATTCCGGCCAATTGGATTTTTATGCGGACTTCACCATATACCTTAATCGTTGCTCCTGTAGCTGTTCGCAAGCTGCAACTGCTAGTGTTATGCAACCAAGACTTCTGCACAAGATTCCTCCTGATGATTGAGGCCGTGGCACCGGTGTCTATTGTTGCCATCCATTTTTCTTTTCCACTTACTACTTCTACTAGAAGGCTTTCGCTGCATCGTTTTGCCAACGAGACTTGGATGATGGTCCTGGGGCCGTCGACTCCTGCTACCAACTTCTGCCCCGCGAAGTTGGTGCTTAAGCATTTCCCGACTGATGGCTTCGGGAAGGTTGACCGGCCTCTTGATAGCTGTTTCTGCTGGTTTCTTCCTCTATTGGCTTGCCACCACAGTGAGGGCAGTCTTTTCGTCGCACCGGTTCTTTACACTGCCTTTGAAGGTGTCCTATTTTATTGCAATTCCAGCAGCGCATTATCCGTCTATCCCGTCGAGTATCTCGTTCCTCGGCACTAATTCTTGTGCAGGAGCATTCGATAGATGTTACTTCCCTGACGAAATGTGTTCCCCTGGAAGCCTGATTGGCTGCTTCCATCGCCAGAGCGAAGGCAAGTGCTTCAGCAAGGGTTCTTTTCCCGGCCATCCTTACTGCTGACTGTAGCTTCGAATCTGCAATTCCCCTGATAAATGCATCTTTTGCCATTTCGTCGATAATTTCCTGGCCTGCGGTGGGGTATGACAGATGTGCAAGTCTACTCACGTCTGCTTGGAGCTGCTGCAGTGTTTCTCCTCTTTGCTGCGTTCGGCTTTGCAATTGGACCTTGTAGACCTCCTGCATGCGGCTATCTCCAAACCGTTTCTCTATAGCCTGTACTAAAGTCACATAATCTTTATGCTTTTCGATGTCTACTGTTTGCAACAATTCTGCTGCAGGACCGTGCAAGGCCATTGTTAGGGCAAAGCACTTTTCCTCATTGTCCCAGTCGTTTGCACAGGCAGCCATTTCAAACTGCTTCTTATAAGTAGACCATGAGGTCTGGCCATCGGATGTGGGAGGCTTCAAATCTTTTCTCCTTGGACCGCTTAAAGAACATTCTCGCAGTTTCTGTTTTCGCACTGTGTCGAGCTCTTTTGTCAGTTGCTGAACTTTGCTGTCCATTTCTTCGAATTTTTCGCCAACAATCTTCTCTATTGTATCAAATTTGTCATCAACGTTCTTCTCTATTCTATCAAATTTGTCATCAACGTTCTTCTCTATTCTTTCAAATTTGTCATCGATTTCTTCGAATTTTTGCTGGAGAGTGTTATTTTGTTCTTCCAGTTTTTGTTCTAGACTATTCTTTTGTTCGAGACTATTCTTTTGTTCATCCAGCTTTTGCTCGAGATTATTCTTTTTTTCTTCCAGATTATTCTTTTGTTCATCCATTTTCTGTTGAAGACCGTCCAAATTTTTCTTCTGTTCGTCCATTTTTTGTTCGAGACTGTTCTTCTGTTCGTCCATTTTTTTGTTTTGTTCGTCCATTTTTAATAAGAGGAGTTGCATCATCGCAGACATGTCACTGCCGGTACTTGTCTGTTCATCCTCGTTAACATCAAAGGAATATGCATCAGGAGCATGACCCTCGTTGTTCAAAGCCTCCTGAAGTCTGAGCACCAGGTCACTTTTTCCTCCACTGGCGCTGAGGCTTCTCTTGTTCAACTCGGATTTGAGTTGGACGAGGGTCAACCGCAATAATTTTCGACCCATTCTAGCTTTTTCAAATAGTCAGAAAACAATTTTTTTTTTTTACACACAATAAGTCCTATCCCAGTTCTGACACCAATGTAAAATGTTTGTGTGGGTACAAATAATAGAACTTATTCTTTTCAATACAAATCCCTTTATTCAGTACAGTTACAATTCACTATTTAATTCTTTCTCTCAGTACAATCCAATTTCTCAACCACTTATACTTTTCTTATCTTTTAATTAAACCAGTTAATCACTTCTCCTAATTAACACTTCAAATTACACTTTAGAACTGATTTGCATACCTTGGGGATGCTGGTATTTATACTCGAATGACATGCTTCGAGAACAATCCTCGCCATCCAGCGTCCCATACAATTTCCAATTTGCTAGAAAATTCGATTCCACTCTCCAGTCGAGACTTTGTTATTCCAGTATCGACATTTTCTGCTAGATGTCGCTGCTCACATTTAAGTGGTTATCACAATATTATGAATAAGGGAGAAGGGTTAACAAAGATACATATACATATTGTGATAACCACTCAAATGTGAGCAGCGACATCTAGCAGAAAATGTCGATACTGGAATAACAAAGTCTCGACTGGAGAGTGGAATCGAATTTTCTAGCAAATTGGAACTTGTATGGAACGCTGGATGACGTGGATTGTTCTCGAAGTATGTCATTCGAGTATAAATACCAGCATCCCAAAGGTATGCAAATCAGTTCCAAAGTTGAATTTGAAGTGTTAATTAGAAGAAGTGATTAAGTGGTTTAAGTAAAAGATAAGAAAAGTATAAGTGGTGGAGAAATTGAATTGTACTGAGAGAAAGAATTAAAAAGTGAATTGTAACTGTACTGAATAAAGGGATTTGTATTGAAAAGAATAAGTTCTATCATTTGTACCCACACAAACATTTTACATTGGTGTCAGAAGTGGGATAGGACTTATTTGCGTGTACAAAAAAAAAAAAAAAAAAAAAAGGGTTTTCTGACTATTTGAAAAAGCTAGAATGGGTCGAAAACTATTGCAGTTGACCCTCGTCCAACTCAAATCCGAGTTGAACAAGAGAAGCCTCAGCGCCAGTGGAGGAAAAAGTGACCTGGTGCTCCGACTTCAGGAGGCTTTGAACAACGAGGGACATGATCCTGATGCATATTCCTTTGATGTTGACGAGGATGAACAGACAAGTACCGGCAATGACATGGCTGCGATGATGCAACTCCTCTTGTTAAAAATGGACGAACAAAAGAAAAATCTGGAAGAACAGAAGAACAGTCTGGAACAAAAAATGGACGAGCAGAAGAAAAATTTGGACGGTCTTCAACAGAAAATGGATGAACAAAAGAAAAATCTAAACGAGCAGAAGAGCAGCATTGAACAAAAATTCAACGAACAAAAGAATAGTCTAGAACAAAAACTGGAAGAACAAAAGAACATTCTTCAGCAAAAATTCGAAGAAATCGATGACAAATTTGAAAGCATAGAGAAGAACGTTGACGACAAATTTAATAGAATTGAGAAGAACGTTGATGACAAATTTGATACAATAGAGAAGAATGTTGGCGAAAAATTCGAAGAAATGGACAGCAAAGTTCAGCAACTGGCAAAAGAGCTCGACACAGTGCGAAAACAGAAACTTCGAGAATGTTCTTTAAGCGGTCCAAGGAGAAAAGATTTGAAGCCTCCCTCATTCGATGGCCAGACCTCATGGTCTACTTATAAGAAGCAGTTTGAAATGGCTGCCTGTGCAAACGACTGGGACAATGAGGAAAAGTGCTTTGCCCTAACAATGGCCTTGCACGGTCCTGCAGCAGAATTGTTGCAAACAGTAGACATCGAAAAGCATAAAGATTATGTGACTTTAGTACAGGCTATAGAGAAACGGTTTGGGGATAGCCACATGCAGGAGGTCTACAAGGTCCAATTGCAAAGCCGAATGCAGCAAAGAGGCGAAACACTGCAGCAGCTCCAAGCAGACGTGAGTAGACTTGCACATCTGTCATACCCCACCGCAGGCCAGGAAATTATCGACGAAATGGCAAAAGATGCATTTATCAGGGGAATTGCAGATTCGAAGCTACAGTCAGCAGTAAGGATGGCCGGGAAAAGAACCCTTGCTGAAGCACTTGCCTTCGCTCTGGCGATGGAAGCAGCCAATCAGGCTTCCAGGGGAACACATTTCGTCAGGGAAGTAGCATCTATTGAATGCTCCTGCGCAAGAATTAGTGCCGAGGAACGAGATACTCGACGTGATAGACGGATAATGCGCTGCTGGAATTGCAATAAAATTGGACACCTTCAAAGGCAGTGTAAAGAACCGGTGCGACGAAAAGACTGCCCTCACTGTGGTGGCAAGCCAATAGAGGAAGAAACCAGCAGAAACAGCTATCAAGAAGCCGGTCAACCTTCCCGAAGCCATCAGTCGGGAAATGCTTAAGCACCAACTTCGCGGGGCAGAAGTTGGTAGCAGGAGTCGACGGCCCCAGGACCATCATCCAAGTCTCGTTGGCAAAACGATGCAGCGAAAGCCTTCTAGTAGAAGTAGTAAGTGGAAAAGAAAAATGGATGGCAACAATAGACACCGGTGCCACGGCCTCAATCATCAGGAGGAATCTTGTGCAGAAGTCTTGGTTGCATAACACTAGCAGTTGCAGCTTGCGAACAGCTACAGGAGCAACGATTAAGGTATATGGTGAAGTCCGCATAAAAATCCAATTGGCCGGAATAACATTCACTCACGCGTTTTTGGTAGCTGACATATGTGACGAGTGCATCATTGGTACAGACTTCATGAGAGAACATGGACTTGTAGTCGACTTGGGGGCACAAACCCTGAAATACGGAAACATGGAGATACCAATGATATACGGAAATGCCAATACCTCAGTCTCAAATGTCGTCATCTGCAGCAATCAGAGCCTAGAGCCTTCGTCAGAAGCAATTTTGTGGGCAAAAGTGGAAGGTGGTCCTGGTAGCCACCGATTCTATTTGATGGAGCCAGAAAAGAAAAGAGACTTCATGGTGGGAAAGACCTTAGTGGAGCCAAAGAACAACATGGTCCCTGTAAGGATTCTAAATCCAAAGACATTCAGTGTAAAGGTGAAAAAGGGGGAGATAGTGGGAAAATGCGTACCTGTTGAGGCTATATCGACCACAACGGAAAAAAAGGGTGCAAAACCGGTCACAACAGTTCAGAGCATAAAAATCAAGAACAAAATTCTCAGCCTCTGTAATCTGGACGAAGATCAGCGAATCCTGGCAGAAAAACTAATCGGTGAGTACGCTGATATATTTGCTACACAAGACGGAGAATATGGACGTACGCATATTGTTCAACACCACATTGACACCGGAGACGCTCGACCAATCCGTCAACCTGCAAGGCGTCTTCCATTGGCAAAGCAAACAGAAGTTGCCGAAATGATGTCGAAGATGAAAGCTGAGGGAGTGATTGTAGAATCGCAAAGTCCGTGGGCATCTCCAGTGGTCCTCGTGAAGAAGAAAGATGGCAGCACGAGATTTTGTGTAGACTACCGACGTCTCAATGATGTCACTAAAAAGGACAGCTACCCACTTCCGAGAATCGATGACACTTTGGATATGCTTTCTGGAGCGAAATGGTTTTCAACACTTGACTTGAAGAGCGGTTACTGGCAGGTAGAGATAAATCGTGCGCATCGTGAGAAAACTGCCTTCACTACAGGAAGCGGTCTTTGGCAGTTTGCAGTGATGCCGTTTGGACTGTGCAACGCTCCGGCCACCTTCGAGCGACTAATGGAACGAACATTGCAAGGACTCACCTGGAAAACCTGCCTAGTATATTTGGACGACGTTATCGTCATAGGTAAGACGTACGAGGAGCACCGCGAAAATCTAAAAGAAGTGTTTGAGAGGCTGCGAAGTGCTCATTTAAAGCTCAACCCAGAAAAGTGCGCTTTGTTCCGTCCGGAAGTAAAATATCTGGGTCACATTATATCAGCGGAAGGAGTAAGAACGGATCCTGACAAAATCGAAGCCGTGAAAAGTTGGCCCTCTCCAAAAGATAAACACCAACTAAGAAGCTTTTTGGGACTCGCCACGTATTACAGAAGGTTCGTAAAGGATTTTGCTGGCATTGCAAAGAGCCTGCATCAACTTACGGAAAAAGGCCGACAGTTCAGGTGGTCTGGAGAATGCGAAAAAGCATTTCAAGAACTGAAGCGACAGCTGTGCAATGCCCCCATCTTGGGTTACCCCACGCCCGGAAAAATGTTCATCGTGGACGCAGACGCTAGCAATGCTGGGGTCGGAGCTGTGATCTCCCAAGTTCATGACGGTCAAGAGAAAGTGGTCGCATATTACAGCAAAGTACTCTCCAGACCTGAACGGAACTACTGTGTAACCCGGCGCGAGCTTCTGGCTTTAATTCTGGCTACGAAGCATTTCCATAAGTACCTCTACGGACAAAAGTTCATTCTCCGGACAGACCACGCAGCTCTGAAATGGCTACTCCAATTTAAGAACCCTGAAGGCCAAGTTGCAAGATGGATCGAGCAGTTGCAGGGCTACGACTTTGAAGTGCAACACCGCAAGGGAACACTCCACTCAAATGCTGATGCTCTCTCTCGTCGGCCGTGCGGGGTAAAATGCGAACACTGCAACCGTAAAGAAGCGAAAGCACAGGCAACTATCCAAATGATCAGGACTGAGCCAATAGGGGGTTGGAGTATAGACGAAATCCGTTCCTCCCAACAGGTAGACAATGACATCGAACCAATATTGGCCTGGAAAGAACACGAGGAAAGACCAAGCTGGCAGCAGATATCAGATCGGAGCCAAACTCTGAAGGCATACTGGGCACAGTGGAACTCGCTTTTTGTGCAAGATGGATTGCTGAAAAGAAAATGGGAAAGTGCAGATGGGACAACATCTCGTATGCAGCTAATAGTGCCACGGTCCAGAGTCAACCAAGTGCTCCATGAAATACATGACGGAATCTCAGGAGGCCATTTGGGAATAAACAAGGCGTTGGAAAAGGTGAGGGAACGCTTCTATTGGCTAAGCGCTAAACAAGATGTCGAGAATTGGTGCAAAAAGTGCATAAGATGTGCGGCTACCAAGGGCCCAAAAGTAAAGCCACATGGACAAATGCAACAATACAATGTCGGAGCACCTTTCGAACGAATAGCCATCGACATCGCTGGGCCGTTTCCCGAAACCTTTAATGGAAACCGATATACCCTCGTAGTCATGGATTACTTCAGTAAGTGGCCGGAAGTGTTTGCCATCCCAAATCAAGAGGCTAAGACCGTAGCCGAACAGATAGTCAACAACTGGGTGAGCAGATTTGGGGTCCCAATGGAGCTGCACTCTGATCAAGGGCGAAACTTTGAATCAAAAGTCTTCCAGGAAATATGCCAATATTTGGGAATAAGAAAGACAAGGACAACACCACTACACCCTCAATCTGATGGAATGGTCGAGCGATTCAATCGGACCTTGAATGAGCATCTATCTAAGGTTGTCAGCAACTGCCAGCGGGATTGGGATCGACACATACCCCTCTTCTTAATGGCCTACCGAAACGCGGTCCATAGCTCAACAGGGCACACACCATCCGAGATCTTATTTGGTCGAACAATTCGGTTACCAAGTGAAGCAAAATTCGGATCCCCACCGACGGAGCCCAAAGAGGTGAACGAGTACGTGAATGACTTACGCAGCAGGATTCGTAAATTGCATGAAGACACCAGAGAAAAAATGAAGCTAGCAAGCAGCCGCATGAAAACTAGGTACGATATCAAGGCGAATTCTTCCGGTTTCAACGAAGGAGATCTGGTTTGGCTGTATAATCCTCAGCGTAAGAAAGGCAAATCACCAAAATTGCAACAGGACTGGGAAGGTCCATACAAGGTGATAACCTGCATTAATGACGTTGTCTACCGGATCCAGCGTGGGGATCGAGGAACATTTAAAGTGGTCCATTTGGATAGAATGTGTCATTTCAACGGGATGCTGAATGGCGAAGTTGTTCGGGACGAACAACTGTAGGGAGGGAGCAATGTGATAACCACTTCAATGTGAGCAGCGACATCTAGCAGAAAATGTCGATACTGGAATAACAAAGTCTCGACTGGAGAGTGGAATTGAATTTTCTAGCAAATTGGAAATTGTATGGGACGCTGGATGGCGAGGATTGTTCTCGAAGCATGTCATTCGAGTATAAATATCAGCATCCCCAAGGTATGCAAATCAGTTCTAAAGTGTAATTTGAAGTGTTAATTAGGAGAAGTGATTAAGTGGTTTAAGTAAAAGATAAGAAAAGTATAAGTGGTTGAGAAATCGGATTGTACTGAGAGAAAGAATTAAATAGTGAATTGTAACTGTACTGAATAAAGGGATTTGTATTGAAAAGAATAAGTTCTATTATTTGTACCCACACAAATATTTTACAATATCTTCTCTATTATACATGTATAGTATGTCCCTAGGGACCTTGTCGCTAATTACCGTAATAAATGTCTTTGTTACCGCCGTAGTAGATTTATTTTAAGGATTATAATTTCTTAGTTCATTTGGGTTTTGTCACCCTGTATTAAATCACGTGATGTTGCAGACAGTGCCGCTTTGTAGCGGGAAAACAACAGCTTTGGAATCGACAAAGTCAATCGAAAAGAGAATGTCAGCGTGGACAAACAATTAATTTTAAAGCGGTCGGTTTGCATTATAATTAAAATTTACATACCATATACATTTACTTTCCTTTATAAAACAAAACTGGAATAAACATTTTTTATAACGTCGCTGGACAAAAGTTGTTTTTTTGTTCATTTTCGACTCCAAAAAATCTTTAAAATTAATTAAAGTCATTAAATTTGTGTGACAATTATTTAAATCGTTACCAGTGTTTTCGTGTAAAAATGCCTCCAAAAAAAGGAGCCACCAAGTAAGTGCGTCTCCGATTTGCCTATTGTGTACCGAGGGAAAGATGGATCGCATGGTGCAGTGTAACTCTTGCAATAAATGGTGTCATTACGAATGTGTCAGTGTTGCTGGAGTAAGCTGGAACTGCGAATTCTATATGAATCTACGATCAGAAGCAACCACTATGACCGCTGTAGCTGCTCTGACCTAACCGTTAACCATTAGCCACATGTCGGAATTCACATCCTACCCACAAGCATCATTATCAACATCAGCTTCTACACAAATGACAAAAAAGTGTGCTGGAAACAAGAAGCCATCCTATTACGACGAAAGTAGGACAGATGAGACAACAATATCCTACAGCAGAGGCGAAGTCATCAATTGTGGGCAATTGAAATATGCCAAACTTCAGCCATCGCTCAGCTTCAGTCGTTACGTTATTTACTGACGCACGGCCAATATCTACTTTGCACACAGCTATTTACACAAATACATCTACAATAATGTGCAAATCGCTATTCTCAAAATATCCTCCAGACGTTTCCAAGTGCATTTCCCAAAACATCGCAAATTCCCAACTTGCAAAATTTTCCTGAAACATCTTCACCGCAACAGGAATTTCCGCGATTGACAACTAACTCAGCAACAACACCACACGTACTTCTACAAGTGACATCTGCAAAAAGAATTACAAATGGAAATACTTGAAGAAGAAAAAAATCTGCATCAGCGTTATTTGGAAAAGAAATACAACATTCTTTCTAACTCGTTTGCACCTAATAACTTGCATCTTAGTCGGCCTGAAATGTGTGCATCGATTCCTGGATGAAAAAGTCCTTGGTATGTATTGGTATCCCAATAACGATATCTTCAAGTATATTTTCAGATTTGTTCTGTTGAAACGTGATCTTTTATATCAACTCGTTAAGTCAGCAAAACTAGAGACCCTAAGTACTCATGTCGATATTCGATCCTCTGGGACTCATCGCCTGTTTCACCATTGAATTGAAGATTCTTCTACAAGAAGTATGGCGTTATGGTATCGATTGGGACGACGAACTTGCCGAAAGTCTGGAAATGGAAATCTCTTATACCACTAATAAAATCAATCGAAATTCCCCGCTGCTACACCCATCTGATGACCAAAGCCGATCAAATTCAAATTCATACTTTCGTAGATGCTGGAGAAGTTGCCTACGCCGCAGTGTGCTACTTGCGCATACAGTGTGGAGATGAAGTCTGCGTTAGCCTGGTTCAAGTCAAAAGTAACTCCTCTCAAGCCGATTTCAATCGCAAGACTTGAGTTGCAGGTAGCCGTGCTAGGCATGAGACTTGCGATTAAGGTACAAACAATATAGTCTAAGAGCCCACAGCAAATTTTGGATGTTATATGATAACCAAAATATGGGTATATTAGTGTGCGATACGATATCAAATCCGGAAGTCTGGCAGCGATTCGTCGCAGCTGAGGTTAGTAGTAGTAGGTTGAAAAAATGATTTTTTCCAAAGTCTAGATTTTTTGTGATAACCACTTGAATTTAGGAAAGAAAAGGTTATATCTGGACGGAGATCCACATTGGAACATGTTGTTTGCAAATTAATACTTCTTGGGAATGATGCGGTGTACTAAACCTTGACTAACAGCTCTGAAGACGATGAAATGAAATACCACAAGACATGTCTTGCTAAATTTCTGCAAGAGGCCAATAATTTGGAAAGAAAAGTAACGACGAAAAAATCTGTGTACAGGCATGCCCAAAAATATAAAATATCAGTTATTTATGAATTTGTTGATGAACACATATTGAAATTGAAAGAAATGCATCCATTTGATGACATTGCTAATTTGTACCATCAAAAATTATGCGAGAAAGGCCAGTCAATAACTTATTCCAAAGTTTGTTTGAAAAGGAAACTACTGAATATATACAAAGGGAGAATTGTAATGAAAAAGATTCAAAATCTATTGTTCATTTTGGATGCCAGTATGTATGCCCAGAAAGTTTCCTAAACGATACAATTACATCCGTTAATTTAAAATCTGCTATGAGGTACTATCTATTACATACTATATTTATGAATCTGTTAGGAATATTGCTTTCAAATTGAGAGAAGAAGTAACCAAAATTGATAGCTCCACTCTCCCAGACATTTTGACTATAAAATCTGTGGTAGAGAATGCGGTGAAAGTCCCGGAAATGCTAGAAGAATTTTTCCGATGTCTTCTTTTTGTCCTCGACTATGGAAAAACGGATGATTTAAACAGAAGAATAATGTCCCTTTGCAACGACACAATATATTGCGCCACAAGGGGTCGAGTCAAGCCAGGAAAACTCATCCAATTAGCTTTGTAACAATGTTTCTTTGAATTGCAGTTCCCCTGATTTTAAGTAACTGATAATGTACAAAAATGAGCGTGTTTTGTCATTTTTGAACCTTAACTTAAAGTGTCTCTTACTAAAAACTAAAAGTAGAGACTTTTATACGTATAGTTTCTCTTCTTCTCAGGCCTTGCAATGAAAAGTCTAACTAGCAGTAGAAGAGTTTTAGAGATTTTGAACAAATTGGGGGATAGTGTAAATTACCATTATGTTGAGGAACTAGAAACTGAGCTGGTATTTTCCAGCGACAGTTTTCAATCATCAAATCTCCCTCAAGGAATGGTTAACGTTGAAAATGCTTGCACTGGCGTAGCATTCAACAACTGCTACCAATTTGTTGAAACAACCAGTGGTAAAAATACATTGCATGACACAGTGGGAATAGCTTATCAGATTAGGAATCCGCAACTAAGTAAAACCAAATGATGCTTTAAATAAAATATTATATTAAATATGCTTAAATTCGTCAACAGATACAATTGAAATGCTGTCAGATCCATCATTTACGAGTGGGAGAAAAAGGCGCGACTTATATTTGGGAGCGATACCCAAATTAAAAAAAAACAATTTCTTCTTTTAAACGTTGAAACTTTATTGACAAAAAAAGGAACTCGTGTGTCTGAATTATATTGGTATTTATACACATTTTATGCTGACTGTTCTTACAAAAACGTGTGAAAGAAAATGAATTTTGATACTAGATACATTGTTGTGAGACAAAATGCAATTTGAGCCAAACAAAAATTAGATAAACAAAATAAGTATTATGCGAACAGTTTAACCGTGTGAAAGGAAATGAATTTTGATACTAGATACATTGTTGCAAATATTAAATAAACAAAGTAAGTATTATGCGAACAGTTTGTTGATATGTGACTCTTGGTTGGGTTGAACGAGTATGTAACTCCTCCCCTCTTATTAGAGCGACTGCCACCGGAAATGTTTCCTAGTAGGAGCGACTGGCGTAGCATCGTTTATACTTGAACTTGCAGAATTTCCATTGCTGATGGTACTCGTAGTTGTGTCGGTGTTAACATTTTCCTTGTTGTGTGATATACGAGTACGTTTTACATGGATGATTAAAATTAGTGTCACCGTAAATAGGATGAAGACCATTAACCATGATAAGTTGAAAGTTCGGATTGATTTGCTAGAAAATGTTGCTATTTCCTCTTGAATTTGAATCTGATGTGTATGATTTAAAGTTAAAGATGAATTGATAAAATTCTGTGTAGGTAGATGTATAATAATACCGTCCCAGAAAGTATTGGATCTGCAATCATAGGTTAAATTATTAATTTCAATACAACAATTAAAATAGTGAATGAGATTAGTTCCGCAAAGTTGGTAATGCTCTATTCCACAGGTGGTTCGCATTTTGATGTTATGAACGTTGATCGTTAGAATGTAGGTTGATACACTGTTGAAATTTCGGTTTAATTTTGCATGTCACAGATGGCTGGCTGATTCTTTATAATGTTAGGAATACAATTCGGATGATTTAAGGGGTGCTTTTCAGATAGTCTTTTACAGTAATAGACACTTCCGGAGTTTTAGTTTTAAACGCATTTTATTTTCTAATCAATAACTCTTACATACTAACAAAAAATGCTTAAATGCTAGCTTAAAATTACTTAACAAACTTATACTAACTTACTGGCCCCACACAGGCACTCTAAGCTACTCTAAATTCTTATACTATGTCTTTCGACTTTATTAACATTTTCTTTATGGATATTTATTTACTATACTTAAAGCTAAGAAAAAATATTGTTAACAAAAAACTTAGCCTATGGATGTAATTTTTTATTTTTTATAAAAACTTAATATCTAACTTAAAATAAACCTTAGTCTACTTAACCTATATACACAATACACACATACAGACACAAAGACATTATGCACAATAATATACATATACTAGTATATACCTTTATATATACCAGCATATGCATATATTTCTTAAATGCTAACCTAAACCTATGTAAGCTGGCCATCGCTATTTACTGGGCAAATAGATTGGTCAGCTCTGCCTCATTAGTGAGGCTGGTCCGTAATTGACGGAAACGACGACGAAGCATCTTCTCCATCATTCAACCACCAGAAATGCTGGTGCTGCCGAACGACATCCCTCTTATCGCGATTCCCCACAGCCCTACTGAACCTGAGTCGATCCACACTGCCATGTGCGACGTCTCTGTTGTAGTTAAGTCGCCTGTCCCCAGCTGTCCGAGCGACATGGAAGATTAACGGGACCGCTGATATATCCTGGATCAACCCTTTCTGATCTAGGTAGAGGAATGCTTCCGGTGGGACGAAGCCGTCAGATCGCACACTCTCGTGGTAAAGGTAATTGGGGTAGTAAGCCCCAGATATCAGGTTATTCATCGAGGTCATTGCTCTTGCAATGTGCCTTCGAGTCAGCTTAATTACGAAGTTGTCCACTCGTATTAGGTTCGCCCTATTGTAAAGGACCTCATTAGGATAAAATTTCTTGTACTCCGACTCTGGTGTTCTGTACAAGCGAAGACAAGCCCTAAGGCAAGCCCTCTCAAACACCCGAATCTTTTCCATTAAGCTTGCTCGTACATTGAACCACACGGGACAACCAAATACCAGCATGGGCCTAATAAGGGCCATGTAGCAGATTACCTTTACCCTCACATCGAGTTGGCTGCTATAAAACAGTCTCTTTGTAAGGGCAAAAGCACCTCTAGCTCTGGCCAGAGCAGCATCTACATTTTTGCCAAAATACAGAAACTGATCTAGCCAGATCCCAAGGTATCTGACTACATTTCGACAGGCAAGAGGCTGTCCGTGCTGTCCAATGATTGAGAACTTTCGCCAATTTTTTCTGGTATCCCTAGAGGCTCCAGACAACGGCGTCCTAAAGAGAATGGTTTCCGACTTCTGAAAGTTGATTTTCAACTTCCAGTCATCGCAAAATCGTCTTATCTTATCGAAGCCACGCTGCAAGAGAGTATTAATGACCTCGATTTTTGGACCTGTTCTGTACGCTACCAAATCGTCTGCGTACGCAATAGTATGGGGAAGTGAACCTATCAAGTCGCTTGTATAAATGTTAAATAGGATCGGCGAATTCACCGCGCCTTGCTGAAGACCATTTTTAATTTGAAATATTCCAACAGAAGTCACATCACCATTCTTCACGATGAACTGTCTGTTGGTTAGCATATTATAAAGAATGTACAAGAGTGGTTTACTGATCCCCAGCCTAGTCAGCTTATAGAAAAGACCCTCTAACCATACGGTGTCGAAGGCCTTCTCCAAGTCAACAAGGCAGGCACCAGTGCATTGTTTTTTGCTTTTATTCCATTGGATATCGGACACCAGTTTAGACGCGGCATGTGAGATATCATGTCCCGCCTTAAAACCGAATTGACTATCCGGAACTATATGTTTGTCCTCAACCCACCTAGACAGAGCTCTATTGATTACTTTCTCAAAAACCTTACTGATATTCGGAAGGAGACTTATCGACCGGAGATTCGCCGGATTGGATATATCCTTTCCCTTTTTGGGGATAGGTTGAACCACCGCCGTTTTCCAATGCGCTGGATAATGTGCATTATTCATTGCATTATTAATCACAATGGTGTAAATGTCCACCGCTTCTAGAGGAAGATGTCGAAGCACGATATTCGGAATACCATCGGTCCCCACTGATTTCTTTGCTCTGATTGTGTCGAAGATCTCATGGAGTCCTTCCTTCGAAATGAATGGAGGTAGGCCACCCTCTCTGGCAATGACGTTATTTGGCATATTTTCGTCGCTAAACCGGGTGAAACCAGAGCCCTCGGATCGCCAGTTCTCTATTTCATTTCGAACGCAGAAGTCGTGCACAAAGACGCGACTGTCCAGGTCGTAATTAGGGCCAGTGGTATCAGTGGCCTTGTATACTTCCTGGAAAGTCGCCCCAATGGCCTCAACCTTCTCCTGTGGATCCTCGATCACAAAGAAGTCGTCATCGTCAGCGGCTTCATTTGGATCAATACCTGCTATTGTCAGTAACCGTTTTCTGTTGTCCGGGCTATTTTAAGACACTGAAGGTCGTTTTGTTTTTTTTTCCGAAATAGTTTATTGATTTGCGGAAACATGGTCGGGTTGCTGGTGTTTACAGCCCGAACCTTGTTGTTCCAATATGAGCTTACAGCAATTCTGTAATTTTCTTTTATTAACTTTTGCACATTTTTAATCGACGACTTCAGCGTCCTAATCTCCGGATCTTGTCTGTCAGTTAACTGTCTGTACAAGTTTTTGAGTCTTGACAGAAGTCTACTTTTCTGTCGGTGCAGTGCGTCAATAGTAGGATTGCGGAACAGGTCTTCGTTAGTTGTACGTCGATACCGCGGTATTGTAGTGTCCATAGTTTGTTTAATTGTCTCGTCCATCTGTTTTAGGTAATTGTCGATCTCCTCGTTTGACAAATTCCTATTGGATGGTGGGTGGAGCGTGTTCGAGGAGAGCGCTCTGTTCACGGTTGCGGAGAACCGCGTCCATCGAGTCTTACTGTAGTTGTAAGAATATCTTTGGACAAACTCCTCCAATTCCGCAATTTCGTTGCGAACTGTAATTTCGGTGCTAAAACCGCAATGGTCGCTGTCATACACGAATGTGCGCAGACAGTTTAGCGTTTGTAAATTCGTACCTGTCAGTCGTATACGTTCGTCGTACAGCAGTAGATCCAAATAAGACCCGCCTCTGGGAAACGACGGGTTATCCGTCGCTTTAAGACCGAGTCTGTACATGACATCGTGCTGACCCCACCAATCGAGTAGTAGGTTCCCTCTAGTATTTGGCAAATTATTTCCCCAATCTCTGTGTCTAGCGTTGAAATCCCCGCCGATTATAAAATAATTCTCCCCAGATTCCAGCCTCAGAAGTCGAAAAAGCGTGTCGAGCTCTGTAATAAATAGGGCGGATTGTGAAGCCTCAGGTGCATAAACAGAGTCCAAGTACAGCCGCTTTCCACTGCGAAGCGGGATGTAAATGACAACTGCCTCCAACACCCGGAACCTGCGCAACACTCCCTTGTACACTCTGTGAAATTTTATACCTTCTTTAATGAAGATCGCGACACCACCTCCACGTTTGGATCTGGGCCGGTTTCTTCTTCTAACAATATAATTATTGTACTCCAGTTTGTGATTATCGGTTAGCTTGGTTTCGCTAGCGAAAAGCACATCAGGAGTTTGGTCTTGTAGCAATTTAAACATCGCGGCTCTTCGTTCAATCCTAATCAGTGAATTAACATTCACCGCAAGGACCTTCAAAGTTTGCTCCACCATGTGCGTACCCATTACGACATGTGTTGCGTTAGGCCCGGCAGCAGCGCGTAGATCTGGTCCACCCGCTTGGCCTGTTCTTGCACACCTGCTTTTGTAGCTGAGCCATCTGCCCTTGGATTGCGAGCAAGATGGCTAGCATGTTAGGTGCAGCTTCCGTTGTTCTCGGCATTGGCGCCGGAGAAGCAACAGTCGCTTGCTGTACCGTAGCCACCCTACCTGACGCCATTTGGGCGTAGGCAATTTGGGACGTGACGGCTGGTGTTTGAAATCTAAGAGGTGAACATTTGACCTCCACCTTCTGCTGCCGAGCCAGTTTTGCTTTCTTAATGTCCGCGAACTTAGGACAACCCCGATAGTTTGCGGTGTGTCCCACGTTTCCACATAACACGCACGAAAGCTTCGATCTATCGGATGCTCCGTCAACACCCAGAGGACACTCCTCGGAACTGTGGTTCTTAGCGCACTTCACGCATCGAGGCTGCATTTGGCAGTTCGACGCGGCGTGCCCAAACCTTTGGCAGCGAACGCATTGTATAACGCCTTCGCTCCTTTTTAGTTTTTCCCAGTGAACCACCTGGTAGTCTAGGACATTGATACTCCTTAGACTATCCAGACGGCTTTCGGGACTGAGCTGCACCAGGAAGAACGGCAGACTCCGTTTCTCCCGACTGGCTCTAGCTGTGGTAAATGTCTTTACCCCCACAAACTTGAGTCCTTCGCACTCCTTCTCTTTGAGCAGTGGCAGGATCTCCTCAGGATCAGAAGACGGTTCCAACCCCTTCAGCAGCATCGATTGCCGCTTTTCACACTTCGGTGTGTATGAGTAGTGCTCCGTCGTCGTTTCCTTTAGGAGCTCTTTCACTTTCGCGTAGCCCTCCACTGTATTACAGTGGATGACATGGCGATCGTTCCCCAATCTCTTGATATTAAAATTATTACCAATGACCAACTTACACAGGTCCTTGGTTGCACTTACCTCCAGTTTGTAGGTGTTGATCGGAGGCACCTTCTCTTTCTTCTTCTTCTGCTGCTGCTGCTGTTGTTGTTGTTGTTGGTGTTGCTGCTGCTGCTGTTGTTGATTTTGTTGTTGTTGGTGTTCTTGCCGCTGTTGCTTTCGCTGCAGTTGTTGCTTCGGCTGCTGATGTTTTTTTTGTTGCTGCAGTTGCTGTTTCTGCTCTTGTTGTTGTTGTTTTAGGGAGCTCTCTACTTCTGATTGCTCCCTCTGCCTTCGTGCAGTTTGCCTCTGCTTAATAGCAAGCATATCTTGCTCCAGCTTTTGTATGCTGCTTTTTATGTGATTAATGTCGTCATCTTCGTCTTCCGACTCAGATGACGCCAGAGAGGCTAAGCTGTTGGAGCCCCCCTCCTCTTTATCTTGTTCAGCTGTTGAAACAGCACTTATTTTTTTCTTGGAGAGATTAGGAGGGGTATTCAACCTCTTCCTCCTTTTGCTGGCTTTCGCCACGGTTATGGGAACAGCGGGGCGCTCTCCACCATCCATCACGTGATTTTTGTTGTTTTTCCTTCTTATTGCCTGATGGTTTATATGTTTTCACAATTTGATGAGGAAAAAAAAAAAAAAAAAAGTTTCAAACTTCTCACTCGGGATTCGAACTCGTGTCCCACGATTTGTTGACTGGCGCCGCTAACCGCTGGGCTACCGAGTCAATTTACGGGATTTTAACTGTTTATGGTTATAAACCGATTTTTTTGTTTTTGTTTTTCTTTAAGAAAAGCCGAAAGACGAAAGTCGTCTATTCTCACCAGAGATTTGCGAACGACTGTAGACACTTCCGGACAATGGACATACGTTGTCAAAGTATGATGTATTATTTTCATTAATAGCCAAATAAGAATGAGTTCGGACTGTTAGTGTTTTGTTAATAGGGAGAGGGATTAAATGGGAAAAGGAATATGTTTGGTTAGAAATTACTGGTATACCGATGCTAAATATTGTTCTGGATTCATTATAATATGCTTGTAAAGTGAGAAAATCGTAAACCTGCTGATTGGAGGTGGGTTCAATTGATTCGGAACGCAAATAGTCCTTAATTTCATCTATTTCTTTATGGTTTAATACCTGTTTTGAAATAATGTTTAATCGAGCTAGTGTGATAGCTTCAGCAATATTGTTTAAGTGATTATAAAGTAAGTCAATGTTAAAGATAATTTTATTGATATATTGTAGGTGCTTAACTGATGCCTCATCTGATCTTATTGTATTGCCGATTTTTTCATTGTAATAGTTAAGAAATTTTTCTATGGTTTCTTGCTGTTTATTTATATGAAGAGTTATGTTATTGAACCTCTCTATCATCTGATTATTTATGCTTATTTGTTGGGCAGATTTTATTTTCAAAACCTCTTGAATATTCTCTATTGCTTCTAATTCATTGTTTATTGCAAGGGCGTCACTAGCATCCATATTGCCAGTGATGTTTTTTTATAAGTGTACCTACTCCATTAATTATACCCCTTTTTATTCTATGATTTGGTAAAAGGCTTACGAATTTTTGTTCTAGTTCTTGAAATTTTAGTTTAGCAATAGCTGTCATTTCGGTATTTGTGTCATCTTTTTCTAATGTGGTCAAGGAATTTTTGATTTTGTCAAAACTACTCGTATTTAGTTTGGTAATTTAGGAGATTTACTATATGTATCATCCGCTTTTCGTGTTCGATTATCCGTGCTTGTCCGATAAGTAATGGCAGTATTCCGTGATTATTAGTCAGATTGTGAATTTCGATGTTATGTCCATCAACTGCCAGAATTGTCAGTAGTGACCTGGAATTTTCGGTTTTTCTTTATTCTACTTTTATGTAATTTTTTATTATCTTTTGTTAAAATGGTTATTTTCTTATTACTTTTAATTCTATGCTTAATGAATCTAGGAGTCAATTTGTTCCTCCTACATTCTTTCCTAAATATAATGTCTCCTTCTATCAATTTTGTGGGGGGTTCCCAATTTTTGTTTAACTTGTCTATATTCCTATCGCTTTTCTTCTCTAAATAACTAATAATGGATTGAAATAAATTCTCTTGAAAAGCATTAAGTTTCTGAAGGTAATCGTGGGTATTATTGAATTTAACATCTTTAGTAAATTTATATGGTCTGCCATAAAATAATTCGAAAGGTGTGTACTTGGTAGATGAATGAATAGCATTATTGTATGTTGTAATTGTTTCGTTAAGAATATCTTCATGGTCTTTGTCTTTGTATTTGTCGTAAATAATTCTGTAAATTTCTGTTAAAGTGGAATGCATGCGTTCCACTGGAGAATTACTTGTAGTCTGTTGAAATGATGTTGTGTGTAAGTAAATATCAAACTGTTTGCAAAAATCTTTAAAAAGGTTTGCAGTGAATTCTGATCCTTGATCAGTAATCAGTTTCCCAGGAATCCCATGCAGACTTATGAAATGCTTTATTGATTTGACTATGTTAAGACTATTTCGAATGTGTAGGGTATAGGCGGCAGCAAATTTGGAGAATTTATCTATTATTGTTAAGATGTGTTTTCCATTGATGGTATAAACATCAACATGTATAATATCTAGCGGTTTAATGGGTATTTCAAGTTTTTCATACATCAATTTAGGTGGGTTCCTATCATATTTTAACGTTTGACATTTCTCACAGTTATTTGTAGTTTGTGTAATTTTGCTAGACATAAAGGGAAAATAGTATTTTCTCTTTAAGTGAAGCAAAGTTTTAATAATGCCTCTGTGGTTCGAATTAATGTGGTAATCATAAATTAGTTGGTCTTGTTGGTCATTTTCAATTATGTCTGTCAAATATGTCAAATATGTCAAATATTGTCGTCAGTAAATATTGCCGTGAGTTTATTAGGTGGTAGATGATTTTTGAATATTTGTATAATTTCTTCTTCGGAAAATGTTGTTCTTTGGATAGTGCGCCTTTGTTTATTTTTAAACACTGCTTTAAGAGAATTTGTTGGTGGTCCACTTGAAATTTCCAGAATCATTTGCAGATTAAATTCATTGAACGGTTTTTCTGCGATCGGAATTCCATCATCAAGATTTTCATTTGCGGAATGAATTGTAGAGCTACTTGTTTCATTGGCATTAAGTTCGACTTTGTCGCTGATTTTAATGCGACTGAGTGCATCAGCATTTGTATTCGCCTTACCTTTTTAGTACATGATTTCGTAGTTGTACTCTTCTAATTTAAGCCTCCAACGAACCAACTTTGAGTTAGGTTCTTTTATGCTCATTAACCATTGGAGAGGTTTGTGATCGGTAAGTATTTTGAATTTGTTGCCGAACAGGTAGGGCCGAAAATATTTCGTTGACCAAACTATCGTCAAAAGCTCCTTTTCAATTGTGGAATAATTAATTTCTGTTGTGGTAAGTGTTCTGCTTGCAAAACAAATAGGTCTATCACTACCGATAGGTCCTTGCGATAGTACCGCACCTATCGCGAAATTACTGGCGTCTGTTGTTAATACGAATGGTTTTGAGAAATCGGGATACTGCAATATAGGATCATATGTTAAAATAAATAAAAATGCCGACCAAATCGCTGAGGACGTTGTCCATTACCCTTTGGGATGTGGAGGGTGCGTTCTTTAGCCCAAAGGGCATTCTTATGAACTCATAATGGCCATTTTCTACCGTGAAGGCAGTTTTAGGTATGTCTTGAATATGCATTTCAATTTGGTGAAAACTATTCGCCAAATCTAGAGTTGAAAAGTAGAGGCATTTGCCCAATTTATCCAGTATTTCGTTTATATTTGGAAGAGGATACTTATCATTTATACTTTTTTCATTTAACTTGCGATAGTCGATGACTAATCGCCATTTTTTGTGTGCCAAAGTTACCCATCTTCTTGGGCACTATCCATATACGAGGGGCGTTCAACATATTCTCGGTATCGGGGTGAAGCTGTGGTTGTATATATAAATTGACTTATTTATCAGGTAATACTATTATTTTAGTGCATTCATGTAAAATTTCATATAAATGTGATTATTAATTCCCGTTTTATCTCTAGTTAAACAGAATCATAATGGCAACTGAGACGATGATGGTCAAAATTGAGCATCGCGCTGTAATTAAATTTCTCAGTAAGCAAGGAAAAAGTCAAAAAACTATTCATGAAGAGATGGTGGCTGTTTACCAGGGTCCCGCACCTTCATTATCAACTGTGCAAAAGTGGTCAAGTGAGTTCAAGAGAGGCAGAGAGAGCATTGAAGACGACCCCCGCTCCGGCGCCCCGGCTACTGCTTGTACGGGAGAAAGCATCAAAGAAGTCGAAAAACTTGTTCTTGAGGATGCCCGAATAAAGGTGAAAATGATGGCAGAGATCACCAAGCTTTCAATTGGTACCATTCGCACCATTCTTCATGACCATCTTAACCTTTCAAAGGTCAGTGCAAGGTGGGTGCCACGAATGCTCACAGCGCCTCAGAAAAAAGTGAGAATCGCATGCTGTAGAGAGCTTTTGGAGATGTGTAGTGAGAACGCGGACGGTGTTATGGATCGAATTGTTACTGGGGGCGAAACATGGGTCCACCACTATGACCCTGAAAGCAAACAAGAGTCCATGAAGTGGCATAAAAAAGGAACAGACCTCCCGAAGAAGTTCAAAGTTACTCCGTCTGCCGGGAAGCTCATGGCCACAGTTTTTTGGGACTCAAAGGGAATCTTGCTCATTGAGTACAAAAAAAAAGGTGAAACCATCAACCCCACATCCTACGCTTCCACTTTGCATAATTTGCGGGAGGAAATTAAAAAGAAAAGACGGGGTAAACTCGCAGCGGGTGTGTTGCTTCTTCATGACAACGCTCCTGTTCACACGTCGCGAGTTTCCAAGGCTGCTGCGAGATTGTGGTTTCGAAGAAATACAACACCCACCCTATAGTCCAGACCTTGCCCCTAGTGATTATTTCCTGTTTCCGGATTTGAAAAAATGTCTTCGTGGAAAAAGATTTTCGGATGATGAAGAACTCTAGTCGGCAATAAATGGGTATTTTGCAGAGAAAGAGGAAATTTATTTTTTTGAGGGTTTAAAAAAGCTTATCTCAAGATGTAACAAATGCATTGATGTTAGGGGAGATTATATTGAAAAATAAAAACCATTTAAATTGAATTCGCATTTTCCTTCATATCGATACCGAGAATATATTGAACGCCCCTCGTATATGTTGTAGCTGTTGTGGATTGAATTTAGCTTGTTGTTTACTAGGAATGTGGGGGAATTTAAACTATGGGTGTGGATGTCTGTGTTCTACCTTAATTAAAGGTTTAGAAAGAGGTTGCTTTGTTTCTGTTTGGCTGTAATATGTATTTTGTTCTTTGATACAAAATGAAAAAGCCTCTGCCAGGATTGCTGGTTTCATTGCTCGATTTTCGTTTTGCTTTTACGACTTTAGAATCTGTGGAGTGGATCTGCACATGATTATTCATGGCGGATAGCACTTCTATTACTTCGCTGTAAAACTGTTCTATTGTTTTTTGATTTTGCTTCAACCCATGCAAATCTCTTATTAGAGAGGTTTCATTACGCTTGTCGTCGTAGTGCATTATGAGGTTTGACTTTATACTGTCCCAGTTCAGCGGGGTACCGTATATATTAAGAACCTCATTTGCAGGTCCCTCTATTTTAGCACGGAGCAGAAGTTTACCATAAGTAGTTCCATCTGCAGATCTAATCAGAGAAAGAATTTCCTCTACGTTCGTTAAAAACTCATAGAGGAGCCTGGGATTACCATCGAATTTTGGCAAATCCTTTATAGTATCCGGAATACGAAGAGAAGTAAACAAATCTACCATATTTAATTGACTATTATTTGTGGTAATATTGGAGAGATTAATAACACTGTCTTCTGAATTTGAAAAATTTAAGATAAGATGATCACTTAAGCTAGTACTAAAATTATCTTTACTATCTCCCACCTCGTTATTAAAACTATTAAGGCTATAGGGATTACTTCTTGTCTTAATCTTATTGTTAATATTTGGCATTAAATATACAGTATTTTAATAATAAAGGTCGGTTAGTATGTAAGGAATGGGTTATTATGAGAACTCAACTTACAGTACTATTAATGATGTTTCCTTGATTGGTCCTTTGAACTTTCGAGGTGGAGACCTCTCGAATTGATTGTTAATTGTTGATTGCGATAATCCTTCGCTGATCCAATATTACGTTGAATCACTTCACTTTTCACACAATTCAAAACGAGTTCTTTTACATGCACGAGTACTACTATCGATTAACCGTCGATATTGAAACTTATTACTGATAAACCATCAAAAACAGATTCACGACGTACTGGATGTACTTTTATCCTACCGACTGCGCCACTTATATTTGGGAGCGATACCCAAATTAAAAAAAAACAACTTCTTCTTTTAAACGTTGAAACTTTATTGACAAAAAAAGGAACTCGTGTGTCTGAATTATATTGGTATTTATACACATTTTATGCTGACTGTTCTTACAAAAACGTGTGAAAGAAAATGAATTTTGATACTACTCGTAGATACATTGTTGTGAGACAAAATGCAATTTGAGCCAAACAAAAATTAGATAAACAAAATAAGTATTATGCGCGCAGTTTGTTGATATGTGACTCTTGGTTGGGTTGTACGAGTATGTAACTCGCGCGTACATGCCGACAAATGTAGGAAATTTCGATTTCAAATAACCGAAATTAGTTTCAAAGTTTTCTAATTCAATTATAAGTAGTTTATGTTAGACCTTTATGAGCCATCGATTCAAAAGCCAAGGGAGCTTGATTATATGTGGCTCATTTCCTTATTTTGTGACAGAGAAAATACCCCAGTGTGGACTGGTTGGAATTCAATTCATGTTGAAGAAAATCTTCCACAGCATAATGTATTTTACTTGCCATCAATCAATGCATCACAAACGAGCCATTTACTTGTTTCGGAGACGCTCAAGAGGTCTATTCAAATAGCTGAAGAATGTGGCCAAAAAAATATATTTGTAACGTATGACCTAGCGATAGCTAAAATAGCCTTACAGATTCAGCACCAAGAATCACCTCGTGCCTTTATTTTGCTTGGAAACTTTCATATTGAGTTGGCTTTCTATAAAGCAATAGGAAAGTTTCTTGATGGCTCAGGGGGTGAAATTTCATTGGTAAATGCTCATCCACCAGCAAGTCTCCTTTCCATTGTCTCTTGTTATCCTTCTTATAAAGCGAAAACTTTAGACGGTGGTCATGGTCCAACAGCAGCATATTGGATGAAATATGAGGAAATGATTGACTTAAGGAATGATTTGTCAAGAAGTGTAAGATGTGGGCGATTTTAACTGATACCTTCATTCCCCTAATCAATTGGCTGCATATTTTTTTGCACAAAATCATCCTAACTATGCAATATGGGTTGTGAGACTTGCAGAAAACCTATGTAATATAGGTTACACACACCCAGATTTATTGGATATTATAAAGAAATGTGGATTTGGTGTGAAAAGAACCAGTAAAAATTTCTCAATGTGATGACCTATAAATTTGACATTGGAATAAACAATAAATGCCGATGCTGCAAAATAGGTTAACTGGTGTTTCTTCATTTATCAACTCTATATCAGCTAGACAGAAATGGGCAAAAACACATGCGGATAGAACAGAAAACATTTCATCGCTGTATAATATTCTGATTTAAAACTGGAGAAATAAGATGTTTTTCGAAAAATTTGAAAAATGTGATCAAAGAAATTAGAGATTTGAACAACCCTTTTGCAGATGGGTCGTCTTCCAACAGCAATTTAATAAATGTTTGCAAGGGAAAGTGTGTTTCAAGAAAACAGAAAAGTTCTTACTTAACTTAAAACATTTCGGTATTGAGAAAAGGAACCGGTTTTTAAAAGATTGCCAAACCGATCCGAAAAGCTTTGAAAACACCATCCCTAAAACGGAAATCCTTAACTTCGCTTCCGAGTATAGAGTTGGAAAAAAAATTGGTGTTGGAAAAGTTTGGGAGGTCAAAATGGAGAGAAATTTGATTGGAGGAATACTGTTTATAGCTTCCGGGAATTCAGTGGATCTGAAAGAATTGTTTAAATACCCTCTAACTCCTGTACCCCAATCATTGGGTCACTTAGATGGATTTCTTATAAAAACAGATAAATCTGTATTTTTAAGTTGTTTGGAAAAAACCGCAGTAAGCACTTCTCCACTTAAAATCGATGCCATAGTTGTAGATGGTTTTTTCCTTCTACATACCTTAGGCGACTTACCTTTAATGATAAGCGAAAGTGAATAGACGTGTTTTCTTCTCGTCCGAATCCTATTCGATTTTAAAGAACGCGAACTCGACCCTCTGAGTCTCCTTTACGAAAGCTGTTTCGCAGTAAATCGGCCATCCAGTGGATTATTGAAGTGTTTTATTTTATTCTTTTTTTTTTCTCGTTCTTTGGTTTCGGGCGGTTACACTCTGATCCCACTATGTCAACAGGTATACGTTCAAAAGCCACTCATTTAGCCGTGAACGCTCAATCCATCTCTCCTTCACTCAAGAGAGATGCTCAGCCTCTCACCGTTAGTGTACTGGAAGAGCGTTTGAACAAACTGAGTGACAACATCTTTGCTCGGATCACCAGCGAAACGAACTAAATGCGAGCGGACTTTTTGCAGCATATTGAGCACTTCGGAGTCGATCTGGAAAGAAGACCGAAAACAAAATTAGTGTTTTGCTTAAGCACATTGAACACCTCGAACCATACTCTGAAGAAAACCAACATATAAAGAAATAACTCACTACTCTCCACAACAAGCTTGATAAGTTAGAGAGGAGAGAACTTGCAGCGGACTCCGTTTTGTTGGACACCCGCAGTTGCCTGATGAGAACCTGAACCAGCTATTCAGCCGATTGTGTGATTCTGTTTCCTGCGACACACCTTGTCTTAAAAGCATCTCCAGAATTCGCCAACGACAACAAAACATTATTCGTCAAGAACCAATCATATTGAAATTCAGCTCTCCCACTGAGAGGAACAAGTTGCTACGTGCGATCTCCACCTACCGCAAAAACAACAACACATCTCTGTCTCTCCATCATTTTAGTCTGAACTCCGACAACAAAATCTACGTAAACGGAACGAAATCGCTTCCTTCTGCAGAGAGCCACACGTATGTAATAAAAGGTCGTAGTCAGTCATTCTCAATATACACCCTGCATGGATCTATTTTCATGAAGAACATTACAACGGGGAAAAGCATTGAAGAGTTGAATGTTTATGCCAAGAGATGTCAACAAAATTCATCAGAACTGGAAGAAGGCGTTGTAAGAAACGAATCAGAAGCCTCTTTTCTTAATTTTTTCACTTTTATGATTACCTTATTTAAATATTTTTCTTTTGCTTGTACTAAATTTTCTATATAATAGTTTTATACGCCTCTTGTTCACCAATTTCCCCTATCCTCCCCTCTTTCCACTTTTCCTACATGCTTGCGTGATTGGTTTTCGTTTTTCTTATTTGTATGCTAATTTTTATTACCCAAAAATGGGTAATCAATGAATTTCCTTTTAGAATCAAATAACAGATTCCATTGACGGTGGTGTAGATAAAAACTTGCATGCAATGATTAGAGTACTTGGTTCGCAATGGGTTGAAAATTTGCCATTTGAAAGCACAAAGCCTGAATCCAAAATTGGATGAATTTCGGCATTCATTTACAAAGTCTGGCGTTGATATTGTTTGTGTTTCTGAGACATGGTTTGATCCGGAGTTTTGCGATAAAATTTACGAGGTCAACGTTTACAACTTATTCCGTGCTGACAGGAATGGGCGATCGGGTGGGGGAGCCGCAATGTATGTAAGAGATGGCATTAGATGTGAAATCGTTTATTAATCGCATCGCGACTGCCCACTGCAATAAATTTTCGTGAAGTTTACTTGCAGTTCATCGCAAATACTAATCTGCACGACCTACAGACCCCATAAAAATGTCGATATTGCACCACTGCTTGTTAGCTTAGAACAGCATTCTTGTATAACCTCTCAGATCGTACTCTGCGGCGACCTAAACTGTAATCTTCTGCACCTATAATCGGCTCCCTAGGCTTATCCCCTGTCAACTCCTCGTCACCGACTCATTTCACCAGTAGCTCTAGCACCTTACTTGATGTCTTTTTTCTTAACGTTAAGCATTTTCTATATAGGGATTTTAGATCGAATAACCAAAATCGTCTATTAAGTGACGTTTGTGAAATCGACTGGGGCAGAATCTATAGGCTCACCTCAGTCAATGATCAACTATCGTTTTTGAACAGAATATCGGGCAGTTATTCGAAGCTCATGTTCCATTACGTAGGAAGGAAATTTCCCATACAGTTCCCTTATGGATAAATCGGGATATCACTGAGCTGATTGTCAGGAGAAACTTAGCGTACTCTAGATGGAAGCGGTGTAGAATTCCTGAGCTGCATGCTATCTTCTCCACCCTTCGGAATAAAGTTGTGTATAAAATTAGATTGGCTAAACAAAAATACTACGCAAACCACCTCAACCCTACGGGTTCTGGGCAAAATGTCTGGAAGACCTTAAGAAATTTAGGTATCGGTAAACAAAACCGCAAGGTCCCCAACAACATTGATTGTAGTCTTTTGAATGCAAAATTTCTGGATCTAAACAAAACCAGTTTAAATCTACCTACTGATTTGTTTCCTTGACTTCTCTAAGGCTTTTGACTCAGTTGATCATGCTGTTCCAAACTAAAAAGCTTGTTTCGCTTCTCTTCAACCGCAACCAAGCTTTTTCAATCGTACCTTACAGGAAGACATCAATGTGTGGTTGTTGGAGATAAGACGTCAGGTCTTCTCCCTGTGTGCAGTGGTGTGCCACAGGGATCAATTTTAGACCCTCTTTTTTTCGTACTTTATATTAACGATCTCCCCCAGGTGGTCAGACACTACACAGTCCTCATGTACGCCGATGATGTACAGGTCTTTATTAGTAGCCCACCAATGAGAATTTGTATTGTATACAATAGTGGGCACAGAGTAATAACCTGAGCCTGAATCCAGCTAAATGTAAATCGATTGCCATAAACCATACCAAATTAGATAGGTCGGTGCTTCCGCACATCAAACTAGTTGACTCCATGATCACCTACGTTGAAAAAGTAAGGAAACTTGGAATCATCCTTAATGACACGCTTACCTGGTCTGACCACATAAATACTACCATTGGTAAAGTCTATGCTGCCATTCGCGTTTTATGGGCCTCAAAACACTTCGTCGCTATCAAAACTAAAACTTTAGTGGCTAAAGCTCTTCTTTATCTACTCTGCTGTACTGCTGCGAAGTTTATTGTAACACTGACTCTAACTCGTTAAGAATTTTAAATGTTATATTTAACAACATAACCAGATACATTTACAATCTTCGACGTTATGACCACGTATCACAACACTCAATAAAAATCTTTGGCTGCTCCTTTGTTAACTTCTTGAAATTCAAAGCTTTATGTTGCATCCACCATTGGAGGGTGGTCGTGGTGTAGTGGTACTAGCAATCGCTTCTCACTCGGAGGGTCCAGATTCGAATCCTGCCCATGGCAAGTCAGTTTTTCATTTGTGTAATTGGAACTTAGACAGAAAAATTCTGCGTGTGAAGGCATAACACTGACACGTAGATTTGGCTGTTGTAGAGTTTTAAGCACAGAAAAAAAATACTGTGATTTACCTAGATACTTCGGGAATTCTAAGAATGTGAAGTAGAGCTCAGCATCTCAATAACAATGAAGACAGCATCATTCTGCCCAAAAGTCATCACGTGACATTTTTGATAATATGTTTCTACCACGAAAACCATCACCACGTATCGCATGAGACAGCGATTAACAAGATAGAAGTCCATGAAATTTGGCAAGGATGTAAAAATAACACAGCAACACCTATCGGACCACAAATGGCTGCCTTACCTGTTGCTTCACGTTCGTTGGCATCGATTACTTCGGCCCTATTTCCACTATCATCGGACGAAGACGTGAAAAAAGATGGGGTGTTATATTCACTTGATTCACTATGCGAGCGGTTCACATAGAAGTGGCTTATATAGGATACCAACGCAATGGCTATACGCAATTTTATCCCACGTCGTGGGATTCCCAGAGAGATTTACACCGAGAACGGCACCAATTTCAGAGCAACAGAAATGATCCTTCGTGATGAATGCAAAAATATCAACTATTCTGAAATTGAAATTGAAGTTTAATCCTCCAGCTGCACATCACATGGGAGTGGCCTGGGAAAGGCTCGTTCGATCCATCAAAAACATGTTTCTGAACATGGCTCTAATGAACTTTAACGACGAAAGCCTGAGATGCGCTATATGGGATGTGGAATTCATCATCATTTCTCGCCCACTCACGTTTATGTCGCTGGAATCCTGCGGCGACGAAGCCATCACACCAAATCATCTCATATTGGGCTCAGCGGCTGGATACAAGCCTATATGTGAGAATAATGCAGATCTCCGACAACGTTGGCATCAAACCCAGGTCTTTGCGGACCGATTTTGGCACAGATGGATGAAAGAGTACACACCTATCCTAGTTCGACGAAGTAAATGGTTTGGTAAACAACCTCCAATAGTTTCGGGTAGTGTTGTTGTTATTGAGAATTTGCCTCGGAATATAACTGCAAAAGACGGTCAGGTTCGTAGAGCGACTGTAAGAACTCAGAATGGCATGCTTGAGCGCTCCGCAAGTAAGATTGTTGTCCTAGACCTGGGTAAAAAAGAAAAGGGTAAGCTCGCTGATCCATAGCTCGCTTACGAGGGGGAGAATGTTACCACCGTAGTAGATTTATTTTAAGAATTATAATTTCTTAGTTTATACAGGGTGATATTAAATGGCCTGATGTTGCGGACAGTGCCGCTTCGTAGCGGGAAAACAACATTTTGCGTTCGAATCGACAAATTCAATCGAAAAGAGAACGTCAGCGTGGACAAATAATTAATTCTAAGGCGGTCGGTTTTCATTGTAATTAAAATTTTCATATATGTTACTCGTCCATATACACATTTACTTTCCTTTATAAAACAAAACTGAAATAAACATTTTTTACAACGTCGCTGGAAAAAAGTTGTTTTTTGTTCATTTTCGACTCCAACAGTCTTCAAAATAAAAAAAACTCGAAATGTAGTGGACGCAATAAGTTTTAGTCGTTTCAGCATTGTTTTTTTTTTATAGAATAGAGTAAGCATTAAGCTTCTAACACTTGCATAAAAAGATTTGTGAGCATTCAAATAATCAAAAGGTCCCTAGGGTCCCTTCTCGCTAATCGGAGGGTTAAATGTCCTTTCGGAGCGGGAAAAGATGAGTTTATTACAAAGATGCTCTGGCATTCTATTATTTATAATTTTACGCAAAGAGTGCAGTTTCTGGCTTGTTATAAAATCTTGAAGAGTGAAACCAAGTATGTTTCTTAAACATGCGGAGATGTGGTCGTGTCTATGGAGGCCTTAGATATACCGCACAGCATCATTGAAAGCTACTTGTAACTTTCTTTGAGGAAAAGAATCAATTTAAATTTTTTTTCAATTCAATTAGTTTTATGATTTACTTTATCAAAGGCCTAAGAGAAATCAACTAGACATAGAACCATCACTAAGCCCTTGTCGAAGTCTTGTCTAATTTCTTGGAATATATTAACCATTCCCGTGGAGCAGCTGTTGTTAGCTCGAAAACCACACTGGCTTGTGGGGTTAAGTAGCTGATGATGTGACTTGTGTCCTAGGATTTATTTTGTTATGAGTTTCTCAAAGAGAGTGGGCCCACATAGTAGGATGCTGATTGGCCTGAAATAGCCAATTGGAATTGTTGCGTTCACCTTTTTAAAAACTTTAGCGATTTTCCACGACTGTGGAAAAGTGAACGTCATAAATCAATATTTGATGATATGAGTCAAGTGGCTTACAATTAGGGGCAAAATTATTTTTATGAAGCGGATTGGGTGGGATACCGTCTTCTCCGGTAGAGTTAAACTTAATTGCTGTCACAGAGGCAATAAAGTCATTTTCTGTTACCCCTTCAAAATCGTCCAATGTAGGCATTAGTAACTCAATGTCTTCCCCAAGGATAAAAGAAGTAATGTTATTACCAATGGTATGAAAAAGATTGTTAAACATGTCAGGGTCGAGATTATTTTACATACTTTTCGCGTCGTTATTGTCATCAGAGACACCGATTTTCCACAAATTGTACCACAGCTTTCTTGGAGGCAGCGATATGTTTAACTTAGAGGTGTAAAAGATTTTCTTTAGCATTCCAAATAGTGACTGTCGATTTGCGTCGGCACTTTTATATCGTAGCCAATTCATATTCCTTGGTTTGTGTTTCCATTTGCAATACAATTTATTCCGCCTTTTTAAAGCTTCAATTACGTTCGAGGTAAACCAAGGGCTGATCTTGTCATGTATAGTTATAGTTTTTATAAGTGCAAATAAATTATAAATTAATGTAAAGAATATAAATAAATAAATAAAAGAAGTGATTTTAAATAAGTGACTGAATTGCATTTAGTTTATCATTTGGATGTGTGATCAATCGTCATCGACCCCATGTGACAGGTATTGTAGCATTTTGAAGATTTTCAAAGTCAATAGAGGAAAAATGTTTAAACGAAAAATACGTAGGGACAACAACATGATCACAAATGAGATCCAACGAGAGTTGACCAAATAGGAGCACCAGTGTTGGATTAGGAACAATAGCACGGTCCAGAAGGCTAGGGGTGTTTCTTTAATAAAGCATGTAGGATAACTTGCATTAACGATTTCCATTCAAACAGAGGACACCAGATCTCTTAACTGAAAGAAACGCGAGTCGACTCTGAGTAGATCCGCATTAAAGTTTCGAGTATTACCATAAACATGATATATTACACTTAACATTTCCATCGTGTATTTCAACAAAGATGTACTCCATCCGTGATTCAAGAGACTCGTCAATCGTTTTCCACTTTAGTATGAATTTACAATAAATATCATTTCTGAAGATATTATACCCGGAAATCTCAGACACAAAATAGAGAGGCCTAAACCATGTTTCACATGCACAGATAATATCTACCAGAGCCAGTAAACAATTACTTTAAATAATCCAATTTATAAACATTGAGACTACGCGTATTTAAGAGAAAGAAAAAAATTAAGGGATTAAATGCAAAAAAACGTTAAGAAAAAATTAAAATTACGGATAACGAAAATAAAATAAAATAAGAAAAAAGTAAATATGCTTAATTAAGCCAATACGATACGTTATTCTCTTGTTGTCATAGCAGCAACAAGGAAATCTTCAGTACTTTTATTTTTTCTTCCACCAGTTTCTTAGCATAAACCGATCTTGTGAAAATATAGAATATTTACTATACCTTATCCAACAAAACATGTCAGTACAGGGCTTATGGGAAAGCTTTTTTCTAACAGTGGTGCCTGTAGGTGGACTCAATGGCACATTACCACTGAAACACAAAGGACGCCACTGAACTTTGTGTACAATTGTTGTTGTAATTATTTTCAGATTTAACCACAGCCACCCTATGACTTGCTTGCCCGATAGCCGTGGGCAGAATGATCATAAATCACCATTCGCCATTACTGCTGGCTGTGCATTGAAAATAATCTCATCAAAGCAGTGTTACCATTCTCAAATGTTAGCACATCGTTACTGCTTTTTCAGTGTTATTGTTACAGATTTGAAGCTTTTGAGAACACAAAAATGAATTTGTGTGTAATAATATGTGTGGTGGTGTTGTCATTTGCGTTTTTTTCTCCTCTTTTCGAGAAACCGTTAAAATGTAGTCAAACCATTTTTTTCGACTTTGTATTTTAAATTTTATTCGCGAGCTATTTTAATGCATTGCAACAAAGCAGTGCAATAAGTGACCATATTATTGTTGGACTATGTGCGTTTTAGTGATATTGTGTTAAATAATAGTGGTTCAACCGCAGACGACTTCAAGAGCTGTAACGTTCAATGTACGCTGTATCAACTAGAGACGACTTCAAGTTGGTTTTTTTTCACGGATACACACTTTTATTTTTTGGCCTACGTGACAGAGTTTTCCTTTGGGAATTTATTTTATTTGGCCCGTTTCTTTTATAAAATTTATAATTAAAGTTGAAAATTCATTAAACGTTTTTTTTCTTTTGTAGCTTGTGGATGAAACGGTTGCAAAGTTTTTTTTTAACAGTTTCGTCCCAAACTGGTGACCCCGACGTGATCGGGTTGAATTTTAGATGCCACTACCTCACACACCTCGGGCACAGAAGAGGAAGCCAGTGAACGCACTCCCAAAAACATCTACTATGGAGCCTGGACCTGCCCCCACAGCCATGACGCCCAGCACAACAGATCCAGCTGTACTGGAGCTGATAAATCGACTGCAAGATGAACTCACGCTGGCTAAAGAGACGATCCGACAACTCAGAACCGAGGTAGGTCAACTTACCTCAGCACCAGCGCCAACAGCATCTGGACCTCTTCAGGAGCATCTTCCCCGTCAAGTAGTCAAGGACTATGGCCCAGCAACATCGAGAGCAGCCACGAGTATAACGACGTATGCACCGCAAACAGTACCAGCAAGACTTATCTGCGCATCTCCTTCGGATGTCACAAATGCGACTCGCGTGCAGCTACCACGTTTCAACACGATGTGCCCACAGCTTTGGGTAGCACAAGTAGAAATTGCCTTTCAACTTGGTGGCATCACTAACGACGTAGAACAATACTCACGTTTGCTGCTCAGCCTTGAGGGTGAGGCATTAACGGCAGTCGGAGACCTGGTGACTAGCCCACCTACCGCCATCAATTGTGGAGCGCATAAGGAGCGATTGGTTCAAACATTTGCACCAACCCCCGAGTCACAACATCTCGCTTCTGGCAGATGTAATCCTGCCATCTTGAAAACTCTGTTCCTCGATCGTTTGCCAGAACATATACGCGTAGTTTTGATAGCGACAGAGCAGGAGGATATCGACAAACTGGCAGAAGTAGGCGACAAAATCTTCGAATTGTCCAATACAAACATGTGTCCAATTTCGTCGTCACTTTCGGCACCTGAGGTCAACGCCGTGTCTCAGCGTGAGCACACTACACTAGAGAAGATTTGGAAAGCCATTGAAATGCTGAAAAAGGACGTAGGTGCGCTTAAGCATGGCAGTCAACGTACAAGCAATCGCAGACGCGCTCCAGGTCATTAAGTGATAAAAAATCTACGCGTTCCGACGAAAAAAACAGAACGCTCTGTTTTTATCACGCCAAATTCGGTGATGAAGCGCAGAAATGTCGCTCAGGGTGTGCCAAATGGAGTTCGGAAAACTAAAGATGCCGTTGCACGAAATGGCGGTCGCACACGGCAACAACGAACGATATCGCCTACAAGTTTCCGACGTCAAAACATCCATAAACTTCCTGATCGACACCGGAGCAGACATCCGTCTTACCAAAAAAATACGCTTGCACTAAAAGGCCTTCAGAAGTCAACTTATTTGCTGCCAACGGTGTCGCCATATCGACCTACGGTACGAAAACCATCGCAGTAGATCTAGGTCTTAAGCGATATTTCAGCTGGTCCTTTACTGTCGCCGACGTCACGCAAGCAATCATTGGTGCAGATTTCATTCACCATTTCGATCTCACCATTCGCTTAAGCCAACGGATGCTGTTGGACAACACTACACGGCTGAGTATCACCGGAGATCTGGTTAACTCCCAACTACCTACAGTGCGCACGATCGACAACAACAACCCATTCGCTGACATCCTACAGAACTACGTTGCCGTAACTCGGGACACCAACCACAACGTCGCTGAACACTCTGTGCAATACCACATCATCGTTCGAGGACATCCTGTGGCAGAACGCGCCCGACGTCTAGCTGGTGATAAGTTTACAGCTGCCAAAGACGAGTTCCGACAGATGATGCAGCGTGGGATATGTCAACCGTCAAAAAGCGAATGGGCTTCGCCGCTGCATATGGTGGAGAAGAAATCTGGTGGCTGGAGACCCTGCGGTGACTACCGTCGCCTAAACAATATTACGGTCCCAGACAAATATCCCATACCACACCTACAGGATTTCACCCACAAGTTGACAGGATGCTCCATTTTTTCTACGCTCGATCTCAACAGGGCATATCATCAGATCCCACTTGCTAAAGATGACCGACCGAAGTCAGCCGTCATAACACCATTCGGCCTATTCGAATTTAACGTCATGACCTTCGGTTTATGCAACGCTGCGCAAACCATGCAACGCTTTATGGACTCAGTGCTCAGAGGGTTGGATTTCTGCCACTGCTACATCGACGACATCCTACTCGCGTCAGGCAGTGAACAGGAACATACACAACATTTGCATATTGTCCTGAAGCAACTCCAAAAGTTCGGCTTGACGATCAACCTGTCTAAATGTTTTTTTGGACAAAAGGAGGTGAGATACCTGGGATTCACCATCAACAGCGAAGGAATCAAGCCTCCCAACGATCGAGTCAACGTAATCACCGATTATCCGAAGCCAGACACCATGGACAAATTGAGGAGGTTCTAGGATCCTGGAATTTTTACTGCAACCACTTAGTTTCTTCTCCAAGAAGCTCAGCGAACGAGAAGCCCCTTACAAAGTATATGATCGAGAGTTGTTGGCAATATACAAAGCGGTTAGATACTTCGAACACCTCATCGACGGTAGGGAAGTAATCATACTTACCGACCACAAGCCATTAACGTACGCTTTCGAAAAGAAGTCCAACCACGCTTGCGACCGAGTATCACGGCAGCTTGAGGAGATAGGCCAGTACTCTACGAACGTTGTACACATTTCTGGAGCGGAGAACATCGTAGCGGATGCACTGTCCCGAATTCACACTATCAGTATGCCAGTCATCGTCAACACACAGGAATTAGCGGATATGCAGAAGAATGATGAAGAGCTCAAGCAACTTACCGTATCTCCAAATCAACATCACTCCAACTTCAGGGACTGCGCGTCGATGGCACAGACGACATAGTTTTCTGTGATACCAGTGGCAGAGATATTCGTCCGGATGTACCCAGGTCACTGCGCAGACGGATTTTTGATAACAGCCACAATTTGTCACACCCAAGTAGACTAGCGACACGCCGCCTCATCAGCAGAAACTATGTCTGGCCGAGCATAAATAAGGACATTCATAACAGGGCCAGGTCTTGTATTGCTTGTCAGCGAAGCAAAATCAGTCGGCACGTTAAAAACACACAACACATCGCAATGCCCAGTGACAGATTCCACCATGTCCACATTGATATCGTTGTGATGCCGCTCTGCAAAGGATATAGATACCTCCTGACAATGATAGACCGATTCACCAGGTGGCCTGAAGCTGTCCCGCTCAAAGATGTTACCGCAGAAACAGTAGTCGACGGATTCTACTCGGGTTGGGTATCCAGATTCGGTGCACCGGCAACAATTACATGTGACAGAGGATCCCAGTTCGAGTCCATACTGTTCGACGCATTGTCCAAGCTCATCGGCAGCAGGCGAACGAGAACAACAGCATATCACCCAGCCTCTAATGGAATGATAGAACGCTGGCACCGCTCATTCAAATCGGCCATCAAGTGTCAGGACGCATCTGACTGGGTAAGTCTATTACCAGCTGTACTTCTAGGGCTTCGAGGCAGCTACAAAGAAGACATCAAGAGCACAGCGGCTGAGTTAGTATATGGTACGACATTGCGATTACCTGGTGAATTTTTCATTGACGAGGAGGTTTCACCCGAGCCTCAGTTTTTCGTCGAGAAATTCGGCGAACAGATACGACTAGTTCGATCGACACCATCAGCACATCACACGAAATGCAAGGCCTTCACTCACAGAACATTATTTACTTGCACACACGTCTTTGTGAGAGTGGATTCGGTACGAAAACCCTGTGAACGACCGTATGATGGACCATATGAAGTGCTGGAAAGAATATCGGATGCAGTTTTTAAAGTGAACATCAATGGCATTCCCACCACGATATCCTCCGAGAGACTAAAACCAGCATATTGTGAAAACGCAGGAACAACCAGCAGTCAGCCTCCAGGCGGTCGTCCAGCAACATCATGGGCGACAAATGTGTCTTCTCTATACGATCTTGCAATACTTTCGCGCACAAGCAAAACGAAAACGAATTAATTTCGAAATGTCAAATCCGTGACGTCTGTCACTCGAGGAGGAGTACTTGTAGCGTTCAGTGTATGCAGACGACTTCAAGAGCTGTAACGTTCAATGTACGCTGTATCAACTAGAGACGACTTCAAGTTGGTTTTTTTTTCACGGATACACACTTTTATTTTTTGGCCTACGTGATAGAGTTTTCGTTTGGGAATTTATTTTATTTAACCCGTTTCTTTTATAAAATTTATAATTAAAGTTGAAAAAACATATAAAACGTTTTTTTTCTTTTGTACCTTGTGGATGAAACGGTTGCAAAGCGTTTTTTTAACAGTCTCGTCCCAAAACTTAAATATGAGCAGCAACATCTAGATTTACAGAGCAGAAGATGTCGATACACGAAGAGCAGAAGATTTCGATACTTGAATAGCAAAGTCTTAACCATTGATGACTGGAGAATGGAGTCGAATTTTCTAGCAAAATGGAAATTATATGGGACGCTGGATGGCGAGGAAAAAGATAAATGAAATTTATTTCGTTCAGCAATATTTTTATTTCTTTATTTTAAATGGGGAGATGGTAACCCTAAACGAAATGCTCTTTCTCTTTGTGGTGATTCATCATATACACCATGGCAACCCTATGAGAGCTTGAAAGAGATTTATGCATTTTATTGCAACCAGACTAAGAGGCAAATGTCCTATCTTCCCTGTACTGACATTTATTCTTGGATAAACTATAGTACTCGTACTAGGATAAAGCGAGTTTTTTTATTTAAGCTCTCATTTAAATAACAGATGTTGTCGTTTTTGGACTTAATAGCAAATTCAGGAAAATCTCTGTTTTTGGTTTTGCGTTGGTGAATTTGAAAATAGTTGATGATGGTGAGTTAGCCGTGCTTTTGTTTTCTGTTGTTGTTATTCCGCTTTTTAGTGCGGAAAGAGTTCATTAATGTTGACGGATTGCAATTGATTTTCATCTGGAAGTTCGGATATGCCAAAAAGCACAGCATCACCAGAAAGTTCCCTTCTCTCTAGGGCAGTGACTCGTTGTTGAAAAGTAATAGATTCAGCGTTTTGCAGCAGAGTGGGTGTTCTCCTCCATTCTATTAACACGCTCAATGACATTTGAAATCAATTTTTTGACTGCGTCAAATCGTTGCGCCCTGCTTTCTTTGATTTCCTCGATCTTATTGAGAAAATCACTACGCATTTTAGTTATTTCACTAATATATCCTTGTTGCATTGATTCGGCCTGTTTGGAGAGGTGTTCCTCCAGCATTTTAATGTTCATTTGATTTCCACAAATTTGCTGATTTGTTTTAGGAGAGGAACTAATGGTGTTGATGAGTTGCACCTAACAGCAGCTTTGAAACGTAGATTTGGTGCTGACATGATGATGTATGTAGTGTGAATGGCTTTAGGGTTGTGTTGGTTAAACAATGACGATGCAAATTGGTAAGCAAAATATCAAGCGTCGAAAGTTTACACAGGAAAATGATTAGTTAAGGGTTAACTTTGAGTGAAGAAAAACCGACAACCGATAAAATGGATCTTATAAATTTAAAAATTCGTATGATATTTAGTCAGAAATTAGTTTAACCAATTTAGTTACTCCCTGCAGCTGGACGATAGAAAAAAAGCGTTCCATTTCCAATATGTTGGACTCCTCCGATAAGTTGTTTCCATCCCAGACGCATGCCACGTTGTTTTTGTACATACGAGTACTTTCAACACTGACATGTCATATCCATAGAGTTTATAAAAAATCGCTTCGCGAGGTACACTATCAAGAATTGCTTAAAAATTTAGGAAAAAATAGTTTATAGTTTATAGCATATAGTTCTTTCTTTCTTTGTCTAACGCCAGTTTGAAATTCTAGTAGAATAGTCTTGATTATCACCCACTGACTTACTCGATTGAAAATTACTCCGGTAAACAACTTGGTGGATGTAAGGGGCGTTCAACATATTCTCGGTGTCGGGGTGAAGCTGTGGTTGTACAATATATATAAATTGACTTATTTATCAAGTAATACTATTATTTTAGTGCATTCATGTAAAATTTCATATACGAGTAAATGTGATTATTAATTCGCGTTTTATCTCTAGTTAAACAGAATCATAATGGCAACTGAGACGATGATGGTAAAAATTGAGCATTACGCTTCCACTTTGCATAATTTGCGGGAGGAAATTAAAAAGAAAAGACGGGGCAAACTCGCAGCGGGTGTGTTGCTTCTTCATGACAACGCTCCTGTTCACACGGCGCGAGTTTCCAAGGCTGCAGCGCGAGATTGTGGTTTCGAAGAAATCCAACACCCACCCTATAGTCCAGACCTTGCCCCTAGTGATTATTTCCTGTTTCCGGATTTGAAAAAATGTCTTCGTAGAAAAAGATTTTCGGATGATGAAGAACTCAAGTCGGCAATAAATGGGTATTTTCCAGAGAAAGAGGAAATTTATTTTTTTGAGGTTTTAAAAAAGCTTATCTCAAGATGTAACAAATGCATTGATGTTAGGGGAGATTATATTGAAATATAAAAACAATTTAAATTGAATTCGCATTTTCCTTCATAGCGATACCGAGAATATATTGAACGCCCCTCGTATATAAAAACGAAATACCTTTATAATTTTCGGTATTCCCATAGTCGCCTTTCTTGTGTAGTGAGAATATTATTGCCTTCTGGAAACATTCAGTCTATATAAAAATATTCTCTCTATATTTTTCTTTGAAGATACCATTCAAACAAAGCTCTATAAGATAAACTCTATAAGCTTAAATCAAGTGGTTTTCAAAGTAAACAAAGGATGTGTGAACGCTCTACTCTACATAGACTTCTATACTTTCAATGCATTATCATCACGTAGTCATGTACCTATGTTATCACCCGAATTTTCAAAAATAATTCATAAAATAGGTTTGTATCTTGTGATAAACAAACACTATTATTGTTATTATTTTTCTATATTTATTAAACGTGCAATAAATTACAAGCTAACAATTTAATTTTAAAGAGCTAGCTGCAAAGGCCTTCCGCTCTATGATACTTATAGTTTAGCTTAATTTCTTATTTATAACTTAATAACACAAGTTTGCCTGTGTTTATTAAAAAATCATTAATTATTTCGATGTTGTGTTTGTTTGGGTTTTTTAATATTTCGAAGACGTCTTCTCCTCCTAATATATTGATGATGAATGGTCTTACTCGTTTGCAGTCTTGAAGATTTATAGTGGTGTGGTAATACAAGTTGGTGGAAACTCTCCCTTTATGAGATGAATGTAGGTGGCTGAAGTGTGGTCTAGCCGGAGTCGAATGAAGTTTTTAATCTTGGCTTTTAAAATGTTTGTGAGATAAGCAGGGTGCCATTTTTGGTTTGTGTAGTGGTGTTGGTAAATGATCCAGTCTGTTAATTCGTCTGCCTGGGCCTTTTTGTTAATATGTTTGATAAGGTCGGCCTTGGTATAAAAATTAAAAAGATGAACTGGCGCTTTGTTTGCGAATTTGGCAATTTCGTCTGCCAGCTCGTTGCCTCGGATTTCAACGTGACCAGGTATCCACAACAATTTTGTGGATTTGGAAGATTTAATCAATAAATTTCGGATGTTACTGATCAGATATGTGTTGTTGTTTGTATTTGTGATAGCTTTTATGGTGGAGATGCTATCAGTGTACATATCACGTGTTTTCTTCCCGTTTTTATGGACGCTTGAAGGGCTATTAGGATGGCAAAGGCTTCTGCAGTGAAGATGGAAGCGATTTGTGGGAGAATTCCAAGTTTTATTGTGTTGCCATCCTCGAATGTGACTGCCAATGATGTGTTGTCCAAAGTTTTTTACCCGTCAGTGAATATAAAATTCCAATCTTTAGCTTTAAGATCGGCTGAAATATTTAAGAATAGCTTGCGGTATATCTCGTTATTTGTGTCCGTTTTCTCATGTGACAATAAATCCATTATACAGCAGTCAGAATCGAAAAACCATGGAGGTTGTGGGACTGTACGGTTGATTAGGTTCCGTTTTGGTGGTTTTATGTCTTCATTCGATTTAAGAATACTATTAGGGATGGCGGAAGGAATTCTATTTACCCGTTTGCGTATCAGCGTAGGTTGTACTTCTTTATCGATTATGGAGTTGCTTGAGAAAGTGAGTTTCGGGAAAAGTTTTAGTATCACTGAATCTCTTCGCTTTTCAATAGTAGGTTGCTTGGCTGCTTTAGCCAATATATATTTTATGGGCGTTGTGTGAAAGGCGCCGACGCTGGATCTGGCTGCTTGATGGTAAATTGGTTTTATAATTTGAAGAGTTGATTTTGGAGAGTAGCCGTAGATGTAGATGCCGTAATCGATTTTACTTAGAATTATGAGTTTAGTGATATTGCAAAGGGTGTTAATATGCACACTACTCTTTCTACAGGATAAATACTTAATAATATTAGACCTCTTAATATCTAAACAGTGTATTTCTGATTAAATATCAGTCCAAGTATTTTTAAATTTTTAATATTTTCTATTTCTACATTGTTAGCATTTATAGCGCTTTTATAGACTTTACATTTTGGTAACGAGAGTTTGTCTCCGGAAAAGTTTGCCCATTCTAAAACATCTTTAAGTGTATTTTTATTTCGTTTACATTTTGGTTTGTGTATAATATGTATATGTTATCTGCATATATGCACTGACTTAAGTGTTTGTGTTTTGATAAGATGTCGCTTATAAAGGGTCCGCCATCTAACGTTTTTTTTTCAACTAGTGCTTATTTCGTGAATGGTAATACTTAGCTCATGTCTGATTTGACAGATAATTAGTTTTATCCTTCCGCTGAACGAATATGGTTGTGTATACGCTTGAACAACGCTGGGAAATATTGCCTGCGATCGATTTAGAGAAGATGCCGATTTTGCCAAAAAAATCATCTTTTCAGATGAAGCTCATTTTGATCTTGTCGGGTATGTAAACAAGCAAAATAGTCGCATTTGGGGCATAGAAAACCCGCACGCATACATTGAAAAGCCGATACACCCAAAACGAGTCACTGTTTGGTGCGGATTTTGGTCCAGAGGCATAATTGGGCCATTTTTCTTCGAAAATGAGCAAGGAGGGGCCGTTACAGTCAATGGCGATCGTTATCGGGCCATGTTGAACGAATTTTTGTTCACAAAAATTGAAAAGGAGGATATTGGCAACATTTGGTTTCAACAGGACGGCGCTACGTGCCACACAGCCGAAGCTACACTCGATGTTTTGCGCCCTATTTTTGAAAATCGCATTATCAGCCGCAGAGCTGATGTCGTTTGGCCACCTCGGAGCTGCGATTTGACACCGTTGGACTATTATTTGTGGGGTGCCGTAAAAGATAAGTGTTACGCCGACAAGCCAGAGACAATTGGCGCTTTAAAGGACAATATTTGTGAAGCCATTGGTGAAATACAGCTGCACACAATCGATAATGTGCTTAAAAATTGGACCGATCGTGTAGGCTACTGCATGGCCAGCCGAGGCAGCCATTTGAAGGAAATTATTTTCCATTATAAACCGGAAGGATTGTGCTTTCAAATAAAACAAGAAATTTGAGAAAATATTCAGTAGTTTTTTTTTATAGCATTTTCAAAAAAAAAAAAATTTGGCGGACCCTATATATTCAAATGCAACAATAAAATAAAATAACGGATAAGGGTGATCCTTGGGGGATACCGTTATGGAGTGGTAAGGTGGCAGAATAGGAATTATTAGATTTGATACAAAATTTCCTATTACTCAGAAACGATTTCACATAATAAGAAATTTTAGGGCTAACACCCCATTCTATGAGCTTATTTAAAACGACATGAATTCCTATTCTGTCAAACGCTTTTTCGAAGTCTAGGGAAAGTATTGACACATGGTTTTTGGAGCTTAATGCTCTAGATATGTACTCGTAGTTATCTATGTAGAGTTGGACATCAGTGCAGCCTCGATTGGACTTGAATGCAACTTGGTTCCGACTAAATAGTGTTTTGTTTCTGCATACCAAAGTATACGTTTTGCAACTATTTTCTCGAGTACTTTTGCAGCGCAGGGATTTAGAGAGATTGGGCGGTAACCCTCTACTACATATTTGTCTTTTTTCGGTTTAGGAATGGGTATTATGAAAGCTGTTGTCCAGCTTTGTGGGATGACACCTGTTTTAAAAATGATGTTAAAAATGCATTTGGGGGATTTTTCATCATTGGGTAGGATATCCTAACCGTGCTGGGGGTTAACCCTTTTAGTTTGCTTAGGCATGCGTTGAGTTCCGTTGTGGAGATACTCGTATCTCTCTTGATGAGTTGAGCACGCGTGGCTGTGGTATATAAAATTGCCTTTTATTTTTGGTTGTTGAAGGAGTTCCTAAAGTTTTTGTCGTCTGAGTAGTTGGACTAGTTTTGGGCAATGTAATTATTTGAAATGGATCGGTGTTTTAATATAATTTATGGCAAGTGAGGTGGGGTTATCTGTTAAACATCGAATTCTATTCCAAATTTTTGCTGGGGAGGTGTCAGGATTGATGCTGGAGGTGAAATCTTCAAAAGTTTTCGCTTTAGCGATTTTGAGTTGTCTTCGAAATTTGGCACTGTATTTTTTAATGCTATAAGATTATCTTGGTTTATATTTTTTTTAAATTTTTTCCATGCGTCTATTTTAGCTTTGCGGAGATCAGCGAGTTTTTGGTTGCATCAGGGAACTACACGTTTGTGGTGTTTTGGAGATGTCTGAGAAATAGTATTATTAGCAGCAGCCCTGATTGATTTTTGAATAAGTGCAGCCTCTTTGTTTGGTTTGCTGGATAGGACTTTCTCCATTAAAAGTTTTGTTATCTCACTTTTAAAAGCTGTCCAATTTGCTGAATCGATTTTGAATTTAGAAAGAGGGGAATTTTGTTTGGTTCTAAGTCTACGGGGATGGTCATTGGGAAGTGGTTGCTATTCTGGAGGTCATCGGAAATGTGCCAGTTTATATTAGGAAGAAGCTCTGGGGAAGATCAGGTGATATCACAGTTTGTAAGGGTGGAGAAATGGGTTGCTGAGCCGTCATTTATGATAGAGAGATTAGAATCGATTATGAAATTTTCCACAAACTTCCTTCTGTTATTCGTGGTGGAAGATCCCCAAAGAATGTTCCATGAATTCACATCCCCTGCTAAAATAACTGGGCGGCTTACTTGATTCAAAATGGACTCCAATTCGTTTTTCGAGAAGTTTTGCTGTGGTGGAATATAGAACGACACAATGCAGATCTGTGACGGTAGTAAAATTTCTATGGCGGAACGAGCTACTCGTATGTTCAAGTTGATAGGAATTTCTCTGTGTGGTATATATTTTTTTTCAACAGACCGTCACCTTGCTTTGCAGTAGTATTGGAAGGCAGATTTTTAAAATAGGGTTTGAACGTTTTCGGAGAAGTTGGTGTAGGATCGTATGGGCAATGGGTTTCTTGAAGGCATATAACACTGGGTTTTTCGTCTTTTATCAGGAGGTTAAGCTCATCGTAGTTGTTTACGTAGCCTTTGAGGTTCCACTGGGTATTACGGGCGTATTGCGGCTGATCTGATTTTGCTGTTGTGAGGTTGAGTGGCTTGAGGTAAATGGAGTGTTGTTGTCGTCGCAGGTAATTACCAAGGGATTTTGAGTAAGAGTTTGGGATATTCCTTTTTGGGGTGTGAGGTTGTTGTTGTTGAATTTATATTTGGTTGTGCAGTCAGGGGCCGTTAGAGTTGTTTTCGATGCTATTCTTTATGGGGTTTTTTCCTATTTGGATGGCGGATTCAATTTAGGTTGTATTTTTTGCAACTTCAGTATAAGTTGGGCTGGATGTTGTTTGGGGGTACTGTTCTGAGAACTTGTCTGGCTTCTGCCATGGTACATTTCCGAATAGTTTTGATTTTAAGTACTTCCTTTTCTTGGAAGAACTTCGGGCTTTTTTTGTAAGATGACGGGTGGCATTCGGAGCAGTTGGCACATGAGATGCGTATGCATTTCTCAGTCGTTGCAGCCTTCACATGAGGGGTACCGTTGCACCGTTTGGCAGTGTGACCAATTTTTTGGCAACTGCAACATCGCATGAGATTGGGATAGTATTCTTCTACTTTGATGTTGTACCAGCCAACGTTTACCGAAGTGGGGAATGTAAATAGGATAAGGCCAGAGGGATTTTTTTTACCGTCAACAGTTTTGTTAAATTTATACACATCTTTTACTCCTTGTGAACTCATTTCAACGACAATTTCTTTCTCTGGTACGTTAATTAAGCACGCAGCGTATGCTGTTCCTTTACACGAGTTGAGCTGATCATGCAGTTTCACGGAAATATCACATACATTGGGGAGTTTTTTTGCGATTTTTTCTGATTTGACTAAAATTAATAGGCTGCTATTGCGCAATTGACTAATACTATGGTAGGCGGTACTTATGCAATCTATGGCTTTTTTAAGCATGAAAACACTGAAGTTAGATAGGGGTTTTGTGGGATCGGAGGGCGAGATTACTATAAATTTTGGGTTAGAATCGGAAGTCAAAGGAATATATTTTTCGAAATTCCTTTTTTTGCGTCTTTTATTTTTGGGTTCCAACTTTTCTTCTGAGAGAATGCCGAATGGATTCCCCATTAGCACACCACGTGGTCTTGGGCCATTTTTAACATTTTTTTTTAACCACTATAACTGAAGGTGTTGATTTACTTTGTCCGCTTTTACACGGCGCATGTTTTGAAAGATTCAAATGAGTGTAAAAGAGAGGGATAATGGAGCGAAAAATACCCAATTAATCAAATTCCAACTGCATGCGGGTAAGATTTTCATTGCATCTTTTTTACATTTCTTTTTCTCCTTCTTTACTTTTTCATTACTTTTTGGCTGTTGTTACGAGCACAACATTTTAGTATGCCGGATGAATTTAAATGGATCAAAGAATTAACAAGCGGGCTCATTTTCAATTAAGAAACACTGAGCGCCAAAGATGAAATGAAAGAGAGCTGTCAAATAACATGAAAAAACCAAAGAATGGGAAAAAGGCTTCGTGTAAAAATGCGTGCATTACAGAAGGAAAATAACCAAAACATGCTCATCAAAATCATGCGGCGTGTAAAAGCGGACTTAACTCAAGGAATATGCACGAGTGAGTGAGAGAGAATGCTATGAAGAAATCGGGAAAGGCACCAACGAAAAATGAGCGAGAACACTAACCGATGAGCGATATTGTCGGGTCGGGAGACAGTCGATGACTGTCGAAAAAACAATCTCTAAAATTGTTGAGTTGACCCCAAATTATCTAGTACAAATTATTAATTATAAAATTATTTTTAACAAACAGAGGGTTGTGTGTAAGAACCAACAAATACTTGTCAAAAACCAACTAGGAACCTATAAATCAGAAATGGCGATATGATGATTTAGCGAAACATTCGATGAAAATAAAGGTCTTGTATGTTTCGTCGATTACTAAAAAGCATTCTATAATGTGGAACATAATTCCTCAAAACCGAAAAACTATGGAATCAAAATTAATGGAATCCTAATCAACAGTATAAGATACATATGTAGATTATTGAGAATTATTATGAATAGACTCAATGTAAAAATACGGATTTAAAATAAAACAACGTTTAAGTAGAAAGAGTTAATGACATAAAATACTTGGGAACAATAATAAATAACAATACGTTATGACTAATGAGGAACAACCAACATCAAATTCTCCAATAAATTCTACTACAAAAATCGAAGGAAACGTCAAAAGACAGATGCTCAATCTTACAATAGTATGTATGTGTAGAAATATCCAGAAGTGTGACAAATAAACGAATACTTTTATTATGTACTGTAATTTTATTATAGGAATTGTTTATCATGATGTCGACGGCACAAACTCGGACTCTCCTCCCTTATGAATTTAAACTGAATAATGCGTCTCTGGCAACGAAAAACATTAATGACGCATTTAAGGATATTGCAGTAAACGATCGCAACATTCGGCATTGGTTGCGAATCTTCCGTTCGGGAGATCTTAGTCTCGAAAACGAACCACGTGGGAAACCAGAAACGGTAATTGACGACAATGTTTTAAAAGCAACGGTAGATGCAGACCCAACAGAAACGCTGCGGGACATTGCATAGAACATGGAAGTATCCCATGATAATAAGTCGACACCTATCTCTAATAGGAAAAGTAAAAGTGAGTGAACCATGAACTGAACGAGGCACAAAAAATACGCCGCTTAGGGTACCAAAATAAACCATTTTTACACCGCATAAAATACGCCGCATAGGGTACCAAAATGAACCATTTTTACACCGCATAATCACGTGTGATGCAAAGTGGATTTTGTATGATAACCGTAAAAGATCTGGGCATGGTTGGATGCAGAAGAAAAACCAAAACACACCTCCAATCTGGGTATTCACCCAGAAAAGGTTATGGTTACAATCTGGTGAACATCGGAAGGACCAATTCACTTTTCATTTCTTCAACCAAGGAAAACGATAAATGAAAACAAATATTTATTTTCTTTTATTATTCGCTTTTACTGCTTAGGTTAACAATATTGGTATTTTCATACTTAGGTCATAAGTTGAAATAAGGTTACTTAAGTTCAGTTTTGTTATTCAATCGAACCAAGTCTTTTTACTCGTACTACCTAATGTGAGGCTGCATTAGGGGATGAGTATTAAAAAAAGTCAGTGGAATTTTTCACAAATATTTTAAGGAAATCGACATACGAGTAGTGCATGCCAAATTGACGATGATATGAATATTAAAGGGAAGGAGATTTATCTGTTTATCTAAAGCAGCCAAGACAATCCGTCCCTTGGAATCTGTCAAAAGCAGCGTCGTCTTTGCGTGAAAGATTATATTATAATTAATAGATCCAGTGGAACTCCTAGATGAATGTCAGCTTACTCATTCTCATGAGGAAAACAACATCAGTTTTAAAACGATTGACTGAAAGCCCATTACTAGCACACTAATCGTCGGTTAAATACCTACGCTTTAAAGTAGAGAGCCTATAAACATGATCCTAAAGACAGTAAAGCTACCAGGGCTATTATCTAATAGAGATAGAAACGACTCACTTAACGTACAAAAAGGATAAAAGCTGTACAAATTTGATAAAAATTATTCAAAGCATTATTCAAATTAAATATTGTTAGCAAAGTGAAGGTTAATTCATCTTCCGAAGATTTTTTATGAACGTCACATTTGAGAACTTGATGGCGAACTGATTTGTTTAGACGGAATCTAATTCCCAATTCAGTTGTTTTGTTTGGAGAACAATTTTGAAGAGAATGTTTTTTAAATGCACGATACATTGTCATAGGATAAATGTATTTCTTGTAAGGGATTTATCGATTGTTAAAGATTTTTTATTCGTTGATGATATAATAACTATAACAACTATAAGCATTTAATTAAATTTAAAACCATGGTCATTATCATAATTAATCGTAAGAAGTGCCTCATGTTCAGTCGATGAAAGAAATAGGGATTTATCAACTTTGAGATGCTCCGTACCAAGGTCAAGTATCAGCGAATTGTTCGATCAATAAATAGCACTAATCAATTGTACGTACTCTGTATTTGTATCGTTTTTTTTAATTTTTAAAAACATAAGCAGCTCATTCGTGTTTCATTTTTTAAATTATTTGGGATTCTGAAGCGTTGAATAAAAGGGGATCATCTCGTTTCCTGTAAAGGAATTATAATTGTATAATTTTGCTGACATAGTGTATGTGGTTAGATCTCTAGCCGTTATCAAATTAGTTAAATAATTAGATAATTAATTTAGTTGCTGTAATTACTTTAGTTGTACACACAAATTAAGCAAAATAAAATTATAAACGCACAATTTTTTATTTTATTTTTTAATCTTAAACAGGTATTCCCAAACACCAACACACAGTTATACTTTACTTATTCTGTTGAATGGAAAGAATCTGCCGTCAGCTGGGCATCGCGCTGGGATATATATTTAGGCATGAATGACGTACAAATTCATTGGTTTAGCATAATTAATTCTTTAGTAGTGGTATTCTTCCTCTCCGGTACTAAATAAAAAAAAAACAATATATGTATATTGTTTTCAATTAATGTAACTAAAATTTTTTAGGTATACTTACGATGATTATGATTCGCACTTTGAGGCGTGATATTGCTAGGTACAATACAGATGACAATATTGAAGATACTCTCGAGGAAACCGGCTGGAAACTTGTGCATGGTGACGTGTTCCGTCCACCGAGAAACACAAGACTTTTTTCTTCTGTTATTGGAAGTGGAATTCAGATTTTTTTTATGGCGCTTATAACAATTTGTAAGTAATTAAATTCTCTTACTTCGATTTCCTACTACCATTTTTTATTAATTTTATTTATTTGTTCTAGTTTTTGCTATGTTAGGAATGCTTTCCCCATCCTCACGTGGTGCGCTCATGACCTCAGGAATCTTTATGTATGTATTTATGGGTACCATAGCAGGCTATTTTTCTGCAAGGTTGTATAAAACAATGAAAGGTCGTGAATGGAAGAGATCTGCTTTTCTTACTGCAACATTGTATCCAGGGATTGTTTTTGGGTATGTTTACGAGTACAATTTATTTGAGTGAGAATGAAATGATTTCATTTTAAATGCATTTTTATTTTTACAATTATAATTCTTAAAAGCTTAAAAAAATACTATAATATAATATTCCTATTAAAATATTATATTTTTAATTTTAAATTTTCATTTAATTTTTTTTTATCTTTCAATTTACCCTAAATAACTAAACATGTAACCGGCCAAAAATATTCAACAACTTTGACCATTTGGGTTCATGCATTTATATATATAAGACTGTTCTGTGAGTTTCGAAGTGAAATGTCAATTATGACTTATTTTGCTACTTTATCATAGTTGTAAAGTAGCGAATCTTACAATTATGAACCTATTCAAAATATTATTAATGTAATTATTTTTGTATATGTTAGCCTTTTTAAAATCGTTTTGTGACTAAACATGTATGTTGTTTACCTTTTTATAACACCCATTCAATATTTTCGGTAATTCAAGACTAAGAAAAAATAAATGTTTCAGAAGGGGAATAAAATATTTCTCCTTAATTAACATAGCTCAATTGCCATTCTTTACTGTCGTTGTCATCAGATTACTTTAACATATTTGAAGTACTTCGTACTATAAATTTGCTTCCGTTTGCTGTAAAACGACAAGAAACCAAACATATTGCACAATTCCCGACAATGGGCCGTATGACTAAAAACTAGTTCTACCACGGATTACAGCACCCCTTAAAAAAAATTAACTGACAAAAAAACCTTCACGACTTAAATCCTCACAATTGAATGCACTCTCCTAAAACATTTAAAACAACAAAGAAAAATATAAGTATATAGGTACGACTAAAGAAAAACACCGTGAATACATTGTAAAACTTTATTATAAGATCTATATACCTCGATGTTAGCCTCGAGAATGTAATTTTTTTTTCATCTCCTTGAATCTGTGTTGAAGTCTACAACGACAACTACATCTTAAGTCATCGTGTGCGTACAACGTATGCACCAGCAAAACCCCCACTTTGCACTTCTTGACCTCTTGAATCATCGCACGAACGTCGCTACCAAAACTTGTACGGATCGGTGTGAGGTTTTGTAGTATAGTAGTAGTGGTAGACATGGACTAAAGAGAACATATAATTTTTTTTATCTTTCTCTTCTCTTCATACCCAAATTCTCATGATCGTAGTCTTTTGTGTTTTTTGTTTGTTGCTATTGAAAATGCAATGATTTTCCGACGTCAAATGAAGTCATGTTGTCGTGCAACATCTTGCCGAGCCCACGCCAGCTTCCCACAGTCCACGAAGGGGCAGCAGGAGGATTGAAATGCCAAGTGGAACCGTCAGCTTGCAGGTGCGACGCGATGTCCTCAGTCCAGTGTTTCGTCAGCTGTGATTGTTCAAACTCCAATATTTTTGCAAACCTTTGGAAATTCGTTCCACAATTGCTGTAGAGGTTCGCGCAATGTCCACGGCGTACAGTGAAGCGTTTAATGGCTGCAGGGAAGACGGAAAAACTGTAGTTGCTTATAAGTTCAAAATGGATTGCTTTCGTACAAAAACACATGAAAATTGCGATTTACGTTTTGGTTATTTTGCTGCAACGACTTTTCCATAGATTTTTTGTGTATCTGTAAAATTTCAGACACTTATGGATGCACTCTTTAACATTGAATTTCATGCAACATTTGGTTCGCAGGGTTCCCATCATATGTTGTTGCCCACCATGTCGTGATCTTGGGGATCGTGTATTATAAGGGACGTTAATGCGTCTGGTGTGAGTAGGGTAAATCAGCTTTTTCTAGTCGGCCTACACAGGATTCCGCTATTATCAATGATTGGCGAAGGTCTTGTCAATTTATTACTCTTGGAGACCACTTCGCCTTTGGTGATTTTTAGAATTTCCTCAGCGAAGAGTTCTCGTTCTTATGTGGGCATCGATCGTGTGTTATAGGGAAAATTAATGCGTTTTGCGAAGGAAATATAATCGGATGTCGATGTGAGTAGGGTAAATCAGCATTTTCTAGTCGGCCTCCGACGCTTCATCACTGATTGGCGAAAGTCTTGATTTTTAGAATTTCCTCAGCGAAGAGTTCTCATGGTAAGATGGTGATTAATCGGATTAGGGCTAAAGAAATTTCGATAATGAACAGTGATCCTATTAAACGCGCCGTTGATTGGTTGATATTGAGATGCGATGAACTCATTTTTAGACTTTATTTCGATTTCCGTAACTAGAATGTGGATGGAAGGATATTCTTGCTCATGAAAGGTTTTTAGAAAATCAGGACCTCACCATACCACCATTGCTGATGCTTCAGAAGATCCTTTGAAGAAAGTCGTCTGGACGCTATATCCGCTGGATTATCCTTCCATGGATATAGTTCCAGCGTCTAGGTTCTGCTAGCTTTTGATTTTCTGCTACCCTGTTGGCGACGAATGTTGTACGTATATGTGGAGCTAATTTTTAATTTTTGAATTGCATCTGCTAGCAAAACGGCTCCACAGAACCCCAAACGTGCCAATAATTTATTTTTTAGAGGTGCGACCCTTGTTTTTCCAGAAGAAGACTGGTTCGCTCATAGACAGCTGCTGTCCATGGATTTCAAGCAGCAATTCCTTGGCTATGTTGTTCCAGTGGGGCATCTCAATGTGTTTGAGCGCACTTAATTCATCTTCAAAGTGTGGCACTTACCAATGATTGCTGGTGGAAGTTCACTATACCACATTTTATTTTCCTTCCAGATGCCCTGCATCAAGATCTTGCCAACGATGACGCAGGGGGAAATCTATCCCAATGGATGGTTCTTTTTGTAGTCCTCTGAGAATCTTGTAGACTGATTTTAAATTTAAATATGTCTCTTCCAGGATGTCACTAGATTCTCAATGTTTTATTCGTGTTCGCTTCATCAAATGCGAGCGGCACCTGTACCTCTCTATCTTCTATTGGAACGGCTGCGCGGTAACTTCTTGCAGTTACTGGCCCATTTTTTTTAATGGGAAGCCAGCCTCCACGTTACAGCATTGTAGTAAGTTGGCGTTGCATCTCTATGGCTTCATCTTCTGAGTCTGTCCCATGTATAACATCATCCATGTAAAAAATTGCAATAGTGGATGCAATTGGGTAGTCATCTCTCTCATCGATGGCGAGTTGCTGAAGAGTACATCGAGGCGGTGCCAAATGTGACTGTGTTCACACATTACGTTTTGACTTCTTCACTTTCAACATCTCTCCTCAAAATAAATTGGTATACAGAATCTTCGGGAGGAACCCAAACCCTATTTTATGTTTTCTGAACCGGAGAATATGATCTACGATGTCGTCTTGCAACCTTGGATCCACTAATTGATGCACGTTAAGTGTCGGGCCGTCAGATGTTTTACAGGACGTGTTGAGAACAATGCGCAGCTTCGTAGAGGTAGTAGCTTCCTTCATCTCGGCGTGATGAGGAAAGTAATGCGTGTGTCCTATTGATGTGGAGTCTACTTTCGTCGTGTGCCCTAATGTTTGTGTCCTATTGATGCGGAGTCAAATTTCGTCGGATGCTCTAGCTCCTTGTATTAATCAAAAACCGTTCTATAATATATTCCATTATTTGGAATATATTTTTTGCATTTTGGAATATAGGATAGAGAAAAAAAAAGTTATTTGGGGTCAATGGTTATTTCGCTATATGGGTCGCATCCAACATTTAACGGGGAAACTAAATTCTTAGTGGAAGTTAGCTTGTTGTTGATTTCTAGTTAACTACTCATCTTACTTGATTTTTGTTAAAAGAGTATCTTTCGGGCGCGGTTGGGATTCGAACACCGAGCCTTATGATTTGGAAGCCACTACCACGGCCATCCACTAGTAGTAGTTCTAGGTATCTAACGAGGGCTGATTTATGGAAGGAACCTAACGCCGGACGAATTCCTTGTTTGAACTGAAGTTGGACCGCATATTTCCCTTCCGCTTACCGCTTATGAGTTCAGCAGAAATGTGTTTCACATTGTTCTTTTGGTGAAAACATTTTCCTTTTCGCCACTTATTACAGTTCCCAGAATTTCCGCAGAATATTGTCTAATTTTCTGTGGTTACGTGGAGAGATGTTATTGTTGATGATCATTTGGAATGGCTAAGGCCTGAAAGCATGGTTGTAAGCCTGGGTAGGACCAAAGCCTTCAGCTGAATGTTAGAATTCTCAGTGACATTTAAAAATATAGTGAGAGAAAACGCATGCTTGGATACACTCGTATTGGTTTCTCCAATACCTAGGATGTTGACGTGGCTCCTTTCTACTTTGAGTTTCAGCATCTGTACGGCAGACGCAGAAATGAAGGAAGCCTTCGATCCAGGATCGAGTAATGCTCACAGTAATAACGGTTGGAAAAACATTGACGAGCAGCGCAGTAGCCAGAAGAACCGTTTGCACTTTACGATTTTCGGCTTTCGTACGTGTTGCACGCTGAAACAGTTTTGGTAGAAGACACGGAGTTCTGAGGCGGTTCCAATGTGCGTTGAGCGGAAGAGAAGGTGGATTGAGATGGTGACTGGTTAGTCACAGTTTTAGGCGATTCATTAACATGCATTTCGTTAGCAGGATTATGCAATAAAGAATGATGTTTGTGTTTGCACGTCAAACAAGTGAATGTGCTTGTGCAGTCTATTTCTCCTAACAATTTCTTGCCTTTTCTACGCAGTCAATGTCTTGAATTGAATCTTGAGCCCTGAGACGTAGAACATTTGCAAATTGTGGAGATATGTGAGCGAACTGTGCCTGACGTATGTTTCTTTGCCTTGGTTAAGACAGGCGTGGGATCATATAACTTTGTATCGACTTCATATCGTAACAAAATTGGAAGTCGTTTCAAAATCGAATCGGTTGTCATGTTCATCTTCATGTTCATTGTCAGCGCCATTTGACAGCCATTAAGGTGGATTATATGAAAAAAAAAACTATTAAAAAAATACTTTAAAAGTATTTCTGTTATTGGCGATAAGTATTAAGTTGTACCACATGAAATATCCGATTTTATACTAAAAATTTAAAAGCCAATAGGTGTGGTCTTATTGTCGTTGGGGATACTCCCATGCTTTTTGCAATCTCCTGCACAGATTTCGTTGGGTCCGCATCCACCGTTGCTCTTAATACATCGTCATCAACGTATGTTTCTGGCTTCCCACGAGGTTCATTTTCGAGGTTGAAATCTGCTGAACGGAACTTTCCAGACCAACGTCGTAAATTGCGTTCGTTTAGCGCTACATTAACAAATGCGTCATTAATGTTTTTCATTACCAATGACGCATTATGTTCCATTTAAAATTCATAAAGGAATTTAATTTAAATTTAAACTGCCGATAGCATCGTAAATAATTCCTAGGAAAAAATAACGGTACTTGTAATGAGCCCTAAAATTCTCACGCGTCAAGCACACGTACCACTTTATTTTATAAAAGAGGAAAATTTAACAGATGTTCACTCGAGAACTTCTTATTTCCGACTGAGCAAAATTCGGACATTGCATGAGGCACAAACCAATAAAAACAAGTGGATCGAATTTTCGTTGACGACTAAATTGAAGTCGAAACAAAGTTACATGACGCCGATTTCGAAAATGGTCGACAATTTCTGGTCGTTTCAAAGACATGGCACCTATTTAGGCCTTACGAGGATGGTTCCATAACCTCCAAGGTTCTTGCCTTAAAAGCAAGAAATCTTCTATGACGCTATGTGAGATTCCCACTTACCTCGAGTAGTACGCGGTAGTTTCTGCACGGTATGAAAAATTAAAACATCCTCCCAAGATTTAACAGTAACTTCCGTATTATTGGGGAACTGTTACTCAATGACAAACTTTTATTTATGTGATGGGTGACCGTGGATCAAGTTGTAGTATTCGAGTCCCTCGCCCGAAAGACGTTCATACAGTAAACTGTAATAATATAATATGAGTAGTTGATTACAGAACAACAAGAAGCCAATTTCCACTAACAATTTAGTCTCCCCATTAAATGTTGTATTAATATTTATTATTACAGGACATTGAGTACCTACAAAATTTGATAAATTTAAAAGCATTAAGCAACATCGAATTTATTCGGAAAATGTATATTTATGAGTGCATACTCGTATTTGCTCCCTTTTCTTTCAAGTTATGTAAAAGAAAGTTTTTAAAACTATACGCAAAATATTTGTATATAAAGCTCGAAAATCTTCAATTCCGCGACTCGGAGATAACACAGTAACTATATAGAGTATGATTTTGTTCCTTGGGGTAGAGACTTTGGATCCAATTTGTTAAACCAGACTGAAGTAGCACCGGTTGCCTAGGCTTATTCTGGTGGTAATCTTCGACAAGGTGTCATTTGTGGAGTTTGCATTAACCCAGAGGAGGAGGAACTCTAAAGTAATGAGTGTTTACAGTGACAAATTGTACGATTTGGTAGACGACGGGGTTATGTTTGCTCGACAATATGTACTTTACAATGGCGGCAGATTTTGGCCACCCTGAAGTGTCTATATCAATGACGTGTCCCAACAGCTGGGCAGATCAAGCTTATATCTGTCTGCGGTTATTTTAGTATGAGATTGAAAAAAAACATATTATGGGAGCGTATCTGGTGGAGGTTTGGTAAAAATCCTGAGGTTTTGTTTCCAAGCTGTAACACGCATCGAAAATTTTCTAGTGTGATGCGACACAATCGGATAAGTTTTCTTGGGACCCCGAATTAAGTCATCGCATTATAAAGGCTAGTACAATGGATGCTGTCATAAGCATAGGTAACGTATTGACATGGAACTGGCTAGTTCTTTCCACGCCGGGAGTCACACAGCTTTCTGTAAATTTTTGTGGACCGAAGAGTTTTTACACGTTCACACAGTACAATGAATAGAATCATATAGCCGACATTAGGCAAACATATCCCTCAGCAGTTGGCGTTATCCATCGTCATCCTGCACAAACGGACGAGTTTGGCAGGGATGTCAAGACTAAACATCGCTCTATATAGCTCGTCTCTATAAATGATATCATAGGCAGCCTTGAAATAGATAAGCAGGTGGGGGATGTCAATCTGGGCTTCTTAGGTTTTCTTCAGGATCTGCCGGAGTGTGGAAATTTGATGATTTTTATCAGTAGTTTTGTCAAATGAGTCCGGACTTGACCCCTGTGACTTTTTTTTATTCCCCAAACTCAAAACGTACCTTAAGAGCAAGGGTTCGGCACGGTAGAAAGTGTAAAAAAAGCTACGACCAAGGCTTTGAAGGCGATGTTAGAAATTGCCTTCCAGCATTGCTACAAAGAGTGGCAGGGTCGTGTGAATCGCTGTGTACGCTCTCAAGGGACCTACTTTGAAGATGGCAATTCTTTGTATGTTTGATACATTTGTTTTAAAAAAATCATTCTCATTGCTTTTGGGACATACCACGTATATATTACAATATATGTAAATAGTATTATCTATATATATACCTGTATAATAATTGTTCATTGCTCTTGGCCTACTTAAGTAAAGGCAAAATTGAAAAACTAATTCTAAGAAATTACATGTTTTGACAAATTGTATTTTATTAAGTTGTTTGGAATACTTTTCAAAAGATGTGAGATATCATACACTCCATATATGGATTTGTTTTTGTAAATAAAGCTAAAGGTTTTTTCATTTATACTAAGCTTACTATATAAACTACGATTAGTGGGTCCTTGATCACAATAGCTCCTACATTAAATTTCAGCTCTGCGCACATATCGAGGCAGTTATATACCTCAACTTTAAGTCCTTTGGTATTGCTCGGACAAACGACGTGATATAAAACTTGCTTAAAATTTCCACATATGCTGAGAATCGTAAAGACGAATGTAGACTTTTCGTATGAATTATATCTTTGATTACTTCCGTAATGAACAAAACCTTCAATTTCATCTTAAAATTTACTGTAGGTTAGATCCGTCTGAAGGTTCATCTTGTCAAATATAACCACAACTTCTTTTTCTTTTGGTGATAATTTCAAGGTTATTTCCTTAATTTCCTGCATAACATTTCTATTTAAGCCAGGTGACAGACTTTTAATTTTAATCTACCTGTGCAATAAAGATGGATGCGGCAAGTATATCTCAAGTTGATCCTGCAAAAATTTGTATCCATCAGCTGAACGAAAAAAGATGCACTGCGACATTCATTTCTCCTCTTCGGTGTATTCATTTTTACCCTGTGATAACATGAGCTTCGAAAATGTCATAGCCTTTTGATGAATACCAAATAATGAATCGATTTTCTCTTGAATGTTTTGCTTTTCACGCGCTTGTAGCCTTTTCGTGTCCTCTTTTAAACAACGAATTTTCTTTAATATATTTGGTTATGATTTTCTTTAATAGTTATTCTCAAGACATTGTTCAATTTCTTGGGCTTTTCAATGCTCCTAATGTAAAAAGATTGCCTTTTTACATGAGCCTCACAATTGGCTCAAGCAAATTAAATCTAATCATTGAATTTTGTCCTTGATAAATTTTTAGAAGTCAAGTTTAGTTTTCCTATTGTCTAATGGCTTCATTCGAACTCAGTTTTAAATCTTTGTAATTTTCATACGTAATCTGAGCTTTGACTGGATCAAAGCAAACGGAACCGTCTTCAGAGTTCGAAACACTGCAAACACATAAGCGTTTGTTTTTAAATATTTTTTTCTCAAAAAGGCATTTTGAAAATGTTTGCTGCAAATGGTTTTTAAAGCATCCTCCGTCAAAGCTAACCATTCACCATATTTAACAGTGCCTTTTTTAAGGAAACGAAATAGTTTCCTATCCGATAACTCATTTTCGGTTCCACAGCAATGTGCAATTGTGCACTTTGTTCTCCTCCAGGAAATTTTTCTTTGTAGATTGTTGTTCAAATATAGATGTATTTACCTACTTTTCAGCTTTTAGAAATATGTAGATATGTAGGTAGTCTGTGATTAACTTAAAAATCTTATTAGTTAAAATAGAAGCAAACCAGGTTATCCTGATAATTTTCGTCCCAGACGATAGAGCATCGTCATTATTCCCTATTTATTTCCAAAGCTTCATATGGTCAGAGCTTGTGCATGTTATACCTGGACCTTCTGTTTGTGCAGCTTTGCGAACATGGTAACGGCCTCTACGTTTCACTTTTGTAACTTCGTATGGTCCGAGATAAGCACTGGCCAGCTTTCGCCCAGCAACAAATTGAGTACGCTTAATTGCAACCAAATTGCCTTCTTTATAGATAAATTCTCCTTGTCGTAATTTTTGCCTCTCTGCATCGAAATCTTCAACCAGTTGGACTTCCAGTAATGAAAGCAGTTTATCACTCGCTTTGTTCTGCATCTTTACCCCAAACATTAACTCAAAAAGCGTATTTTTTGTTGAACAGTTAATGTGGGAGTTTATGGCTCTTTGGACTTGTGGGACAAATTTATACCACTTCGTCGGATCCTTGGCCGAAAACTTTGAGATGATGGATAGTATCGACCTGTGCACACGTTCGTCTTATCCGTTACCTCTTGCGACACCGGTTGTTGTTAAAATGTATTCAATTCCGCTCGATCTAGCTTAATTTTCGAATGCGTTTGAGGTAAAAGCCACTCCCCTGTCAGTTACAATTCGATTGGGATTACCAAACACTTCTTCTTCTTCCAATTTTTTAAGTACCTCGTCTGTACCCTTTGTACGACTTTGTAGTGAACAGCCACACGAATTTTGAAAAGGCATCAACCATCGCAAATATGTATTTGTATTGCTTACATGTAGAATCCATTGGTCCCAGATGATCGGCATGTAGCGTGTGCAATGTTTTGTCACCCTTTTGTATGTAGTGTAGAAAGCCCTCCTGCTTACCAAGTTTTTTGTTCGTGATAATACATGGAACACCGGTGTTGACAACTTGAGTGACCTTACTCTCGAGATGAGGTATCCAAAACTGTTGTTGTAATTCGTGCATTGTCTTTTGAACTGCGAAATGACCAAAAGCATGGGCTCCAACTATAATCTCACGCTCCATTATCTTAGGAACAACAAGCAGGCCATTTCCGCCACAAGTCTGATACAGAATACCTCCTTTCATTTAAGGTAGAGTCTTTAATATTTCCCGTATAGCTTGGATGTACGAATCCCTTTCTTAGCCCACTTTTCCGAACAAATTGTGTAGATTCCGTAGGCATACCGACTGAGACAATCCACATGATTCATTTTTCTCCAACTCGATACGAAATCCGCCATGTACATAATCCATTCAGCTACCTCACGCGGAATATCTTTCTTTTTAATGGCTTGTGAGAACGCAATATTGTCTGTCACTAGATTAAACTGAATACCAAGCAAGTAATGACGAAATTTTTTCATTGCCAGGAATGCTGCATTTACTTCCAAAATATAGCTGTGACGTGTCGATTCACTGTCATAGTCTTTTTGCTCCAATAAAATACAGTATGCAGTTGTCCGTCAAAATTCTGGAATAGCGTTGCACCAAAACCATTTTTAGAAGGGTCTCTGTGCAACTCTGTTGATGCGTTGCGACAATATATTCTTAGAACAGGCGCCTGGCACAAAACATCCTTGAATTTATTAATTCCAGTAAAATTTGAGTTTTCCATTTTAAATATTTTTAAGTAAATTTATCAAAGGGCGAGCGATAACAGCATAATCTTTAATGAATTTCCGAAAGAAACCCATAAGACCCAAAAACGAATGTACTGCCTTCACGTCCTTCGGTATACCAAACTGTTTAACAGCTGTTGTCTTCTCCTCTCCCATATCTGGTTTATCTCAACAATATGCTTCTGAGCAGAGCTGTAAAGGAATGCAATCATTTTATCATTTAACTCATTTAACTTCACGTGGATTTGTTTCAATTCAATGACTTCAATAATGACTTCAGTTTAAAAAAAATAAATCACCATTCATTCTGAAGTCATGATTTAGCAATCATTTTTTGCATTCATAATTTTGAAGTCAAAATGAATGCAATCATTTTGAATGCTCTCCATTCACTGAAGTCATCTTGAAGTCAGAAACATTCATTGCATTCACTTGAAGTCAGTGAAGTCTTTGAAGTCTTTGAAGTCATCTGAAGTCATTGAAGTCTTTCAAGTCATTGAAGTCATCTGAAGTCGTTGAAGTCAGTGAAGTCTTTGAAGTGTTTGAAGTTTGAATATTATATGAAAACAATCCATTTTATCAATTTCATTGTATAAAAATAATATTAATTAATTATAAAAACAGAAATACAAATAAAAAATATAGAATAGATAAGAGTTAAAACTATTAGTATAAATAATATTTTTATCAAAATGTGATTTCTACCTGGGAAAGAGTTTAGTGTCTATCATATCGGTTAATGATTTCAATTGCATTCAAGAATAAGTAAATACTGCTAGACTAACAGTGCTAGTAATACTGTTTAATTGAATTTTGAAGTCTAAATCAAACATACATATGTATTGATTTAAATTATTTATGTTTAAATAATTTGCTTTTAGGCAAAGTTGTGCATAAATTTTTTTTGTAATTTATGTAGTCGTTGTTCATTAGTCATTACTTTTATTTATTTATTCTTCTGGTTGGCGACAGTAAAAAAGAAATTCAATATCTTGAATCATTTCAAAGACTTCAACGACTTCAGATGACTTCAATGGCTTGAAAGACTTCAATGACTTCAGATGACTTCAAAGACTTCAAAGACTTCACTGACTTCAAGTGAATGCAAGGTGACTTCAGTGAATGGAGAGCATTCAAAATGATTGCATTCATTTTGACTTCAAAATTATGAATGCAAAAAATGATTGCTAAATCATGACTTCAGAATGAATGGTGATTTATTTTTTTTAAATTGAAGTCATTATTGAAGTCATTGAATTGAAACAAATCCATGTGAATTCTTAAGGGGACTTCAATGAATGCATTCCGCAATGATTGCATTCTTTCGCAGCCCTGCTTCTGAGTACTTAGCAGCGAAAACTTGTAGCCATCTTCCTCTCGTATAACCTGAAACTTTGATAACAAATCATCTCCGAGTAAGCAGTCAAATAGTTTAGTCATCAGGCACTACGATGATTTTTTGAAGCGTTTCGATGTTATCAACACAAATGGTGCCTTCAAAAACACCTAACGGGATCGTATTGGTCCTGCCCATGCCGCGCAGGACAGAATAACACTTTTTTAATGCCACATTGGACAAGCTTTTGAATACTGAGTTGTTTACGATGGTGACATCAGCGCCTGAGTCCACTAGACATGACACGTCAACTGTGTTCAACTTTATAATCTTCATCCGTTTCATGTCCCTTACAGATTTTACAGGTTGTGGCCAGTTCTTCGAAATGTGTCCAGCTCCGTAGCATTTAAAGCACTTGGTGTCCTCATTACAGTTTTTTCTTAAATGGTTCGGAGACCCACAGTTGAAGCAGCGAGAAGGTTTTCCACTGTTTTCATTTCTTCTTTCACCAGAATCAGCGTTCTTTTTATCAATGCTGGATTGCTGATTTTCGATTGCACACTCATAATCGTACATCATATCTTTCCTTCAGCTCGGTGAAAGACTTGCAACCGTGCATGACGTATTTATATTCGCTTTTGATGGATAAGCCCCTAACTATATATCGTATTACGGATTTTGTCACAACGCCTCAATTTTTCGCATTTGTAACACGTTTTTTCCTCTCAGTTAGTTTTTCATGTTCTTCTGCACTTCCGAGTTCACGTTTAAATTCTTTGATGAGAGCAGTTTTCAATTCGTACTGACAAACTCCGATTCCAGAAACAATTGAGCCGTTTTCGTCATTTTCGATCGCGCATGGACATATTTCATATTTTCACTTAAACCGTAAGCATCTGCATTTAATTAAAAATTAATAATTCAGCTTTCAACAGGCAGTGTTTCACCATCAAAATCTGACACAGCTTTAGAAAAACTTTCAACTGACACTCCTGCCTCCTTCTGTTTATCAATTTCATCAGATTGTATATTTAGGTTAAGCAACTTATTATTTGTTAATATTTGATTCTCTTTAACTGTCTGTTCCATTTTTGTCACGTCGACTTGGCTACTATGCGCGTCGTGGGAAATTTCCATTTCCTTTCCCTGTTTGTTTTGCTCCATTGTCCTTTTTTGTGCTGCGTTTGAACGAAGGGCAATCGGCTGCTCTCTATACACTTTCGTTTTTTTGTCTAACACTGACGCTACTTTTCGCATGTCTCTTCATACATCCTTTGCAATTGTAATTGCACAGAAAATTCAATTTCACCATATCGAACATTTTTAATGTAGTAATGGTTATAATATAGTCTTTAATAATTTAAATGAAAATAACACTAGATATGATAAATGTAATAATGGTTATAATACAAAGTTTCAATTGGACTTTTAAGACAATCACTGCACTGTCTGCACTTCTGCAGTCAATCGTCTTCTTCGTCCTCTCCTTGTTCTTATGGCGTTGCCATAGGGGCATCCAGACAATCAGTGCTGACACTTGTTGACACTTACATATGAATTTAAATATATGTAATGTAATACCTGCACCTAACTAGTATAGTTATTTTATATAAAAATTTAGTAGATATATGTACATACATATATATATATCGAGTAATACATAAATGGATAACATATATTGAAATAAAAATAGGTATGTAAATATGAAAGAAACGTAAGTTTACAGTTTAACCTGTGGACTTTAATTATCACTTCAATACAATTTAATTACTTATTATTATTTATATGCACTGCAGATTAATAACACTAATAATATTTTGCTTGTCAAACTTCAGTTACAAAATGTGACGAAATATTCTATTTTTCCCGCCTTTTAATTGTTCTTTCTTACATACATACGCATACGCTCAAACAAAATCCCAATTCATGAAAAATTATATAATTTCCTGTTGCAGTCGAATGAAAACAAAAATCCAAGTCTTCATACCCCTTCCCGCAAGCCCCTTGCACATGTTTTTCATATTCCTTGTGCCACTGCCCACAACTTGTGGTGAGAAAAAAAAAACTCTTTCAGTAAAAAAAGCAAGAGAGAGAGAAAATAAAAAAGCTTTATATTACTCCGAAAGCTCGTGTCGGCTAGGCGAACAAAAATGAACCACTTTTTTCTACAGGGATGCGACATCTGTATAGATTTATTATCTGTGGTAAAAGTCCTTACTTAGACCGCTTTTATACGGCGCATATTTTGAAAGATTCAAATGAGTGCAAAAGAGAAGGATAATGAAACAAAAAATACCCAATTAACCAAATTCAATCTGCATGTGGGTAAAGCGCCCTGTAAACGCTAAAACATGGTACTAGTAAACATGGTAAACATAAACACCAAAACCCGTAGACGCTGAGAACAATTCACTCCAACATAATTGAACACATCTCTTCATTTGTCAAAAGCTGTCAAGTAGACTGTGAAAACACTCGAAAAATTCTTTCCAAACATCATTCCATTTACAATGTTTCCCATTTTTTCCCGGTTATTTTGTATGTTCACTCGACGAAATTCACTGATAAAATGGCTTGCTCGAGTAAATGTTGACAGATGAGAGTGCAAACACTCAAACATAGTATCAGCAACACAAAACTCCACCCACAAACACCAACAAAACTGGTTTGATTTTAGTGAGACCAAATTCTGATGTTGGTGAGATCAAAAAAATTAGTACGCGTACCAGCCCGCAGACGATCAACATCAGCTAAAAATTGGTTAGTGGTACCATGTTTACTAGAACCATGGTTTAGCGCTTGCAGGGCGCTTAAGATTTTCATTGCATTTTTTTGACATTTCTTTTTTTCTCCTTCTTTTTTCTTTTTCGCATTTGCTTCATTACTTCTTTGGCTGTTGTTACGAGCACAACATTTCAGTATGGCGGATGAATTTAAATGGGCCAAAGAATTAACAAGCGGGCTCATTTTCAATTATGAAACACTGAGCGCCAAAGATGAAATGAAAGAGAGCTGTGAAATAACATGAAAAACCAAAGAATGGGAAAAAGGCTTTGTGTAAACTGTGCGCATCACAGAAGGACAGTTCAAAAGAAAATAACCAAAACATGCGCATCAAACTCATGCGCTGTGTAAAGCCGTAATGTACATAACCTTATCCTATCATTTATTTCTAAATCACTTACGTTAATTGGTGGTATTTTTTCTCTCTTCTTTTGCTGTTGCTTCTGCTCTTGTTGTTGTTTCTGTTGTCGTGGCCGTTGTTGTTGCTCCTCCTCTCTTTCTGTTCTGTTTGTTTTTGTTGTTACCACTATATGTTGTATTGCAAAGGTTTCTGTCGCTGTTGCTTCTGTTTTTGTTGTTGTTTTTGTTGCTGAGGCAATTTTTGTTGTTTCTGTTGCTCTGCTGCGTTTTCTGTGGTATCTTCTCCCTTTTTTCTATCAGATCTTAAATCAGCTTATCAAGCTCTCTAGCCCCCTCGTCACCCTCGTCTTCTGATGCGCCACGATGCTCGTCTGCCGATAGTTCTTTAAGGAATTCCTTCTCCGATATATCGGCCTTACTCCCTTCTGATTCAAAGGAGTAGCTAAGTCTATTAACTTCTTCTGTTTCTATTGCTGATATGTCTTAGTTCAGTGTCATTTTTCTATCTTTCTTCTTTTTGCCGATGGAATGGATTTTGGCATAACTTTCCTTTTTCTTTTTTCCATATTTATTTGATGCCTCGGGTGATGCTTTTGCTGTGGTTATTGCATTGTTTGTTGTTGTTGCGGAATCCTGCTGGTATTCATTTGTCCTCATCACTCTTTTGGGCAACAAATGACATATTTTCTTTGGAGCCCAAAACGTATTCTGGGCAAATGGTTTTTTTACTGCAAACAAAATTGCATTTATATTAAAAAACCGACCCTTATTCCATTCCCGTTGCAAATTTTGCGTTACAGACATCATGTTGAAAATATTAAAGTAAAAGACCAATATATTTTACCTGTGTAAAGGACATATTATTGTGTTCCGTCCAGTTTGGAAGTTGTGGAGCATATTTTTTTTGTACGATCGCTCGATAGTGCAATTCATTTTGCACTTGGGTGGTTGAAAACAAATACCCATTAGAATTCAAATTCTCAGTAATAGCCCTCCACACATGGTTAAGAGCTTAAACTCTTCAGTTTTTCCTACCCTGGGTTGCATTTCAGCCAGAGAGGAAAGCACTAATCTCGCTGATTTATCCAACCATATGCTTCTTTCAAGTGAAAGGTTTATTTCTAGTGGGTCATCCGGTATTTCACTGACCCAAATATTTGGAATGTAACAATTATCCAAGTCAGTTTGTTTTAAAAATGATTTAGACAATTTTTCATTGTATGGATCTTCCGGAAAAAAATTGGTGTTTTTGTTATAATAAAGTAATTTACCACTTTGGATCCGTCTAAAAGTATTAGGCGAACAATTTACTTCAATCTGAAGAAAAGGAGCTTCCTCTTTGTCCATGTCCAAGTCTTATTTTGAGTTCATTTGCATACAATTGCGGAAATTCACACAAATTTAAAATTTTACGAATTTGATAGTTCTTTTATAATTTAATTGATTTGACTATTTTACAATTCCTGCCCAAAGAAAAATCTCGTGTAGAAATTTTTATACAAATTTGTTCAAATTTGGAGTTCTGGAACAGACCTAATGTTAGTAATAGTATAATGACCAGCTTTGTATAAAAATACGAACCAGGAATGCAAGAGATAGATGGGTTTTTATAACAATTAAACAGTAAAAAAAATATCTTCTCATTCTTTAGGCTTATTCCCCATTTCCTTTAGGTCCGCCTTTTTCTTAATATTATATTATTGAGCCCCTTCCTAATTTGCTCTTCCGATAGTTGAACACCGGTCATAACCTTGTATTGATTAATAAATGATTGTATTCGGACTTTTCCTTTTTAATAGGCGGTTGTTGTAACTTAATTATAATTACGGTATGCTCTTTTAAAATTCGCACAAAATCTAGTTGTATTTGTCTAGATGCAGAAGCTTCGCTTGTCGTGGCTGCTTCTTTTGAGTAATCTTTACGAAATAAATAACCCAACACGATTGTATACAAAACAAAAATTAAAGAAACAGTAAATGACTATAAGAGCTACCAATTTTGGATGAACTGGTGGTATTTACTTGAATGAATCCAGTATTTACTAGAAGTATTTGCTAGTTAGCCAAAATTTATTTTTATGCATACAAAATTTAGTAAATTCTTAAAATATGTGCTTCTATTAGTTGTACTTATGTATATTTACTTAGACGTTTTACTACTAGTATGTACTTAGGTTTTATGCTTACGGCCCATTTTAATTTTTCAATTGCTTTTCAAAAGTTTTTTTTTAAATTGTTATTAAGTACAAATTTGAATTGTGCGACTTCTCTATTCGTTTTCTGTTGCTATTAAAATTGCATTCGCAATGCATATTCGTACCCTTTACCGTAAAGCATTTTGGTAAATTGAAAAATTGAATATTTGAATTGCATATAAAACAAACAATAAAAAAACGAGGGAATATATTGATTATTATTAATATTATTTTTATGAAATTCTTTATTAATTCGAAGTATATATGTACAATTATATATGCAAATAAAGTACATAAATTAGGTATTTGAAAAGTTATTCACGTAATTATGGTCCCGAATTTTTAAAAAGATATAACAGTTTTCAACCATAAGTTCCATTTAGGGTCTAATTAGTTTCTTGTAGTGGCAGTGTTCTAGAGAAGTATAGCCTTCGTATTTCCAATAATATTGGACACATTGGAAGGAAGTGCAATATTTAGTATTCTTCATATCGATTGCAATGGGGTATCTCGTCTATGTGAGATTGAAGTTTACGAGGTTATTACCCAATATACAACACTTACTTAGATGGTTGTCAGGTTATTACATGAATAATTATTCGGCCGAATAATAAATTTATAGATAAGCCTCGATAAAAAATAGTTAGTTTTCCAACTAGCTTTCGAACACTTTCTTGCGGTTATTAATGTTAGACACAAATATATCAAGGTCAGCATTATAGATGCAGGCAAATGAAAGACAACTGACAAGCGTAGTGTATGAAATTATTTTTAATTGCAAACTTTACATACAATTTATTCGCTGCAACCGCCTTGTCCTGAATGTGGGACGAATATCTAGGTTATATTATAAAAGGAAACTCAAATATTTAAATAGACTGCTTCATTTTGTTTATATATTTCATATCATTATTATTAAAATTTTTTTGATTTATTTTGCAACTGTAGACTGCAAATGCCATTGGAAGCCTGAGACTTTCATTTACTCACACCCATTGTATTAATCGGCGGTACAATATTTGGTCGAAAATCTTGCTTAGTGTGCAGAGATTTGTTCGCTTCTGTAACTATCTGAAAGATTCCTATCACCCTTCTTCTAAAGGGCAAATATATTTGATTTTGGTAAAAAGCACTATGAATTGTTCCGGATTCGAAAAATTTCTATGAACAGAAAATTAAAAAAAAACCGGTTTGTAAAACTAAACCGGAATACCAACAATACTTGGTGCCTTGTTGTTCATAATTGTAATGGCTACTTCCATTGATAATGGAGAATCTAACTGGTGATCAAATGCATTAGGTAGCGAGTATTGGAATTTTTGTTCGTTAACTTGTAGTTTTTAATTGGGTTCAAATCCACTCAGAAGCCGCAAAAGATATTGAATATTCGAATGGAAGGTATAAGACTTTCTTTTTCTTTATTTATTACCTGTTGGAATATGTACTATATGTTACTCGATCTAAAACCACATATTTCTCCCACGTATCTGAAATCTACTTTACATTAATGTACCAAAATAAATATTCTTAAAAAAAATAAAAAATAAATAAACCAATAAAAACTACTGAAAGACGTAAACATTTGGTCCATCGGAGTCGGATACATCCGCACCATACATCCTAACCAGAACAACATTACATCGTCATAACCAAGACCTGTACTCCGTACAGAAGCACGTTGTTACCATCGTCACAACCAAGGCCTGTACTCCGTACAGAAGCACGTTGTTACCATCGTCACAACCAAGACCTGTACTCCCTACAGAAGCACGTTGTTACCATCGCCACAACCAAGACCTGTACTTCGTACAGAGGCACGTTGTTACCGTCGCCACAAGCAAGACCTGTACTCCGTACAGACCAACGGAAACAAATATTTTTCTTCATCGCCGCCATAATATTGGAACAGACACAACGCTGAAAACAACAATATCGGCACTCAGTACAAAAGTACCGTAGCCCAGGATCGAGCCACAAACCATCATCATCAGCATCAATCCATCATCATCAGCATCAATCCATCATCCACCATCGAGGTCAAGCAAATATCGCCAATGTCAATAATACCAGGTTAGTACCCTTAATTGAGTGCTTAAGATAAATAAAACACAGATTTTTTGATAAAAAAATAATTTTATTTTTCAACGTAGTCTCCCTTGAGCTCTATACACTTTGTCCAACGCTTCTCCAATTTTTTTATCCCTTCCAAAAAAAAATGATTTGTCGAGGTCCTCAAAATAGGCCTTTGTTTGCGAGATGACTTCATCATTGGAGTCAAATCTTTTTCCACCAAGCCATTTCTTCAGGTTTGGGAACAAGAAGTAGTCGCTCGGAGCCAAATCTGGAGAATAGGGTGGATGAGGGAGCAATTCATAGCCCAATTCATGGATTTTTGCCATGGCAACTGCACATGTGTGCACCCTTGCATTGTCTTGGTGGAAAAGAACTTTTTTCTTGGCCAAATGAGGTCGGTTTTTTTTTCAAATCGTCATTGAATCGGTCCAATAAGTTGGCATAATATTCCCCATTGATTGTTCTTCCCTTTTGAAGGTAGTCAATGTGGATTATCCCGCGTGCATCCCAAAAAACAGTCGCCATAACTTTATCGGCTGACAAACCCACCTTGGCCTTCTTTGGCGCCGATTCACCCTTAGAAACCCACTGTTTTGACTGTTGTTTGTTCTCTGGTGTATTGTGATGGATCCATGTTTCGTCCACGGTTACAAAACGGCGCAAAAACTCCTCCATATTGCGATTAAACAACGCCAAACCTTCCTGTGAAGTGAAGCACACGAAATTCACTTTTTCCCATTTTCTCCTCAAATTAGCGAGTAGTCTGATAAAAATAGCTGTCAAACACAAACTAACTGACGCAGCAAGTTTAAATTTTGACAGGAGTCAACTGACAGATGCCTGTTGACAGGAGCAGTGTTGCTGTTTCAGTAAAGAGGTCAGAAATTCAAAAAGTCACGGACTATATATATATGTTATAATATATATTTATTCTATAAAGTTCGTAAAAAAAAAAATATCTATTTGTTCTGACAAGCTCGGAAAAAAAAACCAATATAAATATATAGTTACTCTATTCATCATTCATTCATAGGCGTGTGTGCATTTAGATATCTTGTGGGAAGGGTGGATTGTGTTTTTTTTTATAGTTATCTTTATATACATACATACGTCTGTTTGGGTTTAAGTCGGTGTTGCCGTCGAACTTTTCAGTATTCGTGAAACATTAGTGTGGTGACTTTTCCATTCGTTTTTTTACCATTTGCAATCGTTTTAGAACGTTTTTTTTCTCCAAACCGTTCTATCGTGTCGTAGAGACAACCGGTTTTTTTCCATTTACCGGTCGAAGTACGGTTATCTTTAAAAGTGTGATTTCAGTCACCTGTACACATTGTGAACACTTTTTGTTTGGACTTTCATTGGTTTGATCACCAATTTAGGGTTCTCGTTTCGCATTAGTGATTTGATCATGAGCACGTTAGTAGATTTCATTCATGCAGCTGACCAATTGGTCAAATATGCTGCTGACGTTCGCGAAATGCCAGAGACACAGCATACTTCAACCACGTTAATGGCTAGAAAAATAGAACTAAAGGACTTATGGGTAGAAGTAAAATCTAAATACGCGGATTGTGCTCGTCTGGGAACCGATGATGCAGCAACCTTTGACACTGAGAGTTTTGAATCAAAATACAAGTTACCCAATGAGACCTACATTTCATGTCTGGGACTTCTTCTTGAGTGTGAGATCACATTAAAGAGTGACACAAGTCAAGACTCAGTCCAAACGACAAACCCAATCACTAATCCGAAGGTAGAATCCACCTCCCATTGCATTAAGTTGCCACCCTGTGATACCGAAATATTTCATGGCGATCATCTTTCGTGGCCGTCATTTAGAGACATGTTTGAGGCCATTTACATTCGACATCCCAAGCTAGGAGCAGTAGAGAAACTTTTTCATCTCCGTTCAAAGACGAGAGGGGAAGCGTTTAGCATTGTCAGTAAGTTTCCCTTAAAAAACGTGAGTTTCGAACTAGCATGGGAATCACTCCGCTCTACCTATGATAATAAGCGCCTAATGGTTAACAGCCAGGTCAAGAGTTTATTGAATCTTCCAACTTGCTCCGAAGAATCGGCCAAAGGGATTATAAACTTGCAACGGCATATAAATGATTGCATTGCGGCACTTAGGGTCCACGGTATGTGCGTAGGTAGCTGGGATCCTATCCTGGTTTACGCATGTTCGAATCGTTTACCATCAGCCACCTCAGCACTATGGGAACAATCCTTATCAATACCAACTGAAGTGCCCACTTGGAAACAGTTGGATAACTTTCTTAGCACCCGCTTCCAGGTTTTAGAAACAATCGCTGATATAAAATCGGCATCAATTATGACTTTTGATAAACCCAATTCCTCCATGAAGAAACCCTTCTCAAGAATGAATCGCGTGAATACATACCATTCTAGAGGTCATGAGTTCGAATGCTACCTTTGCAAGGGAAAACATGCACTCCGTAAATACTCCCAATTCATGACAATGTCGGTGCCTTCCAGAATCGAGTTCGTCCGAAAAAATAACATCTGTGAAAATTGTCTCTCAGTCAGCCACCCACTCAGTTTGTGCTCTAGCCAGTTCACTTGTAACACGTGTAAGAAGCGTCACCATTCATTGCTACATTTCAACAAGAACATATCGAGTTGCAATATGTCACCGACATCACCTGGTACCACTTCTCCTGAATTCGTTCCGCAGACATCCAGCCACGCTTACTTCGCTTCTTCACACAAAATGGTTTTGCTTGCCACAGCTATAGTGAAAATTATCGGCAATGATTCCAATCATTTGGTACGAGCGCTTATCGACCCAGGGTCTGAAGTTTCGTTTATTTCAGAATCAGTACAGACGCGTTTAAATCTTCCCACTTTTCCAATCAATATATCAATTTCTAGCATTAATACAACTTAGACAGCAACCTCAAAAAAGCTTTGCGCTTTCTCACTTGTCGAAGAGGAGAACCTAGCTAAACCAATTTCTGTTCAAGCCATCGTATTACGAAGATTGGCAAATGACCTACCGAGCGCTTCTTTCTCGCTAGTAAACCCCTTACAGCTCGATGGTCTCAATTTAGCTGATCCAACCTTTCATAAATCTTCTCAGGTTGATCTACTTATCGGCGCAGACCTTTATCCAACAATTGTTCGAAATGGATTGCAAAGGGTTTCCGACACCCTTTTGGCACAGAGGACAGTCTTTGGTTGGGTGTTATCGGGACCTATACAGATCGTCGCCAACTCCTTTAGCACATTCGTGTCGGTGCAAGACATCTCCGATTTAGGTAAGCAGATCAGACAATTTTGTGAACTGGAAGAAGTCGCAGAGCGGAACCAAAATGTGTCTGCTGAAGATAAGTTTTGTGAGGACCTATATGATGAAACAATCTATAGACGTGTTGATGGAAGATATGTTGTTAGGTTGCCATTTAAACCTACAAACTCCCCACAAGATCTGGGCTTATCGAGGAACATTGCTTTACAGCAGTTTTTACGAAACGAGAAGAAGTTGACACAAGACCCCGTTTTCCGTACACAGTATTCAATGGCATTGAATGAGTACATCACATTGGGCCACATGCGTGAGATAAGGAGCGGTGAGATAACTGAAGATGGCACTGTTTCTTCTTATTATCTCCCCCACAACGCAGTATTGAAGCCTGAGAGTACGTCAACGAAACTTCGTGTGGTTTTTAACGCTTCGAAAGCATCTTCCAGTGGAATAAGCTTAAACGATATTTTGTATCCAGGGCCAGTTCTTCAACGGGACCTGACCTCTTTGATTATTCGGTGGAGATTTTTCAAATTTGTTTTTAACGCCGACATACAGAAAATGTATAGACAAATTGCGGTCAACTCTGATGATACATCCTTTCAGCGAATTCTTTTTCGAGGTGATTCCACTTCCCGCGTGGTAGATTATGAGTTGTTAACAGTCACCTTCGGTGTCAATTGCGCCCCCTATTTAGCTCTTCGCACTCTTTTGCGATTAGCTGAGGATGAGAAGTTGAAGTGTCCACTTGCCTCGAAAATCCTAAAGTCAGAATTCTATGTCGATGATGTGCTTTCTGGTGCTCACGACTTGCATACCGCTCAAAAGGCTCAAACCGAGCTTAAAGGGATGCTTGAATCAGCTGGGTTCCCCTACGTAAGTGGACTTCAAATACGCCTTCCCTACTAAATCACCTGCCTGCGAACCATGTTTTAAGCGAAGGCTTTCTAAATTTCGACAAGGATAGCACCACAAAGACACTGGGCATTCGATGGAATGCCCAAGGAGATTATTTCCATTTCGTTGCTCCGACAATCCGAATGTCGGAGGATCCAACCAAGCGTAAAGTCTTTTCCCACATCGCTCAACTATTTGATCCAGCGGGATGGCTGGCTCCGATAGTCGTCATTGCTAAGTTGTTGATGCAATCTATTTGGATCGAAAAGACTGAGTGGGACGAGAGCCTCCAGTGTAATAGCCTGGCGAAATGGAAATCCTTTGTTAACGCATTGCCAGACATTAATCGGATCCACATACCACGTTGGGTTGGGTTTTCCCCATCGATAAAGTTGGAATTTCACGGATTCTGTGATTCGTCTGAGAAGGCATATGCTGCTTCACTATATGCTCGAGTTGAGACCGCAAACGGAACGATCTCCTCACACCTGGTCTGTGCGAAAAGCAAGGTAGCACCTATTAAACCAGTATCGGTGCTTAGAACTGTGTGGAGCTGTTCTACTTTCAAAACTTATCAAGGCGTACCTTCCACATCTTCCGGTAGACTCCTATAAAACGTTTCTGTGGACGGATTCAGCTATAATTCTCTCGTGGTTGAATAAGCACCCAAGCACTTGGAGGACTTTCGTAGCAAACAGGACGAGTGAAATACATGATAATGTAGGGAATGTACCATGGAGACACGTCAAGTCAGGGGATAACCCAGCCGATATAGCGAGCAGAGGAATCTTACCCAGAGAATTGCGGGATAGTATGCTATGTTGGCACGGCCCAGCATGGTTGAAGAAGCCCCAAACAGAATGGCCAGCGAGCATTCCAAAATTACCACCACTGGGGAGCTCGAAGTCAAAGCTGTTTCCTTTGCGGTTCAGCTCATACCGACCGAAGACGTTTTGGAACGATTTTCCTCACTACCGCGCGCCTTGCGTGTCCTGACGTATGTGTTTCGGTTTGTCTATCGGGCATCCAAAAAAGATTCGGAGGTGTTTCCTCATGACTCACTCCACATTTCTCAACGAGAGATAGATTTTGTGAAGACGCGTCTGTTTGTGCTCTCTCAGAAACTCCATTTCGCTAACGAATATTTAGGTCTGTCCGAGTCTCGGGCCATGTCTTCGAAAAGTTCAATTTTATCCCTCAATCCATCGCTGGATGCGAACTCCATTTTACGATTGAATGGGAGGCTTTCTAACGCAAGTCTGCCCTTTAATGAACAAAATCCCATTATATTGCCATACGCCTCTCATATCACTAAGTTGCTCGTTCAGTTTGTTCATGAGCTCTCTCTTCATGGCGGTAATGCCCTCATGCTTCGGGTGATTAGACAAGCCTTTTGGGTTCCAAAACTTCAAAGTTTAATAAAATCCTGCGTACGAAGATGTAAAGTATGTGTCATTCATAGAAAACAGTTACGGACCCAAATAATGGCCGCTCTTCCAGCTGAAAAATGTACGTTTTCAGCTCCATTCACATACACCGGAATCGATTTTGCCGGTCCGTTCGTTCTCAAGAGTTTTAGGGGCCGGGGCTGCCGGTTGACCAAGGGTTACGCCTGCCTGTTTATTTGCTTTGCTACCAAAGCCATAGATCTAGAGGCTGCGAGTGATTTATCGTCCGAAGTTTTCCTGGCAGCATTTGAAAGATTTGTTGCCAGAAGAGGACTTCCCACAGAAGTGTTCTCGGATAATGGAACCAACTTCACTAAAGCGAATGTGATTCTCCAACGAGATTTCGAAAAACTCCTTTCCTCCATTTCAGATGTGACTCAGAGAACGTATACTATTCAAGGCTTGACTTGGAACTTTATTCCACCTGGCGCACCCCATATGGGAGGTTTATGGGAAGCCGGAGTGAAAAGCTTTAAGACTCATTTCCGAAAACTTGGCGATTCCCATAAGTTTACCTTTGAAGAGTTTTCAACTTTATTGGCCCGGATAGATTCCTGTCTTAACTCGCGTCCAATTTCAGCGATGTCAAACGATCCCTCCAACCTTTTGGCCTTGACACCAGGTCATTTCCTTCGAAGCAGTCCCTTATTGTCCTTTCCTGAGCCGGTATGTGAAGAAGGTTCCTTGTCTCTCTTAAACCGCTGGAAGAAGCTGAAATGCCTTCAGCAACAGTTTTGCTGTCGGTGGAAGGACGAGTATCTGAAAGAGCTACATACACGCCACAAATGGCAATTCCCTCAAGAGAACGTAACGGTAAATGACCTCTTAGTGATAAAACAGGAGAACCTGCCGTCTACTGAGTGGCGGTTAGGTCGCGTTATAAGAATTTCTCCAGGGACCGATGGAATGGTACGAGTGGCCACTATCAAAACGCAGTATGGGAAAGCCACTAGGCCGGTTGTAAAACTTTGCATATTGCCCACAACTTAAACACCAACACAATCCTCTCAAATACGAATATTTAGATGTACAATGCATGCCTATCTGGTCAATGTGTAGATTTTGTTTTAAATTCTTTAGATGGAGTATCTATAAACTCAAGCAGCTTGAATGAATGGATTATTTTAAACCCAGTTTGCAGTTTTTCGTGAATTTAAGTTTTTTAATGCCCTATTATGCACTGAATTAAAGATACAACCTTTTAGTTTTACTTTTAAGTTATCTAAGACATGATTAAATTAATTCAATTTGTAAATTTATTATTCGCTTTTTGTAATTTGTTGGCGATACGCCAAGGGGGCCGGCAATGTTAATGCCATCTATGGACGAGTAGAATGCAACATGAACTACTACAAATCCATAGATCGCATATTTACAAACCACAACCAACTTCAGCTATCTCCATCTTTTTTTTGTAAAAGAGTAACTTCTGGCCGCTCGTTTACTTCCTTTTTGATCGTGACGGCGACAACACCTTCAGTTCTGGTTGCAAAAGTTGCTTGTGTCAATCTATTTATTTCACGGCGTCTACAAAACATTCGTAGATATATATATAAAAAGCTTGTTTGGTTCTAATTATTGTTTTTATTGAAATCGTTTGAAGCTGACCTTCAATATATTTTTTTTCATACATATCCGTTAACAAAAAGAAAAAAACAATGTACTTGATTTATGTTAACTCTACTTTTACGAGTACATTAATGTACCAAAATAAATATTCTTAAAAAAAATAAAAAATAAATAAACCAATAAAAACTACTGAAAAACGTAAACACTGATCAACACGAATTTTTGATGTTAGCCCAATAATACATTTTCGGGATCTCTCATGTATACATATGTGAAGGGTGACCAGATAACTATGATAGTTTTTTCCAATTGTTGTGTGCCAGCAGCTGTCAAAGTTACTAATGACATCGAGCTGTCAAAATATTCAGTAAGGTTTGCCATTTCATCATGCATCGTTTTACGCTTGCCGAATATGCGAAATTTATTTTATTTATTATTAAAAGAGACTATCGAAATTCCGACTCAGTTGTAAACACGGTCGCCATAATGGCTTCAATGTGCAGGCAATTCGTCGCATCGGGGAAAAGTTTGGGCGTGAGTACACTCTTGGATCTTAAGCCACCAACTAGACAGAGATTGGTGCGAAATGAAGAAAACATAGCCGCCGGAGCGGCCAGTATCGAAGAAGACTCAGAAATGTCGATTCGGAGCTGCATTGGGCATCGCCAGAGAGCCAACCCGACTTATTTTGCGGTTGTATTTGGGCCTACATCCGTATAAGATTGTCCTAACGCAAGAATTGAAGCCGGATAACCATAGGCAATGCCGTGAGTTCGCTAATTGGGCGCTGGAAATGTTAGCCGGAGATCCGAATCTTGGCAAAAAATCATCTCGGACGAAGCCCATTTTTCTTTCAGCGGCTATGTCAACAAGCAAAATTGCCGTTATGGAGCGAATACAATCCACAAGTGTTCGGCCAAGCATCAATGCATCCACAAAAATTGACTGTTTGGTGCGGTTTATGGCATGGCGGCATCATCTGACCTTATTTCATTCAAAATGAGACACCGTTACCGTCAATAATCTCAGGTATAGAGCGATGTTAACACACTTTCTGTGGTCAAAGCTCGACAGCATCAATATATCCGAGTTGTGGGTCCAACAAGACTGCACTACATGCTATACAAGCGACGCAACGTTCGAAGTTGTGAAGGAGAATTTTGGCGACTGGGTCACCTCAGGGCGAGCGTTCACCAATTGGTTCACCACTCGATTATTTTCTCTGGGGCTATGTCAAGTCCTTAGTCTGCGCCAACAACCCAACGACTTTGGACGAGCTCGAGGTCAATTGCCGGAATATAGCGTGTCGAATGTCGCCGCACATATTGGAACTAGTCAGCAAAACTTTTACCAACCACTTGAAGCACTGCCAGTGAAGCCTAGGCGGCCGTTTCGTTGTTGTTTCATTTAAATATTTTTTCCTATCGTTTTTATCTAGTATATGAGAAAAATATTTTAAAAAAATCGATTACATCGAAATAAATATATGATAAACTATGCATATGGCATAGTTTTTGACGATATATCGGAAATAAGTATTGTAACTAGTTTTACTAACAAAAACAAGATTGCTGTTTATAAGTACACCGTATATATGGTATAGTATAGTACCCTCACATTTGTATGTAATATTGTTGGTGTATTGATGTTTAATATTGCTACAACACTTACTACAGTTAGTGTTAGTTTTTGAGTTTTTTCAACGGGTTATTGTTAAATGTGAAAAGGTTTTTTTTGTTTATTTTCATACGTTTTGGTTTTGAAGATGTATAGTAAAGACATATAGTTTACAATATGAATTGAAAATGCTCAATTTCACCGGATCTCTTTTGTTTATTTCCAATTGAGAACGGCCTTTGCCACTACTAAATAGCATTTGCAATTTGTGTTTTGTTTTCAAAATGTCTGAGAGTATTAATAAACCTTGGGACCAAGTTTTTTTGTTTAAAATATGTACGTTATTTAAGAGGATGGTTTAAAGGTACCCACCCATCATTGCCTTTTTCTAAACCTGTAATTTGGAGGTGGGAATGACTGTTATTGCTGTTTAACGAAACTGAAGAAATATTCTTATAAAACATGAAGTAAACTTGTAAAGGGTCCGCCATCTAACGTTTTTTTTTTCAACTAGTGCTTATTTCGTGAATGGTAACACTTAGCTCATGTCTGATTTGACAGATAATTAGCTTTATCCTTCCGGTTAATAATGGAAAATAATTTCATTCAAATGGCTGCCTCGGCTGGCCATGCAGTGGCCTACACGATCGGTCCAATTTTTAAGCACATTATCGATTGTGTGCAGCTGTATTTCACCAATGGCTTCACGAATATTGTCCTTTAAAGCGTCAATTGTCTCTGACTTGTCGGCGTAACACTTATCTTTTACGGCATCCCACAAATAATAGTCCAACGGTGTCAAATGGCAGCTCCGAGGTGGCCAAACGACATCAGCTCTGCGGCTGATAATCCTGTTGAAACCAAATGTTGCCAATATCCTCCTCTTCAATTTTTGTGAACAAAAATTCGTTCAACATGGCCCGATAACGATCGCCATTGACTGTAACGGCCAAAAAAAAGGAAAATGGCCCAATTGTGCCACCAAAATCCGCACCAAACAGTGACTCGTTTTGGGTGTATCGGTTTTTCAATGTATGCGTGCGGGTTTTCTGTGCCCCAAATGCGACAATTTTGCTTGTTTACATACCCGCCAAGATCAAAATGAGCTTCATCTGAAAAGATGATTTTTTTTGGCAAAATCGGCATCTTCTCTAAGTCGATCGCAGGCCCACGTTCCCAGCGTTGTTCAAGAGTATACCCAACCATATTCGTTCAGTGGAAGGATAAAACTAATTATCTGTCAAATCAGACATGAGCTAAGTGTTACCATTCACGAAATAAGCACTAGTTGAAAAAAAAAACGTTAGATGGCGGACCCTTTATATCCTGATGTCGAATCTGTAACTAAACCGCTTCCTACTGAGTAGTACAACCATCATTCTTGGTAAGTATAAAAATATGTGTAGATCTTAAAGATGTTCAAATATTGCTTGGGTTGCAAGGAGGCTACACGAATTAATGTTGTTTCATGTGCGTAGTGATGTAAGCTTTTTTTAAAGAACTTAGCATTCAAGTGTGTATAAATACACTTATAATACCTCAGCATGTGTTCAGTTTTGTGGAAAACGGGATAGAGAGAGAAAGAAATATGTATGGGCTCAGTGGTTATTTCGCTCCGTGGGTGGTATCCAACATTTAATGGGGAGACAAAATTTTTAGTGGAAGTGGGCTTGTAGGCTTGTTGTTCATTTCTAGTCAACTACTCAATTTACTTGATTTTTGTTAACTGAAAAAAATTAATGTCCTTCGGGCGCAGTTGGGATTCGAACACAGAACCTTCCAATTTGGACGCAGGTCCACTACCACTTGAGCCACGGCCACCCAAACTCTAAGAAAACTCCAACTCAATACAACCCCTGTTCCAATCCGGAATTCAATTTCATCTGGTTAAAATTCCATCTCCGTAAGCAAATTATCCACTACTGCTTTATTTACAAGAGACCCAAACTGCGCTATCTGAACCCATTCAAAGCATTGCATCCCTGTACCACCATACTGAATTCGTTATTACGGCTTCGACATTCTGGACAGACAACACCGAAGGACGGTGTGTTGAGATCTTCACTGCAGAAAACCAGTTGACCCAGCTTGTAAAAGATGCCACGCAAATACCAGTCGTTGATAGTTATACCTCCAACACCCTGGCATGGTACGACTCGAGCTGTAAAGGGGCTGTCAGGGTTAGAGAAATGTTTTTTCGGTCCTATTGAGACTCGGAACAAAAATTCTGCCGGAAACTTTTTGTACTTAAAACCCTATACCAATTTCTGACAGATCGTTGGAGGGAACAATTCGTATGAGAAGTGAAAATTCGGTACGGAATAAGTTTAATAAATTTGTTAAAGAAATTTCTGTTTTCAAGTACGTGTTTAGTTGAAATGTCGAGAAAATATCTCGAAATAAGTGTTAGTGAAGTGTTTGGGTATTAGTTAGTTTGTTTACATTACATTGTTAGTTTAGCACTTGTTAAACGCGAAGAAATTGCTTTTTTGTTATTTCTTTGTTCAATATTAATTCCATAGTGAATAATATAAAGTGTTCATTTAATATATTGTTAAACAAGCCAATAAAGACAGTGAAATGCAACTTAAAATTTTCGTAGATGGAATCCTATTAATGTTACGGCAATATCATTTCAAGGTAAATATTTCAGTTGGTAAAACTAAAAACTTGGTGCAAATTGGCTTGGTTCTTAAGTTGTAATTGAAGCAGGATCAAGTACAAAAGAGCAATTGCAACCAGCTCTCAGTATTCTTTCACTTCCACCAAGCGAAATAGTCCTTTTAAAATATTCTGCTAGGAATATTCTGCATGTACATACCCATGTGTAGTATTCCAACTATGCGAATTTTCAGCCGCATTTCACTATCTCTATTGATTTGTTTGACCATATATTTAACAAAAAGACACTATATTACACAGTATTCACTAAATATTAATATAAAATAAAATAATAATAATAATATAAAAGTAACAACACAAAAATTTCTTGGTGTTTTACAAGTACTTTGTTTACATTTTTTAAAGCACGATTCTATTTAAAATAACCCATCTAAACACTTTACAAGCACTTATTTCGAAACTCGCGTATTATTTTCGACATTTCAACTTTATTCTTATCAGACAAAAATAAATTCTTTAACTAATTTATTTAGTTTGTTCCACACCGAAATTGAACTTTACATATGATTTTGCTCCCGGCGACGAGCTGTCTAACCGTGAAGTTTAAAAAGAAAATGCCACCAAGGGGCGCTGAAAGCACTTTACCGGGTGTCAATAAGGCCAACCCAAAAGAGGAAAATCGAAAAAAGTTCAAACGAGCCAGAAATGACTGCAACGTCTTTCTCAAGCGGGTGAAATTCAAATATGACCAAAAACTGAGGCAGAAAATACTACAATGTCCCAATGTAGCCCACGAATTGTAGTGTTCGTAAAAAATAAGCTCATAAGTAAAAATGAAATGTCCAGTGTGTAAACAAAAAATAGATCGCAATTGCTCTGCAAAAATAAATTGTGATGACTGCAAGCACACTTTTCATTTAAATTGTGTGAATATCACTAAAGATGATGCCGAATTTTACAAATCAAGTGGTAATACCTATCGGTGCGATAAGTGTGCTAAACTGACACAATTAGAAGTCTGTAACACCCGTTTTCTCCAATAATTGGCCGAACTGAGAAAAGAGAACGTTGAACTTAAGGCAAATGTGAAAATCTAGAGTCTAAGCTGAATTGGCAACAACAAGAATCGCTAATGAACTCTATAGACATTGTTGGTTTCACAAATGTCAATGACACCAATGCAATTGAAAAGGCAAAATAAATTTTCAGTGATGCCCTATCTATAGATGTTGCTGACAGTGAAATTACGAGTTGTTATATAAAAAAAAAATCAAAATCTTAAAATCTCAGCCTAAGCCAATCATCTGTGTTAAGTTCTCCAACTTTACAACGAAGCAACGCATAATGTGCGCAAAGAGGACGAACAAAAACAAACTCATCTCTCAAGTGGTTGACCTCTCCAGTGGGGATGTAAGCAGAAGCAACAGCAAGAACAACAAAGGAATCAGCATATTTGTTAACGACTACCTTACTCGTTACACGCAAGCTCTTTTAATGAAGACGAAAGAGATAGCAAAGAAAAAAGGAGGACAATACGTATGGTCTAGTAAAAAGCAAATTTTATTAGGAAAAGAGGAGGGTGGAAGAGTTATCTCGGTCAGATCATTTAGTGATATCTCACTCATCTGAGTTTGTTTTCTTTTCTATTCTTTTTATATAGTATTATAAATTCTAAAAATGATTTAATTGATAACTCTTCTATCCCTGTCCAATGCTAACCTCACTGTGATGCTGTCCTAACTAATAGTTCTTATTGCAATGAAAAATTATTTATTGTTCATCGAAATATTAGAAGTCTGAGAGAAAACTTTTCTGCGCTCGTCGTGTGTTCGTGTCTGAGATATGGATCTATGAGTTTGAAGAAAATGATTACTCCCTGCCTGGTTTTAGTTTCTATGCTAAAACAAACTAAAATTACGCAGCAGGTGGCGTTAGCTGCTTTATAAAGAACACTTTTAAAATCATTGATGTTTCCCAAGTTGATTGTCCTAGTGCAGACGTTTTAAAGGTGTCCATCGAAATAAATAATGAAATATTTGTTTTTAAAGTGACGATGTTTATTAATGATTTTTCTATTGTGTTAGATAGGGAGAAATCAAAAAACTTAATGGTTGTAAGTGATTTTAATGTTGATTGTCTAGATGATAGTTCTATGGTATCAAATTATCTTTCTTTGTTAGCTTTAAATGGCCTGACAAACTTCATCAATGATGCCTACTGCATCAGGTACTTGTTTAGAAATATTTATGGACGTTTTCAAAATGTTGCTTCTTTAGAATGTGAATATTGTGTTTTTGATTTTTTGATTACGGACCATTGCATGACCGGCATTCTACTTAACGTAAAATGTAAAAACAATAGTCAAACTCAGAAATGTTTCCAATGCAAGCCAAAAATATATTATACTAAGCTTCGCAACAAGTTGTGTTTTAAGTCCTGGTTTATAACTGTAGTGAGGTATCGAAGGCATATTCTAATTTCTTAACCACTCTCTATAGCCATATTGCCAGTTGCAGTTCCCTGACCACAAGAAAATATATTTATAAACTTAAGCCTTGGTTATCTAATTCTTTATTAATTAAAGTAACAACTAAAAATAAACTTAGAGTGAAGTGCAAAAAATACCCTTGCAACGAATTTCTCAAAATGAAATATAAAAAATTATGTGCTGATTTGAAAAATGAAATCCCAATTTGCCGTGACTCTTATTACCGTGCTCAATTTTATTCAGCTGGAGGTAATCTTAAGAAAGAGTGGAGAGTTGTAAACACCATTCTCAGCAAAAAAAATCTCCCATTCAAAAGATTATTGTCCTACGTACTAATAATAAGGAAATAACAAATAAAAATGAAATTGCTAACGCTTTTAATAGACATTTTTCAAGTATCGGACTTAAATTACATAGTGGACTAACGCAAAATCTATGTTCTCAATGTTTTGCTATTAATGATGTAAATGTAGAAGTTTTGTTTTTGACCCTATAACTCCTTTAGAGATTTGGTTGGTAGTTTGAACAACTCAAATTCATGTCTTGTCGATGGTATTTCTAATGTTGTCCTTAAAAATATTGCATGTTTCATTATGCATGTATTAGCTGATGTATTCAATCGTAGTGTTTTTTCTGGTATTTTTCCTGGCGATCTAAAGTATGCAGATTGTTTAAAAAAGGCTCTCCAACTGAAATAGGAAATTATAGGCCGATTTCCCTTCTGCCAACCATAAGTAAAGCTTTCGCTTTAGTAAAATTCTTAGACAAGACTATGTTCTTACATCCTTCTCATTTTGGGTTTCAAAAGGGCAAATCAACCGAAAACGCACTTCTAGAATTTTGCTCTCTGATAACATGCAACCTTGACAAAAGAAAATGTACAGCTGCGTTATTCATTGATATAAGCAAAGCCTTCGACATGGTTGTAAGTAAGTAAACTGGAAAATGCAGGTGTACGTGGCTTCATGCTTGAATGGTTTAACTCATATCTGAGTAATAGATCACAAAGAGTAAAGTTGAATGAGACGAGAAGTGATGTGCAATTTATCAGGCTTGGGGTACCACAAGGTTCAGTCCTGGGTCCAATTCTATTTTTTATTTATATCAACTCACTCTTCTTCCACCTCAATCTAAAAGGCTTACCTACAGCTTTTGCTGGCGATGTTGGGTTATCGTATGGCGTCACCAGTCCCTTAGATCCAAATGCTAACATAAATTGCGATGTATACGGTTTTCCAATAAGAAGTTGACAACTTTCTTTTTAAATAAAACGCAAACCATTTGAGATATTTCAAAAATTTTATTATCGGCTTGAAGTACAATCAAAACATTTATGAATGGAACCCGACTTCGTTCATATGGCCACCGCGGGCACGTTTGCAGCGGTCGATTCGTTGGACCCAATTTTCAACGACTCGGCCACACAATGTTGGCTCTGAGCTTTTCCAACGTCGTCGGCGTGTTGGCATAAACCAATGACTTAACATAGCCACACAGAAAATAGTCAAGCGGCGGTAAATCGCACGAACGAGGCGGCCAATCGACTGGCCCATTTCTTGAGATAACACGCTCACCATACTTACTCTTCAATAAATCGACTGTAGCGTGTGATTTGTGGCATAATCCTGTTGAAACCACATCTCGTCCAAGTCCATATCTTCCAATTCGGGCCAAAAATAATCGGTGATCATGGCGCGATAACGCTGACTATTCACAGTAACGTGACGATCGTTATCGTCGACGAAAAAATATGGCCCAAAAACGCCGCCGGCATGCAAACCGCACCAAACAGTTATTTTTTGTGGTTGAAGTGGTGATTCATGAAGCACATGTGGATTTTCACCGGACCAATAACGCATATTTTGCTTATTGACGAACCCATTGAGCCAAAAATTAGCTCGTCACTGAAGATGATTTTGCGATGAAATTCATCATCTTGGCGCATCTTCTCCAGAACCCAATCGGGGAACTTCAATTCTTGAGTCAGCTTGATCTTGTATTTGTGTAAACCAAGATCCTTACGCAAAATCCGCCATAACGTGGTCTGAGCGATGCGCAATTCTTGAGAACGCCGTGGAATTGACTGATTTGGATCGTTTGCTACGGACGCCTGAACGGCAGCGATATTTTCGACACTTCGACCAACCCGTTGTCTCACTGACAGGGCAACATCACACAACGAATATGTAGAGTCAAATTTTTGCACTAAACTTGTTATTGCCTGTCTACTAGGGCGAGAATTACGACCGAAAATTGGAGTTAACGCTCTTAAAGTTGCAGTTACCGACTCCGAATTTCGGTAGAAAATTTTTATAATTTGCAGACGTTGCTCGTTCGTGTACTTTACCATGATGAAAATGTTGAGTTTACTGAATAAATTGACAGTGACAGTTTGATGATTAGTGAAAGAGTGCGTTCACAAATTAAATTCAAAGTTGTCAAGTCCCTATTGGAAAACCCTATACATACTCTAAGACAATGGTTCGCTGAACCATTCTTGTAATAAGTCCTAAGACTAAATTAATTTTCTTTTTATCTCCGTCCATTAATCCAAAACCGGATGTATATTTTCACGCACCAAATTGCAAACAATTTAAATTGTATCAATGTAAATGTGCAACTAGTGTGTTTGGTCAATTATTTTGTGCTAGTGAAAATTGTAGTGATGATTGTTTTTTGATAGAGAAGGTAGACGAGTTTATGTACCTAGGACCACAGATAATAAATCTATACAGATGTTTCATCCCTGTAGATAAAAATGGTTCACTTTTGGTCGGCTAGCCGACACTCGTCCAGCCGACACGAGCTTACTGAGTAATATAAAGCTTTTTTATTTTCTCTCTTTTTGCTTTGTTTACTGAAAGATTTTTTTTCGCTCACCACAAGTTGTGGGCGATGGAATATGGAAAACATTTGTACAGGGTTTGCGGGAAGTGGTATGAAGACTTGGCTGTTTGCTTTCATTCGACTGCAGCAGGGAATTATATAATTTTTTATGAATTGGTATTTTGTTTGAGCGTGTGTATGTTTCTTACGTATGTAAGAAAGAACAATTAAAAGGCGGGAAATGTGGAACAAGTTTGGCAAGCAAAATATTATTCGTCTTATTAATCTGCAGTGCATATACACCTGTGTGCAAAATAATAGCAGTGTTAGATACTTAACTTTTTATTTTACAATAAAACCAATTTTATAGCGCCTGTATTTTAATTATTTATTTTTTCTTTCTCTACATGGAATAATGTTCTAAAACTTAGAATTTGAAATTAAGTAACTACCTATTCTTATAGAAAACCTAAAATATTAAGCTTCAGATAAAAACAAGTGTGTAAGAAAATAGCAGTATTATTTAGAAAGGCTTAAATTTTTGACTTGGATTCATTTAAAAAAAAAACTGAAAATTGAATATGTTGCACTTGCTCAGTATTTCGTTGAATGGCCTTTGTTTGCCAGAACTGCAGTACAACAAAGTGACATAGAGTCGACTAAGCGCATGCATCTCTCTCTCGAAATACCTGCCGATGCAGATTGCACTGTAGTCCACAATTCACCAACGCTTTTTGGTTTTGCCTTAAAAACCTCTTGTTTAACATCAGCCCATAAGTTTTCAATGGAATTAAGATCTGGAGACTGAGCAGGCCACTCCATGACATTAATCCCATTGATTCCAAACCAATTTTTGGCCAATTTACTGGTGTGCTTAGTGATACACCAACTTAGCGGTATATTCCATTTAGCATATGGAAGCATAACAGTCTGCAAGATATTGACGTACAACTTTGCATCCATTGTATCTTTAATCCAGTACAAAGGACCTGGACCATAGTAGAAAAACGAACCCCATACATTAATTTTTGCCCCTCCATGCTTTACCGTACGAGTCACAAACCGATGATTATAGTCGGCATTCGCTGGTCTTCTTATGTACGAGTATTGTCTTCGTTCAGCTGAACCTAAAAGAACTAGACTCATCTGACCATAGAATATTTCGCTATTTGTGTAGAGGCCAATGCAAATGTTTCTTAGTAAAACTAATTCTCTTTTTGATGGGTCGGGGTTGCAACAATGGCACTTTTCTCGGGCTCCTGCCAAATATTTTAGCCTCTACAAGTCTCCGTCTTATTGTGGAAGTGTCTACATGTAGATTAAGTGCTTGCTTAGTTTGAGTAGACGTCTTAAATGGATCCGTTTGTACTAAACGGATAACATTTTTTACATCACGCGCTTCAATTTTTCTCTTTCTCTTGTATAAAAGTATATGTTTTCACCCCTTCAATCATTTCTAAAATGCGGGTCCTTTCTTCTTGGGTGCAATGATTGTCTCTACCCATTTTGAACACTGGTTTTAGGAAAATTTTTAATTTTAGATTACCACAACCCACTCACACTTACAAAAAAAGAGCACAAGAAAAGACTACACGCACATGAAAAGCAAAACATTCAAGACAAAATCAATGAATCGATTTGGTATTCATCAAATCATCAAATATTGTACAGGTATATACATATATAGCGAATACTATGTACATATATTGGAGTATATACGTATGTCCCAAAAGTAATGAGAATGATTTTTTTTAAAAATATATCAAACATACAATGAATTACAAGTTGTCACCTTCAAAGTAGATCCCTTGAGAGCGTACACAGCGATACCAACGATTCTGCCACTCTTCGTAGCAATGCTGGAACCCAAAATCCTCTTCGGTCCACAAAAATTTACCGAAAGCAGTGTGATTTCCGGCCTAGAAAATCTTGCAAAGAACTACCCAGTCCCAAGTCAATACCTACCACTACCACCTATGCTTATGACAGCATCCATTGTATTAGGCTTTATAATGCGATGGCCTAATTTGGCCATGATGATAAGAAAACTTATCTGGTTGTGTCGCATCACACTAAAAGAATTTTTCCAAACCTCCACCGGATTCCGGCAAATAGATACGCTCTCATAATATGGGTTTTTCAGTCTCATATTAAAATACTCGTATTATGTAACCGCAGACAATAAGGATCTGCCCAGCTGTTATTAATATAGACACTTCAGCGTGGCCAAAATCTGCCGCCATTGTAAAGTACAGTTTATCGAGCAAAGATAACCCCGTCATCTACCAAATCGTACAATTTGTCACTGTCAACACTCAATACTTTAGAGGAGTTCCTCTTCTTCTGGGTTAATGCAAACTCCACAAATGACACCTTGTCGAAGATTATCACCAGAATAAACATAAACAACTGGTGCTACTTCAGTCTGGTTTATCAAATTGGATCCAAGGAACAAAATCATACCCTATATAGTACTGACTTTGCTAGTTAAAATATGGTTCATTCATGGCTGTCGGAAAAATATTTCCAATATAGGTACTTACTTACTTAGGCGGCGCTACAGTCCGGGGTGGACCAGGACCTCAACCAATAAGCCTTTCTTTCTGTTTCCAGCGGTGCTGCGCTCCAAGCTGGTTGAAATACCATTCGACTTGTTCGCACTAACATGTATTCGGCGTTCCTTAGTCCGTTGTCCCCGATTCGCGGAATTGAAGATTTTCGATCTTTATATACAAATATGTAGGTATTTTGCGTATAGTTTTAAAAACTCCCTTTTACATAACTTGAAAGAAAAGGGAGCAAATATGTACTGGTACGAGTAAATATACATTTTCCTAATAAGTTCGATGTTGCTCAATGCTAGGAAATTTATCAAATTTTGTAGGTACTTAATGTCCTGAGCACAAAATTTGACAAAAATCAAAATCAAGAAATTGCTCTTGCGTTAATGTACAGATGTATATCTTCAACCCCATAACATATATTAGCCCTTAACACCTCGTGCTTCAAAAGCTAATCACTTTTATAGTGTGGTGCAACGTCATACCATTCCCCTCCAGCACTTCCGCCTTCACGGAGCATCGATCTCATGATCTTAAAAATTATATCCCTACCCCTATTTAATTTACATTTCATAACAAGTTACAAACAAAACAACAAGAACACGTACATAAACGTCAACGTATGATGCCTTTGCAAATCGCAGTCCATTCAAGTTGAAATGGGCGAATTGTTTTTTTTCATTCGTCCATCGACCATCGTGGCGAAGAGACGTGTTTCGTATTTACTTGTGAATTATAACAGTACACATAGAAAAACAAAGTATTTGACACAAATTTCAAAAGAGGCAAGTTGGCCTAGTGCAAGTGACAATCGATCGGCGATAAAGTGAACCGAGTTCGACTCCTGGTGGAGGAGAAACTACCTTTACATAAGAGTATCCATCAGGTGATGGATAAAGACGACCGGTCCGCTCACGCAATAGCAGATCCAATATATGGCGTGATCAAATCAGCCGATGAGGCAATAATGCCGGACCAGAGAGGTACAGCAGAGAGCGGAGGGACAGCAAAAAGAAGGAGGAAGCTAAGCCCAACTATAATTGTTAAGCGCCTTTCCCTAACAGCTTCAACCGAAATGCTGCCGGTTGAAGTCAGGAGAGAGGCGCAAACATCAACTACAGCAGCTAGGAAGAAGGACACACCTGTGGTCGCTGAATACCATCACGTCTCTGACGGTGGTGAAGGCCTATACATGGGTGCCCATAATAACTTCGCCTGTCTAGCTGCCTCCGAATCAGACGACGAAGAAGAAGAGGTACAAAATATAAACAACAGCATACAGCAGCTGCAACAACGAGTTCTGGATATTAAAGCTAAGCAAATAGCGAGAAGGGCGAGGGAACAGCAAGAGCCACAGAGCTCTCAACAGCAACAATCCCAAACTAAAACACAAAAACATCCGCAACAACAACAACAGGTAAAGCAAACAACAAAAAAACTAGCTAAACAGCAACTACAAGAAAACCAATAACAACAAAATCAACAACAACAAAAGCAACTACGGCAGAAACAACAAAAACAACACGAGCAGCAAAAACAACAACAACATCAGCAGAAAACAGTCAAGCAAAGGGTGCCACCAATCAACACCTTCAACATGGAATTAAAAGACACCATTGAGCTATGTAAGTCGGCTATGGGAAATAATTTTTCCATAAAGCGTTTAAGTATTAATAGACATGCGATCCACTGCAACACAGTGGAGCGCTATAATAAGATAAAACAATTACTGAAGGACACGACGACGGAGTTCTTCTCCTTCACACCGAAGGGTGAAAAGCTGCAAACTATGCTGCTGAGGGGGTTAGATCCGTCTACTGATCCGGAGGAACTCCTCGCACTGCTGAAAGAGAAAGAGTGCGAAGGGCTCAAATTCGTGGGGGTCAAGCCGTTTGTCACGGCTAGAGCTAAAAGGGAGAAGCGGAAACTACCGTTCTTCCTGGTCCAACTAAGTCCCGACAGCAATCTGGATGGTCTAAGGAGTATCAAAGTCCTAGACTACCAGGTTGTACACCGGGAAAAATTAAAGAGGAGCGAAAACATTTTACAATGTGTTCGCTGACAAAGGTTCGGACACGCCGCGTCGAACTGCGAAATGCAGCCTCGATGCGTGAAGTGCGGAAAGAACCACAAATCCGAGGAATGTGCTCTAGGTAAGGACGGAGAGTCTGAAAAAATCCAACTCTCTTGTGCGTTATGTAGGAACACGGGACACACCGCAAACTATCGGGGTTGTCCCAAATTTCAATACATAAAAAAAGTAAATCTGGCTCCACTCGTGCAGGTACAAACATCAGCCGTTACTCCCCACATTGCCTACGCCCAAATGGCGGCAGGTAGGGGTAATACGGCACAAAAAACCATGGTAGCTTCTCAGGCCCCAGCGCCTAGAGCAGCTGAACCGGTACCTGACATGCTAGCAATCTTACTCTCAATTCAGGGGCAGATGGCTCAGCTTCAACGTCAGATAACATCTACGCGGGTAGATCAAATATACGCGCTGCTGCCAGGCCTAACGCACCTACAGCCGTAATGGGCGTCGCACATTGCAAGAGCAATGACCTCATCGAACAACCTGATCTCCGGGGCTTTCTAACCCAATTATATGTATCACGAGAGAGTTCACTTTGACGGCTTTATTCCTCCAGAAGCGTTCCTCTATCTAGATAGTAAAGGTCTGGTCCAGGACAGATTGGCGGTTCCGCTAATCTTCCACGTCGCTCGAACAGCTGCGGACAGGCGACTCAACTACGACAGAGACGTCGCACACGGCAGTGCGGAGCGTCTCCGGTTCAGTAGGGCGGTAGGGAGTCGTGACATGAGGGATGCTGCTCGGCAGCACCAACAATTTTGGTGGCTGGTTGAGGGAGGGGAAGTTTCGTCGTCCAATTCCTCCAGTACTAGGTAGCTCCATAGGAAGCAAAGTCGGTCGTCTGACTATTTTATTAGCCATGGCCGGCTTACATATTTTTAGGTAGGATTAAGTTAGTTTTTTTAAGAAAAAAATATATAAAAACACAAAAAAAATAAATAAAAACGCATATACTTATATATTAAGTATATAGGTATTATGTATGTATATGTATGTGTGTATGTATTAGATGTAAGTAGGTTAAGTAAGTTAGAGGTAGTCTATAAGTTTTTAGTTTTAAGTTTTTATAATATAAAAAAAACAGTCCATTTACTAAGTTTTTAGTTAAAATTTATTTTCTTAGTTCTAGTATTAAGTAATGTTAAATTGAATATAAAAGTAGAATGTAAGATTCGTCGAAAGACATAGTTTAAGTGTTAGGTTTAGCTTAGAGCGCCCGCATGGGGCCAGTAAGTTAAAATAAGATTATTTGTAAGTTATTTAGGCTAATTTTTAAGCATTTTTTTGTCTAGGATGTAAGAGTAAATTAATTAGTTAAATAAAAATGCATTTAAACTGAAACTGAACTGACTGACTGGGCGAATTGTTTTTTTTATTTATTTCTTTCGTTCACGTATTGTTTTTGCATAGGTGATAGGAGATAAACGACTTTGCATGTGTGAGTGACATGTGTCAAGAGCAAAAAGCGAAGAGAAATAAAATGATTTTCTTTTCTTTGTAAGAACTTGCAGCTTTTTGAAAAGCTCTTTTTTAGCTCGATTTCATTTTCATAGGACACAACTTCCCATATGAATAAGACATCTGTATAGATTTATTATCTGTGCTTGCAACTTTTTAAAAAGCTCCTTTTTTAGCTCGATTTCATTTTCATAGGACACAACTTCCCATAGGAATGAGACATCCGTATAGATTTATTATCTGAGCTAGGACTCTTACTTGACTCTAATATGAAATTTTCATCTCAAGCTACTGCATTGAAGAAGTACTTTATCTCCACACTTAGGCATTTTTATTACCTCCGTAATACATGTTCAACTAAGCTCCTAACTACAATCTATTATAGAATTTTTAATTCTATGCTACAATTGCTGGCGAGGTGGCTATCAAAACAAAATTCAGCCATTGCTAGTCTTGCAAAAGAATGTTGTCCGAAAGATTTGTCGTAAACCTGGTAGGCATCCTAGTTTTCCTTTGTTTTGTCAATATGGATTCTTCCTGTTCGTCACTTATACTGTGTTAAGGTTCTAAAAGCATTCTTTATGAAGCCTGGTAGTCGAAACTTTCGTATAATCTCAAACTATAACCTACGTAATAACTCGCTTAATATGTTACAAGTGCCAAACTTCGAACCACCGCATTTAGCAATTCTTATTCAGTTATATGTAATCGTTTATTTAATGTCCTCCCGGAGGAAATCAGATGTGTTCACATGTCCAAATGTTTTCTAAAGCGCGTAAAAAATTGGTTGTCTCTCAAGATTATTGTATATAGTTTAAAAAACTCTCTTACTTCTAATATTTCGATCTAACTTTTGTTTAAACTTTTGATATTTGTATATTGATTACATAAATTTTGCATCCTTTATGAAGTAATAACAAATTGATATAATGGTAAATGAATTAAATTGCTGAAATTTGTACCCCATCTTATTGTATGGTTCCTTTTGAACTCACACAGTGTAAAATATCGAATGCCACCAGATTTATTTATTTTTTTTTTTACTTTACTTTGTAATTCTTAACGTACTGAATTTTTATATGTTTTTATATTATATTTATACGTAATTTAAGAGAAATAAATAATATACATAATAAAAAAAAAGGTATTATAAGCTTTTTGTCGTTCGTCAAAAACATCAGAATTTCTGCCTCATCTAGATTGTGCTTTGTCTCCGCCTACACTTGAATGCGTTGAATCTTCAATGGGACGAATATGCTTTCGCACCCTTGTAGTAGCAAGAGTACTTAAAGAGTTTAACATACTGTTGACTCTTCGGCGGACGTACATATATGCAATATTTCGAAGCGAACGCTAAAATATTTATTTTAAATTAATATAACCCAATGTAATAAAATCTATTTACCGTGTCCGTCCAATCAGAAAGAACGTGGATATTTGATGTTTAAAAGTTACTGGGAGAAAAGTTCCTTGGTAGAAAGATATAACGCATAAGCATTGTGCAGAGACGACACGAGTGTATAGACAGTGATGCCAAGTAATGGCGCAACATTCACCTCTTCGTAAGTGTCGCGCGTCTAAGCGCGATTTTAACTGTTTCTTCTTCACATATAACACATAAGCATTGTGCAGAGACGACACGAGTGTATAGACAGTGATGCCAAGTAATGGCGCAACATTCCCCTCTTCGTAAATGTCGCGCGTCTAAGCGCGATTTTAACTGTTTCTTCTTCACGTCTAATTTCGCTATCACTGCACCACGAGCCTCGCCGTCTTTGCATACTGTAAGTCCACGACTCTCCCTTTTCCTATTCGTCCCTTTTACTGCTCTCGTAGACGATTATAACCACGTCTCCGAGGGCTATTGGATCTGAGGCTGGTTGAAACCATTTATAGCACCGGGTTAAGCACGGGAGGTATTCCCGCAACCAGCAGTTCCAAAACTGATTCTCCAACTGGTTTGATAGAACAAAATGTTTACTCATCCGCAGTAATCCGCTGTTGTTGCTCCGCTCCCTTATGATTCTGGAGCTTCTGACCACCAAGTGATTTGGGGTGATCGCTTCACTCATTGGTGATCTACAGGGACGTACGTCAAGGGTCTGGAGTTCAGGATTTTTTCCACATCAGCCAGAGTAGCTTTCAGCACCTATTCTTTAAGCCCATTATCCGACTAGATTTCCATCAGAATCGACTTGACCGAGCTAATCATTCGCTCCCATGCTCCTCCATGTGGGGCGCTGGCACCATTCAATTTCTGGTCAAGCCTCCTTCGTCTCGCTTGATGAAACCCTCCCAATCTCCTCCGCTATGAGACGACTTGCACTCCAAAAAATTTTCGCGGTCTCCTCGTCGTCTTATGAAGTGCTTCAGCATCAGCAGAAAGTATCCCGTTGACAGCGAAGGGGAGTTTTCGAGGTGAACTACTCTCGTAGTGAGACATGTGAAAATCACACCCCATCGCTTCTCCGTTCTTCGACCAACCCTATCGACACCCGTTTACGTGAAGAACAGCGTGAATAGAGTCAAGCATTCCGGTGGTAAGTCACCCATACTCGGAGGAATTGCACGTCGGTTCTTGCACATAGCTCTCATGCGACAACTTGAATTAGAACTCGGAGACCGCTCACATGGAATAGCTGACGCGCCTCGTTGACGATGATCTCGTCTTCTTGGTGATGAAACCTCCAGTTATAGGAGTCAATTATTAACCACGTAACTCGATGATTTCGGGAAAGTATAACAGGGCGCTTGGGGTTTATTGGCACTCCCTGAACAGCATCCACTCGTCCCCCGGCTCACAGTAGGCCGAAGTCGTCTAGATAAGGATTTAAAAATCTAACTTCTGCGACCCACCTTGTTCCGAGGCGACAACAGACTCCAGCCCTTCTGAAAACTCCTCTTCCTGGCAAGTGCGGATAATAGCACACTCTGCGCCGACCATAGAATCCATATAGTTGTAAGCTGCTGAGACGGTGTTGTAGCTGTCTGCCGAAGAAATTATAGCACATACAGCTGAGATTTTCGTAACTTTTCCCATTTACTGTATCTGTTTGAGTCTGGGGTAATGGCGGCCAAACTTGCTGTCGTAGTGTGTACTTTAATATGGTAGACTGGAACTGCCTCGCCTTCCATTTGTGTTGAGCGTCATTTCGCTTCTGAAGACTAGTCGAAGTCGGGAACGTGAAACCAGCGAGCCTGCACCCCAATGCCTGAGTCGATCTTCCATCTCGTCCCATCGTCTGCTACATATAGTGCTGTCGGCACCCACCCCATGGAGTCATCCAGTATTTCGCCAACACATAGCGCGACGAACTGATGGAACTCCCTTGCGGCGGATCTGATACAGCACAGCACGTTTCTGGAATCGGTCCAGAGGAACCGACGATTTATTTTGATTGAAGATTCAGTCTCTACAAATTTTGGCAATCGCAGATCAAGGACCACATCCATCAACTTTAGTCTCAGAATCTATACTGGCTTAAGTGGGGTAACAGGCATCTTAGATTCTATCAGCGAACAACAGACTGCTCCTGTACTGTACTTTGTACATCAAATGCTTTTTATTTTTCTTTAACAAAACTTAAATTATAAATTTAATGCCAATCCATATAAGTATGTAAATGTTTGCTACTCAATGTTCACTGCTTCACGACTGAATTCTGAGTGACGCAAGCACTTGTGTTTTGCCCAACGGTTACAGAGAGCATAAGCTCGTCATAGCAACAGCATGATAACAAACTGGTTCTGAATAAGTTGTTGATGGTGGTGATGATGTTAATCATGATGATGATGGTGACGATGCGTCCGAATATGTTGCTATGTGATTCCTCCATCCCAAGAATGAACTGAATGAGCGTGTGATTGAAGTTCATATGTTCTTCAGGTCTAGTGTTTGTGTATGCTGATGAATCATGAACTCAAATTTTCCCAAGTGCATTATCAAGTGGATGAAGGTGGGTTGTCCAGTCAGCCATCAACTCAACCACAGAATACATTTCAAGATGACTCCACTTCAAACCAAATCAATTTACTTAATTCAATATTTTAGCTCAATTGAATTTCAATAAAACAAACTGAATTACGCACAAATTGGGGGCTCAACCGTGATCAGTTCAAATTTGTGACAAAAGGACAGCTTTGCATCGACCGAAAAAGAAGAAGACGAAAGCGAAAAAGGTAGCGCGAAGAAGAACAAAATGAGAAAAAATTGTTGATATTGTATGTAAGTACCGCTTTGTGGGTGCATATTTTTTTTTCCCCCATTTTGCCACATTGATTGCATTGTGGTTGCATAAAATGTATTCGGGGATGGAAATTGCGACCATGCTGAGGATGAGCTAAGGGATTGTTTGAGGGATCTAGGGCTCTCTGTGTCGGGGGATAAAGAGGAGTTGGCAAAGAGACTTGAGGGCTACGTCAACTCGCTACGCACTATCATTGCCGAGGAGACGCAAGTGCCGAAAGTTCCAACTAACATCGAAGAGAAAAATAGCGGCGACGGCGATGACAAAGGGGCGCACACTAATGCGCGCAGAACGGTTCATGATCCGTTAAAGTCGAACGATGACGATGGCCAGTGGGGATGATGCATCGACGTCGCGGAGAGTTACCGGTGGATGGGGGCTCCATCGCAGATAGGTGCATCAACAGTTGCTCGACCGACGACGAATATGCAGACCTCGAATTTTCCATTCAAGGACGTGGAAGAAAGTTTAACAAAGTTTAGTGGTGAGTGAAACCAGGATGTCGTAAGCTGGTTGCGCGAATTTCAGGAAACACTTGCTCTTGTCCAGCTCCGCCAGAATGTGCATCCAGGTGAAGCAGGTATCAAAGACTGAAAGCGAAACTAGTGAAGGAATTTCAAGTTCCTGTTAATGCCGCCGAAGTACATCGAAAGCTGCGCAATGCAACCGAAAGCAACCTAATGAAACAACGAGGGATTCATCGAAGCTGATGTGGTTGTCGACAAGATCAGCTTTCAAGTCAAGCTGGATGTGGTGAATGAGCACGATTCCATGTTTGAGTTGATTGTAGGAGATGAGCTGATCAGCTGATCATCATAAACACAGGCGAGATTCGTTTTCAACGCCGACGCACGGAGGAAGAAACAACAAAAGCCGAGATAAACGGCGGGATCATGGGCAAGTCGAATGGTTCATCGACTAAGAAGGATCAGGAAATGAAGGAAGTGATCACGGAAAGAAAGCCGGCAGATGAAAAGGGAAGCAAGGTTCAGTGCCAAGACAAAGGAGCCAATGACAACAACAACGAGGAAAACGGTGGGAGAGCTGCGCACCGAATTCGATGATCTAATATACAACGTTAACTGCTGGAGCCTTGAAATTTCAATTGACGCGGAGCTAACGCATTTAAAAAAAGAAGTGGGGAAGAAAATAGAGAAATTCATTAGTACCTACAATCCAAAATCCGACGTAGAGACACCAGTGCATATGAAAATCATCCTCCAAGATGAAACACCTTTGCACCAACGTCCGAGAAAGGTAGCACCACACGAGAAGGACGAAGTGGAGAGGCAAATTGACATATGGCTAAGAGATGGAGTTGTTCAGCCTAGCAATTCGGAGTTTACGTCGCCAATATTTTTGGTTTCGAAGAAAGATGGGACCTACAGGATGTGTTGTGACCACCGTCGAATAAATAAACAGATCATCAAAGACCATTTCCCAATGCCGCTTATCGAAGATGTGCTGTACCAGTTACAGCGAGGTAAGGTTTTCACCACGCTGGACTTGATCAATGGATTCTTTCACGTTCCAGTGGAGCCGGCATCGAGGAAATACACCTCTTTCGTGTCGATTTGAGTTCGTCAAAGTTCTCTTTGACATTTGCAACTCTCCTACTGTTTTTACCGGATTCATACACTATGTGTTTAGGAAGCTAGTCAGTGACAGAATTGTGATGACCTACATGGATGATCTGGTTGTGATAGCTGATAATGATGAAGAGGCGGTCGACAGACTCAAAATGGTGCTATACGTGGCCAGTGCAAATGGACTTCACATGAAATGGAGTAAGTGTCAATTCCTGAAGAGGAAAATCGACTTCCTAGGTTATGTTATCGAAGATGGGACACTGAAGCCATCCTCGGAAAAAAAGGCCGTTCAAGAGTTTCCAATGCCAACCAATAAGAAGTCACTTCAAAGATTTTTAGGTCTTACTGCATTCGCCACGGTCGCCAAACCGTTGAGTGATCTGCTGAGGAAGAAAGTTAGTTTCAACATGGATACGGATCAACAGGTATCGTTCGAGTTGTTGAAGAATGCTCTTAATAAGGCGCCGGTACTCAAGCTGTTCGATCCCAAAGCTGTCACTGAGGTTCACACTGATGCAAGCAAGCATGGATACGGAGCTGTACGAACACCGAAGATCAGATGTTACATCCGATTCAATATATGAGTCGAAAAACAACGCCCCAGGAGGAGAGGTATTGTTCTTCTGAGATGGATTATGGGAGCTCTAAAGAAGTGGCGGAATAATCTGGTAGGGGGGCCAATCACTATTGTAACGGACTGCAACGCGTTTACGTAGACCATCGAAAAGAAGGATTTGTCCGATCGGGTAGCGAGATGGGCAATCATGCTAAACGACTTCAACTACAAGGTGGTTCACCGGTACGGAACGCAGATGAGGCATGCCGATGCGCTGAGTCATGTGGCCATGTTGGTTGTGGGCACTTTGAATCATTGCATTAAAGAAGCGCAGTCCCAGGATCCTCTGCTGAGCGCAGTAAAAAAAAGTATTGAAGCACATGACATACAGCGACTATTTCTTAAAGAATGGTGTGTTGTACAAGAACCCTGCCAAGGAGTTGGTCGCTATACCAGCCGCAATGGAGAAAGAGGTGATCGAGATGGTACACCGACAGGGACACTTCGGTGCGAAGAAAACGGAGGACCTCATTTCAGAAAGTTATTCCATTCACGATGTAGCGGGGAAGGATAAGGCTGTTTGAGTCTGGGATCGTTAGAAACTGCATAGAATGAATTCTAGCAGAGAAGAATGCTGGCAGGCAAGAAATTCGTTTGGCTTTACCCCACTAGAGGTACGACCAGCGAGGAGGTTATCGACCGCTTAAGAAAATAACCGGAGGCGTCCGGGAACTCAAAGCGAATTATTCTGATCACGGCGTTTACGTCCAACGCATTTCAAGAGTATTGTGAAAACGAAGAAATTATCCATCTGGTGATAACAACGGGCTGCTGATACCAATGCTAACCAAGATGTCGCTGAAGAAGCCCCAGAGCTGGTACAAGAATGTGGGACGTGTCCAGCACCCCTCCTCGAAGTACAAAATACTCATCCTTTCGAATCCTTAAGGGACTTGAGATGAAAGCAAGAAAGGATCAATCACCAACTCCGCTGACCGAAGAGCTGGACACCGAACGTGAAGAAACCCGACGAGAGGCAAGGGACAACATTATGGAACATTGTCAAATATAATCGGAAGAGGAAGGCGGCTCGAACTTATAAAATCGGAGAGTTAGTGGCTGTGAGGAGAACTCAATTTGGCCCTGGCCTTAAACTCAAGCCGAAGTTCCTTGGCCCATATAAGGTGTTGCAGAAATATTAGTTAATTCCCTTTTTTTGTGTTTTTTATTTTCTGTTAATTGCTTTTCTTTTATTAGTATCAAAAACTGTTAATTTATAATTTTAAGTTATTCTATGTTCATTGAATCTAGGTGCTAACTTGTATTGTCTGTCGTACTGTTCATATATTGTCTCGTTTGGAGTAAAATCTGGTGGGTCCGTGCCAGTTTTATTTCGTTTGTTTGAAATACTATGCTTCTGATATAACCTGCGATCATGAGCTAATTTTGCTAGAGTTTTGTAGTCTTTAATATTCTGTTCTAAATATTCGTGCTCAGTATTGTAGTTCTCTTGGAATAATAATGGATTTGCTTTATCTATTTGACCAGTAAGCAGTTCCGAGTGAGTTAATTTAGTGGTTGAATGAATACTATTATGATAAGCTATAACAGCTTCATCAACGATTTCGGCAATAGGTTTACTTTTATTTTGGGATTTTATAATTCTTACTAGTTCGGTCAATGTTGAATGAAACCTTTCAACTGTTAGTTGCCATTTGAACTTTTTGAGTATACAATATAAAATTATAAATATAAACACCTAAGAAATTTTTAAAAACCGTGGACATAAACTCGCTACCATTATCGAATACTACCAATTTTGGTATTCCATGATGGGAGAAGTAGTACTTCAAGGACTTGATGAGATTTATACTATTTCTTGCTGATAGCAGATATACGCTTGCAAACTTACTAAATTTATCCACAATAGTGAAAAATGCTCTTTTTGTCCCGAATTTATATCAACATGAAGTATCTGTAAGGGCCTAGAGGGTGTTTCTGTAATTTCAAATTTTAAGCGTTCTCGCTTTCGATCATATTTATATTTGTTACATATGTCGCAGCTGGTTATTATTCGGGCTATGGTGTTTTTCATATTAGGAAAATAAGATGATACCTCTATGGTTGGACCTTGTATGGTATTCTCGTATGAGCTTTTCTTGGTCATCGATCTCAGTTATATTTTCGAGTAATTTACTGCATCTTACTAACTTTAGTCCATTACTGTTACTAAAATATTTAGAATAAACTAGTTGCACTGTTTTAAATGTGCCGTCGTCTGTTAGTATTGCGCTGACTCGTTTAAAGTTTAGTCCCTAAAAATACGTAGATATATTAACAGATTCTTGGGTAATTTGTTGGTGTTCAATGATGTACCTTTTTCTCCTTTTAAATAATATCTTAAAGGGTTACATATGTTTCTCCGCTCAAAAACGAAGCGTTTTTCAAGACTTTTTTCGCTACGATATTAAATTAATATAAAAAAAGTAAAATATGCATTATGTAAAGTATACCTTGACGAATACAGAACTTTATTGACAATTGAAGAAAAACAATTATAAAGTATACATTTCGCCCATCTCCGGAAACCTCTCTTCAAAAACGTGCTGGGCGGTACCAGGAATATCTCTGGTAGGTTTCATTTGAAAAAAAAAAACAAAAAAAAACCTGTTAAAGTAGATGGATTAAACTAGTCTCTATCATAGCCGTTTTCAAAAAATTTCATTTTTAACAAAATGGCAGCTTTTTGAACGTACGAGGCTATTTTTGACTAAAAAACTAGCCACATTTTTATTTATAACAAATATCCGTGCGAAATGGCATGCAAATCGGTCGAGTGGTTCATGAGATATTTCTGGTACCGAATCGGAAAACATTGTTTCGAGAAAAACGCAAACGAAATGCAAAATCTGCAGTGTGTCTTGCCTGCGTGACTTCGAAAGCAAAACTGAAAATGTCCTCGAGTAGTGCCTTCTGGAATATTCTGAATTCTAATATTCTTATACAAGGTTTAAATCTATTGCTAAGCAGGTATAAATATTTGCGAGGGCGCTGACCCATCATTAGAGCTGGCACACAGCTGCTCATGTCCCTAATGAGCGCTCCGCCCGATCCGATGTCTAACGGCCATAGCTTTCTTAATTATTGGAATTTTTGAAAAATTCTTGCGGCATTTGAATTGCAAAAGAATATAGAATTTTTTCATGCAAAAAAAAAAATCGATTTTTTTGAGCGGAAAAACATATGTAACCCCTTAAATTTGGGATTAATTTTTTTTGGTATACTAGAAGAGTTTTGCATGTCTCAAAACACTTTACATATGTCGCGTCTATATTAATACCATTATTTTTACGAAGGCATTCAGTCATGGGTTTTGTTAGGTTAGCAATCCTGAATAAATTTTCGGTAATATCTGAGTAACCTAAGAAATGACTTAATTTGCTTAGCGTTCTTGAGATTGGGAAATTCTTAATGGCACTAATTTTGCCTGGGTTTGGTTTAACCCCATCAGCTGTCACTATCACTATGTGCCCTAGAAAAGATACTTCTTTTTGGAAAAAAGCTGATTTTTATAACTGAACTTTTAGGTTAGCATCTCTTAACCTTTCATAAATGTCGTTTGGGCTCTCAATGTGTTTTTGGAGCGATGTTGAGTAGTTGATAATATCATCCATATAAACAAGGCACGTTTTGCCATGAAGGTCTCTTAAGACATTGTCCATAACCCTTTTGCGATAATCATTCACTAACCGTTACTTTTCTTTCCCTTTAATATCGGCGAAAAGCTGTGTCGAATAATGCCCTGGTCGAGCATTACTGATATCTGCCTTTGTACTTCCTTTTTGTGAATATACGCATAGCGATAGGATTTTGAATGTATGTTATAGGAATATCATCCCTAGTTGTGGCCTTCTTTGAAAAAGATATCTTAAAATTTTTTGCACAATTTAAGAATTGCTTTCTCCTCCTCCGAATTTAAATCATCGGTTTTTTTTTGAGACGCAGATGTTTGTATTTTCCTAAGTTTGAGGGTTCGTGATAGAGAGGCAATGGATTTCAGTATACTCATCTGGACTCATAGATTGAATTTTAATTGGTTGTTCGATTACAAAAGTCTGAGGTGAATCGGAAGTATTGATAACTTCAACGAACGCATACCAATTTTGATCCTTATATATAACGTCAGGTATGATTAAACTTTATGTTATTATTGTTGGCTTCGTGTAAATGCTTCCAGATTTAATGTCGGCTGGAAGACAACTTACTATCTTGTTAAAACCAGGAACTGTATACACTTTAGACATTAGGTTAGGTTTATATCTTAAACGAATTCTAACATTATTTGTTTCCAAGAAGGAATTTTCTAAGTCTGTTTTCATTGCAAGTTGCTTCGTTATTTCAGCTCCAATTAAGCCCTCAAAATAACTGTGTAACGGAATACTAAAAATGATAACGTTTCGTTTGTTTGAAATTCTATAGGTTTTATGTATTCTGTTTTTATATTCTTTATGACACCTGGATTAATAAAAGACTTATTGCCACCCGTGTCTATGAGAAATTTAAGACTTTTGTAATTTAAACTTTGAATAATTATGTATGGTAGGATATTTGTATTATGTTATTTAAATCTAAATATCCTATTGGTTGTTCAAGGCTTGTGTAGGAAAATTTCTATCGTGTATGTCACTCTGTCGATCTGAAGTAGAAGGAGCATCTGCATTTTGGCAGTAAATTTCAGAACTTCTGCTTTCTGTATTGTGTAATTGTTTTTGTCTATTAGATTGAAAGCTTCTGTTTGTGTTGCCACTATATGTATCCATTGGTTCAGGGGTTGGAACCTTTCTGTGGGAGAATTTCGGCTTTTAATGTACCTTTAAATTACTCTGCCTAGTATTAGGACTTCCTGCGAGGTAGTTATTATATCTTGAATCGTTATTAAGTAGTTGTTGTCTGTTCGGTGTAGGCATGGAGGTTTGTGTGGATAACTGCTGATTATGAAAAGTTGGTCGAAAGGTACGAGTCGTTTTATAATTAAACAGTATATTTTGGTTTTCTCTAGCTTGTGAAGGATGTTCTCGGTATTGGGAGTTTTGAAAATAAATGTAGTTTTGCTCTTGCAAGCAAAAACTTAATGCATCCGCTAATTTCATTGGTCTCATAGCCCTAATGGTTGACCCTAAGAGTTCCCTTAAACTCGACAAAAACGAGTTAAGACACATTTCCTGATACAACAAACGTTTTGCTTCAATCACCGTAACATTTTTTTCACGCACTTTGACGTGGTTAATCATAGCCGAAAAAATTGCAATAATTTGAATATGTATTTTTGAATAAAATGACTGTACACTGACTTTGCCTGATTTGATGCAAATCCCTAATAAGCGTGGTTTCATTCCTCTTATCAGAGTAATGAACACTCCAATTGTTCTTTATTTCCTCCCAGTCTACAGCCGTACCATACATGTTAAGAGCTTCCATGGCCTGACCAATAATTCAATTCCTTATGGATCTAAAAAAGTATAACCTTTTTATGGCTTATATTGTGATTTAGTTGGGGAATCAAACCTAAAATCTCTTCAACATTGTTAATGAAGTCAAAAAGAAGACGCGCTTTGCCATCAAATCTTGGAATATTCTTAATCGCATCCGGAGGGAATTAAAGACATCCATAGCAATAGAAGCATTTGAAAACATGTCTGAACTTTGATTAGTGTTAGCCGCGGTAGTTTTAGATGACCAATTAACACTCAATACTTACTTATTTAATTGAATACACTTTTTTCCCAACTTGGGGTGAGGAGTGAACTGCTTAATTTCAACTTTTGAGCTTTGATTTTGCGAAGCAAAGAAGGCATACGAAATCGATAAAAGACAAAATAAATAAACAAATCTGGACTTACCTTACCACAATATATGGAAATTTTTCTGGAAATTAAGTTCTTCTCGTTGCTTGAGGATTGAATCCACTACTTCGATATGCCATCGAAGTGTGCACGTGCTTTTATCCAGCTTCTATCCAGCTACTCTTGATGTTCACTAGTATATAGAGATATCACAAATACTTGTCTTTTGCCAAACGGTTACAGAGAGCATAAGCTCGACATAGCAACAGCATGATAACAAACTTGTTCTGCATAAGTTGTTAATGGTGATGATGATATTAATCATGATGATGGTAGTGACGATGCGTCCGAATATGTTGCAATGTAACTCGCTCGCTCAAGGGATTTGAGTACTCTTAAAATGTTTGTACACAGCGCGAGCGAAAAAAAAATCAGGGAGGAAGAAAAGAGAATTACCGATTTACATTCGTCTTAAATGTTTGCAAGCTATAACGACTAGAAAATAGAGAGCTAGGCAGGGCATTCCATAAGCGAGTTGTACGGCTTAAAAACGAATCAGGATATTTCAGAGTACGCCCGAAAGTGAGGGTATACTGATAAGTATTCATAGCGAGACGAGTACTACGGCTGAAGGTTTAAACTTAACACGTGCTCCGGCATTTTAAGAGTAGTCATACCCTATCGATAGTTCCGCTATTCGTTATGTTGTTAATATCGAAATTTAATGAGCTTAACATACGCTGCCGTTCCCGTTCCCGGACCTCGGTCCGGGAACGAATATGAAAAGCAGAGCGTACTGTCATCAGCAAAGGAATATATTGGATTAGAAGTAGCAGGCAATGAACGAAAATTAAAAAGAGTTTCCGTGACAGAACGGAGCCCTGGGGCACATCAGCATTTATTTTATGAATATCAGACTTGAAACCATCCAAGGCAACCTGAATTGAACGTTCCAGAAGGAATTTTCTAATCCATTGAAACAGAGAGTCGTCGATCCTAAAAGTACGCAATTTCGGCAATAGAGCCTGATGCCAAACTATGTCAAATGCCTTAGAAATATCAAGTGCAATTATCTTGCTTTCGCAGGTACGCTCTGGTGAAACTTTTCGGTGAGACTTGCCATCAGATCACCAGTGGACCAACATGTGGAGTTCGATGTTGCCACTGGCACTTACCAAAGGAAAACATCGAGGAATACTAATTTTGCGATTGAACGGGATTTCGCGCACCCATTGCATCCATCGTTCAGAGTCTCGAATGGGCTCATCCCCGCTGACCCCAGAGCGCCAAATGTCCTGAAGTATAATTCGGTCGAAAATCGTCATCATTGTCCGAAAAATTGTCCCTTTCGTTGGAACAGTGTTTTCGTCAAAAACTGAATCGCCGAGATTGTTGAAGAAAGAGAATTCATCCTTCACTTGTCGCCACCAGAGACGCAGGACTATTTCACTGATAGAGTTAAACTCTTCCATGGACCTATCGAACTGCACGTCGGAATTCGTTAAAGCTGCTAGGATGCGCTAGGAATTATATGCGTTGCGCATCCCGTCACTACGCTCTGCAGCCAGTCGTCTTTAAAAGTTTTGTTAACGATGGCGTTGACGTCTTCCGGATATTTTTGTCTCCATCTATCCGCATTCTTGTCTCTGATAAAGTTGGCCAAAGAGAGAGAGCAAGATGCACCAAGGGTCATGACGCGCATCGCATATACAATGGGATGCTTCGAGCAATTACCCTCACGCCACAAGAACTGCCCCGTCTGACCTTTCCTTCAAATTATAACTTACGTCGCATTTCTCGAAGGCCCTTGTTAGTTTCCACCAGAAACTTCTTCAAAGCTGGATTGCGATTTATTCTGGACTTCAGGCACTGAAGTCTCCGTCTTGCCATCGAAATGGAGTCAGTTAATTCAATGATGTCATGTTTCCACAAGAGTCCAATCGCCCATCTTTTATCCGAAGGAATATACTTGGTTGTCGAATCCATGATACGTAAAGCTCGTTCGTTTTCCTTGCATTGAAAAGTGGAATTTTTGGCCACAACACCCGCTGCGTCCAAAGAGACCCAAAACATAGCATCTCGTCCATTTTCTCTTCCACAGCGGTGTTGCATATGTGCAGTACTCTTTTCGTCGCTTGATTGATCGGTCGGTTACGTCCATATACTGTCAAACCCAATCTACACTTCGCAGCAATTAGCTCATCGCCGGAAGCTTATCGAGTTTTTAATGGCAGGGAAATCCTAACATTATCCAAGCCGATGGGAACACGCGCTTGTGCATCTTGATGTATCATTGCGCTATCCAAAGACTGGATCGGTCCAAACTCGAAACAGTGCGAACATTTTGCAGATTGAACTTCCGAGAGCTTACGTTACATGAGATGTCGAAATTCATTATCTTGGACTCTGCTTCAACTCTCAACAACTCTTCTGCGGGTCCATCCAGTCCGAGCTTAGTCTTGATGCTGCCCTCTTACTATCCACGATATGGAAGGAAACACTCGGTTTTCTTCAGGTCGTATGCCGGTTGGTTCCTGCCGCAGGGGATAAAGAAAAGGATAGTGGGACATCCTGCAGCTATCCACACCACACTGTTTTCGCAAGTTGCAGCGCCTCACTGCGTTTTTCTGGAGACAACGTAAACATATAAGATTCCACCACTCGGTGATGCTTAGCGAGATGAATTCATTGCATTGGTTGAAGCGGTGGCTGCCGCTGTACTTTTCATAGGAAACTTGCTGAGGCGTTTAATCGCACCTCCCATCAGAGACATTGGGCACAAGTATAGGAGTTCTATAGGAGTTCTTCTTCTCACGGGTGATGGCTGACTGATGGTTGTTACGTGGCTGGTGCATGTGGCGAGATTAAATAACCAACCGTCAAACGTTTTGGTATTGGCTTTTAGAAAAAAACATCTGATATCGACACCAGTCGAGCTTTAGGTCGGTGAGCACTTTCCCACTATTTCATACAACACCACTGGATCATTTAAATAGTCCCCAAGACCTAGGGCTTCAATTGTATAACAACAGTGATTCTGAGAGGAATGAGCAAATTTCACAAGATTTTCTAACTTATCTGATCGAATTGGAGGTTCCTGCCGTAATTTGCGTTGCATTATCTGATGGATGACGTCTGCTCGGCCAAACAGCATAGGGTCATAGCACCAGGGTATCAATAGCAGCTGGATCAGTACTGGGCATCATTAAATTCCCCCGAACGGCTTCCAACGCTTGTCCCTTGAGGCTCTTTTGGAGGCGTAGGTTTTCCTTTCCAGAAAACCCACATCTTACAGTCGACTGGACGAAATTGGTGATGAAGATCGGCCATTCCTCCGGTATATAATTTAATTTTGGTGGAGTCTAACACCCCCCTTTATTTGGCTTAATACAAGCTTAAAAACTAGGACTTAAAAACTAAAAGAAGACTAGGACTTTCACTTGCAGCGATCTGTGATGACGACAAAGTAGAACTAGTTGCTTGAGCCGGGAGATGGTGCTGTGCTAGTAGCGGAATATACGTAGGTGCCGTTGGCGACAAGTGGGTAAATGTTTTGGGGGGATGGTCGCACATCTCATTAGGGAATGTCATTGGCTTCGTCCAAACTATTACAGCTTGGATTACAGCCGGGAATACCGAATGTTGCTGGTGGGGGTTGAACGCACTCCAAAACGCAAAATAATGCTTGCGTCGACGAAAGTACCCCACTGGAAGTTGCTGGTGCAATGTTGTTGATAAAAGTGGAATGAAACACATCATCCAACGATGACTGGTCATTGGTGACTTGTGTGCCCATGTCTGCGGAAGTCAGTCAACTGCTTGCCGGGGGCGTGTTGACGATTGCGGTTGAAATCGATGCAGCTGGAGCAGCGGTGGTGTGCGTTATTTTACTGTGCACCCCGGACAGCGTATTATCAGCAGTTACTTGTGCGCAATGAACACTTTCTGTTGGGCTATTTTTGACTAAAAAACTAGCCACATTTTTATTTATAACAAATATCCGTGCGAAATGGCATGCAAATCGGTCGAGTGGTTCATGAGATATTTCTGGTACCGAATCGGAAAACATTGTTTCGAGAAAAACGCAAACGAAATGCAAAATCTGCAGTGTGTCTTGCCTGCGTGACTTCGAAAGCAAAACTGAAAATGTCCTCGAGTAGTGCCTTCTGGAATATTCTGAATTCTAATATTCTTATACAAGGTTTAAATCTATTGCTAAGCAGGTATAAATATTTGCGAGGGCGCTGACCCATCATTAGAGCTGGCACACAGCTGCTCATGTCCCTAATGAGCGCTCCGCCCGATCCGATGTCTAACGGCCATAGCTTTCTTAATTATTGGAATTTTTGAAAAATTCTTGCGGCATTTGAATTGCAAAAGAATATAGAATTTTTTCATGCAAAAAAAAAAATCGATTTTTTTGAGCGGAAAAACATATGTAACCCCTTAAATTTGGGATTAATTTTTTTTGGTTTTTGTTTATCTGAAGGATAATTTGGCTGAGAATTGTTTTGAGTTCTTTTTCAATGGTGCTGTAGTTCTCTTCGCACTTGGATAAGGTACACCTTGCGAAACAAATCAGCTTATCCGAGCCTATAGAACCCTCGGATAATACTGCTCCTAATGCAACATTACTCGCGTCAGTAGTAACATTGAAAGGCTTGGTAAAGTCCGGATACTGTAGTATCGGGCCATTACATAGAAGAGTTTTGCATGTCTCAAAACACTTTACATATGTCGCGTCTATATTAATACCATTATTTTTACGAAGGCATTCAGTCATGGGTTTTGTTAGGTTAGCAATCCTGAATAAATTTTCGGTAATATCTGAGTAACCTAAGAAATGACTTAATTTGCTTAGCGTTCTTGAGATTGGGAAATTCTTAATGGCACTAATTTTGCCTGGGTTTGGTTTAACCCCATCAGCTGTCACTATCACTATGTGCCCTAGAAAAGATACTTCTTTTTGGAAAAAAGCTGATTTTTATAACTGAACTTTTAGGTTAGCATCTCTTAACCTTTCATAAATGTCGTTTGGGCTCTCAATGTGTTTTTGGAGCGATGTTGAGTAGTTGATAATATCATCCATATAAACAAGGCACGTTTTGCCATGAAGGTCTCTTAAGACATTGTCCATAACCCTTTTGCGATAATCATTCACTAACCGTTACTTTTCTTTCCCTTTAATATCGGCGAAAAGCTGTGTCGAATAATGCCCTGGTCGAGCATTACTGATATCTGCCTTTGTACTTCCTTTTTGTGAATATACGCATAGCGATAGGATTTTGAATGTATGTTATAGGAATATCATCCCTAGTTGTGGCCTTCTTTGAAAAAGATATCTTAAAATTTTTTGCACAATTTAAGAATTGCTTTCTCCTCCTCCGAATTTAAATCATCGGTTTTTTTTTGAGACGCAGATGTTTGTATTTTCCTAAGTTTGAGGGTTCGTGATAGAGAGGCAATGGATTTCAGTATACTCATCTGGACTCATAGATTGAATTTTAATTGGTTGTTCGATTACAAAAGTCTGAGGTGAATCGGAAGTATTGATAACTTCAACGAACGCATACCAATTTTGAACCTTATATATAACGTCAGGTATGATTAAACTTTATGTTATTATTGTTGGCTTCGTGTAAATGCTTCCAGATTTAATGTCGGCTGGAAGACAACTTACTATCTTGTTAAAACCAGGAACTGTATACACTTTAGACATTAGGTTAGGTTTATATCTTAAACGAATTCTAACATTATTTGTTTCCAAGAAGGAATTTTCTAAGTCTGTTTTCATTGCAAGTTGCTTCGTTATTTCAGCTCCAATTAAGCCCTCAAAATAACTGTGTAACGGAATACTAAAAATGATAACGTTTCGTTTGTTTGAAATTCTATAGGTTTTATGTATTCTGTTTTTATATTCTTTATGACACCTGGATTAATAAAAGACTTATTGCCACCCGTGTCTATGAGAAATTTAAGACTTTTGTAATTTAAACTTTGAATAATTATGTATGGTAGGATATTTGTATTATGTTATTTAAAACTAAATATCCTATTGGTTGTTCAAGGCTTGTGTAGGAAAATTTCTATCGTCTATGTCACTCTGTCGATCTGAAGTAGAAGGAGCATCTGCATTTTGGCAGTAAATTTCAGAACTTCTGCTTTCTGTATTGTGTAATTGTTTTTGTCTATTAGATTGAAAGCTTCTGTTTGTGTTGCCACTATATGTATCCATTGGTTCAGGGGTTGGAACCTTTCTGTGGGAGAATTTCGGCTTTTAATGTACCTTTAAATTACTCTGCCTAGTATTAGGACTTCCTGCGAGGTAGTTATTATATCTTGAATCGTTATTAAGTAGTTGTTGTCTGTTCGGTGTAGGCATGGAGGTTTGTGTGGATAACTGCTGATTATGAAAAGTTGGTCGAAAGGTACGAGTCGTTTTATAATTAAACAGTATATTTTGGTTTTCTCTAGCTTGTGAAGGATGTTCTCGGTATTGGGAGTTTTGAAAATAAATGTAGTTTTGCTCTTGCAAGCAAAAACTTAATGCATCCGCTAATTTCATTGGTCTCATAGCCCTAATGGTTGACCCTAAGAGTTCCCTTAAACTCGACAAAAACGAGTTAAGACACATTTCCTGATACAACAAACGTTTTGCTTCAATCACCGTAACATTTTTTTCACGCACTTTGACGTGGTTAATCATAGCCGAAAAAATTGCAATAATTTGAATATGTATTTTTGAATAAAATGACTGTACACTGACTTTGCCTGATTTGATGCAAATCCCTAATAAGCGTGGTTTCATTCCTCTTATCAGAGTAATGAACACTCCAATTGTTCTTTATTTCCTCCCAGTCTACAGCCGTACCATACATGTTAAGAGCTTCCATGGCCTGACCAATAATTCAATTCCTTATGGATCTAAAAAAGTATAACCTTTTTATGGCTTATATTGTGATTTAGTTGGGGAATCAAACCTAAAATCTCTTCAACATTGGTAATGAAGTCAAAAAGAAGACGCGCTTTGCCATCAAATCTTGGAATATTCTTAATCGCATCCGGAGGGAATTAAAAACATCCATAGCAATAGAAGCATTTGAAAACATGTCTGAACTTTGATTAGTGTTAGCCGCGGTAGTTTTAGATGACCAATTAACACTCAATACTTACTTATTTAATTGAATACACTTTTTTCCCAACTTGGGGTGAGGAGTGAACTGCTTAATTTCAACTTTTGAGCTTTGATTTTGCGAAGCAAAGAAGGCATACGAAATCGATAAAAGACAAAATAAATAAACAAATCTGGACTTACCTTACCACAATATATGGAAATTTTTCTGGAAATTAAGTTCTTCTCGTTGCTTGAGGATTGAATCCACTACTTCGATATGCCATCGAAGTGTGCACGTGCTTTTATCCAGCTTCTATCCAGCTACTCTTGATGTTCACTAGTATATAGAGATATCACAAATACTTGTCTTTTGCCAAACGGTTACAGAGAGCATAAGCTCGACATAGCAACAGCATGATAACAAACTTGTTCTGCATAAGTTGTTAATGGTGATGATGATATTAATCATGATGATGGTAGTGACGATGCGTCCGAATATGTTGCAATGTAACTCGCTCGCTCAAGGGATTTGAGTACTCTTAAAATGTTTGTACACAGCGCGAGCGAAAAAAAAATCAGGGAGGAAGAAAAGAGAATTACCGATTTACATTCGTCTTAAATGTTTGCAAGCTATAACGACTAGAAAATAGAGAGCTAGGCAGGGCATTCCATAAGCGAGTTGTACGGCTTAAAAACGAATCAGGATATTTCAGAGTACGCCCGAAAGTGAGGGTATACTGATAAGTATTCATAGCGAGACGAGTACTACGGCTGAAGGTTTAAACTTAACACGTGCTCCGGCATTTTAAGAGTAGTCATACCCTATCGATAGTTCCGCTATTCGTTATGTTGTTAATATCGAAATTTAATGAGCTTAACATACGCTGCCGTTCCCGTTCCCGGACCTCGGTCCGGGAACGAATATGAAAAGCAGAGCGTACTGTCATCAGCAAAGGAATATATTGGATTAGAAGTAGCAGGCAATGAACGAAAATTAAAAAGAGTTTCCGTGACAGAACGGAGCCCTGGGGCACATCAGCATTTATTTTATGAATATCAGACTTGAAACCATCCAAGGCAACCTGAATTGAACGTTCCAGAAGGAATTTTCTAATCCATTGAAACAGAGAGTCGTCGATCCTAAAAGTACGCAATTTCGGCAATAGAGCCTGATGCCAAACTATGTCAAATGCCTTAGAAATATCAAGTGCAATTATCTTGCTTTCGCAGGTACGCTCTGGTGAAACTTTTCGGTGAGACTTGCCATCAGATCACCAGTGGACCAACATGTGGAGTTCGATGTTGCCACTGGCACTTACCAAAGGAAAACATCGAGGAATACTAATTTTGCGATTGAACGGGATTTCGCGCACCCATTGCATCCATCGTTCAGAGTCTCGAATGGGCTCATCCCCGCTGACCCCAGAGCGCCAAATGTCCTGAAGTATAATTCGGTCGAAAATCGTCATCATTGTCCGAAAAATTGTCCCTTTCGTTGGAACAGTGTTTTCGTCAAAAACTGAATCGCCGAGATTGTTGAAGAAAGAGAATTCATCCTTCACTTGTCGCCACCAGAGACGCAGGACTATTTCACTGATAGAGTTAAACTCTTCCATGGACCTATCGAACTGCACGTCGGAATTCGTTAAAGCTGCTAGGATGCGCTAGGAATTATATGCGTTGCGCATCCCGTCACTACGCTCTGCAGCCAGTCGTCTTTAAAAGTTTTGTTAACGATGGCGTTGACGTCTTCCGGATATTTTTGTCTCCATCTATCCGCATTCTTGTCTCTGATAAAGTTGGCCAAAGAGAGAGAGCAAGATGCACCAAGGGTCATGACGCGCATCGCATATACAATGGGATGCTTCGAGCAATTACCCTCACGCCACAAGAACTGCCCCGTCTGACCTTTCCTTCAAATTATAACTTACGTCGCATTTCTCGAAGGCCCTTGTTAGTTTCCACCAGAAACTTCTTCAAAGCTGGATTGCGATTTATTCTGGACTTCAGGCACTGAAGTCTCCGTCTTGCCATCGAAATGGAGTCAGTTAATTCAATGATGTCATGTTTCCACAAGAGTCCAATCGCCCATCTTTTATCCGAAGGAATATACTTGGTTGTCGAATCCATGATACGTAAAGCTCGTTCGTTTTCCTTGCATTGAAAAGTGGAATTTTTGGCCACAACACCCGCTGCGTCCAAAGAGACCCAAAACATAGCATCTCGTCCATTTTCTCTTCCACAGCGGTGTTGCATATGTGCAGTACTCTTTTCGTCGCTTGATTGATCGGTCGGTTACGTCCATATACTGTCAAACCCAATCTACACTTCGCAGCAATTAGCTCATCGCCGGAAGCTTATCGAGTTTTTAAAGGCAGGGAAATCCTAACATTATCCAAGCCGATGGGAACACGCGCTTGTGCATCTTAATGTATCATTGCGCTATCCAAAGACTGGATCGGTCCAAACTCGAAACAGTGCGAACATTTTGCAGATTGAACTTCCGAGAGCTTACGTTACATGAGATGTCGAAATTCATTATCTTGGACTCTGCTTCAACTCTCAACAACTCTTCTGCGGGTCCATCCAGTCCGAGCTTAGTCTTGATGCTGCCCTCTTACTATCCACGATATGGAAGGAAACACTCGGTTTTCTTCAGGTCGTATGCCGGTTGGTTCCTGCCGCAGGGGATAAAGAAAAGGATAGTGGGACATCCTGCAGCTATCCACACCACACTGTTTTCGCAAGTTGCAGCGCCTCACTGCGTTTTTCTTGAGACAACGTAAACATATAAGATTCCACCACTCGGTGATGCTTAGCGAGATGAATTCATTGCATTGGTTGAAGCGGTGGCTGCCGCTGTACTTTTCATAGGAAACTTGCTGAGGCGTTTAATCGCACCTCCCATCAGAGACATTGGGCACAAGTATAGGAGTTCTATAGGAGTTCTTCTTCTCACGGGTGATGGCTGACTGATGGTTGTTACGTGGCTGGTGCATGTGGCGAGATTAAATAACCAACCGTCAAACGTTTTGGTATTGGCTTTTAGAAAAAAACATCTGATATCGACACCAGTCGAGCTTTAGGTCGGTGAGCACTTTCCCACTATTTCATACAACACCACTGGATCATTTAAATAGTCCCCAAGACCTAGGGCTTCAATTGTATAACAACAGTGATTCTGAGAGGAATGAGCAAATTTCACAAGATTTTCTAACTTATCTGATCGAATTGGAGGTTCCTGCCGTAATTTGCGTTGCATTATCTGATGGATGACGTCTGCTCGGCCAAACAGCATAGGGTCATAGCACCAGGGTATCAATAGCAGCTGGATCAGTACTGGGCATCATTAAATTCCCCCGAACGGCTTCCAACGCTTGTCCCTTGAGGCTCTTTTGGAGGCGTAGGTTTTCCTTTCCAGAAAACCCACATCTTACAGTCGACTGGACGAAATTGGTGATGAAGATCGGCCATTCCTCCGGTATATAATTTAATTTTGGTGGAGTCTAACACCCCCCTTTATTTGGCTTAATACAAGCTTAAAAACTAGGACTTAAAAACTAAAAGAAGACTAGGACTTTCACTTGCAGCGATCTGTGATGACGACAAAGTAGAACTAGTTGCTTGAGCCGGGAGATGGTGCTGTGCTAGTAGCGGAATATACGTAGGTGCCGTTGGCGACAAGTGGGTAAATGTTTTGGGGGGATGGTCGCACATCTCATTAGGGAATGTCATTGGCTTCGTCCAAACTATTACAGCTTGGATTACAGCCGGGAATACCGAATGTTGCTGGTGGGGGTTGAACGCACTCCAAAACGCAAAATAATGCTTGCGTCGACGAAAGTACCCCACTGGAAGTTGTTGGCGCAATGTTGTTGATAAAAGTGGAATGAAACACATCATCCAACGATGACTGGTCATTGGTGACTTGTGTGCCCATGTCTGCGGAAGTCAGTCAACTGCTTGCCGGCGGCGTGTTGACGATTGCGGTTGAAATCGATGCAGCTGGAGCAGCGGTGGTGTGCGTTATTTTACTGTGCACCCCGGACAGCGTATTATCAGCAGTTACTTGTGCGCAATGAACACTTTCTGTTGGGCTATTTTTGACTAAAAAACTAGCCACATTTTTATTTATAACAAATATCCGTGCGAAATGGCATGCAAATCGGTCGAGTGGTTCATGAGATATTTCTGGTACCGAATCGGAAAACATTGTTTCGAGAAAAACGCAAACGAAATGCAAAATCTGCAGTGTGTCTTGCCTGCGTGACTTCGAAAGCAAAACTGAAAATGTCCTCGAGTAGTGCCTTCTGGAATATTCTGAATTCTAATATTCTTATACAAGGTTTAAATCTATTGCTAAGCAGGTATAAATATTTGCGAGGGCGCTGACCCATCATTAGAGCTGGCACACAGCTGCTCATGTCCCTAATGAGCGCTCCGCCCGATCCGATGTCTAACGGCCATAGCTTTCTTAATTATTGGAATTTTTGAAAAATTCTTGCGGCATTTGAATTGCAAAAGAATATAGAATTTTTTCATGCAAAAAAAAAAATCGATTTTTTTGAGCGGAAAAACATATGTAACCCCTTAAATTTGGGATTAATTTTTTTTGGTTTTTGTTTATCTGAAGGATAATTTGGCTGAGAATTGTTTTGAGTTCTTTTTCAATGGTGCTGTAGTTCTCTTCGCACTTGGATAAGGTACACCTTGCGAAACAAATCAGCTTATCCGAGCCTATAGAACCCTCGGATAATACTGCTCCTAATGCAACATTACTCGCGTCAGTAGTAACATTGAAAGGCTTGGTAAAGTCCGGATACTGTAGTATCGGGCCATTACATAGAAGAGTTTTGCATGTCTCAAAACACTTTACATATGTCGCGTCTATATTAATACCATTATTTTTACGAAGGCATTCAGTCATGGGTTTTGTTAGGTTAGCAATCCTGAATAAATTTTCGGTAATATCTGAGTAACCTAAGAAATGACTTAATTTGCTTAGCGTTCTTGAGATTGGGAAATTCTTAATGGCACTAATTTTGCCTGGGTTTGGTTTAACCCCATCAGCTGTCACTATCACTATGTGCCCTAGAAAAGATACTTCTTTTTGGAAAAAAGCTGATTTTTATAACTGAACTTTTAGGTTAGCATCTCTTAACCTTTCATAAATGTCGTTTGGGCTCTCAATGTGTTTTTGGAGCGATGTTGAGTAGTTGATAATATCATCCATATAAACAAGGCACGTTTTGCCATGAAGGTCTCTTAAGACATTGTCCATAACCCTTTTGCGATAATCATTCACTAACCGTTACTTTTCTTTCCCTTTAATATCGGCGAAAAGCTGTGTCGAATAATGCCCTGGTCGAGCATTACTGATATCTGCCTTTGTACTTCCTTTTTGTGAATATACGCATAGCGATAGGATTTTGAATGTATGTTATAGGAATATCATCCCTAGTTGTGGCCTTCTTTGAAAAAGATATCTTAAAATTTTTTGCACAATTTAAGAATTGCTTTCTCCTCCTCCGAATTTAAATCATCGGTTTTTTTTTGAGACGCAGATGTTTGTATTTTCCTAAGTTTGAGGGTTCGTGATAGAGAGGCAATGGATTTCAGTATACTCATCTGGACTCATAGATTGAATTTTAATTGGTTGTTCGATTACAAAAGTCTGAGGTGAATCGGAAGTATTGATAACTTCAACGAACGCATACCAATTTTGAACCTTATATATAACGTCAGGTATGATTAAACTTTATGTTATTATTGTTGGCTTCGTGTAAATGCTTCCAGATTTAATGTCGGCTGGAAGACAACTTACTATCTTGTTAAAACCAGGAACTGTATACACTTTAGACATTAGGTTAGGTTTATATCTTAAACGAATTCTAACATTATTTGTTTCCAAGAAGGAATTTTCTAAGTCTGTTTTCATTGCAAGTTGCTTCGTTATTTCAGCTCCAATTAAGCCCTCAAAATAACTGTGTAACGGAATACTAAAAATGATAACGTTTCGTTTGTTTGAAATTCTATAGGTTTTATGTATTCTGTTTTTATATTCTTTATGACACCTGGATTAATAAAAGACTTATTGCCACCCGTGTCTATGAGAAATTTAAGACTTTTGTAATTTAAACTTTGAATAATTATGTATGGTAGGATATTTGTATTATGTTATTTAAATCTAAATATCCTATTGGTTGTTCAAGGCTTGTGTAGGAAAATTTCTATCGTGTATGTCACTCTGTCGATCTGAAGTAGAAGGAGCATCTGCATTTTGGCAGTAAATTTCAGAACTTCTGCTTTCTGTATTGTGTAATTGTTTTTGTCTATTAGATTGAAAGCTTCTGTTTGTGTTGCCACTATATGTATCCATTGGTTCAGGGGTTGGAACCTTTCTGTGGGAGAATTTCGGCTTTTAATGTACCTTTAAATTACTCTGCCTAGTATTAGGACTTCCTGCGAGGTAGTTATTATATCTTGAATCGTTATTAAGTAGTTGTTGTCTGTTCGGTGTAGGCATGGAGGTTTGTGTGGATAACTGCTGATTATGAAAAGTTGGTCGAAAGGTACGAGTCGTTTTATAATTAAACAGTATATTTTGGTTTTCTCTAGCTTGTGAAGGATGTTCTCGGTATTGGGAGTTTTGAAAATAAATGTAGTTTTGCTCTTGCAAGCAAAAACTTAATGCATCCGCTAATTTCATTGGTCTCATAGCCCTAATGGTTGACCCTAAGAGTTCCCTTAAACTCGACAAAAACGAGTTAAGACACATTTCCTGATACAACAAACGTTTTGCTTCAATCACCGTAACATTTTTTTCACGCACTTTGACGTGGTTAATCATAGCCGAAAAAATTGCAATAATTTGAATATGTATTTTTGAATAAAATGACTGTACACTGACTTTGCCTGATTTGATGCAAATCCCTAATAAGCGTGGTTTCATTCCTCTTATCAGAGTAATGAACACTCCAATTGTTCTTTATTTCCTCCCAGTCTACAGCCGTACCATACATGTTAAGAGCTTCCATGGCCTGACCAATAATTCAATTCCTTATGGATCTAAAAAAGTATAACCTTTTTATGGCTTATATTGTGATTTAGTTGGGGAATCAAACCTAAAATCTCTTCAACATTGTTAATGAAGTCAAAAAGAAGACGCGCTTTGCCATCAAATCTTGGAATATTCTTAATCGCATCCGGAGGGAATTAAAGACATCCATAGCAATAGAAGCATTTGAAAACATGTCTGAACTTTGATTAGTGTTAGCCGCGGTAGTTTTAGATGACCAATTAACACTCAATACTTACTTATTTAATTGAATACACTTTTTTCCCAACTTGGGGTGAGGAGTGAACTGCTTAATTTCAACTTTTGAGCTTTGATTTTGCGAAGCAAAGAAGGCATACGAAATCGATAAAAGACAAAATAAATAAACAAATCTGGACTTACCTTACCACAATATATGGAAATTTTTCTGGAAATTAAGTTCTTCTCGTTGCTTGAGGATTGAATCCACTACTTCGATATGCCATCGAAGTGTGCACGTGCTTTTATCCAGCTTCTATCCAGCTACTCTTGATGTTCACTAGTATATAGAGATATCACAAATACTTGTCTTTTGCCAAACGGTTACAGAGAGCATAAGCTCGACATAGCAACAGCATGATAACAAACTTGTTCTGCATAAGTTGTTAATGGTGATGATGATATTAATCATGATGATGGTAGTGACGATGCGTCCGAATATGTTGCAATGTAACTCGCTCGCTCAAGGGATTTGAGTACTCTTAAAATGTTTGTACACAGCGCGAGCGAAAAAAAAATCAGGGAGGAAGAAAAGAGAATTACCGATTTACATTCGTCTTAAATGTTTGCAAGCTATAACGACTAGAAAATAGAGAGCTAGGCAGGGCATTCCATAAGCGAGTTGTACGGCTTAAAAACGAATCAGGATATTTCAGAGTACGCCCGAAAGTGAGGGTATACTGATAAGTATTCATAGCGAGACGAGTACTACGGCTGAAGGTTTAAACTTAACACGTGCTCCGGCATTTTAAGAGTAGTCATACCCTATCGATAGTTCCGCTATTCGTTATGTTGTTAATATCGAAATTTAATGAGCTTAACATACGCTGCCGTTCCCGTTCCCGGACCTCGGTCCGGGAACGAATATGAAAAGCAGAGCGTACTGTCATCAGCAAAGGAATATATTGGATTAGAAGTAGCAGGCAATGAACGAAAATTAAAAAGAGTTTCCGTGACAGAACGGAGCCCTGGGGCACATCAGCATTTATTTTATGAATATCAGACTTGAAACCATCCAAGGCAACCTGAATTGAACGTTCCAGAAGGAATTTTCTAATCCATTGAAACAGAGAGTCGTCGATCCTAAAAGTACGCAATTTCGGCAATAGAGCCTGATGCCAAACTATGTCAAATGCCTTAGAAATATCAAGTGCAATTATCTTGCTTTCGCAGGTACGCTCTGGTGAAACTTTTCGGTGAGACTTGCCATCAGATCACCAGTGGACCAACATGTGGAGTTCGATGTTGCCACTGGCACTTACCAAAGGAAAACATCGAGGAATACTAATTTTGCGATTGAACGGGATTTCGCGCACCCATTGCATCCATCGTTCAGAGTCTCGAATGGGCTCATCCCCGCTGACCCCAGAGCGCCAAATGTCCTGAAGTATAATTCGGTCGAAAATCGTCATCATTGTCCGAAAAATTGTCCCTTTCGTTGGAACAGTGTTTTCGTCAAAAACTGAATCGCCGAGATTGTTGAAGAAAGAGAATTCATCCTTCACTTGTCGCCACCAGAGACGCAGGACTATTTCACTGATAGAGTTAAACTCTTCCATGGACCTATCGAACTGCACGTCGGAATTCGTTAAAGCTGCTAGGATGCGCTAGGAATTATATGCGTTGCGCATCCCGTCACTACGCTCTGCAGCCAGTCGTCTTTAAAAGTTTTGTTAACGATGGCGTTGACGTCTTCCGGATATTTTTGTCTCCATCTATCCGCATTCTTGTCTCTGATAAAGTTGGCCAAAGAGAGAGAGCAAGATGCACCAAGGGTCATGACGCGCATCGCATATACAATGGGATGCTTCGAGCAATTACCCTCACGCCACAAGAACTGCCCCGTCTGACCTTTCCTTCAAATTATAACTTACGTCGCATTTCTCGAAGGCCCTTGTTAGTTTCCACCAGAAACTTCTTCAAAGCTGGATTGCGATTTATTCTGGACTTCAGGCACTGAAGTCTCCGTCTTGCCATCGAAATGGAGTCAGTTAATTCAATGATGTCATGTTTCCACAAGAGTCCAATCGCCCATCTTTTATCCGAAGGAATATACTTGGTTGTCGAATCCATGATACGTAAAGCTCGTTCGTTTTCCTTGCATTGAAAAGTGGAATTTTTGGCCACAACACCCGCTGCGTCCAAAGAGACCCAAAACATAGCATCTCGTCCATTTTCTCTTCCACAGCGGTGTTGCATATGTGCAGTACTCTTTTCGTCGCTTGATTGATCGGTCGGTTACGTCCATATACTGTCAAACCCAATCTACACTTCGCAGCAATTAGCTCATCGCCGGAAGCTTATCGAGTTTTTAATGGCAGGGAAATCCTAACATTATCCAAGCCGATGGGAACACGCGCTTGTGCATCTTGATGTATCATTGCGCTATCCAAAGACTGGATCGGTCCAAACTCGAAACAGTGCGAACATTTTGCAGATTGAACTTCCGAGAGCTTACGTTACATGAGATGTCGAAATTCATTATCTTGGACTCTGCTTCAACTCTCAACAACTCTTCTGCGGGTCCATCCAGTCCGAGCTTAGTCTTGATGCTGCCCTCTTACTATCCACGATATGGAAGGAAACACTCGGTTTTCTTCAGGTCGTATGCCGGTTGGTTCCTGCCGCAGGGGATAAAGAAAAGGATAGTGGGACATCCTGCAGCTATCCACACCACACTGTTTTCGCAAGTTGCAGCGCCTCACTGCGTTTTTCTTGAGACAACGTAAACATATAAGATTCCACCACTCGGTGATGCTTAGCGAGATGAATTCATTGCATTGGTTGAAGCGGTGGCTGCCGCTGTACTTTTCATAGGAAACTTGCTGAGGCGTTTAATCGCACCTCCCATCAGAGACATTGGGCACAAGTATAGGAGTTCTATAGGAGTTCTTCTTCTCACGGGTGATGGCTGACTGATGGTTGTTACGTGGCTGGTGCATGTGGCGAGATTAAATAACCAACCGTCAAACGTTTTGGTATTGGCTTTTAGAAAAAAACATCTGATATCGACACCAGTCGAGCTTTAGGTCGGTGAGCACTTTCCCACTATTTCATACAACACCACTGGATCATTTAAATAGTCCCCAAGACCTAGGGCTTCAATTGTATAACAACAGTGATTCTGAGAGGAATGAGCAAATTTCACAAGATTTTCTAACTTATCTGATCGAATTGGAGGTTCCTGCCGTAATTTGCGTTGCATTATCTGATGGATGACGTCTGCTCGGCCAAACAGCATAGGGTCATAGCACCAGGGTATCAATAGCAGCTGGATCAGTACTGGGCATCATTAAATTCCCCCGAACGGCTTCCAACGCTTGTCCCTTGAGGCTCTTTTGGAGGCGTAGGTTTTCCTTTCCAGAAAACCCACATCTTACAGTCGACTGGACGAAATTGGTGATGAAGATCGGCCATTCCTCCGGTATATAATTTAATTTTGGTGGAGTCTAACACCCCCCTTTATTTGGCTTAATACAAGCTTAAAAACTAGGACTTAAAAACTAAAAGAAGACTAGGACTTTCACTTGCAGCGATCTGTGATGACGACAAAGTAGAACTAGTTGCTTGAGCCGGGAGATGGTGCTGTGCTAGTAGCGGAATATACGTAGGTGCCGTTGGCGACAAGTGGGTAAATGTTTTGGGGGGATGGTCGCACATCTCATTAGGGAATGTCATTGGCTTCGTCCAAACTATTACAGCTTGGATTACAGCCGGGAATACCGAATGTTGCTGGTGGGGGTTGAACGCACTCCAAAACGCAAAATAATGCTTGCGTCGACGGAAGTACCCCACTGGAAGTTGCTGGTGCAATGTTGTTGATAAAAGTGGAATGAAACACATCATCCAACGATGACTGGTCATTGGTGACTTGTGTGCCCATGTCTGCGGAAGTCAGTCAACTGCTTGCCGGCGGCGTGTTGACGATTGCGGTTGAAATCGATGCAGCTGGAGCAGCGGTGGTGTGCGTTATTTTACTGTGCACCCCGGACAGCGTATTATCAGCAGTTACTTGTGCGCAATGAACACTTTCTGTTGGGCTATTTTTGACTAAAAAACTAGCCACATTTTTATTTATAACAAATATCCGTGCGAAATGGCATGCAAATCGGTCGAGTGGTTCATGAGATATTTCTGGTACCGAATCGGAAAACATTGTTTCGAGAAAAACGCAAACGAAATGCAAAATCTGCAGTGTGTCTTGCCTGCGTGACTTCGAAAGCAAAACTGAAAATGTCCTCGAGTAGTGCCTTCTGGAATATTCTGAATTCTAATATTCTTATACAAGGTTTAAATCTATTGCTAAGCAGGTATAAATATTTGCGAGGGCGCTGACCCATCATTAGAGCTGGCACACAGCTGCTCATGTCCCTAATGAGCGCTCCGCCCGATCCGATGTCTAACGGCCATAGCTTTCTTAATTATTGGAATTTTTGAAAAATTCTTGCGGCATTTGAATTGCAAAAGAATATAGAATTTTTTCATGCAAAAAAAAAAATCGATTTTTTTGAGCGGAAAAACATATGTAACCCCTTAAATTTGGGATTAATTTTTTTTGGTTTTTGTTTATCTGAAGGATAATTTGGCTGAGAATTGTTTTGAGTTCTTTTTCAATGGTGCTGTAGTTCTCTTCGCACTTGGATAAGGTACACCTTGCGAAACAAATCAGCTTATCCGAGCCTATAGAACCCTCGGATAATACTGCTCCTAATGCAACATTACTCGCGTCAGTAGTAACATTGAAAGGCTTGGTAAAGTCCGGATACTGTAGTATCGGGCCATTACATAGAAGAGTTTTGCATGTCTCAAAACACTTTACATATGTCGCGTCTATATTAATACCATTATTTTTACGAAGGCATTCAGTCATGGGTTTTGTTATTTTAGCAATCCTGAATAAATTTTCGGTAATATCTGAGTAACCTAAGAAATGACTTAATTTGCTTAGCGTTCTTGAGATTGGGAAATTCTTAATGGCACTAATTTTGCCTGGGTTTGGTTTAACCCCATCAGCTGTCACTATCACTATGTGCCCTAGAAAAGATACTTCTTTTTGGAAAAAAGCTGATTTTTATAACTGAACTTTTAGGTTAGCATCTCTTAACCTTTCATAAATGTCGTTTGGGCTCTCAATGTGTTTTTGGAGCGATGTTGAGTAGTTGATAATATCATCCATATAAACAAGGCACGTTTTGCCATGAAGGTCTCTTAAGACATTGTCCATAACCCTTTTGCGATAATCATTCACTAACCGTTACTTTTCTTTCCCTTTAATATCGGCGAAAAGCTGTGTCGAATAATGCCCTGGTCGAGCATTACTGATATCTGCCTTTGTACTTCCTTTTTGTGAATATACGCATAGCGATAGGATTTTGAATGTATGTTATAGGAATATCATCCCTAGTTGTGGCCTTCTTTGAAAAAGATATCTTAAAATTTTTTGCACAATTTAAGAATTGCTTTCTCCTCCTCCGAATTTAAATCATCGGTTTTTTTTTGAGACGCAGATGTTTGTATTTTCCTAAGTTTGAGGGTTCGTGATAGAGAGGCAATGGATTTCAGTATACTCATCTGGACTCATAGATTGAATTTTAATTGGTTGTTCGATTACAAAAGTCTGAGGTGAATCGGAAGTATTGATAACTTCAACGAACGCATACCAATTTTGAACCTTATATATAACGTCAGGTATGATTAAACTTTATGTTATTATTGTTGGCTTCGTGCAAATGCTTCCAGATTTAATGTCGGCTGGAAGACAACTTACTATCTTGTTAAAACCAGGAACTGTATACACTTTAGACATTAGGTTAGGTTTATATCTTAAACGAATTCTAACATTATTTGTTTCCAAGAAGGAATTTTCTAAGTCTGTTTTCATTGCAAGTTGCTTCGTTATTTCAGCTCCAATTAAGCCCTCAAAATAACTGTGTAACGGAATACTAAAAATGATAACGTTTCGTTTGTTTGAAATTCTATAGGTTTTATGTATTCTGTTTTTATATTCTTTATGACACCTGGATTAATAAAAGACTTATTGCCACCCGTGTCTATGAGAAATTTAAGACTTTTGTAATTTAAACTTTGAATAATTATGTATGGTAGGATATTTGTATTATGTTATTTAAATCTAAATATCCTATTGGTTGTTCAAGGCTTGTGTAGGAAAATTTCTATCGTGTATGTCACTCTGTCGATCTGAAGTAGAAGGAGCATCTGCATTTTGGCAGTAAATTTCAGAACTTCTGCTTTCTGTATTGTGTAATTGTTTTTGTCTATTAGATTGAAAGCTTCTGTTTGTGTTGCCACTATATGTATCCATTGGTTCAGGGGTTGGAACCTTTCTGTGGGAGAATTTCGGCTTTTAATGTACCTTTAAATTACTCTGCCTAGTATTAGGACTTCCTGCGAGGTAGTTATTATATCTTGAATCGTTATTAAGTAGTTGTTGTCTGTTCGGTGTAGGCATGGAGGTTTGTGTGGATAACTGCTGATTATGAAAAGTTGGTCGAAAGGTACGAGTCGTTTTATAATTAAACAGTATATTTTGGTTTTCTCTAGCTTGTGAAGGATGTTCTCGGTATTGGGAGTTTTGAAAATAAATGTAGTTTTGCTCTTGCAAGCAAAAACTTAATGCATCCGCTAATTTCATTGGTCTCATAGCCCTAATGGTTGACCCTAAGAGTTCCCTTAAACTCGACAAAAACGAGTTAAGACACATTTCCTGATACAACAAACGTTTTGCTTCAATCACCGTAACATTTTTTTCACGCACTTTGACGTGGTTAATCATAGCCGAAAAAATTGCAATAATTTGAATATGTATTTTTGAATAAAATGACTGTACACTGACTTTGCCTGATTTGATGCAAATCCCTAATAAGCGTGGTTTCATTCCTCTTATCAGAGTAATGAACACTCCAATTGTTCTTTATTTCCTCCCAGTCTACAGCCGTACCATACATGTTAAGAGCTTCCATGGCCTGACCAATAATTCAATTCCTTATGGATCTAAAAAAGTATAACCTTTTTATGGCTTATATTGTGATTTAGTTGGGGAATCAAACCTAAAATCTCTTCAACATTGTTAATGAAGTCAAAAAGAAGACGCGCTTTGCCATCAAATCTTGGAATATTCTTAATCGCATCCGGAGGGAATTAAAAACATCCATAGCAATAGAAGCATTTGAAAACATGTCTGAACTTTGATTAGTGTTAGCCGCGGTAGTTTTAGATGACCAATTAACACTCAATACTTACTTATTTAATTGAATACACTTTTTTCCCAACTTGGGGTGAGGAGTGAACTGCTTAATTTCAACTTTTGAGCTTTGATTTTGCGAAGCAAAGAAGGCATACGAAATCGATAAAAGACAAAATAAATAAACAAATCTGGACTTACCTTACCACAATATATGGAAATTTTTCTGGAAATTAAGTTCTTCTCGTTGCTTGAGGATTGAATCCACTACTTCGATATGCCATCGAAGTGTGCACGTGCTTTTATCCAGCTTCTATCCAGCTACTCTTGATGTTCACTAGTATATAGAGATATCACAAATACTTGTCTTTTGCCAAACGGTTACAGAGAGCATAAGCTCGACATAGCAACAGCATGATAACAAACTTGTTCTGCATAAGTTGTTAATGGTGATGATGATATTAATCATGATGATGGTAGTGACGATGCGTCCGAATATGTTGCAATGTAACTCGCTCGCTCAAGGGATTTGAGTACTCTTAAAATGTTTGTACACAGCGCGAGCGAAAAAAAAATCAGGGAGGAAGAAAAGAGAATTACCGATTTACATTCGTCTTAAATGTTTGCAAGCTATAACGACTAGAAAATAGAGAGCTAGGCAGGGCATTCCATAAGCGAGTTGTACGGCTTAAAAACGAATCAGGATATTTCAGAGTACGCCCGAAAGTGAGGGTATACTGATAAGTATTCATAGCGAGACGAGTACTACGGCTGAAGGTTTAAACTTAACACGTGCTCCGGCATTTTAAGAGTAGTCATACCCTATCGATAGTTCCGCTATTCGTTATGTTGTTAATATCGAAATTTAATGAGCTTAACATACGCTGCCGTTCCCGTTCCCGGACCTCGGTCCGGGAACGAATATGAAAAGCAGAGCGTACTGTCATCAGCAAAGGAATATATTGGATTAGAAGTAGCAGGCAATGAACGAAAATTAAAAAGAGTTTCCGTGACAGAACGGAGCCCTGGGGCACATCAGCATTTATTTTATGAATATCAGACTTGAAACCATCCAAGGCAACCTGAATTGAACGTTCCAGAAGGAATTTTCTAATCCATTGAAACAGAGAGTCGTCGATCCTAAAAGTACGCAATTTCGGCAATAGAGCCTGATGCCAAACTATGTCAAATGCCTTAGAAATATCAAGTGCAATTATCTTGCTTTCGCAGGTACGCTCTGGTGAAACTTTTCGGTGAGACTTGCCATCAGATCACCAGTGGACCAACATGTGGAGTTCGATGTTGCCACTGGCACTTACCAAAGGAAAACATCGAGGAATACTAATTTTGCGATTGAACGGGATTTCGCGCACCCATTGCATCCATCGTTCAGAGTCTCGAATGGGCTCATCCCCGCTGACCCCAGAGCGCCAAATGTCCTGAAGTATAATTCGGTCGAAAATCGTCATCATTGTCCGAAAAATTGTCCCTTTCGTTGGAACAGTGTTTTCGTCAAAAACTGAATCGCCGAGATTGTTGAAGAAAGAGAATTCATCCTTCACTTGTCGCCACCAGAGACGCAGGACTATTTCACTGATAGAGTTAAACTCTTCCATGGACCTATCGAACTGCACGTCGGAATTCGTTAAAGCTGCTAGGATGCGCTAGGAATTATATGCGTTGCGCATCCCGTCACTACGCTCTGCAGCCAGTCGTCTTTAAAAGTTTTGTTAACGATGGCGTTGACGTCTTCCGGATATTTTTGTCTCCATCTATCCGCATTCTTGTCTCTGATAAAGTTGGCCAAAGAGAGAGAGCAAGATGCACCAAGGGTTATGACGCGCATCGCATATACAATGGGATGCTTCGAGCAATTACCCTCACGCCACAAGAACTGCCCCGTCTGACCTTTCCTTCAAATTATAACTTACGTCGCATTTCTCGAAGACCCTTGTTAGTTTCCACCAGAAACTTCTTCAAAGCTGGATTGCGATTTATTCTGGACTTCAGGCACTGAAGTCTCCGTCTTGCCATCGAAATGGAGTCAGTTAATTCAATGATGTCATGTTTCCACAAGAGTCCAATCGCCCATCTTTTATCCGAAGGAATATACTTGGTTGTCGAATCCATGATACGTAAAGCTCGTTCGTTTTCCTTGCATTGAAAAGTGGAATTTTTGGCCACAACACCCGCTGCGTCCAAAGAGACCCAAAACATAGCATCTCGTCCATTTTCTCTTCCACAGCGGTGTTGCATATGTGCAGTACTCTTTTCGTCGCTTGATTGATCGGTCGGTTACGTCCATATACTGTCAAACCCAATCTACACTTCGCAGCAATTAGCTCATCGCCGGAAGCTTATCGAGTTTTTAATGGCAGGGAAATCCTAACATTATCCAAGCCGATGGGAACACGCGCTTGTGCATCTTGATGTATCATTGCGCTATCCAAAGACTGGATCGGTCCAAACTCGAAACAGTGCGAACATTTTGCAGATTGAACTTCCGAGAGCTTACGTTACATGAGATGTCGAAATTCATTATCTTGGACTCTGCTTCAACTCTCAACAACTCTTCTGCGGGTCCATCCAGTCCGAGCTTAGTCTTGATGCTGCCCTCTTACTATCCACGATATGGAAGGAAACACTCGGTTTTCTTCAGGTCGTATGCCTGTTGGTTCCTGCCGCAGGGGATAAAGAAAAGGATAGTGGGACATCCTGCAGCTATCCACACCACACTGTTTTCGCAAGTTGCAGCGCCTCACTGCGTTTTTCTTGAGACAACGTAAACATATAAGATTCCACCACTCGGTGATGCTTAGCGAGATGAATTCATTGCATTGGTTGAAGCGGTGGCTGCCGCTGTACTTTTCATAGGAAACTTGCTGAGGCGTTTAATCGCACCTCCCATCAGAGACATTGGGCACAAGTATAGGAGTTCTATAGGAGTTCTTCTTCTCACGGGTGATGGCTGACTGATGGTTGTTACGTGGCTGGTGCATGTGGCGAGATTAAATAACCAACCGTCAAACGTTTTGGTATTGGCTTTTAGAAAAAAACATCTGATATCGACACCAGTGGAGCTTTAGGTCGGTGAGCACTTTCCCACTATTTCATACAACACCACTGGATCATTTAAATAGTCCCCAAGACCTAGGGCTTCAATTGTATAACAACAGTGATTCTGAGAGGAATGAGCAAATTTCACAAGATTTTCTAACTTATCTGATCGAATTGGAGGTTCCTGCCGTAATTTGCGTTGCATTATCTGATGGATGACGTCTGCTCGGCCAAACAGCATAGGGTCATAGCACCAGGGTATCAATAGCAGCTGGATCAGTACTGGGCATCATTAAATTCCCCCGAACGGCTTCCAACGCTTGTCCCTTGAGGCTCTTTTGGGGGCGTAGGTTTTCCTTTCCAGAAAACCCACATCTTACAGTCGACTGGACGAAATTGGTGATGAAGATCGGCCATTCCTCCGGTATATAATTTAATTTTGGTGGAGTCTAACACCCCCCTTTATTTGGCTTAATACAAGCTTAAAAACTAGGACTTAAAAACTAAAAGAAGACTAGGACTTTCACTTGCAGCGATCTGTGATGACGACAAAGTAGAACTAGTTGCTTGAGCCGGGAGATGGTGCTGTGCTAGTAGCGGAATATACGTAGGTGCCGTTGGCGACAAGTGGGTAAATGTTTTGGGGGGATGGTCGCACATCTCATTAGGGAATGTCATTGGCTTCGTCCAAACTATTACAGCTTGGATTACAGCCGGGAATACCGAATGTTGCTGGTGGGGGTTGAACGCACTCCAAAACGCAAAATAATGCTTGCGTCGACGAAAGTACCCCACTGGAAGTTGCTGGTGCAATGTTGTTGATAAAAGTGGAATGAAACACATCATCCAACGATGACTGGTCATTGGTGACTTGTGTGCCCATGTCTGCGGAAGTCAGTCAACTGCTTGCCGGGGGCGTGTTGACGATTGCGGTTGAAATCGATGCAGCTGGAGCAGCGGTGGTGTGCGTTATTTTACTGTGCACCCCGGACAGCGTATTATCAGCAGTTACTTGTGCGCAATGAACACTTTCTGTTGTGCCGGTTCGCATTCGCACGTGGGTCTGTTCCAGCGCTTGGATTGTATCGGCGCGCTAGGTCGTTGGCAGCTGTAATCAAAGAATGTTCCATCATCGCTTTTAGTAGAAAAAGATTTACGATTTCTTCGATTTTTTAGGATTTGAGGTACCACTTGCGACGATGTCACACTAGTCAAAGTGTGCACACAGAATTGCCACAATACTTTCAGAATGACGGGCATATTTTAGAATGTTAACCCTTCGGCGGACGTATATGCAGTATTTCGAAGCGAATGCTAAAATCTTTATTTTAAACGCAGTATAATAAAATCCATTCATTTGCATTCATGCCGTGTCCGCACAATGGTCAATCGAAAAAGAACGTGGATATTTGACGTTTAAAAGTTAGTGGGAGACAAGTTCCTTGAGAGAAAGAGATAACACATAACCATTGTGCAGAGATGACATGAGTGTATACAATAGATAGTGCTGCCAAGTAATGGCGCAACACCTACATAAATCCGTTAGCCTAGATTGTATATCTCCCGTTCTTAAGAGGTGTTCTTGCACGCTGGCAAAACCACTGCGTAAGCTTTTCCACCGATGCTACTCTTTAGGACTCTTACCGAGAAGATGGAAAACAGTATTTATCCAGCCCATCCGAATCTTCTTTTATTCCTCCTACAGACCCATTGCACTTACGTCCCTTCTTTCCAAGTTCATGAAAACCCTGATAACATTATTGATGCCCCGGTCAACTAACATTAATATGACTTAAAAACTACGGGAAGAGCAAGTAATCATGGAGCTTTGCAGAGGGAATTTCGAACACTTTGTTTTTCCTTATGTTGAAGTTTTATTTCATTTGCTTAAAAACATAGTTATAACTTATACACAAGTGCTAACAATTAACAATTCTATCGTTAGGAAAAGTGTGGATTAGACGGAATAAGGGTATTGATCTTAAACGACGAGGTTTAGTGTTCAAGAAGATCTGATGGAGCACATGAGGGCAAACTACGAGTATATCACCATATAACAGCTGTTGAGCAAAAACTATGCGATATCACGACGAGTGCTAAGGAACTATAAATTAAGCAGCTTTATGCGAAACACGTAGGGAGGTAGATTGTGTGGGACATCCTAACCTAGCCCACGGAAAGCAAAAGGAATGAATCTGCGTTGGACAGCTTCGATTCTCTGGATATGATACTCGAGAAGCGGTCTCACATAAAGGGATTTAGTGACGTAAGGGTAAGAAAACTCCTCCGACCAACGTTTAACAGCCGTGTCTGAGATAGCGCTGCCAATAGTGTTGCCGATGTGAGCACGGTAGTTAAATTGAGCGTTGCAGATAATGCCCAGGTCACGAACTAAACAGACAGTGAAGACAAGCTCTTTGTTAATTTAATAAGGTCTTTGAGGCAGGGGATGACGTTTCCGAGAAAAGGATGTGCTTGACATTTTTTCACGCTAAGCTCTAAGAGATTATGTTGACAAGAGATTATGTATATGTGGTTTAGATCAGCTTATAGTGAGAGTTAGCAGTGCAAGTTATTTGCTTAATCTCAATATCGTTTGTAGTCAATTTGAAGATCAAAGGTCCCAAGTGTCTTCCCTGTGGCACACCAGAGAACGCTGTGACTGTGTTGGAAACGGAAAGTCTAAAAAGGACACTATACTTCCGGTCTTCTAAGTAAGACTTAATCCATGAGGTATTTTGAGGAGTATGACTTTATGAGAGATTTTGTCAAACACTTTGCTGAAATCAGTGGTCAAAGTATCCACTTCCTTACCATCTTTCAAGGCACATAGTCTGTCAGAGACAGATTTAAGGAAACATTCATAGATTAAAGAATAGAAGTTGGAAGTAGCAGTATCAATATTAACTGTTTTGTCATGGATAAAGTCAAAATGAACACTACCGATCAAATCGGAAAGATTAACTAAGTTAGCTTTACGAAAGTTATATTTGCACTGCGTCAAGAGGTGGCGCAAATTAATCACCCTATCGGAGGTATAATTTTTGCAAATGGAGTCGTACGTCAATCATATTTGACATTTATGTCGATGTTTTTGGCCAATAATCGGTCGGTGGTGTTAGCGCGGCGTGAATTTCGACGTCGATTTCCTAATCATGTCGCGCCACTGGACAAACATTCTGGCGCTTAGCTACTCGACTCGAACAGAGTGGAACCACAAGAGATCATGCAGGGCGTGCCGCCACCAGACTGGTCGTTCGGGCGAGAATATCGCGGATGTGGCTGCCGATGTCGCTGAGAACGAAGAAACATCAACCAGACGACGGGCCACGCAATTGGGCATCGCCAGACGGACCCTACAGCTAATTTTAGTGAAAGAGGGTGTTTTCATAAACGTCTGCCTAACCTAGAACTGCATTATCGATGTTCATTAAGTCAGATTTTCGATCGAACTAACCTAGTCTAACTGGTAGTACCTACTGGTCATAAGCGGCATTCTATCGTCGGCGTCGGAAAGATTGTGCAGTCCGCTTTCACACGTCGCAAGTGTGTAATGCGCATGTTCTGGTTATTTTCTTTTGAATTGTCATTCAGTGATGCGCGCAACTCTACATGAAGACTTTCCCCTTCTTTGAGTTTTCATGTTATTTGACAGTTCTCTTTCATTTCATCTTTGGCGCTCAGTCTTTCATAATTGAAAATGAGCCCCCTTGTTAATTCTTTGGTCCATTTCAGTTCATCCGCCATACTGAAATGTTGTGCTCGTAACACAGCGAAAGAAGTAATGAAGCAAATGCGAAAAAGAAAGAAGAAGAAGAAAAAGAAATGTCAAAAACTTGCAATGAAATTGCTACCCACATGCAGTGGGAATTTGGTTATTTGGGTATTTTTTGTTTCATTTTCCCTCTCTTTTGCACTCATTTGAATCTTTCGAAACTTGCGACATGTAAAAGCGGACATAATAAAAAGTGGGAAATTAGCATGGAAAAGGAATTTATCGCTGGTAAAAAGAAAAAATGTACGCTATAAGCACAGATAATAAATCTATACAGATGTCTCATCGCTGTAGAAAAAAATGGTTCAATTTTTGTCGGCTAGCCGACACTCGTCCAGCCGACACGAGCTTTCGGAATAATGCAAAGCTTTTTTATTTTCGCTCTTTCTTGCTTTGTTTACTGAGATTTTTTTTTCTCACCACAAGTTATGGGCAGTGGCAAAAAGAATATGAGAAACAATTGCATTGGATTTGCGGGAAGGGTATGAAGACTTGGCTGTTTGTTTTCATTCGACTGCAATAGGAGATTATGTAATTTTTCATGAATTGGTATTTTGTTTGAGTGTATGGGTGTGTATGTAAGAAAGAACAATTCAAAGGCGGGAAAAGTCGAATATTTCTTTACATTTTGTAATTAAAGTTTGACGAGCAAAATATTATTCGTGTTATTAATATGCAGTGCAGATACACCTGTGTGCAAAATAATAGCAGTGTTAGATGCTTAACTTCTTATTTTACAATAAAACAAATTTTATAGCAGCTGTATTTTAATTATTTATTTTTTCTTTCTCTAATGTTCTAAAGACTTCGTATTGAATTTGAAATTAAGTAACTAACCATTCTTATAGAAAACCTAAGATACCACCTTGATGAAAAGGAATTTATTGAGAAAATTAAAAATACAAGTTTATTCATTTAAATCTATATTGTCCCCTTCAAAGTAATCTCTTATCGACTGCAACACACTTACGCCAGTGCCAATACTCGAAACATTTTTTATATTCGTTTTCGGTATGTCCATTAGTGTTTCCTGCGATTTTTCCATTACTTCCCCTCGGTTGCTGAAACGCGTTCCCCGTAGTGGTTTTTCAACTCGATTGAACAGTAAGAAGTCACAGGGAGCCAAATCAGGTGAATTCGGTTGCTGTTGGATGATATATGTTGCATTTTTCGTCAAAAAATTACGAATAATGATGGTACTGTGTGACTGTGCGTTATCATGGTGCAAAATCCACGAGTTTTTTGCTCACAATTCTGGTCTCTTTCGGCGAATTACTTCACACAAACGTCTCATAACGCTCAAATAATACTCTTTTGTGACTGAAAACGACGTGTTTTTTTTTTGTCCTGGCTCATTTGGTGAACGCCATTCACTTGCCTGATGTCTGGATTGCGTGTCGTACTCATAAACCCACGTCTCGTCTCCAGTAACGATCCTTTTGATGAATGTGGGATCGGATTCAGCTTCGCAAATCATCTATTTTGCGACGTAAACATGGTCTCTTTTTGCATGAAATTGAGGTCTTTTGGCACCAACTTTGCTGCTACACGACGGAAACTCAAATTATTAACCAAAATGTCTTGGACGGATCCATAGGTAATGTTCAAGTCCTCCGCTATCTCTCTGATGGTTAATTTGCGGTCATTGCCAAACATTTCTTTTACTCCACCAATGTATTCGTCGGTTTTCGACGTCGATGGTCTGCCACTGCGTTCATCATCTTCGATTGACTCACGACCACTATTGAACCGCTCGTGCCACTGGCGGTTCGACAATTTTCTTTAGAGAATCGTTGCCGAAACACTTTTCCAACATTTCCAATGTTCGCGCACCATTAAATCCGTTTTTTACTCAAAATTTAATACAAGTTCATTGTTGCAAAATTAATTTAAAAAAAAACTGAAAATTGAATATGTTGCACTTGCTTAATACTTCGTTGAATGGCCTCTGTTTGCCAGAACTGCAGTACAACGAAGTAGCATAGAGTCGACTAAGCGCATGCACCTCTCTCTCGAAATACCTGCCCATGCAGATTGCACTGTAGTCCATAATTCACCAACTTTTTTTGGTTCTGCCTTAAAAACCTCTTGTTTAACATCAGCCCATCAGTTTTCAATGATATTAAGATCTGGAGACTGAGCAGACCACTCCATGGCATTAATCCCATTGATTCCAAACCAATTTTTAGCCAATTTACTGGTGTGCTTGGGGTCATTATCTTGGTGATATACCCAATTAAGCGACAACTTACTCTTAAGGTAAGTTTTGAATTTGGGGAATAAAAAAAAGTCGCACGGGGCCCAGTCCGGACTCTTTTGACAAAATCACTGATAAAAACATGTTTCTTCTGGGATTGGTTTGATTGAAGCCATTATAAACAACCTGATTGGACCCTATCAGTGCGGTTTCACGCCAGTAAAGTCCACAATCGATTAGATTTCCACACTCCAGCAGATCTTGGAGAAAACCCAAGAAGTCCAGATCGATACCCACCACCTGCTTTTAAGGCTGCCTATGGCATCATTTATAGAGACGAGCTATATAGAGCAATGTCTAGTCTTGACATCCCTGCCAAACTCGTCCGTCTGTGCAGGATGACGATGGATAACGCCCGCTTCTGAGGGATATGTTTGCCTAATGTCGGCATTATGATTATATTCAGTGTACTGTGTGAATGCGTAAAATCTCTTCGGTCCACAAAAATTTACCGAAAGCAGTGTGACTTCTGTCCTGGAAAATCTTGCAAAGAACTAGCCAGTTCCAAGTCAATACCTACCACCTATGCCTATACTAGGCTTCATAATGCGATGGCCTAATTCGGGGTCCCAAGAAAACTTATCTCGTTGTGTCGCATCATACTAGAAAATTTGCGATGCGTCTACAGCTTGGAAACAAAACCTCAGAATTTTTCCAAACCTCCACCGGATTCCGGCAAATAGATACGCTCTCGTATTATGTAACCGCAGTCAGGTATAGGTACAGCACTGCCCAGCTGTTGGGACACGTCATTGATATAGACACTTCAGGGTGGCCAAAACCTGCTGCCATTGTATTTTATCGAGTAAAGATAACCCCGTCATCTACCAAATCATACAATTTGTCACTGTAAATGCTCATTAATTTAGAGGAGTTCCTCTTCCTCTGGGTTAAGACAAACTGAACAAATGACACCTTGTCGAAGATTACGGCCAGAATAAACCTTGGCAACCGGTGCTACTTCAGACTGGTTTAACAAATTGGATCCAAAGTCTCTACTTCTCTGTATAGTATTGATTTTGCTAGTTAAAATATGAAAAATATTTCCAATATTTTCCTTACTTACTTCGGTGGCGGTGCAGTCCGGGGTGGAGCAGGACCTCAACCAAAAAGCCTTTCCACCTGGCGCGATGTTTCGCCAGCTGTTTCCAGCGGTGCGACACTCCAAGTTGGTTGAGATCCCATTCCACTTGTTCCAACTACCATATATTCAGCCGTGCATTACTGCGTTGTCCCCGAGTCTTGGAATTGAAGATTTTCGATCTGTATATACAAATATTTTGCGTACAGTTTTAAAAACTCACTTTTACATAACTTGAAAGAAAAGGGAGCAAATATGTACTCGTAAATATACATTTTCCTAATAAGTTCGATGTTGCTCAATGCTTGGAAATCTATCAAATTTTGTAGGTACTTAATGTCCTGAGCACAAAATTTGACAAAAATTAAAATCGGGAAATTGCTCTAGCGCTCATGTACATATATATATCTTCAACCCCATAACATGTATTAGCCCTTAACACCTCGTGCTTCAAATATCAACCACTTTTATAGTGTGGTGCAACGTCATACCCACCCCCTCCTGCGATTTCATTTTCATAGTACAAAACTTCCCATATCAATGAGACATCTGTATAGATTTATTATCTGTTCTATAAGGATACTTCTTTCTGAAATCAAGGAAATCGATCCATTTTTTGAGTTTGAAGTCTGTGATACAAAAAAAGAAAATTTGAGAACTTGATGACAACATACAAACACATCAAGAATAGAAACAAAGAATCAGGACGAAAAGCAACAACGTGGGATTATTTTGAAATGTTCGACCAAGCCACGGAGGAAGCCACAGCGTATCTCCGCCCAAAAATCTGCTGTGCTCCACAACGTCATTTGAAAATAATACGGTATCATCTGTTACTATTGACGCGGAGATTGAATTAGAGGACGACAACTTTTCCGAAACTCCAACCAAACCTAAATGAACTTCTTGCGTTTTTAAAGAAGGAATCGGACAAAGACGAACATTTGCCATCGAAAAAGAGAAAATAGAATTCGATAAACGTCAATTAGAGCTTATAAGAAGCCTTCAGGAATCTTTGACAAACCTTTCCAACTAAAAAAAGTTGCTATTACTTACCTTATGATTTTTTTTTCTTTTGTGAATTTTGATAACCTAATTTTAGTTTTTTTTTTTTAAAATAAAAAACACAAGTTAAAATTTATTGTTTTATTAAAATAAGACTCTATGAAGGAAAAAGCATAGCAACTTGACTTGTTTTTTGTTTAGCTTCTTCATTTGTGGTTGGATTACTTTGTTTATGCTCCAATTGTTCGGCTCATCAATTTCTGAGTTCAAGGTTTCAAGAATTATATCCTCTCCTAGTCCGTCTTTCTCTATAATAATACACAACGATGCAAACAAGAACAATATATTTCAAATATTGTACTTTATTTATGTCGACGAATTTAAGAATTTTAAATTTTTGTTTTAATCGGCCAAATGCCTGTTCAATACAGACCCTGGTGGAATGAAATTAAATTTTCTTTCCATAGGAGAAAAGTATCCATTGTCCCGGTAAGGGACAAGAATGTAAGTTGTTAATAGGTACGCTGAATCACATAATATATATCCATCGTCTACTATATCTTTCGAATTAGCCCTTAGTTACTTTCCGATTAGACTGCTTTCCCAAACATTAGCATCGTGGCAGCTTCCAGGAAACCCAAAAAAAACATCCATGAACTTTTGGTTACTATCGCAAATTGCCTTTGAATAATTGTAAAATTAATTCAAGTTATTTTAATAAACAAGTACGTTTACCTGCAGATTGCTATTGTATTAGCTTACATTGTCGTTTGAAGGAGAGAGAATGGGTATGTGACTCCCGTCCACGCAACTGATAACAAAAGGGATTTGATAAATTTGTTTCTCATTTTAGATAACAGCATTGAAGAGATTCGAAAATTCTCTAAAACGAGAACCATTGGCTAGTTTCCACAAGGTTAAGGACAAAGCCAATTTTACGCTACTTTCGGTCAACCAGTATTTTTAACTCGTTTTCAACAAACTACGGATATAAACATTTAATATTTTTATATTGTTTTTAATTAATAGTAAAAAGCTTACATTGAATCTGGATCTCGACATCCTAAAATGACTATGGAACACGTCGTCAGGATATTCTGAAATCAACTTCATAAAGAATTTTTATAATAAGCGATATTTTTTTAAGCTCTTGTAATTTTCGTTTTGTTTTTTCCCCGCACCCTGTTTGTGCCAAGTAACATTCTACTTTCTTTTTCCGTAAGCAAATCAAAAATTAAGCTCAACAAAATTTCTTTGGTTGCCATTTTTTTTGACGTTTATGAACATTATTTATATGAAAATTGAACTAATTCTGGCCTTTTTGCTGACTGCAGATATTCTGCACTATGAGTGCGTTCAACACTGCATAAGGAAGGAACTGTCGCAGAATTTTCTCAGCTTATGAAAACACCCAGACTTACGCATGTTCTCGTACAAAGTGCACACAGTGCATCAGTTAATGCCTCCTGGCCGTCTGTCGCGGGTGAATTACTGTAAAGCCATCTTCAACCTCAACAACGAAGAGGACGATTTTGTGTCGAAAATCATCATGAGCGACGAGGGGCATTTCCACTTAAGCGGTTACGTCAATAAGCAAAATCTTCATTTCTGGGGCACTGAAAATTCACGTGTGATGTACGAAGAGCCATTACATCCACTCAAAGCTGCTGTGCGGTGCGGTGTTCATGCGGGACGTCGTATTTTTTTGAGGACGCTATCGGCAATACGGTCACTGTTACTGGTGAACGCTACAGGGCCATGATAAACGACTATTTACTGCCGGAATTGAATGAGCGGGGCTTGGTAAACACGTGGTTTCAACAAGACGGAGCAACCGCACACACATTGTGAAGGAAGCATTTCCTGGTCGCGAAATCTACCGTTTTGGCAAGATCGCCCGATTTAACCATCCCAGACTTCTTTCTTTGGGGCTACTTGAAGTCGCGGGTTTATGCCAAACAATCCTCAGACAATCGCAGCCCTTAAAGAGGAATGTGAACAATTATCACCGGAAATCTTAAATCTTAACAGAAACAATTGTAAAGGTCCAAATAAAGACAGATGAACAAATGATAAGAACAGTGGAGGGTGAAAGTTGTCAAATTTGGAGAGAAGGTGGCTACTCTCAATAACTACCACGTTATCGGTGTCAGTAGAAAAAATTAAGTCTAGCTGTCTGTCTAGATTGTTTTGGATACCACTTAACTGATAGTGACCAGCAGCAAATAGCAGATCGGTGAATAAGATTTCCTTGTCAGAGGTAGCATTAATTGAGAATAGGTTAATATTATCATCTAGCTCAGCCCATCGTAGCCGGAGTGGGAGGTTGAAGTCACCAACAACGATAGCATCGTCTTCAGGGTACATGCCCATAACCCAAAAATCAACAGCATCGACAAAAAGCTGATTGACGTATAGGTTGTAGGGGTGGAATATAGCAGCATACGATGCAGATGGAACGTTTAGGAATAGTAAATTTAAAAGAAATAAGCTCGAGATTCGAAGTGTTGGGTATGGGGAATTCTGATGCGTCGCAACAGGTGCGAATAACCAAAAAGTTTTGATGTAAAACTGGAAGACAGCTAGAGCTTTCGTAGACCAGCATAAATTTGCCCAACAACATAGTTAGTATGGTCTTTAGCAGAAAGAGAACGATTCATTTTGAATCCAATATTTGTTACTTTTTTGACATATGGAATAGACTTATTGTTTAAAAGTATAGATGGAAAATCATCAGTTTCAAAAAAAATTTTCGAAATTTGAATCGCTTGTGATTTTTCTAGATTAAGATTCAGCCCGTTTAAAATTGACCAGTTATAGATTCTAGATCGGTTTTCGTTCATTCCAACAGTGAGGTCTTCAGCTAATCCGACTGGCCGGGATAAGTATACTTGGGCATCGTTGTCATCATCAACGTCTGCATTTGACAGAATTTGGTCAGGCCCTTTTGTCGTAAATGCGTGCATTTGAGATCGATGAATCACTTCTTCAATGGATTAGAAACTGCTTTTCGAAGCGCTTAATTCAAATTGTTTTGGATGGTTTCAAGTCTGATATCCACAAATTTCTGGTGTGCCCAAAGAATCCGTTCCGTCTCCAACTCTCTTTTTAATCCCTTGTCTGCTACTTCTAATTCAATATATTTCTTTGCTGGCGACAGTACTCTCTGCTTTTTATATTCGTTCCCGGACTCACGTCTCTGTTCTTCGGCTAACACAATGCTGTCTGCTGTTGTTAAAGCGAAATCCAAACACCCAGCCAATATCCGTGAATGGAACTTGCATCATTGAAACTGAAAACTTTCCATTCTCGGTATGTTTGGAATTACCACATATTGGAAGAAACGTAAGAAATATTTTTCCCCGTCTGATATGGCCTCAATATATAAGGCATTCATCCATTGGAGTCCATATCTGATCAGGTGCTCTTAAAACCTCTCTGGATCTGCTAGATCCAGATTCAAAACTGTGCGATAAAACTCATAGGTAATGCTAAAATCACTCAATCACCGACGAGATATCTCCTGTCTCACCTTGCTCTATCGCTATTTTCACCACTAGTGCTCCATTCAAATTTCCAGTAGTATTCCGCCCTTTCGAACCTGTAACTGTAACACCCGTCTCGCTATGAATGCTCATCAGTTTACCCTCAAGCCCATTTTCTTGCGTACATTGAAATATCGTTATGCTTTCCTTAGCCGTACATCTGGCTTATGGAATGCCCTGCCGAGCTCTTTATTTCTTGATCATTCTAACCTTAAAACTTTCAAAACATACATGGGTATAATAATATCAATTCACCGCTTTTACACATCAAATTAGACCCCATGAAAAACTTCGTTAAAGCCATGGATAGAACTGGAGAAGGTTTTCTGTATTTGAAAACTTTGTTTCTTTGATTGAGCGAGCTAATACGGAGTTTTTGTAGGGCCGGATATAAGGAAGGTTATGAGGAATTCGAATTATATTTCAAAATTAAAAACAAAAAATGCATGGTTTTCTTTTATTGAAGTGGCAAATTTTTTTTTGGGAAACACAAACAGCAAACTATAAGGAGATGGTTTCCAAACTACTACAGGTTTATAAAGTCTTGGGATGTAATGTGTCTGTGAAGATTCTTTTCCCTGATTCCCATCTAGACTTTTTTTCCCGAAAACTTGATGTAAGCGTGTGCTCATCGCGGGAGAGATTCGATCAAGACATCACGGAATCAGAAAATGGTTATCGAGAATGCTCACAAATTTTCGTTGGGCATTAACGAGATTATCCGTATATAATTATACGAGACAAGCAAAACGAACAAAAAAATTCTCAGAGTATTTTTTTAAAAAATTAATTGCCTTCAAAATTCAGTTCCTTTGGTTTTTTTTTTTTTTTTTGTATAACCATATTGTATTTTAATAAGAAAATGGAAGTTAAATTTTTTTTAACACACCTATTTTAATTATTCTCATGCCAAGGTATGAAAAACAAACTAGTTGCGAACCACGGCTGAACATTTTTTGTCGTTTTTTCGGTTAACCAGTAAGAACAATAAAATTAATGAGTTAAAAATTTTCCTAAAAATCATTCACAGAGGAATATACAGGGTGTTCCGGATAATGTTTCGAAGAATTTAAGGGACATTCCTTGACATATTTTAAGAAAAAATCGTATGGGTGGGGTCGGAAATGCATCCCCTCCGAGATACAGAGGTTTTAAATAAAACATAACACTGCCCTGTTTGACTTCTATTGCAAATAACATCTTTGAAATTTATGTGTGTATAGTAGCAACTGGGGTATTATTGAACTCGAAATTATGGGTACTTTAATTGTTTTAAAAGTAAACGCCCCCTAAAATAAATGTGCCACATTAGTGCCCAGTTAACAGCTGCGTTGGAATTTTTGTCCCGTAAAATAAGATTATTATTGCGCAATGTAAATCTAATAAATCTAAAAAAAGTTTCATTTTATGGCCCTTAAAAAGGGACCACCTCGAATAGTTAACGCCCATTTTTTGAGGTTAAAAAAAATGTCAGGTCCTTTTTCAGAAAAAAAAAACGAAGCAGATCCCATACGAAATTCATAATATCCTCAATGATGGATTTTTAACAAAAGAATACGCAGACATGGTTTGTTTATGGTTTCTACAACGGTAACGAAAAACGAGTGAGATTGGAATATCTCAGACGACACCCCGACAGGGCTGCCCAAATGGCAATCGTCGAGAGAATCAAATCCTGCTTTATCAGAAGGCGTTCACTGCTAATAATTAAAAAATACATTCAGAAGGTGTGCATGCATTCCATCCATATACAACAGCAGTACAGAAGCTACAACATGGGGACTCAGAGAAGCGTTTGAAAATCTGCAATTACATACTAAAAATAAATTTTGCGGAAGACAACTTTATTAGCTGGATTGTGAAATAGGTGATATACCACTATAACAAAGAGTAGCCATTGTGTACCAGCAGGATGGCGCCCCCGCTCACAGTGGCTATACAGTTAGAAAGAGGTTAGATCGCGTGTATGAAAATTTGTGGATACGGCGGGATGGACCCATTCTTTCACCTTCAAAGTCTCTGGGCTTGACCTTTTTTTTATGGTCATTAACTTTTATTTATGCATACGGTTGAAGAACATTGTTTACTCATCAGAAATAACAATATTGGATGACTTGAACCATAGGATTGACGAGGCAGCAGCGAAAGTTCGATAAGTATTGAAAAGAATGATGGACATTGTTAGAGCCTTTCAAAGAGGAACTGCGTGCATACAAAGCAATGGACTTTGTTTTTTTTTTTTTAGAAGTCTACCGTCCTTAGGATAGGTTATTTACAGAACGTGCTCAAAGCAAAAATACTGACTGGGCTTTATTTACACTTTGTGTTTAGGGGCGTCAGGGAGGTCAAAGGTAAACGTATATTATTATACGAAAGCTACACATCCGTAAGATGGCTACACTTATTACCCGATATAATTTAAGACCCAGGGGCCATACAGCTAAGAGAAACTAGCCGAAATTGGTGCGATGGATAACGCCAACAACCTCTTGATAAAGAGAACTTATAAATAGTAATCTCCAAAGTTTTTTTTTTATATTTCATATCCTATTAGAATTTAGGAAACCTATTACCCGTAAAAACTTGAGAGGTGGAACTCCCGAAATCTTAGTTAGTACTGCTTTGACGGTTCTAAAATATTTGTCATTCCTTGAATAATTAAGATAATTCTGCCCCAATTTTCATCAAACCTGTGCTATATTATGTTAATAGATTTCGATTAGTATTGTAAAGATTTTGAGTTTTATATTTTTAAGAAAATTATTGTATTTGTGTATTAGACATAGACAGACATTTTGTTAAAAACTGTCTAAAAACACTAGACACCTTAAAACGTAAAGATATCATCCATTTTCGATCTGAATGCAAGAACTTCCCTATTAGGAAGTTAAAAAGCACAATAAATGAATACCAATTTGCTTAAGGTGGGAAAGGAATATAAAGAAGAAATTATTTTAGGGTTAAATGAGATAAGAATACTTTCGCACAACAGAACACAATCGGTCGATGCCTTGCATAGTCGGCGAAAGCTGTGCGAAATTTGCAACCCAACGACAATTTTAAAAAAACACGCGCAACTACTTGCATACGCTCATCGTCTACATACGTCATAAACAGAAAACAACTTGCTGCGTTTGCAAGTAGCGGAATAGAAGCTCAAAAAAAATGAATTTAGTTTTGAGGGCAAATCCAAAGTACACATTGTCAGCAAAAGCGGACCTGTAATATCGACAGATCAAACGGAACTTGACAATAGACAGGTTTAGCCCTAATGTAGTTAGGAATTTGTCTATCTTATCTATCAACTCCGATAACTCCATGACACTCCGTCTACCATGCTTTTAGATTTTCTTAGATAACATACAGTCTATTTTATATTGGCCTTTTTTCGATGAATCTAATTTTAAATATTTGTTTATTTTATTACTTGTATTATATATAGACTATATACAAATATATTGTTTTTAATATATTTATTATAACAATCGAATTTCATAGGATTTAGTTCTAATAAAATGATTTTTATTATTTCAGCACTGGATTTTTTCTAAATTTTTTCATATGGGACAAACATTCGAGTGGCGCTGTTCCTTTCAGTACTATGGTATCTCTCCTTTTGTTATGGTTTGGCATTTCAGTGCCACTTGTTTATTTGGGATATTACTTCGGGTATAGGAAGCAACCCTACCAACATCCTGTTAGAACAAACATGATCCCCAGACAAGTTCCAACGCAGCAGTGGTATATGAATATTGTTTTAAGGTATTTATTTGATGGAAATAAGGAACTATTTTTTCTAAAAGGTTGTTTAATTTCAGTACACTTATGGCTGGTATCCTACCGTTCGGAGCAGTTTTTATAGAGCTTTTCTTTGTGTTTACCGCTATATGGCAAAATCAATTTTATTACCTATTTGGATTTCTATTTTTGGTATTTTGTATTTTAGTAGTTAGCTGTGGTCAAATATCAATTGTTATGACATATTTTCAACTCTGTGGAGAGGTATCTATGTAAATAAAATTAATTTGTGGAATTAAGAATATCGTCTTTCAGGATTATCGTTGGTGGTGGCGAAGCTTTGTTGTGTCAGGAGGTTCAGCAGCCTACGTTCTTTTTTACAGCATATTTTATTTCTTTACAAAATTAGAAATAACCGAATTCATACCCACTTTACTATATTTAGGCTATACGGGTGAGTGGTTACTTTTTTAAATTAGATAAGTTTTCATAAGTTTTGTTTTAGGTTTAATGGTAATCACATTTTGGTTGCTTACCGGAACAATTGGGTTCTTTGCAGCTTACAGTTTTATACGAAAAATATATGGGGCTGTAAAAATTGATTGATTATGTAGAAATTTTGTTAACTCTCACAAAGTAGTTATTATTTATTGTATTCATCACAATTTTATAGCTGTTAGCAATTGTGCTTTAAATTAATAAATGTTTTCGCAATTATGTGGCTGTATAAAAACAAATTAACTAATTTAAGTTATTTTTTGCCTACTTGTTGCTAGAACTTAAATTGTTTTATTTAGCTCTACGATATTTTAACAAATGTAATGAAGAAAAACTTAACGCAAAAATAATATACAATACGCAGAAAATAATATACCCCCTCAAGCTTGTTTAAGCCCAAACCTTTTGGTTCATTTAGCAGAACTTAATATAAAACGATAAAAGTAAATAAATAAATAAGATATTAAAAGAATGCTGTGAGTTTGATTTTTAACATATCAAAATTTGTTTGAACATAATTTATACACATTCAATAAATTACAAGTTTAGAGTTTTATTTACAAAAGCAAAAAATATAATAATAATAGTGAACATAAAACTAAATTTCAAATTGAGATTTACGAGGACATTTTGACCTAATATGGCCTTCCTGGCGACAAAAACCACATTTTCGCTTGTTTCGTGTGTTAGTTTGCGATCTTTCAGCTTTTTTCATATTGCTTGTACTGCTAGTACTCTCCTCTAAAAAAAAAATATTAAGTTGGTTGCAAGGCGTGGCTTAAAAATTCTTACTACTCGTATTTATTGTTTCATTATTACTATTCACCCTGTTACGCATTCCCCACAAATCTGACACTAAAATTGCGTAAACATAGAGCTTTGGAACAAATTCAATAATAAATAAGTATAAAAGTTACTTTGATCTGTATTCATCGGCAGTTCATCACTCCATTTGAAAAATTTGCAGGGTTTATTTCGGTTGGCACACGCGTTAAATGGTCGTCCTTGATTTGGTCCATCCTTTCGAACGATTAAGCTTAAAATAATTATTGAATAATTTAGGTCTATAGCAATAATGATTTGATATGAGATTAAGTAAGCCAACCTGCTTACTGGAATTTGACAATTGCACTTAATAACATCAGTTTTACTTAATAAATTAGATGGTTTAGAGCCAGTAGGGTTTTGTTGAGTTTCATCTGCCCACTGAAAAAAATTACATTGATTTGTTTTCGGACAAGCAAAAAAAGTTCTTCCTTTATTGGGTCCACCTTTTTTTACATTTAACCTACATAAAAGGTTTAAATTAAAAAATTGTACACTTTCTTTGGAAAAACTTACTGTTTTGCTGTTTGATGACATCCAGTACACTTAACTGTTATATTATCAACTCCTGCATCGCTGTTGGGGGCTTCATTTAATTCAATTTCAATTCCTATCTGATTTTCGTTACCTTGACCCCGCTGATATACCCCTTCCATTTGCATAGCATTTCCTGTGTGTACAACGGATTCTATTCTACTTCTATCTGAAGTACCCCAGCTATAGTCATCGAAATCATCATTCATAAATAATGAACTCAAATCGTCACCGTCATTTTGTGAAGGTCTAACAGCTGCTGGTTGTTCAGATACCCCTACATCGAAATCTGCATTAGCAAGCACATCTTCGAATTCATCGTTCTGCAAGAAATCATTAATTTCTTTAAGATTACGATCAGGATCAGGATCAGGATCAGACTGTTCGAGAGTTGTTCTAAGTGAACTGGTTGTAAATGTTTGTATATTCATTTCCTGAGCCGTGCATTTTTTATTTGTTGTTGGCTTTCTTTGGAGTTTTGATAGCCTTCCTTTACTGCTCCCCAAACCATTTTCTCCAAGAGACCTTCGATTCCTATCAAATATTTCACAACTTGTACTAATTGTACCTACTCCGACATTTACATTTGCAACACGTGAAACCGGTTCTTTTTTTGGAATTTGGTTTATTTTTATATCTTGATTAAACATGTTATTATTTGATCTGTATTTGATGATTGATCGACTATCGCTTACGATTGCTCCGACTTGTTTAACTTGATCAGCATTTATATTAAACGTTTGACGAAATTTACTATCACATTTTAAACATGTTTCGTACCACCCATCAGGAATATCGAACAGGCTACGATAATAAACTGAACTGAGCTTGAGTTTTATTTTTTTTACACTTGACCCGCAATGGTTGCAATTTTTTTGACTTACTGAAACTTCTTTTAACTCATCTGAAAGCCAAACTGTATTTTTACAATCCGGGAAATTAGTGCAACAAATGTAGTAACCCGATAAATCTTTTTTTCTTCTTAACGTCATTAAAGATATTAAACATTTTGGGCATTTAAAAAGTTCTTGCATAAGACTTTCATTTGTTTCGTATTTTCCGGCACTAGGTTTAGGTGTTTCATTTATTCTGTAGTTGTAGTAAATGGTTTCGTAAATTCTCAAAATATATAATAGTAGTATATATAATAGAGTTAATAAAATAGATATCATACCTCAATGCCATTTTCTCATCCATCGATTCAACTTTTTCTGTTATCACCTTATAGGCTTCTTTATACTTTTGTATCTGCTCTCGAAGTACTACTTTTGGATCTTTTTGGCCAAGGCATATCTTTTTTAGATCCGATTCAAATTCGGCGCGGAGCATCGGTTTAGCAAGTACAAGATCCATTGCATCATATCCCTCATAAAGACCCATGCCAATAACACCTGGTACAAGGCAACCTCTATCCGTTTCTCCAATATATCCTTGACAAAATATATATATTTAAAAAGTCTTAGCTACTTAAAAAATAAAAACGAAAATACACCTCTTTCCTTAATCGTGTTAATATGTTCAGCATGGGTAGCGTCAGTACCGATACCATGTTTCTCCATTAATACAATCAAATCAGCTTCAGTAAGTAGGGGAGGCGCTGTAGTGGCTCCTTCTTGTATTGAAATTTCAGTTGGATCGAATACTTGTCCTGCAAAAGAGTGTAAATGTGTTATTTGTCTAATCACATAAAATAGGCTGTTTTAGTTTTCGTACTTATGTTAGTGCGAAATTGAATCAGATGTGCAACCTAGTCAAATATGTACATATACAGCTACGAGCAACTAATTAGAAACGAAGCATCGATGAACGAAAATGCACCGGTAAAAATTTAACGCTTTTTTTTCTTTAAATTATTTCATGTTAGCTTTTTATTTACTTTGCTGTTGACTTCTATAGTGGTTGGTTGTCTGATCTTAGTGTTAACAGTGAGTAAATAAGCAAAACTGTTTAATTTCAAAGAGCAACTAATTAAATATCAAATTTGTTTCTTATATAAAAATCAAATTTTGGTAGGTATTAATTAATAAATAGAATATGATGGACAATTAAACTTTCAATTTCCTGTTATCGATTCTGTTAGAATGGAAAAAACAGCCAGCTGCACTCCAGATGTTCGAAAAGCTATTTTAGAGTTAAGAAATTTGGATCTGTCATACAAACAAATTTCGGATAGGATGAACTGCTCCAAAAAGAAAGTTTTTGATGCAGTGAAGCATTTTAAAGTTTATGGAATGTGGGAAAATGTGCCCAGGAAGAAAAGACTGCGCGATGACAGAAAAATCGTCAGACTCTCGAAAGCTGGCCCAAAAAAAAGTGCAAGGGTTATCTAGCGCGAGGTTTCGAACGGAATGGATTCTCCAGTTTCAGTCTGGACCATAAGAAGGCGATTGGTCGAAGCTGGACTTTATGGCCGTGTTGCACGTAAGAAGCCAATGGTTACCAAGAGGCAAAGGCAAAAGCGGCTGGAGTTTGCTCGACTTCACTCATTGTGGACAACAGAGCAATGGAAATTTATCCTCTGGTCTGATGAAACCAAGATAAATCGAATTGGTCCTGATAGCAGAAGATTCGTACGGCGGCCAAAACGAAGAGAATTTGAAGTACACATCACCTGTTGTGAAACATGGTGCAGGATCCATCAACGTGTGGGGATGCTTCTCGTGGAATGGCGTTGGGCCAATCCATCGTATTGACGGCATCCTTACAAAGGAAAAATATGTTGACATCTTGCAGAATGTGATTGTTCGATAAGCAGAAGTTCCAGCAGGACAATGATCCAAAACACACTGCCAAGCATACCAAAAAGTATTTTGAAAATAATTCTATCGATGTTTTGGACTGGCCAACGTCAAGTGCTAATCTTAATCCCATCGAACACCTATGGGGAGACGTCAAGTTTGCTTAAAATTTCTAATATTGCATTGTTCGAAGAGGCCAAGAAATGTTAGTACTCTATACCTGTCGAACGGTGTAAATCATTAATATTATCCTTAATGTTTTGTAATGTAAAAAGGTTTTCCGATGAAATATTAACCAAAAAACCTTTTTTAAATTTTTTTTCAGAATTGTTATTGTGTTTTTTTTATCATTTTTCGAGTGGTCTACTTAGCCGTTTCTAATTAGGTGTTCCATCAAAATTTTTGTTTACGTTGAAGCAAGTTTTTGTATTTTATATCCCAAATATTTGTTTACGTGGTTGATTTGTTTACGCATAAAAATATACAAACAACTAAATTAAGAATTACACGACGAAAAATACAATTATTATAGACGTTTATCATCGTTTCTAATTATGTGCTCGTAGCTGTACAGAGTGTTCAAAATATTAGAAACACTGCATTTTTTCACATATTTTTTGTTTATTGCTGTGGATTTTGATTTTGGAGCATGAAATAAAAAATTTAACTTTATAATTTTAAAATTTATCATATTTATTTATTATTCATAGAGGCAAAAATTTTTTTTAATTTAATATTTTGTCACAACTCCCTTAACTTTTTTTAATGCACAAATTCGTTCTGGCATTGTTTTTATATTTTTAACAATTACTTCCCTTAATTCTGAGCTATTTTGCCAGATATCGCGTATATTTTTAATTAACCTGGTTTTATTAGTGTTTGTACGATTTGTTTTTATTTGCGGCTCCAACAATTTTCAATGGGATTCATATCAGGCGAATTCCCAGGCCAAGAGAGTACTACAATTTTTTTCTTTGTGGAAGAAATCTTTGATTTTTTTGACTGTGTGGCAAGGACCACAGTCTTGCATGAATGTGTAGTTTTTTCTTTTACGGTCCAAAGAATTTAGAAATGGCAAAAAATATCGGTTAGCATCTTGTGATATTGATCTTGACGCAGAGTTCCCTCGACAAAGTATAGCGGCCCTGGTCATTCTGCTGTAATACAGCCCCATACCATTACAGAGGCTGGATGTTTTACTCGGCTGACTACATAGCCTTCATTGTACTTCTCTGAAGGTCGTCGACGCCCAAATTCGGTGGATTCTGTCATTATTTCTAATCGACACACATCACTTATCACTTACGAGTACATTACTCAACTACGGCATGGTAACTTTAAAATCACAAAAATCCTCTCAACTTTTCCTTTCCCATAAAAAAACCTTCTAACCTCTGTCCAATCAACCTCAACTCGTCAAAACGCTACAGCGCACGCGCTTTTTCTTAATAATGTGCCTCCATTAAAACCTTAATGCCTGTCTCCACAAGTCTACCCATGAACATCGTGGCTACAAATAATTATTGACAGACGGAGAACGCTGAGATCTTGTCACAAAAAACGACCCAACTCCGCTTAAGAGTTCATCATAAAAACTTGGTAGAACAAATATACATATCCGTGGCGTTTATTATCGGTGTTGGTGAACAAATTTAATTTCAGTCGTCGGCTAACCTTTAAAGCGTGCACATCGTTTTGAATAGGTGATCTCTTCGTTGACGATTTTCTCTATAAATCCATTTACTTTCTCAGATTGTGTTACTCGCCGTTTAGTTTTCATTTACCGGTTGTGAAAAAAAAGTAATTAATTACTCTTATTAGTGAGTTCTAGTGCTTTCCCATGTCCCCAACCTGAGAACAAATTTTGGAACCTCTCTGATCCTCCGGATAGCCCCAAAAAGAGGCCCAAAACATATTCTATAATTTTTAATGACTACCCCGACCTTCTAAATCCAACTATAAAAACCCGTGCTTCGTCCTCATATCATCAAACCACATGGAAAAACCTCTAACCTCTTAAGCATTTTTCTACTTAAAAGATCTACTATTGTGCCCAGTGACAATTAAACTCCACCCTAACCTTAACCTCATAAAAGGCATTGCATTCGCTCTGCCTCATCAATGTCCCAGAGGCAGACATCGTCTCTGGTATGAAGTCTCAACATGTCACTGATGTCTACAAATTCATGCGGATAGACCAGGGTCGAGAAGACCAACTGGTCTCATGCTATTCTCCCTTGATCCATTTGAACTACCAAGTAGTATTGAAATAGATTGGTACAAGACAAAAGTGTCCGAGTATACCCCAAACCCCATGAGATGCAGACAGTGTCAACTTCTCGGCCATACAATCAAATGGTGCAAACGCTCAGCCACGTGTGTAAATTGTAACATCCCTCCTCATGCCGAGGTAGAATGTTCTCGCACTTTATATGCCAATTGTCAAGGCCCCTACTCCGCTTCCTCGATTTCCTGCCCCAGGTAGGTAGGTACAAAGCAAAGAAATTCTGGCTATACAAACCAAATCAAAATGCTCTCTAGCCGAAGCAAGACTTATTTACAAAGTAAAACACCCCCTCCAATATTCTTTACTCAGAAAATCAACTCAACAAAAATTCTCCAACCAACACAAATTTCTTCTCAACTAATATAAATAACGAAACAACAAAAAGTATTGTCAATCCAAGTAGCTCTCCGAGCCAAATAGCCCCACTAAATGAAAATGTGATCTCTCCAAGAAACAATGCCTCCAACTCTCTCACCCTTTCCCCCACTTGCGCATCGCCATCCACCTCTTCCAAGCGCATCTCACACCTACAACCTTGCACGACAGAGTCAATACTACTGTCATCGAAACTCTACCAACCTATTTTCTTCACAATACACTGCAAACCGCGCCCCTCGCAAAGCAAATCATCCTAACAATACACTCAAAATTCTTCAATGGAAATTTTAACCCTCATCGGTACCTTATTTAGAGCAACGTATGAGTTCCTTGTGTGTAAAATTTACACACTCCTTGAATATTTTATTTTTATGCATAAAAACCAAACAGGAGTACTTTTTGTTTATTTCAACATTATTTCGTTTATGGGCTTATTATAAAATGCAATTTCAAACTAAAATACTACAAAAAAAAAAAATAAAAAATGTACATTAAAATGTTAGATATGTTTGAAGAAGGTAAATCAAAGAGCGCATTTTTCACAAACTTTAAAATAGTGCTTTGGACATACATACATATTTAACACATTTATCACATCGTGTGGCATGATTGTTAGAATTTTTTAGCGATGGGCACATATGACATCGAGCCCTTGTTTTGGTTATAGTTTGATGACTCAGTGGTAGTAATCCAATAAACGTAGGCAACTGTTGATTATTTTGAATCGTTTTAGGGACATCGTTGACGAAAAAATAGGTCTGCCATGCTTATCATCCCATAGCTCTGTGATACATTCTCCCTTTGATCAGTAGACTCCCGCCAAAATAAGAAGACCATAGAAAGTATGCATCTCATGTTGATCAGTAGCTTTCCAGTTTGACTTATATTGACGAACGCCATATAAATTCGTTTGAAGAACAGTCTCCTCGAATGGTTGAATGAAGAGCAAGAATGAAGTTAGAACATCCGTACATTGAGTAGCAGCAAAAACAGTAGGTCCTAGTAAACAAAAAGATATCAATTGCAAAAAATTTCAAAGTTGTTAACCGAAAACAAGTTCTACCTTGTCTTCTGGAAGAGCAAGAATGAAGTTAGAACATCCGTACATTGAGTAGCAGCAAAAACAGTAGGTCCTAGTAAACAAAGAGCTATCAATTGCAAAAAATTTCAAAGTCGTTAACCAAAAACAAGTTCTACCTTGTCTGCTAGAAAATGATATGCTGGAAGATCTATTTGAACGAGAAAGCGGCATTGCATCCTTGGAATACTGAATGCGTTTATCTTTAGAAAGTAGCAATATATTTGGCTCTTTAACGGCGGCTTCTCTCATCTGAGGTTCGATATACTCAATATCGGAACTATCACTTTCATAATTATTTTCACTGTTAGCTTCACTCTCACTTGGAATATAGTCATTGTCATTGTTTCGCACGAAAACTAGCATAAAATAAATATATTTTTCAAGACTTAACGACTATAAGCGATTCAGACAGAATCCAGTTAAAAAAAAAAAAACTTAAATAAAATGCAATTATTCTAATTTCCGAAATTCATTGAGTAAATTGCAGTACGGTCACTCTGCTGGTTTAACTGGGAATGCCCAACCATTCGCCGCAGTGCCATTCAGTGACCCATTGCGGTCCTTTGCGGAAATTGTTAAAATCTTAGCTGCTACCGCATAGCGTATTTGGTTTTTCGTTGACCAGCGAGTGCATACATCACCAACACACGCTTATGTGCTAACCGCTACTGCAATTCACTCATTGGCGGGGCTAATTGTCCAAAGCATATCATTTTTTTCTATGAACCCCTCCCATGCTAGCGCCTCCACAGCTAATGTGTTACGGCTGCTTGTGGTTTTTTCTAAGTGCCCAATTTTGCTGTGAGTTACGTCAGCTGATGCGTGCTTGCCGTCGGCTTTTCGAAATTGGTAAATGCCAGCGGGAAAAATGCAGCTTGTAAGAAGCTGATTTTCTTGATTGCAGAACGATGTTTGTTGCTTTGCAACATCCTGCCGGGCCACAGGAAGAATCATCGATGACTTTCGCTTATAGATGTACCTGCGTTGATTGTTGAATGATATCCACTGACATTGCACCTTCCGAGACGTTTGGTAGTTGATGAGTACATGTAAAGAAGAAAGGGGTGTGGTGAATGGTGTGTGACATGAATAGTTTATAGGAATTGGTTATTTTAGGTTATTAATTAAGTTTAGGTTATTTAAATTATAATTAAGGTATTTATTCATTTGTGTATGTATGTTTGAGTGTGTGTGGGTGTGTAATGTTAGTTAACCATTTGAAGAAGGCAAAGTTTGACTACTGGGCGCTTTAATGATGTCGTTGCCGTCTTGATGGTGACGACACGAATTTTTCCGTCGGTTCCGGGATGCACTGCCTCAATTTTAGCAAGTCGCCAAAGAGTAGGAGGCGTTTGTTTGCAAATTCGAGCTAAGCCATTTTGGACGCTGTTGTAGCCGCGCGAGGTACTCCGATTTCCATTTTTTCCAGAAGTCCTGTTGGATCCTTTGCATAAGTTGCCAACTATCTAGATAATTTAATTTTACGTTGGTTAAATCTTTTTCGGGTGCCGCGTTTAAGGGGGCTCCAATTAAAAAATGTCCTGTCGTCGAGATGGATAAATCCTCAGGGTCTTCCGTGACTGGGCAAAGCGGACGTGAATCCAGGCATGCCTCTACCTGTGCTAAGACGGTTGCATACTCTTCGAAGGTCAATGTGTAGTGGCCGATAATTCGCTTCAAATGATGCTTCATGGATTTCACGCCGGCTTCCCAGAGTCCACCGAAGTGTGGAGCAGCCGTTCCCTTGCAGTTGGGTCACGATGTCATCTGTCCATTGTTTTGACCATTGTGAGGCTTGAAGATCTATGATCCTTGCAGCACCTTGAAAATTTGTTCCGCAATCGCTGTAGAGGTCGGAACAAATTCCACGCCGTGCAGTAAAGCGTTTGAAGGCTGCGAGAAACGCGGATGTGCTATATTCGCTCACAAGTTCGAGGTGAACTGCCTTCGTGCAAAAGCAAACGAAAATTGCGATGTAAGCTTAGGTTATCTTGTTACATCGACCCTTCCATGCTTTTAATTGTACCGGATCAGCGTAATCCACTCCTGATCTTTGAAATGGGCGAGCCTGATTCACTCTTAATGCGGGTAGATTGCCCATTTTTTCGTGCATTTGGGTTGTTTTGTGCCTATAACACTTAAGACACTTATGAATGCAACTCTTTACGGTTGATTTTAGGTGTAATATCCAATATTCCACTCGAATGGTTGCCATCATGAGCTGCTGACCGCCATGCAGTGATTTTATGTGCACTTCATGAACTAAGAGTGTGGTAAAATAGTTCTGAGCGGGTAATATTATTGGATGTCGCTGTGAATACGGGAGATCCGCGTTCTCTAATCGGACGCCTACCCGTAATGTGCCGTTTTCGTCTATGATTGGTGATAGTCGTGCCAGTTTGCTTCCCTTGAAAATCATTTCCCCCTTTGATAATTTTAATATCTCTTCAGCGAAAAACTCTTGCTGGACAATTTTGATCAAGCGTAGTCGAGCTGACGATATTTCGCCGACCGACAGTGATCCAGACAATTTCGCCGATTTCTTCAGGCAGTTGTGAGCAAATCGGAGGCAAAAGGCGGTAACTCGTAATAGACGCTGTAGTGAAGAAAACTTCGTGAGAAATTCATTATATTGAAAGGCGGTAAAGTGGACGCAGAGCTGAAAAATATATGTTAACGGGTACCCAGATGCGATCAAATTAATCTTAGTCCTTGAAATCTTTGAAGCTTTCAGTTCGAGGTCCGTGGACTGAATGTCAAGCGAAGGATGCAGTTGTTCCATAAACGATTGCAGAAATTCCGGGGTACCATTCTTTATGATTGCTCAGATCTTTAGGTGAAAGTCCCCTAGAAGCCATGTCCGCCGGATTGTCCTTAGATGGGATGTAATTCCAGCACTTGGGGTCTGTGAGATCCTGGATTTCAGCCACCCTGTTGGCAACAAACGTGGTTCGGTTGTATGGAACTGATTTGATCCACGCGAGGATGATTTGCGAGTCACACCAAGCAAATATTTTGGCATTGCTGAGTTTCATGATTTCCTTGGTGTGGACTAGCAGGTGTGCTAGCAGCAGAGTTCCACATAGCTCCAAGCGTGCCAGCGATATTGTTTTTAGGGGTGCGACTCGCGTTTTGGATGCAAGAAGACTCATTTGTAATCCATTTCCAGTGATGACTCGAAGATAAACAGCTGCAGCATACGCCCTTTCGGAGGCATCGCAGAACCCATGGATTTCGAGGTCTGATTCCTTCGTCATATTAATCCAGCGAGGAATCTCTATATCATTAAGGGCGGTTAACTCCTCTTTAAATTTATGCCATGCTGAAATGATTGAAGTTGGAAGTTCGCTTTTTTCCCATTTTTGATGTTCCTTCCAGATCTCTTGCATCAACATTTTACTTATGACCACGCAAGGAGAGATCCATCCCATTGGATCACACAGCCGAGAGATGTCCGCTAAAATTGTTCGTTTCGTTGTCGTCTTTGCGTCTGGTGGATTTACTCTGAAAGAAAAAGTATCCTTCCCAGGATGCCACTGGATCCCTAAAGCCTTTATTGCGTTGTCTTCATCAAATGACAGCGGTTTCTGAAATCTCTATCTTCAGCTGGAATTGCTGCCAATAACTTATCACTGTTGCTGGCCCATCTTCGCAATGGGAACCCTCCAAGCCTCAACATTGTTGTGAGCTGGCGTTGTATCTCTAAGGCTTCCTTTTCAGAATCAGCTCGATGAATTACATCGTCCACGTAAAAGTGTTTTTTAGCAATGTCTGATGCAGGTAGTCTGCTCGCTCATCTGCAGCAAGTTGTTGGAGTGTGCGAACTGCCAAATACGGTGCAGCGGCTGTGCCAAATGTCACTGTGTTGAGCCGATATGCTTTTACTTCCTCTCCTTCCGCATTTCCCCACAAAACTAGTTGGTATACAGAATCTTCAAATGGAACCCATATCTGCCTATACATTTTGTTGATGTCCGCTACAAACCCTATCTTATGTTTCCTAAAGCGGGCGACGTGATCAAAAATGTTGTCTTGTAGCCGCGGGCCAACAAAAAGATGATCATTCAGTGATGTGCCGTCGGAAGTCTTACATGATGCATCGAATACAATACGTAGTTTTGTGGTGGAGCTAGATTCCTTCCTCACTGCATGGTGGGGAACAAAATAATGCGCATGCGTTAAGGAAGTGGGTTCTACGAGAGTCATGTGCCCTAGCACTTTATAGTCGTCTACAACGCTTGTACAAAAGCGATGAGTTTAGCCTAAATTTTCTTTCTAATTGAAAATACCTAACAAGAGCAGATTTGAATGACAAGCCTAGTTTAGGACGTAACCCTTCCTTGAATGGTAGCTGAACAATATATTTACCATCTAGCTGACGCTGGTGTGTTCTACAAAAATGCATTTCACACTGTTTTTCTTCCTCCGAGAAAATTTTCCTTGTATTTAGTTACCTCCTCAAGTTCCCAAAACTTATGCATCCTGAATTCTAAGTCGGGCGTCTCCGTCATGATGTGCAAAGAGTCACCGGTTTTTGATCGCCAGAAGATGTACAACCGGAAGAATCCATCCGAGTTCTGTTCGTTGAGCCAGGGGTGTACCTGGTTCTCCTTTGACAACACCGTCAAGTAGAATAAATGGATATATGTCGATCCCCAGTATGACATGTTTGGTTTGTAAAAGGTCGGGTCGGCAAGTTGAATGTTCTGGAGGTGCATCCAGTTAGACCAGAGAATGCTGTGCATAGGGAGGATTGTCGAAAGCATAACATTTTTTTCTATGAACCCCCCCATGCTAGCGCCTCCACAGCTAATGTGTTGCGGCTGCTTGTGGTTTTTTCTGAGTGCCCAATTTTGCTGTGAGTTACGTCAGCTGATGCGTGTTTGCCGTCGGCTTTTCGAAATTGGTAAATGCCAGCGGGAAAAATGCAGCTTATAAGAAGCTGATTTTCTTGATTGCAGAACGATGTTTGTTGCGTTGCAACAGTCATCATCTGATGCATATGGCTCACTATCACTTCCGTACTGACCAAAATAAGAAAATTCCATTTTTTTCAATATTTTTTGAATTTGTACTAAAACTTTATTATAAATAATCTGACTTTCGATTTGAATCACTCCGCGTTTTTTTCTAAAATAACTCTTCCTTATTTCAAAAGCAATTTATATTCTCTTTACTTCAAAGACTTGTAATGGGACGCCAATGTAAGGCTAATTACCCTGCTTATTGTTTTTTTTTCGCAAAAAAGGGTTTTTATAATTCAATCAGGAATTTCCTCGTTTTAGCGTTCGTTTTATTGTACATATCCCTTTTATTAGGTTTTATGACTTGTACCGATACTTTTTACTGCTTTACTTACCGGGAATTTCCAAATGTACTTAGAGTTGAAAACTCTAGACCAATTAACCAATTAACAATAATGACGGCCAACGACAATTATAAAAAACCGCAATAAAAAACTAACGATCTAACAAAAAAAATACACACAAGTACTGTTGTGTAAAATTTACACAAGGTACCGATGAAGGCTAATAACCTTCACGAACTCCAACTACTTATACGAGAGTTCAAACCTGCAATAATTGCATTGTAACATCCAAAATCCAACAAACTCCATCAGAATACGTACCACATTTCCACAATAGTGAGTCAAACTCCTATGCCAAAAATGGCACAGGACTATTAATACACAAATCCATACCCCATTCGCCCCAAAACCAATTCAGCTCAACACCCAAATACCATATACGAAATTGCAATAGAAATATAATTGCAAATTAAATTATGTAGCTGTAATATTCGTGTATATTCCTCCATCCCAATATTGTAGCACAACCGAACTAGACAATATAACTAATAATCTTATACCTCCTTTAATAGTGGTCGGTGATTTTAATGCGTGGAATCCACTTTGGGATCCCCGTCATCTAACACAAGAGGAAAATCGCTCGAACAATTTATAAATTTCTGCAACCTAACGGTACTAAATGACGGCACACCAACGCATTTTTCGACCCACAAAACCTTTACACACGTCGACTTATCACTCATCTCTCCCCAACCCTACCCAAACACCAACTGGGAAACGTTACCTGACTTACATATTAGTGACCACTTTCCCATAGTCATCAGGATCCCCTTAGCTAACAACGCGAAAATCAAGCTTCCTTCTCCAAAATTCCTATCTGAGATAGCTAATTGGATTCTCTTTCAAGACACAGTTTCCGATTTCCTACGCACCAGACCTGAAACCCATAACGGAAAGTGATAATTTGATAAGCGAGAAACAAATAGCATTTAAACAAGGGGCACCAGCGATGCACTTCAACAGATTGATGACTACATTTCTACTGCTTTATCCAGTAAAAATCACGTTTCAATACTCTCTATTGATTTTGAGAAAGCATTTGATCGCATTGGCGTCCATGTTGTCCTTAATAAGCTAATTAAATGGAAAGTCGGTCATAAGTTATTTAAATTTATTAAATCATTTGATCGCATTGGTGTCCATGTTGTCCTTAATAAGCTAATTAAAAGGAAAGTCGGTCATAAGTTATTTAAATTTACTAAATCTTTTTTGACCAATAGGAAATACCGTTCAGTTTCCAATGTCAAAGTTCTTAAAAACGGAATCCCGCAAGGTTCCCCGTAGTATTATTCATGATAGCCTTTAACGATATCAACCTTATTTTATCAAGTTACAGTTCAATTAGACATTGTCTATGTGCCGATAATTTAATCATATTTACTAAATATGCAAGGATCGCTTAAAAGTATCCATAACATTTTTTAACATCATGTCAGATCTTGAAGTCTGGTGCGAAGTATCAGGCTGCAAGATTTCAGCCGGAAAAAATACATACTTTACATACATATGTAGAAAAACTAGCTGCACTAAGCATATAAATCTTAGCTTTAATTCCATAAATATCTGCAATGTAAACTACCTTAAATTACTTGGAATAACGTTCGACTGTAAATATCGCTTTAAAGAACATTGTCTAGATTTTAAGAAAAGCCTAGCTACCTGCCTAAATATTGTTAAATTCCTAGCTTCGAAAAATAATGCCGCTCATATTAATACATTGATCAATGCCACCAAATCAATTATCATTTCTAAAATCGACTGCGGTTTAGTAATATATGGTAGATGTTCGAAATCATCGCTACAATATATAAAATCCAGATACCATACCTCGGCCCGGATTTCCTTAAGAGCGTTTAGAACTACTCCCATCAGAAATATCCTCACCGAAAGTGGTCTCCCGTCGATTGAGCACAGATTCGATTACCTGACTTCTCTTTTACTCGCTAAAATCGCCATATCCCGGAAAACCCCCATATTAAATGACATAAACAGAATATCAACCAGGAAGAACCTGGATAAAAAACCCGCCAGCTCTCACCATTATAATTCTCGAAGGATTATGATGTCCCAGTCTATCAACAAAGCCTTAAACAAAGATATTAAATGTGTTTTCAGGCAAATGTTTGAAGAAATACGGTGAAAACACGACAATTGGCCTTTCATATTCACCGATGGGTCTAAGAGCATAAGTGGTACATCATTTGCAGTGGTCGACAAATGTAATTTGCTTTGAAAAAATGTTGGAAAATGTTTGACATATCTGAAAATTCATTGGAAAGTTCATCGCAAACTAAGAAAATAGTATTTGCGAGCACTGTTTTATATCCGCTAAGTAGATAACGTATGTATATAAATTGACTTGGCATACATCGCTATGTTATTGTTGTTATTTACACGTAAATTATGAACAGTGTGCGGAAGTCGAAAAGTGGAATGTGAGAAAAACTATTCTTGATATAATCCAGGCATGTTGAATATGCTGGTTATATTGTTAATTTTCCTAATCCAGTACATTTTACATTTTGTAGGTACATTTTAAAGGTACTTTTACCCCTTGAGCACGCACCTATTTAAAAAAAAAATCTATGTCAACCTACTGCTTAAACGATATCTTAGATTTTAGAATTGTTTTCATTCCAATAAAGCGTTCTTTTCTGTGTAGCCACTGTGTTCAGTTGTAGGCAAGACAGGCTGGAACAATTAGGAAATCAAGAACGACAAAAAAATCAATCAGTTACTCCATCTAACAACAGCAAAAAAAATTCACTCAATTCACTCACTCACAGTCAAATCTCTCCAACTCAAATCAGTCTGACACTCAATTTATTTAAATCCACTCCAAACCCACACATGATCAAGTTTTTACAACAACTGCCACTCCAACCTCAACCTCCACAAATACAAACACGCAATCAGGGCTATCATGAATAATATTCCCCCCAAAAATTATTTTCCTTCGTTATTTGTTAGGGGAATTCAAAACAAATGCACCAATGCGTAGATAAGAGATACGTCGGCGTTGTTTTTGTTCCCTTTGTTTATAAGTTTTGTTGTGTGGCAACTTCACAACAGAATTAAGTGTCAGCATCCGATAACAGATGGCAACGTCAACAAGAAAAGGAAATTTCCACCATCTGCCGCTTTCGATGGCGACGGTATTCCTACCAATTTTTAACAAAAGATACTCACTTCGGTTTAGTACGCAGCAGACACAACTCCTATTACGCATTGAACAAATTATAGTGAATAAAATATTATTAGTATAAATAACTTGTGTTTTAAATTTAAACTGTAAACCAATCGCCAAAGTTGTTTCAAAAAAGGCGATACGAGATTGGAGTGCTCTTAAAAGAACGTGCTATTTTAAAAGTAAAATAAATAAAACGAAAATTGAGAATTATGTCATGTATGAGCATTTTATTTAAAGTCCTTATTTAAAAATACTAACATAAACTTTCATTTATTTGAATTAAGGTCTAACGCAACCTACTCGTATCAAAAACAGTTGGAGACTGTTAGATCTTACCTCCAGAAAAAGACTTCAAGTTATTTATTTTCAAACTTTATTAATAACTCTTAAGTACATACATATATTGGAAAAATATGACGGAGACACCAACCTGACGAACACGAGCAAGCGCCAAAAGCAAAGGGGGAAGAATATCAGAAAAACCCAAAAAGAACCAGCCGGTATTCACACTGACAGATGGCATTACTAATGAATTAACCACCAGAGCCTCGCTCTAGTCGTTTGGGATTTTGTCTTAGGCTCAATTCACATGATCATAACAACTCGGCCGCGCTATCATGGTGACGTCCTCGTCATTTAACATACTGTGGATTCGTATTCTAATCAACAATAATATGTAGTACTAGCCTATTTTAGAAGTTACATGTTTAAGCACTAATTAATTCAAGGTACAAATAACTAATATAATATATATGTATTTGATAAAAAGAAGGAAATAATTCAAATATTCAAAATAATGCTAATCACAAAAGTATAGTAATAATTAAAAAAAAAAAACTGGAAAAGAATTGCCTTCATTATAGGAAACTAATTTCAAGCTGTCGATAGGAAACACGCCTTCGAACTCACGACTGGTTTGCATTTAACCGTTTATGTCTCCCACACTGTAGCGGTCATTAGGGAGTACCTTTTCCACTTTGTACCAGTACGCAAAATCATTCACGACGGCAATACCGGCATTCATATTTTTCACACATCATTCGAGCAATCACGCCACGTTAACCGTACAAGTTTGACTGACAAATAAAAATATGTACATCTGCTGCAGATTGCTTTGCACCCAGCACACAACATTTATTAAAAAAAAAAACCTAAATATATCGAGTAACATATATGTATATATACGTATGTACCTTCCGTACATTCGCCTTTTTTATTTGTTTATATTATACTTACTAAAATATTAGTGAACAAGAATACATTTCATAGAAAAGAACGATCGTTTTTCTTATTTCACTAAACTGGTGACCCCGAATTAAATAATTTCACGTTTTAGTCGAAGTAATGACGGAAAACGGTGTAAAATCTAACAGTGACCAAAATGTATCTACCGAAGATGGTAGTTCTCAACAAGCGAGTACATATATGAGTAACACATGGGCACCACTTGAATTCAATCCATACCATTTTCAGTTAGTACCAACCTTCAAAAGATACGTGTATAAATTTGACAGCTGTCGGACGATTAGTTCTCAAGATATAGCGTTGTGAGTGAAGCAACTTTTGTTATTGTGAAAAAAATGGATTCAAAGCAATTTCGTGTGTTGGTTTATCATTGCTTTTTGATGGGAAAAAAATGCAGGCAATGCAAAGAAATGGCTTGATACGAGGGCGGGTCAATAAATCCGTGACTTTTTGAATTTCTGACCTCTTTACTGAAACAGCAACACTGCTCCTGTCAACAGGCATCTGTCAGTTGACTCCTGTCAAAATTTAAACTTGCTGCGTCAGTTAGTTTGTGTTTGACAGCTATTTTTATCAGACTACTCACTAATTTGAGGAGAAAATGGAAAAAAGTGAATTTCGTGTGCTTCAACTTCAACAACTTCACAGGAAGGTTTGGCGTTGTTTAATCGCAATATGGAGGAGTTTTTGCGCCGTTTTGTAACCGTGGACGAAACATGGATCCATCACAACACACCAGAGAACAAACAACAGTCAAAACAGTGGGTTTCTAAGGGTGAATCGGCGCCAAAGAAGGCCAAGGTGGGTTTGTCAGCCAATAAAGTTATGGCGACTGTTTTTTGGGATGCACGCGGAATAATCCACATTGACTACCTTCAAAAGGGAAGAACAATCAATGGGGAATATTATGCAAACCTATTGGACCGATTCAATGACGATTTGAAAAAAACCGACCTCATTTGGATAAGAAAAAAGTTCTTTTCCACCAAGGCAATGCAAGGGTGCACACATGTGCAGTTGCCATGGCAAAAATCCATGAATTGGGCTATGAATTGCTCCCTCATCCACCCTATTCTCCAGATTTGGCTCCGAGCGACTACTTCTTGTTCCCAAACCTGAAGAAATGGCTTGATGGAAAAAGATTTGACTCCAATGATGAAGTCATCTCGCAAACAAAGGCCTATTTTGAGGACCTCGACAAATCATTTTTTTTGGAAGGGATAAAAAAATTGGAGAAGCGTTGGACAAAGTGCATAGAGCTCAAGGGAGACTACGTTGAAAAATAAAATTACTTTTTTATCAAAAAATCTGTGTTTTATTCCAAAAGTCACGGACTTATTGACCCGCCCTCGTAAGTGTTACCCGGACTCTGCACCAGCGGAACGAACCATTCGCAAGTGGATTGAAAAATTTAAAAGTGGTCGTACAAGCACCGAAGTCGATGCACGCAGTGGACGTCCAAAAGAGGCTGTTTCAGATGAAAACATAAAAAAAGTCCACAAAATGATTACGAATGACCGTAAAGTGAAGTTGATCGAGATAGCTAAGGCTCTGAAGATATCAAAAGAGCGTGTTGGATATATCATACACGAATACTTGGACATGCGAAAGCTCTGTTCAGAGCGGGTGCCGCGTTTGCTCACAGTCGACCAAAAACAACAACGTGTTGATGATTCAGAGGAGTGTTTAAAGCTCTTCAACCGCAATAAAGCCGAAGGCAAAAAAAAAAACGACCAAAAACTCAACAGTCGGCTGGCAAGGTTATGGCATCCGTATTTTGGGATGCACACGAAATCGCAGAAAAACGGCCGCATTTGAAGAAAAAGAAAGTTCTGTTTCATCAAGACAATGCACCGTGTCACAAGTCGATGAAAACGATGGCAAAATTGAATGAATTCGGCTACGAATTGCTTCCCTACCCACTGCGTTCTTCAGATTTGGCCCCCAGTCACTATTTCCTGTTCGCAGACCTCAAAAGAATGCTCGCCGGAAAGAGATTTAAGACCAATGAAGAAGTAATCGCCGAAACAGAGGCCTATTTTGAGGCTAAACCGAAATCGTACTACAAAACTGGTATCGAAAGATTGAAAAATCGTTCCAATCAGTGTATCGCCCTCGAAGGCAACACTATATTGATAAATAAAGTTGAATTTTGCAAAAATTTTGTGTTTTACGGCACGGACTTTTCAGCCCATGTATTACTCCCTCGCAGTCAACGAACAATCAAGCACATGTTTTTCACGCATCGCGTATTAAAACCCACGATTTTTTCACATCTGACCCTGAGCTTTGGTTTTTCCTGTTGGAGTTACAATTCGCCGTTAATCTGATATTGTGGTTTCGCAACTAAACCAAATAGTAGCGGAGAAGGTGAGGACATTTTTGCGCAACCCATCAACGTCGGGGGAATACGCGGCGATTAAGCAGAAGCTAATTCAGGAATTCATACCGAGCGATCAGGGTAGAATCAAGAAGTTGGATATTTTCGAAAACGTCATTTGATCGTCATTTTGATCGTCATTTGCAATACTTAAGGGTTGCGAACATCTAACTACAAACGTCATTTGGTATCGTTGATCTGTGTCATCTACATGATTTTTTTCTTGCAAAAGCATTTGACGTTTTCGAACAGAGCTAAATGGAACCTTTAACAAAAATTATTGAGAAATTGAAAAAAATTAGCCGATTTTATGTATTTACTGTTCACGAGACTGAGATTCCCCTGAATATTCGGATTCACTCATTTTTTTTCCAATTTTTTTAATGCACAGCGCAGATTTGTGGCTGCTTTTTTGCAGTGCAGTTGATGTTTATGAACATCTGCCCTGCAAATACTGCATTATCGAACATGCTGCAAATGTAGTGTGATTTATGATGTTGTTTTCGAATAAATGACTTTCGCAGCTTGCGTTTAAGAACATTTTGCAAAAGCAATTTGATGCAGATGACGTTTTCGAAAACGGCCGTTGCTATCGCAGATGGAACTGGGCGATAAAAAGCCATCACGATTGCTGGAAGAGATGCGAAACCTCGCTGGCGAGACGGTCGATGCCAAATTTCTCGCAACGCTGTGGCTGGGATGTTTGCCAATGACACTCAAACAAATTTTGTCCCCTTGGAGTGAAGAATCACTCGACAAACTTGCAAAATTGGCTGGCGATATAATTGAAACGACAAATTTAGTCTCTGTGTTATCATCAAGCAACAACTCTCGTCCAGCAAATAAATCTGTACTTGACAAACTGACTACACAAATGGATGACATCTGTAGGCGTTTCCAACAGAAGGAAAGAAAAAGTCGAGGCCTCCCCAATCATTCAACATCAAGGTCAGTAACCCCACGAAGAGATGGCTCACAACGAAGGGCCAATTCGAAGGAGGAATGTTGGTACCATGCAAGGTTTGGAGAAAAAGCAACAAAATGTCGTCCACCATGTTCATTCCAGGCGGAAAACTAAAAGGCCGAGCCCATACTAAGGCACTGAGCTTCTTGTGCTCGCCTGTTTATTTTTGACGAAGCAACTGGGTGTAATTTCCTTATTTTTTTTTTTTTTTTTTTTTTTTTTTATAATGAGCGCGCGCTCAAGGGGTTTGAGTACCCTTAAGGTGATTGTACACAGCGCGGGAAAGGGAAATTTAGGGAGGAAGAAAAGAGAGGTACCGATGTACATTGTTTTTAAATGTTTGCAATTTATAACGACCAGGAAATACAGAGATCGGCAGGGCATTCCATAAGCGAGATGTACGGCTTAGGAACGAATCACGATATTTTAGAGTACGTCCGAAAATGGGCTTGAGGGTATACTGATGAGCATTCATAGCGAGACGGGTGTTACGGTTGAAAGTTTGAATGGGCGGAATGCTACTGGCGATTTCAGTGGAGCACTGGTGGTGGAAGTAGCGATAAAACAAAGTGAGACACGAGACATTTCGTCGGTGTTCGAGGGTGTCCATTGATTGACTGATATTAGTATCGTCAATAAGTTTTATCGCACGGTTTTGAATCCTATCTAGCAGGTGCAGAGATGTTTTAGGAGCACCTGACCAGATGTGGGAGTTGTACTCCAATTTTGGGCGGATGAATGCCTTATATATTGAGGCCAGATCAGAGGGGGTAAAATATTTCTTACATCGCTTGAGGAAACCTAGACATTTCGCAGCATTTTTGGCGACATCAAATATGTGGTCATTCCAACGTAAGTTGTCATTAACACACATACCGAGAATGGAAAGTTTTTCGGTTTCGACGATGCAAGTGCCATTCATAGATAATGGCTGGGTGTTTAAATTTCGCTTTAAAGACAGCAGACAGCATTGTGTTTTGGAAGCATTAAATTCCACTCTATTGATAGTTCCCCAATTGGTTATGCTGTTGATATCGGAATTTAATGAGCTTAGCATACGCTGCCGTTCTCGTACTACAGCCGAAGAGCAGGGCCGTGAGTCCGGGAACGAATATGAAAAGCAGAGAGTACTGTCATCAGCAAAGGAATATATTGGATTAGAAGTAGCAGACAAGAGATCGTTAATGAAAATTAAAAAGAGTGTCGGTGACAGAACAGAGCCCTGGGGCACACCAGCATTTATTTTGTGAATATCAGACTTGAAACCGTCCAAGACAACTTGAATTGAACGTTCCGAAAGGTAATTTCTAATCCATTGAAGAAGAGAGTCGTCGATCCCAAATGCACGCATTTTCGACAAAAGAGCCTGATGCCAAACTCTGTCAAATGCCTTAGAAATATCAAGTGCAACTATCTTGCTTTCGCCAGATTGATGTACGCTTTGGTTCCACTTTTCGGTGAGACATGCCATCAAATCACCAGTGGACCTGTTGCTACGAAAACCGTACTGCCGGTCATTGAGAAGTTTTCGTGTTTCGAGATATTTCATGAGCTGACGATTTATCAGTGTTTCCATGACCTTGGAAAGAAGGGACGTAAGTGCAATGGGTCTGTAGGAGGAGAGAGAAGATGATTCGCCTTTTTTAGGGACGGGCTGGACAAATGCTGTTTTCCATCTGCTCGGGAAGAGTCCTAAAGTGTAGGATTGATGAAAAAGCTTACGCAGTGGTTTTGCCAGCGAGGAAGAACACCTCTTCAGAAGAAGGGGAGATATACCATCTGGACCAGCGGATTTATGTATGTTGAGATTCTTAAGTACTCTTGCTACTACACGAGTGCGAAAGTAGATTCGTCCCATTGAAGATTCGACGCACTCAAGTGTAGGCGGAGACAAAGCACAATCTGGGAGTGTTGAGCTGGCCGCAAAGTGTGCAGCAAGCAGATTGGCCTTATCCAAAGAGCTGACAGCTGGAATGTCATTGTAAATGAGCGTTGGGATGGAGGATGAGGCGGAATTTCTAATGTTTTTGACACTGGTGCAGATGTCTCTCTCATTTCACATACAAGGCGTTCGTTCTGCTCCTTAATACGAAATCAAATCGCCTCAAACTGTACGCAGCCAACGGATCAACGCATATGGGCAGGAACGACTTATTCCATCGCTTGGTCTCAGACGAAATTTTCCATGGCATTTCACCGTTGCTGATGTTCAGGTTTCTATAGTCGGCGCAGATTTTCTGAATTTTAACAAATTGTCGGTTGATGTGCGTAGCCGAAAACTCATCGATAAGTCTACTGAAGTATCCCGGACCGGATCCGGGATCCACTGGTCTGATGTACCACAGGTAACAATCATAGATCAAAATAACCACTTCTCATCTATAGGGTCCGCCAAAAATTTTTTTTTTTTTTTTTTGAAAATGCTATAAAAAAAACTACTGAATATTTTCTCAAATTTCTTTTTTTATTTGAAAGTACAATCCTTCCAGTTAATAATGGAAAATAATTTTATTCAAATGGCTGACTCGGCTGGCCATGCAGTAGCCTACACCATCGGTCCAATTTTTAAGCACATTATCGATATTGTGCAGCTGTATTTCACCAATGGCTTCACGAATATTGTCCTTTAAAGCGTCAATTGTCCCTGGCTTGTCGGCGTAACACTTATCTTTTACGGCACCCCACAAATAATAGTCCAACGGTGTCAAATCGCAGCTCCGAGGTGGCCAAACGACATCAGCTCTGCGGCTGATAATGCGATTTTCAAAAACAGGGCGCAAAACATCGAGTGTAGCTTCGGCTGTGTGGCACGTAGCGCCATCCTGTTGAAACCAAATGTTGCCAATATCCTCCTCTTAAATTTTTGTGAACAAAAATTCGTTCAACATGGCCCGATAACGATCGCCATTGACTGTAACGGCCAAAAAAAAGAAAAATGGCCCAATTATGCCACCAAAATCCGCACCAAACAGTGACTCGTTTTGGGTGTATCGGTTTTTCAATGTATGCGTGCGGGTTTTCTGTGCCCCAAATGCGACAATTTTGCTTGTTTACATACCCGCCAAGATCAAAATGAGCTTCATCTGAAAAGATGATTTTTTTTGGCAAAATCGGCATCTTCTCTCGTTAGATGGCGGACCCTATATTTTAAGGGAATTCAAAGACATTTTTGACGACCAGCCCGCGAAGCTCAAGACAGACGTGACGCATTGCATTCTTACAAACGGCCCACCAGTGACTGCCAAGTCTCGGCGACTTCCACCCGAAAAACTCGCAGCGGCAAAGAGAGAGTTCCAGGAGCTCTTGGCACTCAATATTTATAGCCCGTCCAAAAGCAACTGGACCTCGCCCCTACATATGGTGCCTAAAAAGGACTCAACTTGGCGGGCATGTGGCGACTACAGGCGTTTGAACACAGCAACGGTACCGGACTAGTACCCGGTACCTTACATTCAAGACCTTTCTCACATCGCACACGGACGGAGGGTGTTCAGCACAATCGACTTAAAGAAAAGGGTATCGCCAAATACCATTGGAGCCAAGTGACATTCCAAAAACGGCTATTACAACCCCATTCGAGCTATACGAGTTCATGTTCATGACGTACGGGCTTCGGAATGCAGCGCAGACTTTCCAGAGGCTGCTCGACGAGGTACTCCGGGGCCTGGATTTTGCAGTGGCCTACATCGACGACATTCTAGTCGCCTCCGATACACTGGCTGAGCTTGAACGTCACCTGCGAATCATCTCTAAACGACTTCAAGACAACGGACTGGTTATCAATCTGTCCAAGTGCGTGTTTGGAAAACCCTAAGTACAGTTCTTCGGCCACCTGGTTCTCCCCGAAGGAATTAAACCCTTGCCAAGGAAAGTCGCCGCCATACAGGAATACAAGCAACCCACAATTGCCAAGGACTTACGACGATTCCTTAACTTCTACAGAAGATTTGTACTGAATGCTATCGACATTCAGGATCGTTTGCAAGTTTTAATTGAGGGCAATATGAAGAACGACAATCGTCGACTTACTTGGACAACGGATGCCGAAGCCGCATTTGAACAGTACACGGCAGCACTCTGCAACGCAACGATGCTAGCTCATCCAGCAAGAGATGCTGCAGTTTCAATAGACGTGGACGCATCGGATTTTGCATTGGCGTCGTTTTGCAACAGACGGTAAACGAAGAGACTCAGGCACTCTCCTTTTTTCGAAGAAGCTTTCCACCTCGCAGAAAAAAATATTCTACTTACGATCGTGAATTGCTGGCCATTTATGAAGCTATACGATACTTTCGCCAGATATTCGAAGGAAGAAATTTTGCGATATATACCGACCACAAGCCATTGGTATTTGCGTTTCGGCAGAAAGCAGATAAGGCATCACCCAGGCAGTTCCGTTAGTTGGATTTTATCAGCCAGTTTTCGACCGACATACGCCACATTGCCGGAAGGAAAAATATCGTCCCCGATATGCTGTCTAGGATCGAAGCAGTGTCGGCCGAAAACAACATCGACTTCGGCTAATTGGAAGCAGATCAAAAAGTTGATCCGGAGCTGCAGTCGTTGCTGAGTGACAACAAGACTTCACTCGCTTTAAAAGCCATAAAAAACGCTGAATCACCAAACAACCTAATCTGCGACGTATCAGGTATGTACGTAAGACCTTTCGTTACTAAAAGTTTTCGACATTCCGTTCTAGCGAAAATGCATGGTTTGGCACACTTGGATACCCGAGCTACTACCAAGCTGATGCAACAACGATTTGTGTGGCCGAACATGCGAAAAGACTGCAGCCAATTCGTCAAACAATGCATCGCATGTCAGAGGGCAAAAATTCAGCGACATAACCGGACACCATTGCAACCATACAACGAACGAACTGAGCGCTTTGACCATGTCCATATCGATTTAGTTGGGCCATTGCCGCCATCAAATGGTTTTACCTACCTGCTTACCATTGTCGATAGGGCGACTCGTTGGCCAGAAGCAATCCCCATTAGCGATATCTCCGCAGAGAGCGTAGCAAAAGCATTTGTAACCGGCTGGGGATATCATGTTTCGGTGTCCCATCCCGTGTCACCTCAGACAGAGGGCGACAGTTTGACTCCAATTTGTTCCAACAGCTTAACAAAATGTTGGGCGTTCATCACTTGCGATCAACTGCCTACCACCCCCAAGCAAACGGGATGGTAGAACGGTGGCATCGTTCCCTAAAAGCCGCGTTTAAAACAAAGATGCCAACCAGCTGGTCAGAGGAATTACCTCTTATATTACTTGGCCTGTAAAGAAGATCTCAATGCAACACCAGCCGACGCTTAAAATACCTGGAAAATTGTTTGTACCTCGACAGGAAAACAACTCCGATAACGACTTTGTCCGACAGTTGTCCAAGTCTTTGAAGAAGTTTCAGCGTTCATCACAGCTCAGCGAAAACATTCTTCGTTCAACCTGCGTCAGCTACGTGTACCCACGTTTTCGTACGGGTAGATGCAATCCGCAAACCACTGCAACCGCCGTACAATGGACCATATAGAGTCGACAGCGTCATCAGAAATATTACTAAATCAACATTAATGGCAGAGTACAAAAGGTTTCCGTCGATCGTCTCAAAGCAGCTTTCATCACAGCTGAAGATACTACAAGTGCGCCTCGGAGTACGCAAGCAGATCTCGATACAAGGCCGTACAAGACTCGCTCTGGCAGAGTAGTTAAGCTGCGAACCCTAGAACCTTCCGAGTAGAGGGGGAGTTGTGTAGCAGTACGCAAAATCATTCATGACGGCAATACCGGCATTTATATTTTTCCCACATCATTCGGGCAATCACGCCACGTTAACCGTACAAGTTTGACTCACTAATAAAAATGTACATGTACATCTGCTGCAGATTGCTTTGCACCCGTTATCGATGGTAACGGTTTTGGCAAGTTAAGTTCCACATGTTTATCGTTGTGGCAGTCTTTGTCTTGTCATCATCGCGATCGCACGCAGCACACAACATTTATTCAAAAAACAAAAACCTAAATATATCGAGTAACATATATGTATATATACGTATGTACCTTCCGTACATTCGCCTTTTTTATTTATTTATATTATACTTACTAAAATATTAGTGAACAAGAATACATTTCATAGAAAAGAACGATCGTTTTTCTTATTTCACTAAACTGGTGACCCCGAATTAAATAATTTCACGTTTTAGTCGAAGTAATGACGGAAAACGGTATAAAATCTAACAGTGACCAAAATGTATCTACCGAAGATGGTAGTTCTCAACAAGCGAGTACATATATGAGTAACACATGGGCACCACTTGAATTCAATCCATACCATTTTCAGTTAGTACCAACCTTCAAAAGATACGTGTATAAATTTGACAGCTGTCGGACGATTAGTTCTCAAGATATAGCGTTGTGAGTGAAGCAACTTTTGTTATTGTGAAAAAAATGGATTCAAAGCAATTTCGTGTGTTGGTTTATCATTGCTTTTTGATGGGAAAAAAATGCAGGCAATGCAAAGAAATGGCTTGATAAGTGTTAAACGGACTCTGCACCAGCGGAACGAACCATTCGCAAGTGGATTGAAAAATTTAAAAGTGGTCGTACAAGCACCGAAGTCGATGCACGCAGTGGACGTCCAAAAGAGGCTGTTTCAGATGAAAACATAAAAAAAGTCCACAAAATGATTACGAATGACCGTAAAGTGAAGTTGATCGAGATAGCTAAGGCTCTGAAGATATCAAAAGAGCGTGTTGGATATATCATACACGAATACTTGGACATGCGAAAGCTCTGTTCAGAGTGGGTGCCGCGTTTGCTCACAGTCGACCAAAAACAACAACGTGTTGATGATTCAGAGGAGTGTTTAAAGCTCTTCAACCGCAATAAAGCCGAAGGCAAAAAAAAAAAAACGACCAAAAACTCAACAGTCGGCTGGCAAGGTTATGGCATCCGTATTTTGGGATGCACACGAAATCGCAGAAAAACGGCCGCATTTGAAGAAAAAGAAAGTTCTGTTTCATCAAGACAATGCACCGTGTCACAAGTCGATGAAAACGGTGGCAAAATGGAATGAATTCGGCTACGAATTGCTTCCCTACCCACTGCGTTCTTCAGATTTGGCCCCCAGTGACTATTTCCTGTTCGCAGACCTCAAAAGAATGCTCGCCGGAAAGAGATTTAAGACCAATGAAGAAGTAATCGCCGAAACAGAGGCCTATTTTGAGGCTAAACCGAAATCGTACTACAAAACTGGTATCGAAAGATTGAAAAATCGTTCCAATCAGTGTATCGCCCTCGAAGGCAACTATATTGATAAATAAAGTTGAATTTTGCAAAAATTTTGTGTTTTACGGCACGGACTTTTCAGCCCATGTATTACTCCCTCGCAGTCAACGAACAATCAAGCACATGTTTTTCACGCATCGCGTATTAAAACCCACGATTTTTTCACATCTGACCCTGAGCTTTGGTTTTTCCTGTTGGAGTTACAATTCGCCGTTAATCTGATATTGTGGTTTCGCAACTAAACCAAATAGTAGCGGAGAAGGTGAGGACATTTTTGCGCAACCCATCAACGTCGGGGGAATACGCGGCGATTAAGCAGAAGCTAATTCAGGAATTCATACCGAGCGATCAGGGTAGAATCAAGAAGTTGGATATTTTCGAAAACGTCATTTGATCGTCATTTGCAATACTTAAGGGTTGCGAACATCTAACTGCAAACGTCATTTGGTATCGTTGATCTGTGTCATCTACATGATTTTTTTCTTGCAAAAGCATTTGACGTTTTCGAACAGAGCTAAATGGAACCTTTAACAAAAATTATTGAGAAATTGAAAAAAATTAGCCGATTTTATGTATTTACTGTTCACGAGACTGAGATTCCCCTGAATATTCGGATTCACTCATTTTTTTTTCCAATTTTTTTAATGCACAGCGCAGATTTGTGGCTGCTTTTTTGCAGTGCAGTTGACGTTTATGAACATCTGCCCTGCAAATACTGCATTATCGAACATGCTGCAAATGTAGTGTGATTTATGATGTTGTTTTCGAATAAATGACTTTCGCAGCTTGCGTTTAAGAACATTTTGCAAAAGCAATTTGATGCAGATGACGTTTTCGAAAACGGCCGTTGCTATCGCAGATGTAGCTGGGCGATAAAAAGCCATCACGATTGCTGGAAGAGATGCGAAACCTCGCTGGCGAGACGGTCGATGCCAAATTTCTCGCAACGCTGTGGCTGGGATGTTTGCCAATGACACTCAAACAAATTTTGTCCCCTTGGAGTGAAGAATCACTCGACAAACTTGCAAAATTGGCTGGCGGTATAATTGAAACGACAAATTTAGTCTCTGTGTTATCATCAAGCAACAACTCTCGTCCAGCAAATAAATCTGTACTTGACAAACTGACTACACAAATGGATGACATCTGTAGGCGTTTCCAACAGTAGGAAAGAAAAAGTCGAGGCCTCCCCAATCATTCAACATCAAGGTCAGTAACCCCACGAAGAGATGGCTCACAACGAAGGGCCAATTCGAAGGAGAAATGGTGGTACCATGCAAGGTTTGGAGAAAAGCAACAAAATGTCGTCCACCATGTTCATTCCAGGCGGAAAACTAAAAGGCCGAGCCCATACTAAGGCACTGAGCTTGGCGCTTCTTGTGCTCGCCTGTTTATTTTTGACGAAGCAACTGGGTGTAATTTCCTTATAGACACTGGTGCAGATGTCTCTCTCATTTCACATACAAGGCGTTCGTTCTGTTCCTTAATACGAAATCAAATCGCCTCAAACTGTACGCAGCCAACGGATCAACGCATATGGGCAGGAACGACTTATTCCATCGCTTGGTCTCAGACGAAATTTTCCATGGCATTTCACCGTTGCTGATGTTCAGGTTTCTATAGTCGGCGCAGATTTTCTGAATTTTAACAAATTGTCGGTTGATGTGCGTAGCCGAAAACTCATCGATAAGTCTACTGAAGTATCCCGGACCGGATCCGGGATCCACTGGTCTGATGTACCACAGGTAACAATCATAGATCAAAATAACCACTTCTCATCTATAGGGTCCGCCAAAAATTTTTTTTTTTTTTTTTTGAAAATGCTATAAAAAAAACTACTGAATATTTTCTCAAATTTCTTTTTTTATTTGAAAGTACAATCCTTCCAGTTAATAATGGAAAATAATTTTATTCAAATGGCTGACTCGGCTGGCCATGCAGTAGCCTACACCATCGGTCCAATTTTTAAGCACATTATCGATATTGTGCAGCTGTATTTCACCAATGGCTTCACGAATATTGTCCTTTAAAGCGTCAATTGTCCCTGGCTTGTCGGCGTAACACTTATCTTTTACGGCACCCCACAAATAATAGTCCAACGGTGTCAAATCGCAGCTCCGAGGTGGCCAAACGACATCAGCTCTGCGGCTGATAATGCGATTTTCAAAAACAGGGCGCAAAACATCGAGTGTAGCTTCGGCTGTGTGGCACGTAGCGCCATCCTGCTGAAACCAAATGTTGCCAATATCCTCCTCTTAAATTTTTGTGAACAAAAATTCGTTCAACATGGCCCGATAACGATCGCCATTGACTGTAACGGCCAAAAAAAAGAAAAATGGCCCAATTATGCCACCAAAATCCGCACCAAACAGTGACTCGTTTTGGGTGTATCGGTTTTTCAATGTATGCGTGCGGGTTTTCTGTGCCCCAAATGCGACAATTTTGCTTGTTTACATACCCGCCAAGATCAAAATGAGCTTCATCTGAAAAGATGTTTTTTTTTGGCAAAATCGGCATCTTCTCTAAGTCGATCGCAGGCCCACGTTCCCAGCATTGTTCAAGAGTATACACAACCATATTCGTTCAGTGGAAGGATAAAACTAATTATCTGTCAAATCAGACATGAGCTAAGTGTTACCATTCACGAAATAAGCACTAGTTGAAAAAAAAAAACGTTAGATGGCGGACCCTATATTTTAAGGGAATTCAAAGACATTTTTGACGACCAGCCCGCGAAGCTCAAGACAGACGTGACGCATTGCATTCTTACAAACGGCCCACCAGTGACTGCCAAGTCTCGGCGACTTCCACCCGAAAAACTCGCAGCGGCAAAGAGAGAGTTCCAGGAGCTCTTGGCACTCAATATTTATAGCCCGTCCAAAAGCAACTGGACCTCGTCCCTACATATGGTGCCTAAAAAGGACTCAACTTGGCGGGCATGTGGCGACTACAGGCGTTTGAACACAGCAACGGTACCGGACTAGTACCCGGTACCTTACATTCAAGACCTTTCTCACATCGCACACGGACGGAGGGTGTTCAGCACAATCGACTTAAAGACATTCCAAAAACGGCTATTACAACCCCATTCGAGCTATACGAGTTCATGTTCATGACGTACGGGCTTCGGAATGCAGCGCAGACTTTCCAGAGGCTGCTCGACGAGGTACTCCGGGGCCTGGATTTTGCAGTGGCCTACATCGACGACATTCTAGTCGCCTCCGATACACTGGCTGAGCTTGAACGTCACCTGCGAATCATCTCTAAACGACTTCAAGACAACGGACTGGTTATCAATCTGTCCAAGTGCGTGTTTGGAAAACCCTAAGTACAGTTCTTCGGCCACCTGGTTCTCCCCGAAGGAATTAAACCCTTGCCAAGGAAAGTCGCCGCCATACAGGAATACAAGCAACCCACAATTGCCAAGGACTTACGACGATTCCTTAACTTCTACAGAAGATTTGTACTGAATGCTATCGACATTCAGGATCGTTTGCAAGTTTTAATTGAGGGCAATATGAAGAACGACAATCGTCGACTTACTTGGACAACGGATGCCGAAGCCGCATTTGAACAGTACACGGCAGCACTCTGCAACGCAACGATGCTAGCTCATCCAGCAAGAGATGCTGCAGTTTCAATAGACGTGGACGCATCGGATTTTGCATTGGCGCCGTTTTGCAACAGACGGTAAACGAAGAGACTCAGGCACTATCCTTTTTTCGAAGAAGCTTTCCACTTCGCAGAAAAAAATATTCTACTTACGATCGTGAATTGCTGGCCATTTATGAAGCTATACGATACTTTCGCCAGATATTTGAAGGAAGAAATTTTGCGATATATACCGACCACAAGCCATTGGTATTTGCGTTTCGGCAGAAAGCAGATAAGGCATCACCCAGGCAGTTCCGTTAGTTGGATTTTATCAGCCAGTTTTCGACCGACATACGCCACATTGCCGGAAGGAAAAATATCGTCCCCGATATGCTGTCTAGGATCGAAGCAGTGTCGGCCGAAAACAACATCGACTTCGGCTAATTGGAAGCAGATCAAAAAGTTGATCCGGAGCTGCAGTCGTTGCTGAGTGACAACAAGACTTCACTCGCTTTAAAAGCCATAAAAAACGCTGAATCACCAAACAACCTAATCTGCGACGTATCAGGTATGTACGTAAGACCTTTCGTTACTAAAAGTTTTCGACATTCCGTTCTAGCGAAAATGCATGGTTTGGCACACTTGGATACCCGAGCTACTACCAAGCTGATGCAACAACGATTTGTGTGGCCGAACATGCGAAAAGACTGCAGCCAATTCGTCAAACAATGCATCGCATGTCAGAGGGCAAAAATTCAGCGACATAACCGGACACCATTGCAACCATACAACGAACGAACTGAGCGCTTTGACCATGTCCATATCGATTTAGTTGGGCCATTGCCGCCATCAAATGGTTTTACCTACCTGCTTACCATTGTCGATAGGGCGACTCGTTGGCCAGAAGCAATCCCCATTAGCGATATCTCCGCAGAGAGCGTAGCAAAAGCATTTGTAACCGGCTGGGGATATCATGTTTCGGTGTCCCATCCCGTGTCACCTCAGACAGAGGGCGACAGTTTGACTCCAATTTGTTCCAACAGCTTAACAAAATGTTGGGCGTTCATCACTTGCGATCAACTGCCTACCACCCCCAAGCAAACGGGATGGTAGAACGGTGGCATCGTTCCCTAAAAGCCGCGTTTAAAACGAAGATGCCAGCCAGCTGGTCAGAGGAATTACCTCTTATATTACTTGGCCTGTAAAGAAGATCTCAATGCAACACCAGCCGACGCTTAAAATACCTGGAAAATTGTTTGTACCTCGACAGGAAAACAACTCCGATAACGACTTTGTCCGACAGTTGTCCAAGTCTTTGAAGAAGTTTCAGCGTTCATCACAGCTCAGCGAAAACATTCTTCGTTCAACCTGCGTCAGCTACGTGTACCCACGTTTTCGTACGGGTAGATGCAATCCGCAAACCACTGCAACCGCCGTACAATGGACCATATAGAGTCGACAGCGTCATCAGAAATATTACTAAATCAACATTAATGGCAGAGTACAAAAGGTTTCCGTCGATCGTCTCAAAGCAGCTTTCATCACAGCTGAAGATACTACAAGTGCGCCTCGGAGTACGCAAGCAGATCTCGATACAAGGCCGTACAAGACTCGCTCTGGCAGAGTAGTTAAGCTGCGAACCCTAGAACCTTCCGAGTAGAGGGGGAGTTGTGTAGCAGTACGCAAAATCATTCATGACGGCAATACCGGCATTTATATTTTTCCCACATCATTCGGGCAATCACGCCACGTTAACCGTACAAGTTTGACTCACTAATAAAAATGTACATGTACATCTGCTGCAGATTGCTTTGCACCCGTTATCGATGGTAACGGTTTTGGCAAGTTAAGTTCCACATGTTTATCGTTGTGGCAGTCTTTGTCTTGTCATCATCGCGATCGCACGCAGCACACAACATTTATTCAAAAAACAAAAACCTAAATATATCGAGTAACATATATGTATATATACGTATGTACCTTCCGTACATTCGCCTTTTTTATTTATTTATATTATACTTACTAAAATATTAGTGAACAAGAATACATTTCATAGAAAAGAACGATCGTTTTTCTTATTTCACTAAACTGGTGACCCCGAATTAAATAATTTCACGTTTTAGTCGAAGTAATGACGGAAAACGGTATAAAATCTAACAGTGACCAAAATGTATCTACCGAAGATGGTAGTTCTCAACAAGCGAGTACATATATGAGTAACACATGGGCACCACTTGAATTCAATCCATACCATTTTCAGTTAGTACCAACCTTCAAAAGATACGTGTATAAATTTGACAGCTGTCGGACGATTAGTTCTCAAGATATAGCGTTGTGAGTGAAGCAACTTTTGTTATTGTGAAAAAAATGGATTCAAAGCAATTTCGTGTGTTGGTTTATCATTGCTTTTTGATGGGAAAAAAATGCAGGCAATGCAAAGAAATGGCTTGATAAGTGTTAAACGGACTCTGCACCAGCGGAACGAACCATTCGCAAGTGGATTGAAAAATTTAAAAGTGGTCGTACAAGCACCGAAGTCGATGCACGCAGTGGACGTCCAAAAGAGGCTGTTTCAGATGAAAACATAAAAAAAGTCCACAAAATGATTACGAATGACCGTAAAGTGAAATTGATCGAGATAGCTAAGGCTCTGAAGATATCAAAAGAGCGTGTTGGATATATCATACACGAATACTTGGACATGCGAAAGCTCTGTTCAGAGTGGGTGCCGCGTTTGCTCACAGTCGACCAAAAACAACAACGTGTTGATGATTCAGAGGAGTGTTTAAAGCTCTTCAACCGCAATAAAGCCGAAGGCAAAAAAAAAAAAACGACCAAAAACTCAACAGTCGGCTGGCAAGGTTATGGCATCCGTATTTTGGGATGCACACGAAATCGCAGAAAAACGGCCGCATTTGAAGAAAAAGAAAGTTCTGTTTCATCAAGACAATGCACCGTGTCACAAGTCGATGAAAACGATGGCAAAATTGAATGAATTCGGCTACGAATTGCTTCCCTACCCACTGCGTTCTTCAGATTTGGCCCCCAGTGACTATTTCCTGTTCGCAGACCTCAAAAGAATGCTCGCCGGAAAGAGATTTAAGACCAATGAAGAAGTAATCGCCGAAACAGAGGCCTATTTTGAGGCTAAACCGAAATCGTACTACAAAACTGGTATCGAAAGATTGAAAAATCGTTCCAATCAGTGTATCGCCCTCGAAGGCAACTATATTGATAAATAAAGTTGAATTTTGCAAAAATTTTGTGTTTTACGGCACGGACTTTTCAGCCCATGTATTACTCCCTCGCAGTCAACGAACAATCAAGCACATGTTTTTCACGCATCGCGTATTAAAACCCACGATTTTTTCACATCTGACCCTGAGCTTTGGTTTTTCCTGTTGGAGTTACAATTCGCCGTTAATCTGATATTGTGGTTTCGCAACTAAACCAAATAGTAGCGGAGAAGGTGAGGACATTTTTGCGCAACCCATCAACGTCGGGGGAATACGCGGCGATTAAGCAGAAGCTAATTCAGGAATTCATACCGAGCGATCAGGGTAGAATCAAGAAGTTGGATATTTTCGAAAACGTCATTTGATCGTCATTTGCAATACTTAAGGGTTGCGAACATCTAACTGCAAACGTCATTTGGTATCGTTGATCTGTGTCATCTACATGATTTTTTTCTTGCAAAAGCATTTGACGTTTTCGAACAGAGCTAAATGGAACCTTTAACAAAAATTATTGAGAAATTGAAAAAAATTAGCCGATTTTATGTATTTACTGTTCACGAGACTGAGATTCCCCTGAATATTCGGATTCACTCATTTTTTTTTCCAATTTTTTTAATGCACAGCGCAGATTTGTGGCTGCTTTTTTGCAGTGCAGTTGACGTTTATGAACATCTGCCCTGCAAATACTGCATTATCGAACATGCTGCAAATGTAGTGTGATTTATGATGTTGTTTTCGAATAAATGACTTTCGCAGCTTGCGTTTAAGAACATTTTGCAAAAGCAATTTGATGCAGATGACGTTTTCGAAAACGGCCGTTGCTATCGCAGATGTAGCTGGGCGATAAAAAGCCATCACGATTGCTGGAAGAGATGCGAAACCTCGCTGGCGAGACGGTCGATGCCAAATTTCTCGCAACGCTGTGGCTGGGATGTTTGCCAATGACACTCAAACAAATTTTGTCCCCTTGGAGTGAAGAATCACTCGACAAACTTGCAAAATTGGCTGGCGGTATAATTGAAACGACAAATTTAGTCTCTGTGTTATCATCAAGCAACAACTCTCGTCCAGCAAATAAATCTGTACTTGACAAACTGACTACACAAATGGATGACATCTGTAGGCGTTTCCAACAGTAGGAAAGAAAAAGTCGAGGCCTCCCCAATCATTCAACATCAAGGTCAGTAACCCCACGAAGAGATGGCTCACAACGAAGGGCCAATTCGAAGGAGAAATGGTGGTACCATGCAAGGTTTGGAGAAAAGCAACAAAATGTCGTCCACCATGTTCATTCCAGGCGGAAAACTAAAAGGCCGAGCCCATACTAAGGCACTGAGCTTGGCGCTTCTTGTGCTCGCCTGTTTATTTTTGACGAAGCAACTGGGTGTAATTTCCTTATAGACACTGGTGCAGATGTCTCTCTCATTTCACATACAAGGCGTTCGTTCTGTTCCTTAATACGAAATCAAATCGCCTCAAACTGTACGCAGCCAACGGATCAACGCATATGGGCAGGAACGACTTATTCCATCGCTTGGTCTCAGACGAAATTTTCCATGGCATTTCACCGTTGCTGATGTTCAGGTTTCTATAGTCGGCGCAGATTTTCTGAATTTTAACAAATTGTCGGTTGATGTGCGTAGCCGAAAACTCATCGATAAGTCTACTGAAGTATCCCGGACCGGATCCGGGATCCACTGGTCTGATGTACCACAGGTAACAATCATAGATCAAAATAACCACTTCTCATCTATAGGGTCCGCCAAAAATTTTTTTTTTTTTTTTTGAAAATGCTATAAAAAAAACTACTGAATATTTTCTCAAATTTCTTTTTTTATTTGAAAGTACAATCCTTCCAGTTAATAATGGAAAATAATTTTATTCAAATGGCTGACTCGGCTGGCCATGCAGTAGCCTACACCATCGGTCCAATTTTTAAGCACATTATCGATATTGTGCAGCTGTATTTCACCAATGGCTTCACGAATATTGTCCTTTAAAGCGTCAATTGTCCCTGGCTTGTCGGCGTAACACTTATCTTTTACGGCACCCCACAAATAATAGTCCAACGGTGTCAAATCGCAGCTCCGAGGTGGCCAAACGACATCAGCTCTGCGGCTGATAATGCGATTTTCAAAAACAGGGCGCAAAACATCGAGTGTAGCTTCGGCTGTGTGGCACGTAGCGCCATCCTGCTGAAACCAAATGTTGCCAATATCCTCCTCTTAAATTTTTGTGAACAAAAATTCGTTCAACATGGCCCGATAACGATCGCCACTGACTGTAACGGCCAAAAAAAAGAAAAATGGCCCAATTATGCCACCAAAATCCGCACCAAACAGTGACTCGTTTTGGGTGTATCGGTTTTTCAATGTATGCGTGCGGGTTTTCTGTGCCCCAAATGCGACAATTTTGCTTGTTTACATACCCGCCAAGATCAAAATGAGCTTCATCTGAAAAGATTTTTTTTTTGGCAAAATCGGCATCTTCTCTAAGTCGATCGCAGGCCCACGTTCCCAGCATTGTTCAAGAGTATACACAACCATATTCGTTCAGTGGAAGGATAAAACTAATTATCTGTCAAATCAGACATGAGCTAAGTGTTACCATTCACGAAATAAGCACTAGTTGAAAAAAAAAAACGTTAGATGGCGGACCCTATATTTTAAGGGAATTCAAAGACATTTTTGACGACCAGCCCGCGAAGCTCAAGACAGACGTGACGCATTGCATTCTTACAAACGGCCCACCAGTGACTGCCAAGTCTCGGCGACTTCCACCCGAAAAACTCGCAGCGGCAAAGAGAGAGTTCCAGGAGCTCTTGGCACTCAATATTTATAGCCCGTCCAAAAGCAACTGGACCTCGTCCCTACATATGGTGCCTAAAAAGGACTCAACTTGGCGGGCATGTGGCGACTACAGGCGTTTGAACACAGCAACGGTACCGGACTAGTACCCGGTACCTTACATTCAAGACCTTTCTCACATCGCACACGGACGGAGGGTGTTCAGCACAATCGACTTAAAGACATTCCAAAAACGGCTATTACAACCCCATTCGAGCTATACGAGTTCATGTTCATGACGTACGGGCTTCGGAATGCAGCGCAGACTTTCCAGAGGCTGCTCGACGAGGTACTCCGGGGCCTGGATTTTGCAGTGGCCTACATCGACGACATTCTAGTCGCCTCCGATACACTGGCTGAGCTTGAACGTCACCTGCGAATCATCTCTAAACGACTTCAAGACAACGGACTGGTTATCTATCTGTCCAAGTGCGTGTTTGGAAAACCCTAAGTACAGTTCTTCGGCCACCTGGTTCTCCCCGAAGGAATTAAACCCTTGCCAAGGAAAGTCGCCGCCATACAGGAATACAAGCAACCCACAATTGCCAAGGACTTACGACGATTCCTTAACTTCTACAGAAGATTTGTACTGAATGCTATCGACATTCAGGATCGTTTGCAAGTTTTAATTGAGGGCAATATGAAGAACGACAATCGTCGACTTACTTGGACAACGGATGCCGAAGCCGCATTTGAACAGTACACGGCAGCACTCTGCAACGCAACGATGCTAGCTCATCCAGCAAGAGATGCTGCAGTTTCAATAGACGTGGACGCATTGGCGCCGTTTTGCAACAGACGGTAAACGAAGAGACTCAGGCACTATCCTTTTTTCGAAGAAGCTTTCCACTTCGCAGAAAAAAATATTCTACTTACGATCGTGAATTGCTGGCCATTTATGAAGCTATACGATACTTTCGCCAGATATTTGAAGGAAGAAATTTTGCGATATATACCGACCACAAGCCATTGGTATTTGCGTTTCGGCAGAAAGCAGATAAGGCATCACCCAGGCAGTTCCGTTAGTTGGATTTTATCAGCCAGTTTTCGACCGACATACGCCACATTGCCGGAAGGAAAAATATCGTCCCCGATATGCTGTCTAGGATCGAAGCAGTGTCGGCCGAAAACAACATCGACTTCGGCTAATTGGAAGCAGATCAAAAAGTTGATCCGGAGCTGCAGTCGTTGCTGAGTGACAACAAGACTTCACTCGCTTTAAAAGCCATAAAAAACGCTGAATCACCAAACAACCTAATCTGCGACGTATCAGGTATGTACGTAAGACCTTTCGTTACTAAAAGTTTTCGACATTCCGTTCTAGCGAAAATGCATGGTTTGGCACACTTGGATACCCGAGCTACTACCAAGCTGATGCAACAACGATTTGTGTGGCCGAACATGCGAAAAGACTGCAGCCAATTCGTCAAACAATGCATCGCATGTCAGAGGGCAAAAATTCAGCGACATAACCGGACACCATTGCAACCATACAACGAACGAACTGAGCGCTTTGACCATGTCCATATCGATTTAGTTGGGCCATTGCCGCCATCAAATGGTTTTACCTACCTGCTTACCATTGTCGATAGGGCGACTCGTTGGCCAGAAGCAATCCCCATTAGCGATATCTCCGCAGAGAGCGTAGCAAAAGCATTTGTAACCGGCTGGGGATATCATGTTTCGGTGTCCCATCCCGTGTCACCTCAGACAGAGGGCGACAGTTTGACTCCAATTTGTTCCAACAGCTTAACAAAATGTTGGGCGTTCATCACTTGCGATCAACTGCCTACCACCCCCAAGCAAACGGGATGGTAGAACGGTGGCATCGTTCCCTAAAAGCCGCGTTTAAAACGAAGATGCCAGCCAGCTGGTCAGAGGAATTACCTCTTATATTACTTGGCCTGTAAAGAAGATCTCAATGCAACACCAGCCGACGCTTAAAATACCTGGAAAATTGTTTGTACCTCGACAGGAAAACAACTCCGATAACGACTTTGTCCGACAGTTGTCCAAGTCTTTGAAGAAGTTTCAGCGTTCATCACAGCTCAGCGAAAACATTCTTCGTTCAACCTGCGTCAGCTACGTGTACCCACGTTTTCGTACGGGTAGATGCAATCCGCAAACCACTGCAACCGCCGTACAATGGACCATATAGAGTCGACAGCGTCATCAGAAATATTACTAAATCAACATTAATGGCAGAGTACAAAAGGTTTCCGTCGATCGTCTCAAAGCAGCTTTCATCACAGCTGAAGATACTACAAGTGCGCCTCGGAGTACGCAAGCAGATCTCGATACAAGGCCGTACAAGACTCGCTCTGGCAGAGTAGTTAAGCTGCGAACCCTAGAACCTTCCGAGTAGAGGGGGAGTTGTGTAGCAGTACGCAAAATCATTCATGACGGCAATACCGGCATTTATATTTTTCCCACATCATTCGGGCAATCACGCCACGTTAACCGTACAAGTTTGACTCACTAATAAAAATGTACATGTACATCTGCTGCAGATTGCTTTGCACCCGTTATCGATGGTAACGGTTTTGGCAAGTTAAGTTCCACATGTTTATCGTTGTGGCAGTCTTTGTCTTGTCATCATCGCGATCGCACGCAGCACACAACATTTATTCAAAAAACAAAAACCTAAATATATCGAGTAACATATATGTATATATACGTATGTACCTTCCGTACATTCGCCTTTTTTATTTATTTATATTATACTTACTAAAATATTAGTGAACAAGAATACATTTCATAGAAAAGAACGATAGTTTTTCTTATTTCACTAAAGGTCCCTTAAACTTGGGCCGCAATTTATGTGAAACTGCGCTGTAGGATGCCTCTATCCTTATCAAGACATGTTGGGCGAGCCGTGATTGTTGTAGCTCACGGCTCTTTTTATCGTAGTTCGATTTTATCACGATTCTCTTCTAACTTCTGTTCGATATCGTGGGATCCCTTTTTTCTTCATTAAGCAAAAGTATCTCTGATGTGAGTGGGTTATCACCTAAGCCTATAAACTCCAACCTAGCACTAAGCTAGAAGGTATCTGCCTGGTTACACTAAGAACAGAATTGTTGATCGCCCACTGAACCTCACCTAGCTTCATGTCACAATTTATATAATCTAAGCCCTTCGATATAGAGCTTAAAGATGCGGCTATAATCCTATTATAATGTTCCGCCTGTCCATTACGTCGTAGCTATCTTTATATGTTGTGATCACTGCAGAGTATTTCAAATATCTTGGCCGTGAAGGCCGTCCATCTGTCAGTTATTATACGAATACGAAGCCGTCCTTATCTAGAGAATGTAAAAATCGCATCTGTTTCCCTGAAAACCCTGATAAAGGCAATTTATACAAGGTGTCTCAAAAGAAAGTTCACATTTAAAAAAAATATTAAAAAAAAAAGGTAGAAATTTATTTAAAAAATGTTTATGATATATTAAAATACAGTGTTTGGGAATTTATTTTTTAAAAATGACATCGTCCAAATGTAAACCGTTGCGTTCACGGCATTCATTTAATATAGCACTAAAATTGCATATGGCGGCTCGGCAGTTATTCTCCGTGATGGCTGCCATTTCGTGACGGATATTTCCTTTTAATTGTGCCAGGGAAGGCGGTTTGTTGGCGTAAACTTTGGATTTGACATAACCCCACAAGAAAAAGTCCATAGGTGTCAAATCGGGACTACGTGGAGGCCAACTTATGTCACCTCTCCTAGAGATCAATTTGCCAGGGAAAATTTCACGAACTCTTAGCAGAGACCTGTTGGACGTGTGTGAAGTTGCACCATCCTGCTGGAACCATGTTCTTTGGTTATAACCAGGAAAGTTTTGCAACTCAGGCACAAAGAAGTTGTCTAACATCTCCACATAACGGTCTGAATTCACCGTAATTGTGCGTCCCCTTTCATCTTCAAAAAAGTAAGGGCCGATAATTCGTCGCGCCGACATAGCGGCCCATACGGTCACTTTAGGCGAATGTAGGGGTTTCTGATGTTTTTGTTTTGGATTGGATGCACTCCAGTAGCGGCAATTTTGCTTGTTAACGTGTCCATTAAGATGAAAATGGGCTTCATCTGAAAACAAGATGTTGGTAAACGTCATCTGGTTTACGAAATCAAGCCTCTGACCAGCATCCTGAGGCTTTAATTATTGCACCAACTGAATTTTGTAGGGGTGAAGTTTTAAATCTTTATGCAAAATGCGCAATAATGACGATCTGTGCACGTTTAAGGTCACAGCACGCTTCCGGATTGAAAGGTTCGGATCGTCCCGAATAGACTGGGTGACACTGTCTACGTGTTCGACGGTTCTTGAAGATCTTGGACGCCCGGATTTTGGTTTTTCCAGTGTTGAGCCGGTCTTTTCAAACTTCTTGACCCATTTTGCAATGATTCGAGTGCTTGGCGCATCATTCAAGTGACGAATATGTCGAATGTTGCAGAATTTTCTTCGCGCTACGGTCGCCGAATTACCGTTTTTATAAAACTCGCGTAAGCACAACGCACGGTCCACTCCCGAGAAACGCTCCATAGCGACTAAATTCTCAAGAGCCAGGCTACCGATTGACACACCCCACGCGCCCCTCGAAATAGTTGCGTTCACGCAATAACCAAAACAAATGTGAAATTTCTTTTGAGACACCTTGTAAAGGGTCCGCCATCAACGTTTTTTTTTCAACTAGTGCTTATTTCGTGAATGGTAACACTTAGCTCATGTCTGATTTGACAGATAATTAGTTTTATCCTAGCACTAGTTGAAAAAAAAACGTTAGATGGCGGACCCTTTACAACGATTTATGTATGCGGCTACTTTGCTTCGCATATAGGGAAGGTTGGATTCCTTATTGTTGGGAAAGTACAATTCTACGTTTTCTTCAACTTGTGCAGTCTTTTCTACACCTAAATGAAAAAGGCTTGAATAAGTCTCTGAATAAGTTCATTTGGCAATTCGCGTGGCACATACAATCTCCACATATACACGGTACACGGTCGAGTGTACCGTTAATTAACGTGAATTTGATGTGGGTTGGTTGGTCACCATCTTCCAATTTATTTCGCACCTCTAGTACTTCTTCACTCTATCGCTGCATGGCGGAAACCCAATCCGTGGTAATATTAATCATTAATATTGGCAACCCTGTGATGTCTTCTTCTTTTAGTGCTTCTACTGGGTTTCGTCGTATGTCGTTTTCGTTTGGGCTGTCAGAAGCTTTTTTTTTTGTGTACTCCGGTTTTTATTTAAATAGAGCACTAAAAACTTCTTCGGACTTTTATATTTTAAGTATAAGTACATATTTGCTTGCGAATCAATTTGAACATTCAAAATAATAAATTCGCCAAACACGGCCGATTGCACGAAACCAGAAACTTAGTTTGACACACTACTATTTGACGTTTATGTATATTAATATGTATTAGTACATTTTGGCATAAAATCGAGAAGAAAAATTTTGATTCTCAAATGAAAAAGATAAGCAAAATTTTGATTCTGAAAAAATGAGGGGAAATGGTTTTACGCCACTTTTCTTCCAGAGCGAGGAGAAAGGCCCAAATGAAAACGACATTAAACATTCGGCGACAACATTCTGGGCACCTTTGTAAAATTCGACTATGAAATTCACTGAGCTTCATCAACCTTCTGGCAATTCGGGGACTAACATATCGCCCCAAACTATTACAGTCGGTTTTTATTGTGAATTTACCTATAAGATAGACTCGAAATCTCTCCAACGCGCTCACTATGGCCAAAGCCCCTAGTTCTATCGCGGAGTACTTAGATTCTTCTTTTGAAGTCTTTTGACTATAATAAGCGATTGGGTGGTATTTTTGATCCGACTGTTGCTGTGCTAAGACGGCTCCAAAGCCTAAGGAACTGGCGTCGGTACATAGCTCCGTCTTCGCATATGGATTATAAACTCGGAGTATAGGATATTCCACCAGCAATTCTTTTATTCTGTTAAATGATTCGTCCTGTTCTACATCCCATGCAAAAGAAGCGCCTTTCTTTAAAAGATCGGTTAAAGGTTTTATAACTATTGAAAAATTCTTAACAAACCGCCTATAGTAGCTAGCCAAACCTATGAAACTCCTTAGTTAAGTGATACTTTTCGGGATGCTAAAATTGTGAATAGCAAGTATTTTTCTCTTATTGGGCCCAATGGAATGAGCCGAAACTTCCAACCCTAAATAGTCTATTTTCTTGCACGAGAACTGGCACTTATCCAAACGAACCTTTAGCCCTGAGTCTCGTATGAGCTGGAAAATTACTCTTAACTTCGATAGTCAATCTTTAATTGTTTCGCTAGAAACCAAGATATCGTCTAGATATGCCATCGCTAAACCATAGGGTAACTTCCTCAAAAGAAGATTAATTAAACGCCGAAATACAGCGGGGATATTACATAAGCCTACCGGTATTCTTTTAAATTGGAAGTGCCTTTCAGGAGTAACGAAAGCTGTTTTTGGGCGAGATGCTTCACTCACTGATACTTGGTAATACCCACTAAACAAATCTAAGCTAGTAGAATAAACTTTACCAAATAAGGAATCCAACTGATTATCTATTCGCTGAAGTGGAAAATTTTCTTTTACCGTGTTTCTATTTAAAGAGCGGTAGTCACCACATAACCGACTTGAATAAGGGGAGACGCTCCCCTCAATTCAGGTCTTATATCATTCTCTGTAATTGCTTTCGCTCAGCACAAGGCATTTTGTAGGGTTTGGTAACAAATTAGCTTCTCAGTTCGTGAGTAAAATATTATTACAAATTACTTCATTAAATTCTTATACTGTATTTAAAAGTTTATCTTTTTCACTTCCATCTAAATCTGTATTAACATCTGCTACAGCGAACTTAAACTCCTCCGAAAGTTTGAGTTGAACGAAGTAGTTAATGAACTATAGCCGTCTTAGGTAAGCATCTCAATACCATTAAAGTACTCCTTCAAGTAAATCTCAATAGATTAACCCGCTGGGCAGATCGCTGTGGATTGGGAATAAACCCTCATAAAACTGATCTTGTCCTATTTTCCAGTAAATACAAAATTCCAATTATAGACCCTCCTTCAATAAATGGTACCAGTGTAGTATTTTCCGATACAGCAGATCTGGGGCTCATTTTTGATAGGAAACTAAACTGGAAACCTAACATTCGGGAAAGGGTTAATAAAGCTACAATAGCTTTATTCTCTTGCAAAAAAGCCATTGGGAATAAACGGGGCCTTCAACCACGCATAACCCACTGGCTGTACAGCTCGGTCACAAGACCGATACTTACTTACGGGGTGGTCGTCTGGTGGACGGCCTTAGAAAATGCAGTTGACTGCATTAAACTAAGCAGAGTCCAAAGAACAGCATGGCTATGCATAAGCAGAGATTTGCGGTCTACCCCCTCTGCGGCATTAGACATTCTGTTTCATTTGACACCCCTCGATATTTTCAGTAGGCAAGTAGCTGCGACTGCAACTATCTGCAAAGGATATCCGCTTTCAAGTCCCTGGACTCGGTCTCATTAAATTCTAAAACCGCCCTTGAATACCGATCATCTCTCATGGAGATGGCAGAGCAGTTCAACCTTCACCTTTGTTGGCTGCCGGGTCACAGCGACATTCCAGGGAATTGTAGAGCCGATGAAACCAAAGCCAAAATTGGGACCACTCTACATATTCTACCGGAAAAGGGTAGCATAAGTATACCAATTGCTACGTGCAAACTAACATTAAAGCTGGTTGTCAATAAAAGAACAGACCTTAGGTGGACTGTTGGACCAACATGTCTAGAGGCCAAACAGATCTGACCAAAGCTGGATCTGAATCGTTCTAAGTGTCTGATCCTTCTAAATAGGTAACATCTCAGCGCCATCATAGGTGTCATCACTGGACACTGCCTCATAGGCAATCAAGCAAGAAGGCTTGGCGCTTTTACAAACGATTTCTGTATAAGCTGCATGGACGAGGAAGAGGAGGAGATAATCCTCCAACTACTCTGTACATGTCCAGCTCTCTCCCAGAGAAGAAAACTTCATCTAGGAGCTTTCTTATACAACGACCTAAACGATCTAAAAAATATAGACGTAAACAGTCTCTTATGTTTCATCATAAGCTCAAACTGGTTCAATTAGTAAGATTACCTACCTACCTTGATGTGCGAGAATTGTAGAATTCGTTACAAGTACCCTTGTTTTTTTTCTAGGAATTATTTAAATACCATGCTGTCAGCAGTTCAAATTCGAACCCTCTTCCTTTAAGGCTTTAAAATGCGACATAGTGCGTCATTGGCAATGAAAAACATTACTGACGCATTTGAGGATGTAGCGGTAAACGAACGTATAGTTCATACGACGTTGGTTTGAAAAATTTCCTTCTGGAGATTTCAGCATCGAAAATGAACATCGTGGGAAGCCGGAAACGTTGTTGACGACGACGTTTTAAGAGCAACGGTGGATGCGGACCCAACAAAATGGGTGCGGGAGATTGCACAAAGCATGGGAGTATGACCAATGACAATAAGTGAACACCTTTCTCTCATAGGAAAGGTAAAGAAAATATTGCCTTTTTTTATACTACAAAATCGTACAACCTAATGTATCAAGCATGCAATTCGGGAACGAGATTCTAAGTAATAAAGGGCAAGGTGCAATTAAATTAAATGTATATTTTGTAGAGAGTGTCTGTGAAATAAATGCGTCAATTCCATATGTTAAAGTTATTTTATATTTTATTTTACGTTTATATATGGTATAATACATTTGACTACTAGATTTTAATTTCAATTCTGTGATATAATTAGAAAGTGTAAAGAATAATAAGAGAGATGCTGCTGGTATCAATGGAGACATTATTTATCAATTTGTTAAAATGATAGGTCCGATATAATTGAAAATAATAAACCCATCTCTAAGTTCTGGTATGTTTCCAAACCTGTGGAAAGAAACAATAGTAGTGCCAGTAGAAAAAGTAAATAATACAATAAAATGTGAGGAGTCTCGTCCAGTAAATACCCTTACTACTTGGGAAAGGCTGATAGAAAAATTTGTAAGTAGTTAAAGAACTGTCTAGATTTAGAAACGAATATTCATGTGAAACTGCACTAAATTATATAGGAAAAAAACAGATGGGCGACGGAAACTCTGTTATAGCTGTTTTCCTGAATTTACAACGCGCTTTTGAGACAATAGACCGATCAATCCTACTGGAAAAATATATATATATATAAGATATATGGTGTGACGAGGGAGGAAAATAAATGGACTCACGACCACTTTTGAACGGCTCGTGATACTGGTAAACGACCGTTTTCTTTTTTTTCAAAATTTAATACATGTTCGTTGTTGTATCCATTTCTAAAATTGTCAAAAAGATGTACCAACTTAAAAAAAAAACAGAACAACAGAATTCAAATCGGAACGATGGGAGCGCCACACGGTGGTTATCCCGGGAACATTTTGATCAAGATGGTATATGAATGATATACAAATATGCTTAATATGTTGTAAAGTTGTTTTGTTCGCGGATGAGACGTTATTGTATATATGTGGTAAGAATGTTGAACTTATATGTGAACAATTAGACAAAGATTTAAAAGCTATAAATGCCTGGCTGAAGATGAACAAGCTATGACAGCTTGTCCTTTTCGCTACATTAAGACTTCCGACCACTAGTTGTAAGGGGTCTTAATCATAATCTCCACTGTAGTCCAAGTTTATGCGCTTGGATCTACAAAACAAACGGTCAAGGTTTATGTGCCCTGTCCAAATACTTAATTACTCGTAAAACAGTCAATGCAAACGAGCATTGTCTTCAACATTTTGGTGACCCCGACGTGATTCACACATTGTTTCACATATAGCGATTGGACTTTTGCTCTGAGAAGTGATTCACACAGTTGACTCACATATTCATCGGATCAAAGGCGAGTACAAGAAAGCGTTACCAGGGCTAGAACACTGGGCTTTAACATTTGCACCATCATAAATCACAACCAAAAGAGCCTTAGCCCAAGATGGAGGAACTAGCAACAAATCAACTGAAAGCAGGCGAGGAAATTCAGCGGATCATAGTAAACTTCAAACTTTCAAGATCGTCAAATACTTTCAAGATCGTCAAATACTTTCAAGATCGGTTGTCACTGTTAGAGACTGCATGGTTGCGGACAACCGAATTCGAGGGCTGCCCAGCATCGATCATAACCACGAATACTTCTTAAAGGATTATTATACCGAGATCCACGAACTAGTCATACAATACTCCGAATTATTCAACAAGAATATTGGCTCACTAAAAGGCAAGTCATACACTCATGCTGCAAGCCAAGATCTTGCAGTATCTAAGAATAGTGAAGGAGGTGGTGCATCTGATGCTAGTAATGTCAGCGGTATCATAAGAAAGCAGGTTCAGGCAATCAATTCACTGCATCGCTTATTAGGATCTGTTTCTAAGGACGATGAGCCACGGCCCAGAGAATATTATGAGGCAAAGCGGGAAATGAAAAACAGGGTATGGCAACAAATCGAATCGCTTAATTATTTAATTTGGGAGTTAAGTGATGATCCAACGAAACATGGATATGACCTAAGTACATATGTTCAAGTCGAAGCACTGGTAGAAAGCAACGTACTCGACTTAGCAATGAAAATGGGTTTCCAGACTTCGAACAGTCATTCCATATCAATGAATAGCAACAACATACCGATTGACAATTCATTGAACCTACCAAAATTAACAATTCCGAAATTCGATGGAGACTATTTAAAATGGCGTCAATTTTTTGATATTTTTCAACAAATGATACACAACAAGCCAATTCCCAATGTACAAAAAATGTGGTACTTAAAAACAAATGTCTCTGGAGAAGCAGAAAAACTGATTGGACATTTGGCGCTGACGGAAGAAAACTACCTGACAGCCTGGCAATCGCTTCAAGAGAGATACAACAACGTGCGAGTGCTAACAACAGCATTAATCCACAAAATTATAAGTCAACCAAATCTTACGTCTGAAAATGTGTCAGCTTCTGCCATAAGGGAGCTCCATGACACCACACAAGAAGGACTTCAAGCCTTAAAGAATTTAGGAGTGGATACTTCTAGTTGGGATCCTCTATTGCTACATCTCCTAATCAAGAAGCTCGATAGGACCACACACGTCCTATATGAACAAGCACTCAGAAACCCAAGGAAAATCAACCATCAAAGGAGTTTCTAAGTTTTCTGGAATTGCGTTTCCAATCACTGGAAGCAATTGGACAAAGGGTATCAAGGTCACAGTCAAAACAAAACTCAAAATCATGTTCGTCAGTTATATCGACAACACAAATTGAAAAGAAAACTAGAAACTTATGCCGAGCATGCAATACTGAAGCTCATCCGCTGTATGGTTGTAAACAGTTTTTAGACTGGCCCACAAGCAATCGCCTACACTTTGTTCAAAAGCAAGGGCTATGCATTAACTGCCTACGATTCGGACATAAGGCCAAGGCATGTGCATCGCGGACCTGTACCAAATGCAATAAGAGGCATAACACACTATTACACAGCAACGACCGGGCCAAAATAGCAGAAACGGAGAGCTCAACGTCAGCAATATTGGAATCAGCAAAAGACAAAAAAGAATTGACTACATTGGCTGCATTAAATGACAAGAGTTACGTGCTTCTCAGCACAACAGAAATAAGATTAACCGATAGGAACGGTAAAAGCATTGAATGTAGAGCCATTTTGGATTCTGGATCCCAAGTCAACTTAATTACTGAGAGCCTCATCAAGAAAATGGGCATATCGCCAAAAAATACGTCAATGAGTATTCAGGGTATCGGCGATGGTAAAAGGGAAGTCCATCATCGTGTGAGACTTCAATTATGTTCAAGACTAAATGGGTTTTCCACACAGTTGGAAGCTTTTGTCCTCAAAAACATAATATCACCACAACCAACGCAGCATTTGGATATTTCCTCATTAGCAATCCCGAACAACATTACACTGGCTGACCCAAATTTCAACAGACCAGGCAAAATTGACGTTCTTCTCGGCGCAGAGTTTTTTCATCAATTGTTATCAATTGGACAAATAAAATTAGGTGAGGGCTTGCCAACACTCCAAAACACTGTATTTGGATGGATCCTAGCAGGAAAGGTTGAGACGAACACAATTGCTTTAGCAACATGCGGGATTTGTAGCGAATCTGAGGACCAAACAAATCAGATAATCGAGAAATTTTGGAAACTCGAAGAAGTAGAAGTAGCTGAACCAAAGATTACCCTGGCAGAAAAACGGTGCAAAGAACATTTTACTCAAAACACAAGAAGAGACGATAAGGGTCGTTTTATAGTTAGACTACCCTTCGCACAAAACACTACAGCCTTAGGATGATCCCAAGATATTGCTCTAAACAGATTTTTGGCTTTGGAAAGACGGCTTTTGAAGAACGACATTGTGAGGAATCAATATATTGAGTTCATGGATGAATATGAGACATTAGGACACATGACGGAAGTCAACATCGACGACATATTATCTCCTAATTATGTTATTCCACATCACTGCGTCTTAAAACCTGATAGCAGTTCCACCCAGCTTCGGGTAGTATTTGACGCCTCAGCAAAAACATCATCTGGTGTGAGCTTGAACGACATTATGCACACTGGACCTATTATTCAAAATGAGCTTTTTGCCATCCTTCTCCGATTCCGGATGCCCAGATTTGTGTTTACAACGGATATACAGAAAATGTATAGGCAGATTCTGGTTCATCCAGATGACAGAGGATATCAACTTATTGCTTGGAGAAGGAATCCCAACGAGAAACTGAAGTACTACCAACTGAACACTGTCACATATGGCACAAGATCTGCTCCATATTCGGCAGTAAGATGTTTACACGAGCTTGCCAAGGCTAACAAGGCAAAGTATCCACTTGGAGCCCAGGTATTACAAGACGACTTCTACGTTGATGATGGATTGACCGGATTAAATAGCCTCACTACTGCCAAGGAAATTCAGACAGAACTCGTCAAGATACTCGATCAAGCTGGCTTTAAACTAAGAAAATGGTGCGCTAATCACCCACAGCTATTGGAAAACATTCCACCAGAACATCAGGAAGTAATTCTTGACTTTAACACCAAGGGGGAAGAAACAATCAAAACACTAGGCCTAGCATGGGTTCCAAAGAATGATCATTTAATTTTTAAGACAAGCATTGGGGTGAAATCACGCATAATAAAACGGACAGTTTGTTCCGATGTAGCTAGAATCTTCGATCCACTAGGAATATTAGGACCAGTTATAGTAACTGCGAAAATCTTCATACAACAATTATGGCAACTGAAAATCACATGGGATGAAGCATTGCCAGCAGAGTTCCACACCAAATGGCTATCGTTCCAAGATGGTCTAAAAGAACTGAATAACATGCACCTCCCACGACACGTTTTTAATTCAGAAGTCCCTAAGTTAATTCAGATTCATGCCTTCGCTGATGCTTCCGAGAAAGCTTATGGCGCAGCGATATACATTCGATCAGTTCTCAGTGACGGAAGAATAATTATGAGATTACTGTGTTCAAAATCACGAGAAGCACCACTTAAAAAACAGACACTTCCACGACTGGAACTTTGTGCTGCGGTATTAAGTACTATTCTAGCAACCAGAACTAAAAGGGACCTTAAAATTGAAGACACAACAATATACTTTTGGACCGATTCTGAATTTGTTTTAAATTGGATTAACTCCAATTCATCGTCATTTCACACCTTCGTAGCCAACAGGGTAGTTACAATTCAGAATCTTTCAGTTGCCGAGCAATGGAGACACGTCAGATCAAAAGACAATCCTGCTGATGTACTATAACGTGGGTTATCTCCGACTCAGCTCAAGTCCTGCGGAATGTGGTTATACGGACCTCTGTTTCTTCATGGGACGGAGGACACATGGTCAAGACCTTTTTGTAAAATTTTAGCAATAAACACTGATGAAGAATGAAGGAAGAAAATTTCGGCTACAGTAACAAGTGTCGAAACAGAAAATCTTCTCCGGCAAGTCAACCACGGAAACTCATTCAAGACACTTATACGCATTATAGCCTATGTTCAAAGGTTTATACGTCGTTGCAAACAGAATCGACTTTCAGCACCAACACAATTAACACTAACACCCATGGAAATAGATGATGCACTAATGAAAGTTGTATCAACATTTCAGCAAACACACTTTAATAGTGAAATCAGGGAATTGAAGAAATACAAAGAATTACACAAATCAAGTTCTCTCAGTGGTCTCTCCCCATTTCTGGACGAAAATGGAATTATTCGGGTTGGTGGACGAATCAACTCTTCATCCCTGTCATACGATGCAAAACATCAAATGCTCCTACCATATGATGACCCAATAACGAAACTGATCATGAAAGATATTCATGAGAAAAATTATCACTGTGGATCTCAAACATTGCTAGCCCACACTCGACAAAGATTCTGGCCAATAAGTGGAAAAATCCTTTCGCGATCAATCGTGCAACATTGTATAAGGTGCAATAAGACAAGGCCACACTTTCTAAAGCAAATGATGGGAAATTCACCTCCTACACGAGTCCAACCAGCAAGACCCTTCCTGAATTCGGGCGTGGATTATTGCGGCCCATTCTGGGTACACTATAAAATACGAGGAAAAAAACCACAAAAGGCGTATGTTGCGATATTCTGCTGCTTCACAACAAAAGCTGTGCATATAGAGATTGTTAGTGACCTAACAACGGAGTTGTTTATTGGTGCTCTTAATCGCTTCATAGGCCGCCGAGGACATTGCGAAAATCTTTACTGCGACAACGCCACAAACTTTATTGGCGCTCGTAATCAACTTGCGGAATTATCATCAACCATCTATTCCGCAACTGCAAGTGACAAAATTATGAAGGCCTGCAGCGACAAGGGAATTAAATTCAACTTTATTCCTCCTAGAGCCCCACATTTTGGTGGGTTATGGGAAGCTGCTGTTAAGTCTGCCAAACATTTATTAGTGAGAAGTGTTTCTACAGCATCATTAACCTATGAAGAACTGGAAACAGATATGATCGGCATTGAAGCAGTTTTGAATTCACGACCAATAACTCCAATGTCGGAAGACCCAAATGATCTGACTGCCTTAACACCGGGACACTTTTTAATCGGTCAACCTTTAACAGCGATACCTGATGTAAACACAACTACACTTAACGCAAACACGTTAACACGCTGGAAACTGGTTTCGCATCTAAAGACGAATTTTGGAATAGATGGTCTAGAGACTATTTGAATGAGCTACAATACAGACACAAATGGAGAGAGCAATCTCCTAATATTAAACCTGGAGGACTGGTAATCATCAAGGAGGATAATGTTCCAATTCTTCAATGGCCCCTTGGAAGAATAATTCAAGTCTACAAGGGTGACGACGGAGCAGTTCGAGTCGCAGACGTTAAGACCTCAACCGGTATTTGGAAACGAGCAATACATCGATTAGCACCTTTACCAATAAAGGAACATCACGAAGAAATCGAAACAATTGAAACCCAGCCCGAGTTCAATGAAACCAGTCAAAACCATCATGAACCTGTAGAAGTACCAAGAAAGAAAATGAGACGCTTAAGCCACACCAACTTGATCATAATGCTTATAGCAGTATTGATGTTCCCCATAATTGTTGCAAATCCTGTTCAAATAACAAGGTTTAAATCTGAGCCAGGAATTCACTTTGAAGGCATGGGCACAACAAGATTTGTCACGGCTGAACGGAAAATTATTGCATACTACGAACTAGCACCATTCAAGAAGGAAATTGCAGCATTATCAACCGGAACGCTTGCCTTACACAATTTGTGCGAACAATTTTCAAAGAGGACTACCTGCCGTTATTTAGTTGATCATTTCAATGAGACTATAACCAACTTACAGTTTGACAACAGTTTGCTTTCCGAAAGGAGAGTTAAAAGGGGCGCTCTAAATATTATTGGAAACGTCGCCCACTCTCTCTTTGGTGTCTTGGATTCCAAATATGCTGAAAAGATGTCTAGCATAATTGATAAGGTTAAGGAAAATGAGGATTACTTATTAGAACTACACAAAACCCAGACATCCATGATTGATTCTACTGTGAACATCGTCAAACGAAGTCAATTAGACACAACTTCTAAATTTACACAACTTGAAAAACAGATCAATATGGTTATGAATGGTATACAAAAGACAGAAGCTGAAGTAGATCTAATTCAAATGTTCAACTCCATATCTATTCAGCTGACAATGCTAGTGTCCAACTTACAGAGAATGCAAGCAGCAATACTCGACGTGCTTACTGACACACATCATGGAAGAGTAAACCCACTACTTCTGTCACCCCAGCAGCTAAAAGTAGAAATTTCGAAAATTGAAGGCCACTTGTCATCTACTCAGCAACTCCCCGGAGATGAAGCAGACTTACTTCAGCTTTACAAGTTAATAGCTATTAAGGGGAGTATCACAAATGATCATGTAGTATTTATCATCAACTTACCATTAATCGATCACGAAAAATACGATCTCTTCCATATGATACCCATACCAGTTGTTATAAACAAGACCATGCTGGCAATCAGCCCGTGTACGAGTCTAATTTCAATAAGCAGTCACAGAGATCAGTACGTTCCAGTAAGCAAGGACGAGTTAAAAGAATGCCGGATGATAAAGGAGGGAACTTATTTGTGTTCCAACTCACAAGCGAAATTCAACAAAGGATCTGAGTTATGTTCTTGCAGCTTTAACCTGTTCAACAACCTCACGAAACCAAAATGCAAGCTAATGGAAGTCCAAAACAATTTAGTCTTAACACAACTATTTCATAAGAACCAATGGATATTCGCTACTAGATTACCAATTCAAATGTCCGTGGTATGTGGAACAAGTTTCTTTCAATTACAACTGAAGGAATCAGGATTTCTTAATCTCGAACCAGGTTGCACCATCAAACACAACTCCGTTACTATTCAGGCTTACTACGAATATACATCTGCATTAAGACCATCATATACAAGTTTTGGCATCAGGACTGAATTTTCAAGTCCACCAAAGAAGAATTCATCTTTGAATAATTCCAACCCAACTCAATATAGATTCGAAGGTGAAGAGCTTACGGCCTTGAAAACTTTACTTAGGAGTCAAGATTTTGTAAAGATACCAAACAGAATCAAGGCCAGTGAATATCATCATACAACAATCGGTTACTCCGCACTTTTGTTATCCATCAGTGTAGCCTTTGGTTTTATATGGACATGGAAAAAGGGCTACTTTAACAGAAAAATCAGCAAGGAAACCAACAGTATCAAAACCAACGCCACATCAAAATTCTCCTACCGATCCTCCGACGCCACAGCCAAGAAGCACCCTTAATGCAAACAAGTTTGTTGTACATATTTAAATGTTGAACAATTATTCAACGCGCGGGAGAATGTTTAGTTTTTAAGTATATTTACACACAAATGTATTTCATACAACAATACCGTATAAATACACACCTATGTTTTCCATCAACAGCTTCGCTGTATACTTTATACACAAACTATAATTCATTGCACTTACAAATTATGCAACTCACATTTTGCTACATAGACAATATTTGTTTCACTGTCATTTAATTCATTGCACTCACAAATTATGCAACTCACATTTTGCTACATAAACAATATTTGTTTCACTGTCATTTTTTGCTTTGTATGAACAATAATTATATAGGTCATGTTATTTATTTTATTCTTCCTCATTGTTATAATTTAAGCTTAGTTAGCAATAATTTTGTATAAATATAGTTAAGAGTTCAATAAAGAATCACTCGCTATTGATCAACACATCGAGCTTGTCCCTTTCGCTACATTAAGACTTCCCCCCACCAGTGGTAAGGGGTCTTAATCATAATCTCCACTGTAGTCCAAGTTTATGCGCTTGGATCTACAAAACAAACGGTCAAGGTTTATGTGCCCTGTCCAAATATTTAATTAAAACAGTCAATGCAAACGAGCATTGTCTTCAACACTATCTATCTATCTTAAGACTGCTCTAGTTGCAAGGTCTAATATTATTAAATACTTACACATTAATGCCTTGTGAACTAGTACTAAATCAATTATTTTAAGTAAAATCGATTACATTATATATGGCAAACCTCCAAAATCAACTATTCAAATTTTTAAACCAATCTATCATCAGGCAGCAAGATGCTGCGGTACACCGATGTGGGAACTTGACACTAAGTGGGTATGAATGTACACTGGTGATCACTAGGATAAGGCCATATATTTTGCAATCAATTTTCACTCTTTATTTCCAACAGGTGATTTTGTGAACAAGAAGCCAAGACCGTTGGAATTTCGCAAGATCAAACAATGAACGACTTGAAAAGCGTAACAAAATTGCAAGGAGGCTTAATAGAAGTAAGACTGTTGTAAACAGTTATCTTGCGGATCCACAACACTATGGGAAAAATCAAAAAGGATGCACGGCAGAAGCAACAACATTGCGAGAAAAGTGGTTAATTCTACGGCGTGCCTCAAATTCTACTCTACCAGCGACTAAAATAAGGGCCTACATCGGAGTATCAGCCAACATAGCAACGGTCCGAAGGATAATACGAAAAAGTGGTACTACACAGAGAAGAAAAGTTAAAAAGAAACCTGTTTTCAGGCAAGTACACAAGGAGCATCGAATGAATTTTGCAGGAGAACATGTCGCTTGGAGCAGTGAATGGAAACGCGTTGTCTTTTCGGATGAAAAAAAGTTTAACCTTGACGGCCCCGATGGTTACAACTTGAAACATGATCTAAGAAAGGAAGAGCTTATTTTGGCAAGGCATCACAGCCGTACATCAGGTGTATGACACAATCGAGTTGGAGTTTTTTCCACAACAATGAACAGAAACAACTACAAATATTTGAAAAACATTTTCGGACCCCTGCTTTGGATATTCCAGTAAGACAATGCCCCCATCCACACTTCCATGGTTGTTAGAATTTGGATTCATTCAGATGACGCGGAACTTTTGCCATGGCCGCCCTATTCACCGGACTTAAATATAATCGAAAATGTTTGGGCATGTTTATCTCTTAAATTGTATGAAGTGGGCAGACAATTTGAAGACAAGGACACTTTCATCGAAGCTATTCGTAATGCCTGGGCCCAAATTTCTCTTGATTTAAAAAAAAACTGTATGATTCTATTCCAAACCGTCTTATAGAGGTCATATCGAAAAATGGCGGGCATACTAATTATTAATGTAGAAAAACATAATAAATAACTGTTTTAAAACCATAAAATGTAAACATTTTATTCAATTTTTCCTTTCTTTCGAAGATTTAGCATGTGACCTCATCCTAGGGGCGCATCTTTTTATACGCTTTTCAAGTGGTTCATTGTTTGTCTTGGGAAACTCCAACGGTCGTTTCTTATTTACGGTTCTAATTCTAACACCGAACCTTCCAATTTGGAAGCCAGTCCACTAGCACTTGAGCCACGACCACCCAAATTCAAAACATCCGACAACAGAAGAGAAGATTTGCACTGCATTTGCTTGCGGTAATTATGCATTTCGTTTTGTTCACTGCATGTATACGCTACTTGGCTGGTATATACTCGTAGGTCGTGCATTTTGAAAAAAGCTGATTTTTGACTTTTTACACAAGTTTTAATTTTACACACTCGTTTTTAACTTTTTAACGGAAATAGCTCTTAGATTATCACAATTCTGTATAAAAATCATATTTCTTTGATACTTTTGAAAATAACATAAAAACACAGATAATACAGTTACATAGATATCGCATGCAAAGTAAAAAAATATGTCACTTTTTCAGGCGAATGGGATTTACAGTTTGATCGAACTCGTTCGAATCGTGAACATGACATGATGTTCTTTCAAATTTGGTTGGAACAACAAATTGCTTGTTGCTTTTGCTTGTTTCTCTTTGTGTTTTGTTTTTCATTATTTCGGTTTTGTTTGTTTTTGTATTTCAGATTCTAATTGTGATTCAATGAAAGGAATTTCTTGTTCAAGGTTATTTCCTTTTTTTTACGAACAGTGAGGGGGGATAAGAAGGAAAGTATATCTTGCAATAGCAACTTGGGATACTGCTTTTAAGTCTTGGGGTGTTGATTTCTAGTGAGGTCCCGGTGCCTCTCACTCTGGCGGAGTTCGATTTCGTGATTGTTTTGCATTTATTTTCCTGACAAAATTTGAATTTTTTGATTTTTACTGCCAATTCTTTTTTAGATTTTCCAGACACAATGTTTTCACAAGAGAATAAGAAGTGCAAAGTAAAGAATTTCTTTGCGATGCCCAAAGCATTGGTTTTGCTCATCAAACTAGTTCGAATCTCTAACGTTTATTATTCTCATGCATTCCAAGGCCATTTTCAACCTTATATTGCTAATATGCGGACTATCTCTAAAAATTTGAAATGGAGCTTACAAATATTGAAAAATTCATCAGTTGGTGCTAAGAGACTTTTAAAATCACTATTTTGGGAAGAATTCTTAGCAAAGCTGAAAAATTCTGACGGACATATTATTTCTTCATCACTTTTTAAAAATAATTTCGAACAATTTGCACACTTGTGAAGTAAAGAATTTCTTTGCGATGCCCAAAGCATTGGTTTTGCTCATCAAACTAGTTCGAATCTCTAACGTTTATTATTCTCATGCATTCCAAGGCCATTCTCCCCCTTATATTGCTAATATGCGGACTATCTCTAAAAATTTGAAATGGAGCTTACAAATATTGAAAAATTCATCAGTTGGTGCTAAGAGACTTTTAAAATCACTATTTTGGGAAGAATTCATAGCAAAACTGAAAAATTCTGACGGACATATTATTTCTTCATCACTTTTTAAAAATAATTTCGAACAATTTGCACACTTGTTTTTTAAAAGCATAAAACGCCAGATATCCTATAAAATAACGCACTGCAGTCGTTTCCAATGAAATTCTATTTGTAATTTTGCTTTCATATATCACTTTTTCGAACAAAGTATTACCAAATACAGTTTCCTCGCGTGCTTCAGGTAATAAAAAAGTTCTTGATGTGTGCGGTTGAGTCTGGGAGGTAAATTTAAAAATTCTACATCGTCGCAATTACTATGAGGAGAGAAAGCAATTAGATTTGAGGACAGAATTTTTGACATTAAAACATTAAATTCGTACACAAAGGGATTTTTGTTATTACCACCTTTAATGCGAATAATAGAAAATAAATTTTCCAAAATATTTTAATGATTCCTTTTTGTAAGTAAATACTCAACTTTCTCGAATAAACCATTACTTATATTTTCACTAAGTAATAAAACCTCGTTTATTGTATGTACCATTCCTTTTACAGAAAAGTTCTTTAGTAGAAGATTAGTAGACTCTTGTATTGATCTTAAGTAAGACAAGAATTGTTTAAGCTGTTGTAGAGTTTCAAGCACAGAAAAAAATACTGTGAATTATATCTCGAATCACTCTGAATGAAGAAAAAACTCTCCGTCCTATTCGGACTCCCACCCCCCTGGAGAGCGAATATCGAAACCAAACACACCTGAGTTTCAAACCACTACAAAACAATTTTCCTTTCTCCTCCTTCTACCTTTCCGCCCGCGCCCAGGCAACAGTAAAAGGGTATCTAACCCCTTAGTCGCGCGTAAATTATATAAAAAAAAAAAGCTCATTATAAGCTATAAGGATTTCCGACCTGAGCTTCATACTTTAAAATATTTTTATCGTAATAAGACCCACTATCCATACAGTCGAAAGCATTAGTCATTATTAATGTAAACGCTTGCGTTGCTAGAGTTTGATTTGAACTATTTTTTAGGCAATTATGTTGGTGAGCAGTTTGTATTGATGCTGCCGTTGTCCTGCTAAAGGTTTCCGTTGCCAAGCGAACACACATTTTTTCAAATGCATTTGGGGCTATGCGTGGACTTGTAAATTTCAAGCATGTTTTAGCCACATTATCTCTTTCTAAATTGAATATTTATCTGAAAACATCAAAGGAAACATTACCATCTGGAGTTAGCATATCATATTTGAGTAAAACATTACCCATGGATTTTAATGAATGAGGAAAATCATAAAAACAAAATAGACTTCAGGTTAACCCCTTTGACAGAGTTTGGTGAAACAGAATAATTTAAAATATTTTTCCAGCTTTCAAAGAGGCCGTTTACCATGAAAACACATATTTCGTTGCCGTACAATCTTTTTCGATCCACTCCTTGATCTTCAAATCCATCGATTAGGTCATTTTTGATATTGTACGTGTGACTTGGACGAATTCTAATTTCATCAAATATCAGTACCGCATTCCGCTCCCATTGGCTTAATGATACAAACTTTGTTTTCAGAAAACAGTGGACATTGTTTTGGAATCCAGGTTGTAAGCCTTTAACAGGAGCCCCACGATAGAATGTGGATATGTGGGGAAGTCTAAATCCCAGTGTTAACAACCCTGCTTAAGGAGTGTTTGTCAGCCACATGGGTTGTTGCCACCCTCAACTCAGAGATGGCATGAGGCAAGACGGTGTTGTCAAATTGACACGGTTTTCTTTTTTTATTTTTATTGCGTGGACGCAATACGAGTATATAAGGATATTATACCATTGTAGTACCATTTGTACCATTTTGTAAAGGAAACATATGTAGGAAAATTGTATATATGAACGAATTGTATTACATAATTTAATAAAGATTTGTAACACACCCTTTTCTAGCACTACACTGTGCCCTTTTATTGAACGTGGAAAGCCACGATCACCAGAAGAATATAACTGCTACGAATGCAACGAACCAGATACTGCTAGGAACATGGTCCAGTGTGACCGCTGCGATGTCTGGAGCCATTACCTTTGCCCCGGAGTGGATGGTTTCGTCAGTCAAGAAGAGTGGGTTTGTTCCCGCTGTATGACAATTGCCCGTCTAGGTTTCCAGAAGCAAAAGTACCTGTATATTCTCCCATATCCTGAAATAACTTCTGATGCAGAAGGTTTTAATACTGGCAGTGTCTATAATACCAAAGCCCCCACCATTGCCGTAATTACTTCGTCAAAGACTTTGCCCAATAAAAACCCGCTGGAATCAATGGACTATCGACGACGAAACTCAAAGACGTCCAGCGGTTCGGTACAAATAGAGTTACAGAAACTGGAAGAAGAACGGATATTACGAGAGAAACCGGACAAAGAAGCGAGTACCTCAGGCAAAAATACCACATCCTAAGTTAGTTGACGTATCAAGCGTCGGAAAGTGAAGAGAAAGCCGAATGTGCATCTAGACTGAAGGTCGACAACTGGCTTATGCAAAATCCCAGTCGTGATTGCCCACAATCTACGAAAGTGACATGGGAAGCTAATGTAGCACTACCGGAATTATTACGAACAAGTACACAAAATCAAGATGTGAATAAATCCTGGCTTGGTGCTTCCGTTAACCCATTGCAGGAAGTACAGAAAAAGGCAACAATAAGACAAGCAATTGCCGCATCGTCGAATGTTATATAACAGCTCCCAACCTTCGACATGCGAATGCCGCAATAAACCCTAATCGACAACCAACAGTACAACCCCCTTCATCATCCCCACTTCTTCCAGCGCCTCGATCAATCCAAAGGGAAACAGCTGTTCGAAGTTTGGCAAAACATAATACAGCTGGGCGTCACTTATCACGGGAGTTGCAAAGTTTCTCAGAGAATCCCGATGAATGGTCGCTCTTCATATCTACGTTCGGAGATCGTACTGCGAAGTTCACCTGTTTTCTTCTTGGTGAGGACAATTGCAAAAACATACGGATAACATACACTATGTTATCGGTCAACAAATTATCTAAGATTTTGTAACTGCAAGGAATGAACATGCGGTAATCGCCTGGGAGCCCAATTGAAATCATAGTTTGTATCGGTTAAAGATATTACGTTTTAAAAATTTTCCGGAAAAAGGAACTTGCACTTATGTCAGAAATCGTCTAATATTCCTGGCAAAGATTTTATCTCACGTTGATTGCTGTCAACCATCATAACGGTGATCTGTTGCCCCTTTTTCTGTTCCCCTTTCCGCTGTGGATTTGGGACACATGTTGGCGAATTGTCCACTTTTATTAAATTATTAGGTGTTTTTATCATCAATTTAAATCAATTTTATATGTTAACTCAGAAACAACACAAAAATCCCACAGGGATCCCCAATTTCGATAGCGCTATATAACGCCTATGTGAAATTCGCTCCTTAAGCAACTTCAAACAAATGATCGACAAATAAAAACCATTTTAACGTTCGCAGACAACATCTTCATTCTTGGGTCTGGAAATCCAGATAAAGTTTCCTATGCTTTTAAACAAGTCGTAGGTAAAGCTCTGAGATGGTGCAACAACACAGGCGCGAAGTTGCCGATTGAAAAAATGGAGGCCCTGCATGTTGCAGGAAGAAAAACTGTTCAACCACCACCTTAAACATCAACTCCATCCAAATTCCCATAAAAGAAAAAATGAAATTGCTTGGACTTATCTGCACAAAGACGTGGAAATGGAATGCACATGCTAAGTTAGTGGAAGAGAGGTTAAACAAAACTCTAAACTTAATGAAAATCATTTGCCAAAAACACAAAGGACCTCACATAAACACTTCGATCGAGATAGCCAAAACACTCACAAGAGGAGCAACACTACACGGTTTTACTATCTACACCAATTGGACTAAAAACAAAGATCAACTAACCCAAACAAAATCAACGCCATACTGCGAAAGGCAATATATGCTTTACCATCTACACCTATCGATGCATTGTTGGCAGAAACAAATACTCCACATTTTATAGACATGAAGAGAATCCAATAGAGTAAGCTAATTGCAAAAAGCCTCTCAGACTATAGACACCCATTACATGAAATTTGCAAAACAGGTTGGAAAATTAACGCAAAATCAAAAATAAAAAGCTCAATTTATAACTCCATACGTTACCTCACAGCCATAAACACTTAACACCCAAACTTGTAAATATAAAATAGACACATCCCCTTGGTCATTCCCAATAAGCTGTATAAACACATCAATGAGTAAAATGCCAAAAGAACAGACTCCGCCCGTAGTATTCAGGAAACAATTTGCAGAAATTATAGAAAAAGGAAACTTTGACTATATTCTGTACACCGATGCGTCCACAGCAAATTCAATAACTGGTTACAGTGTTTATAGATACGACAGCAGTCATGACAAAATTGTGTCCCAAAAACTCACAATCCCCAATCAAAATCCATTTATTGGTGAAGTAATGGCATTAGTGGATGCATTCGTAATCACCAACAACAACAATTATAAAACGACTATTTGCAGTGACTCCTTGAGTGCAATACAAAGTATAGCTAACAACAAAGTTAAAACTCCCATAATCAAGTATATAAGAACAATCATCCGCTCAAACTTCCCGAGAATTCATCTAGTATGGAGCCGAGGCCATGTTGGGATAACAGCCAACGAGAAGGCAGACTCGACAGCCCGCGAAGCTACTAAAATGCCATTAATTTACAAAACTCCCCCTTTTGCATCATCAATATATAATAAATTAGATAAAGGAAGGTGAAGCGCAACTCAAACACTTTCTTGAGGAAACACAAAACAACTTTAGGACAAGTCATATACAACACAACTTTGAGCCGTTCACAAACAATAACACTCTCTGCCGTATTAGATTAGTGCATGCACTGTTTAACAAAGTATACCTGTGATAAAACAACACTTCCAAAACAAGACACCAACTTTACAAACCCTATTGGATACCACGCTCAATCCAGAACACTCATCACTTTTCCCCTTACTTAAAAAACACAATATAGCACCTAATCAAATTTAAAACTAACTGTTCAATGTAAATGCCATATGGGCTCAGCACTGTCATGTATTTTGGACAATGTAAATTAATTTGCACTGTACCTGTGAAAAATAAAAAATTAAAAAAAATAATTAGTTTTACTTCGCAAATATAATTTTAGTTAGTAAAAATACTTTGTTAAGTGCAAAACACCTCAAAATATGCAACAAAAACCTGCAATGTGTCCTGCACAATTGGATTGTTCTTGAACGAGGAAATTTTTTCTTGGCTTTGCTATTAGAAATTAATTCTGCTTGCAGCTTCAGATTTTTTAAATGCCAATCATAAAGTTCATAGCGTAGTGCTTGTCCTGCCTCCTAGTATTGGTTCACGGTAATAGAATGAGTTAATCATTACTCATACAACCCAAAATTGCGAGACCACAATACTGACATATGCTGAGAAAATAACGGATTTAATGTTGACGTTACTAACTTTGACAGCAAAATGCAAAAGAACAACACAAAGAGTGAAATGGCACAGTTGGTCAACACCTAACTACCTAACTAACTTATTATTATTTATTTTTTTACATATTGTCCTGCTTACCGGTATAAGCAGCACATATATATATACTTATCCATACATGTATATAATAGGTGAACTGGAAAATTGCAAAAAAATCACTCTTATATATGGTAATTTACAAAGTATAATACATAGCAAAATAATTATAAGAACTTAAGTATGAACGCCAGTTCAGTTCGATATTATAGGTATATTACTATGTCCATAGCAAAAGATAGCTAAATCATATATTTTCTTAATAAAGTTTTCCATAGAAACGGCCGAATTGAAATATATATACATATATTAAAAAAAATGGAAATATAATTTAAATTTAGCTGAATGGTTTAGAATAGGCTATACAAAACAAAATAAAAATGTTCCCATTATAAATTTGTTTGCCGCAACAAACAATTGATAAATAAATTCTAAAATATAAATAAACAACTTACCATTTTCATATTTGTGAATTTGTTTTGCGTTCCACTTTTCATAAATGTATACTTCCAAATAATTCCGCTCGTAAATACAAAGACCAGTTGCTGTAAATTTTTCTCCAGCAATATCAATATTAACAATCGTTTCCGAACCTGTTGCGTCTTTACTGACACACGCCAGAAAATGCCTCACAATAAGCTCGTATACTCGAGCTTCGTTCCCAGATAAACCTAAAATTATTATAAGAATAAACCACTTCTTCTTTTTTTATTTGCAACTTCCTACTTGTAACCAATTTTATTGGATGAATCGGAGGATGTGCTTGATCCGACTTAGTTCCATTTCTTGGGTTTGGTCCCCATTCATTAACTCTTTGTGCAAAGTCACCCCAAATTGAATGTGGTATCTGCTGCTCTACTAAGTGCCTAATAACAATATTTATATAAATCAGTATTTTGAAGCTTTTGTTGTACTTGTATACAGTACTTAAGATCGAAATCTTTAGAAAACAAGTTTGTTTCTGTGCGCGGATAACTTATTATACCCTGCGTATAAAGTTTCTCGGCAATAGTCATTGTTTCCTTAGCCGACAACTTCAACTTTCTAGATGACAATTTTTCCATTTCCACTGTATCCATAGGTGTAGGACGCCACTTGTTTTTAGGCTTTACAGATATGCTCTCTATTTTAGCTTTAGGGTCGGCTAAGCAAAGCATTAGATAATCTTCACATGCTTCTTTATCAAACAAGCGATTCCTCGCCCAGTTAAAGTCGACAGTCAAATCATCAATCGTATGCGAAACTATAAAGAAAAGAAAAATAGCAATTCAGTATTATCACAAATTATATTACTGTAGTAGACACCTTTAACTTTCCAAAAAGGCTCGGAAACAAAAGCGTCCACTTCTTTATATCTCTCTGCTACAAAACCAAGTGTAGGGATTTGACAACTCCCATACGATATTAATTTATTGGCAATTTTTTCAGGAAATAAACGTTGCAGACGCAACGTTTGTAGCCGTGTGATAGCTGCTCCCGTTCTTAAATCTAACTCGGATCGCACATTTACGGCATCGCTTTGATGTTTGTCTGGCTGCACCAAATTTTCCAACGCTCTTCGAACTGATGTACAAGTAATCTCCGAAAACTTTGCTCTAAACACCTTTATATTTGGTTTAATTTCTGTGCAAACTTCGATTATTTCAAAGGCAATATTTTCTCCCTCACGATCACAATCTGTCCATACTATAAGACCCTGACATGACTTAATTTCTCTCTCCAATGTTTTCTTAATAGGCAAAAAGTCTTTATGACACACTTTATGAATTGGCGCATCAAACAGTTGCACTGGATTACAATTGTTCCAATTTCTATACGTGCGCATAAATTCTAATTGCATCAAGTGGCCAGAAACTGATGTCATGACCATTTTGGACTTTTTTCCATGAACAAAGTCTTCAAACTCATATATTTTATTGTAAACGGAGAAACCTTCACGCTAAATTATATATTATTTGTTAGTTCGCAAATATTGCTTGTTTCAAAATATTCTAGTCACATACTCTTTGTGCAGAACCATTGGCAAGAAAACTAGCAATAGTTTTGGCGGCATCATTTTTTTCAGCTACGTTTAAATATTTCATCTCTTTATTTATTTGTGTCACATATAAACGAGCTCTAGTAATATATTTACTAACTGGCAAAAAAATCATCTCCACAAACAAAAGAAACCATTAAAAAATACATTATCGGAATCACATAGCTTATAACCATAGACTAACTCATAGACTAACTATACCTAGTTATCAAACTCTACTAATACTTTTGCAGACGTTTAACTTTCGCACAGACACACTGTAAGTGAATCACCAACCATTCTCAATCTCTATAACCTGTCAGAATGGCTAAAATGACAACAAATTTCACGTAATGTTCGCTAAGTATATATAATAAAGGCAAAAATGAAAGGAAAAATATTTTTCGCTGGTGAATATTTAATTCAACGTGGTGAAAAAGTGAAGATAATAGAATATATTTAAAAAAACCCTTTTTTTTGTTTCAATTGAACAAAAAGGGGATCGTTTCAGGATAAAATTAAAAAAGGACCTAAGAATTATATTTTGAAAGTTTCATTTGAAGATATAAATGAATTGAAACTATTACAATTCTGAAATCAAGCTTAAGCTTGTATTGAGAGTCAATTGTATAAGCATTTTTTATGTTTAGGCACAAACTCTGTACTCTGGACATCAATGAAAAGGATTATTAATTAATGGAAACTTTTAAAATCAATTTCCTTGCTGTTCTTTTAGTTTGAATGTGTTGAGTAAATAAATTAATTAAATAATACTGATAAGTACAATTAACATTTTTGATCATTTTTTAGTTTTTTAAGGAAAATATTTGTTTTTCTATTTGAATTTAAAGCTTTTCCAAAATATTTCGAGAATCTTTTTTTTCACACATTATAAAGTACAAAAGCGGTGGTATTTTAATTGTTTATTTTTTAGAAATAATTTCCAGAATTTAACAAACAATGTGAAATGATATCCCAACTTAATTTGGTTTTGTCGAAGGGAATTTTTGTTTATAATTGTTTTCAACAGATTTTGCTACTACTTTGTTGAGTATTCTTTAATGCTGTTAACATCTTTAAGCCGGTCTGGCATAGAATGCGTCAACTTTTCCATATATTCACATATTATTTCTTGCCATTCCGCTAAAAATTAAAATTTTTAACTGGGGCTTCGATGTGATGACATGTTTTCGTAGCCTCATCATTTAATGATTCCAAAGGCGTTCCAAAGAGAACGGGTTAAGATCGGGTCTATGTGGTGGCGTTACTAGCAAGTGAGGGACTTTATGTGGATATGGACTTATGCTTGAAATCGTTGTCCTGTTGGGAGTAAAAAATGTTTCGTAATAAGCATTGTTTATGTCCTTTGAAGCTGTAAATATTTTAGTATACTTCTTTTTCTGAATTACTGTGACTAAATTACCGATCTCAACAGTGGATATTTAGCTCCATATTACACAACCACCATTTCCGTGCTTTACTTTTTGCCTTATGTATTTGGACTGTAAGTTTCATTTGGTTGTCTTCATGCTTTCGAAGGCCTATTTGATTCATAAATGCTAAATTTTGACTCTTCTGAAAAAATCCTAGAAGACAAATCCTTTGTTTTTTTATTTATTAGCAAAGTCCTTTTGTTTTTTTTTATTTGCTTCGCTGACGAAAGGTTTCTTTCTAACGGTATAAAATTTATACGCCGATTTGATGTCGTTGACATTCACGAAAATCCAGCCAAATTTTAGAATTACAACGTGATATTTGTGAAACGTACAGCGTTGTGTTTACATCGATTTTCTTCTTCTCGGAAATTTTTTGATGCAAAAATTGAGCAAAGTATATGGAAATGTTGCGTTAGTAATGGAATTAGTAATACAAAAGCATTAAATATGAGCTAAATTGTCCAGTCACATCCATATTTTTTCAAAAAATAATTGGTCAATTCGCTGTCGTACTAAATGGACCTATAAAGCACTAATTTTCTATTTATTGTTCTATTTTCACAAATAAAAACAGTCAAAATAATCATTAATTATTATTTATTACTTCATATGAAAAGTTAATACAATATTTTCCATTTAATCTAATAATCCAATTTAATCATGAATTGTAATTTACATTTTTTCGGAACATGCTCTCCTGATGAAAACATTCATGGTGAAGCGAAAAACTTACCCACACCGTGGTGAAATGAACAAATGTCAATAATTTATTGAAGAAGCAGCAAATCCAAGAAAGAAAAACAATTTCTTTAAATTTATTGGATAAACAAAGCAAAACAAAACAAAAATCGAAAAAATGCTTTAAGTTTATTTGATCAGTTCACGATGGTTCCACACTGGGAACGCTTTTCTTGAAACCATTGCACTTCAAATGTTGGATCTGCAAGGAAAAAGGCATTATATGTATAGCTATACCAAAATGTATTCTTTTTACTCACATTTATTTGATCAGCTCACGATGGTTCCACACTGGGAACGCTTTTCTTGAAACCATTGCACTTCAAATGTTGGATCTGCAAGGAAAAAGGCATTATATGTATAGCTATACGAAAATGTATTCTTTTTACTTACATGTAATTAGTTAGATCACTCATCCACATTTCTTAAAGCTCTTGAATGGTGCATTTAGATTCATTGTTCTTACTGTAAAAAAGAAGTAAAATAAATTATTTTGAAATTAAAATGTTTTTAGTTACTCACAAGAAAATGCAAACAAACTTTCCCAACTGCTTTTGCCACATCCATCCGTAAGCAATCTGTTGGTGGCAGCAGTTTTCTGTAGAAAAGGATTTGTTCTTACTCCAGATGTGTAGAATTCTCTTCTTTTGTTGTCTTAGAAAATATAATAAAGAAAATTATTGTCCAACATTAAATTTTTGTGCAACTTACACGAAATTGGATTTGTAAACATGAGAAATGTCAAAATCGGAATTCACCGCGTCGTTTTTATATGGATGACGTCACTCGTAAAACTTTTCGAATTTTGGCATTGCTGACAATTCTCACGTATTCACGGACAGGTTCACACGGATAGGGACGTTCAGAAGAAAACCGGTTTTGATTTTCCAATATCAGGAAATTTTGATAACTAGGTATAGTTAGTCTATGTATCAAACTCTACTAATCCTTTTGCAAACCCTTAACTTTCGCACAGACCCACTGTGAGTGAATTACCAACCATTCTCCATCTCTGTCAGTATGGCTAAAATGACAACAAATTTCACGTAATGTTCACTAGGTATGTATAATAAAGGCAAAAATAAAAGGAAAAATATTTTTCGCTGGTGAATATTTAATTCAAAGTGGTGAAAAGTGAAGATAATAGAATATATGAAAAAAATCTCTTTTTTTTGTTTCAAGTACACAAATAGGGGATAGTTTCAGGATAAAATTAAAAAAAGGACCTAAGGATCGTATTTTGAATGTTTCGTTTGAAGATATAAATGAGTTGGAACTATTACAATTCTGAAATCAAGGTTAAGCTGGTATTATAAGTCAATTGTATAAGCATTTTGCATGTTTAGGCACAAACTCTGTACTCTGGACGTCGATGAAAGGGATTGTTAATTAATGGCATCTTTTAAAATCAATTTCCTCGTTGCTCCTTTAGTTTGACATGTGTTAATTAATGAAATTTTGTTTATAATTGTTTTTAACAGATCTATTTGTTTGCCAGTAATAAATCTTTATTTGTATTTTCTTAGAGGCAAAACAATAACATTTCGTTCAGAAAAAATTATAGAAATAAAAATGTTCTTCTGCATGTAAAATGAGCGCAGCTAAGGTGTTGATATACTTAAAGAAAATTATTAGTTTATATCTTAGTTTTGCGGAAATTACCTAATATTTTGTTGAGTACCCTTTAAGCCGGTCTGGCATGAACTAGTTATTTCTTACCATTCCGCTAAAAACAAGGCTTTTAACTGAGAATGATTTCAAAGACGTTCTGTTGGGTTAAGATCGAGGCTTTAAGGTGGTGTTACTAGCAAGCGAGGGACTTTATGTATCATCCTCACTATATGTGCGACACGCTTGGTATCATGGTCCTTTTGGAAATAAAAATCTTTCGCGATAACCATTTCTTGCGTATTTTGAAGCAAATTTTTCTGCCAAATTTTTGAGTATACTTCTTTTGACATGACCTCAATGACTATGACTAAATTACCGATACCAAAAATGGACATTTAGCCGCACATCATAAAACCACAATCTCCGTTCTTTACTTTTTTCCTTATGTTTTTGGATTCAAAGCTTCATTTGGTTTTCTTCATGCTTTCGAAAGCCTATTCGATTTATAAATGTTAAATTTTGACTCTTCTAAAAAAAATCCTAGAAGTCAAATCCTTTGTTTTTGTATTCATCAGCAAAGTCTTCTCTTTTCTTTATTTGCTTCACTGACGAAATGATTCATTCTAGCTGTATAGGATTTATACTCAGTTCGTTGTGTCCATCTACATAATATGTACGCTGCTTTTGTTGACATTCACGACAATCCCGCCAAATTTTAGCGTTACAACGTGATATTTGTGAAAGGTACAACGTTGTGTTTACATTGATATTTTTCTTCCCAGAAATTTTTGGAAGCAAAAACTGAGCATCGAATTTGGAAAGTATGTCTTTTGCAATGCCCATGTGCTACTTTTCTCTGTAGGAAACTTAAATCCCTCGACACCAGCTTCGCAGGGACACGTTTTTTATGTAGATGGACTGCCAGAACGGTCGATGACTTCTGAAACAGGCATGCCAATCGTACAGCATTATTTATTTTAAAATCGGTCAAACGATAGCGTCACACAAATAGGTATTTTAAAATTGAAATAGTTGACCGTAGATATTTTTTTTTTAAATTCAGAAATTCATATAAGTTAATTACCGTTCGTCGTGTAGTTCAGATCTTTTTTCTCTGTTGTAGTCTAAATGTGTCCAATCACACTTAGTTTTTTTAGATATGGTCAATTCTCTGCAATTTTGCAAAAGGTTTATGTAAAGTTATTTTTTCACAAATCCTTTTCTATTACTTCTTATGAAAAGTTAATACAATAATTGAATTACATGTACGTATTTTCCATCTAATCTAATAATCCAATGTATTCATGAATTGTTATTTACATTTTTTCGGAACATACTCTCCTGGTAAAAGCATTCATGGTGAAGTGAAAAAGTTGTTCTCATCAAAGAATAGAAGCTCTTCCGAATTCTCACCGTTTTTTTTATTTACATTATAGTGTTATCTTTAGAATAGGAATGTAGATTTATCGGCTAAACACATGCATTCATATGTATATTACATCTAATACTCCTTGGTCTAGAAAAAAAATTAAAACATTCTTTTTTATGTAAATTAGATAATCTTTTGAAATTAAATCTTATTTTATTTTTCACTTTTCAGAATGCAGAATGGGTGCAATAGGCCTACAGGGGAAACCGAACACCCAGTAAAAAAAAATCGGTTAACGCACCGCTATGCATACCTCAAAGGTGGTGTGGAATTGCATAATCCAAGAAAAATAAAACAATTTCATTAAGTTTATTTTATTTATTGAATAAAATAATCAAAACAAAAATCGAGAAAATGACATTTTTACATATATTAAACATATAGTTAATATGTACTAAGGAGATCTAATTCTGTCGTTGTAACGCAAATGTTGAATCTGCAAAGAAAATGGCATTAAATGTATAGCTAAACGAAAATGTATTCTTTTTACTCACATGTATTTGGTCAGCACACGATGGTTCCACCCTGGAAACGCTTTTGTTGAAACCATTGCACTTCAAATGATGAATCTACAAAGAAAAAGACATTAAATGTATAGCTGAATTAAATGCATATTTTTTGCTTACATGTAATTAGTTTGCATCACTTATCCACATTTCTTCAAGCTCTTGAATGGTGCATTTAGATTCATTATTCTCACTGTAAAAAAGAAGTAAAATAAATTATTTTGAAATTAAAATGTTTTTATTTACTCACAAGAAAATATAAACAAACTTTTCCAACTGCTTTTGCCACATCCAATCCAAAGCAATCTGTTCGTGGCAGCAGTATTCTGTAGAAAATGATTTCTTCTTGCTCCAGATGTGTAGATTTTTCTTCTTTTGTTGTCCTAGAAAATATAATAAAGAAAATTATTGTCCAACATTACATTTTTTTGCAACTTTCAAGTATTGGAAAATCAACACCGGTTTTCTACTGAACGCCCCTATCCGTGTGACCATGGCTGTGAATAGGTGTGAATTGCCATCAATGTCAATTTCCCTTCCATTTTATGCAAACCACGCACATTTTAATTGAAAAATGTCATCACACACACACTCGTGCAAATCGCTCTCATTCTAGCAATATTACTTGTAAATTGCTCTCATTCTATCAAATTTTGACAAAGTTATTGACACCCGGTAAAGTGCTTTCAGCGCCCATTGCTGGCATTTTTTTACCCACACGGCTAGTGGCCGGGAGCTAATTCATATGTAAAGTATAACTTCGGTGTGAAACAAAGTAAATAAATTTGTTAAAGAATTTATTTTTGTTTGATAAGAATAAAGTTGAAATGTCGAGTAAAAATACGAGAGTTTCGAAATACATAAGTGCATTTAGATGGGATAGTTTAAATAGAATCGTGCCTTAAAAAATGTAAACAAAGCACTTGTGGAACACGAATAAATAGTTGTGTTGTTGTTTTTTCCATTAAATATTTAGTGAATACTGTGTAATATAGTGTCTTTTTGTTAAATATATAGTTAAACAAATCAATAAAGATAATGAAATGCCGCTGAAAATTCGCATAGTTGGAATATTACACATGTGTATGCATATTCATATACTCCTAGCGGAATATTTTAAAAGAACTATTTTGCTTGATGGAAGTGAAATAATACTGAGAGCTGGTTGCAATTACTCTCTTACACTTGATCCTGCTTCAATTATAACTTAAGAACCAAGCCAATTTCCACCAAATTTTCACTTTCAGAAACGGAAATTTTCGCTTGAAATAATACTGCTGTAATATTAATAGGATTCCATCCACGAAAATTTTAAGTTGCATCTCACTGTTTTTATTGACTTGTTTAACAATATATTAAATAAATTCTTTATATTGTTCACTATGGACTTAATATTGAATAAAGCAATAGCAAGAAAAACAATTTCTTAACAAGTGCTTTGTTTACATTTTTTAAAGCACGATTCTATTTAAACTATCACATCTAAACACTTCACAAGCACTTATTTCGAAACTCGCATATCTTTTCTCGACATTTTAACCCAACACGTATTTGAAAACCAAAATTTCTTTGACAAACTTATTAATGTTATTGACACCCGGAACGAAAATTCTTGCGGAAATTTTTTGTACTATATCGACTATATAAATTTCTGACAGATCGTTGGCTCGAGCAAATTCGTATGAAAAGTGAAAATTCGGTACGGAATAATATTATTAATTTTGTTAAAGAAATTTTTGTTTTCAAATACGTGATGGCTTAAAATGTTGAGAAAAGATACGCGAGTTTCGAAATAAGTGCTTGTAAAGTGTTTAGATGGGATAGTTTAATTAAAATCGTGCTTTAAAAAATGTAAACAAAGCATTTGTTACACGCGAAGAAATTGATTTTCTTGTTATTTCTTTATTCAATATTAAGTTCGTAGTGGATAATATAAATTGTTTATTTAATATATTGTTAAACAAGTCAATAAAGACAGTGAAATACAACTTAAAGTTTTCATAGATGGAATCCTATTAATGTTACAGCAATATTATTTCAAGGGGAATGTTTCTACTGGTGAAACTGAAAAGTTGGTGCAAATTGGTTTGGTTTTTAAGATATAATTGAAGCAGGATCAAGTGCAAGAGAGTAATTGCAACCAGCTTTCAGTATTCTTTCACTTTCACCAAACGAAATAGTCCTTTTAAAATATTCTGCTATGAGTATATGCATATACATACACATGTGTAGTATTCCAACTATGCGAATTTTCAGCAGCATTTCACTATTTTATTAATTTGTTTAACCATATATTTAACAAAAAAACACATATTACACAGTATTCACTAAATATTTAATAGAAAAGTAACAACACAACAATTCGTTCGTGTTTCACAAGTGCTTTGTTTACATTTTTTAAAGCACGATTCTATTCAAACTAACCCATCTACACATTTCACAAGCACTTATTTCGAAACTCGCGTATTTTTTCTCGATATTTCAACTTTATTCTGATCAGACAAAAATAAATTCTTTAACTAATTTATTTATTTTGTTCCACACCGAAATTAAACTTTACATATGATTTTGCTCCCAGCCAAAATCTGTCCAGTCGTGGAGGTACAAAAAATGCCACCAAGGGGCGCTGAAAGCACTTTACCGGGTGTCAATTCCGTACCGTATTTTAGCTTCCCATACGAATTTGTTCCAGCCAGCGAATTGTCAGAAACTGATAGGGGCCTAAGTACAAAAAATATCCGCCAGAGGTTTCTTTCCGGGTGTCAATAAATCTAGATGGCAAACCTACTAAAAAAATTGCAAACCCTTAACTTTCGCACAGGCCCACTGTAAGTGAATTACGAACATTTTTTTTGCTATAACGTGTCAGAGTGGCTAAAATGACATCAAATTTCACGTAATATTCACTAGGTATAATGAAGGCGAAAGTAAAAGGAAAATATTTCACGGTGGTGAATATTTATTTCAAAGCGGTGAACAAGTGAAGATAATAGAATATATAAAAAAAAACTCTTTGTTTTTTATTTCAAGTGCACAAAAAGGGGATGGTTTCAGAATACAATTAAAACGGACCTAAGAATCATATTTTTAACGTTTTATTTGAAGATATAACTGAATTGCAACTATTAAAATTCTGAAATCAAGCTTAGGCTTGTATTGTAAATCATCTTTTAAAATCAATTTCCTTGTTTTTCTTTTAGTTTGACATGTGTTAAGTAAATAAATGAATTAATTAAATAATACTAATAGGTATCTTTTGATCATTTTTTAGTTTTTTTGGGGAAATATTTGTTTTTCTAAATGAATTTAAAGGAATATAAAGAGCAGAAGAAGCGGTAGTTTCAATGTTTTTTTTTGTTTAAAAAAATTTCCAGAATAGCCAACAAACGATATGCAGCAAAACTCTTGATATCCCAACTTAATTTGGTTTTGTCGAAACTAATTATGTTTATAATTGTTTTCAACAGATGTCTTTCTTTGCAAGATATAATTTTCTTTTTTGTACTTTCTTAGAGGTAAAACCAAAAACAATAATATTTCGCTCACATAAAATATTTTTATATATATAGAGATAAACTTTTATTTTTAATGTACTTCTAAATATTCTTTATTTTTTTATTAAACAAGTAGGGGTTAAATAAAAAGCAAATTAAGTATTTCAATATAGAAATTTGACATCAAAGTCACCAAACCACGCCCTCAGATTTTTTTGTCTCTGCCTTCACTGACAGACGTCAATTTTTCACCCGGTGTTCCTATAATCTCTCCCTCCATTGACAGCCGTCAATCATTCACCGGGTTTTTCTATATATATATAAATAAAAATGGTCCGCTGCACCTAATACTTTATTAACATATGTACCCTTTAAGCCTTTTAACTTCTTTAAGCCGGTCTGCCATGGATGGCGTTAACTTTTCCAGATACCTTCTGTTGGGTTAAGATCAGAGCTTTGTGGTGGGGTTACTAGCAGGTGAGAAATTTTATGTCTTACCCACATCTTCACAATTTGTGCGAAATCCTTGTCCTGTTGGAAGTAAAAATCTTTCGCAATAACCATTTTTTGTGTACTTTGAAGCAAATTTGTTCGCTAAGTTTTTTAGTACATATACTTCTTTTGTCATGATCTTAATGACTTTTTTAATGTTTTACCCTTTTCCTTCTGTTTTTGGATTCAAAGCTACATTTGGTTGTCTTCATATTTTCGGAGACCTATCTGGTTCATAAATGTTAAATTTTGTCTTCTGAAAAAATCCTAGAAGCCAAATCCTTTGTTTTTGTAATCCTCAGCAAAGTCTTCTCTGCTCATATGCATCCCGCCAAATTTTATCATTGCAGCGTGATATTTGCAAAAAGTACAGCGTTGTGTTAGCATAATTTTTTTTCTTCTCGGAAATTTGTGGATCAAGGAATTTGAAAATTTTGCGTTAATAATGAAGTTAATGATTCTATAACGAAAACATGAATCGTCTTTTGCAACGCCCATGTGCTACTTTTCTCTGTAGAAAATTCTAGTCCCTCGATACCAGCTTTGTAGATGAGGGTTTTTATCTAGATGGACTGCCAGAATGGTCGACGACTTCTGAAACGGGCATGCCAATCGTACGGCATTTTTTACTTTGAAATCGGTCAACCGATAGGTCAAATCGGTCAAATGATGGTAGATACGTTTTTGGAAATTTAGATATTCTTGTAAGTTAATTACCATTTTCTGTGTAATTCAGATTTTTTTTCTCCATTGTAAGCTAAACGGCTCCAGTCAAATGGTTAATTCTTTGTTGTACCAAATGGACTTATAAAGCATATATTTTGTTTACTTTGTTTATTGCTTATAACAATATTTTAAATTAAATTTTGCAAAAGGTTTGTGTAAAATTATATTTTCACAAATAAAAACAGTCAAAATAATCATTAATCATTTTCTATTAACGGGTCCGCCATCTAACATTGTTTTTTTTAACTAGTGCTTATTTCGTGAATGGTAACACATAGCTCATGTCTGATTTAACAGATAATTAGTTTTATCCTTCCGGTTAATAATGGAAAATAATTTCATTCAAATGGCTGCCTCGGCTGGCCATGCAGTAGTACAGTACACGATCGGTCCAATTTTTAAGCACATTATCGATTGTGTGCAGCTGTATTTCACCAATGACTTCACGAATATTGTCCTTTAAAGCGTCATTTGTCTCTGGCTTGTCGGCGTAACACTTATCTTTTACGGCACCCCACAAATAATAGTCCAACGGTGTCAAATCGCAGCTCCGAGGTGGCCAAACGACATCAGCTTTGCGGCTGATAATGCGATCTTCAAAAACAGGGCGCAAAACATCGAGTGTAGCTTCGGCGCAGTCCTATTGAAACCAAATGTTGCCAATATCCTCCTCTTCAATTTTTGTGAACAAAAATTCGTTCAACATGGCCCGATAACGATCGCCATTGACTGTAACCGCCACTGCTTGCTCATTTTCGAAGAAAAATTGCCCAATTATGCCTCTGGACCAAAATCCGCACCAAACAGTGACTCGTTTTGGGTGTATCGGCTTCTCAATGTATGCGTGCGGGTTTTTTGTGCCCCAAATGCGACAATTTTGCTTGTTTACATACCCGCCAAGATCAAAATGAGCTTCATCTGAAAAGATGATTTTTTTTGGCAAAATCGGCATCATGATTTTCAAAGTAATATCGCAATATTTCCCCGCGTTGTTCAAGCGTATGCATAACCATATTCGTTCAGCGGAAGGATAAAACTAATTATCTGTCAAATCAGACATGAGCTAAGTGTTACTATTCACGAAAGAAGAACTAGTTGAAAAAAAAAACATTAGATGGCAGACTCTTTACTTCTTATGAAAAGTTAATACAATAATTGAATTATATATATATGTATTTTCCATCTAATTGGATTATTAGTAATTTATTCATGGATTGCAATACACATTTTACATTACCTTTACATTTACGGACATACGCTCCAGATAAAAGCATTCATGGTGAAGCAAAAAATTTGCCCACCCCACCGTGGTGAAATGAACAAATGTCAATATTTTATTGAAAAACGAGCAAAAAAATAATTTTCTCTAGTTTTAGTTCAGTAAAACTAATTCGTTTTTGTTTTATAGAGCGACAGAAATAGGAACAATAAGAAATGCAGTTTAAGATGTAAGACCCACATCCACTTGTACTGCTCAGGATGGGAAGAAGCCAGGTAAGAATCTATTATGCATGGAAAAAATATAAAAATAGTTTTGTCACCCCCGTGGGATTAAAAAGTTATTTAACTTTCGTACTATTGTACTTGCGTGGTACATATAGTAAAATACACGTTTTATTAATTATATCCTCTCATTGATAGAAGCTAGATGATGAACACGCTTCTATCGCCTTTGTTAATACGTCTGTTGCTATTTTTTAATTACACCTTCGAATAATGTAGCTTTCCTCATTGTTTTCTTTTCGAATATATTGCGGCGGATTCATGATGGTACGAAAGGAAAGAATTTGTTGTAATAGGGATATTATCGTTCTAACACTGAAGAAGAGCAGACGTGTTTTTTTTTTTGGATATATCAAAAATAATAGTTGTAACAAAAAGTTAAATGACTTGTTAAGTAATTTTCAGGGAGTGTCATAGGGATGAGAACTCGGCTAGAGATAATCTGAAGAAATGAGTCGATATCCGCTCCATTGGGGACATCCTTAAGTCGGCTACCGGATTCCAAGTTGAGAGGGAAATGGCCAGCGCTGATCAACACCACAGCTGAGTTCCGTCCGTTTATTATGGTTTGTATTTTAGAACTGTCGGCATGACTTATGTTTTCTTAGTAGGTTCTGCCAAAGAACCAGCCCCATCCTCACTCTAAGACATCCTTTCCATCTTTACCATTTCGTTTCCCAGTCCTGTCCATATCTTGGTTTTCTGTCAGCTTCTCATCTATAACGCCTCTATAATCCTACAAAGCCCCACAAGATACCTATAACAAAATGGCGCCCAACTTTTATTCTTGTCAAATGTTCGTCCTAGTCGTCCATCCGCAGATGTTCCGTCCATCATCAAATGGCCCGCGTCTTCAAGTGTAAGTCAATTGACATACCAACATGAATTTCGACGGGTGACATTGATGATAACCACAAAAAGAGCTCACACAAACTTGTAGTCCTACGTTTTTTTCTTCTCTTTTCTTTTAAGTGTGCTTTTCATTTTCCTATCATAGAGTTTTGATTTCCCTTTTTATTCGTATTGTGTTTGTATACGGTTACAGTAACCTTGTCTCAATGTTTTTATTGCATGCACTTATTGCACTGTTCCGTCCTTATATTTTAGCTTTCTTATATGTAACTGACCGATTTGCTCCAGGTCTTCCAGCAAAGGCCTCCAGGCTGGTTTGGAATCGCGAGAACAATAAGTGAAGTACTTCATATGTGTCGTATGGTGTCTGATATTTTTTTTGCCCATCTACCTTGCTGAGGGATAACATCACGTCCTTCCGCAGTATAAATTTCCAGAACATCGTCATCAACTTAAAACATCATCGCAACCGCGATGTTAAAAACATATTCAAAATTAGAAAATACAGAACACTTAAACCAAATTCAGTTTTCTTTATTACAAGATTTAACCCCTAAAGTTCCTTAATACAAGGACACATATTAAAAGATATACATCACGTAGGTACATTATTAATTCATTTTATTGTTATTTACTTATTTTTATATATCGCTAATTTATTTTCTAATTATTTGTTAATTATTTATTTGTCATTTTATTAATTATGTATTCATGTATTTATACATTTGTGAGTAGGTATTAGCATATTTGTTTGCTTACACGTTACAATTTATACATTTTGGTGGTTGAATTAAGACGAATAATCTGTTCGTGGCACAATCTTGTAATTTAATGGGAAAAAATCGTATTGTAAAATGTTTGTGTGGGTGCAAATAGAATTTATTCTTTTCAATACAAATCGCTTTATTTAGTACAGTTACAATTCACAATTTAATCGTTTCTCTCAATACAATCCAATTTCTCAACCGCGCATACTTCTCTTATCTTTTACTTAAACCAATTAATCACTTCTCCTAATTAACACTTCAAATTCAATTGATGAACTGACTTGCACGCCTTCTCGATGCTAGTATTTAACTCGAATAACATACTTCGAGAACAATCCTCTCCATCCAGCGTCCCATAAAATTTCCAATTTGCTAGAAAATTCGACTCCACTCTCCAGTCATCAATGGTCGAGTCATCAAGTATCGAAATCTTCTGCTCTTCGAGTATCGACATCTTCTGATATGTAAATCTAGATGTCGCTGCTCACATTTAAATGGTTTTAACAATATGTTCGTTCTCACCATTCCCACCTCAAACAAATGATTTGACGTTTCAAAACGTATGTTCTGGCGCGAATTATTCGGCATTTATTATAACGGGTTGTTAGAGTGATAATAAAAATCTGAAAACACTTAATCGGAAGTTAACGATTTCATTCATTAGAATCGATTGCAAACAAAACCGAATTCTGCATCGTTGAACAACAAACAATGATGGCAACGACATCAACTACGATGACGACATGTGTAGATAGTAGCGGAGGAGGATTAATGCAACATTTTGAGAATGATGATGACGCCTTTCGATAGACCAAGCAACGAAGCTGCTTTACAGGTGCCAACGCTTTGAATGCTTTTGACACCGATGCAACGATCCAGCGCTGTGGAAGCCAGTTAAGGATTATGTTGAAGCGGCAGAAGATCAACAATGCCAATGCAGAGTATAAGGGAGCTGTTTGCAATGACAGTTAGTCCGATGAGGAGGATGAGGACACCGATTACAACTATTCGCTCAGAAGAAGAAGCATTGGACGAGTACCAATTACTCGTAGTATGCGAGTGCGTCAATGCTACAAAAATTCATCCTCGGAAGGGATTCCAATTTATAAGCGTCATTTACCTTCCAGGGAACTGAACGCTCGAAAGCAATCGAAATGCCAGAAGCTTTAAGACAAATGAAAATTCGCTACGCTACCAAATCAACAGCAACAAATAAATATAACTGCATCAACAAAAACTACATCAGCTACTTCTACAATTTCCGATAGTGATAGTTCGATTCAGATGATGGTCCAATCGTTTCGTAACAACTTAAACAATATAAATGCCAATATTCTGCTCTCAAACGTAGCGATGTTATTTCCGTACCACCACCAGCTTCAACAGGTGCTGCTAATATGGTTCAAATCAAAATAACAACAAATCGTAAAACAACTTCAAACTCAATCTATCCTTGAAATACATTTCAAAATTTCCAAATCATTGAACGAAATTACCAAATTACTTAAAAGTGACAGCAACGTAAAGTAATAAGTATCACAGTATTAGAAAATGCTTTCCGAGTGAAGTAGGATTAGTACTTATTTATTTTATATAGTGTTGAATTTAGGCCGGAAAATTAAACACTTTAGGTTTCAATTTTGAGCTCTTTTATTTTAGAATTCAGGTCCAACTGAGGTAAAATTTCCTAAGTACATAAAAGGAATTAAAGTTTTATAATCGAGGTAAATTTACATCATATTAGACTAAGGTATTTTTATAGTTTTCTAAATTTCTTACATTTGGTTTGAAGTGTTACAGGATTCTTTCCGGCCTTTGGCTTTAAGTTTCTCTCTTACAAAATATTCACTCAAAAAGAAACAAGATGGCTGAAAAGGCTTCAAATAAGTCCGCTTTCATACGTCGCAAGTGTGTTATGCGCATGTTCGGGTTATTTTCTTTTGAATTGTCATTCAGTGAGTCGAGCAACTCTACATGAAGACTTTCCCCTTCTTTGAGTTTGCATGTTATTTGACAGTTCTCTTTCATTTCATCTTTGGCGCTCAGTCTTTCATAATTGAAAATGAGCCCCCTTGTTAATTCTTTGGTCCATTTCAGTTCATCCGCCATGTTGTGCTCGTAACACAGCGAAAGAAGTAATGAAGCAAATGCGAAAAAGAAAGAAGAAGGAGAAAAAGAAATGTCAAAAACTTGCAAACTTCCTGAGAAAAATAATTCTGAATTATATGTACATGCATTTATACTTACACCTTGTGTGCGTCCCCACTGCCCGTGTTCATCAAGAATCAAATAAAAAAACATGGCGTCTTGTTGGCTTCCCACAAAAAACAAAGACGGAGCCATTGAACTATAATCGGTAATGTTTATTGAACACGAATCGAGCAGTTCACGAGGTGCTTACAAATGGTTGGAAATCCGTAATTGGAATCTACAACAATAGCCGATCGCACGAAATCAAAAACCATTTTGACATGAAATCCAGGCGAGAAGTTTTGGTTCTGAAATGAAACGAGAAGCAAAATTATGTTTCTGAAAAAAATGGGAGGAAATGGTTTTATGTCACTTTTGTGCTCCGGAGCACGAAAAAAAGCCCAAACAAAACCACTATAAGAATTCATTCAGTTATTCTTCGCTTAAGTGTCATATTCAAATATCGTATTCCCAGTAATACGTATTTGTCATTATTATTTATAACATATATAACACATATATTGTAGCATATATTTATAACATATAGGTATATGTAATCTTTTTAATTTCTTATGCCTGTGCTTATAAATTATGTTAAAAAAACAAAAACATCTAAACGCTCTACCGTGAAAATCGAACTCGTCTTGTTGTAGAGGGTCAATGAATCTCGAGACATTCTCCAGACGAGTCCTGTAACTAAAGGATGCCCCCTCCCCCCTTCCCCGCACCCTCAGAATCACTACTTTTTCCACTGGACTGGATCAAGGTGTCATACGACCGTGTCGAAGATCAACCGGGCTAAGGGCCCAGCATCTCCGAAAATAGTTAAGTCGCGAACGGAGTATCCGGAAACCTGGCGACCTCCGGAACAGCTAGTCTTATCTTTATACGTGGGACCATATTATTGGCAAAATCTCAAAAAAAAAACAAAACCCGAGGCCGGTACTCTTTTAATACCGGGCGGTAGAATGGTGACTGCACGGACTTATCGCTGCTACTAAAACTCCTCCCCCTAAGGAGGAATATGGGGCTCAGCCGCATCGACAAGCTCCATCGAAGGCGCTCTATTCCGGAGGTTGAGAGAAGTGCGGATATAAAGAGCAAGATTGAGTTTGCTAACAACATCCACTGCTTCCAGTGCTCCCAAAGCACCAAAAGTCTCCTCCATGCGTTGGAAGAAATTATGCCGGTTCTCAAGAGGCCCAAAACTTCCAAACCAAAACCCCATCCAACAGCACATCTCTGAGGTCTTTCAGCAAAGTCCTAAAGGACGCAATAATGATCGCGGTAATCGACAGGAATGACGCCGATGCATCAATATCACCTGAACGGTGGCAGCTGGTCAAGTTAAAGTTTTCAAGCAACTTCCTGGCCATCATGCCGGAAATCCCGGACCACCTCCTGTAATAAGTGACTCTGGCTGGCACCAAGGCCAGTTCACGCTTATCGTACATTCCAAACAAAGATCTCCTGATCTTTTCACAAAAGCCATAGGTGGATTAGGAGAGATTTGGCCAGGTGCAAAACGCGGGGTGTCTAAGAAGGTCATCCCTAGCAGACCTCGAAATCGCAACTGGAGTGCAGCCAAACCCTCCTCGCCAGAAAGAATTCTGGAGATCATCAGGCTCAGCAGTCCGATCCTTCCGACTCATGAATGAAAAGTCGCGAAACTGGAAGAACTAAGGGCCTTTTACAGACGCGCTTGATCGTGATCAATAAGGAATCCCTTAAGCCTCTAGCGCAGACTAAAAGCACGATTCGGTTCGGTTTTGAGTCAATACACCGAAGGGTCTATTAAAAGGATAAGCAACCTCCTCCTCCTCTGACGGAAACATCAAATACTACCTTAATCTTGGAGCGTCGACATCCTTTCCAAGAAATGGATAGCGACGACTCCAATCTATCCGAGGCGACAATTAAGCCGTCGGTCTCATCTGACATCCTATCGGAAATGGAAACTGATAACGGAGCAAAAAGGGGTCCTATACGATCAGAGAAAGAAGATGATCTCTTGAGCACATGTTCAGAATCGGAGCACTTCAACAGCACCGTGGTGAAGGCTACTCCGGTAAACTGTAGCACTGATACGGTTTCTCCAGATTAATCTCCACCACTCAAAAAAGATATCAGCCGCACTCATTCTGCGTCTCTCCAAGAACGCAGAAAAAATTATCCTAATCCAAGAACGATGGAACGAAGAAGGTGCTCCGCTCCATACAAAAGACAAAGGTAAGATTAGAACTTGTATATTAGTGAAACGTAGCCTTAATGCATTTTTACTTCCTAATCTCAGCGACCACGACTTAACCGTTGCCAGACTAGAGACTGCGAAAGACACCTACGGGCTGGCATCGGCTTACCTTGGCCACGATCATGTGGACCCTCTCCCTGGTGATAACTTATAAAGGGTGGTACTGGAAGCTGGAAAGCCAAAAATTGGCCTCATCTGGAAAGAGGAATACTGCCAAAAACGCTATCCTCTGAACTCTCAAGTTCCTCGCCTGACGCCAATGAGTTTAACATGAAAGTCAAAGAATTCACCCTAGCTCTCAATCAGGCTATGGCCGCTTCCTGCCCTCTTATTCAACCTAGAAGCAAGAAAAAGCTGCACTGGTGGACAGCAGCACTGGGACTGCTTAGAAACACTTGCAGAAAACTTTTCAACTTAGCAAAAAGCGCACGAAAAGTGACTAACTAGGACTCATACAAAGAAACCCTCAAATTATACAAAAAGGACTAATGAAGGCAAAGCGACAGTTCTGAAGATCATTTTGTGCCAAAATCACAGAAACCTCTGAGGCATCGTGGGTAAAAAAAATCCTCTCTACAAATCCTATGATGCCTAGCCGATGGCTCCTGGACAACCCCAACTGATGAATCACTCAACCTGTTACGTTGCCAAGTTCGCCTTAAAGCCACTACACAGCGGACAAATATTACATTTGGCCAGGCTAACATTCTGAATACATTAGGAATCATCACAGAGAACATCGATTGTGCCATACCTGAACTTTGGTTTGACAAAGACTTTCCATGTGGGCTCCCCTCTAGATCCTTCGTGCAAATTATATATAAAAGAACAGCGTGCAAGAAGGCTTGGCGCTTTTACAAACGATTTCTGTAGAAGCTGTATGGATAAGGAGGAAGAGGATACAATGCTCCACCTACTCTCTATCTCTCTCTCCGAGAGAAGAAAACTTCACTTAGGAGCTTTCTTCTACAATGACCAAAACGATCTAAAGAATATAGACGTTAACAGTCTCCTACGCTTCATCGTAAGCTCAAACTGGTTCTATTAGTAAGAGGATCGTAAATCCACGTGGCATCACAATGGGCCAATAAGCCTAAGTAGGTTAGTGATTCCAACAGCCACTCTCTCCTGCCTACCTACCTACCTACGTGCAAACGGGATACATTTATATACAGATACTTATAAATATTTATTTATAAACCGACAGGGTCTTATGTTTTTTTCTCAATTGTTAATTATTTTTAATTAGTTTGAATGTTATTTATTTATAATGCTATTATCTAAATATTATACATATGTAAATATATACATTAAGTGAAAATAGTTATTGTGATTTGCTTTTTGTTCACATTTTAGTATCCTCGAAATAATCTTAAATAACCTAATTCGAGCTCTAGTAAGGTAATTAGATAAAAGCTTCAAATTACAGTTTTAGATAAGGATAGAAGATTGTATAGAACCAGATAAATTTGCAAAGTTCGTAATAGTATCACAGTACGAAAATATACTTGTTTATACGTATATATTGTAAAATGTTTGTGTGGGTACAAATGACAGAACTTATTTCCTTCAATACAATTGCTTTGTTGAATACAAATACAATTCGCAATCGCTTAATCTTTTCTTTATCTTTTACTTAATGCACTTAATCACTTCAAATTCAACTGATGAACTGATTTGGATATCTTAAAAGATGTTGATACTTATACTACCTGACCTCTTTCGAGAATATTCTATACCATCCATTGTTGCATACAAATTTCCATTTTGCTAGAAAGTTCGATTCTATTCTCCACCTAAACTGTGGGTCTTTTTCCGTAAGTTGAAGTAAGCTATTTGCAATAACTGCAAAATCCTTTACGAACCTTCCGTATTACGTGGAGAGTCCCAAGAAGCTCTCAGTTGGTGTTTATCTTTTGGGACAGGACAACTTTTCACCGCAACAATGAGCACTTTAACATTAGCCTCTCAAACACTTCTTTTAGATTTTCGCGATGCTTCTCGAACGTCTTACCTATGACGATAACGTCATCCAAATACACTAAGTAGGTTTTCCACGTGAGTCCTTGCAATGTTCTTTCCATTAGTCGCTCGAAAGTGGCCGGAACGTTGCACAGTCCAAACGGCATAACTGCAAAATACCAAAGACCGCTTCCTGTATTGAAGGCAGTTTTCTCACGATACGTACGATTTATCTCTACCTGCCAGTAACCGCTCTTCAAGTTGAAAGAGTTGAAAATCACTTCGCTCCAGAAAGCATATCCAAAATGTCATAGATTCTCTGAAGTGGGTAGCTGTCTTTTCAGTGACATCGTTAAGTCGTCGGTAGTCTACACAAAACTTCGTGCTGCCATCTTTCCTCTTCACGAGGACCACTGGAGATGCCCATGGATTTTGCGATTCTTCAATCAGTCCCTCAACTTTCATCTTCGACAACATTTCGGCAACTTCTGTTTGCTTTGCCAATGGAAGACGCCATGCAGTTTGACGGATTGGTAGAGCATCTCCGGTGTCAATGTGCTGTTGAACAATATGCGTACGTCCATATTCTTCATCTTGAGTAATAAATATATCAGCGTACTCACCGATTAGTTTTTCTGTCAAGATTCACTGCTCTTCGTCCAGATTTGTTTCCATTGTTGTCGATATAGCCTCAACAGGTACACATTTTCCCACTATCTCCCCTTTTACACATTTACACTGAATGTCTTAAGACTAAGAATCCTTACAGGGACCATGTTGTTCTTTGGTTCTACTAAGGTATTTCCCACCAAGAAATCTTTCTTATCTTCTGGCTCCATAGAGTATGTGGCTACCAGCACCAGCTTCCACTTTTGCCCACACAATTGCTCCCAACGAAGGCTCTAGACTCTGATTTCTCCAGGTAAGGACTTTTAATACTGATATACTAGCGTATTCTGTATATCATTGATATTTCCATGTTTCGTATTTCAGGGTTTGTGCTCCGAAGTCGCCTACTAGTCCATACACTCGTCAGCCACCAGAAAAACGTGGGAGAAGGCAAGGGGGATTTTTATGCGGACTTCACTATATACCTTAGCCGTTTCTCCCGTAGCTGTTCTCAAGCTGTAACTGCCGATGTTGTGCACCCATGATTTCTGTACCAGATGCCTCCTGGTGATTGAGGCCGTGCACCGGTGTCTATAATTGCCATGCATTTTTCCTTTCTACTGACTACTTCTACTAAAAGTCTTTCATTGCATCGTTTTGCTAGCGAGACGTGAATGATGGTCCTCGGGCCGTCGGACCGTGGACTCCTACTACCAACTTCTGCCCCGCAAAGTTGGTACTTAAGCATTTCCCGACTGATGGTTTCGGAAATATTTGCCGACTTCTCGATAGCCATTTCTGCCGGAAATTGGCTTGTTACCACAGTGGGGGCAGTTTTTCGTCGCACCGGATGGTTACACTGCATTTGATGATGTCATATTTTATTGCAGTTCCAGCAGCGCATTCTTCGTCTAGCCCTTGGAGTATCTCGTTCCTCCGCACTGCGTCTGGCGCAAGAGCATCCAAGTGATGCTACTTCCCTGACGAAATGTGTTCCTATGGAAGCCTGATTAGGTGCTGCAATCGCAAGGGTTCTTTTACCGGCCATCCTTACTGCTGACTATAACTTCGAATCTGCAATTCCCTTATAAATCTGTCCTTTGCCATTTCGTAGATAATTTCCAGGACTGTGGTGGGATATGACAAATGTGTCAGTCTACTCATGTCTGCTTGGAGCTGCTGCAGTATTTCTCCCCGTTACAGCATTCGGCTCTGCAATTGGACCTTGTAAGCATCCTGCAATTAGCTGTCCCCAAGCCGTTTCTCGATAGTCTGTAGTAAAGCCACATAAACTTTATGCTGTTCGATGTCTATTGTTTACAACAATGAGGTGTGACCATCTTTATGAGGGAGATTTCATTTGGCAACCGAACTGTTTGACCAAATAAGATCTCGGGTGGTGTGTGCTCTGTTGAGCCAAGGGGCCGCATTTCGGTAGGCCATTAAGAAGAGGGGCAAGTGGTGATCCCAGTCCCGCTGGCAGTTGCTGACGACAAAATGAGGGTGCAGTGGCGTTGTAATAGTCTTTTTAATTTCTAGATATTGACACACTTTTTGCACCTATTCTCGACATCTTGTTTAGATCTTAGCCAATAGAAGTGTTCCCTTACCGTTTCCAACCTCTTGTTTATTCCCAAATATTCCTGAGATTCCGTCATGTATTTCATGGAGTACTTGGCTGACTCTGGACTGTGGCACGATATGCTTTCTAGAGCAAAATGATTTTTAACTCTTGACTTTTAAAGCGGTTACGGACAGGTAGAGTAAATCGTACGGATCGTGAGAAAACTGCCTTCACTACAGGAAGCGGTATTTGGCCTTTTGCAGTTTGCAGTTCATCAGTTGAATTTGAAGTGTGAATTAAGAGAAGTGATTAAGTGGTTTAAGTAAAAGAAAAGTATAAGCGGTTGATAAATTGGATTGTATTAAGATAAGCGATTCAATTGTGAATTGTAATTGTATTGAATAAAGGGACTTGTATTGAAAAGAAATAAGGTCTATCATTTGTACCCACACAAACATTTTACAATAGTTATTCTTTTTCTACCACCTTGATATTTTTGTATTGTTGGCACGTTTGTTTTTTTTGTTTCACTTAATGTTCCCTTTTTTTATTCTTTTTTTTTATATATATGTTCTTAAAACGTATTTTTCTTCTTTGAATTTAATTTTAATAAAACGGTTAACTTTTCAGTTAGTTCTTTTTCATCTTTGTTTTATACAGCTTACTGCATCTTATTGCAACCACAGCATTTTGTGTTCTGGCATGATGCACTTAGGTGTGTTATTCCCAGAAATTTTTTCTGGTTTTTTGTGTATTAAATCTAGGTGATCGGGGTCTTCTTTCTGGATAGCTTACTGGAAGTTTTAAGCTACTTGTTTCCTACCTTATCCTATACCTGGTTCTAAGCTTTGCTGGCTTGGCACCACATTCTTCCCTTTCTTCGAGAATTGAAACTTCAATTGTTTGATAGTTGCCAAACAATTTTAATTTTTCAAATAGGAGGAAATAGGAGGATGACTTACGAGTAGTAAGTATTTGGGATGTTTTTATTCATATTTTTGATATTTTTCTCTTACAGGGAGATGTAACACACCTTTCGCTTTACTATTTCATTACAACTCATAAACACCTCAGGAACCATCACTGATTGTTCATCAACAGGTTCGTGGAACGGGTACACTCTACAGCATAGTTGCAGTTGTTTTACATAGGAATGGAAAATCGTTAGAAACATCGCCAACTTCCCCCTTGGGCTTGGGGGAGTGTATAAGATTATAAGTGGCTATTTCCGCTCCACGGATTACATCCAATATTTAATGAAGAGACTAAATTATTAGTGTAATTGCACTTGTATGGCTTTGAAGACTCTTAGATGTTTAGAAAAGAAGATGGTGCTTGATACTTCCTTACTAAACAAGATAAGTTAACAAATGCAGGGGTTTTTGGCCAAAGGCTGTGAGGTAGACTAAAATCCGACGTGATTTTTTTTTTGTTTTATATAATGAGCGCGCGAGTTACGTTCCCACACTTCACAAAACCGAATCTTGAAGGAAATCATATTCATTCGATACATCAGAAAACCTGCCACAGAGCTGAAGTCATCAATTTCGTTAGAAATCTAAACCGATCGCGACTCAGTCTGATCGACGAAATTAACTCAGTGTGGTAAGCACCTGAGTAAGCAAAATTAACTCAATGTGGGGAATACCTGAATAAGCAATTACTAATTCCACTTTGTTGAAGAAATTATTTGTGTTTTTCTTAATAATAAATATTTCCAAACAAATTATTTGTGTTTTTCTGGGTTTCCGAAGAAAACCAAAAGTTAAGAAAAATAGGTAACTGGCGCAGTCCGTAATTTTATTTTCAAAAGAAAAGAAAAATAGGTATACGAACCCTAAGTGAACGAACTCTCATATGAAAAATAATCTAAATAAAGTATTCGATTCGAACCGTAATCTGAACTGTAATAGTGATTATAGTAGTGATAGTGACAGTGAAATAACAGCAAATGAACAAGAACTAGCATTATTGATGCAATCAGTGCAAGAGCAACAAAGTAACATTGCTCAATTGCAGTTGCAACTGAAGCAACACTTGCGACAATCAAATTTGGCACGAGAACATAGTAATGACATCTTCGAATTGATATGAGGCCCTTTAACGGCAAGGATGACTTCAAATTCATATGACATGAAAAAATCCAGGGTGAGGCCAAACGTTGCTTTCAATGACTTCGAGATGACGTGGGAAATAGCACAAAACGAACTTAAACTGCACTTCAGACCTCGGAAGGACTATGCCGAACTAATAAACGAATGCCGCAACTTTAGGGTAATAAATCTTAGAGAATTATTTGATAAGGTTAGGTCAGTTAATTATGAATTCTATGAATTATTATAAGTGATAAACCTATTATATCTAGGCCTAATAATAACTATAAGTATCTTGTAGGTATTGTTAGTGAAAAATTAGAGAATTTATTTCGTGGAAATGTGAGCAAAAACGATTCACTTATACAAATGTACAATAGTTTTGCTGAGTTAAAATTACTAGATGACGAAAGAGCAATCGATATTGCTCACCGAAAACGAAACACTTATAGAGATTTTAGCCGACACAATAAGTACAGACAAAACGATAACAGTAACTTACGGACCGTATAGTATTCTGCCAGGAATAAAGGTAATCAATTAAGTTTCAAAAATAATATTGAGAAAAATAATTTCAGTCGTAGAAATATAAATAATGATCAAGGACAATCCCGAGAAAATAATCAGTTGAGAAGTAATAATTACTCAACTAATTCTGGCAGATTCCGTAATAAAGACAATAATTTAGGTTTACGAAAACCGATCAAAATTTCAATGACAACGGTGAACCAAAGAAGATAGGATATATCAGGGAGAATCGAAATTTTTCAAGAGGGCCTCATACACGAAACTACCGATAGTAACACTAAATATAGGTGGGGTTAGGTTAGGTAAGAGTGGCTGTTGGAAATACCAACCCACTTAAAAACTGGTACCGTTTATTGATGGAGGGTCTGTGATTGGAATTTTATATTACCTAGAAAAGAGGACAAGATCAGTTTTATGGGGGTTTATTCCCAATCCACAGCGATCTGCCCAGCGGGTTAATCTGTTGGGATTTACTTGGAGGAGTTCTTTAATGGTATTTAGATGTTTTCCTGATACGGCTATGGCAACGTCATCCGCATAGGCAATCACTCTGCTACCACCAGCTTCCAGGTATAACTACTAAGTTCCAGAGAAGGGGAGAGAGGACACTGCCTTACGGTGTACCTCTACTGACATATCTTTTAGCAGAAGTCTCACTCAGTTTGGAGTTGATTATCCTGCTTTTTAGCATTAGACTGATCAGCTCCCCAAGTGAGCCGTCTACCTGCAGAGTTGACAGCGCAGTCGTGATTGCGGATGTGTTGACGTTGTTAAAGGCGCCCTCTATGTCTAGGAAAGCAACCATTGTGTACTCCTTATATTGTAGGGATCGTTCGATGTGGCTAGTCAGAGAGTGCAAAGCCATTTCCACCGACTTTCCCTTACAGTAGGCATGTTGAGCCGTAGACAGAAGTCTTGGAGACAGAAGTTTTCAGAAGGAATGATGATAGACTTATAGGTCTGAGGTCCTTTGGGACTACATGAGAACATTTTCCAGCTTTGGGAATGAATACTATATTGACTTCTCTCCATAACAGTGGAATGTGGATAAGTTCTACACAACTCCTCATAATATTTTCCAACACTGTTAGAATAATATCTGAGGACCTCTGTAGCTCGGCAGGTACTATACCGTCCGGACCAGCAGACTTGTATGGTTTGAAGCCATGCAGCGCCCAGAGCAGTTTGTCTCTCGTAATCAGACCATGAATTTTGGTCACGGTTGCAGTAGGCCTGTTTGGGCTGCTACTGGCCGCGAGTTGGGGGCTACCTGGAAAGTGGGTGTCCAGAAGCAGGTTGAGTGATTCATCACTTGAGGTTGTCCCAGAGCCATCGGTTTTTTTCAAACAGCTGGGCATCATAGGATTTGTGGAGAGGATTTTTCTAAACCGCGATGCCTCAGAGGTTTCTGTAATTTTGTCACAGAATGACCTCCAGGATTGTCGCTTTGCCTTCCTCAGTTCTTTTTTGTATAATTTGAGGGGTTCTTTATATGAGTCCCAGTCGGTCAGTTTTCTTGTGCTTTTTGCTACGTTGGAAAGTTTTCTGCAGGCGTTTCTGAGCAGTCACAGTGCCGATGTCCACCAATGTGGCTTTTTCTTGCCCCTTGCTTGAATAAGAGGGCAAATGACTTTCATGACAAGCTCATTGGTGTCACGCGGGGGACGTGATTGTTCAGAGGATAACGTTGTTGACAGTATTCCTCTATATTTTGACCAATAAGTTTTCCGGTAGTTCCGGAAAGCTGGTTGGCTGGGGGAGCATCACTCAGACTGAATTGGATGTATCTATGGTCTGAAAAGGAGTGTCCAGATGATACCATCCAGTTTGTTAGCCTTTGGGTGATGCTGTCGGAGACAAGAGTAATATCTAACACTTCTTGTCGGTTTCTTGTTATAAAAGTGGGCTCATTGCCAATATTGCAAATTAAGAGGTTAGTACTTAAAATATAGTCTAAAAGTGACTCACCTCTATCATTGATGTCGGTACTGCCCCATACCGTATGATGTGCGTTAGCGTCGCATCTGATTATGAGGCCAGTTTTTTTGCCTTCCAGCTTTCACTACCACCCTTTCTAGGGAGAGGGCCCACTTGGTCGTGGCCAAGGTAAGCCGATGACAGCCAGTAGGAGCCTTTGGCAGTCTCTAGTCTGGCAACTGTTACGTCGGGGTCACTGAGGTTGGGAAGTAGAAATACATTAAGGCTACGTTTCACTAATATACAAGTTCTAATCCTACATTTGTCTCTTGTATAGAGCGGAGCGTATGTGGGTGTCCTAAGTCCACGAACCACGCCTTCTGCAATCCATGGTTCCTGGATTAGGATTAAGTCTTCTGCGTTTTTAGAAAGACGCAGAATGAGTGCGGGCGAAGCCTTTTTTGAGTGGTGGGGATTAATCTGGAGAAACCGTATCATTGCTACAGTCTTCCAGGGTCGCCTCCACCACTGTGTTATTGAGGTCCTCCAATTCTGAAGATGTGCCCAAGAGCTTATCTTCTATCTCTGATCGTGTATAACCTCTAATTGCTTCGTCATCGGTTTCCATTTCCGACAATGTGTCAGAAGAGGAGACCGACGACTTGATAGTCACCTCGGACAGATTGGAGTCGTCGCTATCCAATTCTGGAAAGGATATCGACGCTCCAAGATCCGAGGTTGTGATGTCAGGAATTAAAGGAGGAGGAGGTTGCTTATCAGCATCCAGCTCATCCTTTTTGTACACCCTTAAATGAATGGACTCGGATCCGAACCGAATCATGCCTTTCGTCTGCGCCAGAGGATTAAGGGATTCCTTATTGATCACAATTAACGCGCATCTATAAGAACCCCTTAGTTCCTCCAGTTTCGCGACTTTCCAGTCATGAGTCGGAAGAGTCGGGTTGCTGAGCCGGATGATTTCCAGAATACTTTCTGGAGAGGAGGGTTCGGCTGGAATCCAGGTACGAGTTCGAGGTCTACTAGGAATATCTTCCTTAAATACGACCTCGAGTTTTGCACCTGGCCAAATCTCTCCTAAACCATCGATGGCTTTGGTGAAGAGATCGAGAGATCTCTGATTTGAACAAGCGATGAGTTTGACATGGAGTTTTACGTCGCTTGTGATAGGAGGTGGTCCGAGGTTTTCCCGCATGATGGCCAAGAAGTTGCTCGAGAGCTTCAGCTTGGCCAGTTGCCACCGTTCCGGTGTGATGGAACCGTCGGTATCGCTCCTGTCGATCACCGCGATCACCAATGCGTCCTTTAGGACTTCGTTGTAAGACCTCAGAGATCAGCTGTTGGATGGCCCAAGGGGCTACAACCCCCATGTGTTTTGGGCCTCTTGGAAACCGGTACGTTTCCTCCAACGATCTCTCGCGCTTAGAGGAGTCTTTTGGCGTTTTGGGAGCAGTGGAAGCAGTGGGAAATCCGTCTTTTAGGATGTTTTTAGCCAATTAAACCTTGCTCTTTATTTCCGCACTTCTCTCAACCTCCGGAATGGATCCGAAGGTTTTGGTGATGCGTGAAGCATTAAAAACACTAAATATAGGTAACCAAAAAATTAAATGCTTGATCGACACCGGGTCAGAAACAAACACAACAAAACCTAATTTTCCACAAAATTATACCGAAATAGAACTAAAAGATCCTATTTACTACACAACATTTAATGACACCAATATAGTCGAGTCGTTACCCCACTTCCAAAAGGATTGCTAAGCAAAGGAACAATGGCATGGAAAGTGCTCACATTTACAGTAAGAAATATGATGCAATTATTGGTTAGAACATATTAACACCTTTAAAAGCAAAAATAAATATAGGAGAAAGGCAATTACAATTGAAAGGAAACATAATCTTTTTTGAAGACAATTATCCGTAAGAAATAAATAAAATCAACAATTTAGAAATAAATGAAAGAAGTACTATTAGTTCTTTAAAACTGAATCATTTAAATGATTAGGAAAAGAAATTAATTACAAATCTACTGCGGGACTACGAAGAGCTCTTTTTCAAAGAGGGTGACAAATTAAACTGTTCACATGAAGTAGAACATGAAATCATCACACCGTTAGTAACCCCATTTTCTCAAAAATATATCGCTATCCCCAGGCACATGAAAAAGAAATAGACAGACAAATATCAGAAATGCTTTCACAAGGAATAATTAAGGAAAGCAGTTCCTCATGCAATTCCCCTCTTTGGATTGCTCCAAAGAAGTCGGACAATTCAGGACAAAAAAAACGAATAGTTCTCGGAATTAATGAAGTTACGATAGACGATAAATTCCCTATTCCCAATATGGAAAACATATTGGACAAATTGGGTAAAGCCCAATATTTTACGACTTTGGATCTGGCAAAAGGATTTCACCAGATCCTTGCCAAGCCAGAGGATCAAAAGAAAACGGTTTTTTTCTACCCCAAATGGACACTATGAGCACAGATAATAAACTTACCCAGATGTCGCATCCCCATACAAAAAAATTTTGATCTTTTTTGCGATGAGCAAACAACAATGGGCAAACAAAAAGCTTTTCTGCTTCGCAAAGAAAAAAAACGGAAAATAAATTTTCTGTGCAAAAGCCCTTCTTTTTCTTTGCGAAAAGTTTTCACCACCAGCGTAGAATTTGTGACATACCCACAGCGAAATATATTTTTTGTTTTGTTTTGTGTTCTCGTATTTTTTGTCCTGTCCTGCGACTTTAGCACGATGAGGAACAGACAGAGCAGAAATATACCTACATATGTATGTATACAGGGCCGGACCTTGCATTGGAGCAAGTGGAACAGCCGCACGGGGCGCAAGATTATATAGATTCGTTAAATAGTGCTTTGCAAACAACGTTTTTAAATACATTTAAAAATACAGACAATATTTTTCTCACTAACCTCATAAACTTACATCCTCATAATAATAATACACATACTAAATGTACATTGATACCTAACATTAGCTTACAACCTTTTCCAGTGCCGGTGTCTGTACTGTACGCAACTTCAACAGCATAGTAACGCAGTTGCAGTTTATCCAAAAAAATACCCTCTTTCATCGAACCTATAACTTAATATCCACGACTTTTTTGTTGTATGTGCTTCTGGAGCAGTTGTATCATGCCGCACCATACGTAACAAATTCTGCGCCATAGTTTTTTCAGTTTTCAGTTTTCAATGCATTTTATTTTCTTAATCACTAACTCTTACATACTAACAAAAAATGCTTAAATGCTAGCTTAAAATTACTTAACAATCTTATACTAACTTACTGGCCCCACACAGGCACTCTAAGCTACTCTAAATTCTTATAACTATGTCTTTCGACATCATTTCTGCGCCATAGTTTTTCCAGCTCAAATCACAGAAAACACTAACAAATTAAACTTCCTATGGAGGCAAGTTTCGCATCTGCGCCAAATGCAAGTTATTTACAACAAAAAAAATTGGTTCAAGCAACCTAAGCCAAACGTGTTCGATGTAGAAGTAGAAGAGAACGTGTTGTTAGCTTCAATCCCATATTATTGAGTTGTATATTATATATATTTCACAGCAGGTACGCGCTTGTTATGTTACGACTGTATTGTGTATGTTATGTGAGAGCATGTTTTTTTTTTGCACAGATTTGTTTTTGGATAATTTTAGAATTGTGCTTTAATTTTGAGAATTTAGAAAACCCATTCAGTGTTAAAATAATATGTAAAAAGATTGTCTCTTTTTTACAATTGCTTCTTTTTAAAGCAAAAAAAAAGTTTCTGTATACAACTGAGTCAAGTCGGTTAAAAAATATTTTCAAAAACAGTGTTACCTTGTGGTCGGAACTCAGAAATGCATTCAGGAAAGAAAAAACTATCAGGTTGTGAGTGTAGGAGCAAACGGAGGGCGATTGAGGCCGACAATAGGCGCTGCAGTTCAGGAAATACGTTGCTGTGTGTCCTTCAACATCGGTAAGTCTAAGTTGTAATAATTTATTGCCTACAGAAAATATTGCATAGCCAGTTCAGGCAGAATCAGCCTTACATGTGTTAGATGATGTTGAAGAAAGTAGTGCAATTAATGTTTTACCAGCATTTGAAGATCCTAAATTATGGCCAAATTTAAGTGATCAAGCTATTCAATTATTAGTGGAGCAGGGTCCTGTTCAAGTAGAAGATTTTGATTTCCCTGTAACTAAAAGCATGAAGTTTAGTACCCGTTTTTACCAAAGAGATATAAAAAATGGTGAGAAAACATCAAGGGCATGGTTAGTTTAGTCGAAATCTTCGGACTCTGTCTTTTGCTTCTGCTGTCTCTTATTTTCACGAGCGAAATGGAGTGTCGCTTTGGCCAGCACCGGCTATAGTGACTAGAGTCACTTATCAAGGGCTATCCAAGAGCATGAGACAAGTCCCTTACATAAGACAGCTTTTCGGGCTTGGAGAGATATAGATTTAGGTTTACAAAAAGGCAAAATAATGGACTCTGGAATGCTAAACCAGATGGCCAAGAAAACTGAGCATAGGACAAATGTCCTGAAACGGCTTATAATTATCGTGCAATTCCTTAATTCACAGTCTTCTGCACCTCGTGCAAGCTGTAAATCAATTCGACATGTTTCTAGTAGAACACCTACGCAGAACCCATCATCAGGAGATGGCATTCAAAATGAGTTCATAGAACTTTTGGCAGGAGAAGTTAGAAAAGCTATTTTAGACAAAATAAAGCGAGCTTAATATTTTTCGATAATTGCAGATTGTACACCTTGCCGGGGCCAAGAATATGACAATGGTACAAACATGAAGGGCAAAAATTGTGGTATGCAAGCTAGAATTAAAGCCCTGGAACCAAGAGCTTTGTTCGTCCCATGCTCCTCGCAATCGCTGAATTTAGTCATCCTTGATGCTGTTCAATTTTCTTTTGACGCAGTGGCATTTTTTGACACGGTTGAGAGTTTATATGTTTTTTTCTATAGCTCTGTAAACAGATGATCGGTTCTGAAAAAACATCTTATAAGTTCGACACTAAAACCCCTATGTACGATGGGAGAGCAGAAAAAATGCGAAGAGGTCATTATACCTATACTTAGAAGAACTAGCATTATTGATGCAATCAGTGCAAGAGCAACAAAGTAACATTGCTCAATTGCAGTTGCAACTGAAGCAACACTTGCGACAATCAAATTTGGCACGAGAACATAGTAATGACATCTTCGAATTGATATGAGGCCCTTTAACGGCAAGGATGACTTCAAATTCATATGACATGAAAAAATCCAGGGTGAGGCCAAACGTTGCTTTCAATGACTTCGAGATGACGTGGGAAATAGCACAAAACGAACTTAAACTGCACTTCAGACCTCGGAAGGACTATGCCGAACTAATAAACGAATGCCGCAACTTTAGGGTAATAAATCTTAGAGAATTATTTGATAAGGTTAGGTCAGTTAATTATGAATTCTATGAATTATTATAAGTGATAAACCTATTATATCTAGGCCTAATAATAACTATAAGTATCTTGTAGGTATTGTTAGTGAAAAATTAGAGAATTTATTTCGTGGAAATGTGAGCAAAAACGATTCACTTATACAAATGTACAATAGTTTTGCTGAGTTAAAATTACTAGATGACGAAAGAGCAATCGATATTGCTCACCGAAAACGAAACACTTATAGAGATTTTAGCCGACACAATAAGTACAGACAAAACGATAACAGTAACTTACGGACCGTATAGTATTCTGCCAGGAATAAAGGTAATCAATTAAGTTTCAAAAATAATATTGAGAAAAATAATTTCAGTCGTAGAAATATAAATAATGATCAAGGACAATCCCGAGAAAATAATCAGTTGAGAAGTAATAATTACTCAACTAATTCTGGCAGATTCCGTAATAAAGACAATAATTTAGGTTTACGAAAACCGATCAAAATTTCAATGACAACGGTGAACCAAAGAAGATAGGATATATCAGGGAGAATCGAAATTTTTCAAGAGGGCCTCATACACGAAACTACCGATAGTAACACTAAATATAGGTGGGGTTAGGTTAGGTAAGAGTGGCTGTTGGAAATACCAACCCACTTAAAAACTGGTACCGTTTATTGATGGAGGGTCTGTGATTGGAATTTTATATTACCTAGAAAAGAGGACAAGATCAGTTTTATGGGGGTTTATTCCCAATCCACAGCGATCTGCCCAGCGGGTTAATCTGTTGGGATTTACTTGGAGGAGTTCTTTAATGGTATTTAGATGTTTTCCTGATACGGCTATGGCAACGTCATCCGCATAGGCAATCACTCTGCTACCACCCGCTTCCAGGTATAACTACTAAGTTCCAGAGAAGGGGAGAGAGGACACTGCCTTACGGTGTACCTCTACTGACATATCTTTTAGCAGAAGTCTCACTCAGTTTGGAGTTGATTATCCTGCTTTTTAGCATTAGACTGATCAGCTCCCCAAGTGAGCCGTCTACCTGCAGAGTTGACAGCGCAGTCGTGATTGCGGATGTGTTGACGTTGTTAAAGGCGCCCTCTATGTCTAGGAAAGCAACCATTGTGTACTCCTTATATTGTAGGGATCGTTCGATGTGGCTAGTCAGAGAGTGCAAAGCCATTTCCACCGACTTTCCCTTACAGTAGGCATGTTGAGCCGTAGACAGAAGTCTTGGAGACAGAAGTTTTCAGAAGGAATGATGATAGACTTATAGGTCTGAGGTCCTTTGGGACTACATGAGAACATTTTCCAGCTTTGGGAATGAATACTATATTGACTTCTCTCCATAACAGTGGAATGTGGATAAGTTCTACACAACTCCTCATAATATTTTCCAACACTGTTAGAATAATATCTGAGGACCTCTGTAGCTCGGCAGGTACTATACCGTCCGGACCAGCAGACTTGTATGGTTTGAAGCCATGCAGCGCCCAGAGCAGTTTGTCTCTCGTAATCAGACCATGAATTTTGGTCACGGTTGCAGTAGGCCTGTTTGGGCTGCTACTGGCCGCGAGTTGGGGGCTACCTGGAAAGTGGGTGTCCAGAAGCAGGTTGAGTGATTCATCACTTGAGGTTGTCCCAGAGCCATCGGTTTTTTTCAAACAGCTGGGCATCATAGGATTTGTGGAGAGGATTTTTCTAAACCGCGATGCCTCAGAGGTTTCTGTAATTTTGTCACAGAATGACCTCCAGGATTGTCGCTTTGCCTTCCTCAGTTCTTTTTTGTATAATTTGAGGGGTTCTTTATATGAGTCCCAGTCGGTCAGTTTTCTTGTGCTTTTTGCTACGTTGGAAAGTTTTCTGCAGGCGTTTCTGAGCAGTCACAGTGCCGATGTCCACCAATGTGGCTTTTTCTTGCCCCTTGCTTGAATAAGAGGGCAAATGACTTTCATGACAAGCTCATTGGTGTCACGCGGGGGACGTGATTGTTCAGAGGATAACGTTGTTGACAGTATTCCTCTATATTTTGACCAATAAGTTTTCCGGTAGTTCCGGAAAGCTGGTTGGCTGGGGGAGCATCACTCAGACTGAATTGGATGTATCTATGGTCTGAAAAGGAGTGTCCAGATGATACCATCCAGTTTGTTAGCCTTTGGGTGATGCTGTCGGAGACAAGAGTAATATCTAACACTTCTTGTCGGTTTCTTGTTATAAAAGTGGGCTCATTGCCAATATTGCAAATTAAGAGGTTAGTACTTAAAATATAGTCTAAAAGTGACTCACCTCTATCATTGATGTCGGTACTGCCCCATACCGTATGATGTGCGTTAGCGTCGCATCTGATTATGAGGCCAGTTTTTTTGCCTTCCAGCTTTCACTACCACCCTTTCTAGGGAGAGGGCCCACTTGGTCGTGGCCAAGGTAAGCCGATGACAGCCAGTAGGAGCCTTTGGCAGTCTCTAGTCTGGCAACTGTTACGTCGGGGTCACTGAGGTTGGGAAGTAGAAATACATTAAGGCTACGTTTCACTAATATACAAGTTCTAATCCTACATTTGTCTCTTGTATAGAGCGGAGCGTATGTGGGTGTCCTAAGTCCACGAACCACGCCTTCTGCAATCCATGGTTCCTGGATTAGGATTAAGTCTTCTGCGTTTTTAGAAAGACGCAGAATGAGTGCGGGCGAAGCCTTTTTTGAGTGGTGGGGATTAATCTGGAGAAACCGTATCATTGCTACAGTCTTCCAGGGTCGCCTCCACCACTGTGTTATTGAGGTCCTCCAATTCTGAAGATGTGCCCAAGAGCTTATCTTCTATCTCTGATCGTGTATAACCTCTAATTGCTTCGTCATCGGTTTCCATTTCCGACAATGTGTCAGAAGAGGAGACCGACGACTTGATAGTCACCTCGGACAGATTGGAGTCGTCGCTATCCAATTCTGGAAAGGATATCGACGCTCCAAGATCCGAGGTTGTGATGTCAGGAATTAAAGGAGGAGGAGGTTGCTTATCAGCATCCAGCTCATCCTTTTTGTACACCCTTAAATGAATGGACTCGGATCCGAACCGAATCATGCCTTTCGTCTGCGCCAGAGGATTAAGGGATTCCTTATTGATCACAATTAACGCGCATCTATAAGAACCCCTTAGTTCCTCCAGTTTCGCGACTTTCCAGTCATGAGTCGGAAGAGTCGGGTTGCTGAGCCGGATGATTTCCAGAATACTTTCTGGAGAGGAGGGTTCGGCTGGAATCCAGGTACGAGTTCGAGGTCTACTAGGAATATCTTCCTTAAATACGACCTCGAGTTTTGCACCTGGCCAAATCTCTCCTAAACCATCGATGGCTTTGGTGAAGAGATCGAGAGATCTCTGATTTGAACAAGCGATGAGTTTGACATGGAGTTTTACGTCGCTTGTGATAGGAGGTGGTCCGAGGTTTTCCCGCATGATGGCCAAGAAGTTGCTCGAGAGCTTCAGCTTGGCCAGTTGCCACCGTTCCGGTGTGATGGAACCGTCGGTATCGCTCCTGTCGATCACCGCGATCACCAATGCGTCCTTTAGGACTTCGTTGTAAGACCTCAGAGATCAGCTGTTGGATGGCCCAAGGGGCTACAACCCCCATGTGTTTTGGGCCTCTTGGAAACCGGTACGTTTCCTCCAACGATCTCTCGCGCTTAGAGGAGTCTTTTGGCGTTTTGGGAGCAGTGGAAGCAGTGGGAAATCCGTCTTTTAGGATGTTTTTAGCCAATTAAACCTTGCTCTTTATTTCCGCACTTCTCTCAACCTCCGGAATGGATCCGAAGGTTTTGGTGATGCGTGAAGCATTAAAAACACTAAATATAGGTAACCAAAAAATTAAATGCTTGATCGACACCGGGTCAGAAACAAACACAACAAAACCTAATTTTCCACAAAATTATACCGAAATAGAACTAAAAGATCCTATTTACTACACAACATTTAATGACACCAATATAGTCGAGTCGTTACCCCACTTCCAAAAGGATTGCTAAGCAAAGGAACAATGGCATGGAAAGTGCTCACATTTACAGTAAGAAATATGATGCAATTATTGGTTAGAACATATTAACACCTTTAAAAGCAAAAATAAATATAGGAGAAAGGCAATTACAATTGAAAGGAAACATAATCTTTTTTGAAGACAATTATCCGTAAGAAATAAATAAAATCAACAATTTAGAAATAAATGAAAGAAGTACTATTAGTTCTTTAAAACTGAATCATTTAAATGATTAGGAAAAGAAATTAATTACAAATCTACTGCGGGACTACGAAGAGCTCTTTTTCAAAGAGGGTGACAAATTAAACTGTTCACATGAAGTAGAACATGAAATCATCACACCGTTAGTAACCCCATTTTCTCAAAAATATATCGCTATCCCCAGGCACATGAAAAAGAAATAGACAGACAAATATCAGAAATGCTTTCACAAGGAATAATTAAGGAAAGCAGTTCCTCATGCAATTCCCCTCTTTGGATTGCTCCAAAGAAGTCGGACAATTCAGGACAAAAAAAACGAATAGTTCTCGGAATTAATGAAGTTACGATAGACGATAAATTCCCTATTCCCAATATGGAAAACATATTGGACAAATTGGGTAAAGCCCAATATTTTACGACTTTGGATCTGGCAAAAGGATTTCACCAGATCCTTGCCAAGCCAGAGGATCAAAAGAAAACGGTTTTTTTCTACCCCAAATGGACACTATGAGCACAGATAATAAACTTACCCAGATGTCGCATCCCCATACAAAAAAATTTTGATCTTTTTTGCGATGAGCAAACAACAATGGGCAAACAAAAAGCTTTTCTGCTTCGCAAAGAAAAAAAACGGAAAATAAATTTTCTGTGCAAAAGCCCTTCTTTTTCTTTGCGAAAAGTTTTCACCACCAGCGTAGAATTTGTGACATACCCACAGCGAAATATATTTTTTGTTTTGTTTTGTGTTCTCGTATTTTTTGTCCTGTCCTGCGACTTTAGCACGATGAGGAACAGACAGAGCAGAAATATACCTACATATGTATGTATACAGGGCCGGACCTTGCATTGGAGCAAGTGGAACAGCCGCACGGGGCGCAAGATTATATAGATTCGTTAAATAGTGCTTTGCAAACAACGTTTTTAAATACATTTAAAAATACAGACAATATTTTTCTCACTAACCTCATAAACTTACATCCTCATAATAATAATACACATACTAAATGTACATTGATACCTAACATTAGCTTACAACCTTTTCCAGTGCCGGTGTCTGTACTGTACGCAACTTCAACAGCATAGTAACGCAGTTGCAGTTTATCCAAAAAAATACCCTCTTTCATCGAACCTATAACTTAATATCCACGACTTTTTTGTTGTATGTGCTTCTGGAGCAGTTGTATCATGCCGCACCATACGTAACAAATTCTGCGCCATAGTTTTTTCAGTTTTCAGTTTTCAATGCATTTTATTTTCTTAATCACTAACTCTTACATACTAACAAAAAATGCTTAAATGCTAGCTTAAAATTACTTAACAATCTTATACTAACTTACTGGCCCCACACAGGCACTCTAAGCTACTCTAAATTCTTATAACTATGTCTTTCGACATCATTTCTGCGCCATAGTTTTTCCAGCTCAAATCACAGAAAACACTAACAAATTAAACTTCCTATGGAGGCAAGTTTCGCATCTGCGCCAAATGCAAGTTATTTACAACAAAAAAAATTGGTTCAAGCAACCTAAGCCAAACGTGTTCGATGTAGAAGTAGAAGAGAACGTGTTGTTAGCTTCAATCCCATATTATTGAGTTGTATATTATATATATTTCACAGCAGGTACGCGCTTGTTATGTTACGACTGTATTGTGTATGTTATGTGAGAGCATGTTTTTTTTTTGCACAGATTTGTTTTTGGATAATTTTAGAATTGTGCTTTAATTTTGAGAATTTAGAAAACCCATTCAGTGTTAAAATAATATGTAAAAAGATTGTCTCTTTTTTACAATTGCTTCTTTTTAAAGCAAAAAAAAAGTTTCTGTATACAACTGAGTCAAGTCGGTTAAAAAATATTTTCAAAAACAGTGTTACCTTGTGGTCGGAACTCAGAAATGCATTCAGGAAAGAAAAAACTATCAGGTTGTGAGTGTAGGAGCAAACGGAGGGCGATTGAGGCCGACAATAGGCGCTGCAGTTCAGGAAATACGTTGCTGTGTGTCCTTCAACATCGGTAAGTCTAAGTTGTAATAATTTATTGCCTACAGAAAATATTGCATAGCCAGTTCAGGCAGAATCAGCCTTACATGTGTTAGATGATGTTGAAGAAAGTAGTGCAATTAATGTTTTACCAGCATTTGAAGATCCTAAATTATGGCCAAATTTAAGTGATCAAGCTATTCAATTATTAGTGGAGCAGGGTCCTGTTCAAGTAGAAGATTTTGATTTCCCTGTAACTAAAAGCATGAAGTTTAGTACCCGTTTTTACCAAAGAGATATAAAAAATGGTGAGAAAACATCAAGGGCATGGTTAGTTTAGTCGAAATCTTCGGACTCTGTCTTTTGCTTCTGCTGTCTCTTATTTTCACGAGCGAAATGGAGTGTCGCTTTGGCCAGCACCGGCTATAGTGACTAGAGTCACTTATCAAGGGCTATCCAAGAGCATGAGACAAGTCCCTTACATAAGACAGCTTTTCGGGCTTGGAGAGATATAGATTTAGGTTTACAAAAAGGCAAAATAATGGACTCTGGAATGCTAAACCAGATGGCCAAGAAAACTGAGCATAGGACAAATGTCCTGAAACGGCTTATAATTATCGTGCAATTCCTTAATTCACAGTCTTCTGCACCTCGTGCAAGCTGTAAATCAATTCGACATGTTTCTAGTAGAACACCTACGCAGAACCCATCATCAGGAGATGGCATTCAAAATGAGTTCATAGAACTTTTGGCAGGAGAAGTTAGAAAAGCTATTTTAGACAAAATAAAGCGAGCTTAATATTTTTCGATAATTGCAGATTGTACACCTTGCCGGGGCCAAGAATATGACAATGGTACAAACATGAAGGGCAAAAATTGTGGTATGCAAGCTAGAATTAAAGCCCTGGAACCAAGAGCTTTGTTCGTCCCATGCTCCTCGCAATCGCTGAATTTAGTCATCCTTGATGCTGTTCAATTTTCTTTTGACGCAGTGGCATTTTTTGACACGGTTGAGAGTTTATATGTTTTTTTCTATAGCTCTGTAAACAGATGATCGGTTCTGAAAAAACATCTTATAAGTTCGACACTAAAACCCCTATGTACGATGGGAGAGCAGAAAAAATGCGAAGAGGTCATTATACCTATACTTAGGACAAGTTGAACTATCACAAACTGACGACCCTAAATCCAAAGATATGGCCCAGTGCTTTGGCGGCAAGGTGACTGATTTTAGATTTATTTGCTGAGTTGTAATTTGGCACACAATTCTAGATCGGATTAATAATGCTGGCAAGTTCCTTCAACAACAGAATATGTGCCTTAAGTTGGCAGTTGGGATTTTGTGTTCAACAAAACAATTTCTCATAGAATTGAGAAATGATTTCCTACGAAGGAAGAGATGAGCCCATTATAGAACCGCAAGAAGGGTTTAAGGTAGAATTTAAAGATTTAGATCAAGCCATTTCATCAATTTCTGAAAAATTTGAACAGATAAAAAAAAGCACTGTGAATTATATCAATGTGTATGTAATATTGGAAAGCTTAAATAAAATCCAAGTTTACTTTCAGCTGAAGACTGTTCCAAATTAGAAAAAATTTTAACTTATAGTGGCAGTTCCGATTTAAGTGTCTCATTTTCGAGAAATCGAATTTATCGAGAAATCATCATGTTGTCAACTTAGATTAATGAAAATGATTCGGCGATAGGCATTTTTAATTTAATTCATAACAGAAATATGAAGACTCTTTTTCCAAAAACTGTTATAGCCCTAAGAATAGTTTTAACTTTACCAGTTACTGTAGCATCAGGAGAACGTTCATTTTCCAAACTTAAGATTATAAAAAGAAATTATGTCAAAAGTTGATAGTAATTTTCTAGTGGAAGGTTTTGCCAAAATGAAGGCCCGTAAGATCATATTCAAAGCACCATAACGCAAAACTCTTTTTAATTTTAAACTTTCTTGCCTATGAAAATATCTAACTTTAGTTCTTTAGTTTATATTGTAAAATGTGTGTGTGGGTACAAATGATAGAACTTATTCTTTTCAATAGAAATCGCTTTATTCAGTACAGTTACAATTCACTGTTTAATTGTTTCTCTCAATACAATCCAATTTCTCAACCGTTTATACTTTTCTTATCTTTTACTTAAGCCACTTAATCACTTCTCCTAATTAACACTTCAAATTCAACTGATGAACTCACTTGCATACCTTGGGGATGCTGGTATTTATACTCGAATGAACGAGAACAATCCTCGCCATCCAGCGTCCCATACAATTTCCAATTTGCTAGAAAATTCGATTGCACTCTCCAGTCATCAATGGTCGAGACTTTATTATTCAAGTATCGAAATCTTCAGGTCTTCGAGTATCGACATCCTCTGCTCTGTAAATCTAGATGTCGCTGCTCACATTTAAGTGGTTATCACATTGCTCTCTCCCTACAGTTGTTCGTCCCGAACAACTTCCTCATTCAGCATCCCGTTGAAATGACACATTCTATCCAAATGGACCACTTTCAATTTTCCTCGATCCCCACGCTGGATCCGGGAAACAACGTCATTAATGCGGGTTATCACCTTGTATGGACCTTCCCAGTCCTGTTGCAATTTTGGTAATTTGCCTTTCTTACGCTGAGGATTGATATACAGACAAACCAGATCTAATTCGTTGTAACCGGAAGATTTCGCCTTGATATCGTACCTAGTTTTCATGCGGCTGCTTGCTAGCTTCATCTTTTCTCTGGTCTCTTCATTCAATTTACGAATCCTGCTGCGCAAGTCATGCACGTACTCGTTCACCTCTTTGGTCTCCGTCGGTATGGATCCGAATTTTGCTTCACTTGACAAGCGAATTGTTTGACCAAATAAAATCTTGGATGGTGTGTGTCCTGTTGAGCTATGGACCGCGTTTCGGTAGGCCATTAAGAAGAGGGGTATGTGTCGATCCCAATCCGGCTGGTAGTTGCTGACAAACTTAGATAGATGCTCATTCAAGGTCCGATTGAATCGCTCGACCATTCCATCAGATTGAGGGTGTAGTGGCGTTGTACTTGTCTTTCTTACTCCCAAATATTGGCATATCTCCTGGAAGACTTTTGATTCAAAGTTTCGCCCTTGATCAGAGTGCAGCTCCATTGGGACCCCAAATCTGCTCACCCAGTTGTTGACTATCTGTTCGGCTACGGTCTTAGCCTCTTGATTTGGGATGGCAAACACTTCCGGCCACTTACTGAAGTAATCCATGACCATATCGGTTACCATTAAAGGTTTCGGGAAACGGCCCAGCGATGTCGATGGCTATTCGTTAGAAAGGTGCTCCGACATTGTATTGTTGCATTTGTCCATGTGGCATTACCTTTGGACCCTTAGTAGCCGCACATCTTATGCACTTTTTGCACCAATTCTCGACATCTTGTTTAGCGCTTAGCCAATAGAATCGTTCCCTTACCTTTTCCAACGTCTTGTTTATTCCCAAATGGCCTCCTGAGATTCCGTCATGTATTTTATTTCTGGACCGTGGCACTATTAGCTGCATACGAGATGTTGTCCCATCCGCACTTTCCCATTTTCTCTTCAGCTATCCATCTTGCACAAAAATACTGTTCCCAGTATGCCTTCAGAGTTTGGCTCCGATCTGATATCTGCTGCCAGCTTGGTTTTTCGTCGTGTTCCTTCCAGACCAATATTGGTTCGATGTCATTCTCTGCCTGTTGGGAGGAACGAATTTCGTCTATGCTCCAATCTTCTATTGGCTCAGTCCTGAACATTTGGATAGCAGCCGCTTCTTTAGGACTGACTAATTTTGCTGGGAGGCCTTCATTGCATTGTTTTGCCTGTGAGACTTGGATAATTGCCCTGGAGTAGCCGACTCCTGCTACAGACATCTGCCCCGCGAAGTATTTCCCAACTGATGGCTTCGGGAAATTTGACCGGCTTCTTGGTAGCCGTTTCTGCCGGTTTTTCTTTCTATTTGCCTGTAAGCCAGTGCAGGCAGCCTTCTCGTCGTACCGGTTCCTTACAATGCCCTTGCAGATGTCCTACTTTATCGCAGTTCCAGCAGCGCATACTTTGTCTCTCCCGCGGGATATATCGTTGCACAGTAGTTATTCTTGAGCACTAGCATTCACCAGATAATATTTCCCTGACGGAATGCATTCCGTTGGAAGCCTGATTGGATGCTTCCATCGCCAGAGCGAAGGCAAGTGCTTCAGCAAGAGTTCTTTTCCCGGCCATTCTTACTGCTGATTGTAGCTTCAAATCTGCAATTCCCCTGTTGAATGCGTCCTTTGCCATTTCGTCGATTATTTCTTGGCCTGCGGTGGGATATGACAAATGTGCCAGTCTACTTACGTCTGCTTGGAGCTTCTGAAGTGTTTCTCCTCGTTGCTGCGTTCGGCTTTGCAATTGGACCTTATAGACCTCCTGCATGCCACATCCCCAAACCGTTTCTCGATAGCCTGTACTAAAGTCACATAATCTTTATGCTTTTCGATGTCTACTGTTTGCAACACTTCTGCTGCCGGACCGTGCAAGTCCATTGATAGGGCAAAGCACTTTTCCTCATTGTCCCAGTCGTTTGCACAGGCAGCCATTTCAAACTGCTTCTTATAAGTAGACCATGAGGTCTGGCCATCGAATGAGGCAGGTTTCAACTCTTTTCTCCTTGTACCGCTTAAAGAACATTCTCGCAGTTTCTGTTTTCGCACTGTGTTAAGCTTTTTTACCAGTTGCTCAACTTTGCTGTCAATTTCTTCGAATTTTTCGCCAACATTCTTCTCTATTCTATCAAATTTGTCATCAACGTTCTTCTCTATTCTTTCAAATTTGTTATCGATTTCTTCGAACTTTTGCTGGAGAATGTCTTTTTTTCATCCATTTTCTGTTGAAGACCGTGCAGATTGTTGAATTTTTGTTCAATGGTGCTCTTCTGCTCGTCTAGATTTTTCTTTTGTTCATCCAGCTTTTGTTCGAGGTTAGTCTTTTGTTCTTCCAGATTTTTCTTTTGTTGGTCGAGACTGTTCTTCTGTTCTTCCATTTTTAACAAAAGGAGTTGCATCATCGCGTGGCGCAGTTGCGCACGCTGCTAAACGAGTCAAGAGCAGAGGCTGAGGTGCAGGAATATTTAGTGGATGACGACACGCCAACTATGACGTCGGCAAACATAGCCCAGTTTGCCGTAGATGTACCGCCTATTGCTGCTCCCGCTGCTCCTGTTGCAGTTGCTGCTACTGCTGCTCCCGATACAATTGCTGCTCCTGCTGAAATTACTGGTTTTGCTTCTACTGCCGCCACCACTACTGCTCTTTCTATTACAGCTGCTGTTGCGCCTACCGCTACTGTCGCTCCTGCTGCCACTTCTGCTCCTGCTGGCACTGCTGCTCCCGCTGTCACTGTTGCTCCTGCTGCCATTCCAGTCCCGGCTGCCGACCAGGAACTTGCCGTTCTGGAACACAAGATAAGTATCTTAAAAACAAGAACTTTTCTTACTCCAACGCCAATTCGAACAGATGACACCCGAGCCAGCAACCCGAGTCCGAGTAGAAATTATTGTCCGGTTAGTCCCCAAATTCAGCGGAGCCCGCATGTCGGGTTATGACGTCAGTCACTTTATCAATGATCTGGAGCAAATCTGTCGGTCATACCGATGCGACGACGGATTTAAATACATTTGCTTAAGAAGCTTATTAGTAGATGCTGCAGCGGATTTCGCAAGCCAACTCGATGTTCGTCATTACAATGGTTTACGTTCAGTTTTAATCAAAGAGTTTGACCACGTGCTAAGTCATAGTGAAATTATAAATAGACTACGTCAGCGCAAGTGGAACCGGGACTCGGAGGATATGCACCGTTACGTACTCGTTATGAGTGGTCTGGCCAAACATAGTCAGTTGCGGGAATACGAGATCGTCAGAATGATTGTGGATGGTATGCACTTATTACCGGACGACGCAATTCTGCTGCTGAGTGGGACATCAACCATCGACCAGCTCAAAGTGGCAGTGGGGATACATCAGGAACGCATCATGAGCACATCAATCGCCCTCGTGCTCAAGTTGTTCCTGCAAGCCGTGGAACCCCTAATGGCTCCGAAGAAAACGATAAGTGCAGGTGAACTAACTCGCTGTTTTGACTGCAGCAGATTGGGCCACTATCAAAGTAAGTGTCCGTTTGAAACGAGAACACCGGGATCCTGCTTTAGATGCTGGAAGATGGGACACGATCACAAACGCTGTCCAAACCCTCCGAAGTTGCTGGTACGACGAAACTTAGTTTCTGCTGTGGGAGAGTTTGCTGGAGAAGAGTCCGAGATTTTGGACAATGAAGATGTCATTGATGCTGTTAATTATGTAAGTGTTGCATTTAGTTTCAGTTCTATCAGACACTGCAGATATACGAATTTCTTTTCTCTGTTTGATACCGGTAGTCCGGTTAGTTTCATCTGGTGTTCTGCCGTTAGTAACTTCACCCAACATTGTAAACAAAAAACGACATTCAGAGGTTTGGGAAATCGAGCGTTATCATCTTGTGGCCGTATCGATTGTATTATTAAATTTAGAGACACATGTATCCGTCAGGAATTAACTATACTTCCAAATAATGAAATGAATTTACCCCTTATTTTAGGAAGAGATTTCTTACGTAGAGCTAATATTGTGTTATGTATAAATAAGGAGAAAAAAAATGTTAAACTGAAAAACGATACGAGAAATATTGTTAATTTAAATGGAAATTCGTATTTTTGTTTTGCCGATGGAGGTGAAGTCTTCTCAACTGCTTTCAGTCCTTCAGATAATATTTGTAAAGAAAAATCTCCTTTGAACAAGGAAGAACCTACCGGGTCATTTAACGTTATCAATTTTTCGTAAAAGAAACGCGAGGGTGAGATAGTTTTAGATATAAATAAGTCGTTAACGAAAGATAATGTAGAAGCTATAAATAGTACTATTCGCGAACAATACGAGTATTTATACCCGTTTGAAATAGAAGCAAAACCGCATAATTCGGAGATGCACATCAGATTTACGAATCATACAGCGTTTCATACATCCCCCAGGAGACTTTCGTATTTTGAGAAAGCAGAAGTACAGAAGATTTAAGATAGCTTATTAGAGCAAAAGGTTATTAGGCCAAGCCAGTCTCCATACGCATCTGCCATCGTCTTAGTGAAGAAGAAAACGGGGGAGTTACGGATGTGCGTTGATTATAGAAATTTGAATAAAGTTACAGCACGTGATAATTATCCGTTACCATTAATGGAAGACTGTTTGGTTTATCTTGGGGGAAAAAAATACTTCTCCACTTTAGATCTGAAGAATGGATTCGTTCATGTTGCAATGGCACCAGATTCTATTCAGAACACTTCTTTTGTCGTCCCTCATGGACAATATGAATATACTCGAATGCTGTTTGGGCTAAAAAATGCTCCCGCTGTTTTTCAATGTTTCATATGTGAGGTTTTTGCTGATCTACTTTCTTCGGGTCAGATCTTGATATATATAGATGACATTGTTCTGGCTACGGTAACATTAAAGGAACATATAGTATTGTTAAAGAAAGTTTTACGTCGTATGACAGAAAAGGGTTTAACATTTCGTATGTCTAAATGTAAATTCGCTTATGAACGAATAGAGTATCTTGGCTATACTGTCACGTCAGATGGTATCCGCCCAAATAATGATCACATCGAAGCTATAAAGTAGTTACAGTTACCTAAGAATTTAAAAGAGTTACGTACAATGCTAGGCATGTTTAACGATTTTCGAATGTTTATCGAAGGGCATAGCAAATTAGTCAAACCATTGACCGAATTAACGTGCGAAGGAGTAGTATTTCCATGACCGCTGCTTGCGAGGATGCATTTATTAGGTTGAAAAATAAGTTAAGGAATAGTCCGGTTCTTGCCATATATGATCAATCGAAGGAGACCGAGTTACATTGTGATGCCAGCTCTTTATGTTTCGGAGCCGCACTTCTGCAGCGGCAAAGTGATGGAATGTTTCATCCTGTGTCATATTTTTCTAAAGCGGCAAAATCGGCAGAGCAACGTTACCATAGTTTCAAGTTAGAATCTTTAGCTATAGTGTATGCGCTCAGGCGTTATAGAGTGTATTTAGAGGGTATAAAGTTAAAAATCATTACTGATTGTAACTCGCTCAAACTGACTCTGGAGCGCGAAACGGATGCCCACCTGACGAATTGCTAGGTGGGCATTAGAACTGCAGTCATACGATTAACCTAAGTTAGGGGTATTTATCGATTCTAAAAATGACTCTCTGAACGCGAAGAATTGCGTTAATGCTGTTCATCACGATTTTGGGACGAGTTCATGCCTCATCACATTTTGTGCCGTACTATTCAAACAGTTGATGATGGGGATGTCTGTTTCCGTATTCAACTTACGCAGAGTCTGGATAGCCGAGCCTTTTGATACGTTGCACCTAGATCATTACGAACGAATAAGAAATTAATTCCGAGGTACCGAGGTCCCTATGTAATCCATAAAATTTTAGGGAATGATCGGTACGTGATTCGCGATGTTGAAAACTGCCAGATAACGCAGCGCCCATATGATAATGTAGTTGAAGCTGCTCGCATGCGGAGATGGGTAGAAGACAAAGTTGAAGAGGGGACTGAAAGCAGCCGTGAGAGCAACACAGCGACGTAGATTTAGTTTCTTGAGAAAATAAGTATCGAGGTCGATTTGTTTGTGTAGGTTGGCCGATTTTGTAAGAGTATAAGTGTAACAATGTGCTTAAAAAACCATGTATATCCCTTTGGTGATCTGTGCGCCATCTGCCAGTGAAAAAACGTAATATTTCAATGACAAGGGTTTATTTTTTTTATTTTTGAGAAGATCCGGGTTGGGTGTGTCAGAATTGTTAAAAAAGAAAAGAAAAGTTGAATAAAGAAGAGAGTGTTAAAGTAGGCTAACTTTATTTTACTTTACTTTATTCATATGTATGTATTATAAGATTGAGGCTGAGACAAATAATTATGTTTGTTTATTTCCTAATTGTTCGAATACATCTGTCTTTTACAAATCCCTGTGGTGCTCCTACTCTCATTTAGAGTATGTTTGATGTTTTGTCCTTACATTTTACATAAAAGAAGAGGTCTGATAGGTGGCCATAGCTTCTCTTTTATTATTTTTTTGTTCATGCACGTTAAACAATAGGAAACAAAATCAACTCTGCTCTTTAGTTAAGGGCATTTATGTATGTGAAAATGCAATTGCAAAATATTTTTGTCTTTAGACATTTACATAATACATATTATAATATGATGTTTAGCTATTCACAGTGACTTAACTAAAGTGGTTTCCAAGGTACACGAACGCTGATGTGGCAGAGTATTATCCCCCCCCCCCCCACCTCCCTTACCGAACAACCACATTAGTTTTTTTTTTTCAAATATTCATACATTAGGTACATACGTAAATATTTATTTTAGTTTACATATTCATTAAATTTTGCAACTTTTTTGTCTTTTGTTTTGGATTCCTTTTCTTGTTTAGGCTGTTGTCAATAAACCACTTGCAATGTTTCCAAAGCAGAACTACCACAAGGAAATTGACTGTATAAATTTTGTGCGAATAATATTTATTTGTCGTTTCAAAGCAATCGGGATAGTGCAAATTTGTTTTTGAGATACACTGATAAACTATATTTCCTCTAAGATTAGATTGAAATGGACATTTCTCAAACCAAGTGGTAAATACTTGTATATGAAGTTGGCATATTTTGAAGTACTTGTCTGATGGCCAGAAAAGTATTGGATTTTCATTCGAGTGTTCATATTCTTTCAATTTGAACAATAATCCGTGAGATCGAAATAGTTTTTTTCCTTTTTCATTTTTTTGACACAGTTCTCACAAACTGTATGTGTGGCTATGTCATTCATTTCTGTAATTTTTTATTGAAATCGTATCTTCATCTGGTAATTCTATCGGTAGAAGTTCGAATTCACAATATTTGGCTAGATCGAATATGTTTTCATGTTGCTATTGCTCCTGTGTTAGGACAATCTTTGTTTTATTTTCAGTATCCAACACAGCACTCCAACCTAACTGTAAATATTCAGAATCTTCTTCCTCACAATTAGAAAATTTTGACATAAACAAAAACTTTAGAGCCATAATTTTTGCCAGTTATGAGTCAAATTCAGCCGTGTTTGGATTATTTTTATTAAATTTATTTCTTATTATTTATTTCTTCCTCTTATTTTTCTAAAAAGGTTTTCAAGTGGGTCCTGATTGAACTTGTTAACATATATATAATGTAACTCACAGTAATCATTGAATAATTCTTTTTTTATAATTAAAATACTTTCAATTGTCATAATCAGGCCCTTAACGCAGGAGCGTTTACATTTTGCATTGTTCGGCTGAATTTGTTTTAAATATTGTGTAAACCATTTAAATGTGTGCAGAGACATCTAGATTTAATAGCAGAATATGTCGATACTCGAAGAGCAGAAGATTTCAATACTTGAATAGCAAAATCGCAACCATTGATGACTGGAGAGTGGAATCGAATTTTCTAGCAAAATGGAAATGGAATGGGGCGCTGGATAGCGAGGATTGTTCTCGAAGTATGTCATTCGAGTATAAATACCAGTATCCCCAAGGTATGCAAGTTAGTTCATTAGTTGAATTTGAAGTGTTAATTAGGAGAGCTGATTAAGTGGTTTAAGTAAAAGATAATAAAAGTATAAGCGGTTGAGAAATTGGATTGTATTGAGGGAAAGCATTAAATAGTGAATTGTGATTGTACTGAATAAAGCGATTTACATTGAAAAGAACAAGTTATATCATTTGTACCCACACATACATTTTACATTGGTGTCAGAAGTGGGATAGGACTTATTGTGTGTAGAGCAAAAAAAAAATGATTTAAAAAAAAAACTAAAATTGGTCGAAAACTTGCAGTTGAGCCGTGTTCAATTAAATCGGAGTTGAACAAGAGAAGCCTCAGCGCCAGCGGAGGAAAAAGTGACTTGGTGCCCCTACTTCAGGAGGCCTTGAACAACGAGCGACATGATCCTGATACACACTCCTTTGACGTTGAGGAGGATGAACAGATAAGTACCGGCAGTTACAAGGCTGCGATGATGAAACTCCTGTTGTTAAAAATGGACGAACTGAAGAAAAATCTGTAAGAACAAAAGAACATTCTCCAGCAAAAGTTCGAAGAAATCGATGACAAATTTGTAAGAATAGAGAAGAATGTTGACGAAAAGTTTGAACAAATGGACAGCAAAGTTGAGGAAAAAACAGCTCGACACAGTGTGAAAACAGAAACTGCGAGAATGTTCTTTAAGCGATCCAAGGAGAAAAGAGTTGAAGCCTCCCTCATTCGATGGCCAGACCTCATGGTCTACTTATAAGAAGCAATTCCCCTCTTTGGATTGCTCCAAAGAAGTCGGACAATTCAGGACAAAAAAAACGAATAGTTCTCGGAATTAATGAAGTTACGATAGACGATAAATTCCCTATTCCCAATATGGAAAACATATTGGACAAATTGGGTAAAGCCCAATATTTTACGACTTTGGATCTGGCAAAAGGATTTCACCAGATCCTTGCCAAGCCAGAGGATCAAAAGAAAACGGTTTTTTTCTACCCCAAATGGACACTATGAGCACAGATAATAAACTTACCCAGATGTCGCATCCCCATACAAAAAAATTTTGATCTTTTTTGCGATGAGCAAACAACAATGGGCAAACAAAAAGCTTTTCTGCTTCGCAAAGAAAAAAAACGGAAAATAAATTTTCTGTGCAAAAGCCCTTCTTTTTCTTTGCGAGAAGTTTTCACCACCAGCGTAGAATTTGTGACATACCAACAGCGAAATATATTTTTTGTTTTGTTTTGTGTTCTCGTATTTTTTGTCCTGTCCTGCGACTTTAGCACGATGAGGAACAGACAGAGCAGAAATATACCTACATATGTATGTATACAGGGCCGGACCTTGCATTGGAGCAAGTGGAACAGCCGCACGGGGCGCAAGATTATATAGATTCGTTAAATAGTGCTTTGCAAACAACGTTTTTAAATACATTTAAAAATACAGACAATATTTTTCTCACTAACCTCATAAACTTACATCCTCATAATAATAATACACATACTAAATGTACATTGATACCTAACATTAGCTTACAACCTTTTCCAGTGCCGGTGTCTGTACTGTACGCAACTTCAACAGCATAGTAACGCAGTTGCAGTTTATCCAAAAAAATACCCTCTTTCATCGAACCTATAACTTAATATCCACGACTTTTTTGTTGTATGTGCTTCTGGAGCAGTTGTATCATGCCGCACCATACGTAACAAATTCTGCGCCATAGTTTTTTCAGTTTTCAGTTTTCAATGCATTTTATTTTCTTAATCACTAACTCTTACATACTAACAAAAAATGCTTAAATGCTAGCTTAAAATTACTTAACAATCTTATACTAACTTACTGGCCCCACACAGGCACTCTAAGCTACTCTAAATTCTTATAACTATGTCTTTCGACATCATTTCTGCGCCATAGTTTTTCCAGCTCAAATCACAGAAAACACTAACAAATTAAACTTCCTATGGAGGCAAGTTTCGCATCTGCGCCAAATGCAAGTTATTTACAACAAAAAAAATTGGTTCAAGCAACCTAAGCCAAACGTGTTCGATGTAGAAGTAGAAGAGAACGTGTTGTTAGCTTCAATCCCATATTATTGAGTTGTATATTATATATATTTCACAGCAGGTACGCGCTTGTTATGTTACGACTGTATTGTGTATGTTATGTGAGAGCATGTTTTTTTTTTGCACAGATTTGTTTTTGGATAATTTTAGAATTGTGCTTTAATTTTGAGAATTTAGAAAACCCATTCAGTGTTAAAATAATATGTAAAAAGATTGTCTCTTTTTTACAATTGCTTCTTTTTAAAGCAAAAAAAAAGTTTCTGTATACAACTGAGTCAAGTCGGTTAAAAAATATTTTCAAAAACAGTGTTACCTTGTGGTCGGAACTCAGAAATGCATTCAGGAAAGAAAAAACTATCAGGTTGTGAGTGTAGGAGCAAACGGAGGGCGATTGAGGCCGACAATAGGCGCTGCAGTTCAGGAAATACGTTGCTGTGTGTCCTTCAACATCGGTAAGTCTAAGTTGTAATAATTTATTGCCTACAGAAAATATTGCATAGCCAGTTCAGGCAGAATCAGCCTTACATGTGTTAGATGATGTTGAAGAAAGTAGTGCAATTAATGTTTTACCAGCATTTGAAGATCCTAAATTATGGCCAAATTTAAGTGATCAAGCTATTCAATTATTAGTGGAGCAGGGTCCTGTTCAAGTAGAAGATTTTGATTTCCCTGTAACTAAAAGCATGAAGTTTAGTACCCGTTTTTACCAAAGAGATATAAAAAATGGTGAGAAAACATCAAGGGCATGGTTAGTTTAGTCGAAATCTTCGGACTCTGTCTTTTGCTTCTGCTGTCTCTTATTTTCACGAGCGAAATGGAGTGTCGCTTTGGCCAGCACCGGCTATAGTGACTAGAGTCACTTATCAAGGGCTATCCAAGAGCATGAGACAAGTCCCTTACATAAGACAGCTTTTCGGGCTTGGAGAGATATAGATTTGGGTTTACAAAAAGGCAAAATAATGGACTCTGGAATGCTAAACCAGATGGCCAAGAAAACTGAGCATAGGACAAATGTCCTGAAACGGCTTATAATTATCGTGCAATTCCTTAATTCACAGTCTTCTGCACCTCGTGCAAGCTGTAAATCAATTCGACATGTTTCTAGTAGAACACCTACGCAGAACCCATCATCAGGAGATGGCATTCAAAATGAGTTCATAGAACTTTTGGCAGGAGAAGTTAGAAAAGCTATTTTAGACAAAATAAAGCGAGCTTAATATTTTTCGATAATTGCAGATTGTACACCTTGCCGGGGCCAAGAATATGACAATGGTACAAACATGAAGGGCAAAAATTGTGGTATGCAAGCTAGAATTAAAGCCCTGGAACCAAGAGCTTTGTTCGTCCCATGCTCCTCGCAATCGCTGAATTTAGTCATCCTTGATGCTGTTCAATTTTCTTTTGACGCAGTGGCATTTTTTGACACGGTTGAGAGTTTATATGTTTTTTTCTATAGCTCTGTAAACAGATGATCGGTTCTGAAAAAACATCTTATAAGTTCGACACTAAAACCCCTATGTACGATGGGAGAGCAGAAAAAATGCGAAGAGGTCATTATACCTATACTTAGGACAAGTTGAACTATCACAAACTGACGACCCTAAATCCAAAGATATGGCCCAGTGCTTTGGCGGCAAGGTGACTGATTTTAGATTTATTTGCTGAGTTGTAATTTGGCACACAATTCTAGATCGGATTAATAATGCTGGCAAGTTCCTTCAACAACAGAATATGTGCCTTAAGTTGGCAGTTGGGATTTTGTGTTCAACAAAACAATTTCTCATAGAATTGAGAAATGATTTCCTACGAAGGAAGAGATGAGCCCATTATAGAACCGCAAGAAGGGTTTAAGGTAGAATTTAAAGATTTAGATCAAGCCATTTCATCAATTTCTGAAAAATTTGAACAGATAAAAAAAAGCACTGTGAATTATATCAATGTGTATGTAATATTGGAAAGCTTAAATAAAATCCAAGTTTACTTTCAGCTGAAGACTGTTCCAAATTAGAAAAAATTTTAACTTATAGTGGCAGTTCCGATTTAAGTGTCTCATTTTCGAGAAATCGAATTTATCGAGAAATCATCATGTTGTCAACTTAGATTAATGAAAATGATTCGGCGATAGGCATTTTTAATTTAATTCATAACAGAAATATGAAGACTCTTTTTCCAAAAACTGTTATAGCCCTAAGAATAGTTTTAACTTTACCAGTTACTGTAGCATCAGGAGAACGTTCATTTTCCAAACTTAAGATTATAAAAAGAAATTATGTCAAAAGTTGATAGTAATTTTCTAGTGGAAGGTTTTGCCAAAATGAAGGCCCGTAAGATCATATTCAAAGCACCATAACGCAAAACTCTTTTTAATTTTAAACTTTCTTGCCTATGAAAATATCTAACTTTAGTTCTTTAGTTTATATTGTAAAATGTGTGTGTGGGTACAAATGATAGAACTTATTCTTTTCAATAGAAATCGCTTTATTCAGTACAGTTACAATTCACTGTTTAATTGTTTCTCTCAATACAATCCAATTTCTCAACCGTTTATACTTTTCTTATCTTTTACTTAAGCCACTTAATCACTTCTCCTAATTAACACTTCAAATTCAACTGATGAACTCACTTGCATACCTTGGGGATGCTGGTATTTATACTCGAATGAACGAGAACAATCCTCGCCATCCAGCGTCCCATACAATTTCCAATTTGCTAGAAAATTCGATTGCACTCTCCAGTCATCAATGGTCGAGACTTTATTATTCAAGTATCGAAATCTTCAGGTCTTCGAGTATCGACATCCTCTGCTCTGTAAATCTAGATGTCGCTGCTCACATTTAAGTGGTTATCACATTGCTCTCTCCCTACAGTTGTTCGTCCCGAACAACTTCCTCATTCAGCATCCCGTTGAAATGACACATTCTATCCAAATGGACCACTTTCAATTTTCCTCGATCCCCACGCTGGATCCGGTAAACAACGTCATTAATGCGGGTTATCACCTTGTATGGACCTTCCCAGTCCTGTTGCAATTTTGGTAATTTGCCTTTCTTACGCTGAGGATTGATATACAGACAAACCAGATCTAATTCGTTGTAACCGGAAGATTTCGCCTTGATATCGTACCTAGTTTTCATGCGGCTGCTTGCTAGCTTCATCTTTTCTCTGGTCTCTTCATTCAATTTACGAATCCTGCTGCGCAAGTCATGCACGTACTCGTTCACCTCTTTGGTCTCCGTCGGTATGGATCCGAATTTTGCTTCACTTGAGAAGCGAATTGTTTGACCAAATAAAATCTTGGATGGTGTGTGTCCTGTTGAGCTATGGACCGCGTTTCGGTAGGCCATTAAGAAGAGGGGTATGTGTCGATCCCAATCCGGCTGGTAGTTGCTGACAAACTTAGATAGACGCTCATTCAAGGTCCGATTGAATCGCTCGACCATTCCATCAGATTGAGGGTGTAGTGGCGTTGTACTTGTCTTTCTTACTCCCAAATATTGGCATATCTCCTGGAAGACTTTTGATTCAAAGTTTCGCCCTTGATCAGAGTGCAGCTCCATTGGGACCCCAAATCTGCTCACCCAGTTGTTGACTATCTGTTCGGCTACGGTCTTAGCCTCTTGATTTGGGATGGCAAACACTTCCGGCCACTTACTGAAGTAATCCATGACCATATCGGTTACCATTAAAGGTTTCGGGAAACGGCCCAGCGATGTCGATGGCTATTCGTTAGAAAGGTGCTCCGACATTGTATTGTTGCATTTGTCCATGTGGCATTACCTTTGGACCCTTAGTAGCCGCACATCTTATGCACTTTTTGCACCAATTCTCGACATCTTGTTTAGCGCTTAGCCAATAGAATCGTTCCCTTACCTTTTCCAACGTCTTGTTTATTCCCAAATGGCCTCCTGAGATTCCGTCATGTATTTTATTTCTGGACCGTGGCACTATTAGCTGCATACGAGATGTTGTCCCATCCGCACTTTCCCATTTTCTCTTCAGCTATCCATCTTGCACAAAAATACTGTTCCCAGTATGCCTTCAGAGTTTGGCTCCGATCTGATATCTGCTGCCAGCTTGGTTTTTCGTCGTGTTCCTTCCAGACCAATATTGGTTCGATGTCATTCTCTGCCTGTTGGGAGGAACGAATTTCGTCTATGCTCCAATCTTCTATTGGCTCAGTCCTGAACATTTGGATAGCAGCCGCTTCTTTAGGACTGACTAATTTTGCTGGGAGGCCTTCATTGCATTGTTTTGCCTGTGAGACTTGGATAATTGCCCTGGAGTAGCCGACTCCTGCTACAGACATCTGCCCCGCGAAGTATTTCCCAACTGATGGCTTCGGGAAATTTGACCGGCTTCTTGGTAGCCGTTTCTGCCGGTTTTTCTTTCTATTTGCCTGTAAGCCAGTGCAGGCAGCCTTCTCGTCGTACCGGTTCCTTACAATGCCCTTGCAGATGTCCTACTTTATCGCAGTTCCAGCAGCGCATACTTTGTCTCTCCCGCGGGATATATCGTTGCACAGTAGTTATTCTTGAGCACTAGCATTCACCAGATAATATTTCCCTGACGGAATGCATTCCGTTGGAAGCCTGATTGGATGCTTCCATCGCCAGAGCGAAGGCAAGTGCTTCAGCAAGAGTTCTTTTCCCGGCCATTCTTACTGCTGATTGTAGCTTCAAATCTGCAATTCCCCTGTTGAATGCGTCCTTTGCCATTTCGTCGATTATTTCTTGGCCTGCGGTGGGATATGACAAATGTGCCAGTCTACTTACGTCTGCTTGGAGCTTCTGAAGTGTTTCTCCTCGTTGCTGCGTTCGGCTTTGCAATTGGACCTTATAGACCTCCTGCATGCCACATCCCCAAACCGTTTCTCGATAGCCTGTACTAAAGTCACATAATCTTTATGCTTTTCGATGTCTACTGTTTGCAACACTTCTGCTGCCGGACCGTGCAAGTCCATTGATAGGGCAAAGCACTTTTCCTCATTGTCCCAGTCGTTTGCACAGGCAGCCATTTCAAACTGCTTCTTATAAGTAGACCATGAGGTCTGGCCATCGAATGAGGCAGGTTTCAACTCTTTTCTCCTTGTACCGCTTAAAGAACATTCTCGCAGTTTCTGTTTTCGCACTGTGTTAAGCTTTTTTACCAGTTGCTCAACTTTGCTGTCCATTTCTTCGAATTTTTCGCCAACATTCTTCTCTATTCTATCAAATTTGTCATCAACGTTCTTCTCTATTCTTTCAAATTTGTTATCGATTTCTTCGAACTTTTGCTGGAGAATGTCTTTTTTTCATCCATTTTCTGTTGAAGACCGTGCAGATTGTTGAATTTTTGTTCAATGGTGCTCTTCTGCTCGTCTAGATTTTTCTTTTGTTCATCCAGCTTTTGTTCGAGGTTAGTCTTTTGTTCTTCCAGATTTTTCTTTTGTTGGTCGAGACTGTTCTTCTGTTCTTCCATTTTTAACAAAAGGAGTTGCATCATCGCGTGGCGCAGTTGCGCACGCTGCTAAACGAGTCAAGAGCAGAGGCTGAGGTGCAGGAATATTTAGTGGATGACGACACGCCAACTATGACGTCGGCAAACATAGCCCAGTTTGCCGTAGATGTACCGCCTATTGCTGCTCCCGCTGCTCCTGTTGCAGTTGCTGCTACTGCTGCTCCCGATACAATTGCTGCTCCTGCTGAAATTACTGGTTTTGCTTCTACTGCCGCCACCACTACTGCTCTTTCTATTACAGCTGCTGTTGCGCCTACCGCTACTGTCGCTCCTGCTGCCACTTCTGCTCCTGCTGGCACTGCTGCTCCCGCTGTCACTGTTGCTCCTGTTGCCATTCCAGTCCCGGCTGCCGACCAGGAACTTGCCGTTCTGGAACACAAGATAAGTATCTTAAAAACAAGAACTTTTCTTACTCCAACGCCAATTCGAACAGATGACACCCGAGCCAGCAACCCGAGTCCGAGTAGAAATTATTGTCCGGTTAGTCCCCAAATTCAGCGGAGCCCGCATGTCGGGTTATGACGTCAGTCACTTTATCAATGATCTGGAGCAAATCTGTCGGTCATACCGATGCGACGACGGATTTAAATACATTTGCTTAAGAAGCTTATTAGTAGATGCTGCAGCGGATTTCGCAAGCCAACTCGATGTTCGTCATTACAATGGTTTACGTTCAGTTTTAATCAAAGAGTTTGACCACGTGCTAAGTCATAGTGAAATTATAAATAGACTACGTCAGCGCAAGTGGAACCGGGACTCGGAGGATATGCACCGTTACGTACTCGTTATGAGTGGTCTGGCCAAACATAGTCAGTTGCGGGAATACGAGATCGTCAGAATGATTGTGGATGGTATGCACTTATTACCGGACGACGCAATTCTGCTGCTGAGTGGGACATCAACCATCGACCAGCTCAAAGTGGCAGTGGGGATACATCAGGAACGCATCATGAGCACATCAATCGCCCTCGTGCTCAAGTTGTTCCTGCAAGCCGTGGAACCCCTAATGGCTCCGAAGAAAACGATAAGTGCAGGTGAACTAACTCGCTGTTTTAACTGCAGCAGATTGGGCCACTATCAAAGTAAGTGTCCGTTTGAAACGAGAACACCGGGATCCTGCTTTAGATGCTGGAAGATGGGACACGATCACAAACGCTGTCCAAACCCTCCGAAGTTGCTGGTACGACGAAACTTAGTTTCTGCTGTGGGAGAGTTTGCTGGAGAAGAGTCCGAGATTTTGGACAATGAAGATGTCATTGATGCTGTTAATTATGTAAGTGTTGCATTTAGTTTCAGTTCTATCAGACACTGCAGATATACGAATTTCTTTTCTCTGTTTGATACCGGTAGTCCGGTTAGTTTCATCTGGTGTTCTGCCGTTAGTAACTTCACCCAACATTGTAAACAAAAAACGACATTCAGAGGTTTGGGAAATCGAGCGTTATCATCTTGTGGCCGTATCGATTGTATTATTAAATTTAGAGACACATGTATCCGTCAGGAATTAACTATACTTCCAAATAATGAAATGAATTTACCCCTTATTTTAGGAAGAGATTTCTTACGTAGAGCTAATATTGTGTTATGTATAAATAAGGAGAAAAAAAATGTTAAACTGAAAAACGATACGAGAAATATTGTTAATTTAAATGGAAATTCGTATTTTTGTTTTGCCGATGGAGGTGAAGTCTTCTCAACTGCTTTCAGTCCTTCAGATAATATTTGTAAAGAAAAATCTCCTTTGAACAAGGAAGAACCTACCGGGTCATTTAACGTTATCAATTTTTCGTAAAAGAAACGCGAGGGTGAGATAGTTTTAGATATAAATAAGTCGTTAACGAAAGATAATGTAGAAGCTATAAATAGTACTATTCGCGAACAATACGAGTATTTATACCCGTTTGAAATAGAAGCAAAACCGCATAATTCGGAGATGCACATCAGATTTACGAATCATACAGCGTTTCATACATCCCCCAGGAGACTTTCGTATTTTGAGAAAGCAGAAGTACAGAAGATTTAAGATAGCTTATTAGAGCAAAAGGTTATTAGGCCAAGCCAGTCTCCATACGCATCTGCCATCGTCTTAGTGAAGAAGAAAACGGGGGAGTTACGGATGTGCGTTGATTATAGAAATTTGAATAAAGTTACAGCACGTGATAATTATCCGTTACCATTAATGGAAGACTGTTTGGTTTATCTTGGGGGAAAAAAATACTTCTCCACTTTAGATCTGAAGAATGGATTCGTTCATGTTGCAATGGCACCAGATTCTATTCAGAACACTTCTTTTGTCGTCCCTCATGGACAATATGAATATACTCGAATGCTGTTTGGGCTAAAAAATGCTCCCGCTGTTTTTCAATGTTTCATATGTGAGGTTTTTGCTGATCTACTTTCTTCGGGTCAGATCTTGATATATATAGATGACATTGTTCTGGCTACGGTAACATTAAAGGAACATATAGTATTGTTAAAGAAAGTTTTACGTCGTATGACAGAAAAGGGTTTAACATTTCGTATGTCTAAATGTAAATTCGCTTATGAACGAATAGAGTATCTTGGCTATACTGTCACGTCAGATGGTATCCGCCCAAATAATGATCACATCGAAGCTATAAAGTAGTTACAGTTACCTAAGAATTTAAAAGAGTTACGTACAATGCTAGGCATGTTTAACGATTTTCGAATGTTTATCGAAGGGCATAGCAAATTAGTCAAACCATTGACCGAATTAACGTGCGAAGGAGTAGTATTTCCATGACCGCTGCTTGCGAGGATGCATTTATTAGGTTGAAAAATAAGTTAAGGAATAGTCCGGTTCTTGCCATATATGATCAATCGAAGGAGACCGAGTTACATTGTGATGCCAGCTCTTTATGTTTCGGAGCCGCACTTCTGCAGCGGCAAAGTGATGGAATGTTTCATCCTGTGTCATATTTTTCTAAAGCGGCAAAATCGGCAGAGCAACGTTACCATAGTTTCAAGTTAGAATCTTTAGCTATAGTGTATGCGTTCAGGCGTTATAGAGTGTATTTAGAGGGTATAAAGTTAAAAATCATTACTGATTGTAACTCGCTCAAACTGACTCTGGAGCGCGAAACGGATGCCCACCTGACGAATTGCTAGGTGGGCATTAGAACTGCAGTCATACGATTAACCTAAGTTAGGGGTATTTATCGATTCTAAAAATGACTCTCTGAACGCGAAGAATTGCGTTAATGCTGTTCATCACGATTTTGGGACGAGTTCATGCCTCATCACATTTTGTGCCGTACTATTCAAACAGTTGATGATGGGGATGTCTGTTTCCGTATTCAACTTACGCAGAGTCTGGATAGCCGAGCCTTTTGATACGTTGCACCTAGATCATTACGAACGAATAAGAAATTAATTCCGAGGTACCGCGGTCCCTATGTAATCCATAAAATCTTAGGGAATGATCGGTACGTGATTCGCGATGTTGAAAACTGCCAGATAACGCAGCGCCCATATGATAATGTAGTTGAAGCTGCTCGCATGCGGAGATGGGTAGAAGACAAAGTTGAAGAGGGGACTGAAAGCAGCCGTGAGAGCAACACAGCGACGTAGATTTAGTTTCTTGAGAAAATAAGTATCGAGGTCGATTTGTTTGTGTAGGTTGGCCGATTTTGTAAGAGTATAAGTGTAACAATGTGTTTAAAAAACCATGTATATCCCTTTGGTGATCTGTGCGCCATCTGCCAGTGAAAAAACGTAATATTTCAATGACAAGGGTTTATTTTTTTTATTTTTGAGAAGATCCGGGTTGGGTGTGTCAGAATTGTTAAAAAAGAAAAGAAAAGTTGAATAAAGAAGAGAGTGTTAAAGTAGGCTAACTTTATTTTACTTTACTTTATTCATATGTATGTATTATAAGATTGAGGCTGAGACAAATAATTATGTTTGTTTATTTCCTAATTGTTCGAATACATCTGTCTTTTACAAATCCCTGTGGTGCTCCTACTCTCATTTAGAGTATGTTTGATGTTTTGTCCTTACATTTTACATAAAAGAAGAGGTCTGATAGGTGGCCATAGCTTCTCTTCTAGCTAGCCATAGCCTCAGCGCCAGCGGAGGAAAAAGTGACTTGGTGCCCCTACTTCAGGAGGCCTTGAACAACGAGCGACATGATCCTGATACACACTCCTTTGACGTTGAGGAGGATGAACAGATAAGTACCGGCAGTTACAAGGCTGCGATGATGAAACTCCTGTTGTTAAAAATGGACGAACTGAAGAAAAATCTGTAAGAACAAAAGAACATTCTCCAGCAAAAGTTCGAAGAAATCGATGACAAATTTGTAAGAATAGAGAAGAATGTTGACAAAAAGTTTGAACAAATGGACAGCAAAGTTGAGGCAAAAACAGCTCGACACAGTGTGAAAACAGAAACTGCGAGAATGTTCTTTAAGCGATCCAAGGAGAAAAGAGTTGAAGCCTCCCTCATTCGATGGCCAGACCTCATGGTCTACTTATAAGAAGCAGTTTGAAATGGCAGCCTGAGCAAACGACTGGGACAATGAGGAAAAATTCTTTGCCCTAACAATGGCCTTGCACGGTCCTGCAGCAGAATTGTTGCAAATAGTAGACATCGAAAAGAATAAAAATTATGTGACTTTAGTACAGGCTATCGAGAAGGGGTTTGGGGATAGCCACATGCAGGAGGTCTACAAGGTCCAATTGCAAAAGCAAAGAGGGGAAACACTGCAGCAGCTCCAAGCAGACGTGAGTAGACTGGCACATCTGTCATACCCCACCGCAGGCCAGGAAATTATCGACGAAATGGCAAAAGATGCATTTATCAGGGGAATTACAGATTCAAAGCTGCAATCAGCAGTAAGGATGGCCGGGAGAAGAACTCTTTCTGAAGCACTTGCCTTCTCTTTTGCGATGGAAGCAGCCAATCAGGCTTCCAAAAGAATACATTTCGTCAGGGAAATGGCATCTGTTGAATATTCCTGCTTAAGACTAACTACCGTGCAACGAAATATCCCGCGGGAGAGACGAAGGATGCGCTGCTGGAACTGCGATAAAGTAGGACATCTGCAAGGGTATTGTAAACCGGTACGACGCGAAGGCTGCCTGCGCTGGGGTTACAGGCAAATAGAAAGAAAAACCGGCAGAAACGGCTACCAAGTAGCCGGTCAAACTTCCCGAAGCCATCAGTTGGGAAATGTTTACTTCCCGGGGCCGAAGTCTGTAGCAGGACTCGGTGACTCCAGGCCAATTATCCCAGTCTCACTGGCAAAACAATGCAATGAAGGCCTCCCAGCAGAAGCGAAAGAACCGTCTGGTATCCAAATGATCAGGACTGGGCCAATAGAGTAGTTGGAGTATAGACGAAATCTGTACCTCCCAATAGGTAGACAATGACATCGAACCAATATTGGCCTGGAAGGAACACGAGGAAAGACCAAGCTGGCACCAATGCGTTTTTTTCGAACGTTTGTATCGGCTAATCTCTAAGCAAGATGTTGAGAATTGGTGCAAAAAGTGCATAAGGTGTGCGGCTACCAAGGGTCCACATGGACAAATGCAACAATACAATGTCGGAGCACCTTTCGAACGAATAGCCATCGACATCGCTAGACCGTTTCCCGAAACATTTAATGGTAACCGATATACCCTCGTGGTCATGGATTACTTCAGTAAGTGGCCGGAAGTGTTTGCCATCCCAAATCAATAGGCTACGATCCTAGCCTAACAGATAGTCAACGACTGGGTGAGCAGATTTGGGGTCCCAATAGAGCTACACTCTGATCAAGGGCGAAACTTTAAATCAAAAGTCATCCAGGAAGTATGCCAATATTTGGGAATAAAAAAGACAAGGACATCGCAACTACACCCTCAATCTGATGGAATGGTAGAGCGATTCAATCGGACCTTGAATGAGCATCTATCAAAGGTCGTCAGCAACTGCCAGCCGACACATGCCGCTCTTCTTAATTGCCTACCGAAACGCGGTCCATATCTCAACAGGACACACACCATCCGAGATCTTATTTGGTTAAACAATTCGGTTGCCAAGTGAAGCAAAATTCGGATCCCCACCGACGGAGTTCACCCCAAAGAGGTGAACGACTACGTGAATGATTTGCACAGCAGGATTCGTAAATTGCATGAAGACACCAGAGAAAAGATGAAGTTAGCAAGCAGCCGCATGAGGACTAGGTACGTTATCAAGGCGAAATCTTCCGGCTTCAACGAAGGAATCTGGTCTGGTTGTATAATCCTGAGCAGAAGAAAGGCAAATCACCAAAATTGCAACAGGACTGGGAAAACTCATACAAGGTGATAACCCGCATTAATGACGTGTACCGGATCCGGCGTGGGGATCGGTGAAAATTGAAAGTGGTCCATTTGCATAGAATGTGTCATTTCAACCGAGTGATGAATGACGAAATTCCTCGGGACGAACAACTCTAGGGAGGGAGCAGTGTTATAACCATTTAAATGTGAACAGCGACATCTAGATTTACATAGCAGAAGATGTCGATACTCGAAGAGCATAAGTTTTCGATGCTTGAATAGCAAAATCTCAACCATTGATGACTGGAGAGTAGAATCGAATTTTCTAGCAAAATGGAAATTGTATGGGATGCTGGATGGCGAGGATTGTTCTCGAAGTATGTCATTCCAGTATGAATACCAGCATCCCCAAGGTATGCACGTTAGTTCATCAGTTGAATTTGAAGTGTTAATTAGGGGAAGTTATTAAGTGGTTTAAGTAAAAGATAATAAAAGTATAAGCGGTTGAGAAATTGGATTGTATTGAGGGAAAGCATTAAATAGTGAATTGTGATTGTACTGAATAAAGCGATTTGTATTAAAAAGAATAAGTTCTATCATTTGTACCCATACAAACACTTTACTATATGATTGCATTTCTTTTAAAAATTCAATATTTGAGTCATTTCGAATAAGAACAGGTCTTCCAATCAATAAATCAAATATTTTATTAATTTTATTTATAAATTCTGCTGTTGGTTGCGCAAATTGTGCAATTTTCTCTGGAAATTATTGCGCAAGTCTCGGTCCTGCTAAGTACTTGTGCCGCTAGTTTCACATTCATTTTTGAAATTCTGTGGGATCCATATGAGCCAATTTTTTTTTGGACACATTTTTGTGATATTATTTCTTTCTGTATTATAGATATACTCATTTATTTTCCAGCTTACAACTCCATCCAGAGTTTGTAAGTCTGATCTTAAAAGATTGTTTCTTACACATTTGATTAAATGTGGCACATCATACATTCCATACACTTTTTTTTCCTTTATTGAAAAGGCTTCGATTCGTACGGCCTTGGTCACAGCAAATGCTTCTTACGTTTAGTCCCAAATTTCTACATATGTCAATACAGTTGTATACTTCAATTTCGAGCTGCTTTGTTGGTATATTGCTTTTACAGATCACACGATAAAGCACTTGTTTATATTTACCACATATACCACGAATCATGAACATGCAAATTGATTTCGCACACAAATCTAATCTTTGATTTTCTCCATAATCAACGAAGCCCTCGATTATGTCTTTATATTTGTTGTATTTTAAATTCACCTGAATACTCATCTCATCGAATATTAAAATGACTTCTTTGTCTTTTGGTTCCCATGTTAAAAAATTTTTTCGTATTTCCTTAAAAACATTTTCGTTTAGACCAGGTAGGGCCGATTCTATGAATTTTGGCGGCAGGCGCAGAATAATAATAGCGCCCCTTAAAAATTTAGATTTAAACAATATGACTAAATTTTAAAACGATCGCAAAATCGAAAATATTTAATTATGTATGCATACATTTCCACATCACCCAAGGAGCTAGAATACCAATGCTTTTTTTTTCGTGTTTTCCGCAGTAGGCCTATTCCTCTATACATGCAAATACAAATCAAAAATATTCAGATAAGGTTTACTTGTTAAACATTTCATGCATTAAAAATAACCAAAAAAATCAACAACGAAAAAAATGTTTAGGAACTAATAAATATAAATTAAATAAATTAAATACGTTCACACAACTATTGAATAAATAATAAACCATACACACATACCATATTATTTGGTAAAAAGTTTTTGCCCAGTAAAAGAAAAAAGATGAAAAAGTTTAAAACTAAAATTAAATTACGTACATTTTACAAGAATAAGGTTTCTTTAAAGAAGTCACAAAAACACATAAACTAAAGAACTAAAGTCAGGTATTTCCATAGGCAATAAAGTTTAAAATTAAAAAGAGTGTTGCCTTTATTTGGCAAAACCTTCCACCAAAAAATTACCATCAAGCTCCGACATAATTTCTTTTTCAATTGATATTTTTGACAAAGATACCAAACGTTCCTGGGACATTGAAGAACGTACGAAATTTTTTATAATCTTAAGTTTGGAAAATGAGCGTTCTCCAGTAACTGGCAAGTAGGGCTATTCTTAGGGCTATAACAGTATTTGGAAAAAGAGTCTTCATATTTCTGTTATGAATAAAATTAAAAATGTCTATCGCGGAATCATTTTCATTAATAAAAGTTGACAACATGATAATTTCTCAATAAAATTGTGAGCCACTTATATATACACATTATATGTGTAATTCATTGTGCACTTTTATCTGCTCAAATCTTTCAGAAATTGATGAAATGGCTTGATCTAAGACTTTAAAATAAAATTCTACCTTAAATCCTTCTTGCGGTTCTATAATGGGTTCATCTCTTCCTTCGTAGGAAATCCGAGTTGCCCTTTTTCGGGACCGCATGACTGCGATAACTGGAAAAGTGCAAGGAACTTCTAAATCAACAGCTATGAACCTAGCTTCCTCTAAAAACGAGGAGAATTTTTCATCATTTCTCAATTGAGAAATTGTTTTGTTGAATATCAACTGCCAGCTTGAGGCACATATTCGGTTATTGAAGGAATTTGCTGGCAATATTAATTCTATCTGAAATTGTGTGCCAAATTACAACGCAGCAAATAAATCTAAAATCAGTCACCTTGCCGCCAAGGGGCTGGGCCATATATTTGGATTTCGAGTCATCAGTTTGTTATAGTTCAACAAGGGCTTCATAAACTTCTCCTAAGTATAGGTATAATAGCCTCTTCGCATTGTTTCTGCTTTCCCATTAAGCCCCTATGGGCTTTAATGTCAAACCCATAAGATGTTTTTTCAGAACCGACCATCTGTTTACAGAGCTATAGAAAAAAACATATAAACTCTCAACCGTGTCAAAAAATGCACTGTGTCAAAATAAAATTGAACAGCATCAAATATGACTAGATTCAGCGAATGCGAGGAGCATGGGACGAACAAAGCTCTTGGTTCCAGGTTCCAGGTGTACAATCTGCAATTATCGAAAAATATTTAGCTCGCTTTATTTTGTCTAAAATAGCTTTACTAACTTCTCCTGCCAAAAGTTCTATGAGCTCATTTTGAATGCCCTTACTTAGGTATGTGTGCTTCGTCTCTTGATGATGGGTTCTGCGTAGGTGTTCGCTAGAACTATGTCAAATTGATTTACAGTTTACACGAGTTGCAGAAAATTGCCTCTAAATATTAAAGACTGTGAATTAAGGAATTGTACGGGAATTATAAGCTGTTTCAGGACATTTCTCCAATGCTCAATTTCCTCGGCCATCTGGTTTTGCATTCCAGAGTCCATTATTTTGCCTTTTTGCAAACCTAAATCTAAATCTCTCCAAGCCCGAAAAGCTGTCATATGTAAGGAACTTGTCTCATGCTCTTGAATAGCCCTTGACAAGTGACTCCAGTTACTACAGCCTGTGCTGGATAAAGCGACACTTCTTTTCGCTCGCGAAAATAAGAGACAGCAGAAGCAAAAGACAGAGTTCGAAGATTTCGAGCAAACTAATCATGCCCTTGATGTTTTCTCACCATTTTTTATATCTCCTTGGTAAAAACGGGTACTAAACTTCATGATTTTAGTTACAGGGAAATAAAAATCTTCTACTTGAACAAGAGCCCGTTCCACTAATAATTGAATAACTTGAATGTAATTAGTGAAATGAATACAAAATATATGTAAAAGTTTGACAACAACAAAGGAAATCGTATGCCAAATATTCGACTATTGCATTGCATATATCAGCTGCGCCGTCTGCACTCAGGAAGGTAAATATGTCGCAGTGCATATTTTCGTCCTTTTCGCAAATTGTGTTACGACGAGTGCAGTAATTCGTGTTCAGTTGACAATTTTAGTTCATGATGTTGTGCGTCGGTGTTTCTTTTTTGTTCTGTACGACCTTTTTTTTTTGAATAATTGTTCATTGGTTAATTGTAGATAAATGTGTGTTTTTGTGTTCAATTTATATCGATTTTAGGTTAATTTCGCGTGATTCATAAATCGGTTTTAATTGTTTTCGTGGTTGCTGGAGCAAGGAAGAGTGTGTGAGTGATTGAGTCTGATTGTTTTGTTATATTAGGAGAATTTTAAGATTACATGTAATTTGGTTAAAGTTTAATATATGCATAGTGTGTGGAGTAAATTCATAATTTAGTTTCATTTGTGAGTTATTTCTTGGGTTTTTTGTTATAAGTTCTGTTTTAAATTTGTTTGGGGATATTGTTTTGACTCATGGGCTGTATGTTTGTTTCATGAGAGTGTTGACAGAGTTTGTCCCCAGAAACATTTTTTTAATGACAATAATATTCAAATTCGATTATTAAAATGTATTATATTTTATTGTGTTGAATTATTTTATATTTTTCTGTCGTGCAGTCAGTATTATGTTGTGTTAAGTTTAGATTACATTTTTATATTTAATTTGTGTTGAAACATGTGGGCCTTGAAACTGGTTTCTGTATTGTGTTGACAAATGCTATTATTCTGATTTCAGTTCGTGGTTTGACTTTGTGTTGTTGATTCTGTCTGGACTCGTTGAGTCAGCGATTGCCTCCTCGAGCTCCCGTAATGGCTGTGGCATGAGTACTGTCGAGGAGGGACCATTTGGCATCTCAATCGAGATTTGTCGTTCCACGTTGATTTTGTCGCAAGTGTTGCTTGGGAGTAGACAGATCTTCGATATTGGGCGTTTCAATTCGGTAGTTTGAGTTTTAAGTGTTACTGTCCTTAATAAATTGTCCGGTGCGGAATGTATTTTCGTTATGCGGCCTAAATCCCATGTGAGCGGAGCCAGTCTTTCGTCCTTAATTAAGACTAAATCACCTTCCTTTTTTGTATAGTTCGCGATTCGATTCCATTTTAGGCGTTGTTGTAATCGGGCGAGGTATTCATTGCTCTATCGCTTCCAAAAGGACTGCGTCAGTGTTTGTACTCGTTTCCAACGCTCTAAATGCGAGATTTTGTCCAGCTGATACTCGGCTTGCGGAGGACTGATGAGTGGTTCGCCAATAAGAAAGTGGCCTGGCGTCAAAACGTTCATGTTGTCGATGTCTGCTGACAGTGGACACAAAGGTCTTGAGTTCAGACAGGCTTCTACTTGTGTGAGAAGCGTGTTGAGCTCTTCGAATGTCAGAATCTGGTTTCCAGCCACACGTTTGAAGTGAAATTTGACGGACTTCACTCCCGCTTCCCATAGACCTCCTCTGCCACATTTCTCCAGTCCAACTTAGCCTCCTTAAGTTGCTTCCGTCAAAATTACTGCCGCAGTCGGTAAAGAGTTCCTTGCAAAGACCCTTCTTGAAAGGGCAACAAATCTCCTGAAGACTCCTAAAAATGTATGTGTGGTCATATCGCTTACAAGCTCGATGTGCACGGCTTTCCTTGCCATGCATACATGTATCGCGAAATATCTCTTCAAGGTTTTCGCATTTCTCCCTTTCCACGTTTTTACCTCGATGGGTTTCCTCATAATCCACTCCAGTGCATGTGAAAGGTTTTGCTATTGCCATTCGTGATGCTGGGAGATTGCCCATTAAAACTAAACTTGAAGTACATGTTGCAATTGTGGATTTCCCTATTGACTGCATTCTTCAAATTGAAAATCCATCTTTTGATTACCGCCGTGAAGAGTTTTGTCGTGGGCATCGCTGACGATGAGTTTCTTAAGTGAGTGTTGATTCTTCAGAAGGACTGGATGTTTTTTGTTAAACGGTTGGGTAGAGTTAGAGAGTCCCCCACCAACTCGTAGGATTCCTTCCCTGTCTCTAAATGGGTTGAGTGATTTGTATCCTCTGGTGTTGTCCTTTTCTTCTTGTGCAGCAAACATATCTTTTTGGGCTAATAGAGTGACTGTAGTTAGCGTTTCTTCCAACTCCTGCGGTGATAATACATCTGCATAGAGATGAAGTTGTTTTACGTGCCGGAACCGTAAACAGTAGGAAACTACTCTTAATGCCTTTTGGAGTGATGAAAATGTCGACAGTATTTCGTTGACCAAGCTACCTCCTTTTGTTTCTAGGCAGTGGTGCACAATTGTAGAGCGTGATTCTTAACACGTTTCCAGACAAGGTGGCTGTTCTGGGTTACTTGCATTCCATTGTTGCAGCAGAATTTTTACAACCTGTTTTTATAATCATTGATGGAAAAATTCCGCGAGACGTTATGTCCGCTGGATTCAGTTCAGATGGAATATGCTTCCACATGACGTTTCTTGTGAGCTTTTGGATTTGGGACACACGATTGCAAATAAAAGTCTTCCACTTTGACTTAGGGGCCTTGATCCAGTAAAATATGATTACCGAATCGGTCCACGCATAAACGATAACTGATTCCAACTTAATCATTTGGATCGTTTGGTGTAGAAATTTTACTACTAGCAATGCTCCGCACAATTCCAGTCTGGGCAATGTAATTGACTCCAACGGTGCAACCTTTGTTTTGGCCATTAGCAGTTGTACGTGTATTTGGTCATTTTCATCTAGAACGCGCAAATGTACAGCCGCTGCGTACGCTTTCTCCGAACCGTCACTGAATCCATGGGCTTCCAGCTTCGTTGTATTTTTGTCGGTGTTGATCCAACGACGTATTTGGACACTTTCAGTAGCTGGTAATTCTCGGCAAAAGGTTACCCACTCTCGTTCCAAATCAGGTGGAATCGGTTTGTCCCAATCCAGACCACTACCCCAAGTATTTTTGCTTTTATTATGCAGGGTGGCAACCAGCCCATTGGATCCTAGAGCTTAGATACTGAGGACAATATGGACCGTTTTGTGATGTCGCCTTGAGTCTGTCCTGCGACTTGAAACGTGAATATATCCGGAACTGGCAGCTATTTAATACCAAGGGTCTTGACATCGGTGTTTTCTATGGATGGTAGCGAGAAATCCATCGCTTTTTGATTTGCCGGAATGCTCTTCAATACCTTTAAAGAGTAGCTGACATGCTTGCGTAAGTGAAATCCCGCGGTTGCCAACATTTCCTTAACAGCCTTTAGTTTGTGTTGCACTTGTTCAATGGTATTAACTCCACTGATGACATCGTGGACATAGGTTTCCTCCTTAATGACGGTCGTGGCCAAGGGAAATCGGTATGTTTCGTCTTCTGCTAGCTGAAGAAGTACCCTAATTGCCAGATATGGCAGACACCAAAGGTGACCGTGTTTAGCCGACAAATTTTCAAATTCTGGTCAGGATTGTCCCTCCACACAATCAGCTGGTAATTCGCATCATTTGGACTTACTCGGATCTGGCGGTACATCTTCTCCACATCTCCAGTAAAGGTTAACCTATGCTTTCGCCACCTTAAAATTATGTCAATAACATTTGTTTGTTTAACCTTGTGGTGGTACTGGATTCCTTAATGACGGCATGATGGGGAATGAAAAAATGAAAAGTTGATTTGACAACTTCATTGGACTCCTCGACTGGTATGATATGGCCGAGCTCAATGTACTCGGTCAAGCATTTGCTGTATGCTTCGTGTTGACTACCTTAGCTGGAACATTAAATGTTGGATCTGCTAACTGCAACCTATTCAGCTATGTCCATTTATCCATACAAGTATGTTGGGCCGGAAGGTGCCCGTTATTCATTTTTGCTGTCCATTTGTTCGAATTTTTCATTAACATTCTTCTTTATTCTATCAAATTTGTCATCGATTTCTTCGAACTTTGGCTGCAGAATACTGATGTGCAAAAAGTAATAATCCGGTATTCACTATTCGATACTTGAAATGGGTATCGGTACCGAATACTACTCAAAATAAGTACTCGATACTAAATACTGATACTCATTTGCTGATAAACACCAAAGAAGCAATATAAAATACACATACATATGTAAATGTAAATACACAGCAAACGAACAGCAGCAGCACGTCTCGTTTCCTTCCTTCCTTATGTTCTATTTACATTGCATAGCATATGCATATGCATGTGTACACTGAACACTGTTCCATTTTTCTCTTCTCCTGCACATCAAACGTCTCACAAGTCACAGTCACACGATGTTCCAAATATCATACAATTCCAATTTGATTACTTTGATTACTTTTCTCCACTCAAACTTTTAAACCGTCAGTATCGAATACCAGGACTCATTGGGTATTTCATTGATTCCTGAATACTTTAAGTTGAATGATTACTGATTACTGAGTATTTCGACTAGATACTTGATTTGAGTCAAATGTAATATACGAGTATATACATAGGTATATATATAGGTACAAAATTTAAACATTTTTGCGAGTAGGAAAATGTAGGCTGTTGTGTTATAGGTCAGGAAGCACGGCCAAAGAGACCTATGAGCACTAAGCAGTTTATTTTCAGTGTAATCATTTTAAGAAATTGTAAGTATTTTTTTTAATAGATAAATAAAGTTTTTTTAAACAAGAATCCATTTCATCAAAGCCATATTGTGTTTGTAATTGTTAATGAGGGTATATATAGATATAAATTATAAATACGTAATAAGTAATTCATTTAATAAATAGGTTAAATAATCGCTGATATGTATAAAGGAAAAAGAATTAGCATCTGGCTGCATTTTACAATGGAAGGAGAAGGGAAAGCTAAGTGCGATATTTGCAAAAGTAACATATCTTACAAAGGTGGTGCAACATCAAATTTAATTAAACACCTCAACACTAAGCACCCTACCGTATTAGGAGAAAGCTCTGTTCCGCGATCATCGCTTCAGAATGCTGTTTCCTCCTTTTCAAGCACTTATGGGACAAAAACTGCAGTAGGATTTGTCCCAACGAATACGCTCGTTATTTCTGATGTCGCAGCTCCACCAAGAAATGTTGAAAGTGGTCCTTCCACGTCAGAGCAAGCGACGGCCAGGTTATGGGCATATGGCTAGCGGCGTGCGAAATCAATCAAAGATAAGTTCATACACCACTCAACCCGTATCAATTAATTAATCAAAAAAAATATGCTGTCCTAATATTTAACATGATTGTTAAGGATCTTCAACCCTTTTCCATAGTTGAAGATGAGGGGTTTAATGAATTACTGGCAGAACTTGAACCATTGTATAAAATACCCAATCGAACAACTTTTAGCAGAAATTTTTTGGAACAGCGATATGATGGCAAAGAAGTTGGTGAAAAGCCTTATAAAAGGGAAAGCAGAAATAACTCTGACGGCGGATACATGGAATTCATCTTCAACAGAAAGTTATATGGATATCACAGTACATTTTATTGACAAAGAGTGGATCATTAATTGGCCCTTACTTGATTGTTTTTCATTTCAACAGCGTCATACGGCAGGAAATATAAGAAATGAAATAATTAAAATTGTTTCAAGTTGGGATATTTCTGAAAAGATAAACGCCATTATAACAGACAACGCTTCAAATATAGCGCCCGCAGTAAGATTAACAGGATGAAATCATTTACCTTGTTTTGCTCACACCTTAAATCTTATTGTCCAAAGTGCTTTAAAAGTTGTTGAAACTATTCAAAAGAAGGTGAAGCGAATAGTAGAATTTTTTCATCGTAGCACCACAGCCGCAGAGAAATTGCAATTGCTGCAAACACAAATTCGGGGGAATAAACAACCGCTGAAGCTTATCAATGATGTCGCGACAAGATGGAATTCGACATATTTTATGTTTCAAAGATTTTGCAATGTTCAGGAATCCATTGAAGGTGCTCTTGGAGTTTTACACAATCCTATTGAATCACTTCAACAGGAAGAATGGAGTTCTTTGCGGGAATGCTGCATTATTCTAAAACCTTTCGAGCTGATGACTACAGAACTAAGTTCCGAGAAAGCAGTCACAATTTCGAAAATCATTCCGTTGGTAATTGCACTGCGAAGAGCAATAAATAAAAACACGGATTTAAATTCCGATATGGCGATTAGATTGAAAGAATCCCTTTTAGATGGTTTACAAAGTCGCTTGGAACGCATGGTTTTTAATCAAATTTTAGCAAAGGCACCGTATTTTGACCCACGTTTTAAAAAGAAGAGATTCGATAATTACACTGCTATTGCATGCATCCAAGTTATTGTAGCTACATCAGTTCCTAGCGAAAGGATTTTTTCAAAAGCTGGGTTGAACAAATTTTATTTTTAAACTCTAATTCAAAATACACACCAAATAGCTTTTAAGAATTATTTATTATTATTATTACTACTATTTTTATAATTATTATTATTAACTGTGAATTTATTTATTTTGTTATTTTACAAGAAATATAATTTCTTTTTACCCATTTGTTTAATGGGATGAAATGAAATGAAGTGCAATGATACTTGATACTCTGGTTCCAGAAAACGAATTTTGACTGGGAGACCAAGTACTCGGTATCGAATACCAAATACCGAATACTGAATTTGAAGTAATCAGTAATCATTCGTTACTCAAAAGTAATCAAATTGCACAACACTACTGCAGAATATTCTATTGCTCCTCCAGATTATTTTTTTCTTCATCCATTTTTTTTTAAGACCGTGCAGATTGTTAATTTGTTCGTCGAATTTTTGCTCGAGGCTGTTCATGTAGATGTTTTTTTGTTCTTCCAGATTTTTCTTTTGTTCGAGACTGTTCTTCTGTTCGTCCAATTTCGACAAGAGTAGTTTTGCATATTGGCAGCTATGTCCCTACCAGTACTCGTCGACGTCAAGGGAGTATGTATCTGGATAATGTCCCTCGTTGTTCAAACTGTCCTGAAGTCGGAGCACCAGGTTACTTTTCCCCCCACTGTCACTGAGATTTCTCTTGTTCAACTCAAATTTGCGTTGGACAATGGTCAATGCAATAATTTTTTACACATTATAGCCTTTTCAAAAAATCAACAATCACAAAACACTTTTTACATACAATAAGTCGATTCCACTTCTAACACCAATATAAAATGTTTGTGTGGGTACAAATGATAGAACTTTCGTTAAGGCTTTTCTTTGTGCTCCGGAGCACAAAAGTGACATAAAGCTTTTTCCCCTCATTTTTTTCAGAAACAAAATTTTGCTTCTAGTTTTCATTTCAGAATCAAAATTTCTCTTCTGGATTTTATCCCAAAATGTGATATGTTTTAAATATGAACAGTGCCATCTACACCAAAGACCATTGGTTATTGGAGAATGGAATCTAATTTTCTAGCAAAATAGAAATTTGTATGGACGCAGGATAGCACAGATTACTCTGGAAATAGGTCATTCGAGTACAAACATCAGCATCCCAGAATTTAAAGTGTGGGTTAAGAAGAGTGATTAAGTGGTTTAAGTAAAAGATAAGAAAAGTATAAGCGGTTGACAAATTGGATTGTATTGAGATAAACGATTAAGTTGTGAATTGTATTTGTATTGAATAAAGCGATTTTTATTGAAAAGAATAAGTTTTATTATTATTTTATTATTTTTATTTATTATTTTATTATTTTATTATTATTATTACCCACACAAACATTTTATAATATTATGAAATTGTTTAAAGAAGGTATTCCCCGTTAGTGTTTTCCCACTAACATGCTGAGAGAATTTTCGATGTCAGGGGAATATAAATATCAGCGTCCCACAAGAAGTGCTGGTTAGTTCTAAAGTGGGATTTGAAATGTAAATTTCGAGTACTTATAAAGTAGTTAAAGTAAAAGATAAAGAAAAGTAAAAGTGATTAAGGAAAGCGATTGAATTCTAAATTGTAATTTGTAGTGAATGAAGCAATTGTACCCACACAAAAGTTTTACATTGGTGTCAGAAGCGAGATAAATGTTATTGGGTGTTAACAAAAAAACAAAGCGTTTCTCTATTGCAGTTGACACTTGTCCACCTCAAATCAGAGTTGAGCAAGAGAAACCTCAGATGCCAGTGGATGAAAAAGCTACTTAATGCTGTAACTTCAGGACGCTAAGATCAATGCGCGACATGAACCAGATACATACTCCTTTGACGTTGACGAGGACTATCAAATGAGTATTGACAACAAGGCTGCGATGATACAACTCCTCCTGTCGAAAATGGACGAACATAAGAACAGCTTCAACGAGCAAAGGAAACATCTGGAAGAACATAAAAAAGGCCTTGAACAAAAGCTAACGAACAAAAGAAAAATCTGGAAGAACCGTGGAACAGCACTGAACAAAAATTCGACGAACAATCTAACAATCTGCACGGTCTTCAACAAAAAATGGATAAGCAAAAAATAATCTAAAAGAGCAAAAGTTCGAAGAAATCGAAAACCCTTCGGGAACACCAATCTAGAAGCCAGTAAACCTTCGCAAAGCCATCGTTAAGGAAATCTTTAAGCACCAACTTAGCGATGTAGAAGTTGACAGCAGCAGTTGACGACCCCAGGACCATCATCCAAGTCTCGCTGGCAAAACGATACAATGAAAGTCTTCTGGTGGAAATAGTCATCGGTAAGGAAAAATGGATGGTGACAATTGACACCAGTGCCACGGTTTCAATAATCAGGAGGGATCTTGTTTAGAAATCTTGGTTGCATAACACCAACAGTTGCAGCTTGAGAACAGCTACGGGAGAAACAGATAAGGTATATAGTGAAGTCCGCATAAATTTCCAACTCGCCGAAATATCTTTCTCTCACGTTTTTCTGGTGGCTGATATGCGACGAGTGCATCATTGGTACAGGTTTCATGAAAGAACACGGACTAGTAGTAGACTTTGGGGCACAACCCCTGAAATACGAAAAGATGTAGATAACAGTGATATACGGAAACGCCAATGCCCCTTAAAAGTCTTCGTCTTCCAAAATCCGGTCCTGGAGTCTTCGTTGGAAGCAATTGTTTGGGCAAAAGAGGAAGTTGGTCCTGGTAGCCGCGGATTTTATTTGATGGAGCCAGAAAATAAGAGAGCCTTCAAAGCATGAGAATCAAGAAAAAAATTCTCAGCCTCCGTAATCTGGATCAAGAGCAGCATATCCTGCCAGAAAAACTAATCGGTGAGTACGCTGACATATTTGCTGCACAAGATGGAGAATATGGACGTACACAACTTCTTCAACACCACATTGACACTAGAGATGCTCGACCAATCCGTCAACCTGCAAGGCGTCTTCCATTGGCAAAACAAACAGAAATTGCCGAAATGTAGTCAAAGATGAAAACTGAGGGACTGATTGAAGAAGATGTCACCAAAAAGGACAGCTACCCATTCCAAATAGGTGGGTAGAGATTAATCGTAAGGATCGTGAGAAAACTACGGTCTTTGTCAGTTGATGGTGATGTCTTTTGGACCGTGCAACGCTATGGACACCTTCGAGAGACTAATGGAACGAATATTGCAAGGGCTCAGTTTGGCAACGTTATCGACATACGCGAGACGTTGAAGGAGCATCGAGAACACCTAAAAGAAGGAGAGGCTGCGAAGTGCTCTTTTGAAGCTGAATCCGGCCTTTTTCCGTAAGGAAGTTCGATATCTTAGTCACGTTATATCAGCGGAGGGAGTAATAACGGATCCTGACAAAATCGAAGCAGTAAAAGGCTATCTTGTCCCAGAAGATTAACACCAACTTGTTTCGACTTGCCACGCACTACAGGAAGTCCGTAAAGTATTTTGCTGGTATAGCAAAGAATCTGAACCAACATACGCAAAAAGGCCGAAAGTTCAGCTGGTCTGGAGAGTGTGAGAAGCATTTCAAAAACTCAAGCGGCAGCTCTGCAATGGCACCATCTTGGGTTACCCCACTCCCGGGATCGGAGCTGTGATCTCTCAAGTTCATCATGGTCAGGAGAAAATGGTTGCATATTCCAGCAAGGTACTCTCCAGAACTGAATGGAATCACTGCGTAATTCGGCGCGAGCATTTGGCTTTAATTCTGCCAATGAAGCATTTCCATGAGTACAAAAGTTCATTTTTCGCACTGAGCACGCAGCTTTGAAATGGCTACTACAATTTATGAACCCCGAAGGCCAAGCTGTGTGATGCATCGTGTAATGGCAGGGCTGCGACTTTGAAGTACGAGTACAACAACCCAAGGGAAAACTTCTCTCAAATGCTGATGCTCCCTCTAGTCGACCGTCCGAAGTCAAATGTGAACACTGCAACTGTAAAGAAGCGAAAGAGCAGGTGACTATCCAAATGATAACGACTGAGCCAGTAGAGGGTTGGAGTACAGACGAAATCTCTTCCTCCCAACACCAGATAATGACATCGAACTAATATTGGCCTGGAGGGAACATGAAGAAAGACCAAGTTGGCGGCAGATATCAGATATCAAACTCTGAAGGCATTTTGGGCACAGCGGAACTCGCTTTATGTGCAATATGGTTTGCTGAAGACAAAATGGGAAAGTGTAGATGGAACAACACCTTGTATGTAGCTATTCGTGCCACGGTCCAGAGTTAGCCAAGTGATCTACCTGACGACATCTCAGGAGGTCATTTAGGAATAACCAAGATATTGGAGAAGGTACGGGCTAAGGTATTGACTAAGTGCAAAACAAGATGTCGAAAATTGCACCATTCGAATGAATAGCCACCGACATTTCTGGCCGGTTTCCCGAAACCCTCGTGGCCGGAAATTTTCGCCATCCCAAATCAAGGGGTTAATACCGTAGAAGAACGGATTGTCAACAACAGGGTGAGCAGATTTGGGGTCCCAATGGAGCTGTACTCCGATCGAGGCCGGTCAATATCTGGGAATAAGGAAGACACCCTCAATCTGACAGAATGCTACTCTGTCTAAGGTTATCTTCTGCTGCCAGCAGGACTGTGATTGTCACATGCCACTCTTCTAAACAGTCTACCATAATACAACAAAACACAAGTACAAAAGTGGTAATAAACACTATTTAAAAAAATGAACTTCCAAAAATTACTGCGCATCCGCTATAAAATATGTTCACCTTTTTGTTAAAACAGCGTTCCAAGAAAAAGTAAACGCACAAAATAACGGTTGAACCAAAAAAGAGAATCCAAGAAATTGGTAGACAATTGTGTTCCATCCATGTTTAATATCTCTTCCCTTTTTCAATCTTTTTAACATTAATTTTAGGAAATGTCCAGAAAAAAATGTTAGTAAATATATAAACCGGTCTTTCCGTCCACAGAAAATACAAGATTTATCTTCTGTCAAAAGAGACTTGGCAGCATTGTGTATCCGCTCAAAGCTGATTGTCATTTTATTGACATTTTCTTTAAAGTATATGCATACATACGTATATTTCTTTGTAAATTGTTCTTCTAAATTTTCAAAAATGAAAAATAATTTTGCAAAACGTAAAATGCTTTTTTAAGACGGACCAATACGTTGAGGGATTTCCTGTTCCATATAAGGAAAACTCATTTCAGGTAAAAAAACAGATATTGGTTAGAATAAAACAATAACTCATTTTGAAATTTTCTCTAATTTATTCATTAAACAATCACGTAATTTAGCATAATGCCTATAGTAAACATTTTAAAAAAGGCGTCTAGCCTAATATTAGGTGATGAGAAATTTGGGGAAAAAATCGATAATGTTTACGAAGACAACGAAATTCTGTTCTGCAAAAATAACGTATGCATTCATCCGCCGGCAATAGCTCGTCAGGAGTCTGACATTCTACACTATCCCGGATATCTGACTGTAACTACAAAAACATTTATTGATCAATATAATAGTGCAAAACGTCATACATTATTGTTAACATGGATTCCTAATTCTTCTCTTTGCAAATGTTCATCTAATGATGAAAATTGTCCAGCTTTTGCAGCGGTAGCTAAATTAGCCGATGAAGGTCAAAGCGTTGATACACGTATAAGTTGCAAAAACAATTGTACGCCAGCGAATGTTGAGAACGAACTAAATATTTACAATGATAATGTGGGAAAGATGCTTGAAGAAAATGATGTAATGCACAGAAAAGATGAGAAGGAAGAAACGGATGATATCCATGAATTGAAAAATGAACTTCAACCACTCTTGGGAGGCAGCTCGGCTACTATTGAAGATTTGCAATCAATGTTGAAAAAGAGTCCTGTAACATCCGTTAACATAACAATAGCAAATCCATGTATTGAAAACATTAACATTCCATCTTCTTATAATTGCATCCTGAACGAAAGAGAAAAAATGTCGGATTGTTCAGATGATAATAATCCCAACTGGATGACGCCGGAATTATTAGCCTACAAGCACAACTTGTCCTTTCCTGATAGCGCCAATGCTACACCAACCGTTAAACGAAAAACCCTCGTCAAATGTCGTCGCTTTTCTGTAGATTTAAGTCAAATGCGTTCTCTAAGATTATTCTTCAATGATGATAATTGCACATCTGGCCAACTAGTCATAGCTTCGAGAGAATCACAATATAAGATCTTGCATTTTCATTATGGTGGACTGGATCACTTAGCTCAAGTGTTACACCAATGGCATTGTTTTCTGCATAACATAACTTTAGCACCTGCAAACCAAGAAAAAAATCTACAATACCGGCAATTCATGGTTTGTCGTCCAGAGGTAAAAAAATCAGAACTTCATCCAGATGAAGGAAAGGTGAAGAAAATAACAACGAATTTCTTTTATGGAACACTACTCAATGAAAAAGGACAAATTGACGATGATTTGCTTTTACGGAAATGTGTTTTTTTCGGAGGTTTAGAAAAGAGTCTTCGAAAAACTGTATGGCCCTTTCTTCTCAAGTGCTATTCTTTTAGTTCTACGTTTGAAGATCGAGCTTTACTTCTCGATATAAAACGCCAAGAATATAATGAAATTACACGCAGAAGATTATACTCAATGTCTCCTGAAGAACAGATTCTTTTTTGGAAAACCGTTCAGTGCATTGTTGAAAAAGATGTAATACGAACAGATCGATCGAATCCTTTCTTCTGTGGCGATGATAACCCCAATACTGAAATTATGAAAAATGTTCTTTTAAATTATGCTTTTTTTAATACTGGAATATCCTACTCACAAGGAATGAGTGATTTGCTTGCACCCGTATTGTGTGAAATACAGAATGAATCCGAAGCATTCTGGTGTTTTGTTGGACTAATGCAGAGAGCAATATTCGTTTGCACTCCTACTGACAATGACATCGATAGAAATCTCAGCTACCTACGTGAATTAATAAGAATAATGCTACCGAAATTTTACGAACATTTGCAGAAACATAATAATGCACTAGAATTATTATTTTGCCACCGCTGGTTATTGCTTTGTTTTAAACGTGAGTTTACCGAAGCTGTTGTGATTCGAATGTGGGAAGCATGCTGGTCAAACTATCTTACAGATTATTTTCACTTGTTTTTATGTTTGGCTATAATTGCTGTGTATGCCGATGACGTTGTGGCACAAAACCTGCGCGCGGATGAGATGTTGCTGCATTTCAGTTCCCTCGCAATGTATATGGACGGGCAACTTATACTACGCAAAGCACGCGGTTTGTTGTACCAGTATCGTCAGTTACCCAAAATACCTTGCACTCTCTCGGGACTGTGTAAACGTTGTGGTCCCGGAATGTGGGACTCCGAACATAGACCAGCACTTGAGTGTATTGGTCATATTGACGTCGAAAAATGTTCGCTTTCTATTGACTAATTATGCTTGTAAACAGCAATGCGAGTGTGTTTTTAACGAGATTACACTACCATTTAAATATGTAATACATACGTAGTTAATCAAACTCACAAGCGATCAAAGTAATTGCTTTTGCTAAGTCGGACAAATTTAAATTCTTTATAGAACTAACATATATTATTTGGGTATTTGCCTGTATGCTTAAAACGTTATATATGCATATTTAAAGACAAATAAAGAACAATGGGCAAAATTAGGCGAACTTTTTTTAATAACAATATAATTTTTTAATAACAATAAAAATATAAAACAATATAATTTACTATTGCATCAAATTAAAATGCATCACATCACACTATTCTCTTAGAGTGGAAACTTATGTACTTGTTTTGAAAACATGTAAGTATTTTATATTCCAGGAAACTATTACTATTATAAAGGTTCCAGAAAGACCCCAAAATAAAAACAGTTATTTAATGTACTTTAAATAATAGCTTAATTTTGGGAGTCTTTCTGGAAACTGCAAAGTTTTGAGTTATTTCTTTTTAACATCATTGTTCAATAGTCCTATATAAAATTTGCAATCAATTTCAATATCTCTGTCAAACAGTGGGTCTTCATACCACTTTTACGAGTAACTGTCATTTGATTGTTATCAAAATCCGCTCATGGCTATTTTAATTACTCACAAAAAACAAAAAAATGTCAAAGAAAATTTATTTTTTAAAATAAGCGACTACCTACATAATTTGAAATTTTTTAATTCGAAATCACAAATACTGTGCTACCCGCGATTGGTTATTTTTGAATTAATTTGCAAGATTTATGATCGATGCAAGGCAGGCGAAATAATTGCAGTAATTGGGCCACAGGTAACAACTCGGTAGGCAGCTGTTTCTCATAGTTTTACACTTGCTTGAAAATGGAGGACAGTTCCATCAAGTTGCTGACATATATACGTATAATCTATAGGTTTACCATATATCGATATGCTTACTAAGTTTGTACAGCAATTGTTAATTTACTGTTTAAAAATGTTGTATATTGGCCTAATGAACACGAAAGCATATCTGAAAGGTTTTACGTTATTGCTGGTAAATACATTTAATTATTTTTATATACATATACATTGTAGAATTTTTAAAATGTACATACATATGTCGCGACCCTAGAACAACATGGTTCTATGTGCACCAAGGTATGTTTTGAGTAAACGAAGTCTGAATGTTTCAACGCTGTTTGTATTGTTATGTTATTTTTTATCACAAAATAGCTTTTAATAAAAAAGTTTTAATTTTTCATATTAAATCAATTGTTTCAAAATATTTGCGATAAATTAAATAGTTTTCTAGATAAATTAACCTTAAAATGCAAATAGAACTTTGATGCTCAATTATAAGTAACTATAACTTAGAGCAATAAAGTTCTAAGTACCACATAGAATTGTGTGACTTCGTAAAGATTTCATTTCATCACTTAGAACATTGTAGCGTACAATTTTCTTTTTAAATTAAAATATCTTTTATATTTTATTCAGTTTTTTTATTAATAAAACTGTGTTTGAGCAACAAAAAATAATAGAGAATTAAAAAGGTTATTTTAATTCATAATAAATTAATAGCAAACTATTAGTTAAGTTGTAGGAATGTATTGTAATAATACAATAAAGAATACTGAAAATTCGAAGCAATTGTAAAATTTCGAGCATTTATTTTGTTCTTGTATAAAAATTCTTAAATAAATTCTTATATTAAATAAAAATGTAATAAGAGAATATAATTCAAAGCGCCTATATCTTAAGTGCTAGGAAAAGCATACATTATACATTTTAATTCAGTATAATTAAAATAATATAAAACATTAATTAGGCTGTATAATTCACAGCGCCTTAAATTCTAAGAATACATATTGTGATAACCACTCAAATGTGAGCAGCGACATCTAGCAGGAAACTCGAAGACTAGAAGGTTTCGATACTGGATTAGCAACTGGAGAGTAGAATCGAATTTTCTAGCAAATTGGAAATTGTATGGGACGCTGGATGGCGAGGATTGTTCTCGAAGTTTGTCATTCGAGTATAAATACCAGCATCCCAAAGGTATGCAAAGGAGTTCCAAAGTTGAATTTGAAGTGTTAATTAGAAGAAGTGATTAAGTGGTTTAAGTAAAAGATAAGAAAAGTATAAGTGGTTGAGAAATTGAATTGTACTGAGAGAAAGAATTAAATAGTGAATTGTAACTGTACTGAATAAAGGGATTTGTATTGAAAAGAATAAGTTCTATCATTTGTACCCACACAAACATTTTACATTGGTGTCAGAAGTGGGATAGGACTTATTGTGTGTAAAAAAAAAAAAAAAAAAAAAGTGTTTTCTGACTATTTGAAAAAGCTAGAATGGGTCGAAAACTATTACAGTTGACCCTCGTCCAACTCAAATCCGAGTTGAACAAGAGAAGCCTCAGCGCCAGTGGAGGAAAAAGTGACCTGGTGCTCCGACTTCAGGAGGCTTTGAACAACGAGGGACATGATCCTGATGCATATTCCTTTGATGTTGACGAGGATGAACAGACAAGTACCGGCAATGACATGGCTGCAATGATGCAACTCCTCTTATTAAAAATGGACGAGCAAAACAAAAAAATGGACGAACAGAAGAACAGTCTGGAACAAAAATTGGACGAACAGAAGAACAGTCTCGACCAACAAAAGAAAAATCTGGAAGAACAGAAGAACAGTCTGGAACAAAAAATGGACGAACAGAAGAACAGTGTCGACCAACAAAAGAAAAATCTGGAAGAACAGAAGAACAGTCTGGAACAAAAAATGGACGAACAGAAGAGCAGCATTGAACAAAAATTCGACGACCAAAAGAATAGTCTAGAACAAAAACTGGAAGAACAAAATAACGTTCTACACCAAAAGTTCGAAGAAATAGATAACAAATTTGAAAGAATAGAGAAGAATGTTGGCGAAAAATTGGAACAAATGGACAACAAAGTTGAGCAACTGGCAAAAGAGCTCGACACAGTGCGAAAACAGAAACAGCGAGAATGTTCTTTAAGTGGTCCAAGGAGAAAAGATTTGAAACCTCCCTCATTCGATGGTCAGACCTCATGGTCTACTTATAAGAAGCAGTTTGAAATGGCTGCCTGTGCAAACGACTGGGACAATGAGGAAAAGTGCTTTGCCCTAGCGATGGCCTTACGTGGTCCTGCGGCAGAATTGTTACAAACAATCGATATCGAAAAGAATAGAGACTATATGGTTTTAGTGCAGGCTATCGAGAAACGGTTTGGGGATAGCCACATGCGGGAAGTTTACAAGGTTCAATTGCAAGGCCGTATGCAGCAACGAGGAGAAACACTGCAACAGCTCCAAGCAGACGTGAGTAGACTGGCACATTTGTCATATCCCACCGCAGGCCAAGAAATAATCGACGAAATGGCAAAGGACGCATTCGTTGGGGGAATTGCAGATTTGAAGCTACAATCAGCAGTAAGGATGGCCGGGAAAAGAACCCTTGCTGAAGCACTTGCCTTCGCTCTGGCGATGGAAGCATCCAATCAGGCTTCCAAAGGAATGCATTTCGTCAGGGAAATAGTATCTGGTGAATGCTCCTGCTCAAGACCAACTACCATGCAACGAAATATCCCACGGGAGAGACGAAGGATGCGCTGCTGGAACTGCGATAAAGTAGGACATTTGCAAGGGCATTGTAAAGAACCGGTACGACGAGAAGGCTGTCTGCACTGGGGTTACAGGCAAATAGAAAGAAAAACCGGCAGAAACGGCTACCAAGAAACCGGTCAAATTTCCAGAAGCCATCAGTTAGGAAATGTTTACTTCGCGGGGCAGAAGTCTGTAGCAGAAGTTGACTCCAGGGTAATTATCCCAGTCTCACAGGTAAAACAATGCAACGAAGTAGTCAGTGGTAAAGAAGCGAAAGAACAGGCAACTATCCAAACGATCAGGACTGAGCCAATAGAGGGTTGGAGTATAGACGAAATCCGTTCCTCCCAACAGGCAGACAATGACATCGAACCAATATTGGCCTGGAAAGAACACGAGGAAAGACCAAGCTAGCAGCAGATATCAGATCGGAGCCAAACTCTGAAGGCATACTGGGCACAGTGGGACTCGCTTTTTGTGCAAGATGGATTGCTGAAGAGAAAATGGGAAAGTGCAGATGGGACAACATCTCGTATGCAGCTAATTGTGCCACGGTCCAGAGTCAACCAAGTGCTCCATGAAATACATGACGGAATCTCAGGAGGCCATTTGGGAATAAATAAGACGTTGGAAAAGGTAAGGGAACGTTTCTATTGGCTAAGCGCTAAACAAGATGTCGAGAATTGGTGCAAAAAGTGCATAAGGTGTGCGGCTACCAAGGGTCCAAAAGTAAAGCCACATGGACAAATGCAACAATACAATGTCGGAGCACCTTTCGAACGAATAGCCATCGACATCGCTGGGCCGTTTCCCGAAACCTTTAATGGAAACCGATATACTCTCGTAGTCATGGATTACTTCAGTAAGTGGCCGGAAGTGTTTGCCATCCCAAATCAAGAGGCTAAGACCGTAGCCGAACAGATAGTCAACAACTGGGTGAGCAGATTTGGGGTCCCAATGGAGCTGCACTCTGATCAAGGGCGAAACTTTGAATCAAAAGTCTTCCAGGAAATATGCCAATATTTGGGAATAAGAAAGACAAGGACAACGCCACTACACCCTCAATCTGATGGAATGGTCGAGCGATTCAATCGGACCTTGAATGAGCATCTATCTAAGGTTGTCAGCAACTGCCAGCGGGATTGGGATCGACACATACCCCTCTTCTTAATGGCCTACCGAAACGCGGTCCATAGCTCAACAGGGCACACACCATCCGAGATCTTATTTGGTCAAACGATTCGGTTGCCAAGTGAAGCAAAATTCGGATCCCCACCGACGGAGCCCAAAGAGGTGAACGAGTACGTGAATGACTTACGCAGCAGGATTCGTAAATTGCATGAAGACACCAGAGAAAAGATGAAGCTAGCAAGCAGCCGCATGAAAACTAGGTACGATATCAAGGCGAAATCTTCCGGTTTCAACGAAGGAGATCTGGTTTGGCTGTATAATCCTCAGCGTAAGAAAGGCAAATCACCAAAATTGCAACAGGACTGGGAAGGTCCATACAAGGTGATAACCCGCATTAATGACGTTGTCTACCGGATCCAGCGTGGGGATCGAGGAAAAATGAAAGTGGTCCATTTGGATAGAATGTGTCATTTCAACGGGATGCTGAATGACGAAGTTGTTCGGGACGAACAACTGTAGGGAGGGAGCAATGTGATAACCACTCAAATGTGAGCAGCGACATCTAGCAGGAAACTCGAAGACTAGAAGGTTCGATACTGGATTAGCAACTGGAGAGTAGAATCGAATTTTCTAGCAAATTGGAAATTGTATGGGACGCTGGATGGCGAGGATTGTTCTCGAAGTATGTCATTCGAGTATAAATACCAGCATCCCAAAGGTATGCAAAGGAGTTCCAAAGTTGAATTTGAAGTGTTAATTAGAAGAAGTGATTAAGTGGTTTAAGTAAAAGATAAGAAAAGTATAAGTGGTTGAGAAATTGAATTGTACTGAGAGAAAGAATTAAATAGTGAATTGTAACTGTACTGAATAAAGGGATTTGTATTGAAAAGAATAAGTTCTATCATTTGTACCCACACAAACATTTTACAATATATTAATAATAAATAAGGATTATATGAAATAATATTTATTTAATTGGTAGTCATTGGAGTGGTGTCTAAAAATAAAAGGAAGAAATTGTGTTAAAATAGTATATAATACAAACTTCGTCATACACTGAATACCTAATTTTAGGATTACTTTGTAATATGCTATGTCAGCCGAACTTTATGTACTTAAACATAGAAGTTAAATGTTTTGCTTTCTCCTTAGATATGACATTTTTTGTTAAAATGGTGTCAATGTCCGATAAAACGGGAACATTTGGTAACACAGTCTTACTTCTGCGAATCCTTGTTGCCTGTCGTCTTATGTTAACGGTTATCAAGTTTTCACCGCTATAATCTTTTGAATATTGAATTTCATATTCTAATTGGCTAAACTTCAAAATTTTCAACGAAGTAAATGATACACTTCTGTAATCAAAACAACTTTTTGCTTTGCAGAAATCTTTAAGTTCTAGTGGTTTCAATTGAATGATAACAAATGGTTTTCTAAGGTTAACCGTTTTAAGTAATCTGATCAATCGCATTGGCGAAAAATATTCATTGACGCATAAATGTTTTTCCATTTGACTATGAGCGTTGTCAACTTCTTGTAATGCTGAATGTCCTGGTAAGGAATACTTCATTAAAATGCTCTCTAAGTCAGGATGAGTTTTTAAAAAATATTGCATTGCAAAAGCCATAATAGAATTTTTGTTCTGAGGAACACAAGAATCATTTTTTTCAGATTAATATGGTTTTCTCGTTCTTTAAACATTTCTTCGGTAATCATTTTTTCTTTCTCTGCTACCAAAAAAGTTTCACATTTTCCGCATCTATCGGATTTGGGACGATGGAAATCCAAATTAAATTTGGTGTTAAATACATGCCTGTAAAAACTTTCCTTTACAGGAGTTTCGACTTGTTCTATGTATAAGTTATACATTTTAGTAATGCTCAAGTTTGAATCAAGGTAATGCTTTGATGTATTCGCACGACAGTAGTGAGACTCTACTTTCGGGAAAGAGGAGATATGAGCTTTGACTTCTGAGACTTTTGCTTCTGCAATTCGTTTTATAGGTTTTGAATCTTTCTTGTTAATAACTCCAGTCACAATATTTTTTCTGTTCTGTGCATCATAAACCGGCTCTTGTGAAATTGCAAACGTTCCTAGCCAATAAGGTTTGCATACCTGTATAAGATTTCCAAGTAGGTCAACGTAATAACTAAAGGAATAATTCCGCCGAGAATCACCGAATTTCTTAGTTTTACGAATTGTCTCAGTTCTGGTAGTAGTTCTTAACACGTAATTAGATTTTTCTAGTCGGTTCATTGAATAAATTTTTTTGAATAATTCTTGCCTTTCACTTGTTGTTATATTTAGCTCACATTTAAATTTGCAGTTGTTAAGGTGGTTCTTTTTGGAAATTACTTGTTTCGTAGATACCATTTTTCCTCGAGAACTGATGTAACTTTCTCCAGTTTGACATTGGCTTTGTCGAATATTTTGTTTCCAGTTTTTCTTATTAATCTTGCGTTTACGCGTTTTACGAGTTCAATATATTCTCGGTATCGATATGAAGAAAAATGCGAATTCAATTTAAATTGTTTTTATTTTTCAATATAATCTCCCCTAACATCAATGCATTTGTTACATCTTGAGATAAGCTTTTTTAAACCCTCAAAAAAATAAATTTCCTCTTTCTCTGCAAAATACCCATTTATTGCCGACTTGAGTTCTTCATCATCCGAAAATCTTTTTCCACGAAGACATTTTTTCAAATCCGGAAACAGGAAATAATCACTAGGGGCAAGGTCTGGACTATAGGGTGGGTGTTGGATTCATTGGAAACTCGCGCCGTGTGAACAGGAGCGTTGTCATGAAGAAGCAACACACCCGCTGCGAGTTTACCCCGTCTTTTCTTTTTAATTTCCTCCCGCAAATTATGCAAAGTGGAAGCGTAGGATGTGGCGTTGATGGTTTCACCTTTTTTTTGTACTCAATGAGCAAGATTCCCTTTGAGTCCCAAAAAACTGTGGCCATGAGCTTCCCGGCAGACGGAGTGACTTTGAATTTCTTCGGGGGGTCTGTTCCGTTTTTATGCCACTGCATGGACTCTTGTTTGCTTTCAGGGTCATAGTGGTGGACCCATGTTTCGTCCCCAGTAACAATTCGATCCATAACAACGTCCGCGTTCTCACTACACATCTCCAAAAGCTCCTACAGCATGCGATTCTCACTTTTTTCTGAGGCGCTGTGAGCATTCGTGTCACCCACCTTGCACTGACCTTTGAAAGGTTAAGATGGTCATGAAGAATGGTGTGAATGGTACCAATTGAAAGCTTGGTGATCTCTGCCATCATTTTCACCTTTATTCGGGCATCCTCAAGAACAAGTTTTTCGACTTCTTTGATGCTTTCTCCCGTACAAGCAGTAGCCGGGGCGCCGGAGCGGGGGTCGTCTTCAATGCTCTCTCTGCCTCTCTTGAACTCACTTGACCACTTTAGCACAGTTGATAATGAAGGTGCGGAACCCTGGTAAACAGCCACCATCTCTTCATGAATAGTTTTTTGACTTTTTCCTTGCTTAGTGAGATATTTAATTACAGCGCGATGCTCAATTTTCACCATCATCGTCTCAGTTGCCATTATGATTCTGTTTAACTAGAGATAAAACGCGAATTAAAAATCACATTTATATGAAATTTTACATGAATGCACTAAAATAATAGTATTACTTGATAAATAAGTCAATTTATATATACAACCACAGCTTCAACCGAGAATATGTTAAACGCCCCTCGTATTTGACACAGACTCTACTTCCTTCAATATTATTTCAGAGTTCTTATCTTCATAATTATTAAATTCGGATGCAAGTGCTATTACATAATCTTCAATTATGACAGCGGGAAAATTCAATAATATCGCCTTTGCAAGCTGACGTATTTTGTGATTCCATTTACTAATTACATTTTTATGTTTCAAATAAAGTATTTATTATTTATTCAATTTAATATCATAAAAACTTAATCAATATAAACATTTTTTTAATTACCAAAATATTTTTCAACATAAAATAAAAACAAAGAACATTTCTGTTTAAAAATCAAGAGCCAACTAAATATTTCTCAGAGAATGTACATGGTTCTATTTGAAAAATAATAACGGAACAATTTTAAGCAATAAAGTTCTATCTACATAACTTTTACTATAATAAGTTCTATGTGCATTATTGCTAAATTTTGTTTGGAACGCAAAGTTCTATCTGGCTGTTAGAACCTTGTGTACTAAATCTTAATGCAAAAATATGTAGTTACATGTTTTATAAAATATCTCAGAAACAGAAAGAGATAGACTAATTTGGATAGCGGCAATCGAAAGAGCAATCCCAGTTTACTATGATATAATACAAACATCAATTTCCAAAAAAATGTCAGTTAGAACTTTGTTGTTCTAAGGTCGCTGTTACGGGTAGTGGAAACAAGTCCTAAAACCGGCAATGTAAACTCGCCTTTAAAAAAAAAAAACAGGAGTACCACCCGAAGAATGGTGAAACCAGCAGCCATTTTTTGAAATGCTTTCCTCTGGGTTTTTTCTTTGGATAAAAAAACGTCAAGCGGCTTGTGAAATTTGTCTATACTAATTAATTTGTAATCGTACTTAAAAATATAAAGAATAAATAAAGAATTCGGTAGATTATAAAAATTAGTTTCAGTTGCGCCAAATTAGCACAACATTTTACAAATTAATTATTCGCCATTGAAGATGCCGCCAAAGAAGGGAAAATTGCCACCGCTGCCATCACCCTTTGTTCCTTCCTACAGCTGCAGACGATCGCCAGTCAACGAAGGCTCACCTCCAGAGGAGTATAATTGCCGCTCGTGCACTGCACCAGACTCAGCTGGTAATATGGTATGCTGCGATTGCTGCCATGGATGGCACCACTACGCCTGCGTCGGCGTTGATAGTTTTGTAAGTGATGAAGAATGGATATGTCCCACTTGCCAAGGTAAGGTTTCTGTAACTTGTTCTCCAGAAGTAATATCCGCATTTGCTGGTAAACCGTCTACTAGCACAACCAAGATGGTGCAAATTGCTAGTATTGTAGACACTGCCTGCCAAACTATAGTTGCTTCTACCACTGCCAATTCTTTCGTCAACGCGGTGCCAAATACTTGCACCCTAACCTCAAAACACCCTGTAACTAACATAGCCACGTTCTCCACCACGCTCTATCAGCCACCTGAGAATATTTCCAACGCATTTACCACTACATCTACGGCTCCTACAACGACTGCAGTTTCCTTTAGTGTTGCGAACATGCTGAACCCGGAGCCGAACGCAGTTGTCACCTGGGCAAAAAATGTAGCTGCCGACCCTTTGTTCACAAATGGAACTGTTGTGTCAAATGCTCTCCCTCTGCAAGTTGGTTCAATCAATGGTGCATCTCTTGCGACAACTGCCTTGCGTACGACTGTTGCTGTAGGCCCAGCCACAGGTAATGTGGCAAATACGTCTGTCAATGATGCTGCTGTCAACTTGGTGGACTGTACAAGTAACTCGAATTCGTCTAGATCATCGAAGGGCTCTCGCCCCCGGCTCCTGCAACTTGAGCTGCGAAGGCTTGAAGAGGAAAGAGAGTTAAGGGAAAAACGTGATAAGGAGGAGCTGCAACGTAGAGAAAAGAGAGACAACGAATATTTGACTGAGAAATATAATCTTTTGAGTAAGTATGGGGAATCAGGGAGTGAAGAAGAGACTCCATACGATGCCACCGCATCTAAGAATAAAGTAAGTACGTGGTTGGGTGGAACTAAAAGTTGGAAGTGCTTGCAATCTACACAGGAGGCTAACGCAGACAGGTCAGTTTTAGGGAATCGCATTTCTCTACCCCAGTATGCTTATAACTCGGGTCTAAGACACACTTCTGCCTTCCAGCCGCCGCAGGGTCAACATTACTCTTTAGTATCCAGACAGGTTCCTCATGCATCCAGCGCCTTACCACAGAGCCAATGTTCCCAACAGCAGCCTGCTATGTTGCAGACAGTGACGCAGCCTCATTCCTTTCACCCAGGACTAAGCGAAGCCCCACACCAATCAACACACCAGCAGTCTCACCATCTAGCTCCACAACATTTAGCGCAACAACCACCTCATACGCTTTCTAACGAAGCTCCGATACAAGGATCAATGCCAATACGAATGGAAAGTGGTATATGGCCACACCACCAGACTGAGATACCAGGTAATATTAATTTATACGTTCCGCCAACCCCTGTGGCAGAGACCATTTCTCGAGTACCTGCTCCAAATGGATTTCCTGCTCGATCTATAAGTAGAAACCAGATGGCGGCACGCCAGCTGCTAGCCCGTGATCTCCGACGCTTCGACGGAAATCCAGAGGAATGGCCGCTCTTCATCTCGGAGTTCAACAGAAGCACTGAACTGTGTGGTTTCACCGAAGAGGAGAATGTAATTAGGTTAGAAAGAGCCATAACCGGCGATGCTCTGGCTAAAGTGAGGCATTTATTTATGCAGCCTAATTGTGCGCACCGAGTTCTCGAAACCCTAAGGATGTTATATGGGAGGCCAGATATAATAATACATGCCCTGCTCCAAAAGGTACAGGATACTCCACCACCCAAAGCAGAAAAGCTTGAAACAATTGTTAATTTTGCGTTGGCAGTGCAACATCTTTGTGCTACCATTGAAGCTACTGGGTTGGTGGAGCACTTGAACAACCCAACGCTGTTGCGGGAGCTTTCAGAAAAGCTACCTGCTGCAATACGTCTTATGTGGGGATCCTATAAAAAAACCTTAACTACATGTACACTCTCACATTTTAGCAAATGGATATATGAGATAGCGGAAGCTGCCACTGAAGTCATCGTTCCAGCTATACCTTCGTCATCTGGGGAAAATAAGCATCGTAGCCGAAACACAAAAGGAAAGGGCTTTGTAAACGCCCACTATAGAGCCTACGAGACCAAGGCTGCTACAACTAAAGGGTGTTGCACATGTAGTGGAAACTGTGCATCGGTCGCCGTTTGCAAGCAGTTCCAGCAGCTAAGCCGCGCGAGGAAATGGGCCGAGGTAAGAACCCATCGGCTGTGCAAGCGATGTTTGGTAAAGCACGTTGACAACTTGTGTGCTTCGACATCTCTTTGTGGAAAGAATGGGTGCAGTTTCAAGCACCACCCTTTACTCCATAAGGACAAACAGGACATGGACACGAAGCCTGAAAGCGCCGGGACCGTTTCACTGCACTCTAAATTTAGTGCTAAAGGCAATAAAGTTACCAGCTCTATCTTATTTCGCGTAGTTCCGGTGATCCTCTATGGCCGAGGAGTTCAGATAGATACTCTCGCCTTCTTAGATGATGGCTCTTCTGTTACCCTGATGGACGATGAAATCGCAAGACAGCTAAGAGTTGAAAGTACCCCACATCCCCTATGTTTAAAGTGGACTGGAAACACTTCTAGATATGAACAGAATTCGAGAATATTCAATCTCCAGATCTCAAGCACAACCCCAACTGCGGAAAAGCATACGCTATATGACGTGCATACTGTTGACAGCCTTCAACTGCCCCCTCAAACACTTAACCTTCACGAGCTTCAAAGTAAGTATGAACACTTAAGAGGGCTCTACGTTGAGTCTTACAACGAGGCGACACCGCGACTGTTAATAGGGCTTAACAACGCGAAGCTTGCGCTGCCGCTGAAATCCATAGAGGGAGGTTCCAAAGAACCAGTCGCCACCAAAACACGTCTTGGGTGGGTCGTGCATGGCAGCTATTCCAGAGGGTCTGAAAATCTCTGTACAAATTATAGCCTCCATGTCTGCGAGTGCAGCGATGCTGATCTACAACGGCGGATAAACCAATTCATAAGCGCGGAAGATTTTGGGGCATCAAACTCAGACAAGATCCTAATGCCCCCCGAAGATGCCCGAGCTTTGGAATTGCTGAAAGTGAACACAATCCGGAAAAATGGTAGATTTGAAACGGCTCTACTGTGGAAGTTTGATAATATTCGTCTTCCGAATAGTTTGCCCATGGCCAAGAAACGCTTGCAATGTCTCCAAAGAAGGATGCGTCGTGAACCTGCTCTAGCAGAATCATTGGATGAAAAAATAAAAGAGTACGTTTCGAAAGGCTATGCTCGCAAGCTTTCACACAAGGAGATAGTCGATAAACGTCACGAATCTTGGTACCTCCCGATATTTCCAGTACGCAACCCCAACAAGCCGGGGAAATTGCGAATAGTTTGGGACGCAGCCGCGAAAGTTAAAGGGATCTCACTGAATTCTGTTCTGCTCAAAGGCCCTGACCTCCTTACATCTTTAACTTCCGTCCTCTTCAAGTTTAGGGAACACAAAGTGGGCATTGTTGGAGACATTAAGGAAATGTTCCATCAAATCGGTATAAGGGAAGTGGATCAGCACTATCAAAGATTTCTGTGGGCCAAAAGTGAAGATGAAGAGCCAGATACTTACGTTATGAAAGTCATGACATTTGGAGCCACCAGCTCTCCTAGCTCAGCGCAGTACGTCAAAAATAAGAACGCCGAAGGTTTTGAACTCGAATATCCCCGAGCAGTTCGTTCGATTAAAGAGAACCACTATGTCGACGACCTAATGGACAGTGTACCAACACCAGTGGAGGCGATCAAGTTGGCAGAAGAAGTTCGATACATACATCAAGAAGGAGGCTTTCATATTCGGAATTGGATTTCGAATTCTCCTGCAGTTATTAGAGCACTAAACTCCGAACCTACGGAGCAAATGAACCTGAACGTAGACATCGAGCTAGGAACCGAAAAGGTGCTCGGAATGTGGTGGCGTACCTCTTCAGATTGCCTTGTTTACAAGCTCACTGCTAACCCGAATCTAACCAAGATCATCGTAGGGTCTCATCGTCCCACAAAGCGCGAAGTCTTAAGAACAGTAATGACTATATTTGATCCCCTAGGATTGTTAGGGCATTTTCTTATGTATGTGAAAATACTCTTACAGGAAATCTGGCGCTCAAAAATCGACTGGGATACGAAGATCCATGATGCCGAACAAGAAAAGTGGTTGAAGTGGGTGCACTTATTACCTGCCGTGGAAAGATTGGAAATACCGAGATGCTACGTAGCTAGTTGTTGGGGATCCGAAAAGCAACTGCACGTGTTCGTCGATGCCAGCGAGAACGGGTTTGCTGCTGTAGCATACGTTAGGAGTTCCACTGATGGATCAACGGAGTGTTCCTTAATTGGCTCAAAAACCCGAGTAGCACCGATCAAATCTCTGTCTATTCCTAAGCTTGAACTGCAGGCAGCTGTTCTTGGAGCACGCTTCGCAAAATGCATTGTCGCTTCCCATGCCATCGTTTTCTCACAGACGTTCCTCTGGTCAGACTCTAAAACTGTTCTTTCCTGGATCCGGTCAGACCACAGAAGGTATCGACAATTCGTCGCGTTCCGCGTCAGCGAAATACTGGATTCCACAGAAATATCAGACTGGCGTTGGGTCCCATCAAACGAGAACATAGCGGACGAAGCGACAAAGTGGCAGAAGTTTCCGAAGTTTAATTCGGCTAGTCGCTGGTTTACAGGACCTGAATTTCTGAAGAGATCAACCGAATATTGGCCACGGGAGCCTGAAGAAAAAGAGCCCACCTGCGAAGAACTAAAAACGCAGTTCGTTAATCTGCATCATGCGGAACATCGAGAAAGCATACTTAACTTTAACGACATATCTGACCTTAGGTTATTGGTTAGGAGCACCGCCTACGTTCTTCGGTACGTTAACAATCTAAAACGGGAAAACAAACATCGAAGGCTCGGTGGATTGTTGCTACGAAAAGAGCTTCGTCGGGCAGAGAACCTTTTATTTAAAGAAGCACAAAGCAGTGCATATCGAGAGGAACTGGCGGACCTCGAAGCTAATCAACGTGTCCAGAAAAGCAGCCCTATTTTCAATCTCTGTTCATTCCTAGACAGCAATGGCATAATTCGCGCTAACGGAAGGATCAGCCTCGCAAAGGAAGTGAGCGATGACGTCAAGCAACCTGTTATTCTACCCAGGTCACACCGGATTACGACTCTAATTATATCTGACGTCCATGACCGGTACCATCATCAGAATAATGAAACTGTAATCAACGAGCTTCGTCAACGGTATCACATCGCTCATATGAGAGCAGCTCTCCGGCTATAAAAAAATCCTGCCAGAAGTGCAAAATTGGAAAGGCCCAACCACAACAACCAATCATGGCGCAACTACCTGCCGCACGGCTTGCTTACCATTGCAGGCCTTTCTCTTTCGTTGGAATTGACTATTTCGGGCCCATGAACGTAACCCTAGGACGTAGGACTGAGAAAAGATGGGGTGTACTGTTCACATGTCTGACCATCAGAGCAGTCCATATCGAAATCGCGCACACTTTGACAACTGACTCGTGCATTCTCTCACTTCGCAACTTTATAGCAAGACGAGGAACACCTATCGAGATATATAGTGACAACGCAACAAACTTTCAGGGAGCTGAGCGGGAGTTAAGAGAAGCATTGAAGAACGTAAATAAAGAAGATTTGGCTGGGACCTTCATTTCGACGAACACTAAGTGGAAGTTCATCACTCCAGGATCACCACACATGGGTGGCAGCTGGGAAAGAATGGTGCGTTCTGTAAAGACCGTACTCTATGCAATAAGGCCGACACGGAATCCCTCAGACGAGCTGCTAAGAAGTATGCTGATGGAAGCAGAAAGTATAATTAACTCACGACCTTTGACATACATCCCCATCGGAACTGAAGATCAGGAGGCGCTTACTCCCAATCATTTCATTCTGGGGTCTTCGAGTGGATCGAAGCCATTTGCAGTATTCAACGACGAGGGTAGGGTGCTGAGAAAGAATTGGCTGATTTCAAGGCAGTTTGCGGATAGCTTCTGGAGGCGTTGGGTGACAGAATACCTACCTACAATAACACGGCGCTCAAAGTGGTTTACGCCTGTTAAGCCGATAGCGATAGGAGACATCGTCCTTATTGTGGACCCAAACAGCCCGAGAAATACTTGGCCAAAAGGAAGAGTGGTTAAAACGAAAATATCACAAGACGGTCAGGTACGAAGCGCATTTGTACAGACGCAGAGTGGTGTCTATGAGAGACCAACGGCTAAGCTGGCAATACTCGACGTTCTTTACTCTGAAGATGAGGATCCGCGGGTGGAACTACGGAAGGGGAGTGTTACGGGTAGTGGAAACAAGCCCTAAAACCGGCAATGTAAACTCGCCTTAAAAAAAAAAAAACAGGAGTACCACCCGAAGAATGGTGAAACCAGCAGCCATTTTTTGAAATGCTTTCCTCTGGGTTTTTTCTTTGGATAAAAAAACGTCAAGCGGCTTGTGAAATTTGTCTATACTAATTAATTTGTAATCGTACTTAAAAATATAAAGAATAAATAAAGAATTCGGTAGATTATAAAAATTAGTTTCAGTTGCGCCAAATTAGCACAACAGTCGCTATGTGTCTTTCGTATTTGGCATGACATGTGTTTACGGATATTCAGGTGGAACTTAAGTAAACATAGTAAACATAGTCGCAGAGAGTTTGAATTTGTATTTCTCAATTTGCATGGAAACACAGATGCTGTAGTTTACATATAGATATTGCACGCCGAAGGAAAAAATCTAACCAGTTTTTACTTCGAACTTGAAGTTCTGAACAATTGTATGAACAAAATGTATTATAAAACCGAAGTCAATTCTTGGGATCGCATGTGTTGTATTGCGTGTACAGCCGATGAGCAGGCATGCGCCGCGCCGTGCAGATGTGTCTGTGGTTTCTGTTTTCAACCCTTATCTTCGTACATAAAACAACCACAGTTCACGGAGCTGCGCGGCGCGCTCGCTGGCTGTGTAGTTGCTTTACCTCATTCGCCGTCGACTCGACCGATTTGGATGTTTATTTATGTGACTGAACAATTTTTTTTAGTAAATTTTGTCAGCGGTACTTTTTCAGCTATGTAATATTTTGCAGTTTATTTTTCGATATCAATGGGTGACAAGAGATTATCTGGAGTTTCTTGTTCTGTTTGTAGGAAAACTAAAAAGAATTACCCTGACTTGAAAATTTTTAAATGTCATTCTAAGGGAAAAAATGAAAATTTTAAATAATTAGTGGATGAAAGCATGTGGTTTTAAAAATGAAGGCAAATACTTTGTTTGTGGAGATCATTTTTGTCCCGAGTTTGTAGGAAAAAAAATATCTTAAGGCGGATGCTGTTCCTTCCTTAAATTTAAATTCTGATTTGGATTCAAACTTGAATTTAGAAGATCTGAAGTCTCTTTTAACTAAACGAAGAAGAACGTAGGCAGTTGCAGCATTTCCTGTGCAAGGTACGATCAGTTATTGGTGCAAAAGAGGAGAAAAAAATGCAACTTAAAAAAAAATATTTTTAAGTTACAAACTTATATTAAGAAATTTAAAAATAAAACATTATAAAAAAACAGAGCGCATACTGCAATAAAATTTTTTTAATAAAAATAAAATATCTACGACGTCTCAAAACAAAGCCATTTCAGACCACTCAAAAACATTTTGTAAAATGCTTCTGAAAGAATCAAAGACTACAAAATACAACAGCCACGAAAAAGAACTTTCCCAAAATATTTATTATAGATCAGAAAGCGCATATAAATTTTTGAGAGATAGACTTGGCTTTAATCTGTTTCTGTAGATGGGCTCCTGTAAAAGGATTACAGCCAGGATATGAAAACAATGCTCATTCGTATCTTAAGTCAAAGCTCGCTTTATTAAACCAGCGAGAACGTTGTGTTGTCCTGATATTTGATGAAATTAGGATTCGTAAAAACCTCACATATAAAAAAAAATTATTTATCTTATTATCATTTAAAATGATAGATGGTTTCGAAGACCTTGGTGTAGAAAGAAGTAGATTGTTTGCTAATGAAATATTTGTTTTCATGCTAAATGGTTTGTTTGATAATTGGAAAAGTGTTTTAAACTATTTTGTGTCAGCAAGCGGTGTAAATGGGGATAACCTTCGAAAAAATGCATGTTCACCTTGCAACTCAAATATTTAGTCGGACAACTGCGGCATCGATTCAAACTGCTTTTGAACTTTATTGCTTAAAAGAAAGCTCTAATAAAGCTGTAGCAACGATAGAGTTCGTACTAAAAATGAACAATGTATTTGAATGAATGTTTTAAGGCAGGGAGTTCAGCTAGAGAATCCAGCTTATAATGAGTTGAAACAATTTTTGTCTTACTTAAAAGATATACAAAAATCAGTTAACCTTCCAAGAAACTTTTGTTTAAAAGGAATGGAAGAAACTATAAACGGGGTCTTATTACTTTGTCATGATATAAGCAATGGCCTATATGAGAACGTGCATTATTTACTAACAAAGAGAATTCATCAAGACGTATTAGAAAATTTATTTTCTAGAGACGTACGGGTACGTCCCATTGAATGGAAAAATGATTAGATTTTTTCCTTCGGCGTGCAATATCTATGTAAACTATAGCATCTGTGATTCCATTAATTATACTATACACTATGGATTAGTAAATTACACTGATTTTGAGAAACTCAACTTCTGAAATTGATCGTTATAATAGAGTATAAATCAACGCCAAGAATAATAGAAAACTATATTGGAATTTTCTCCGCTTGAAGCGCTTACGATTGCAAAAGCAATCAGTGTCATAAAATATTGTATTATCTGTGCTAAAATTTCAAGATGTTTATCACTGAATAGGAAAAAGCCTTGGGGTACCCAAAAGGAAATGCTGATAATTATAATCATAATTTAAATGGCCAACATTTTGTTATTATTCATCTTTTTATTCAATTTTGTATTTCTTAATAATAACTAAAATTAACCATTCTTTCCTCGGGCTCTAACTTTTGAACGAAAGATTTTTCCTACAGTTATACAGTGGGATGACTAGTTAGCCCTAATTCCCTCCCTCCCGCGCATCCAATTGCACTTCTAAAGCCAGCTTGAGATAAAGGCTGAACTCTTTTTTAATATGTAATATATACATATGAATATACTTACCACGGTTCTCTGCTTCAAATTTATCCACGCATCGTTTCGAAAATAGTTCCAGTTCTTGTTTCTTAAAATGCATTGATACGTTAGGGAGTTTAAAATATTTTTCCGCTAGTTCATTTTTATTAAAGAATTTAAAAACCTTCCAAACAAAATGTCGTTTTTATCTCTAATAAGAAACTCAAAAGGATCATATTTTGTTTGTGCATTTTTCATTAAGTTTTGCTCCATGACGCTCGACAAACTTTTGAAAAAACACTTGTAAATAGATTACAAGTCATTCACAAACCCGGCGCAGCGGAAACTTTCAACACTTGTGATTGAAATGGTTTTGCTCCAATTTTTTTTTAATTCTAAACAGAAAGTTTTTGATTATACTTCACACTTTATAATTAATTTCTCTTTATTCTGAAGTAATCCAAAATCAACGCCATGAGCACCTGTATATGGCCGACGTGTGAGCAAAACAACATTCATAGTATTTTCTTAAGCTTCAGTTCTTTCTTCTGTGTCGAAGATTTTGAAGAGAAATTTTTTGCCATGTTTTGAAAAAAAAAAAATTGTATTGAGAGGTTTTAAATAATTTAATTGTTCCAGAGGAAATGCTGTCCTAAGATTAATGTGTCAAAAGTTATTGAAAATAAAAAATAACTTATTTTTTCTTAAACTTAAACTTCTGATTTTATCAACATTTTTGTCGGAAAAGGTTGATAATCCTCACTTTTTGCAACTTTGAAACCTGTACCTGGTATGTATTTAGAAACAAAAAAGAAGTCAGGTCATTTCATCTCAAGCCAGTAGTTTTCAAGATACGACCCAACTTGTTCAACTCTAAAACTCAAAAATGGGGTAATTTACCAAGGCCCTATAAAATTAACTAGTTAACAGCTGCTTTGGAAATTTTTTTTCCGTAAAATAAGTTTATCAGCGCGCATTGTCTTGTAGATCCAATATTTAAAAAAATTTTTGTAACCTCTAAAACGGATCACTTCGGGTAAATAACGCCAAACAAAATTACTGGTCCTTTTTCCGAAAAAAAAATTAAGCATATCTCTTACGAAATAACATAACATTTAAAAATGCAAAATTATTACTGTTAGTAGTTTTTAACCGAGATATAGACGTTTATTTCGTGATATCCTGAATGATGAACTTTTCAACACAGGAGACAGGAACAAGGCGGAAGTAGACGAGAGACCCACATGTTGCTTTAGCAGAAGGCGTTCTGCGGCTACGAAGATGATTTTCATTACTCCAGAAACCGTCCAAATACCAGTCTTAGACAACTAAGCAGGATTTACATAAAATTATATAGGTACATTCAGAAGCAATGCATACATTCCGTTATATACCAGTACATGAGCTATAACCCGTCGACTCAGAGAAACGTTTGGAGTTCTGCAATTATCTTCTGGAAAGACACGGAGGACACGCGGAAGATAATTTTATTGGCCGGATTCTATGAATGAATGAGTTCCAATTCACCAAGTTTATAGTTACTAATTTCCACAATTTATAAACCTAGGCGTGAAATACAGAGCTTTTCAGTAGTTCATCACTAATGTGTGTGCACGCATATTGGGTAACAAGCTGGTCGGACTCTATCGGCTTCTCCTCTATCTGGAATTTTTGCGGAAAAAAATTACTATTAAGTATATAACACTGCAGCAAACAAAAGTAATGGCAGTAGCAATAGCACACTACGAAGAAGCAGAAATAACAACTTTAGATGACCATAGGATTATCGAGTCAGCCGCGAAAGTCGAGAAGTATTGAAAAAATAGACACTGCTAGAGCCTTGCAAAGACTGGCTCTTTCGTGCATACAAAGCAATAGTTTTCACTTTGAACAATGGACATGATGCAAGGTATCTTGAAAACTACGAACTTGAAATGAAATGGCCTGACTTATTTTTGTTTGTAAATACTAAGCATACCGCTTGGATGTTTGTATGCAATTGGCATGACTTGGTCCAATTGAATGCAGCAACGAGGAGAAACACTGCAGCAACTCCAAGTAGACGTGAGTAGACTTGGACATTTGTCATACCCCACCGCAGGCGAAGAAATTATCGACGAAATGGCAAAGGACCCATTCATCAAGGGAACTGCAGATTCGAAGCTACAATCAGCAGTAAGGATGACTTTATATTTCCATAGCAGAAGATTTCTTTATTTGAGTAGCAGAAGCCTCAACTATTGGTGAATAGAGAATGGAATCGAATTTTCAAGCGAAATGAAAAATTAAATTAATTCTATGGAACGCTAGATGGTCCAGGTTTTTCTCGTAATATGTCAGAAGAGTATAAATATCAGCATCTCAATATATGCAGAAGATTCAGCAGTTGAATTTGTAGTATGAATTAAGAGAGTGATGTGGCTTAAGTAAAAGTGGTTGAGATCACCGATTGGATTGTGAATTGTAATTGTATTGAATAAAGCGACTGTATTTTACATTTAACAATATCATTTTACAATATCATTAATCACAATTATTCCACTTTTTCCTTCGGACATAAATGTATTTATTTTCTAATAAAAATAAACATTTTCTATTTTTCATTGATCTATAGCACTTCATTGATCACAAGCACAGATAATAAATCTATACAGATGTCTCATTCATATGGGAAGTTGTGTCCTATGAAAATGAAATCGAGCTAAAAAAAAGTGCTTTTTAACAAGCTTCAAATTCTTACAAAGAGCAGAAAAATCATTTTATTTCTTTTCGCTTTTTGCTCTTGCCACTTGTCACTCACACAGGCAAAGTCGTTTATCTCCTATCACACTCCTATGCAAAAAAAAAACCTGAACGAAAGAAACAAATAAAAAAAAACATGCCTTGACGTTGCCCAGCATAACCGGTTTGCTTGGGCTTTTGTACGTTATTTATATACGTTATATTTTGTAAATTAATTGGGGGTAGGAATATGATTTTGAAGATCATGAGATCGAAGGTCCGTGAAGGTGGACGTGCTGGAGAGGGTGGGTATGACGTTGCACCACACTATAAAAGTGGTTGATATTTGAACCACGAGGTGTTAACGGCTAATACATATTATGGACATCAGGACATTAAGTACCTACAAAAATTGATAAATTTCCAAGCATTGAGAAACATCGAACTTATTCGGAAAATGTATTTTTACGAGTACCTATTTCCTCCCTTTTCTTTCAAGTTATGTAAAGGGGATTTTTTAAAACTTTTCGCAAAATATTTGTATGTAAAGGTCGAAAATCTTCAATTCCGAGACTCGGGGACAACGCAGTAATGTACGGCCGAATACATATATGATCGTTCGAACAAGTGGAATGGGATCTCAACCAACTTGGAGTGCAGCACCGCTGGAAACAGCTGGCGAAAGATCGCGCCAGGTGGAACGGCTTTTTGGTTGAGGTCCTGGTCCACCCCGGACTGTAACGCCACCTAAGTAAGTAAGGAAAATATTGGAAATATTTTTCCGACAGCCATGAATGAGCCATATTTTAACTAGCAAAATCAATACTATATAGAGCATTGCTACGAAGAGTAGCGCCAGGGGAAACGCACGAGGACGTGGCAGGACATCAACCCCCATCAACCAAGAGAACTGTATTTTCTTTCTCATATTCTTTTAATTTTGTCAGTACTTCTGTTAGATTGAAATCGTGTCTGTCTTTTAACATTTCTCCCGCACAATTTTCACAGATTTTATTCATCTTTTTTATTGTTTTGAAATAGCAGTATCCTGCAAAATATCTAATAGGAAGGTCGTTGACTTGCGGCACCTTTACTGATACTGTGTTATCATCTAATGGGTTAATTATATTATTAGTATTCAAAATGGTTTTCATTCTGAAAAATGTATCATTCTGCAAAACGGCGTTCCAATCCACCTGCAAGTATTCCGAATCTTCTTATTCGCAATTGGAACATTTCGATTTAAATAGAAATTTAATCGATATAACTTTGGCTATCAATGAGCTAAATTCAGCAACACTGGGGTTAATTTTATTTATGTTCCGTGCTCTTATTTTCCCAAATAAGTTTTCCAATGGATCTTGATTAAATTTATTTACATAAACGTAGTATAAATCACCATGATTCATGAATAACGTTTCCCTTATTCTTAAAACGCTCCCTATAGTTAGAGCCAAACCTTTCAAACAGAACGTTCTAATTGTTGCGTTAATGGGTTTAATATTTATTATATAATCCTTCATTTCTATTATAAAATGGATATTTTTATCATTCCGTACAAGAGTTGGTTTTCCATTTAAAAGATCGATAAGGCGATCTATTTTTATAATAAATTCAGCTGTCGGTTTCGCAAATTGGGCTCTATGGCCTGTGAATTTGTTCAGTTTTGTTAAAGCTTCAATTCCACAGGATACAGATCTGCTTAGAACCTGTGCAGCCAGCTTCACGTTCATCTTTTGAAATTCAGTAGGGTCAATATGTGCCGCTGTCAGTCTTGGGCATATTTTGGTAGTATTATTTTATTCTGTATTATAAAGGTATTCAATTACCTTCCAACTAACAATTCCACCAAAAGTGTTCAAATTGTATTTTATTAAGTTGTTTCGAATACTTTTCAAAAGATGCGGGATATCATACATTCCATATATGGATTTGTTTTTGTAAATAAAGCTTAAGGTTTTTTCATTTATACTAAGCTTACTATATAAACTACGATTACATTTAATTTACATTTAATTTCAGCTCTGCGCATATATCAGGGCAGTTCTTTGGTGGGTGTATTGCTCGGACAGACAACGTGATATAAAACTTGCTTAAAATTTCCATATATGCTCCGAATCATAAAGACGCACGCAGACTTAGAGTATGAATTCTATCTTTGATTTTTTTAAAAAATCATCTCATTACTTTTGGGACATACCACGTATATATTCCAATATATGTACATAGTATTAGCTATATATACCTGTATAGTAATTGATCACTGCATTTTGATGAATACCAAGCAATGAATCGATTTTCTCTTGAATGTTTTGCTTTTCACGTGCTTGTAGTCTTTTCTTGTGCTCCTTTTTTTATGATCGGTAAGTGTGAGTGGGTTGTGGTAATCCAAAATTAAAAATTTTCGTAGAACCATTGTTCAAAATGGGTAGAGGCAAACATTGCACCCAAGAAGAAAGGAACCGCATTTTAGAAATGATTGAAGAGGTGAAAACATATACTTTTATACAAGAGAAAGATAAAAATTGAAGCGCGTGATGTAAAAAAATGTTATCCGTTTAGTACAAACGGATCCATTTAAGACGTTTACTCAAACTAAGCAAACACTTCATCTACATTAGACACTTCCACAATAAGACAGAGACTTGTAGAGGCTAAAATATTTGGCAGGAGCCCGAGAAAAGTGCCGTTGTTGCAACCCCGACCCATCAAAAAGAGAATTAGTTTTACTAAGAAACATTTGCATTGGCCTCTACACAAATAGCGAAATATTCTATGGTTAGATGAGTCTAGTTCTTTTTGGTTCAGCTGGACGAAGACAATACTCGTACATAAGAAGACCACCGAATGCTGACTATAATCATCAGTATGTGACTCGTACGGTAAAGCATGGAGGGGCAAAAATTAATGTATGGGGTTCGTTTTTCTACTATCGTCCAGGTCCTTTGTACTGGATTAAAGATACAATGGATGCAAAGTTGTACGTCAATATCTTGCAGATTGTTATGCTTCCATATGCTGAATGGAATATACCGCTTAAGTTGGTGTATGACTAAGCACAACAGTAAATTGGCTAAAAATTGGTTTGGAATCAATGGGATTAATGTTATGGAGTGGCCTGCTCAGTCTCCAGATCTTAATCCTATTGAAAACTTATGGGCTGATGCTAAACAAGAGGTTTTTAAGGCAAAACCAAAAAACGTTGGTGAATTGTGGACTACAGTGCAATCTGCATCGGCAGGTATTTCGAGAGAGAGATGCATGCGCTTAGTCGACTCTATGTCACTTTGTTGTACTGCAGTTCTGGCAAACAAAGGCCATTCAACGAAATATTGAGCAAGTGCAACATATTCAATTTTCAGTTTTTTTCTAAATGAATCCAAGTCAAAAATTTAAGCCTTTCTAAATAATACTGATATTTTCTTACTCACTTGTTTTTATCTGAAGCTTAATATTTAAGGTTTTCTATAAGAATAGGTAGTTACTTAATTTCAAATTTATGATATTCAAAAAACTATTAAGTTTTTTATGATATTCAACGGCTCCTGCATTGCCGAGATGAGGCAAAACTGTGGCAGGCCATGGTGCGCCATCCTCTAAGGGCAAACGCAACGAGCCTAAAAATAAAAATTCAGGAAGTGTTAAGACTGTGGCAAGGCATAGTCCTATCACTTCCTCCACCCCTAGCAGCAGCAAGTTTGTGGCAGGCCACGGACTTGCTGCTGCTACCAAAACTCCTCCCTCCAAGGAGGAATCTGGAGCTGAGCTGCATCGGCAAGCTCCATCTAAGGCGCTCTATACAAGACGCCGAAATGCTTCACGCATTATCGAAACCCTCGGATCCATTCCGGAGGTTGAGAGAAGTGCGGAAATAAAGAGCAAGGTTGAGTGAGCTAAAAACATCCTAAAAGACGATAACCCACTGCTTTCACTGCTCCCAAAACGTCAAAAGACTCAAAAGATATCGTTGGAGGAAACCGTGCCGGTTTCCAAGAGGCCCAAAACATATAGTTCCATAGCCCCTGGGCCATCCAACAATCTCTGAGGTCTTACAATGAAGTCCTAAAGGACGCATTGGTGATCGCGGTGATCGACAGGAACGATACCGAGGGTTCCATTACACCGGAACGGTGGCAGCTGGTCAAGCTGAAGCCTTCGAGCAACTTCTTGGCCAGCATGCGGGAAAACCCCGGACCACCTCCTATCACAAGCGACGCTGGCTGGCACCAAGGCCATGTCAAGCTCATCGCATGTTCCAACCAGTGATCCCTCGCTCTATTCACCAAGGCCATCAATGGTTTAGGAGAGATTTGGCCGGGTGCAAAACTCGCGTTAATTCTGATCAATAAGGAATCCCTTAATCCTCTGGCGCAGATGAAAGGCATGTTTCGGTTCGGATTCGAGTTCATACATTTAAGGGTGTACAAAAAGGATGAGCTGGATGCTGATAAGCAACCTCCTCCTCTTTTAATACCTGACATGACAACCTCGGATCTTGGAGCGTCGATATCCTTTCCAGAATTGGATAGCGGCGACTCCAATCTGTCCGAGGTGACTATCAAGCCGTCTGTGTCCTCTTCTGACACCCTGTCGGAAATGGAAACCGATGAAATGAAACCAATTAGAGGTCCTACACGATCAGAGATAGAAGATGAGCTCTTGGGCACATCTTCAGAATCGGAGGACCTCAATAACACCGTGGTGGAGGCGACTTTGGAAAACTGTAGCAATAATACGGTTTCCCCACATTAATCTCCACCACTCAAAAAAGGCTTCGGCCGCACTCATTCTGCGTCGTTCTAAAAACGCAGAAGACATAATCCTAATCCAGGGACCATGGATTGTAAAAGGCGTGGTTCGTGGACTTAGGACACCCACAAACGCTCCGCTCTATACAAGAGACAAAGGTATGATTAGAACTTGTATATTAGTGAAACGTAGCCTTAATGTATTTCTACTTCCCAACCTCAGTGACCCCGACTTAACCGTTGCCAGAATAGAGACTGCCAAAGACTACTGGCTGGCATCGGCTTACCTTGGCCACGACCAAGTGGGCCCTCTCCCTGGTGATAATCTAGAAAGGATGGTACTGGAAGCTGGAAGGCAAAAAACTGGCCTCATAATCGGATGCGACGCTAACGCACATCACACGGTATGGGGCAGTACCGACATCAATTATAGAGGTGACTACTTTTAGACTTTATCTACTAACCTCTTAATTTGCAATATTGGCAATGAGCCCACTTTTATAACTAGAAACCGTCAAGAAGTGTTAGATATTACTCTTGTCTCCGACAGCATCACCCAACGGCTAACAAACTGGATGGTATCGTCTGGACACTCCTTTTCAGACCACAGATACATCCAATTCAGTCTGAGTGATGCTCCCCCCAGCCAACCAACTTTCCGGAATTACCGGAAAACTGATTAGCAAAAATACAGAGGAATACTGTCAAAAACGCTATCCTCTGAACTATCAAGTCTTCCTGCCTCTTATCCAACCAAGAGGCAAGAAAAAGCCACATTGGTGGACATCGGCAAAAGAAAACTTTTCAACGCAGCAAAAAGCACAAGAAAAGTGACCGACTGGGACTCATATAAAGAATCCCTCAAATTATACAAAAAAGAACTGAGGAAGGCAAAGCGACAATCCTAGAGGTCATTCTGTGACAAAATCACAGAAACCTCTGAAGCATCGCGGCTAAGAAAAATCCTCTACAAATCCTATGATGCCTAGCTGTTTGAAAAAAACCGATGGCTCTTGTACAACCTCAAGTGATGAATCACTCAACCTGCTTCTGGACACCCACTTTCCAGACAACTCCCAACTCGCGGCCAGTAGCAGCCCAAACAGGCTTACTGCAACTGTGACCAAAATGCATGGTCTGATTACGAGAGACAAACTGCTCTGGGCGCTGCATAGCTTCAAACAATACAAGTCTGCTGGTCCGGGCGGTACAATACCTGCCGAGCTATTACTCCACCAGTGTTAGAAAATATTATGAGGAGCTGTGTAGAACTTATCCACATTCCACTGTTATGGACAGAAGTCAATGCAGTATTCATTCCCAAAGCCGGAAAATGTTCTCATGTAGTCCCAAAGGACCTCAAACCTATAAGTCTATCATCTTTCCTTCTGAAAACTTTAGAACGACTGATTGATATCCATATTCGAGCCGCAAGGCGGTGTCCTCTCTCCCCTTCTCTGGAACTTAGTAGTTAATGAACTACTGATATGCCTGGAAGCGGGTGGTAGCAGAGTGATTGCCTATGCGGATGACGTTGCCATAGCCGTCGCAGGAACATATCTTAATACCATTAAAGAACTCCTCCAAGTAAATCTCAACAGATTAACCCGCTGGGCAGATCGCTGTGGATTGGGAATAAACCCCCATAAAACGGACCTTGTCCTCTTTTCTAGGAAATATAAAATTCCAATCATAGACCCTCCTTCAATAAACGGTACCAGTTTAGTTTTCTCCGATACAGCAAAATATCTGGGTCTCATTTTTGACAGGAAACTAAACTGGAAACCTAACATTCAAGAAAGAGTCAATAAAGCTACAATAGCTTTATTCTCTTGCAGAAAAGCCATTGGGAACAAATGGGGCCTTCAACTTCGCATAACCCACTGGCTATACATCTCGGTCATAAGACCGATACTTACTTACGGGGTGGTTGTCTGGTGGACGGCCTTGGAAAATGCAGTCAACCGCATTAAACTAAGCAGAGTCCAAAGATCAGCATGTCTATGCACAAGCGGAGCCTTGCTGTCCACCCCCTCTGCGGCATTAGATATTCTGCTTCACTTGACACCCCTCGACATTTTTAGCAGGCAAGTAGCTGCGACTGCAGCTATTCGCCTTAAAGCGACTAGACAGTGGACAAATAATTCATTTGGCCACGCAAATAATCTTAATACATTAGGAATCCTCACAAAGAACATCGATTACACCATACCTGAACTTTGGTTTGACAAAAACTTCCATGTAAGCTTCCCCTCTAGATCATTTTGGAAGGAGGATGGAGGACATGGAGGACAAGTCAATGCATCTCTACACAGATGGATCTAAAACCGATAACGGAGTTGGTGGCGGTGTTTTCTCAGATAAGCTAAATCTAAGCCTCTCTTTCCGTCTTCAAAATCACTGTAGCGTGTTCCAAGCGGAAATTTTGGCGATTAAAGAAGCTCTGTCCTGGCTGAAGAAAAACGTGATATCTGCAAAGGATATCTGCATATTTTCGGATAGTCAGACTGCCATCAAGTCCCTGGACTCGGTCTCATTATATTCTAAAACCGCCCTTGAATGCCGATCATCTCTCATGGAGATGGCAGAGCAGTTCAACATTCTCCTTTGTTGGGTGCCGGGCCACGGAGATATTCCAGGGAACTGCAGAGCCGATGAACTTGCCAAAATTGGAACCACTCTACATATCCTACCGGACAAAGGTAGTATAAGTATACCAATCGCTACGTGGGAGCTTCATCTAGGAGCTTTCTTCTACAACGTCCTAAACGATATAGAAAAATTAGACGGCATCAGTCTCCTACGCTTTATTATAAGCTCAAACTGGTTCCAGTAGTAAGAGGATCATAGATCCACGTGGCATCACAATGGGCCAATAGGCATAAGTGGGTTAGTATTTCCAACAGCCACTCTTACCTAACCTAACCTAGTGCAGGCTGTCGAGAAACGGTTTGGGGATAGCCACATGCAGGAGGTCACAAGGTCGAATTGCAAAGCCGAACGCAGGAACGAGGAGAAACACTGCAGCAGCTCCAAGCAGACGTTAGTAGACTGGCACATCTGTCATACCCCATCGCAGGCCAGGAAATTATCGACGAAATGGCAAAGGACGCATTCATCAGGGGAATTACAGATTTGAAGCTACAATCAGCAGTAAGGATGGCCGGGAAAAGAACCCTTGTTGAAGCAGGAAGAAACCTGCAGAATCAGCTATCAAGAAACCGGTTAACCTTCCCGAAGCCATCAGTCGGGAAATGTTTAAGCACCAACTTCGCGGGGCAGAAGTTGGTAGCAGGAGTCGACGGCCCCATCCAAATCAGGGTGTAGAGCCTTCGTCAGAAGCAATTTTGTGGGCAGAAGTGGAAGGTGGTCCTGGTAGCCAACGATTCTATTTGATGGAGCCAGAAAAGAGAAGAGACTTCATGGTGGGAAAGACCTTAGTGGAGCCAAAGAACAACATGGTCCCTGTAAGGATTCTAAATCCAAAGACATTCAGTGTAAAGGTGAAAAAGGGGGAGATAGTGGGAAAATGTTTACCTGTTGAGGCTATATCGACCACAACGGAAAAAAAGGGTGCAATACCGTTCAGAGCATAAAAAAAAAAAAAAAATTCCCAGCCTCTGTAATCTGAATGAAGATCAGCGAATCCTGGCAGAAAAACTAATCGGTGAGTACGCTGATATATTTGTTACACAAGACGGAGAATATGTACGTACGCATATTGTTCAACACCACATTGACACCGGAGACGCTCGACCAATCCGTCAACCTGCAAGGCGTCTTCCATTGGCAAAGGAAAAAGAAGTTGTCGAAATGATGTCGAAGATGAAAGCTGAGGGAGTGATTGAGGAATCGCAAAGTCCGTGGGCATCTCCAGTGGTCCTCGTGAAGAATATAGATGACAGCACGAGATTTTGTTTAGACTACCGGCGTCTGAACGATGTCACCCACTTCCGAGAATCGATGACACCTTGGATATGCTTTCTGGAGCGAAATGGCCAAGTTGCAAGATGGATCGAGCAGTTGCAGGGCTACGTCTTTGAAGTGCAACACCGCAAGGCAACACTCCACTCAAATGCTGATGCTTTCTCTCGTCGACCGTGCGGAGTAAAATGCGAACACTGCAACCGTAAAGAAGCGAAAGATCAGGCAACTATCCAAATGATCAGGACTGAGCCAATAGAGGGTTGGAGTATAGACGAAATCCGTTCCTCCCAACAGGCAGACAATGACATCGAACCAATATTGGCCTGGAAGAAACACGAGGAAAGACCAAGCTGGCAGCAGATATCAGATCGGAGCCAAACTCTGAAGGCATACTGGGCACAGTGGGGCTCGCTTTTTCTGCAAGATGGATTGCTGAAGAGAAAATGGGAAAGTGCAGATGGGACAACATCTCGTATGCATCTCGTAATAGTGCCGCGGTCCAGAGTCAGCCAAGTACTCCATAAAATACATGACGGAATCTCAGGAGGCCATTTGGGAATAAACAAGAAGTTGGAAAAGGTAAGGGAACGTTTCTATTGGCTAAACGCTAAACAAGATGTCGAGAATTGGTGCAAAAAGTGCATAAGACGTGCGGCTACCAAGGGCCCAAAAGTAAAGCACATGGACAAATGCAACAATACAATGTCGGAGCACCTTTCGAACGAATAGCCATCGACATCGCTGGGCCGTTTCCTGAAACCTTTAATGGTAACCGATATACCCTCGTGGTCATGGATTACTTCAGTAAGTGGCCGGAAGTGTTTGCCATCCCAAATCAAGAGGCTAAGACCGTAGCCGAACAGATAGTCAACAACTGCGTGAGCAGATTTGGGGTCCCAATGGAGCTACACTCTGATCAAGGGCGAAACTTTGAATCAAAAGTCTTCCAGGAAATATGCCAATATTTGGGAATAAGAAAGACAAGGACAACGCCACTACACCCTCAATCTGATGGAATGGTCGAGCGATTCAATCGGACCTTGAATGAGCATCTATCTAAGGTTGTCAGCAACTGCCAGCGGGATTTTGATCGACACATACCCCTCTTCTTAATGGCCTACCGAAACGCGGTCCATAGCTCAACAGGACACACACCATCCGAGATCTTATTTGGTCAAACAATTCGGTTGCCAAGTGAAGCAAAATTCGCATCCCCACAGACAGAGCCCAAAAAGGTGAACGAGTACGTGAATGACTTGCGCAGCAGGATTCGTAAATTGCATGAAGACACCAGAGAAAAGATGAAGCTAGCAAGCAGCCGCATGAAGACTAGGTACGATATCAAGGCGAAATCTTCCGGTTTCAACGAAGGAGATCTGGTCTGGCTGTATAATCCTCTGCGTAAGAAAGGCAAATCACCAAAATTGCAACAGGACTGCGAAGGTCCATACAAGGTAATAACCCGCATTAATGACGTTGTCTACCGGATCCAGCGTGGTGATCGAGGAAAATTGAAAGTGTTCCGTTTAGATAGAATGTGTCATTTCAACGGGATGCTGAATGACGAAGTTGTTCGAGACGAACAACTGTAGGGAGGGAACAGTCTGATAACCACTTAAATGTGAGCAGCGACATCTAGATTTACAGAGCAGAAGATGTCGATTCTCGAAGACCAGAAGATTTCGATACTTGAAAAACAAAGTCTCGACCATTAATGACTGGAGAGTGGAATCGAATTTTCTAGAAAATTGGAAATTGTATGGGATGCTGGATGCTGGATGGCGAGGATTGTTCTCGAAGTATGTCCTTCGAGTGTAAATACCAGCACCCCCAAGGTATGCAAATCAGTTCTAAACTGAAATCTGAAGTGTTAATTATGAGAAGTGATTAAGTGGTTTAAGTAAAAGATAAGAAAAGTATAAGCGGTTGAGAAATTGGATTGTATTGAGAGCAACAATTAAATAGTGAATTGTAACTGTACTGAATAAAGCGATTTGTATTGAAAAAAGTTCTATCATTTGTACCCACACAAACATTTTACAGTATTATATAGAGAGCGAAACATCTCCCAGGTAACAAAAGCGCGCTCGGGTCGGGTAGTTATTAAAATCCGACATGTATAAAACTACTGGTAACTTCGTCAATTTTGCTCCAAATTTTGACACAATATTCTTAAGATATTATGCATTCAACTAAAAAAAATTTAATACCTTACCCTCCCTTAAAGAACTTAACACTCAAGTATGTATGAATACACTTAAAGTGCCTGATGTATGAGTATTAATTTTACAATTAATGCAATAAATACGGGTACAATTGTCACGAGGTGAAGCTAGGTACCACTGTTTGCAGATAGCTGCATTAGTACACCGGTTTTTCGTATGTCCTAGCTTTTGACAGATGGAATAAATTCCTCAACTTCGCAACTTGGAATCTCTTCAGTTCTTCAAAAATTTCTTTTTTGAGGTATGTTTATTATAAAGGGTCCGCCATCTAACGTTTTTTTTTTCAACTAGTGCTTATTTCGTGAATGGTAACACTTAGCTCATGTCTGATTTGACAGATAATTAGTTATGTACATATACATAGTAATAGATAAAATTGTATAGTTTTGTCGTTTTCAAAAAATCTATTATGATATTAATGTTATTTTGATTAGAATTAGGATTAGAAATTAATTCATTTATTGTGGACTTTATAACCATAAGTGTATGGTTTTGGAACGATAGACATTCGCAAAGTATATGGCGGATGCTAATGGGTGATTGATTACAGTATGTACAGATGGATGACTTGTTTTTATTAATGTTCATAGGAAAGCCTGGTGTGACCGAGTCTGAGTCTAGTGATTTTAGTGATTTTCTTGGCGTGAAAATTTGGAAGGTTCTAAATGTCTGGCATAGTCTTTGATGGATAGTTTGTTTCTGTTGGCTGTTTTGTACCAATCCGAAGTTTTCTCCCAGAGGAGATTGGAAGAAACAGGTTTATGTCAATTTTGTTGAAGTCAGGGGAGAACATTGATGGGGTTTTGAGTACCTCTTTGGCGGCTTTGTCGGCGAATTTATTTCCTGCGCTTTGGACATGACCTGGAACCCTTATTAATTTAGTATTAGGGAATTGGTGATTGAGCAGGTAGCGGATTAAGGAAGGATAATATGTTTGGTTATTGGGGTTGAGGATTGCATCAATGGACGACAGAGAATCAGTGCAGTGCAGTGGCAAACTTTTTATTAGATTTTTTTGTGTATTGTAAAGCATGAAGGATAGCAATTATTTCGGATGAAAAAGTTAGGAATATGGGGGTAGTAAGAAGAAGCAAATGGTGTCTTTTTCAATAGTGACACTGAAGCCTATGTTGTCGGCTATTCTGGAGCCACCTGTGTAAATAAAGCAGTGCTTGCTTAATTTGCTTTTGATCTAGCGACATGAGTTCTGAAAGAAAGGGATTTGATTACATTAAGTTTTTTACGCAAAGCGGGAAGGATATAATTAATATATATATATATAGGATATAATAATTCCATCTGTAATTTTTTTGGAAGACGATACCTAAAATTTTCAATCTGTCAACAATCTCCAAATTTATGATGTTCGATAACATTTTACATGTGTATTTATGTTTTCTGCGAATATGGAGATGATTACTCTTGGTTATGAATAATTTGGCTCCAGAATAGTCGCACCAGGATAATACGAGTATATGTATCATCGAAAACTGAGTTAAGGTCTATTATGGATGAAGTAGATTTTTTATTTAATTTTTTGATGATGGTGATGTCATCAGCGTAGGCACAGAACTTAATTTCTTTATGGAGGGATAGGGTAGTGGAGAGTTTTTTGAAGGCTATAAGGAAGAGAGGAGCAGATAAGGGAGAGCCTTTGTGATACAATTGAAGTGTGGTAAAAGGAGGAAAAGGCACATCAACGCGAACCGAAATTTTTCTATTGCTCATGAAGTTGAATATACATATATCTGATGATATTTCGGCCTACTTTCCATGTCTTAAGCTGGTTGATGATTGAGTGAATACCGACTCTGTCGAAAGCTTTTGTGAAGTCTAGGGAGATAAGTGAAGGTGTTTTTTTCTTGGAGAAATAGTCAGTAATGTGGTGGTCTAGATATAGGAGAGTGTTTGTTACTGATTTGCCTTTTTGAAGCCCATTTGTTGACCGCTAAGTAGTTTGTTGTGATAGACAAACCACAAGAGTCTATTGGCGATTATCTTGTCGAGGACTTTGGCACAGCAAGGGTTAAGAGAAATGGGTCTATAGGATTCCAGAAGAGATTAGTCGGCTTAGTTTAAGGATAGGTATGAGTGCTATATTAGTGTAATTGGGGGATATACTATTTTGAAAAATTTAGTAGTAAAATTTAAGAAGTCTGGATTTCATGGAAGGAGAGAAATTTTTTATCTTGGGATATGAAATTCTATCATTTGCTGGGGTCTTGCCTTTTAAATTGTTTAATGCGATCTCAAGCTCCAAGAGGCTGATGTCATCGTCAATCATTTTTGCATTTATTGAAGGGGAATAGGAGAAGGAGGGGAAAGAAAGGAATTTATTTTGGCAAAACAGGTTGGAGAAGTTAGAGTCTTGCGATTCTTTCGACCAGAATTCTGCAAAGTTGTTGGCTATGGTTTGAGGGTTAGTAATATTAGTAATATTAAGAAGTCTGGATTTCTTAGAAGGAGAGAATTTTTTTATCATGGGATATGAAATTCTATCATTTGCTGGGGTCTTGCCTTTTCATTTGTTTAATGCGATCTCAAGCTCCAAGAGGCTGATGTCATCGTCAACAGGTTGCAGAAGTTAGTGTCTTGCGATTCTTTCGACCAGAATTCTGCAAAGTTGTTGGCTATGGTTTGAGGGATAGTAATATTAATATTAGAGGAATTTGAGGGGGTGATACAATGAATAGGAGAAAAAGTTGTAATGCAACAAAATCTTCTGATAGACCAGATTTTAGAAGTAAAAGTGTTAAGGTTAATTTCGGAAGTGAGGTTATGTATGGATTCAGATTTCGAAATTTTAATTTTTCTTTTGAATTGGGCGTTGGCTCTTTTGTACTTAATAGCGTTATCACTCGAGATATTACGTTTAAGGGAATTCCAAAGCTTGTTTTTTCCTTTTTAGCTGCTCTAATTCCTTATTCCACTAAGGGACTCTTGGTTTACTAGTCGAAATTGAAGTTTGTGGAATCGATCTATTGGCGCTTTGAAGTATAATTTTGTGGATGTTTGCTGCTTCTTTATAGATATTGTTGCTAATGGGGTAATAAATGGTATGAGAATCTAAAAGATGTTGATAGAAGCTCCAGTTAGCATCATCTGTTTTAAATTTTGGTTTAATTTTGAGTGGGGATGCAATTGATTGGAACATGGAGATAATAATGGGGAAGTGATCACTACCGTAGAGATTATCAAAGTCAGACCATTTGGTATAGACGATTAGACTCGGGGCACAGAAGGAAAGGTCAACGTTGGTGAGGGTAGAATGGGTGCTGAAGTGGGTGGGAGATCCATCGTTTAATAATTGGTAATCAGATTTTGTAATATATTTAGATATAGTGTTGCAAAAGTGGAGGCGAGAGAGTGTGTAGGGTTCTGGGATTTAAATTTTTGTTTTGCGTCTACCAATGTGCACTTGTGAATGGTTTAAATTTTTAAAATCTCTTTTTGTTGAAGGAATGCTTTACATGATTTGGAAGAAGCTGGATGATCTTCGGAGCAGTTGGCGCAGGATGTTAATGTACAGTTAGCTGGGTCATGTGGTTGTAAATTACAATTGCCACAGCGAGTTGGATTTTTACACCATTTATCAGTGTGGCCCAGGATTTGGCAATTTTTGCAGCGCATGGGTGTCGGGAAATATTCTCTTACCTTTACATTATACCAACCGATGTTTACTGTTGGACGTGGGCGGATGCGATCAAACGTTATCAGTATAACTCCGGTTGCACGTTGTATGGCATCTTGATTTCTCGTGTATTTGAATACTTCCCGGACACCCTGAGTTTTCATTTCTCTAATTACTTCATCCTCTGGCACCTGGATTAGGCAAAGGGCCTAAACAGTTCCTTTAGAGGAGTTGAGTGTGTTGTGGGCCGCAACATTGATGGGGCATATGTTTGACAGCATTTTTTTGATTTAAATAGGTCAGCATCTTTTTGATTCGTGCACAGGATTAGGAGGCTTCCATCTCGAAGTTGCGAGATTGATTCGTAACCGCTGCTTATCTATGCCTTTCTTCAGGAAAAATACACTTTTGAGTACTGCTTAGTTTTTGAGTACGCTAGTGCTTAGTTTTTTTTTTCTTTTTGAGTTGGGTTCGGACAGCGATTCGATATCGAGGCTATTGAACAGATTTCCCGGAGGCATATGGCCCCGGAGGGACATTATGAATAGTTTCTGTTTTATTCGTGTGCAGTAAAAAACAGAGTTAAAACGGTTAGAAAGAGATGGCTAGATAATAATCTAACAGCAAATTAGGTAACGGAAAAACTTCCGACGAGAACAAAAAAACAAATGACTTGACTGACAGTCGCAGACTGGTACTTTTGCCTTTAATTTTTGAAATTGTTCCAATAATGGGATGAAATAGATCTCTGTAATCATACATTATTCTGTTAGACAAGTTTGAAATTGAAATAGTATTCTGAATACTGTTGATCTGTTTTGTTTCAAAAAACACCCAATGCATTTATCCATTCACGTCCGCACACTGAATCAACACCAGATGGAACTATGTAAATTGTGCCCACGATTTTTCTGTCTTGGTATGCCACATGGACTTCGCTTTCGCCCACAGCTTTGAAAATATGAGGGAAGATGCCCGTACTTAGGATGTTATTGTACAAATTGCATATTCGAATTCGAAGTTGCAGAAATTTTCTCTCGAAAATCACTTGGCAACTATTGATTCTCTTCTTAACTAAGCTTGCAATAGTTGGAGTGAACCAAATGGGATTCCTTTGGGAATAATTTCTTTTTCAAATTAGGGATGAATTTTGCCGCTGCCGTTCTTATAATTAATTTTCTTGAGTTTAGAAGCTTCTTGGTTAGTTTTGGTCGAAACGGTGTTTGAAGAATAAAGGAGCTGCGTAGTGGAAGAAATTCCAGTTTGCTTAGCTTTCATTGAAACACGACGGTGAAAATTTCTTATATTTTCTTGCATATATGTATGAATAGGAAAATGGCCTATACTCCCAAATAGTACCTCCGAAAAAAAGAAGTGGTGCAAAATCTTCAAGCATCAATCGCTGTGAGGGTATTTCTGGTGCTAACAAGTGTTGGAGAACCATCATTTAGGCAGATAAGATTACGTTCATTTGCACAAAAACTCAATTTAGGACTCGGTTGAGTTGATATTATTTGACCCCCATAACGTGTTCGATCCGTTAATATCTCCCTTTATGTTTTGGTGTCGATGTTTTTGGGAATATCCTCCAAAATATATTCAGTTAACCGTTGATGTCCGTACATCATACTCTCTATATGCATTTGTGATCTTTATAGGTGCCCTAGTGGTAATTTGAATGTTGGTGTAACACTCCGAAGATGAGATAGAATAGGAGCTTAAGAGAATATGGTTTTTAACAAAGAAACCAATGCCTGACTTGGAATAATCATAACCTTTTTTTTATGGGGAAAAGGTGTGTAGTTCTTAACATTAAAATATTGTAAATGGTTTTTCGTGATGTGGGTTTCTTGTAGAGCAATTACAGTTCCTGGCCATATTATTAGACGCACTATAGATTTTATGCAAAATCTCAATTTACAGCTATTTTAATTAGGTTTTCGAATATTGTAGTGCACTTAAATTAATTTTTATGCAGAATATAAACTATTTCCTACTTTTTTATAGAAATAAAACATTAATAAAATTGAAAAAAAATAATTTTATTAATATTTTCAATATTTTTGTTATTTTTTTCAATATTTTGTTGAGCCTCCTTTTGCTTTAATAAGAGCCTCAATTCTGCGCTGAATACTGTCAATGCAAGATTGGACTGTTTCCTGCATTTGTGGGTGGTTATTCCACACGTGAATTATTTTTTCTATAAACGTAGTTCTTCTTGTGACCGCATCTTTAGCCACTTCCCTTTTCATCAGCTCCCATACGTTTTCAATTGGGTTCATGTCAGGGCTGTTTCCCGGCCAGTCCAATAGAGGGATGTTTTCTTCCCTCAAATAAGTTTTTATAGACTGTGTGGCATGGAGCTCCATCTTGCATAAAAATATATGGTTCTCCATTCGGGAACCATTCTCTGACCTGCGGCACCAGCCGATTCTGCAAGACTTCTTTGTGCTGGTCTTGTCGAATTATCCCTTTTACAGACGTCCTGTGCCTTTGCCGCTGATGACTGACTAGATCATCACTTTGGTAGGGGCTTCACAGTCTGAACGACGCAATCGGGGGAAATTTTTCTCAACGGCGTCGACGAACAAACTGAGCTTTGTTGTCCAAAATCTCAAAAGTGCTTTCATCGCTGAAGCACACCTGTCAAAAACACCAAAAAGAAATAAAAATTCTTAGAACAATACTGAATTTTAATTATTTTATCGATAAATTTAGTATCAAATAACCGATCTCCAGAAGTCCACATCCTTATCTCGCAACTGTTTTGCCCAATTCAGACGCTTTTTTCCATTGCAGCTGTTAACTTTGGCTTCCTGGCGGGTCTGTGGGTGTTAAAACCCAAACATTTTAGTTTTCTGCGTACGGTGCGCTCAGAAGCAATAATATTAGCTTCTTCCAATTGAGTTTTATCATCTTTGTGGTTGCAAATCTGTTTTCGATGCAAATTTTCTGTACACGTCTTTCCGACCTTGGTGAGAAAATCGGCTTTCTTCCGCATCTGCTCTTTCTTTTTGGGCTTAATTCTTCACCACATTATTTTTTTTTCTTTATCCGTCTCACGCTAGCCTCAGACACGCACACTTTTCTAGATATTTCTCGGTTAGAAAAAGCTTTTGTGTTGATCAGAGCTTTCACTTCAGCTTTTTTTACGTAGTGACAGGTCACCTCTCTTACCCATGATAAAAATGTCCAAAATGTTGTTTAATAACAGTAAAGAAGCACATAACAATACAATACAATACATAATACCGCTAGTAAGCACACAAAGCTTTTAAAGTCACACAAACAAGTCCGAACCGGCAAAATGCGACTGAAAGAAGTCTGTACTTGTTTACGCTCTGTTACCAATACTTTGACATTATGCATGTATACCTACCTAATGCAACATATCAAAATAAAAAAATAAAGACAATAGAACCACAAAACAAATTTAATAAGCAAAACTTAGTTTCTGTAACGTTAAAAGCTAAAAATATTGCGTTTAATCTAATAATTATAAAAATTCTACAGTGCGTCTAATAATATGGCCAGGGACTTTATATCTTGTTGGTGTTTTGCTATTAATCGTTCAAGAATTGGTTTACTGGTGCAGCAGTTTTGAAGTTATGACCCCTCATACTTTGAAAATGTGAGTTGTGGGGAAAACGCTTTAATGAAAACGGAGCTAAAATGATGCGAAAATAGAAACGCACGTGTACGTCTGCTCGATAGAATTACATTTACTGCTAGACTAAATTTTATACTCTACACTGACAAAATATACAGTACAGGTATAAGTTTGGGGGGTAAGATTAGGTATTATATAGAGAGCGAAACATCTCCCAGGTAACAAGAGCGCGCTCAGGTCGGACAAGCTGGATCGATGATGTAAGATGTATGAGTATTAACTTTACAATTAATGCAATATATATGGGTACAATTGTCACGTGGTGAAGCTAGGTAACATTGTTTGCAGATAGCTGCATTAGCACACCAGTTTTTCGTATGTCCTAGCTTTTGACACAATATACAGCGCAATGGAGATGGAATAAATTCCTCAACTTCGCAATCCTGGGACGGCGAATTTGAGCAAACGTAAGTATTGCTGCCCCGGTAGGAACCAAATAATCATTTTCCCTTCTCATCACCTTTCGTACTTTAAATCTCTTCAGCTCTTCAAAAATTTCTTCTTCAGGTATGTTTATTATATGTTTGGAATAAGTTCATCCCTGAACTGAGGTGAGACTTAAGTGATTGGTTATATTAGCTTTCAAAAATTTATCAGGGATTGTTAAAGTAAGTACCTTAATGAGGAGATCGCCTGTTCAGTTTAAAGGAGGAGAGTGGGCGAGGGTTTTCACCTACCTTCTCCATTCCATTTACAACGATAAAACGGGAAATGTAGGAAGTTGTTGAAAAGATCACATAAATGTTTGCGTTGGGTTTTGTTGCTGGTCCAGTTCAAACCAACCTCCGGTTCGAGGTCTTTTACCGCTTCTGTTGAGGATCCCCTGGGTCTAAAGAAGCTTACAGTGTTTAACTGGATTCAAAAGATAAAAAAGCGAGGTGCCAGAACCAATCTTTGGTAGCTTGTGCTCTTTCCGGGGCCTGTTCCGGGCAACTAACGTTGATTTGGGCGTCATGTGACATCAAATAGAGTAAAAATCTTAAAATCGACAGAAGTTTGAATTCCTGAGAAAATGCAATTATTGGCGGATTGCCGAAACGCACTTTTGGTGGCTTATGCTGCTTTTAAACGCATTCATCGGCTAAATTTGTATCAGGGGATTAAGGGGACGCATTATTACTTCTCGTATAGCTTGAGCCTTCCTGTATCAAATACAGTACAAATCTGATAATTACCCTGCTATGTCTTACAGGTGGTGAATGTAAAACACCACAGATTGTTTTATTTTAAATAAATGCAAATGCAACGCACATCAACTAAACAAAACTTTGTTCTTTAACGGATATTGCAACATAATTCTACAATATTTAATTATTTAATTTGGTTTTCGTTTGGGGAAGAAAAGTGACGTAAACCCAGCTCCCCTCATTTCTTCAGAATCAAAATTTTGCTTCTCGCTTTCATTTGAGAGTCAACATTTTTCTCCTTGATTTTATGACAAAATGTACTAGCACATATAAATATACTGTTGCCTTCCGCTACCACGATATGAGCCTTCTTCAGCAGACGATTTCGACACAGAAGCAAAAAAAAACAAGCAATGTTCGAGTCTTTGATTCCCGAGAGGTTTTTTTTTTATTAAATTGTTTTAATTCTTATACTTTAATTCTTTTATACTTAATTAATTTTCTTTTTGACTTGTGTCTTTGGTGACTCCGCTCGTCTCAACGGAAAAAATCTTCGGCCACCAATGTCGGTTTTTCTTGCCTTTTCTCATTAAAAATTCCCGTATCTATTTCTACAGTTTTTCTTACTTTTTGTTTCAAGCTGGAGAAGTCCCAAAGGCAATAACGACTTCTCCTCAAATTTCTTTGATCATGTCCGCTACCAATTCCTTTTGCTCATCCATAAAATGGGACCCCTCGCTGACTGGTATAAACCAATATGGCGCCTCGTTATAAGCCAAAGTGATGTTCGTTGAATCGAACATCACCTTGGCTTGTCATTTTCAATCGTAAACAAGGGATTGCCGTGACTGGGATTCTGCTGGTATATAATTTATTAAACTTTATTCTTTATATAGCCCATCTCCCTTCTAGGTTTCTTGACTCCGGAACACTATCCCCTCCTTAAGACTTTGAGTTCCAACTGAGTTTATCTTGCATCGGTGTACGGCGACAAGCGGTTTAAGTGAACTACCTTTGGCTTGGGCCGGTCCAGAAATTTAATTTTGTACACCAGATCAGAAAGTTTCTTCTCTACTTGGGCTGGCCCTTCCCAGTTGCTTTGAAGCTTTTAGGGTTGTAAAACCATACACGGTCTCCTGGATTAAAGGTTAGTGCATTGGAGTTAAGGTCGTACCTGTGCTTCATGGCCTCTGCTGTTAGCTTTAACCTATGTCTTGCCACCTCGTGCACGGTTATCAGCCTGTTTTTTAGTTCCTGCAAATAGCTCGGTCCGTCTTGATAATTTTTTGTTGGCGATCCGTAGGCCAGGTTGATAGGCAGCCGAAGTTCTCGTCCAAAATTCAGCATGGCTGGGGAGAATCCAGTTGACTCGTGCTCTGCTGCCCGATAAGCCATTAAAGCTGGTTGTAACCAGATATCCCAATCTGTTTGATGGGAGTTAGTGAACTTTGCCAGGTAGTCCAAAAGCGTACGATTGAAACGTTCAACCATTCCATCTGACTGAGGGCGTAAGGGTGTTATACGCGTTTTTTGACTGCCCAACAACTCCATTGCTTTTTTAAATATTTCTGACTCGAAGTTCCTCCCTTGGTCCGAATAGATTATGTGTGGGACCCCGAATCTGCAAAAGATGCTATTAATTATTTGTTCAATTACCACTTCTGCTGTCTGATTAGGAACTGCAAAGCATTCGGGCCATTTCGTGAAATAATCCATTGCCAATAATCCAACGACGTATCGATTCCCTGCTGCCGTTCTGGGAAGGGGACCCAGGACATCCACTGCTATTTGTTCAAAGGGGCTTGCTGGTTGACTTGGTTGTAGCTTACCTCTGGTACCTCTCCTCGATTGACAAGTTTTGCAGTTGTGACACCATAGCTTAACATCAATTGTTCGTCCAATCCAGAAGTATCGGTCTTTTACTTTACCAATAGTTTTTCTGTAACCCAAGTGCCCTCCGCTAGGGCTATCGTGAAGATGCGACAGAATTTCTGGAATCAGTTCTTTTTTTCTTGTTTCTCTCCCGTTTCCCATACCCGATTTAGGATTCCTGCTTTCATTTTAAGTTGTTGAAACATGGACCAAAAACTTTTTACCTCTGAGTTCTTATTTAGAATCTCTTCCTTCTTAGGCCAACGGCCTTCTTGCATCCATTCGATAATTTTACTAAGCGCTGTATCATCATGTTGCTCTTTTGCAAGTTGTTATTATCGCTTTCCAACCGTAGTATTTGACATTGATTATGTTCCTTTACCTCGGCTTTGGTGCAGTATTTGCAAGTCCCACAAGGTCTTCTAGGCAATGCCTCTGCGTTACCGTGTTGAGGCCCAAGTCGATGCACTATCTCAAAGTTATATTGCTGTAGTTTTTCCAGCCATCTCGCCATTTGCCCCTCAGGTTGCTTGAAGTTCCATAGCCATCGGATCGAAGCAGGATCCGTTCGAAGCAGAAATTGTCGGCCGAACAGGTAGTGGTGAAAGTGATGAGTGGATAGGCCTACTGCCAGCAATTCTCTTCTCGTCACACAGTAATTCCTCTCCGCTCTATTCAAGGTGCGACTAAAATATTCGATTACAGCCTCCGTTGCACCTTGTTTTTGACCTAGGTCAGCCCCAATACCGACATTTGATGCGTCTGTATCTAAGATAAATTGCCCGTGGTTGCAAGGAAATCCTAAGATAGGGGCCGTAGTTAGCTTTTCTTTCAATATGCCAAAGGCTCGTGCGCTGTCCTCAGTCCAACTAAATCGCCGTTTTTCTTCGGTTAACTCTGAGGGGGGTTTTGCCACGGTTGAAAACCCTTTGATGAACCGCCGATAGTAAAAACACAATCCTAGGAAGCCTCGAACTTGTCGCTTGGTTTGTGGAGTTGGCCATTCCTTAACTGCTCTTATTTTGTTCGTGTCTGTGCTAAGTCCATTAGACGAAACGACATGCTCTAAGTAACTCACACTTGTTTTGAAAAAAATGCACTTAATCGGGTTCAGTTTCAAATTTGCAGCTTGAAGTCGACTTAGTACCGCTTCCAGATTGATAAGGTGTTCCTCGAACGTTTCAGAGTAAACAATGATGTCGTCAAGGTATATCAGGGCCGTCCGCCATGATAGTCCTCGCATCACTTCGTCCATTACCCTTTCGAACGTCGCCGGAGCGTTACACAGCCCAAAAGGCATTACATTAAATTGCCACAACCCACTGCCATTAGTGAAAGCCGTCTTTTCTTTATCGTTGGGGTCAATTTCAACTTACCAATAATCGCTTTGGAGATATGGGGTCGAAAAACATTTGGAGCCGGCCAGTGTTGAAAATAGGTCATCCATTCTGGGTAATGGGTAGGAGTCTTTTTTGATCACTTCGTTGAGCTGCCGATAGTCGACGCAAAACCTGGAGGAACCATCCTTTTTCTTGACTAGTACAATCGGTGCAGCCCATGGACTCTTAGATGTCTCTATTACCCCCCTTTCGCTCATATTCCTGATGAGCTCATCCATCTCGTGTCGCTTGGCTAGAGGAACTCTCCTGGCTCGTAGTTTGACATGCTTCGCGGACTTGAGTTATGGCAGTCCTTCCGAAGTCAGATGGCGCTTTAGAGAATACATCACCGAATTTTCTTATATGAATTTTGAATGACGTTTTCTGCTCCTCTATTAATTCGTCATGGGCTTTATCACAAAGGTCTTGTATGTTGGGACACTTACTGGATGAAAACGTTGCTGGCACTTCGCAGACTTCTACCGATTCCACTCGTCCTACGTTTGTATTCGGAGGCAAAATGATGTCTTGTGCAGAACTGTTCGCCATGCCTACAAAAAATGTTCTCTCACTTGGATTGATCAGGCCTCTTCCCAACTTCACTCCTTGTGGCAGCTCCAATGCAGGTTCAACTATCGCTGCACATCCTTGAGCATTAAAGGGGATTTTGAACTCTATCAATGTCTCTTTCATTGCTGGTAGCTTTTGACTTGCGGACGTATTTAACAGTCGTCTTGAAGATCCGGATGGAAGCAGCAGCGGAAATTTGCGGCTCCGAATTTCAATCGACATTTCATCAAAATTCAATTGACATCGTTGTCTCATCAAGAAATCGACCCCAAGTATTTTAGGAACATCACGTTCCACTACTGCAAAAGAATGAGAGTACTCTTTATTACTCAAGATGAAACTCACCAGTCGCTCCATATGGCCGTGCCAGCTATATCCACCAATCTTGTTTTAGGACCCTTCACAAAGGTATTCCCAGGCAGACATTTTGACGCTAAGATGGAGATATTTGCTCCGGAGTCCACGATAAGCGAGCATTTTTTGCCTCCCACAAAACCCTCTAAGCAAAGGCTTCCCTCACCGGTTGCTCCTATGAAAGCATCTCTTGTTATTTCTTGGTCTTCGTCCGTGTATTCAATTCTCCCATCATTCACTTTCCTGTTGTTCTCGTTCATTCCACTTAAATTCGATGTCTCTGGAACGCTTTGTAGAGAACTAATGGTAGGTAATAGCTCCTTATTGCTTCCACTACTTAGTTTTTTGAGCATGTATCATTTTGTTTTTTGCTACTTGCTGTAGGTTTACTCTCTCCATAAAACACACGTGTTCTTCTTGTTCTCGCACTTAGCTCTTGTGCTATGTTCACGGCATCTGTTAGTGTAGATGGACGACTAACTGTTAGCAAATCTTGAGTTGACTCATCCCTTAGTCCCTCTATAAATTGACTAATGATTACTTCTTCTATCACTTTCGCTGGGCATCCGGGGAGTGCTAATGCTACCAGTCGTCGCAGATTCAAAGCAAATTCGGCCACGGTCTCCCTGGGGCCTTGAACTCGACTGCGCAGCTTGGTGTAGCTAGACGTAGCATTTTCGCTGTTGCCGCAATGCTTCGTAATCCACTTCGCTGCTTTCTGGTAATGCACTCAACACAGTGAGAGCCTATCCACGTAATTGCATTGCTAGAGCATCTGTTTTTTCTTTCCCACTCCAACGAGCACATCGCGACGCAATTTCAAATTGTCGTTCGTGGGAACTAAAATGAGTTCAAATAATCATCAAAATAACACAAATATAAACCAGGACCCCTTTAAAATATGCTCAAGGGTCACGAGATCTCCAGCACGCGGATCGCTAGGAAAATCATGCGAAAGCAAAGACCAAGCACAAGCGAAAATTCTGACCTCCGCGCCAGACTCCAAAATATGGAATTGCTCTGTGCCGAATTAAAAAAGCAACTGGATGCCATTAAGCCGCAATCTAAATCTGAGTCTGAGTCTGTTTTGCTACTTGACCGCCCCGAAAACTCGAGTTTTCACACGGACGAAGAAGAGCTAGTCCGCTAAACGGACTGGATACTTAAAAAAAAAAAAGCCAGGTGAGAAGCGCAAAGCTACTTCCTCGCCTGATATTGAACAAACAAAGAATCAAGCCAGCTTTAACACTGCTGAAGTCGATAAGGCAACAAAGCAACCCAAACAAAGACCGCCGCCGCCAATAAACGTTTTTGGAGTCTCGGACTACAACAAGTTGCACATAATCCTGAAATCACTGTGCTCAACCGATTATAAAGTAAGATCTCGTAATAATGATACATGGACTATCAATGTCCTTAATCCAGACAACTATCGTTCGCTTTCGCAAAAATTAAATGCCGAGAAGATTCAATGGCATACGTACGAAAATAAAACGGAAAGACCCATACGCGTTGTAGCTAGAGGATTGCATCCCTCTTGCCTTAAAGACTTTAAGATAATCGACGCAGTTAATATACTTGCGCAAAAACAGCGCAATGTTGAAAGCGAGAGGACGACCCCAAGACGTAGTCTTCCCCTCTTTAGGCTAACTTTCGACAAAACCGAAAGCCTAGAAAGAATTTATGCCATAAATTCAATTTTGGGACTTGTCAAAATTGAACCTCAGCGGAAAAACTCTAGGCTGATTCCCCAATGTACACGTTGCCAGGGATTCAGCCATACTCAGGTCTACTGCCAGAAGGAACCTCGCTGTGTAAAATGCGCTGGCAAACATCTGACTCGAGAGTGCAATGCCGCGAAAGAGTCCATAGCGATATGCATTAACTGCAAGGGAAAACATCCAGCTAACTATCGAGGTTGCGAAGCCGCGAAGGAGTTGCAAAAGCTACGAGATCAATCAAAAACGAAGCCTTTGAAAAACGCAGGGACAGCTAGTATGAGAAATAACAACAGCGGTCCTACTCCAAAACCTTTAAAGAAGGTAATGGTGACAAACGCTAAAATCACCAATAACAACAACGTCAAAAATAACAATGCGCAAGTGGAAAGTGGAAAAACTTACGCGCAAATAGCGGCGCGAGTAAATATGACTAACTGTACATCACCGGATCCTGCCTCAAATGTGTTCTCAGTAATTCTCGAGAAACTAGAAGAACAGACTAAAATAAATAAGATAATAATCGAACGGCTTCTTAAACTCGAAGCCAATTTCTGCTACTAATTATGGCAAAGAAGCTCAATATACTTGCGTGGAATGCCAACGGGCTACAGAAAAGGCTTGATGAACTAAATATTCTCATTCAGGAAAAAGTAATTGACATATGTTTAATTTCTGAAACTCATCTGGCGACAGAATCGCGCGTGGAACTAAAAGGTTACCGCGACTACCACGCTCATCATCCATCGGGAAACGCAAGAGGCGGGTCATCCCTATTCATAAAAGACTGCATTGAACATACTCTGGAAGCAATAATTTAACTTGACAAATTTCAAATGACCGTGGTGCGCGCTAAAAATAGAAATTACTCTTTTAGTATATCCTCAATCTATTGTCAATCGCGCTGCAAAATAGAAAAACACGAATTTATTGTCCTATTCAACTCTCCTGGACCAATCTTCATTATTGGTGGCGACTTTAACGCGCAGCACACCTTTTGGGGCTCAAGATGTATCTCTCAAAAAGGCAAAACTCTTTACAGGGCTGGTATGGTATGTGGTTGCTATTTTCACTCAACAGGCAAGCCGACATACTAGCCCTCGGATGTCGCCAAAACACCAGATCTAATAGACTTCTTTATCGGAAAAGGAGTAAACGCTAGTTACGTCAAAGTTGAAGAAAGCTTCGATCTTTCCTCCGATCATTCTCCAGTTATCCTTTCATTGTGCGAATCCTTGGTTAAGAAACAAAGACCACCCAGATTAACTAACAGCAGAACTCACTGGGAAGATTTCCGAATAAACGTTGTAGACAATACTGAGTTGAAAGTAGCACTTAGAACGCCGTATCAACTTGAAAAAGAAGTTGAACGTTTTGTTGAAGTCATACAGCAAGTGGTCTGGAATAATACTCCCCGCGAATTGAACAAAGTTCCCAAAGTCGGCATAAGATACCCACCGGAAATCAGAGATAAAAACGTCCTTCAATAGGCTCTGCAACTTGTTGAAAAAATCGATCAAGGACTTCAATAACCAAGGTATTAATAACTACCTTGAAAAACTCACAGCGACAAAAGATACCAACTACTCCATATGGAGAGCCGTTAAAAGTGTTCAAAAGCCCCAAATACATGTGGCGCCAATAAGAAAAAACCAGGATGACTGGGCGAAAGAAGATAAGGAAAAAGCTAATGTTGTCGCCGACCATCTTGCAGAAACGTTTAAACCATTCGACGGGGAAGTGCTTCCAGAGAATGTCAATACGCTAGAGGTGACGACAAACTTTCCAGTAGAAAAGGCTACACTTAGGGAACTTAGACAAGTTATAGACACGCTTAAGCCAAATAAAGCCCCGGGATATGACTTAATAACGGGAGAGATACTTAAAGCGTTGCCGAAAAAAGGTTTGATGTAGCTGCTCTATCTTATAAATGCCAGCATTAGATTAGAGCATGTACCGCACCAGTTGAAAGTAGCCGAAGTTATTATGGTTCCGAAACCCGGTAAATCGCTGACTGAAGTCAAGTCATATAGACCAATATCGCTTCTCCCGATTACATCGAAGGTCTTCGAGCGAATCCTTCTTAATCGTCTTAAACCAATTACCGACACAAATTCCCTCTTACCTAATCATCAATTTGGCTTTAGAAGCCAACACTCTACAGTTTTGCTCTAAGAGCAATCGAGTGTAAGTTAGTCTGTTCAAGCGCATTCCTTGACGTTTCGCAAGCCTTTGATAAGGTATGGCACGAAGGCCTAAAATATAAACTTCGACAAACCCTACCCCAACAATTGTCTCGTATTTTAGATTCATACCTGGAAGACCGACTCTTCCGTGTGAGACACGGAAACGAATATTCCACTTTTAAGAAAATAAAGGCGGGGGTGCCGCAAGGAAGTGTACTTGGCCCTCTGCTATATTTGCTTTTTACCCGTGATATACCGCAAACGGATGACACTGTCCCAGTCGAAGAAGCAACTGCCAAGTTGCAACGTGCCCTTACACGGATTAACAATTGGACAAAGACTTGGCGAATCGCGCTTAATGAAAACAAGTCTGTCCACGTGAACTTCACTCTCAAGAAAATTGAGAATCCACCGGTGTTTATCAACGCAGTACGAATTCCTTACGCGAAGGAGGCCAAATACCTCGGTATGACACTCAACGCTAAACTAAAATGGAGAGCACACGTTAAGAAAAAACGTGAAGAGCTTGAAATCAAATATAGAGATATTTACTGGCTTATTGGAAAGTATTCCAAGCTTAGCTTAGAGAACAAACTGCTGTTATACAAGCAAGTGCTAAAGCCGATCTGGACATATGGTGTACAACTTTGGGGTTGTACTAAAAATAGTAACATTAGTATATTACAGACATTCCAAAACAAAGTTCTTCGAGGTATTGTTAATGCGCCGTGGTACATAAGAAACGATGTTATCCACAGAGACTTAGGAGTCGAAAACGTTCAGAACGTAATTAAAATGTTTGCGCGAAAACATAATAATCGATTACAAGATCATACGAGTACTTCTGTTCAACAGATCCTCGACGAGACAAATTTATTGCGCCGTCTGAAAAGGACTAAGCCTCTCGATCTAGCGCGGTGATTAGCAGCGCGTAATTTTCTAAATTACACAGGAATTTTCAATGGAAAATCGCCTGGCAGGATTATAAAAACAAAATAAAATGCGATTGAAGAACTGCTTGTTGAGTGTGAAATCAGTCGTGGTGTGCATAAGGGAGGTGTTTTTTAGTGAGTAAGACTCTCACACTACTATAGGCTCCGGGCCTATAGTGTCTATGAACATTTCTCAACTTCCCACGAAAAAAAAAAAAAATTTCGTTCATAGTCATCCCAGGAACCGGTGCCATCGAAAGGTTGCAAGGTCAACGGTATAGGCGCTCTGGCCCGAGGCAACGGCGTTGGAACAAACGGGGGTGAACCACTTGATGCACCAGAAACTTCGCCGGCCAAATTCGTTGCCGTCTTGCTGCTCACCTCCATATCTATCTGCTGCAGATTTGTGGCTTCCTGCTGACGATGATGCATGTTTTTTGCACGCGCTTTACTGCCTCGTAAATCATTTGGAGACGAGTGGTGGCTGTTATTTACCGCGTTCATAAAGAAAAGGCAGCTGACCGAACGTTCAAGGTCCTCGACCCTTTTCACAAGGGCAAAGCTTTGTACTGCATACTCATTCTACCATTCTGTCAGTTTTTTCTCCTAGAATTGGTCTGGTCCACCAGATACTCCTGTACCACAGTGCGCAACTGAGTATACTCGCTCGATCGCGCGGATTTCCCTTCTTCTTGTCTTCCTGACTCCATTTCGCTTAGCGTAGTTTGTTTAAGACTTGAATTGCGATCGTAACATCACATCTGACACCAATGTTGCTTTTCGCTACCACGGTATGAGCCTTCTTCAGCAGACGATTTCTACACAGAAGAAAAAAAAAACAAACAATGTTCGAATCTCTGATTCCCGAGAGGTGTTTTTTTATTAAATTATTTTAATTCTTTTACACTTAATTAATTTTCTTTTTGACTTGTGTCTTTGGTGTCTCCGCTCGTCTCAACGGAAAAAATCTTCGGACACCAATGTCGGTTTTTCTTGCCTTTTCTCATTAAAAATTCCCGTATCTACTCGTATTTCTACAGTTTTTCTTACTTTTTGTTTCAAGCTGGAGAAGTCCCAACGGCAATAACGACTTCTCCTCAAATTACTTTGATCATGTCCGCTACCATTTCCTTTTGCTCATCCATAAAATGGGACCCCTCGCTGACTGGTATAAACAATATGGCGCCTCGTTATATTGTTTTGTGTTGTTCGTTGAATCGAACGTCATCTTGGCTTGTCATTTTCAATCGTAAACAAGGGATTGCCGTGACTGGCATTCTGCTAGTGTGTAATTTATTAAACTTTATTCTTTATATAGCCCATCTCCTTCTAGGTTTCTAGACTCCGGAACAATACATAAACGTCAAATAGTATAGTGTGTCCAACTTGATTTCAGGTTACGTTCAATCAGCTGTGTTTGTTCAACTTATTAATCTAAATCTTCAAATTGATTCGGAAGCAAATATATTTGAATTATAAAAGTCCGACGAAGTTAGTGTTCTATTTATTTAAATAAAAATTGGAGTACACAAAAAACACCCAAACCACATTCTGACGTCATAAGTCACTTAGAAACAAGCTGAATACCTATTTGAAAAGTACTGTCCTTTTATTAACAGTCAATTTAATAGAAGCAGAATAAGTGCTTATTTCATATTTGATTTAGAAGCATTGGTTTCATTATATTATTATTTTCATACTGGTGGACTAAAAGGTTGCATATACATAACAATGATTACTAATCATTGATTGCAACAAAGGTTTCCGAGCCCTGACTTATATATACATTCTTAAATTTCATTTGACATTTGTGAATGAAACAATTTATATAATTTTACTTTTTATAAATAATCGAACTGTCTCTAAGGCCATATTATTTGCTGACGACCCTATGGTATACTCTCATGACATATTCCCCCTAAAGGCACTTCAACATCTTAAGGCACACTTAGATATAATAAATGATTACTATAAAAAATGGGGTATTAAAGTCAACAAAGATAAGTCTAGTCAAAAGGGTATACCTGGCGTAGTTAGCGAAAGTAAAATCCTGTCACTCGCTTTGGATAACATAAATATTACTTTTAAAAAAAGTATAAGATACCTAGGAGTTAACTTTAATAACCTTCTTAAATTCAACCCACAAGCGAGGCTAGTAAAAGCCAAGACTAGAACGGTCTCTCTCAAATTAATGTCTCTTTTAAGAAATGATATGCTAGAACGAAAAACCAAGCTTCTCTTCTACAAAGTCATCATAAGGCCAGTAATCCTATATGCCTTTCCTATTTGGCTAACTATCTCCCCCACAGTTGCTAAAGACCTTGAAAAATTTGAAAGGAAAATATTAAGACTCTGTATCAACAAAAATTTCTCAGACACTAACAAAAGATACTCAAATAAGTTTATCTATGACAACGCGAACATAGTCCCGCTCATAAAGTACGCTTTAAGTCTAATGAGAAGACAGGTTGAGGCGATGAACTACTCAGAAAACGATCTGATAAAGGAAATGTTTGACTCCCAAAGGAGTGCCCCTTGGTCTGGCTCTCAATATCCATCTCCCATTGGAATAATGTCCGAAAACATCTCTTTAACCTCCATGGGGGATAACGCCTTCTATAATACGAGTAGCACGCAAACAGGACAAAATCGTGGTTGAATCAAAACTAACCCCAAACACAACATAAGTATTTTAGTAGTAGTATAAACCTTCAATAGCAACAAATAAAGCTACAATTATATATGCAAACATATGTTATGTTTATATGTCAGTATCTATACATACGAGGGGCGTTCAACATATTCTCGGTATCGGGGTGAAGCTGTAGTTGTATATATAAATTGACTTATTTATCAAGTAATACTATTATTTTAGTGCATTCATGTAAAATTTCATATAAATGTGATTATTAATTCGCGTTTTATCTCTAGTTAAACAGAATCATAATGGCAACTGAGACGATGATGGTGAAAATTGAGCATCGTGCTGTAATTAAATTTCTCACTAAGCAAGGAAAAAGTCAAAAAACTATTCATGAAGAGATGGTGGCTGTTTACCAGGGTTCCGCACTTTCATTATCAACTGTGCAAAAGTGGTCAAGTGAGTTCAAGAGAGGCAGAGAGAGCATTGAAGACGACCCCCGCTCCGGCGCCCCGGCTACTGCTTGTACGCGAGAAAGCATCAAAGAAGTCGAAAAACTTGTTCTTGAGGATGCCCGAATAAAGGTGAAAATGATGGCAGAGATCACCAAGCTTTCAATTGGTACCATTCAAACCATTCTTCATGACCATCTTAACCTTTCAAAGGTCAGTCCAAGGTGGGTGCCACGAATGCTCACAGCGCCTCAGAAAAAAGTGAGAATCGCATGCTGTAGAGAGCTTTTGGAGATGTGTAGTGAGAACGCGGACGGTGTTATGGATCGAATTGTTACTGGGGACGAAACATGGGTCCACCACTATGACCCTGAAAGCAAACAAGAGTCCATGCAGTGGCATAAAAAAGGAACAGACCCCCCGAAGAAGTTCAAAGTCACTCCGTCTGCCGGGAAGATCATGGCCACAGTTTTTTGGGACTCAAAGGGAATCTTGCCCATTGAGTACAAAAAAAAAAGTGAAACCATCAACGCCACATCCTACGCATCCACTTTGCATAATTTGCGGGAGGAAATTAAAAAGAAAAGACGGGGTAAACTCGCAGCGGGTGTGTTGCTTCTTCATGACAACGCTCCTGTTCACACGGCGCGAGTTTCCAAGGCTGCTGCGCGAGATTGTGGTTTCGAAGAAATCCAACACCCACCCTATAGTCCAGACCTTGCCCCTAAGGTACGAATGTACCTTACTAATGCCAAATAGGTTTAGAAAATTGTAAATATATCAAATAAAGGACCGAAGGCAATAACGATATATATATATTTATATATTTATATACATGTAAAACATATTACAAAAAAAAAACAAAAAAAAAAAGAATGATTGTGAACAATAATGTAACCAAGAGACTGAAACTCGAACTGTCAAATGAAACTTAATTCCATTCATATCGAAGCAATTGAAAGGAAAGGCGAACAACCTAAATATATGTATCTCACTCGTGAACAAAAAAAAAATAATTAAAAGAAACACCCCTCGCAGATGTTTCGTCGAAAGGGAATGATAGATAGAAGACAGTAAAATAATTATTCGAATCTCATGTAAAATTTCGCGCTATAGTCATCCTTTTCAATCGTTTCGTGTTGTAAATACTTAGTTTTTAAGTTAGGTTAAGATAGACAAAGACGCAAGTCAAAAGAGATATTTATAAAAGCTCCATGAGCAAGAGCTAATCGACATACTATAAAGAAAAGAAACGCCATGTTGGCATTCATATTGCTAAACTTCTTAACTTCCAAAGGAAAAGGTCGGCCATACTTTACAGCCGCTTATATTACCACACATTCGATGTAGTAAAAGACAAATGTATTTATATTATAACGATAATGAAAATAGAAAGTCTCAATAAAGATATACATATACATTTATATAATTTTATTATATACATATAATTTTATTATATACATATAATTTTATATAATTTTATTATATATACTATCGTTCCCACTTAATAGATTTGTTGAGATAGTATCGGACTAACTATCTATCTATCTATCTCCCGTGGCAAAACTGTAAATAAATTTCTTATTAGTATTATTGTAATTATGACTTACTGCTTCAGCTGTAGATTAGATTTGATACGCACCAATCGGGTTAGAAGATTATACTACTGATCGTAGTCCATTTTTGGCGGTTTGGACGTATCTCTCAGCTTGACCATTTATACCAGGATATACCGGAGCGGTGAACTTTTATGTGATTCCATTTGATTTTAGAAAGTTCGAGAATTCCTCCAATGTGAAATTTCAAACTCGCAAATTTCATTTAATTGCTTTGTAGTGTTAATACAAGTAATGCTCTTCATTGGAACAACCTCTAGCCATTTGTTTTTCGCGTCGACAACAATGGGGAAATAATGTTCCATAAAGGATCCTGGAAAATCAATGTGTAACCTTTTCCATGGGGCGAAAGGTCTTTCCCATGGAGGAATAGGAACTTTGGTGGGATCTTTGGCTACTAGTACCTTGTAGGCGTATTTCAATAGCAAATTTTATTACGGGCAGGTATGGTCGGAGTACCCCAGTAAGAATGTGTTACTTCCACATTTTTTGAGGATCGATCGATCTCATCTTCAATTAAGGTTTCCATTGCATAAGGAACAGAGCGCGGATTAATATATATAGGATTTACTTTTGCCTTTATTTATTTATTTATTTTATTTATTGAATAGCTACAGAATAATTAAAACTACAGAGTAGCTTAGTAGTCAGAGCATCAATTTTTTCATTTCATTTTATATGCATTTTTATTTTTTAGAATTCATATACACTTAGAAGCTAGACAAAAAAATGCTTAAAAATTAGCTTAAATAAGTTACAAATAATCTTATTCTATCTTACTGGCCCCATGCAGGCACTCTAAGTAAAACATAATACTATGTCTTTCGACGTTTCTTACAGACTATTTTTATTTTTGTTTTTACATTCATTAAAACTAAAACTAAGAAAATAAACTTTAAGCCAGAGCATCAATAGGCCTTAGGCTATGTACTAGTTTTAGTTTTAAATGCATTTTATTTTCTTAATCACTAACTCTTACGTACTAACAAAAAATGCTTAAATGCTAGCTTGAAATTACTTAACAACCTTATACTAACTTACTGGCCCCACGCAGGCACTCTAAGATACTCTAAATTCTTATAACTATGTCTTTCGACTTTATTTACATTTTCCTTACTAATATTTATTTACTGTACTTAAAGCTAAGAAAAAAACATTGCTACAGTATGTACAGATGGATGACTTGTTTTTATTAATGTAGTGTTCATGCGAAAGCCTGGTGTGACCGAGTCTGAGTCTAATGATTTTAGTGATATCTTGGCGTGAAAATTTGGAAGGTTCTAAATGTCTGGCATAGTCTTTGATGGATAGATTGTTTCTGTTGACTGTTTTGTAGCAATCCGAAGTTTTTCTGTTGCTCTTGAACTTGTTACATATTATTTTCGTTTGATCTGTTATCTTTTGCTGTGGTTGGTGTTGGCGTTAGAAATGGCTTTATGTTTAATCAAGTATTAGTAAGAGGGGAGGGTGTAAATCCGTGAAACGGCGATCAGCTTTGATTTTCTTTACAGATTTATAACGGAGGAAAGACGGACAAGCTGGATCGTAAGATGTATGAATATTAACTTTACAATTAATGCAATAAATACGGGTACAATTGTCACGAGGTGAAGCTAGGTACCGTTGTTTGCAGATAGCTGCATTAGTATACCGGTTTTTTGTATCTCCTAGCTTTTGACACAAAATGCAGCGCAATGGAGATGGAATAAATTCCTCAACTTCGCAGTTGACCCAACCAATCCTGGGACGACGAATTTGATCTAACGTAAGTATTGCTGCCCCGGTAGGTGGGCCCCCGCCAATTATCAAGGCTTCGCCCTTTAATGGCGTTGTCTAATAATGAACGGGGCAGAGCAAAGTACTGGTCTTATCGTAAACATCTTTAGATGACGCTACCGAAGGTTGCTACGATCCGATCAGTTACAAGTTGCCGGTCATAGGTCTTTTTGGCGGCTGGACCACCGGTAGTTCCTACCAGGACTTAAATCACGGTACCATGGGAGTCAGCAGCCCCCCGGATTACGGTCCGGGCCTGGCTTGTTAGAGGTAGGCCCCCTTGTGGGAGCGTCATGGTGGCTGTGGTTTAAACCCAAAATCATAGGAAGGGTTTCGGCCCAATGTAGAGTTGCAATAAGTACTGGGTGCTGCGACCCTAAGAGCAGTAAGAGGTTTTAGGTCGGCCTCGACTCTTACCAAGGGTGGAACTTGTGCCGGCAACACATTGGATTGACAGTGAGCGATGGCAAGGCGTATCCTTGCTCCCATGGATGTATGCACATCCCGTAAGTTTAAGCCCACATGGCAGGTACTTACGTTAAACCCATGAGGCGTTCTGCCCCGGTAGGAACCAAATAATCATTTTCCCTTCTCATCACTTTTCGTGCTTTAAATCTCTTCAGTTCTTCAAAAATTTATTATTCAGGTATGTTTATTATATGTTTGGAATAAGTTCATCCCTGAACTGAGTTGAGACTTAAGTGATTGGTTATATTAGCTTTCAAAAATTTATCAAGGATAGTTAAAGTAAGTACCTCAATAAGGAGATCGCCTGATCAGGGGGTGAGTGTTTTCACTTACCTTCTCCATTCCATTTACAACGATAAAACGCGTAATGTTTTTGTCGTTATTTACCGTAGGAAGTTGTGAAAAGATCATATAAATGTTTGCGTTTGGTTTTGTTCTTAGTCCAGTTCAAACCAACCTCCGGTTCGAGGTCTTTTACCGGTTCTGTTGCGGGTCTCCTATGTCTGAAGAAGCTTTCAGTGTTTCACTGGATTCAAAAAAAGCGAGGTGTCAGAACCAATCTTTGGTAGCTTGTGCTCTTACCGGGGCCTGTGCCGGGCAACTAACGTTGATTTGGGCGACATCAAATAGAGTAAAAATCTTAAAATCAACAGAAGTTTGAATTCCTGAGAAAATGCAATTATTGGCGGATTGCCGAAACGCACTTTTGGTAGCTTATGCTGCTTTTAAACGCATTTATCGGCTAAGTATGTATCGGGGGATTAAGGGGACGTGTTATACCTTCTCGTATAGCTTGAACCTTCCTGTATCAAATACAGTACAAATCTGATAATTACCCTGCTATGTTTGTTTTATTTTAAATAAATGCAAATGCAACGCACATCAACTAAACAAAACTTTGTTCTTTAACGGATATTGCAACATAATTCAACAATCGTTTGGGTATTTCTCCGTGCTCCGGAGAAGAAAAGTGACGTAAAACCAACTCCCCTCATTTTTACACAATCAAAATTTTGCTTCTCGCTTTCATTTGAGAGTCAATATTTTTTTCCTTGATTTTATGACAAAATGTACTAGCAAATATAAACATACATAAACCTGAAATAGTATAGTGTGTCAAACTTGATTTCAGGTTACGCTCAATCAGCTGTGTTTGTTCAATTTATTTTTCTAAATCTTCAAATTGATTCGGAAGCAAATATATTTGAAATATAAAAATCCAAAGAAATTTTTAGTGTTCTAATTAAAAAAAAATCGGAGTACACAAAAAAACACCTTCTGACAGCCCAAACCACCTTCTGACGTTATAAGTCGCTTAGAAACAAGTTGAATGCCTATTTGAAAAGTATTATTCTTTTATTAACAGTCAATTTAATAGAAGCAGAATAAGTGCTTATTTCGTAGTTGATTTAGAAGCATTGGTTTCATTATATTATTATTTTCATACTGGTGGACTAAAAGGTTGCATATACTAACAATAATAACTAATTATTGATTGCACCAAATGTTTCCGAGCCCTAAACTTATATATACATTCTTAAATTTCATTTGACATTTGAATGAAATACTTTATACAATTTATAAATATAATTTTATTATATACTCGTACTTTAGTTTAACGTCTGACTATCGTTCCCACTTAATAGATTTGTTGAGATAGTATCGGACTAACTATCTATCTATCTCACGTGGCAAAACTGTAAATAAATTTCTTATTAGTATTATTGTAATTATGACTTACTGTTTCAGCTGTAGATTAGATTTGATACGCACCAATCGGGTTAGAAGATTATACTGCTGATCGTATTCCATTTTTGGCGGTTCGGATGTATCTCTCAGCTTGACAATTTATACCAGGATGTATCGGAACGGTGAACTTTTATGTGATTCCATTTGACTTTAGAAAGTTCGAGAATTCCTCCGATGTGAAATTTCAAACTCGCAAATTTCACATAATTGTTTTGTAGTGTTAATACAAGTAAAATTCTTCATTGGAACAACCTCTAGCCATTTGTTTTTCGCGTCGACAACAATGGGGAAATAATGTTCCATAAAGGGTCCTGCAAAGTCAATGTGTAACCTTTTCCATGGGGCGAAAGGACTTTCCCATGGAGGAATAGGAACTTTCGTGAGATCTCTGGCTACTAGTACCTTGTAGTCTGCACACAGGCGTATTTCGATAGCAAATTTAATTACGTTTATGATCGGAGTAGCCCAGTAAGAATGTGTTACTTCCGCATTTTTTGAGGATCGATCGATCTCATCTTCAATTAAGGTTTCCATTGCATAAGGAACAGAGCGCGGATTAATATATATAGGCGTTACTTTTGCCATTATTTTATTTATTGAATAGCTACAGAATAATTAAAATTACAGAGTAGCTTAGTAGCCAGAGCATCGATAGGCCTTAGGCTATGTACATATAAATAAACATAGTAATTATATAAAATTGTATAATTTTGTCAAAATCTATTAGATATTAATGTTATTATGATTAGGATTATAAAGCAATTCATTTATTGTGGAGGGAAGTACGAGGGCGGGTCAATAAGTCCGTGACTTTTTGAATTTCTGACCTCTTTACTGAAACAGCAACACTGCTCCTGTCAACAGGCATCTGTCAGTTGACTCCTGTCAAAATTTAAACTTGCTGCGTCAGTTAGTTTGTGTTTGACAGCTTTTTTTATCAGACTACTCACTAATTTGAGGAGAAAATGAAAAAAAGTGAATTTCGTGTGCTTCACTTCACAGGAAGGTTTGGCGTTGTTTAATCGCAATATGGAGGAGTTTTTGCGCCGTTTTGTAACCGTGGACGAAACATGGATCCATCACAACACACCAGAGAACAAACAACAGTCAAAACAGTGGGTTTCTAAGGGTGAATCGGCGCCAAAGAAGGCCAAGGTGGGTTTGTCAGCCAATAAAGTTATGGCGACTGTTTTTTGGGATGCACGCGGGATAATCCACATTGACTACCTTCAAAAGGGAAGAACAATCAATGGGGAATATTATGCCAACTTATTGGACCGATTCAATGACGATTTGAAAAAAAACCGACCTCATTTGGCCAAGAAAAAAGTTCTTTTCCACCAAGACAATGCAAGGGTGCACACATGTGCAGTTGCCATGGCAAAAATCCATGAATTGGGCTATGAATTGCTCCCTCATCCACCCTATTCTCCAGATTTGGCTCCGAACGACTACTTCTTGTTCCCAAACCTGAAGAAATGGCTTGGTGGAAAAAGATTTGACTCCAATGATGAAGTCATCTCGCAAACAAAGGCCTATTTTAAGGACCTCGACAAATCATTTTTTTTGGAAGGGATAAAAAAATTGGAGAAGCGTTGGACAAAGTGTATAGAGCTCAAGGGAGACTACGTTGAAAAATAAAATTATTTTTTTATCAAAAAATCTGTGTTTTATTCCAAAAGTCACGGACTTATTGACCCGCCCTCGTACCATATACGAGGAACGGTGGACATTCGAAAAGTATATGGCGGATGCTAATGGGTGATTGATTACAGTATGTACAGATGGATGACTTGTTTTTATTAATGTAGTGTTCATGGGAAAGCTTGGTGTGACCGAGTCTGAGCCTAGCGATTTTAGTGATATCTTTGCGTGATGGTTCTAAATGTCTGGCATAGTCTTTGATGGATAGTTTGTTTCTGTTGGCTGATTTGTAGCAGTACGAAGTTTTCTCCCAGAGGAGATTGGAAGAAACAGAATTTTTTTTTTATAAAGTAGTTTATGTCAATGGTGTTGAAGTTAGGGGAGAACATTGATGGGGTTTTGAGTACTTCTTTGTCGGTGAATTCATTTCCTGCGATTTGGACATGACCTGGAACCCATATTAATTTAGGATTAGGGAATTGGAGATTGAACAGGTAGCGGATAAAGGAAGGATAAAAGGTTTGGTTATTGGGGTTTAGGACTGCATCAATGGACGACAGAGAATTAGTGCAGATGGCAAACTATTTATTAGATTTTTTTGTGTATTGTAAAGCATGAAGGATACTAATTATTTCGGATGAAAAAGTTGAAGAATATTGATTGCAACAAAGGTTTCCGAGCCATTCCGACATTCTTAAATGTCATTTGCCGTTTGCGAATGAAACCATTTATATAATTTTATTATATACTTTAGTTTAATGTATGACTAACGTTCCCACTTCATAGATTTGTTAAGATAGTATTGGATGAACTATCTATCTATGAATCTATCTCCCGTGGCAAAACTGTAAATAAATTTCTTATTAGTATTATTGTAATTATGACTTACTGTTTCAGCTGTAGATTAGATTTGATACACACCAATCGGGTTAGATTATACTGCTGATTTTAGTCCAGTTTTGGCGGTTTGGAGGTATCTCTCAGCTTGGCCATTTATACCAGGATGTACCGGAGCGGTGAACTTTTATGTGATTCCATTTGATTTTAGGAAGTACGAGAATTCCTCCGATGTGGAATTTGTTCCGTTGTCTGATAGGAATTTTGGTAAACCGAAGCTCGCAAACATCTCACTCAATTTTAGTGTTAATACAAGTAATGCTCTTCTACCGCGAGCATCGAACTTGTCGAGTTGTAGAGGCTGAGTAGGGTCAATGAATCTCGAGAAGAAATTCTCCAGACGAGTCCTGAAACCAAAGGATGCTCCCCCCACCTCCCCAACTCACAAAGCACTCCATCATTCCCCTGGACTGGATCAAGGTGTTATATGACCCGTGCCGAAGATCAACCTGGCTGAGGGCCCAGTATCTCCAAAAATAGCTCAGTCGCAAACGGAGTATCCGGATACCTGGCGACCTCCGGATTAGCTAGCCTTATCTGTATATGGCGGATCTCTGTACAGATGGACATCCCTTTCTCCGCTACTCGTGGGACTATTAATGGAAAATAACCAGAAAACAAAAACCGAGGCCGGTACTCCTTCATTACCGGGCGGTGGAACGGTGACTACACCGACTACCGGCAAGGCTCCTGCATTGCCGAGAGGAGGCAAAACTGTGGCAGGCCATGGTGCGCCATCCTCTAAAGGCAAAAGGAACAAGCCAAATAATAAGAATTCAGGAAGTGTTAAGACTGTGGCAGGCCATGGTCCTATCACCTCCTCCACCCCTAGCAGCAGCAAGTTTGTGGCAGGCCACGGACTTGTCGCGGCAACCAAAACTCCTTCAGGGAGTGTTAAGACTGTGGCAAGTCATGGTCCTATCACTTCCTCCACCCCTAGCAGCAGCAAGTTTGTGGCAGGCCACGGACTTGTCGCTGCTACTAAAACTCCTTTGGGGAGTGTTAAGACTGTGGCAAGCCATGGTCCTATCACTTCCCCCGCCCCCAGCAACAGCAAGTTTGTGGCAGGCCACGGACTTGTTGCTGCTACCAAAACTCCTCCCTCCAAAGAGGAATCTGGAGCTCAGCCGCATCGGCAAGCTCCATCTAAGGCACTCTACATAAAACGCCGAAATGCTTCACGCATCATCAAAACCTTCGGATCCATTCCGGAGGTTGAGAGAAGTGCGGAAATAAAGAGCAAGGTTGAGTGGGCTAAAAACGTCCTAAAAGACGGATTTCCCACTGCTTCCACTGCTCACAAAACGTCAAAAGACTCCTCTAAGCGTCAGAGATCGTTGGAGGAAACCGTACCGGTTTCCAAGAGGCCCAAAACACACAGTTCCACAACCCCTGGGCCATCCAACAGCAGATCTCTGAGGTCTTATAATGAAGTCCTAAAGGACGCATTGGTGATCGCGGTGATCGACAGAAGCGATACCGACGGTTCCATTACACCGGAACGGTGGCAATTGGTCAAGTTGAAGCTCTCGAGCAACTTCTTGGCCATCATGCGGGAGAACCCAGGACCACCTCCTATCACAAGCGACGCTGGCTGGCACCAAGGCCATGTCAAGCTCATCGCTTGCTCCAACCAGAGATCTCTCGATCTCTTCACCAAGGCCATCGATGGTTTAGGAGAGGTTTGGCCAGGTGCAAAACTCGAGGTCGTATCTAAGGAAGACATTCCTAGTAGACCTCGAACTCGTACCTGGATTCCAGCCGAACCCTCCTCTCCAGAAAGTATCCTGGAAATCATCCGGCTCAGCAACCCGACTCTTCCGACTCATGACTGGAAAGTCGCGAAACTGGAGGAACTAAGGGGTTCTTATAGATGCGCGTTAATTGTGATCAATAAGGAATCCCTTAATCCTCTGGCGCAGACGAAAGGCATGATTCGGTTCGGATTCGAGTCCATTCACTTAAGGGTGTACAAAAAGGATGAGCTGGATGCTGATAAGCAACCTCCTCCTCCTTTAACACCTGATATCACAACCTTGGATCTTGGAGCGTCGATATCCTTTCCAGAATTGGATAGCGACGACTCCAATCTGTCCGAGGTGACTACCAAGCCGTCGGTCTCCTCTTCTGACACATTGTCGGAAATGGAAACCGATGACGAAGCAATTAGAGGTTCTACACGATCAGAGATAGAAGATGAGCTCTTGGGCACATCTTCAGAATCGGAGGACCTCAACAACACCGTGGTGGAGGCGACTCTGAAAGACTGTAGCAATGATACGGTTTCTCCAGATTAATCTCCACCACTCAAAAAAGGCTTCGGCCGCACTCATTCTGCGTCTTTCCAAAAGCCCAGAAGACATAATTCTAATCCAGGAACCATGGATTGCAGAAGGCGTGGTTCGTGGACTTAGGACACCCTCATACGTTCCGCTCTATACAAGAGACAAAGGTAAGATTAGAACTTGTATATTAGTGAAACGTAGCCTTAATGTATTTCTACTTCCCAACCTCAGTGACCCCGACCTAACCGTTGCCAGATTAGAGACTGCCAAAGGCTCTTACTGGCTGGCATCGGCTTACCTTGGCCACGACCAAGTGGGCCCTCTCCCTGGTGATAACCTAGAAAGGGTGGTACTGGAAGCGGGAAGGCAAAAAACTGGCCTCATAATCTGATGCGACGCTAACGCACATCATACGGTATGGGGCAGTACCGACATCAATGATAGAGGCGAGTCACTTTTAGACTATATTTTAAGTACTAACCTCTTAATTTGCAATATTGGCAATGAGCCCACTTTCATAACAAAAACCCGACAAGAAGTATTAGATATTACTCTTGTCTCCGACAGCATCACCCAAAGGCTAACAAACTGTATGGTATCGTCTGAACACTCCTTTTCAGACCATAGATACATCCAATTCAGTCTGAGTGATGATGGAACTACCGGAAAACTGATTGGACAAAATATAGAGGAATACTGTCGGAAACGATATCCTCTAAACTATCAAGTCATCCGCGTGACACCAATGAGCTCGACATGAAAGTCAGGGAATTTACTCTGACTCTCAATAAGGCTATGACCGCTTCCTGCCCTCTTATTCAACCAAGAGGCAAGAAAAAGCCACATTGGTGGACATCGACACTAGGACTGCTCAGAAACACCTGCAGAAAACTTTTCAACGCAGCAAAAAGCACAAGACCGAGTGGGACTCATATAAAGAATCCCTCACATTATACAAAAAAGAACTGAGGAAGGCAAAGCGACAATCCTGGAGGTCATTCTGCGACAAAATCACAGAAACCTCTGAGGCTTCGCGGCTAAGAAAAATCCTCTCCACAAATCCTATGATGCCCAGCTGTTTGAAAAAAACCAATGGCTCTTGGACAACCTCAAGTGATGAATCACTCAACCTGCTTCTGGACACCCACTTTCCAGGTAGCTCCCAACTCGCGGCCAGTAGCAGCCCAAACAAGCCTACTGCAACCGTGACCAAAATTCATAGTCTGATTACGAGAGACAAACTGCTCTGGGCGCTGCATAGCTTCAAACCTGTCTGGTCCGGACGGTATTATACCTGCCGAGCTACAGAGACCCTCAGATATTATTCTACCAGTGTTGGAAAATATTATGAGGAGCTGTGTAGAACTTATCCACATTCCACTGTTATGGAGAGAATTCAATGTAGTATTCATTACCAAAGCTGGAAAATGTTCTCATGTAGTCCCAAAGGACCTCAAACCTATAAGTCTATCATCATTCCTTCTGAAAACTTTAGAACGACTGATTGATATCCATATTCGAGCTAAAGTTGATCCAAGACTTCTGTCTACGGCTCAACATGCCTACTGTAAAGGAAAGTCGGTGGAAACGGCTTTGCACTCTCTGACTAGCCACATCGAACGATCCCTACAATATAAGGAGTACACAATGGTTGCTTTCCTAGACATAGAGGGCGCCTTTAACAACGTCAACACATCCGCAATCACGATTGCGCTGTCAACTCTGCAGGTAGACGGATCACTTGGGGAGCTGATTAATCTAATGCTAACAAGCAGGATAATCAACTCCAAACTGGGTGAGACTTCTGCTAAAAGATATGTCAGTAGGGGTACGCCGCAAGGCGGTGTCCTCTCCCCCCTTCTCTGGAACTTAGTGGTTAACGAACTACTGATATACCTGGAAGCGGGTGGTAGCAGAGTGATTGCCTATGCGGATGACGTTGCCATAGCCGTCTCAGGAAAACATCTAAATACCATTAAAGAACTCCTCCAAGTAAATCTTAACAGATTAACCTGCTGGGCAGATCGCTGTGGATTGGGAATAAACCCCCATAAAACTGATCTTGTCCTCTTTTCTAGGAAATATAAAATTCCAATCATAGACCCTCCCTCAATAAACGGTACCAGTTTAGCTTTCTCCGATACAGCAAAATATCTGGGTCTCATTTTTGACACGAAACTAAACTGGAAACCTAACATTCAAGAAAGAGTCAATAAAGCTACAATAGCTTTATTCTCTTGCAAGAAAGCCATTGGGAACAAATGGGGCCTTCAACCTCGCATAACCCACTGGCTATACATCTCGGTCATAAGACCGATACTTACTTACGGGGTGGTTGTCTGGTGAACGGCCTTGGAAAATGAAGTCAACCGCATTAAATTAAGCAGAGTCCAAAGAACAGCACAAGCGGAGCCTTGCGGTTTACCCCCTCTGCGGCATTAGATATTCTGCTTCACTTGACACCCCTCGACATTTTTAGCAAGCAAGTAGCTGCGACTGCAGCTATTCGCCTTAAAGCGACTAAACAGTGGACAAATAATTCATTTGGCCACGCCAACATTCTTAATACATTAGGAATCCTCACAGAGAACACCGATTACACCATACCTGAACTTTGGTTTGACAAAAACTTCCATGTAAGCTTCCCCTCTAGATCATTCTGGGAGGAGGATGCTTTCATGGAGGACAAGTCAATCCATCTCTACACAGATGGATCTAAAACCGACAGCGGTGTTGGTGGCGGTGTTTTCTCAGATAAGCTAAATCTAAGCCTCTCTTTCCACCTTCCAAATCACTGTAGCGTGTTCCAGGCGGAAATTTTGGCGATTAAAGAAGCTCTGTCCTGGCTGATAAAAACGTGATATCTGCAAAGGATATACGCATATTTTCGGATAGTCAGGCCGCCATCAAGTCCCTGGACTCGGTCTCATTGTGTTCTAAAACTGCCCTTGAATGCCGATCATCTCTCATGGAGATGGCAGAGCAGTTCAACATTCACCTCTGTTGGGTGCCGGGCCACAGAGACATTCCAGGGAACTGCAGAGCCGATGAACTCGCCAAAATTGGAACCACTCTACCTATCCTACCGGACAAAGGTAGTATAGGTATACCAATCGCTACGTGCAAACTAACACTAAAGCTAGATGCCAATAAAAGAACGGACCTTAGGTGGACTGCTGGACAAACATGTCTAGCGACCAAACAGATCTGGCCAAGGCTGGATCTGAGTCGATCTAAGTGTCTGATCCTTTTAGATAGGAAACATCTCAGCGCCATAATAGGTGTCATTACCGGACACTGCCTCATAGGCAAGCACGCAGGAAGGCTTGGCGCTTTTACTAACGATTTCTGTAGAAGCTGCATGGACGAGGAAGAGGAGGAGACAATCCCTACCTACTCTGCAGATGCCCAGCTCTCTCTCAGAGAAGGAAGCTTCACCTAGGAGCTTTCTTCTACAACGACCTAAACGATCTAGAAAAAATAGACGTTAACAGTCTCCTACGCTTTATTAAAAGCTCAAGCTGGTTCCAGTAGTAAGAAGATCATAGATCCACGTGGCATCACAATGGGCCAATAGGCCTAAGTGGGTTGGTATTTCCAACAGCCACTCTTACCTAACCTAACCTAACTTAATGCTCTTCATTGGAACAACTTCTAGCCATTTGTTTTTCGCGTCGACAACAATGAGGAAATAATGTTCTATAAATGGTCCTGCAAAGTCAATGTGTAGCCTTTTCCATGGGGGGAAAGGACTTTCCCATGAAGGAGTAGGAGCTTTGGTGGGATCTTTAGCTACTAGTACCTTATAGTCTGCACACAGGCGCATTTTTTATAAAGTAGTTTATGTCAATCGTGTTGAAGTAGGGGAGAATATTGAAGGGGTTTTGAGTACCTGTTTGGCGGTTTTGTCGGCGAATTCATTTCCTGCGATTTGTACATGGCCTGGAACCGATATTAATTTAGTATAAGGGAAATGGAGATTGAGCAGGTAGTGGATTAAGGAAGGATAATAGGTTTGGTTATTGGGGTTGAGGATTGCATCAATGGACGGAAGAGAATCAGTGCAGATCGCAAACTTTTTATTAGATTTTTTTGTGTATTGTAAAGCATGAAGGATAGCAATTATTTCGGATGAAAAAGTTGAGGAATATGGGGGTAGGAAGAAGGAGCATATAGTCCCTTTTTCGGTAGTGACTCTGAAGCCTATGTTTTCGGATATTCTGGAGCCATCTGTGTAAATTAAGTAGTGCTTGCTTAATTTGCTTTTGAGCCTAGCGAAATGAGTTCTGAATACCTCAGGGGGCGTATGGGCCTTTCTATAAAATCTTAATGAGGAGAGGATTGAAAGAGCCATGGAGGGAGAGTATAGGGGTAGGAACGAACGGGCTGATTAGGGTTATAGATCTCAATGCAGACGTCTGTGAAGCGTTCCAAACAGGATTTAATTTTGTTAATTTTTTTTTCTTTTTCATTAGTTCGGCAAGTGGGGAATCATTGCAGAAAAGAGTGGATTTATACAGTTATAAATTCGATTGATGTCTAATACCCAGTTTATCCGACAGCTCAATGTGCGTTGAAGCAATCAGCATTGGTTCAATACCCATAGAAATGCTGGTGTTTATATGAGATTTTTCAAAATGAGCGAAAGAAAATTGAGAAAAGTTGAAAAATCAGCTGGTTGAACTGACACTTCACACTTACACTGATATGTTCTTTTTTCTTTCTTGTTCTTATTTCTTTCTCTTTCCAAATATTTCATTTGCAACCCCACATTTTAAATACACAACTGATACATGACCGATGATGAAAGAATGATGAGAGCGCGAGAGAGTGAAATGTTTCTATACGATTTGAAAATGTCAATACGATATTTCAAAGCGGTTACAAATTTTCAATTCGTTTTATCAGCAGGAATGAATGTATGCGTTTGAATATTTCAATGCGGTTTGAAGTGTTGTTTATTCGAGCATATTGAACCAATGTGGATTGCTTCAACGCACATTGCGCTGTCGGATAAACTGGGTATAAGAGCTTCAATTGATTGCATTTTTGCTTCGAGCAGGAGATGGTTGATAGGGGTTGTTCGATATGCATTAAGTGCTTTTCTTATTGCTGCATTATAGACTGTTTTAATTTTGTTAAGGTTCGCTTCAGAAGAGTATCCGCAAAGGAAAAGGCTGTATTCAATTATGCTGATTAGTGTGGTTTGTATGAGAGAGGTTAGGGAGAATGGATTGCAGTTAAATTTTTTAAAAGAGAGAGATTTGATTAGATTAAGTTTTTTACCCAAAGCGGGAAGGATATAATTAATATGAGGGTTCCATCTGTAATTTGTTTGGAAGACGATACATACAATTTTCAATCTGTCAACAATTTCCAAATTTATGATGTTCGATAACATTTTACATGTGCACTTATGTTTTCTGCAAATATTGAGATGATTATTCTTGGTTAAAGATAATTTGGCTCCAGAATAGTCGCACCAGGATAATATGTCTTTCAAAACTGAGTTAAGGTGTATTATGGATGAAGTAGATTTTTTTATTTAGTTTTTTGATGATGGTGATTGTCATCAGCGTAGGCACAGAACTTAATTTCTTTATGGAGGGATAGGGTACTGGAGAGTTTGTTGAAGGCTATAAGGAGGAGAGGAGCAGATAAGGGAGAGCCTAGGGGGAAGAGGGGTAAAAAGGAGGAACAGGTACATCCAACGCGAATCGAAATTTCTCTATTGCTCATGAAGTTGAATATATATCTGATGATATTTGCTCCTAGCTTCCATGTCTTAAGCTTGTCGATGATTGAGTGAATACCGACTCTGTCGAAAGCTTTTGTGAAGTCTAGGGAGATATGGGAAATCTCTTGGAGAGAGAGTCACTAATGTGGAGGTCTAGATATAGGAGAGTCTGTTACTGATTTGCCTTTCTTGAAGCCCATTTGTTGACTAAATAGTTTGTTGTAAGAGACAAAGAATTATCTTGTCGATGACTTTGGCACTGCAAGGGTTAAGACAAATGGGTCTATAGGATTCCAGAAGAGATTTGTCGGTTTTTGGTTTAAGAATAAGTATGACTGTGCTATTTTTGTGTAATTGGGGGATACTATTTTGAAAAATTGAGTTGTAAAATTTAAGAAGTCTGGATTTCATGGAAGGAGAGAAATTTTTTATCATCGGATATGAAATTATATCATTTGCTGGGGTCTTGCCTTTTAATTTGTTTAATACGATCTCAACCTCCAAGAGGCTGTCATCGTCAATCATTTTTGCATTTATTGAAGGGGAATACGGGAAGGAGGGGAAAGAAATGGATTTATTTTGGTAAAACAGGTTGGAGAAGTTAGAGTCTTGCGATTCTTTCGACCAGAATTCTGCAAAGTTGTTGGCTATGGTTTGAGGGTTAGTAATATTAATATTAGAGGACTTTGAGGGGGTGATACAATGAATAGGAGAAAAAGTTGTAATGCACAAAATCTTCTGATAGTAGACCAGATTTTATAAGTGGAAGTGTTAGGGTTAATTTCGGATGTGAGGTTATATATGGATTCAGATTTCGAAATTTTAATTTTTCCTCAGCATTGGGCGTTGGCTCTTTGTACTTAATAACGTTATCACTCGAGATATTACGTTTAAGGGAATTCCAAAGGGACTCTTGGTTTACCAGTCGAAATTGAAGTTTATGGAATCGATCTATTGGCGCTTTGAAGTATAATTTTGTGGATGTTTGCTGCTTCTTAATTGATATTGTTGTTAATGGGGTAATAAATGGCATGAGAATCTAAAAGATGTTGATAGAAGGTCCAGTTAGCATCATCTGTTTTAAATTTTTCTTTAATTTTGAGTGTAGACGAAATTGATTGAAACATGGAGATAATAATGGGGAAGTGATCACTACCGCAGAGATCATCAAAGACAGACCATTTGGTATAGACGGTTAGACTCGGTGAGCAGAAGGAAAGGTCAAGAGGGTAGAATGGGTGCTGAAGTGGATGGGAGATCCATCGTTTAAAAATTGGTAATCAGATTTTGTAATATATTTAGGTATAGTGTTGCCACGGGTGTTGTTTTTGGGCCGGGAAAATGGTTTTTACCACTGTTGCACAAGTGGCGAGAGAGTGTTGTGGAGCGCAACATTGATGGGGCATATTTTGACAGCATTTTTGTTGATTTAAATAGATCAGCAACTTTTAGATTCTTGCATCTAGAAGTTGCGAGATTAAATCGTAACCGGTGCTTATACTATCTATCAATTTCGTCAGGAGGAATACACTGTACGCAGTAAGCGGTTTATTTTCATCACTCGCGTTTAGAGTAATAAATTTGGGGTCGGGTGAGTTTGAAGTAGTTGGTTGAGGGTTAAAAGCGTCATTAATAACGCTACTGCTTACCTTTTTTTTTTTTTTTTTGAGTTGGGTTCGGATAGCGACTCGATATCGAGGTTATCGAACCGATTTCCCGGAGGCACGTAGCCCCGGAGAACATTATGAATAGTTTCTGTTTTATTCTTGTGCAGTAAAAATAGAGTTAAAACGGCTTAGAAAGAGATGGCTAGATAATAATCTAGCAGCAAATTAGGTAACGGGAACAACTTTCGGCGAAACGATGCTATCGGCTTGGTTGACAGTCGGAGACTGGTACTTCTGCCTTTAATTTTTGAAATTGTTCCAATAATGGGTTGAAATAGATCTCTGTAATCATACGTTATTCTCTTAGACAAGTTTGAAATTGAAATAGTATTCTGAATACTGTCGAGCTTTTTTGTTTCAAAAAACACCCAATGCATTTATCCATTCACGTCCGCACACTGAATCAACACCAGATGGAACTATGTAAATTGTGCCTACGATTTTTCTGTCTTGGTATGCCACATGGTCTTTGCTTTCGCCCACAGCTTTGAAAACATGTGGGAAGACGGGCGTACTTAGGATGTTATTGTACAAATTGCATATTCGAATTCGAAGTTGCAGAAATTTTCTCTCGAAAATCGCTTTGCAACTATAGATTCTCTCCTTAACTAAGCTTGCAATAGTTAGGGTGAACCAACTGGGATTCCTTTGGGAATAATTTTGTTTCGGCCGCTTCCGTTCTTATAATTTTCTTGCGTTTAGAAGCTTCTTGGTTAATTTTGGTCGAAACGGTGTTTGGAGAATAAAGGAGCTGCGTAGTGGAATAGATTCCAGTTTGCTTGGCTTTCATTGAAACATGACAGTGGAAATTTTCTTGCATATATGTTTTGGTCGGCCTCGACTTTTGCCAAGGGTGGAACTTGTGCCGGCAACACAGTTCCGAATTGGTATCTGAAACAGTGAAATGACGGTGAGCGATGGCAAGGCGTATCATTGCTCCCATGGATGTATGGGCATCCCGTAAGTTTAAGCCCACATGGCAGGTACCTACGTTAAACACATGAGACGTTCTGCCCCGGTAGGAACCAACTAATCCTTTTCCCTTCTCATCACCTTTCGTACTTTAAATCTCTTCAGTTCTTCAAAAATTCCTTCTTCAGGTATGTTTATTATATGTTTGGAATAAGTCCATCCCTGAACTGAGTTGAGACTTAAGTGATTGGTTATATTAGCTTTCAAAAATTTATTAGGGATAATTAAAGTAAGTGCCTTAATAAGGAGATTGCCTGATCAGTTCAAAGGAGGAGAGGGGGCGAGGGTTTTCACCTACCTTCACCATTCCATCTACAACGATAAAACGTGAAATGTTTTTGTCATTAGTTACCGTAGGAAGTTGTGGAAAAAATCATATAAATGTTTGCGTTTGGTTTCGTTATTGGTCCAGTTCAAAACAACCTCCGGTTCGAGGTCTTTTAGCGGTTCTGTTGAGGGTCTCCTGGGTCTGAAGAAGCTTTCAGTGTTTCACTGAATTCAAAAGATAAAAAAATCGAGGTGCCGGAACCAATCTTTGGTAGCTTGTGCTCTTTCTGGGGCCTGTGCCGGGCAACTAACGTTGATTTGGGCGACATGTGACATCAAATAGAGTAAAAATTTTAAAATCGACAGAAGTTTGAATTCCTGAGAAAATGCAATTATTAGCAGATTGCCGAAACGTACTTTTGGTAGCTTATGCTGCTTTTAAACGCATTTATCGGCTAAATTTGTATCGAGGGATTTAGGGGGAGTATTATACCTTCTCGTATAGCTATAGAGTAAAAATCTGATAATTACCCTGCTATATTTTACAGGCGGTGAATGTAAAACACCACAGTTTGTTTTATTTTAAATAAATGCAACGCACATCAACTAAACAAAACTCTGTTCTTTAACGGATATTGCAACATAATTCTACAATATTTTATTATTTAATTTGGTTTTCGTTTGGGTATTTCTCCGTGCTCCGGAGAAGAAAAGTTACGTAAAACCAGCTCACCTCATTTCTTCAGAATCAAAATTTTGCTTCTCGCTTTCATTTGAGAGTCAATATTTTTCTCCTTGATTTTATGACAAAATATACTAGCAAATATAAATATACATAAATCTCAAATAGTATAGTGTGTCAAACTTGATTTCTGGTTACGTTCAATCAGCTGTGTTTGTTCAACTTATTATTCTAAATCTTCAAATTGATTCGGAAGCAAATATATTTGAAATATAAAAGTCCGAAGAAGTTTTTAGTATTCTATTTTAATAAAAATCATAGTACACAAAAAAACACCTTCTGACAGCCCAAACGAAAACGCCATAAGTCGCTTAGAAATAAGCTGAATGCCTATTTGAAAAGTGCTGTTTTGTATTAACAGTCATAAGTGCTTATTTCATAGTTGATTTAGAAGCATTGGTTTCATTATATTATTATTTTCATACTGGTGGACTAATAGGTTGTATATACATAACTATGATTAATAATTATAGATTGCAACAAAGGTATCCGAGCCCTGAACTTATATATACATTCTTAAATGTCATTTGACATTTGAGAATGAAACGATTTATATAATTTTATTATACATGTACTTTAGTTTAATGTCTGACTATCGTTCCCACTTCATAGATTTGCTAAGATAGTATTGGACTAACTATCTATCTATGTATCTATCTCCCGTTGCAAAACTGTAAATAAATTTCTTATTAGTATTATTGTAATTTTGACTTACTGTTTCAGCTGTAGATTAGATTTGATACGCACCAATCGGGTTAGGAGATTGTACTGCTGATTTTAGTCCAGTTGTGGCGGTTTGGAGGTATCTCTCAGCTTGACCATTTATACCAGGATGTACCGGAGCGGTGAACTTTTATGCGATTCCATTTGATTTTAGGAAGTTCGATTTTGATAGGAATGTTGGGAAACCGAAGCTCGCAAACATCTCATATAATTGCTTTGTAGTGTTAATACATAAAGGGTCCTGCAAAGTCAATGTGTAATCTTTTCCATGGGGCGAAAGGACTTTCCCATGGAGGAATAGGAACTTTGGTGGGGTCTTTGGCTACTAGTACCTTATAGTCTGTACACAGGCGTATTTCGATAGCAAATTTGATTACGGGTACTCCAGTACCCCAGTAAGAATGTGTTACTTCCGCATTTTTTGAGGATCGATCAATCTCATCTTCAATTAAGGTTTCCATTGCATAAGTAACAGATCGCGGATTAATATATATATACTCGTAGGCGTTACTTTTACCTTTATTTATTTATTGAATAGCTACAGAATAATTAAAATTACAGTGTAGCTTAGTAGCCAGATCATCAATAGGCCTTAAGCTGTGTACATATAAATTAAAATAGTAATTAGATAAAATTGTATAGTTTTGTCGTTTTCAAAATATCTATTAGATAATATTGTTATTATAATTAGGATTAGAAAAGAATTCATTTATTGTGGAGGGAAGTTAATGGTTTTAGAACGGTGGACATTCGAAAAGTATATGGCGGATACTAATAGATGATTAATTACAGTATGTTCAGATGGATGACTTGTTTTTATTAATGTAGTGTTCATGGGAAAGCCTGGTGTGACCGAGTCTGAGTCTAGTGATTTTAGTGATATCTTGGCGTGAAAATTTGGAAGGTTCTAAATGTCGGTCATAGTCTATTATGGGTTGTAGTGAGCAGGTTTTCGTTCGCTGGTAATTAATATTAATTAATATTAATATTCTTCCAACCATCACTAGCACCTGTTCATATCTTGGCACCATCGATGGCAGCAATAACTTGGGTCAGTGGGTTACCAACCCGGCAAGCAATTCTCGGTTCCCAGGTTCGAATCTCCGTGTAGGAACATTTTATTTTTTTTTCCGTTTCAATTGCTCTAGTTTCCACATTGCGCGATCCGACGTCATGGTATCGTATGATATTCCTTCGGTAAGGATTAGCGGATGTAGAAATCAGGAGATGTGGTCTGATCTGATGAACCAGTTAAACACGAAAAAAAAACGGATCATGGTAGGTGGTACGAGTTTGGTGAAAACAGGCGACTGGTAGGGCGTGGGAAAATGGGAAGGCTGTGATTGAAAGTGAGAGTCAGTTAGAAGGAGTCAGGCAAGCAGTTCGGTAGTCCGGTGGAAAAAAAAATATTTAGTAGTGTACGAGAAAAGAAATACGAAAAAAAATAGGACAAACAAAAGAAAAGAAAGAAAAAGTAACTAGCTAGTGAGTGATAATAGCTTCCAGAAGAATTTATCAAGAAAAAAAAATAGGAAGCTAGAGAGTGCCGGAAAGAAAACTAGATGTTCTCGGAAAAAAAGGAAAAACAAATAGAAATTAAATTGTAGATACCTAAAGTGAAATAATACACAAAAAAAAAAAATGCAGTGAAGTAAAAGGAAAAAAAAAGAATTGAATTGAAACTATCAAATACTCGTAGTTCACCGATTAGTCCCAAATGAATTGTGATAAATACATTTATTGTGGTTGGAGATTGATTTTTTTTGAGTGTATAAGTTGACGTTGCAGTTGTATAAGTTGACGTAGTACTAGCGCAACATTGTGGAAAAGAGCGAAACCAGGCTGGAAGGAGTGGCTAAAGATGCATAATTTGATATTTTCTCGGGGAGAAGAATATAACATAAGTTGCAAGTATTCAAGCTATTAAAATAAGTATTTTTATCCGTTTACGATTTAGGGCATTAATCGGGTTTTGAGTAGATAATAAAGATTATAAGTGAGTTCGTTGGCGTTCGACTTCGACGCGACGTGGAAAGCAGAGGAGGCGAGTTCGATTCCGGGTTTCGTATCCGAGTAATTCCTTTTTTTTTTTCTTTTTTTTTGCTTTTGTTTTTATTATCATGTTAGTTAAATCATTTTTTTTTTGAATTGAATTATATTATAAAATGTTAAGATTTATGGATTTAAGACTATATAACTGAGACCTAAGCTAGTTTTAAGAGATATTGTAAATTTATATTTAAGAAGTCATTAAAAATTGTAACGTTTGTAGAAACCGATTTGTTCTTATTTTTTCCTCCTCCGTTTTTGTTTTTTATTATTTCATTATTCTGTTTTGTCCTCTCGGAGCGCGAATCCCCCATTTGGTCGCGATTCTGGATGCGGGTAGTAAGACGGAAGAGCAATCGCGTGGCGCCCATTTTAACATCTTAACCTACGACCACTCTCCTTAGTGGTCGGGCACTCTTCCGTGGTACGGCGCGTTGAACGGAGAATTCGGCGGTAACATTTCTGGCGCCCAACGTGGGGCCACCTTTCAATAAAAAAAAAAATATCGTAGATTCGCCGTAGTAATCGACCCGCCGTGGGAATTAAGATATCGCTAGTCTCGTTTTTTTGTTCTTTTATCTTGGTTTCGTTTTTTTTCGTTTTTTTGCCTGTTTAATATTAAAATTCAAAGAATCTCTGACCACGTACGTAAATATTGTGAATTATAGAATGGAGGTTAATAGATTAAACTCGGAAGAGTTGAAGTACGAACTAGATGTAAGAGGACTTCGAGGTGGGGATGTAGACGAAATGAGGAAGATGCTCCGAACTGCTTTGAAGAGGGACTCAAGCTTTATATTACCAGATTACCCCTTCACCTTTAAAGAGAATAAGGAAGCTATTGTCCATAAATTAGAGGAGATTCTTAGGTTGGTAAACGAATTCGTAGGTGACGAGCAATCCAAGGAATTTAAAAAGGTAGTAGCTAAGTCTGAGTGGGTTTTGAGGCGTCTTGGAAGGTCTCAAGCTAGTGATCCAGAGGAGAAAGCTTTCCTTGTAGAGGCTAGGCATCAGGTGTTAGGACTACTTTCCAATGTAGATATAAAGGCTAGTGTAGAAGGGTCAAAGCAAATGGAAACCCAAGTTCAGCGGAACGTAGTAGAGCTTCAGTCCAATCAACAGACTAGCAATGTAGGTCCTGAAAACTTAGTCTTACCACCTCAGCAGGCAGGAGGTAGTAGACAATCTCAAACCTACCCACAGCCAATCGCAACATCGTCGCCTATGTTTTTCCCAACAAAAAGAGTACCCGTCACCAAATGGGGAGTCAGTTTTAGTGGGGACCATACTCAGTCCATTAGCTGTTTTCTGGAGAAAGTAGAGGAACTAAGAGAAGCCAGAGGGTACACCAAGGAGGAGCTTTTCGCTTCCGCTTATGACTTATTTGAAGGTAAAGCAGCGATATGGTATAGAGCGAACAAGCCGTATTTCAACAGTTGGGAACAATTGATGATAAGACTGAAGGCCGAATTCCTACCGCCAGGGTACGACGATAGACTTTGGGAAGAGATTAGGTGTAGAACACAGGGACGGTCAGAGACCATCGGCCTTTTTGTTAGTGTGATGCTAGGACTCTTCTCCAGGCTCAGCGAACCTTGCACCGACGATGTTAAATTGAAATGGATTCGAAGAAACATATCACCATTTTACCAGACGCAGATGGCTTTGGTGGAAATTTCTTCCTTGAACCACTTAGTAGAAGTAGGCCACCGCCTAGAAGCCACACGATATCTAGTGGAAAGTTTTATCCCCCCACCATCGAGACGTAATGCCACACTTTTAGAGCCGGATTTGGCATATGTGGACGTGGCGAGTCCAGGAGAAGTACAGGTGATTGCTTCCCCCTCACGCCACGAGCCGAACACGCTGACTTGTTTTCGGTGTAAACAGCTTGGCCACATCGCTGCTCAGTGTCCACAACCAGTGCGCTGTTACGGGTGTAATACTGCTGGTACTATTCGGAGTCGTTGTCCCCGTTGCAAAACACAGGTGGCGAGGCCGGGAAACAGCTCATCGGCTCAAGGGCAGGCGGGCCATTGAGTCGAGCGGAAGAAACCGCCGTAAAGGCAAAAAGGGTGACGGGGGGGTGTAATATTGGGTTGGATTTTATTTTAGAGACAAAAGGATTAGATCGTCGTCCGTACTTGTATGTTGAGATTTATGGGGTCAGACTATTAGGGTTGCTGGATTCAGGGGCTTCTAGAACGATTGTAGGCAGTCTGGGATGGGAAGCGCTACGATCATTAAAGTGCAAATTGTCGCAGGCAGAGTTAGAAAAGGTAACGGTTGCCAACGGGGATGGAGTGGAGGTAGTTGGGGCTATAAATGTCCCCATAAGGGTGGAAAACGTTGTGAAAGTGATGGAAATACTCGTGATTCCAAAGCTAGCGCATAGCCTTATTTTAGGTGCGGATTTTTGGGAACGTTTTTCTATAATTCCAGATCTAGGGAAACGAGCTTGGAGTTTTAGGGAAGAAACGATAGATGTAGTAGAGAGTCTTAGGCTTGAGGACTGTCAGAAAAGTCGTCTGAACGAATTGGTGGATCGGGTATTTTTGTCGATGGGTGATGGTCTAGGGCGTACTAGTCTTGTAGAGCACGTGATTAGGACCAACGCAGACCCTATTAAACAGCGCTACTACCCTGTTTCACCAGTAGTCCAGGAGAATATCAACGCTGAAGTCGATGAAATGCTCAGGACGGGTGTTATCGAACCTTCTTGCAGTCCTTGGTCCTCCCCTGTCTTACTGGTCAAGAAGAAAGATGGGAAGTATCGTTTTTGTGTTGACTTTCGTAAACTTAATCAAGTTACAGAGCGTGATGCGTATCCCATTCCCTATGTCTCCGCGACCCTCGACAAATTGAGAAATGCTAAGTTTTTGTCCTCCTTGATATAAAGTCCGCATACTGGCAAGTACCTATGGCTGAAAACTCCAAAAAGTACACGGCGTTCACTATTCCGGGAAAAGGGCTGTATCAATTTTGCCGTATGCCCTTCGGGCTTCACAATGCTCCTGCTACCTGGCAGCGTTTTATAGATACAGTCCTTGGAGCCGACCTTGAACCGAACGTATTCGTGTATCTTGACGATGTTATCATTGTATCAGAAACTTTCGAGAGACACCTGGAAATCCTAGAAATCGTTTTGTCACGCATTAAGGACGCGGGTTTAGTGCTGAGTCGAGAAAAGTGTGAGTTCTGTAAACCAGAGCTGAAATACTTGGGATATATAGTCAACGGGAAAGGACTTTTAGTGGACCCCGACAAGGTGAGGTGCATGGTTGAGTATCCTCGGCCCACATCAGTGTCAGCGGTACGAAGGTTCATCGGTATGGTGTCATGGTATAGGCGATTCGTTCCAAATTTTTCCGCTTTGACCTCCCCCATAACCGAACTTCTTAAAAAGAGACGCAAGTTTTTATGGAGCGAGGATTGTGAAAACGCATTTCGTATCTTAAAAGAAAAGTTGGTGAATGCACCCATCCTCGCTTGTCCAGATTTTTCCTTACCCTTCACCGTGCATACAGACGCTTCGGGTTACGGGATAGGTGCTGTTCTTACCCAAAATAAGTCGCCGGATGAGGAAACAGTGATTAGTTACTTGAGTAGATCATTATCCAAGACGGAGCGGAATTATTCGACAACGGAACGTGAGTGCCTAGCCGTTCTATGGGCAATCGAAAAACTTCGTTCGTACTTGGAAGGGAGTAGCTTTACTGTAGTAACTGATCACCATTCCTTATTATGGCTAAATAATTTGAAGGACCCACAGGGTAGGTTGGCTCGGTGGGCTGTTAAAATGCAACAGTATGATTTCACGATCTTGCATAGGAAGGGTAAGGAGCACTTGGTTCCCGACGCATTGTCCAGGGCAAATGAGGACGTAGCGTCATTGTCGATATCCACCAAGGATGCTTGGTATTTAAAAATGCGGGATTTAGTTAATTTGCAAGGACAGAAATACCGTGACTGGAGGGAACAGGATGGGATGCTTTTTAAAAAGATACCTGTGAGATATCCAAAACTGACGAGCGAGGGTAACCAGTGGAAGAAAGTTATTCCGAAGGATGTCAGGGCAGAGGTTTTGATACAGTGTCATGACGATGTTTTGAGTGGACACGGAGGAATACAAAAGACTTTGGATAAAGTTGCTAGGAATTATTTTTGGCCCAAAATGAAATCCGATATAGCACGCTACGTCCGTAGTTGTGTAATCTGCCAAACGGTGAAGCCTGACTTACGAAAGCCCGTAGGGCTTATGGCTTCCCGATGTAAAGTAAATAAGCCATGGGATATGCTATGTGTAGATTTCATAGGGCCACTTCCGAGGTCGACAAGAGGCTACGCCTATATTTTGACAGTAGTCGACTACTTTTCCAAATTTCCATTGTTTTTTCCTGTGAGAACGGCTACTGCCAAATCTGTGAAAACCATTTTGGAGGAGCAGGTGTTTTTGGTATTTGGTGTGCCTAAGTGGATCGTCTGCGACAATGGGGCACAGTTCACAAGCAACGAAATATCTGAACTAGCGGATGCCTACGGCGTAACCATTGACTTCACCGCATTTTACCACCCACAAGCCAATCCTGCCGAACGGTATAATCAGACCCTGAAAACGAAACTTCGTGCGTATATTTCTGATAATCACCGAAATTGGGATATTCTCCTCCCGAAAGTGGCTTGCGCCATAAGAAATGCAACGCACGAGGTTCTAAAAACGACTCCATATTTTGTTCTGTTTGGGAGGGAAATGCAGATCAATGGAGATGGATCTCCTCCTCCCGCAGAAGGTTTTATCGCAGATAGGTCGGTAGATATTCAGGCTTGGTCGAAGGCGTTAGGTCAAATAGTAGAGGACATAAAGGGTAGAATAGAAAGCTCGGCTCAGAGATCTGCCAACCGCTACAATTTGCGGCGCCGCGATATAAGGTTTTTCCCAAAAGATTTAGTCTTGAGGAAAAATTTCGTCCTCTCTGATGCTGCCAGGTATTTCTCTGCAAAGCTAGCTCCGAAGTTTGTAGGACCCTTTGAGGTAGTAAAACGAGTTTCACCTTGGACTTACGAGTTGGCTAGCAGGAATGGGAAGAAGGGAGGGGTATGGCATGCCAAAGATTTGAAACTATTTACAAACCGGGAAGACCTTACTTAATAACACCGATTTGTACCGCAAGTAACGAAAACCTTTGAAAGGAAGGGGGGAGTATTATGGGTTGTAGTGAGCAGGTTTTCGTTCGCTGGTAATTAATATTAATTAATATTAATATTCTTCCAACCATCACTAGCACCTGTTCATATCTTGGCACCATCGATGGCAGCAATAACTTGGGTCAGTGGGTTACCAACCCGGCAAGCAATTCTCGGTTCCCAGGTTCGAATCTCCGTGTAGGAACATTTTATTTTTTTTTTCCGTTTCAATTGCTCTAGTTTCCACATTGCGCGATCCGACGTCATGGTATCGTATGATATTCCTTCGGTAAGGATTAGCGGATGTAGAAATCAGGAGATGTGGTCTGATCTGATGAACCAGTTGAACACGAAAAAAAAACGGATCATGGTAGGTGGTACGAGTTTGGTGAAAACAGGCGACTGGTAGGGCGTGGGAAAATGGGAAGGCTGTGATTGAAAGTGAGAGTCAGTTAGAAGGAGTCAGGCAAGCAGTTCGGTAGTCCGGTGGAAAAAAAAATATTTAGTAGTGTACGAGAAAAGAAATACGAAAAAAAATAGGACAAACAAAAGAAAAGAAAGAAAAAGTAACTAGCTAGTGAGTGATAATAGCTTCCAGAAGAATTTATCAAGAAAAAAAAATAGGAAGCTAGAGAGTGCCGGAAAGAAAACTAGATGTTCTCGGAAAAAAAGGAAAAACAAATAGAAATTAAATTTTAGATACCTAAAGTGAAATAATACACAAAAAAAAAAATGCAGTGAAGTAAAAGGAAAAAAAAAGAATTGAATTGAAACTATCAAATACTCGTAGTTCACCGATTAGTCCCAAATGAATTGTGATAAATACATTTATTGTGGTTGGAGATTGATTTTTTTTGAGTGTATAAGTTGACGTTGCAGTTGTATAAGTTGACGTAGTACTAGCGCAACATTGTGGAAAAGAGCGAAACCAGGCTGGAAGGAGTGGCTAAAGATGCATAATTTGATGTTTTCTCGGGGAGAAGAATATAACATAAGTTGCAAGTATTCAAGCTATTAAAATAAGTATTTTTATCCGTTTACGATTTAGGGCATTAATCGGGTTTTGAGTAGATAATAAAGATTATAAGTGAGTTCGTTGGCGTTCGACTTCGACGCGACGTGGAAAGCAGAGGAGGCGAGTTCGATTCCGGGTTTCGTATCCGAGTAATTCCTTTTTTTTTTCTTTTTTTTTGCTTTTGTTTTTATTATCATGTTAGTTAAATCATTTTTTTTTTGAATTGAATTATATTATAAAATGTTAAGATTTATGGATTTAAGACTATATAACTGAGACCTAAGCTAGTTTTAAGAGATATTGTAAATTTATATTTAAGAAGTCATTAAAAATTGTAACGTTTGTAGAAACCGATTTGTTCTTATTTTTTCCTCCTCCGTTTTTGTTTTTTATTATTTCATTATTCTGTTTTGTCCTCTCGGAGCGCGAATCCCCCATTTGGTCGCGATTCTGGATGCGGGTAGTAAGACGGAAGAGCAATCGCGTGGCGCCCATTTTAACATCTTAACCTACGACCACTCTCCTTAGTGGTCGGGCACTCTTCCGTGGTACGGCGCGTTGAACGGAGAATTCGGCGGTAACAAGTCTTTGATGGATAGTTTGTTTCTGTTGGCTGCTTTGTAGCAATCCGAAGTTTTCTCCCAGAGGAGACTGGAAGAAACAGGATTTTTTTTTATAAAGTAGTTTATGGCAATGGTGCTGAAGTTAGGGGAGAACAGAAACAGGATTTTTTTTTATAAAGTAGTTTATGTCAATGGTGTTGAAGTTAGGGGAGAACATTGATGGGGTTCTGAGTACCTGTTTGGCGGCTTTGTCGGCGAATTCATTTCCTGCGATTTGGACATGACCTGGATTAGGGAATTGGAGATTGAGCAGGTAGCGGATTAAGGAAGGGTAATAGGTTTGGTTATTGGGGTTGAGGATTGCATCAATGGACGACAGAGAATCAGTGCAGATGGCAAACTTTTTATTAGATTTTTTTTTTGTGTATTGTAAAGCATGAAGGATAGCAATTATTTCGGATGAAAAAGTTGAAGAATATGGGGGTAGTAAGAAGGAGCAAATGGTCTCTTTTTCGATAGTGAAACTGAAGCATATGCTGTCGGCTATTCTGTAGCCATCTGAATAAATGAAGCATATTTGCTTAATTTGCTTTTGAGCCTAGCGAAATGAGTTCTGAATACCTCAGGTGGCGTATGGGCCTTTCTATAAAATCTTAATGAGGAGAGGATGGAAGAGGATTGAAAGAGTCAGGGAGGGAGAGTATAGGGGTAGGAACGAACGGGCTGATTAGGGATATAAATAACATTGCAGAGGTCTGTGAATCGTTCTCAACAGGATTTAATTTTGTTAATTTTTTTTTTGTTTTTCATTAGTTCGGCAAGTGGGGAATCATTGCAGAAAAGAGTGGATTTATACAGTTTTAATGTCGATTGATGTCTAAGATCTTCATATTTGCTTCGAATAGGAGATGGTTGATGGGAGTTATATGATGATATTTGGGCCTACTTTCCAAGTCTTAAGCTGGTCGATGATTGCATGAATTCCGACTCTGTCGAAAGCTTTTGTGAAGTCTAGGGAGATATGGGAAAAGTGTTTTTTCTTGGAGAAAGAGTCAGTAATGTGGTCGTCTAGATATAGGAGAGAGTCTGTTACTGATTTGCCTTTCTTGAAGCCCATTTGTAGACTGATGAATAGTTTGTTGTGAGAGACAAATAACCAGAGTCTATTGGCGATTATCTTGTCGATGACTTTGGCCCTGCAAGGGTTAAGAAAGATGGTTCTATAGGATTCCCGAAGAGATTTCTCAGTTTTTGCTTTAAGGATAGGTATGACTGTGCTATTTTTGTGTAATTGGGGGATATACTATTTTGAAAAATTTAGTAGTAAAATTTAAGAAGTCTGGATTTCATGGAAGGAGAGAAATTTTTTATCTTGGGATATGAAATTCTATCATTTGCTGGGGTCTTGCCTTTTAAATTGTTTAATGCGATCTCAAGCTCCAAGAGGCTGATGTCATCGTCAATCATTTTTGCATTTATTGAAGGGGAATAGGAGAAGGAGGGGAAAGAAAGGAATTTATTTTGGCAAAACAGGTTGGAGAAGTTAGAGTCTTGCGATTCTTTCGACCAGAATTCTGCAAAGTTGTTGGCTATGGTTTGAGGGTTAGTAATATTAATATTAGAGGAATTTGAGGGTGTGATACAATGAATAGGAGAAAAAGTTGTAATTCCACAAAATCTTCTGATAGTAGACCAGATTTTAGAGGTAGAAGTATTAAGGTTAATTTCGGAAGTGAGGTTATGTATGGATTCAGATTTCGAAATTTTAATTTTTCTTCAGTATTGGGCGTTGGCTCTTTTGTACTTAATAATGATATCACTCGAGATATTACGTTTAAGGGACTCTTGGTTTACTAGTCGAAATTGAAGTTTGTAGAATCGATCTATTGGCGCTTTGAAGTATAATTTTGTGGATGTTTGCTGTTCTTAATTGATATTGTTGCTAGTGGGGTACTAAATGGTGTGAGAATCTAAAAGATGTTGATAGAAGATCCAGTTAGCATCATCTGTTTTAAATGTTGGTTTAATTTTGAGTGGGGATGATTGGAAATTGATTGGAGCATGGAGATAATAATGGGGAAGTGATCACTACCTCAGAGATCATCAAAGACAGACCATTTGGTATAGACGGTTAGAATCGGGGAGTAGAAGGAAAGGTCAACGTTGGTGAGGGTAGAATGGGTGCTGAAGTGGGTGGGAGATTCATCGTTTAATAATTGGTAATCAGATTTTGTAATATATTTAGATATAGTGTTGCCACGGGTGTTGTTTTTGGGCCGCGAGAATGGTTTTTTCCTCTGTTGCAAAAGTGGAGGCGAGAGAGTGTGTAGGATTCTGGGATTTAAATTTTTGTTTTGCTTCAGCCAATGTGCACTTGTGAATGGTTTTAATTTTTAAAATCTCTTTTTGTTGAAAGAATGCTTTACATGATTTGGAAGAAGCTGGATGATCTTCGGAGCAGTTGCCGCAAGATGTTAATGTACAGTTAGCTGGGTCATGTGGTTGTAAATTGCAATTGCAGCGAGTGGGATTGTTACACCTTTTAGCAGTGTGACCCAGGATTTGAAAATTTTCGCAGCGCATGGGTGTCGGGAAATATTCTCTTACCTTCACATTATACCAACCGATGTTTACTTTTGGAGGTGGGCGGAAGCGATCAAATGTTATCAGTATAACTCCGGTTACACGTTGTATGCCATCTTGATTTCTTGTGTATTTGAATACTTCGCGGACAGCCTGAAATTTCATTTCTCTAATTATTTCATCCTCTGGCACCTGGACTAGGCAAGGGGCGTAAACAGTTCCTTTAGATGAGTTGAGTGTGTTGTGGAACGCAACATTTATGGGGCATATGTTTGACAGCATTGTTTTTGATTTAAATAGGTCAGCAACTTTTAGATTCTTGCATCTCGAAGTTGCGAGATTGATTCGTAACCGGTGCTTATGCTATCTATGAATTTCTTCAGGAGGAATACACTGTACACAGTAAGCGGTTTCTTTTCATCACTCGCGCTTAGAGTAATAAATTTGGGGTCGGATGTGTTTAAAGTAGTTGGTTGAGGGTTGAAAGCGTCATTAATAACGCTACTGCTTAGCTTTTTTTTTATTTTTGAGTTGGGTTCGGATAGCGACTCGACATCGAGGTTATCGAACCGATTTCCCGGAGGCACGCGGCCCCGGAGGGACATTATGAATAGTTTCTATTTTATTCTTGTGCAGTAAAAAATAGAGTTAAAACGGGTTAGAAAGAGATGGCTAGATAATAATCTAGCAGCAAATTAGGTAACGGGAAAAACTTTCGACGAGAGCAAAAAACATATACTAGAAAACGAAACGATGCTATCGGCTTGGCTGACAGTCGGAGACTGGTACTTCTGCCTTTAATTTTTGAAATTGTTCCAATAATGGGTTGAAATAGATCTCTGTAATCATACGTTATTCTCTTAGACAAGTTTGAAATTGAAATAGTATTCTGAATACTGTCGAGCTTTTTTGTTTCAAAAAACACCCAATGAATTTATCCATTCACTTCCGCACACTGAATCAACACCAGATGGAACTATGTAAATTGTGCCCACGATTTTTCTGTCTTGGTATGCCACATGGTCTTTGCTTTCGCCCACAGCTTTGAAAACATGTGGGAAGACGGGCGTACTTAGGATGTTATTGTACAAATTGCATATTCGAATTCGAAGTTGCAGAAATTTTCTCTCGAAAATCGCTTTGCAACTATAGATTCTCTCCTTAACTAAGCTTGCAATAGTTAGGGTGAACCAACTGGGATTCCTTTGGGAATAATTTTGTTTCGGCCGCTTCCGTTCTTATAATTTTCTTGCGTTTAGAAGCTTCTTGGTTAGTTTTGGTCGAAACGGCGTTTGAAGAATAAAGGAGCTGCGTAGTGGAAGAGATTCCAGTTTGCTTGGCTTTCATTGAAACATGACGGTTGCTATTTCTTATATTTTCTTGCATATTTGTATGAATAGGAAAATGGCTCCCAGATAGTACCTCCGAAAAAACGTAGTGGTGCAAAATCTTCAGGCATCAATCGCTGTGAGAGTGTTTCTGGTGCTAACAAGTGTTGGAGAACCATCATTTAGGCAGATAAGTTTACGTTCATTTACAAAAAACTTAATTTAAGGCCCGGTTGAGTTGATATTATTTGAAACCCATAATGTGTTCGATCCGTTAATATCTTCCATTATCTTTTGGTGTTAGTGTTTTGGGGAATAACCTCCAAAATACATTCAGTTAAACGGACGTCATACTCTCTATATGCATTTGTGATCTTTATAGGTGCGCTAGTGGTAATTTAAATGTTGATGTAACACTCCGAAGATGAGATAGTATTTGAGCTTACGGGAATATGGTTTTTAACAAAGAAACCAATGCCTGATTTGGAATAATCATAACCGTTTTTTTATGGGGAAAAGGTGTGTAGTTCTTAACATTAAAATATTGTAAATGGTTTTTCGTGATCTGGGTTTCTTGTAGAGCCAGATATAATTGGTTGGTGTTTTGCTATTAATCGTTCGAGAACTGGTTTATTGTTGCGAAAGCCTTGAATAGTCGGATGAGGATATGAGGATCACAATATCAGTATGCAATGTGGTATTGCTTTGGTATATGCATTGAGCATAATTGGGGGGCTGTATTGATGGAGCCGGAGTAAAAAGTTGGGAGGTCCGGAGAGTTTTCTGAGCTTTTCGTTTCAGGGGGGGTAAGGTCCGTGTGCGTGTCCTCAATGTGGGAAAGCGGTAGCACCACTTTTTTTTTTTAGGTGGTGGGGGGGGGCTAAGGTTAATTCGTACAAATAAGACATGTTTTAGTGAATTTTGTGTGACGACACATTTAAAATCTCTTTATTAAAACCAATAGTACATTAAAGTATGACATTCGAAGAATACGATATAACATTTTCACGAAGAAATATTAAAAAATACGGCAATGGCAGCAATAATATTCGGACGAGTCTCGGAAAGAAGTAGAATTGCGGTGCCTCTCATAATTTGGTGCTGGGTCATCCGAAATCAAAAATATAGATAATAGTTTTCCCCAGGTAACGCTGTTAAGGTTTTTCTACATTTCAATTTTTCACTTTTATATAACACTTTTAAGGGAAAAACGCGATTTTTGCGAAAAAGATCGGTTAATTTGTTCTTGTAAAATAAAAATTATTAACAAATTTTGAAAACACTTTCCAGCGTTACCTCGTAAATTATGTAAAACAATAGTGTTCAAAATTGCAAAATGATCGGTGCAGCAGTTTTGAAGTAATGAGGGGCAACGTCTTTGAAAATGTGAGTTGTGGGGAAAACGCTTTAATGAAAACGGAGCTACAATGATGCGAAAATAGGTACGCACGTGTATGTCTGCTCGATAGAATATATTTACAGCTACACTAAATTTTATACTTTACACTGACAAAATATACAGTACAGGTATAAGCTTGGGGGTAAGATTAGGTATTATGTAGAAAGCGAAACATCTACCAGGTAACAAAAGCGCGCTCGGGTCGGGTAGGTAGTAAAATCCGACATGTATAAAAATACTGGTAACTCCGTCAATTTTGCTCCAAATATTGACACAATATCCTTAAGATATTATGCATTCAACTAAAAAACAATTTAATACCTTTCCCCCCTTAAAGAACTTAACACACTTAAAGTGCGTGAGCACGTGTTGAGTTTGTTGGAAAATTGGGTAGAGGGAGAAAGAAAGATGTTTGCGCTCAGTGGTTATTTCGCTCCATGGGTGGCATCCAACATTTAATAGGCAGCCCAAATTCTTAGTAGAAGTTTGCTTGTTGTTGATTTCTAGTCTTGATTTTGTTCACTGAAAAAAATTAATGCGTCTTTTGGGCGAGGCTAGGGTTCGAACACCGAACCTTCCGATTTGGAAGCCAGTCCGCTACGACTTGAGCCACGGCCACCAACCTCTGATGGATTATTGACTTCGTGTGGTGAGGGGTTTTTCTGCTGCTCTTGAACTTGTTACATATTATTTTCGTTTGATCTGTTATCTTTGGTTGTGGTTGGTGTTGGCGTTAGAGATGGCTTGATGTTTAAGCAAGCGTTAGTAAGAGGGGAGGGTGTAGAACTGTGAATCGGCTATCAGCTTTGATTTTGTTTACAGATTTATAACGGAGGAAAGACGGCCAAGCTGAATCGTAAGATGTATGAGTATTAACCTTACAATTAATGCAATAAATACGGGTACAATTGTCACGAGGTGAAGCTAGGTACCATTGTTTGCAGACAGCTGCATTAGTACATCGGTTTTTCGTATGTGCTAGCTTTTGACACAAAATGCAGCGCAATGGAGATGGAATAAATTCCTCAACTACGCAGTTGACCCAACCATTCCTGGGACGTCGAATTTGGTCAAACGTAAGTAAGGAGGGCCCCCGCCCAATTATCAAGGCTTCGCTCTTTAATGACGTTGTCTAATAATGAACGGTGGCAGCGCAAAGTACCGATCTTATCGTAAACATCTTCAGATGACGCTACCGAAGGTTGCTACGATTCGATCAGTCACATGTTGCCGGTCATAGGTCTTGTTGGCGGATGGACCACCGGTAATCCCTGCCAGGACATAAATCACGGTACCATGGGAGTGAGCAGCCCCCCGGATCTAGGTCCGGGCCTGACTTGTTAGAGGTAGGCCCCCTTCTGGGAGCGTCATGGTGGCTGTGGTTTAAACCCCAAATCGCGAGAAGGGTTTCGGCCCAATGTAGAGTTGAAATAAGTACTGGGTGCTGCGACCCTAAGAGCAGTAAGAGGTTTTAGGTCGACCTCGACTCTTACCAAGGGTGGAACTTGTGCCGGCAACACAGTTCCGAATTGGTATCTGAAACAGTGAAAATGTTTGGTGAGCTATGGCAAGGCGTATCCTTGCTCCCATGGATGAATGGGCATCCCGTAAGTTTAAGCCCACTTGGCAGGTACCTACGTTAAACACATGAGACGTTCTGCCCCGGTAGGAACCAACTAATCCTTTTCCCTTCTCATCACCTTTCGTACTTTAAATCTCTTCAGTTCTTCAAAAATTCCTTCTTCAGGTATGTTTATTATATGTTTGGAATAAGTCCATCCCTGAACTGAGTTGAGACTTAAGTGATCGGTTATATTAGCTTTCAAAAATTTATTAGGGATAATTAAAGTAAGTGCCTTAATAAGGAGATTGCCTGATCAGTTCAAAGGAGGAGAGGGGGCGAGGGTTTTCACCTACCTTCACCATTCCATCTACAACGATAAAACGTGAAATGTTTTTGTTATTAGTTACCGTAGGAAGTTGTGGAAAAAATCATATAAATGTTTGCGTTTGGTTTCGTTATTGGTCCAGTTCAAAACAACCTCCGGTTCGAGGTCTTTTAGCGGTTCTGTTGAGGGTCTCCTGGGTCTGAAGAAGCTTTCAGTGTTTCACTGAATTCAAAAGATAAAAAAATCGAGGTGCCAGAACCAATATTTGGTAGCTTGTGCTCTTTCTGGGGCCTGTGCCGGGCAACTAACGTTGATTTGGGCGACATGTGACATCAAATAGAGTAAAAATTTTAAAATCGACAGAAGTTTGAATTCCTGAGAAAATGCAATTATTAGCAGATTGCCGAAACGCACTTTTGGTAGCTTATGCTGCTTTTAAACGCATTTATCGGCTAAATTTGTATCGAGGGATTTAGGGGGAGTATTATACCTTCTCGTATAGCTATAGAGTAAAAATCTGATAATTACCCTGCTATATTTTACAGGCGGTGAATGTAAAACACCACAGTTTGTTTTATTTTAAATAAATGCAACGCACATCAACTAAACAAAACTCTGTTCTTTAACGGATATTGCAACATAATTCTACAATATTTTATTATTTAATTTGGTTTTCGTTTGGGTATTTCTCCGTGCTCCGGCGAAGAAAAGTTACGTAAAACCAGCTCACCTCATTTCTTCAGAATCAAAATTTTGCTTCTCGCTTTCATTTGAGAGTCAATATTTTTCTCCTTGATTTTATGACAAAATATACTAGCAAATATAAATATACATAAATCTCAAATAGTATAGTGTGTCAAACTTGATTTCTGGTTACGTTCAATCAGCTGTGTTTGTTCAACTTATTATTCTAAATCTTCAAATTGATTCGGAAGCAAATATATTTGAAATATAAAAGTCCGAAGAAGTTTTTAGTATTCTATTTTAATAAAAATCATAGTACACAAAAAAACACCTTCTGACAGCCCAAACGAAAACGCCATAAGTCGCTTAGAAATAAGCTGAATGCCTATTTGAAAAGTGCTGTTTTGTATTAACAGTCATAAGTGCTTATTTCATAGTTGATTTAGAAGCATTGGTTTCATTATATTATTATTTTCATACTGGTGGACTAATAGGTTGTATATACATAATTATGATTAATAATTATAGATTGCAACAAAGGTATCCGAGCCCTGAACTTATATATACATTCTTAAATGTCATTTGACATTTGAGAATGAAACGATTTATATAATTTTATTATACATGTACTTTAGTTTAATGTCTGACTATCGTTCCCACTTCATAGATTTGCTAAGATAGTATTGGACTAACTATCTATCTATGTATCTATCTCCCGTTGCAAAACTGTAAATAAATTTCTTATTAGTATTATTGTAATTTTGACTTACTGTTTCAGCTGTAGATTCGATTTGATACGCACCAATCGGGTTAGGAGATTGTACTGCTGATTTTAGTCCAGTTGTGGCGGTTTGGAGGTATCTCTCAGCTTGACCATTTATACCAGGATGTACCGGAGCGGTGAACTTTTATGCGATTCCATTTGATTTTAGGAAGTTCGAGAATTCCTCCGATTTTGATAGGAATGTTGGGAAACCGAAGCTCGCAAACATCTCATATAATTGCTTTGTAGTGTTAATACATAAAGGGTCCTGCAAAGTCAATGTGTAACCTTTTCCATGGGGCGAAAGGACTTTCCCATGGAGGAATAGGAACTTTGGTGGGGTCTTTGGCTACTAGTACCTTATAGTCTGTACACAGGCGTATATCGATAGCAAATTTGATTACGGGTACTCCAGTACCCCAGTAAGAATGTGTTACTTCCGCATTTTTTGAGGATCGATCAATCTCATCTTCAATTAAGGTTTCCATTGCATAAGTAACAGATCGCGGATTAATATATATATACTCGTAGGCGTTACTTTTACCTTTATTTATTTATTGAATAGCTACAGAATAATTAAAATTACAGTGTAGCTTAGTAGCCAGAGCATCAATAGGCCTTAAGCTATGTACATATAAATTAAAATAGTAATTAGATAAAATTGTATAGTTTTGTCGTTTTCAAAATATCTATTAGATAATATTGTTATTATAATTAGGATTAGAAAAGAATTCATTTATTGTGGAGGGAAGTTAATGGTTTTAGAACGGTGGACATTCGAAAAGTATATGGCGGATACTAATAGATGATTAATTACAGTATGTTCAGATGGATGACTTGTTTTTATTAATGTAGTGTTCATGGGAAAGCCTGGTGTGACCGAGTCTGAGTCTAGTGATTTTAGTGATATCTTGGCGTGAAAATTTGGAAGGTTCTAAATGTCGGTCATAGTCTTTGATGGATAGTTTGTTTCTGTTGGCTGCTTTGTAGCAATCCGAAGTTTTCTCCCAGAGGAGACTGGAAGAAACAGGATTTTTTTTTATAAAGTAGTTTATGGCAATGGTGCTGAAGTTAGGGGAGAACAGAAACAGGATTTTTTTTTATAAAGTAGTTTATGTCAATGGTGTTGAAGTTAGGGGAGAACATTGATGGGGTTCTGAGTACCTGTTTGGCGGCTTTGTCGGCGAATTCATTTCCTGCGATTTGGACATGACCTGGATTAGGGAATTGGAGATTGAGCAGGTAGCGGATTAAGGAAGGGTAATAGGTTTGGTTATTGGGGTTGAGGATTGCATCAATGGACGACAGAGAATCAGTGCAGATGGCAAACTTTTTATTAGATTTTTTTTTGTGTATTGTAAAGCATGAAGGATAGCAATTATTTCGGATGAAAAAGTTGAAGAATATGGGGGTAGTAAGAAGGAGCAAATGGTCTCTTTTTCGATAGTGAAACTGAAGCCTATGCTGTCGGCTATTCTGTAGCCATCTGAATAAATGAAGCATATTTGCTTAATTTGCTTTTGAGCCTAGCGAAATGAGTTCTGAATACCTCAGGGGGCGTATGGGCCTTTCTATAAAATCTTAATGAGGAGAGGATGGAAGAGGATTGAAAGAGTCAGCGAGGGAGAGTATAGGGGTAGGAACGAACGGGCTGATTAGGGATATAAATAACATTGCAGAGGTCTGTGAATCGTTCTCAACAGGATTTAATTTTGTTAATTTTTTTTTTGTTTTTCATTAGTTCGGCAAGTGGGGAATCATTGCAGAAAAGAGTGGATTTATACAGTTTTAATGTCGATTGATGTCTAAGATCTTCATATTTGCTTCGAATAGGAGATGGTTGATGGGAGTTATATGATGATATTTGGGCCTACTTTCCAAGTCTTAAGCTGGTCGATGATTGCATGAATTCCGACTCTGTCGAAAGCTTTTGTGAAGTCTAGGGAGATATGGGAAAAGTGTTTTTTCTTGGAGAGAGAGTCAGTAATGTGGTCGTCTAGATATAGGAGAGAGTCTGTTACTGATTTGCCTTTCTTGAAGCCCATTTGTAGACTGGTGAATAGTTTGTTGTGAGAGACAAATAACCAGAGTCTATTGGCGATTATCTTGTCGATGACTTTGGCCCTGCAAGGGTTAAGAAAGATGGTTCTATAGGATTCCCGAAGAGATTTCTCAGTTTTTGCTTTAAGGATAGGTATGACTGTGCTATTTTTGTGTAATTGGGGGATATACTATTTTGAAAAATTTAGTAGTAAAATTTAAGAAGTCTGGATTTCATGGAAGGAGAGAAATTTTTTATCTTGGGATATGAAATTCTATCATTTGCTGGGGTCTTGCCTTTTAAATTGTTTAATGCGATCTCAAGCTCCAAGAGGCTGATGTCATCGTCAATCATTTTTGCATTTATTGAAGGGGAATAGGAGAAGGAGGGGAAAGAAAGGAATTTATTTTGGCAAAACAGGTTGGAGAAGTTAGAGTCTTGCGATTCTTTCGACCAGAATTCTGCAAAGTTGTTGGCTATGGTTTGAGGGTTAGTAATATTAATATTAGAGGAATTTGAGGGTGTGATACAATGAATAGGAGAAAAAGTTGTAATTCCACAAAATCTTCTGATAGTAGACCAGATTTTAGAGGTAGAAGTATTAAGGTTAATTTCGGAAGTGAGGTTATGTATGGATTCAGATTTCGAAATTTTAATTTTTCTTCAGTATTGGGCGTTGGCTCTTTTGTACTTAATAATGATATCACTCGAGATATTACGTTTAAGGGACTCTTGGTTTACTAGTCGAAATTGAAGTTTGTAGAATCGATCTATTGGCGCTTTGAAGTATAATTTTGTGGATGTTTGCTGTTCTTAATTGATATTGTTGCTAGTGGGGTACTAAATGGTGTGAGAATCTAAAAGATGTTGATAGAAGATCCAGTTAGCATCATCTGTTTTAAATGTTGGTTTAATTTTGAGTGGGGATGATTGGAAATTGATTGGAGCATGGAGATAATAATGGGGAAGTGATCACTACCTCAGAGATCATCAAAGACAGACCATTTGGTATAGACGGTTAGAATCGGGGAGTAGAAGGAAAGGTCAACGTTGGTGAGGGTAGAATGGGTGCTGAAGTGGGTGGGAGATTCATCGTTTAATAATTGGTAATCAGATTTTGTAATATATTTAGATATAGTGTTGCCACGGGTGTTGTTTTTGGGCCGCGAGAATGGTTTTTACCTCTGTTGCAAAAGTGGAGGCGAGAGAGTGTGTAGGATTCTGGGATTTAAATTTTTGTTTTGCTTCAGCCAATGTGCACTTGTGAATGGTTTTAATTTTTAAAATCTCTTTTTGTTGAAAGAATGCTTTACATGATTTGGAAGAAGCTGGATGATCTTCGGAGCAGTTGCCGCAAGATGTTAATGTACAGTTAGCTGGGTCATGTGGTTGTAAATTGCAATTGCAGCGAGTGGGATTGTTACACCTTTTAGCAGTGTGACCCAGGATTTGAAAATTTTCGCAGCGCATGGGTGTCGGGAAATATTCTCTTACCTTCACATTATACCAACCGATGTTTACTTTTGGAGGTGGGCGGAAGCGATCAAATGTTATCAGTATAACTCCGGTTACACGTTGTATGCCATCTTGATTTCTTGTGTATTTGAATACTTCGCGGACAGCCTGAAATTTCATTTCTCTAATTATTTCATCCTCTGGCACCTGGACTAGGCAAGGGGCGTAAACAGTTCCTTTAGATGAGTTGAGTGTGTTGTGGAACGCAACATTTATGGGGCATATGTTTGACAGCATTGTTTTTGATTTAAATAGGTCAGCAACTTTTAGATTCTTGCATCTCGAAGTTGCGAGATTGATTCGTAACCGGTGCTTATGCTATCTATGAATTTCTTCAGGAGGAATACACTGTACACAGTAAGCGGTTTCTTTTCATCACTCGCGCTTAGAGTAATAAATTTGGGGTCGGATGTGTTTAAAGTAGTTGGTTGAGGGTTGAAAGCGTCATTAATAACGCTACTGCTTAGCTTTTTTTTTATTTTTGAGTTGGGTTCGGATAGCGACTCGACATCGAGGTTATCGAACCGATTTCCCGGAGGCACGCGGCCCCGGAGGGACATTATGAATAGTTTCTATTTTATTCTTGTGCAGTAAAAAATAGAGTTAAAACGGGTTAGAAAGAGATGGCTAGATAATAATCTAGCAGCAAATTAGGTAACGGGAAAAACTTTCGACGAGAGCAAAAAACATATACTAGAAAACGAAACGATGCTATCGGCTTGGCTGACAGTCGGAGACTGGTACTTCTGCCTTTAATTTTTGAAATTGTTCCAATAATGGGTTGAAATAGATCTCTGTAATCATACGTTATTCTCTTAGACAAGTTTGAAATTGAAATAGTATTCTGAATACTGTCGAGCTTTTTTGTTTCAAAAAACACCCAATGAATTTATCCATTCACTTCCGCACACTGAATCAACACCAGATGGAACTATGTAAATTGTGCCCACGATTTTTCTGTCTTGGTATGCCACATGGTCTTTGCTTTCGCCCACAGCTTTGAAAACATGTGGGAAGACGGGCGTACTTAGGATGTTATTGTACAAATTGCATATTCGAATTCGAAGTTGCAGAAATTTTCTCTCGAAAATCGCTTTGCAACTATAGATTCTCTCCTTAACTAAGCTTGCAATAGTTAGGGTGAACCAACTGGGATTCCTTTGGGAATAATTTTGTTTCGGCCGCTTCCGTTCTTATAATTTTCTTGCGTTTAGAAGCTTCTTGGTTAGTTTTGGTCGAAACGGTGTTTGAAGAATAAAGGAGCTGCGTAGTGGAAGAGATTCCAGTTTGCTTGGCTTTCATTGAAACATGACGGTTGCTATTTCTTATATTTTCTTGCATATTTGTATGAATAGGAAAATGGCTCCCAGATAGTACCTCCGAAAAAACGTAGTGGTGCAAAATCTTCAGGCATCAATCGCTGTGAGAGTGTTTCTGGTGCTAACAAGTGTTGGAGAACCATCATTTAGGCAGATAAGTTTACGTTCATTTACAAAAAACTTAATTTAAGGCCCGGTTGAGTTGATATTATTTGAAACCCATAATGTGTTCGATCCGTTAATATCTTCCATTATCTTTTGGTGTTAGTGTTTTGGGGAATAACCTCCAAAATACATTCAGTTAAACGGACGTCATACTCTCTATATGCATTTGTGATCTTTATAGGTGCGCTAGTGGTAATTTAAATGTTGATGTAACACTCCGAAGATGAGATAGTATTTGAGCTTACGGGAATATGGTTTTTAACAAAGAAACCAATGCCTGATTTGGAATAATCATAACCGTTTTTTTATGGGGAAAAGGTGTGTAGTTCTTAACATTAAAATATTGTAAATGGTTTTTCGTGATCTGGGTTTCTTGTAGAGCCAGATATAATTGGTTGGTGTTTTGCTATTAATCGTTCGAGAACTGGTTTATTGTTGCGAAAGCCTTGAATAGTCGGATGAGGATATGAGGATCACAATATCAGTATGCAATGTGGTATTGCTTTGGTATATGCATTGAGCATAATTGGGGGGCTGTATTGATGGAGCCGGAGTAAAAAGTTGAGAGGTCCGGAGAGTTTTCTGAGCTTTTAGTTTCAGGGGGGGTAAGGTCCGTGTGCGTGTCCTCAATGTGGGAAAGCGGTAGCACCACTTTTTTTTTTTAGGTGGTGGGGGGGGGCTAAGGTTAATTCGTACAAATAAGACATGTTTTAGTGAATTTTGTGTGACGACACATTTAAAATCTCTTTATTAAAACCAATAGTACATTAAAGTATGACATTCGAAGAATACGATATAACATTTTCACGAAGAAATATTAAAAAATACGGCAATGGCAGCAATAATATTCGGACGAGTCTCGGAAAGAAGTAGAATTGCGGTGCCTCTCATAATTTGGTGCTGGGTCATCCGAAATCAAAAATATAGATAATAGTTTTCGCCAGGTAACGCTGTTAAGGTTTTTCTACATTTCAATTTTTCACTTTTATATAACACTTTTAAGGGAAAAACGCGATTTTTGCGAAAAAGATCGGTTAATTTGTTCTTGTAAAATAAAAATTATTAACAAATTTTGAAAACACTTTCCAGCGTTACCTCGTAAATTATGTAAAACAATAGTGTTCAAAATTGCAAAATGATCGGTGCAGCAGTTTTGAAGTAATGAGGGGCAACGTCTTTGAAAATGTGAGTTGTGGGGAAAACGCTTTAATGAAAACGGAGCTACAATGATGCGAAAATAGGTACGCACGTGTATGTCTGCTCGATAGAATATATTTACAGCTACACTAAATTTTATACTTTACACTGACAAAATATACAGTACAGGTATAAGCTTGGGGGTAAGATTAGGTATTATGTAGAAAGCGAAACATCTACCAGGTAACAAAAGCGCGCTCGGGTCGGGTAGGTAGTAAAATCCGACATGTATAAAAATACTGGTAACTCCGTCAATTTTGCTCCAAATATTGACACAATATCCTTAAGATATTATGCATTCAACTAAAAAACAATTTAATACCTTTCCCCCCTTAAAGAACTTAACACACTTAAAGTGCGTGAGCACGTGTTGAGTTTGTTGGAAAATTGGGTAGAGGGAGAAAGAAAGATGTTTGCGCTCAGTGGTTATTTCGCTCCATGGGTGGCATCCAACATTTAATAGGCAGCCCAAATTCTTAGTAGAAGTTTGCTTGTTGTTGATTTCTAGTCTTGATTTTGTTCACTGAAAAAAATTAATGCGTCTTTTGGGCGAGGCTAGGGTTCGAACACCGAACCTTCCGATTTGGAAGCCAGTCCGCTACGACTTGAGCCACGGCCACCAACCTCTGATGGATTATTGACTTCGTGTGGTGAGGGGTTTTTCTGCTGCTCTTGAACTTGTTACATATTATTTTCGTTTGATCTGTTATCTTTGGTTGTGGTTGGTGTTGGCGTTAGAGATGGCTTGATGTTTAAGCAAGCGTTAGTAAGAGGGGAGGGTGTAGAACTGTGAATCGGCTATCAGCTTTGATTTTGTTTACAGATTTATAACGGAGGAAAGACGGCCAAGCTGAATCGTAAGATGTATGAGTATTAACCTTACAATTAATGCAATAAATACGGGTACAATTGTCACGAGGTGAAGCTAGGTACCATTGTTTGCAGACAGCTGCATTAGTACATCGGTTTTTCGTATGTGCTAGCTTTTGACACAAAATGCAGCGCAATGGAGATGGAATAAATTCCTCAACTACGCAGTTGACCCAACCATTCCTGGGACGTCGAATTTGGTCAAACGTAAGTAAGGAGGGCCCCCGCCCAATTATCAAGGCTTCGCTCTTTAATGACGTTGTCTAATAATGAACGGTGGCAGCGCAAAGTACCGATCTTATCGTAAACATCTTCAGATGACGCTACCGAAGGTTGCTACGATTCGATCAGTCACATGTTGCCGGTCATAGGTCTTGTTGGCGGATGGACCACCGGTAATCCCTGCCAGGACATAAATCACGGTACCATGGGAGTGAGCAGCCCCCCGGATCTAGGTCCGGGCCTGACTTGTTAGAGGTAGGCCCCCTTCTGGGAGCGTCATGGTGGCTGTGGTTTAAACCCCAAATCGCGAGAAGGGTTTCGGCCCAATGTAGAGTTGAAATAAGTACTGGGTGCTGCGACCCTAAGAGCAGTAAGAGGTTTTAGGTCGACCTCGACTCTTACCAAGGGTGGAACTTGTGCCGGCAACACAGTTCCGAATTGGTATCTGAAACAGTGAAAATGTTTGGTGAGCTATGGCAAGGCGTATCCTTGCTCCCATGGATGAATGGGCATCCCGTAAGTTTAAGCCCACTTGGCAGGTACCTACGTTAAACACATGAGACGTTCTGCCCCGGTAGGAACCAACTAATCCTTTTCCCTTCTCATCACCTTTCGTACTTTAAATCTCTTCAGTTCTTCAAAAATTCCTTCTTCAGGTATGTTTATTATATGTTTGGAATAAGTCCATCCCTGAACTGAGTTGAGACTTAAGTGATCGGTTATATTAGCTTTCAAAAATTTATTAGGGATAATTAAAGTAAGTGCCTTAATAAGGAGATTGCCTGATCAGTTCAAAGGAGGAGAGGGGGCGAGGGTTTTCACCTACCTTCACCATTCCATCTACAACGATAAAACGTGAAATGTTTTTGTTATTAGTTACCGTAGGAAGTTGTGGAAAAAATCATATAAATGTTTGCGTTTGGTTTCGTTATTGGTCCAGTTCAAAACAACCTCCGGTTCGAGGTCTTTTAGCGGTTCTGTTGAGGGTCTCCTGGGTCTGAAGAAGCTTTCAGTGTTTCACTGAATTCAAAAGATAAAAAAATCGAGGTGCCAGAACCAATATTTGGTAGCTTGTGCTCTTTCTGGGGCCTGTGCCGGGCAACTAACGTTGATTTGGGCGACATGTGACATCAAATAGAGTAAAAATTTTAAAATCGACAGAAGTTTGAATTCCTGAGAAAATGCAATTATTAGCAGATTGCCGAAACGCACTTTTGGTAGCTTATGCTGCTTTTAAACGCATTTATCGGCTAAATTTGTATCGAGGGATTTAGGGGGAGTATTGTACCTTCTCGTATAGCTATAGAGTAAAAATCTGATAATTACCCTGCTATATTTTACAGGCGGTGAATGTAAAACACCACAGTTTGTTTTATTTTAAATAAATGCAACGCACATCAACTAAACAAAACTCTGTTCTTTAACGGATATTGCAACATAATTCTACAATATTTTATTATTTAATTTGGTTTTCGTTTGGGTATTTCTCCGTGCTCCGGAGAAGAAAAGTTACGTAAAACCAGCTCACCTCATTTCTTCAGAATCAAAATTTTGCTTCTCGCTTTCATTTGAGAGTCAATATTTTTCTCCTTGATTTTATGACAAAATATACTAGCAAATATAAATATACATAAATCTCAAATAGTATAGTGTGTCAAACTTGATTTCTGCTTACGTTCAATCAGCTGTGTTTGTTCAACTTATTATTCTAAATCTTCAAATTGATTCGGAAGCAAATATATTTGAAATATAAAAGTCCGAAGAAGTTTTTAGTATTCTATTTTAATAAAAATCATAGTACACAAAAAAACACCTTCTGACAGCCCAAACGAAAACGCCATAAGTCGCTTAGAAATAAGCTGAATGCCTATTTGAAAAGTGCTGTTTTGTATTAACAGTCATAAGTGCTTATTTCATAGTTGATTTAGAAGCATTGGTTTCATTATATTATTATTTTCATACTGGTGGACTAATAGGTTGTATATACATAATTATGATTAATAATTATAGATTGCAACAAAGGTATCCGAGCCCTGAACTTATATATACATTCTTAAATGTCATTTGACATTTGAGAATGAAACGATTTATATAATTTTATTATACATGTACTTTAGTTTAATGTCTGACTATCGTTCCCACTTCATAGATTTGCTAAGATAGTATTGGACTAACTATCTATCTATGTATCTATCTCCCGTTGCAAAACTGTAAATAAATTTCTTATTAGTATTATTGTAATTTTGACTTACTGTTTCAGCTGTAGATTCGATTTGATACGCACCAATCGGGTTAGGAGATTGTACTGCTGATTTTAGTCCAGTTGTGGCGGTTTGGAGGTATCTCTCAGCTTGACCATTTATACCAGGATGTACCGGAGCGGTGAACTTTTATGCGATTCCATTTGATTTTAGGAAGTTCGATTTTGATAGGAATGTTGGGAAACCGAAGCTCGCAAACATCTCATATAATTGCTTTGTAGTGTTAATACATAAAGGGTCCTGCAAAGTCAATGTGTAACCTTTTCCATGGGGCGAAAGGACTTTCCCATGGAGGAATAGGAACTTTGGTGGGGTCTTTGGCTACTAGTACCTTATAGTCTGTACACAGGCGTATTTCGATAGCAAATTTGATTACGGGTACTCCAGTACCCCAGTAAGAATGTGTTACTTCCGCATTTTTTGAGGATCGATCAATCTCATCTTCAATTAAGGTTTCCATTGCATAAGTAACAGATCGCGGATTAATATATATATACTCGTAGGCGTTACTTTTACCTTTATTTATTTATTGAATAGCTACAGAATAATTAAAATTACAGTGTAGCTTAGTAGCCAGAGCATCAATAGGCCTTAAGCTATGTACATATAAATTAAAATAGTAATTAGATAAAATTGTATAGTTTTGTCGTTTTCAAAATATCTATTAGATAATATTGTTATTATAATTAGGATTAGAAAAGAATTCATTTATTGTGGAGGGAAGTTAATGGTTTTAGAACGGTGGACATTCGAAAAGTATATGGCGGATACTAATAGATGATTAATTACAGTATGTTCAGATGGATGACTTGTTTTTATTAATGTAGTGTTCATGGGAAAGCCTGGTGTGACCGAGTCTGAGTCTAGTGATTTTAGTGATATCTTGGCGTGAAAATTTGGAAGGTTCTAAATGTCGGTCATAGTCTTTGATGGATAGTTTGTTTCTGTTGGCTGCTTTGTAGCAATCCGAAGTTTTCTCCCAGAGGAGACTGGAAGAAACAGGATTTTTTTTTATAAAGTAGTTTATGGCAATGGTGCTGAAGTTAGGGGAGAACAGAAACAGGATTTTTTTTTATAAAGTAGTTTATGTCAATGGTGTTGAAGTTAGGGGAGAACATTGATGGGGTTCTGAGTACCTGTTTGGCGGCTTTGTCGGCGAATTCATTTCCTGCGATTTGGACATGACCTGGATTAGGGAATTGGAGATTGAGCAGGTAGCGGATTAAGGAAGGGTAATAGGTTTGGTTATTGGGGTTGAGGATTGCATCAATGGACGACAGAGAATCAGTGCAGATGGCAAACTTTTTATTAGATTTTTTTTTGTGTATTGTAAAGCATGAAGGATAGCAATTATTTCGGATGAAAAAGTTGAAGAATATGGGGGTAGTAAGAAGGAGCAAATGGTCTCTTTTTCGATAGTGAAATTGAAGCCTATGCTGTCGGCTATTCTGTAGCCATCTGAATAAATGAAGCATATTTGCTTAATTTGCTTTTGAGCCTAGCGAAATGAGTTCTGAATACCTCAGGGGGCGTATGGGCCTTTCTATAAAATCTTAATGAGGAGAGGATGGAAGAGGATTGAAAGAGTCAGGGAGGGAGAGTATAGGGGTAGGAACGAACGGGCTGATTAGGGATATAAATAACATTGCAGAGGTCTGTGAATCGTTCTCAACAGGATTTAATTTTGTTAATTTTTTTTTTGTTTTTCATTAGTTCGGCAAGTGGGGAATCATTGCAGAAAAGAGTGGATTTATACAGTTTTAATGTCGATTGATGTCTAAGATCTTCATATTTGCTTCGAATAGGAGATGGTTGATGGGAGTTATATGATGATATTTGGGCCTACTTTCCAAGTCTTAAGCTGGTCGATGATTGCATGAATTCCGACTCTGTCGAAAGCTTTTGTGAAGTCTAGGGAGATATGGGAAAAGTGTTTTTTTCTTGGAGAGAGAGTCAGTAATGTGGTCGTCTAGATATAGGAGAGAGTCTGTTACTGATTTGCCTTTCTTGAAGCCCATTTGTAGACTGGTGAATAGTTTGTTGTGAGAGACAAATAACCAGAGTCTATTGGCGATTATCTTGTCGATGACTTTGGCCCTGCAAGGGTTAAGAAAGATGGTTCTATAGGATTCCCGAAGAGATTTCTCAGTTTTTGCTTTAAGGATAGGTATGACTGTGCTATTTTTGTGTAATTGGGGGATATACTATTTTGAAAAATTTAGTAGTAAAATTTAAGAAGTCTGGATTTCATGGAAGGAGAGAAATTTTTTATCTTGGGATATGAAATTCTATCATTTGCTGGGGTCTTGCCTTTTAAATTGTTTAATGCGATCTCAAGCTCCAAGAGGCTGATGTCATCGTCAATCATTTTTGCATTTATTGAAGGGGAATAGGAGAAGGAGGGGAAAGAAAGGAATTTATTTTGGCAAAACAGGTTGGAGAAGTTAGAGTCTTGCGATTCTTTCGACCAGAATTCTGCAAAGTTGTTGGCTATGGTTTGAGGGTTAGTAATATTAATATTAGAGGAATTTGAGGGTGTGATACAATGAATAGGAGAAAAAGTTGTAATTCCACAAAATCTTCTGATAGTAGACCAGATTTTAGAGGTAGAAGTATTAAGGTTAATTTCGGAAGTGAGGTTATGTATGGATTCAGATTTCGAAATTTTAATTTTTCTTCAGTATTGGGCGTTGGCTCTTTTGTACTTAATAATGATATCACTCGAGATATTACGTTTAAGGGACTCTTGGTTTACTAGTCGAAATTGAAGTTTGTAGAATCGATCTATTGGCGCTTTGAAGTATAATTTTGTGGATGTTTGCTGTTCTTAATTGATATTGTTGCTAGTGGGGTACTAAATGGTGTGAGAATCTAAAAGATGTTGATAGAAGATCCAGTTAGCATCATCTGTTTTAAATGTTGGTTTAATTTTGAGTGGGGATGATTGGAAATTGATTGGAGCATGGAGATAATAATGGGGAAGTGATCACTACCTCAGAGATCATCAAAGACAGACCATTTGGTATAGACGGTTAGAATCGGGGAGTAGAAGGAAAGGTCAACGTTGGTGAGGGTAGAATGGGTGCTGAAGTGGGTGGGAGATTCATCGTTTAATAATTGGTAATCAGATTTTGTAATATATTTAGATATAGTGTTGCCACGGGTGTTGTTTTTGGGCCGCGAGAATGGTTTTTACCTCTGTTGCAAAAGTGGAGGCGAGAGAGTGTGTAGGATTCTGGGATTTAAATTTTTGTTTTGCTTCAGCCAATGTGCACTTGTGAATGGTTTTAATTTTTAAAATCTCTTTTTGTTGAAAGAATGCTTTACATGATTTGGAAGAAGCTGGATGATCTTCGGAGCAGTTGCCGCAAGATGTTAATGTACAGTTAGCTGGGTCATGTGGTTGTAAATTGCAATTGCAGCGAGTGGGATTGTTACACCTTTTAGCAGTGTGACCCAGGATTTGAAAATTTTCGCAGCGCATGGGTGTCGGGAAATATTCTCTTACCTTCACATTATACCAACCGATGTTTACTTTTGGAGGTGGGCGGAAGCGATCAAATGTTATCAGTATAACTCCGGTTACACGTTGTATGCCATCTTGATTTCTTGTGTATTTGAATACTTCGCGGACAGCCTGAAATTTCATTTCTCTAATTATTTCATCCTCTGGCACCTGGACTAGGCAAGGGGCGTAAACAGTTCCTTTAGATGAGTTGAGTGTGTTGTGGAACGCAACATTTATGGGGCATATGTTTGACAGCATTGTTTTTGATTTAAATAGGTCAGCAACTTTTAGATTCTTGCATCTCGAAGTTGCGAGATTGATTCGTAACCGGTGCTTATGCTATCTATGAATTTCTTCAGGAGGAATACACTGTACACAGTAAGCGGTTTCTTTTCATCACTCGCGCTTAGAGTAATAAATTTGGGGTCGGATGTGTTTAAAGTAGTTGGTTGAGGGTTGAAAGCGTCATTAATAACGCTACTGCTTAGCTTTTTTTTTATTTTTGAGTTGGGTTCGGATAGCGACTCGACATCGAGGTTATCGAACCGATTTCCCGGAGGCACGCGGCCCCGGAGGGACATTATGAATAGTTTCTATTTTATTCTTGTGCAGTAAAAAATAGAGTTAAAACGGGTTAGAAAGAGATGGCTAGATAATAATCTAGCAGCAAATTAGGTAACGGGAAAAACTTTCGACGAGAGCAAAAAACATATACTAGAAAACGAAACGATGCTATCGGCTTGGCTGACAGTCGGAGACTGGTACTTCTGCCTTTAATTTTTGAAATTGTTCCAATAATGGGTTGAAATAGATCTCTGTAATCATACGTTATTCTCTTAGACAAGTTTGAAATTGAAATAGTATTCTGAATACTGTCGAGCTTTTTTGTTTCAAAAAACACCCAATGAATTTATCCATTCACTTCCGCACACTGAATCAACACCAGATGGAACTATGTAAATTGTGCCCACGATTTTTCTGTCTTGGTATGCCACATGGTCTTTGCTTTCGCCCACAGCTTTGAAAACATGTGGGAAGACGGGCGTACTTAGGATGTTATTGTACAAATTGCATATTCGAATTCGAAGTTGCAGAAATTTTCTCTCGAAAATCGCTTTGCAACTATAGATTCTCTCCTTAACTAAGCTTGCAATAGTTAGGGTGAACCAACTGGGATTCCTTTGGGAATAATTTTGTTTCGGCCGCTTCCGTTCTTATAATTTTCTTGCGTTTAGAAGCTTCTTGGTTAGTTTTGGTCGAAACGGTGTTTGAAGAATAAAGGAGCTGCGTAGTGGAAGAGATTCCAGTTTGCTTGGCTTTCATTGAAACATGACGGTTGCTATTTCTTATATTTTCTTGCATATTTGTATGAATAGGAAAATGGCTCCCAGATAGTACCTCCGAAAAAACGTAGTGGTGCAAAATCTTCAGGCATCAATCGCTGTGAGAGTGTTTCTGGTGCTAACAAGTGTTGGAGAACCATCATTTAGGCAGATAAGTTTACGTTCATTTACAAAAAACTTAATTTAAGGCCCGGTTGAGTTGATATTATTTGAAACCCATAATGTGTTCGATCCGTTAATATCTTCCATTATCTTTTGGTGTTAGTGTTTTGGGGAATAACCTCCAAAATACATTCAGTTAAACGGACGTCATACTCTCTATATGCATTTGTGATCTTTATAGGTGCGCTAGTGGTAATTTAAATGTTGATGTAACACTCCGAAGATGAGATAGTATTTGAGCTTACGGGAATATGGTTTTTAACAAAGAAACCAATGCCTGATTTGGAATAATCATAACCGTTTTTTTATGGGGAAAAGGTGTGTAGTTCTTAACATTAAAATATTGTAAATGGTTTTTCGTGATCTGGGTTTCTTGTAGAGCCAGATATAATTGGTTGGTGTTTTGCTATTAATCGTTCGAGAACTGGTTTATTGTTGCGAAAGCCTTGAATAGTCGGATGAGGATATGAGGATCACAATATCAGTATGCAATGTGGTATTGCTTTGGTATATGCATTGAGCATAATTGGGGGGCTGTATTGATGGAGCCGGAGTAAAAAGTTGAGAGGTCCGGAGAGTTTTCTGAGCTTTTAGTTTCAGGGGGGGTAAGGTCCGTGTGCGTGTCCTCAATGTGGGAAAGCGGTAGCACCACTTTTTTTTTTAGGTGGTGGGGGGGGGCTAAGGTTAATTCGTACAAATAAGACATGTTTTAGTGAATTTTGTGTGACGACACATTTAAAATCTCTTTATTAAAACCAATAGTACATTAAAGTATGACATTCGAAGAATACGATATAACATTTTCACGAAGAAATATTAAAAAATACGGCAATGGCAGCAATAATATTCGGACGAGTCTCGGAAAGAAGTAGAATTGCGGTGCCTCTCATAATTTGGTGCTGGGTCATCCGAAATCAAAAATATAGATAATAGTTTTCCCCAGGTAACGCTGTTAAGGTTTTTCTACATTTCAATTTTTCACTTTTATATAACACTTTTAAGGGAAAAACGCGATTTTTGCGAAAAAGATCGGTTAATTTGTTCTTGTAAAATAAAAATTATTAACAAATTTTGAAAACACTTTCCAGCGTTACCTCGTAAATTATGTAAAACAATAGTGTTCAAAATTGCAAAATGATCGGTGCAGCAGTTTTGAAGTAATGAGGGGCAACGTCTTTGAAAATGTGAGTTGTGGGGAAAACGCTTTAATGAGAAAGAAAGATGTTTGCGCTCAGTGGTTATTTCGCTCCATGGGTGGCATCCAACATTTAATAGGCAGCCCAAATTCTTAGTAGAAGTTTGCTTGTTGTTGATTTCTAGTCTTGATTTTGTTCACTGAAAAAAATTAATGCGTCTTTTGGGCGAGGCTAGGGTTCGAACACCGAACCTTCCGATTTGGAAGCCAGTCCGCTACGACTTGAGCCACGGCCACCAACCTCTGATGGATTATTGACTTCGTGTGGTGAGGGGTTTTTCTGCTGCTCTTGAACTTGTTACATATTATTTTCGTTTGATCTGTTATCTTTGGTTGTGGTTGGTGTTGGCGTTAGAGATGGCTTGATGTTTAAGCAAGCGTTAGTGAGAGGGGAGGGTGTAGAACTGTGGATCGGCTATCAGCTTTGATTTTGTTTACAGATTTATAACGGAGGAAAGACGGCCAAGCTGAATCGTAAGATGTATGAGTATTAACCTTACAATTAATGCAATAAATACGGGTACAATTGTCACGAGGTGAAGCTAGGTACCATTGTTTGCAGACAGCTGCATTAGTACATCGGTTTTTCGTATGTGCTAGCTTTTGACACAAAATGCAGCGCAATGGAGATGGAATAAATTCCTCAACTACGCAGTTGACCCAACCATTCCTGGGACGTCGAATTTGGTCAAACGTAAGTAAGGAGGGCCCCCGCCCAATTATCAAGGCTTCGCTCTTTAATGACGTTGTCTAATAATGAACGGTGGCAGCGCAAAGTACCGATCTTATCGTAAACATCTTCAGATGACGCTACCGAAGGTTGCTACGATTCGATCAGTCACATGTTGCCGGTCATAGGTCTTGTTGGCGGATGGACCACCGGTAATCCCTGCCAGGACATAAATCACGGTACCATGGGAGTGAGCAGCCCCCCGGATCTAGGTCCGGGCCTGACTTGTTAGAGGTAGGCCCCCTTCTGGGAGCGTCATGGTGGCTGTGGTTTAAACCCCAAATCGCGAGAAGGGTTTCGGCCCAATGTAGAGTTGAAATAAGTACTGGGTGCTGCGACCCTAAGAGCAGTAAGAGGTTTTAGGTCGACCTCGACTCTTACCAAGGGTGGAACTTGTGCCGGCAACACAGTTCCGAATTGGTATCTGAAACAGTGAAAATGTTTGGTGAGCTATGGCAAGGCGTATCCTTGCTCCCATGGATGAATGGGCATCCCGTAAGTTTAAGCCCACTTGGCAGGTACCTACGTTAAACACATGAGACGTTCTGCCCCGGTAGGAACCAACTAATCCTTTTCCCTTCTCATCACCTTTCGTACTTTAAATCTCTTCAGTTCTTCAAAAATTCCTTCTTCAGGTATGTTTATTATATGTTTGGAATAAGTCCATCCCTGAACTGAGTTGAGACTTAAGTGATCGGTTATATTAGCTTTCAAAAATTTATTAGGGATAATTAAAGTAAGTGCCTTAATAAGGAGATTGCCTGATCAGTTCAAAGGAGGAGAGGGGGCGAGGGTTTTCACCTACCTTCACCATTCCATCTACAACGATAAAACGTGAAATGTTTTTGTTATTAGTTACCGTAGGAAGTTGTGGAAAAAATCATATAAATGTTTGCGTTTGGTTTCGTTATTGGTCCAGTTCAAAACAACCTCCGGTTCGAGGTCTTTTAGCGGTTCTGTTGAGGGTCTCCTGGGTCTGAAGAAGCTTTCAGTGTTTCACTGAATTCAAAAGATAAAAAAATCGAGGTGCCAGAACCAATCTTTGGTAGCTTGTGCTCTTTCTGGGGCCTGTGCCGGGCAACTAACGTTGATTTGGGCGACATGTGACATCAAATAGAGTAAAAATTTTAAAATCGACAGAAGTTTGAATTCCTGAGAAAATGCAATTATTAGCAGATTGCCGAAACGCACTTTTGGTAGCTTATGCTGCTTTTAAACGCATTTATCGGCTAAATTTGTATCGAGGGATTTAGGGGGCGTATTATACCTTCTCGTATAGCTATAGAGTAAAAATCTGATAATTACCCTGTTATATTTTACAGGCGGTGAATGTAAAACACCACAGTTTGTTTTATTTTAAATAAATGCAACACACATCAACTAAACAAAACTCTGTTCTTTAACGGATATTGCAACATAATTCTACAATATTTTATTATTTAATTTGGTTTTCGTTTGGGTATTTCTCCGTACTCCGGAGAAGAAAAGTTACGTAAAACCAGCTCACCTCATTTCTTCAGAATCAAAATTTTGCTTCTCGCTTTCATTTGAGAGTCAATATTTTTCTCCTTGATTTTATGACAAAATATACTAGCAAATATAAATATACATAAATCTCAAATAGTATAGTGTGTCAAACTTGATTTCTGGTTACGTTCAATCAGCTGTGTTTGTTCAACTTATTATTCTAAATCTTCAAATTGATTCGGAAGCAAATATATTTGAAATATAAAAGTCCGAAGAAGTTTTTAGTATTCTATTTTAATAAAAATCATAGTACACAAAAAAACACCTTCTGGCAGCCCAAACGAAAACGCCATAAGTCGCTTAGAAATAAGCTGAATGCCTATTTGAAAAGTGCTGTTTTGTATTAACAGTCATAAGTGCTTATTTCATAGTTGATTTAGAAGCATTGGTTTCATTATATTATTATTTTCATACTGGTGGACTAATAGGTTGTATATACATAACTATGATTAATAATTATACATTGCAACAAAGGTATCCGAGCCCTGAACTTATATATACATTCTTAAATGTCATTTGACATTTGAGAATGAAACGATTTATATAATTTTATTATACATGTACTTTAGTTTAATGTCTGACTATCGTTCCCACTTCATAGATTTGCTAAGATAGTATTGGACTAACTATCTATCTATGTATCTATCTCCCGTTGCAAAACTGTAAATAAATTTCTTATTAGTATTATTGTAATTTTGACTTACTGTTTCAGCTGTAGATTAGATTTGATACGCACCAATCGGGTTAGGAGATTGTACTGCTGATTTTAGTCCAGTTGTGGCGGTTTGGAGGTATCTCTCAGCTTGACCATTTATACCAGGATGTACCGGAGCGGTGAACTTTTATGCGATTCCATTTGATTTTAGGAAGTTCGATTTTGATAGGAATGTTGGGAAACCGAAGCTCGCAAACATCTCATATAATTGCTTTGTAGTGTTAATACATAAAGGGTCCTGCAAAGTCAATGTGTAATCTTTTCCATGGGGCGAAAGGACTTTCCCATGGAGGAATAGGAACTTTGGTGGGGTCTTTGGCTACTAGTACCTTATAGTCTGTACACAGGCGTATTTCGATAGCAAATTTGATTACGGGTACTCCAGTACCCCAGTAAGAATGTGTTACTTCCGCATTTTTTGAGGATCGATCAATCTCATCTTCAATTAAGGTTTCCATTGCATAAGTAACAGATCGCGGATTAATATATATACTCGTAGGCGTTACTTTTACCTTTATTTATTTATTGAATAGCTACAGAATAATTAAAATTACAGTGTAGCTTAGTAGCCAGAGCATCAATAGGCCTTAAGCTATGTACATATAAATTAAAATAGTAATTAGATAAAATTGTATAGTTTTGTCGTTTTCAAAATATCTATTAGATAATATTGTTATTATAATTAGGATTAGAAAAGAATTCATTTATTGTGGAGGGAAGTTAATGGTTTTAGAACGGTGGACATTCGAAAAGTATATGGCGGATACTAATAGATGATTAATTACAGTATGTTCAGATGGATGACTTGTTTTTATTAATGTAGTGTTCATGGGAAAGCCTGGTGTGACCGAGTCTGAGTCTAGTGATTTTAGTGATATCTTGGCGTGAAAATTTGGAAGGTTCTAAATGTCGGTCATAGTCTTTGATGGATAGTTTGTTTCTGTTGGCTGCTTTGTAGCAATCCGAAGTTTTCTCCCAGAGGAGACTGGAAGAAACAGGATTTTTTTTTATAAAGTAGTTTATGGCAATGGTGCTGAAGTTAGGGGAGAACAGAAACAGGATTTTTTTTTATAAAGTAGTTTATGTCAATGGTGTTGAAGTTAGGGGAGAACATTGATGGGGTTCTGAGTACCTGTTTGGCGGCTTTGTCGGCGAATTCATTTCCTGCGATTTGGACATGACCTGGATTAGGGAATTGGAGATTGAGCAGGTAGCGGATTAAGGAAGGGTAATAGGTTTGGTTATTGGGGTTGAGGATTGCATCAATGGACGACAGAGAATCAGTGCAGATGGCAAACTTTTTATTAGATTTTTTTTTGTGTATTGTAAAGCATGAAGGATAGCAATTATTTCGGATGAAAAAGTTGAAGAATATGGGGGTAGTAAGAAGGAGCAAATGGTCTCTTTTTCGATAGTGAAACTGAAGCCTATGCTGTCGGCTATTCTGTAGCCATCTGAATAAATGAAGCATATTTGCTTAATTTGCTTTTGAGCCTAGCGAAATGAGTTCTGAATACCTCAGGGGGCGTATGGGCCTTTCTATAAAATCTTAATGAGGAGAGGATGGAAGAGGATTGAAAGAGTCAGGGAGGGAGAGTATAGGGGTAGGAACGAACGGGCTGATTAGGGATATAAATAACATTGCAGAGGTCTGTGAATCGTTCTCAACAGGATTTAATTTTGTTAATTTTTTTTTTGTTTTTCATTAGTTCGGCAAGTGGGGAATCATTGCAGAAAAGAGTGGATTTATACAGTTTTAATGTCGATTGATGTCTAAGATCTTCATATTTGCTTCGAATAGGAGATGGTTGATGGGAGTTATATGATGATATTTGGGCCTACTTTCCAAGTCTTAAGCTGGTCGATGATTGCATGAATTCCGACTCTGTCGAAAGCTTTTGTGAAGTCTAGGGAGATATGGGAAAAGTGTTTTTTCTTGGAGAGAGAGTCAGTAATGTGGTCGTCTAGATATAGGAGAGAGTCTGTTACTGATTTGCCTTTCTTGAAGCCCATTTGTAGACTCATGAATAGTTTGTTGTGAGAGACAAATAACCAGAGTCTATTGGCGATTATCTTGTCGATGACTTTGGCCCTGTAAGGGTTAAGAAAGATGGTTCTATAGGATTCCCGAAGAGATTTCTCAGTTTTTGCTTTAAGGATAGGTATGACTGTGCTATTTTTGTGTAATTGGGGGATATACTATTTTGAAAAATTTAGTAGTAAAATTTAAGAAGTCTGGATTTCATGGAAGGAGAGAAATTTTTTATCTTGGGATATGAAATTCTATCATTTGCTGGGGTCTTGCCTTTTAAATTGTTTAATGCGATCTCAAGCTCCAAGAGGCTGATGTCATCGTCAATCATTTTTGCATTTATTGAAGGGGAATAGGAGAAGGAGGGGAAAGAAAGGAATTTATTTTGGCAAAACAGGTTGGAGAAGTTAGAGTCTTGCGATTCTTTCGACCAGAATTCTGCAAAGTTGTTGGCTATGGTTTGAGGGTTAGTAATATTAATATTAGAGGAATTTGAGGGTGTGATACAATGAATAGGAGAAAAAGTTGTAATTCCACAAAATCTTCTGATAGTAGACCAGATTTTAGAGGTAGAAGTATTAAGGTTAATTTCGGAAGTGAGGTTATGTATGGATTCAGATTTCGAAATTTTAATTTTTCTTCAGTATTGGGCGTTGGCTCTTTTGTACTTAATAATGATATCACTCGAGATATTACGTTTAAGGGACTCTTGGTTTACTAGTCGAAATTGAAGTTTGTAGAATCGATCTATTGGCGCTTTGAAGTATAATTTTGTGGATGTTTGCTGTTCTTAATTGATATTGTTGCTAGTGGGGTACTAAATGGTGTGAGAATCTAAAAGATGTTGATAGAAGATCCAGTTAGCATCATCTGTTTTAAATGTTGGTTTAATTTTGAGTGGGGATGATTGGAAATTGATTGGAGCATGGAGATAATAATGGGGAAGTGATCACTACCTCAGAGATCATCAAAGACAGACCATTTGGTATAGACGGTTAGAATCGGGGAGTAGAAGGAAAGGTCAACGTTGGTGAGGGTAGAATGGGTGCTGAAGTGGGTGGGAGATTCATCGTTTAATAATTGGTAATCAGATTTTGTAATATATTTAGATATAGTGTTGCCACGGGTGTTGTTTTTGGGCCGCGAGAATGGTTTTTACCTCTGTTGCAAAAGTGGAGGCGAGAGAGTGTGTAGGATTCTGGGATTTAAATTTTTGTTTTGCTTCAGCCAATGTGCACTTGTGAATGGTTTTAATTTTTAAAATCTCTTTTTGTTGAAAGAATGCTTTACATGATTTGGAAGAAGCTGGATGATCTTCGGAGCAGTTGCCGCAAGATGTTAATGTACAGTTAGCTGGGTCATGTGGTTGTAAATTGCAATTGCAGCGAGTGGGATTGTTACACCTTTTAGCAGTGTGACCCAGGATTTGAAAATTTTCGCAGCGCATGGGTGTCGGGAAATATTCTCTTACCTTCACATTATACCAACCGATGTTTACTTTTGGAGGTGGGCGGAAGCGATCAAATGTTATCAGTATAACTCCGGTTACACGTTGTATGCCATCTTGATTTCTTGTGTATTTGAATACTTCGCGGACAGCCTGAAATTTCATTTCTCTAATTATTTCATCCTCTGGCACCTGGACTAGGCAAGGGGCGTAAACAGTTCCTTTAGATGAGTTGAGTGTGTTGTGGAACGCAACATTTATGGGGCATATGTTTGACAGCATTGTTTTTGATTTAAATAGGTCAGCAACTTTTAGATTCTTGCATCTCGAAGTTGCGAGATTGATTCGTAACCGGTGCTTATGCTATCTATGAATTTCTTCAGGAGGAATACACTGTACACAGTAAGCGGTTTCTTTTCATCACTCGCGCTTAGAGTAATAAATTTGGGGTCGGATGTGTTTAAAGTAGTTGGTTGAGGGTTGAAAGCGTCATTAATAACGCTACTGCTTAGCTTTTTTTTTATTTTTGAGTTGGGTTCGGATAGCGACTCGACATCGAGGTTATCGAACCGATTTCCCGGAGGCACGCGGCCCCGGAGGGACATTATGAATAGTTTCTATTTTATTCTTGTGCAGTAAAAAATAGAGTTAAAACGGGTTAGAAAGAGATGGCTAGATAATAATCTAGCAGCAAATTAGGTAACGGGAAAAACTTTCGACGAGAGCAAAAAACATATACTAGAAAACGAAACGATGCTATCGGCTTGGCTGACAGTCGGAGACTGGTACTTCTGCCTTTAATTTTTGAAATTGTTCCAATAATGGGTTGAAATAGATCTCTGTAATCATACGTTATTCTCTTAGACAAGTTTGAAATTGAAATAGTATTCTGAATACTGTCGAGCTTTTTTGTTTCAAAAAACACCCAATGAATTTATCCATTCACTTCCGCACACTGAATCAACACCAGATGGAACTATGTAAATTGTGCCCACGATTTTTCTGTCTTGGTATGCCACATGGTCTTTGCTTTCGCCCACAGCTTTGAAAACATGTGGGAAGACGGGCGTACTTAGGATGTTATTGTACAAATTGCATATTCGAATTCGAAGTTGCAGAAATTTTCTCTCGAAAATCGCTTTGCAACTATAGATTCTCTCCTTAACTAAGCTTGCAATAGTTAGGGTGAACCAACTGGGATTCCTTTGGGAATAATTTTGTTTCGGCCGCTTCCGTTCTTATAATTTTCTTGCGTTTAGAAGCTTCTTGGTTAGTTTTGGTCGAAACGGTGTTTGAAGAATAAAGGAGCTGCGTAGTGGAAGAGATTCCAGTTTGCTTGGCTTTCATTGAAACATGACGGTTGCTATTTCTTATATTTTCTTGCATATTTGTATGAATAGGAAAATGGCTCCCAGATAGTACCTCCGAAAAAACGTAGTGGTGCAAAATCTTCAGGCATCAATCGCTGTGAGAGTGTTTCTGGTGCTAACAAGTGTTGGAGAACCATCATTTAGGCAGATAAGTTTACGTTCATTTACAAAAAACTTAATTTAAGGCCCGGTTGAGTTGATATTATTTGAAACCCATAATGTGTTCGATCCGTTAATATCTTCCATTATCTTTTGGTGTTAGTGTTTTGGGGAATAACCTCCAAAATACATTCAGTTAAACGGACGTCATACTCTCTATATGCATTTGTGATCTTTATAGGTGCGCTAGTGGTAATTTAAATGTTGATGTAACACTCCGAAGATGAGATAGTATTTGAGCTTACGGGAATATGGTTTTTAACAAAGAAACCAATGCCTGATTTGGAATAATCATAACCGTTTTTTTATGGGGAAAAGGTGTGTAGTTCTTAACATTAAAATATTGTAAATGGTTTTTCGTGATCTGGGTTTCTTGTAGAGCCAGATATAATTGGTTGGTGTTTTGCTATTAATCGTTCGAGAACTGGTTTATTGTTGCGAAAGCCTTGAATAGTCGGATGAGGATATGAGGATCACAATATCAGTATGCAATGTGGTATTGCTTTGGTATATGCATTGAGCATAATTGGGGGGCTGTATTGATGGAGCCGGAGTAAAAAGTTGAGAGGTCCGGAGAGTTTTCTGAGCTTTTAGTTTCAGGGGGGGTAAGGTCCGTGTGCGTGTCCTCAATGTGGGAAAGCGGTAGCACCACTTTTTTTTTTTAGGTGGTGGGGGGGGGCTAAGGTTAATTCGTACAAATAAGACATGTTTTAGTGAATTTTGTGTGACGACACATTTAAAATCTCTTTATTAAAACCAATAGTACATTAAAGTATGACATTCGAAGAATACGATATAACATTTTCACGAAGAAATATTAAAAAATACGGCAATGGCAGCAATAATATTCGGACGAGTCTCGGAAAGAAGTAGAATTGCGGTGCCTCTCATAATTTGGTGCTGGGTCATCCGAAATCAAAAATATAGATAATAGTTTTCCCCAGGTAACGCTGTTAAGGTTTTTCTACATTTCAATTTTTCACTTTTATATAACACTTTTAAGGGAAAAACGCGATTTTTGCGAAAAAGATCGGTTAATTTGTTCTTGTAAAATAAAAATTATTAACAAATTTTGAAAACACTTTCCAGCGTTACCTCGTAAATTATGTAAAACAATAGTGTTCAAAATTGCAAAATGATCGGTGCAGCAGTTTTGAAGTAATGAGGGGCAACGTCTTTGAAAATGTGAGTTGTGGGGAAAACGCTTTAATGAAAACGGAGCTACAATGATGCGAAAATAGGTACGCACGTGTATGTCTGCTCGATAGAATATATTTACAGCTACACTAAATTTTATACTTTACACTGACAAAATATACAGTACAGGTATAAGCTTGGGGGTAAGATTAGGTATTATGTAGAAAGCGAAACATCTACCAGGTAACAAAAGCGCGCTCGGGTCGGGTAGGTAGTAAAATCCGACATGTATAAAAATACTGGTAACTCCGTCAATTTTGCTCCAAATATTGACACAATATCCTTAAGATATTATGCATTCAACTAAAAAACAATTTAATACCTTTCCCCCCTTAAAGAACTTAACACACTTAAAGTGCGTGAGCACGTGTTGAGTTTGTTGGAAAATTGGGTAGAGGGAGAAAGAAAGATGTTTGCGCTCAGTGGTTATTTCGCTCCATGGGTGGCATCCAACATTTAATAGGCAGCCCAAATTCTTAGTAGAAGTTTGCTTGTTGTTGATTTCTAGTCTTGATTTTGTTCACTGAAAAAAATTAATGCGTCTTTTGGGCGAGGCTAGGGTTCGAACACCGAACCTTCCGATTTGGAAGCCAGTCCGCTACGACTTGAGCCACGGCCACCAACCTCTGATGGATTATTGACTTCGTGTGGTGAGGGGTTTTTCTGCTGCTCTTGAACTTGTTACATATTATTTTCGTTTGATCTGTTATCTTTGGTTGTGGTTGGTGTTGGCGTTAGAGATGGCTTGATGTTTAAGCAAGCGTTAGTAAGAGGGGAGGGTGTAGAACTGTGAATCGGCTATCAGCTTTGATTTTGTTTACAGATTTATAACGGAGGAAAGACGGCCAAGCTGAATCGTAAGATGTATGAGTATTAACCTTACAATTAATGCAATAAATACGGGTACAATTGTCACGAGGTGAAGCTAGGTACCATTGTTTGCAGACAGCTGCATTAGTACATCGGTTTTTCGTATGTGCTAGCTTTTGACACAAAATGCAGCGCAATGGAGATGGAATAAATTCCTCAACTACGCAGTTGACCCAACCATTCCTGGGACGTCGAATTTGGTCAAACGTAAGTAAGGAGGGCCCCCGCCCAATTATCAAGGCTTCGCTCTTTAATGACGTTGTCTAATAATGAACGGTGGCAGCGCAAAGTACCGATCTTATCGTAAACATCTTCAGATGACGCTACCGAAGGTTGCTACGATTCGATCAGTCACATGTTGCCGGTCATAGGTCTTGTTGGCGGATGGACCACCGGTAATCCCTGCCAGGACATAAATCACGGTACCATGGGAGTGAGCAGCCCCCCGGATCTAGGTCCGGGCCTGACTTGTTAGAGGTAGGCCCCCTTCTGGGAGCGTCATGGTGGCTGTGGTTTAAACCCCAAATCGCGAGAAGGGTTTCGGCCCAATGTAGAGTTGAAATAAGTACTGGGTGCTGCGACCCTAAGAGCAGTAAGAGGTTTTAGGTCGACCTCGACTCTTACCAAGGGTGGAACTTGTGCCGGCAACACAGTTCCGAATTGGTATCTGAAACAGTGAAAATGTTTGGTGAGCTATGGCAAGGCGTATCCTTGCTCCCATGGATGAATGGGCATCCCGTAAGTTTAAGCCCACTTGGCAGGTACCTACGTTAAACACATGAGACGTTCTGCCCCGGTAGGAACCAACTAATCCTTTTCCCTTCTCATCACCTTTCGTACTTTAAATCTCTTCAGTTCTTCAAAAATTCCTTCTTCAGGTATGTTTATTATATGTTTGGAATAAGTCCATCCCTGAACTGAGTTGAGACTTAAGTGATCGGTTATATTAGCTTTCAAAAATTTATTAGGGATAATTAAAGTAAGTGCCTTAATAAGGAGATTGCCTGATCAGTTCAAAGGAGGAGAGGGGGCGAGGGTTTTCACCTACCTTCACCATTCCATCTACAACGATAAAACGTGAAATGTTTTTGTTATTAGTTACCGTAGGAAGTTGTGGAAAAAATCATATAAATGTTTGCGTTTGGTTTCGTTATTGGTCCAGTTCAAAACAACCTCCGGTTCGAGGTCTTTTAGCGGTTCTGTTGAGGGTCTCCTGGGTCTGAAGAAGCTTTCAGTGTTTCACTGAATTCAAAAGATAAAAAAATCGAGGTGCCAGAACCAATCTTTGGTAGCTTGTGCTCTTTCCGGGGCCTGTGCCGGGCAACTAACGTTGATTTGGGCGACATGTGACATCAAATAGAGTAAAAATGTTAAAATCGACAGAAGTTTGAATTCCTGAGAAAATGCAATTATTAGCAGATTGCCGAAACGCACTTTTGGTAGCTTATGCTGCTTTTAAACGCATTTATCGGCTAAATTTGTATCGAGGGATTTAGGGGGCGTATTATACCTTCTCGTATAGCTATAGAGTAAAAATCTGATAATTACCCTGTTATATTTTACAGGCGGTGAATGTAAAACACCACAGTTTGTTTTATTTTAAATAAATGCAACACACATCAACTAAACAAAACTCTGTTCTTTAACGGATATTGCAACATAATTCTACAATATTTTATTATTTAATTTGGTTTTCGTTTGGGTATTTCTCCGTACTCCGGAGAAGAAAAGTTACGTAAAACCAGCTCACCTCATTTCTTCAGAATCAAAATTTTGCTTCTCGCTTTCATTTGAGAGTCAATATTTTTCTCCTTGATTTTATGACAAAATGTACTAGCAAATATAAATACAGATAAATCTCAAATAGTATAGTGTGTCAAACTTGATTTCTGGTTACGTTCAATCAGCTGTGTTTGTTCAACTTTTTATTCTAAATCTTCTTTTTAGTGTTCTATTTAAATAAAAATCGGAGTACACAAAAAAACACCTTCTGACAGCCCAAACGAAAACGCCATAAGTCGCTTAGAAACAAGCTGAATGCCTTTTTGAAAAGTACTGTTTTTTTTATTAACAGTCAAAAATGCTTATTTCATAGTTGATTTAGAAGAATTGGTTTCATTATATTATCATTTTCATATTGGACTAAAAGGCTGAATATACATATCTATGATTAATAACTATTGATTGCAACAAAGTTTTCCGAGCCCTGAACTTATATATACATTCTTAAATGACATTTGATATTGAATGAAACGGTTTATATAATTTTATTATATACGAGGGCGGGTCAATAAGTCCGAGACTTTTTGAATTTCTGACCTCTTTACTGAAACAGCAACACTGCTCCTGTCAACAGGCATCAGTTGACTCCTGTCAAAATTTAAACTTGCTGCGTCAGTTAGTTTGTGTTTGACAGCTATTTTTATCAGACTACTCACTAATTTGAGGAGAAAATGGAAAAAAGTGAATTTCGTGTGCTTCACTTCACAGGAAGGTTTGGCGTTGTTTAATCGCAATATGGAGGAGTTTTTGCGCCGTTTTGTAACCGTGGACGAAACATGGATCCTATCTATATATGTATCTATCTCTCGTGGCAAAACTGTAAATAAATTTCTTATTAGTATTATTGTAATTTTGACTTACTGTTTCAGCTGTAGATTAGATTTGATACGCACCAATCGGGTTAGAAGATTGTACTGCTGATTTTAGTCCAGTTGTGGCGGTTTGGAGGTATCTCTCAGCTTGACCGTTTATACCAGGATGTTCCGGAGCGGTGAACTTTTATGTGATTCCATTAGATTTTAGGAAGTTCGAGAATTCCTACGATGTGAAATTTGTTCCGTTGTCTGATAGGAATGTTGATAAACCGAAGCTCGCAAACATCTCACATAATTGCTTTGTATTGTTAATACAAGTAATGGTCTTCATTGGAACAACCTCTAGCCATTTGTTTTTCGCGTCGACAACCATGAGGAAATAATGTTCCATAAAGGGTCCTGCAAAGTCAATGTGTAACCTTTTCCATGGGGCGAAAGGACTTTCCCATGGAGGAATAGGAACTTTGGCTACTAGTACCTTATAGTCCGCACACAGGCGTATTACGATAGCAAATTTGATTACGGGTATGATCGGAGTACCCCAGTAAGATTGTGTTACTTCCGAATTTTTTGAGGATCGATCGATCTCATCTTCAATTAAGGTTTCCATTGCATAAGGAACAGAGCGCGGATTAATATATATAGGCGTTACTTTTGCCTTTATTTATTTATTTTATTTATTGAATAGCTACAGAATAATTAAAATTACAGAGTAGCTTAGTAGCCAGAGCATCAATAGGCCTTAGGCTATGTAAATATAAATTAACATAGTAATTAGTTAAAATTGTATAGTTTTGTCGTTTTCAAAAAATCTATTAGATATTAATGTTATTATGATTTGGATTATAAAGGAATTGATTTATTGTGGAGGGAAGTTTATGGTTTTGGAACGGTGGACATTCGAAAAGTATATGGCGGATGCTAATGGGTGATTGATTACAGTATGTACAGATGGATGACTTGTTTTTATTAATGTAGTGTTCATGGGAAAGCTTCGTGTGACCGAGTCTGAGTCTAGCGATTTTAGTGATATCTTGGCGTGATTTTTCTAAATGTCTGGCATAGTCTTTGATGGATAGTTTGCTTCTGTTGGCTGATTTGTAGCAATACGAAGTTTTCTCCCAGAGGAGATTGGAAGAAACAGGATTTTTTTTTTTATAAAGTAGTTTATGTCAATGGTGTTGAAGTTAGGGGAGAACATTGATGGGGTTTTGAGTACTTCTTTGTCGGTGAATTCATTTCCTGCGATTTGGACATGACCTGGAACCCATATTAATTTAGGATTAGGGAATTGGAGATTGAACAGGTAGCGGATAAAGGAAGGATAATAGGTTTGGTTATTGGGGTTTAGGACTGCATCAATGGCCGACAGAGAATTAGTGCAGATGGCAAACTATTTATTAGATTTTTTTGTGTATTATAAAGCATGAAGGATACTAATTATTTCGGATGAAAAAGTTGAAGAATATGGGGGGTAGTAAGAAGGAGCAAATGGTCTCTTTATTGGTAGTGACACTGAAGCCTCTGTTGTCGGCTATTCTGGAGCCATCTGTGTAAATGAAGCAGAGTTTTTGCTTAATCTGCTTTTGACCCTAGCGAAATGAGTCCTGAATACTTCAGGCGGCGTATGGGCCTTTTTATAAAATCTCAATGAGGAGAGGATGGAAGAGGATTGAAAGAGCCATGGAGGGAGAGTATAGGGGTAGGAGCGAACGGGCTGATTAGGGATATAGATCTCATTGCAGAGGTCTGTGAATCGTTCTCAACAGGATTTAATTTTGTTAATTTTTTTTTTGTTTTTCATTAGTTCGGCAAGTGGGGAATCATTGCAGAAAAGAGTGGATTTATATAGTTTTAATGTCGATTGATGTCTAAGATCTTCAATTGATTGCATATTTGCTTCGAACAGGAGATGGTTGATTGGTGTTGTTCGATATGCTTTAAGTGCTTTTTTTATTGCTGCATTATAGATTGTTTTAATTTTGTTAAGGTTCGCTTTAGAAGAGTATCTGTAAAGGAAAAGGCCGTATTCAATTTTGCTGATTAGTGTGGTTTGTATGAGAGAGGTTAGGGAGAATGGATTGCAGTTAAATTTTTTAAAAGAGAGAGATTTGATTACATTAAGTTTTTATTTTTGGAAGACGATGCCTAAAATTTTCAATCTGTCAACAATTTTCAAATTTATGGTGTTCGATAACATTTTGCATGTGCATTTATGTTTTCTGCAAATATGGAGATGATTGCTCTTGGTTAAAGATAATTTGGCTCCAGAATAGTCGCACCAGGATAATATATCTTTGAAAACTGAGTTAAGGTCTATTATGGATGAAGTAGATTTTTTATTTAGTTTTTTGATGATGGTGAAGTCATCAGCGTAGGCACAGAACTTAATTTCTTTATGGAGGGATAGGGTACTGGAGAGTTTGTTGACAGCTATAAGGAAGAGAGGAACAGATAAGGGAGAGTCTGGGGGGATACCGTTGAAGAGTGGTAAAAAGGAGGAAAAGGCACATCCAACGCGAATCGAAATTTCTCTATTGCTCATGAAGTTGAACATACGAGGGGCGTTCAACATATTCGGGGTGAAGCTGTGGTTGTATATATAAATTGACTTATTTATCAAGTAATACTATTATTTTAGTGCATTCATGTAAAATTTCATATAAATGTGATTATTAATTCGCGTTTTATCTCTAGTTAAACAGAATCATAATGGCAACTGAGACGACGATGGTGAAAATTTAGCATCGCGCTGTAATTAAATTTCTCACTAAGCAAGGAAAAAGTAAAAAAACTATTCATGAAGAGATGGTGGCTGTTTACCAGGGTTCCGCACCTTCATTATCAACTGTGCAAAAGTGGTCAAGTGAGTTCAAGAGAGGCAGAGAGAACATTGAAGACGACCCCCGCTCCGACGCCCCGGCTACTGCTTGCACGGGAGAAAGCATCAAAGAAGTCGAAAAACTTGTTCTTGAGGATGCCCGAATAAAGGTGAAAATGATGGCAGAGATCACCAAGCTTTCAGTTGGTACCATTCACACCATTCTTCATGACTATCTTAACCTTTCAAAGGTCAGTGCAAGGTGGGTGCCACGAATGCTCACAGCGCCTCAGAAAAAAGTGAGAATCGCATGCTGTAGAGCGCTTTTGGTGATGTGTAGTGAGAACGCGGACGGTGTTATGGATCGAATTGTTACTGGGGACGCAACATGGGTCCACCACTATGACCCTGAAAGCAAACAAGAGTCCATGCAGTGGCATAAAAAAGGAACAGACCCCCCGAAGAAGTTCAAAGTCACTCCGTCTGCCGGGAAGCTCATGGCCACAGTTTTTTGGGACTCAAAGGGAATCTTGCTCATTGAGTACAAAAAAAAAGGTGAAACCATCAACGCCACATCCTACGCTTCCACTTTGCATAATTTGCGGGAGGAAATTAAAAAGAAAAGACGGGGTAAACTCGCAGCGGGTGTGTTGCTTCTTCATGACAACGCTCCTGTTCACACGGCGCGAGTTTCCAAGGCTGCTGCGTGAGATTGTGGTTTCGAAGAAATCCAACACCCACCCTATAGTCCAGACCTTGCCCCTAGTGATTATTTCCTGTTTCCGGATTTGAAAAAATGTCTTCGTGGAAAAAGATTTTCGGATGATGAAGAACTCAAGTCGGCAATAAATGGGTATTTTGCAGAGAAAGAGGAAATTTATTTTTTTGAGGGTTTAAAAAAGCTTATCTCAAGATGTAACAAATGCATTGATGTTAGGGGAGATTACATTGAAAAATAAAAGCAATTTAAATTGAATTCGCATTTTCCTTCATATCGATACCGAGAATATATTGAACGCCCCTCGTATATCTGATGATATTTGGGCCTACTTTCCATGTCTTAAGCTGGTCGATGATTGAATGAATACCGACTCTGTCGAAAGCTTTTGTGAAGTCTAGGGAGATAAGGGAAATGTGTTTTTTCTTGGAGAGAGAGTCACTAATGTGGCGGTCTAGATATAGGAGAGGGTCTGTTACTGATTTGCCTTTCTTGGAGCTTGTTGTGAGAGACAAATAATTATCTTGTCGATAACTTTGGCACAGCAAGGGTTAAGAGAAATGGGTCTATAGGATTCCAGAAGAGATTTGTCGGTTTTTAGTTTAAGAATAGGTATGACTGTGCTATTTTTGTGTAATTGGGGGATACTATTTTGAAAAATTGAGTAGTAAAATTTAAGAAGTCTGGATTTATTGGAAGGAAAGAAATTTTTTATCATCGGATATGAAATTCTATCATTTGCTGGGGTCTTGCCTTTTAATTTGTTTAATGCGATCTCAAGCTCCAAGAGGCTGATGTCATCGTAAATGGGAATAGGAGAAGGAGGGGAAAGAAAGGGACTTATTTTGGCAAAACAGGAGAAGTTAGAGTCTTGCGATTCTTTCGACCAGAATTCTGCAAAGTTGTTGGCTATGGTTTGAGGGTTAGTAATATTGTGATAACCACTTAAATGTGAGCAGCGACATCTAGCAGAAAATGTCGAAGACCAGAAGATTTCGATACTGGAATAACAAAGTCTCGACTGGAGAGTGGAATCGAATTTTTTAGCAAATTGGAAATTGTATGGGACGCTGGATGGCGAGGATTGTTCTCGAAGTATGTCATTCGAGTATAAATACCAGCATCCCAAAGGTATGCAAATCAGTTCTAAAGTGAAATTTGAAGTGTTAATTAGGAGAAGTAATTAAGTGGTTTAAGTAAAAGATAAGAAAAATATAAGTGGTTGAGAAATTGGATTGTACTGAGAGAAAGAATTAAATAGTGAATTGTAACTGTACTGAATAAAGGGATTTGTATTGAAAAGAATAAGTTCTATTATTTGTACCCACACAAACATTTTACATTGGTGTCAGAAGTGGGATAGGACTTATTGTGTGTAAAAAAAAAAAAATTTTTCTGACTATTTGAAAAAGCTAGAATGGGTCGAAAACTATTGCAGTTGACCCTCGTCCAACTCAAATCCGAGTTGAACAAGAGAAGCCTCAGCGCCAGTGGAGGAAAAAGTGACCTGGTGCTCAGACTTCAGGAGGCTTTGAACAACGAGGGTCATGATCGTGATGCATATTCCTTTGATGTTGACGAGGATGAACAGACAAGTACCGGCAATGACATGGCTGCGATGATACAACTCCTCTTGTTAAAAATGGACGAACAGAAGAACAGTCTCGACCAACAAAAGAAAAATCTGGAAGAACAAAAGAATAGCCTCGAACAAAAGCTGGATGAACAAAAGAAAAATCTAGACGAGCAGAAGAGCAGCATTGAACAAAAATTCAACGAACAAACCAACAATCTGCACGGTCTTCAACAGTAAATGGATGAACAAAAGAATAATCTGGAAGAACAAAAGAACATTCTCCAGCAAAAATTCGAAGAAATCGATGACAAATTTGAAAGAATAGAGAAGAACGTTGATGATAAATTTGATAGAATAGAGAAGAATGTTGGCGAAAAATTCGAGGAAATGGACTGCAAAGTTCAGCAACTGGCAAAAGAGCTCGACACAGTGCGAAAACAGAAACTGCGAGAATGTTCTTTAAGCGGTCCAAGGAGAAAAGATTTGAAGCCTCCCACATTCGATGGCCAGACCTCATGGTCTACTTATAAGAAGCAGTTTGAAATGGCTGCCTGTGCAAACGACTGGGACAATGAGGAAAAGTGCTTTGCCCTAACAATGGCCTTGCACGGTCCTGCAGCAGAATTGTTGCAAACAGTAGACATCGAAAAGCATAAAGATTATGTGACTTTAGTGCAGGCTATCGAGAAACGGTTTGGAGACAGCCACATGCAGGAGGTCTACAAGGTCCAATTGCAAAGCCGAACGCAGCAAAGAGGACAAACACTGCAGCAGCTCCAAGCAGACGTGAGTAGACTTGCACATCTGTCATACCCCACCGCAGGCCAGGAAATTATCGACGAAATGGCAAAAGATGCATTTATCAGGGGAATTGCAGATTCGAAGCTACAGTCAGCAGTAAGGATGGCCGGGAAAAGAACCCTTGCTGAAGCACTTGCCTTCGCTCTGGCGATGGAAGCAGCCAATCAGGCTTCCAGGGGAACACATTTCGTCAGGGAAGTAACATCTATCGAATGCTCCTGCACAAGAATTAGTGCCGAGGAACGAGATACTCGACGGGATAGACGGATAATGCGCTGCTGGAATTGCAATAAAATAGGACACCTTCAAAGGCAGTGTAAAGAACCTTTTTTTTTTTTTTTTTTTTTATAATTTACGCGCGCCTAAGGGGTTGGATACCCTTTTACTGTTGCCAGGGCGCGGGCGGAAAGACAGAAGGAGGAGAAAGGAAAATTGTTTGTGTAGTGGCTTGAAACTCAGGTGTGTTTGGTTTCTATGTTTGCTCTCCAGGGGTGGGAGTCCGAATAGGACGGAGAGTTTTGTTTCACTCAGAGTGATTCGAGTATAATTCCCAGTATTTTTTTCATTGCTTGAAACTCTTATAACAGCCAAATCTACATGTCAGTGTTATGCCTTCACACGCAGAATTTTTTTGTCTGAGTTTCAAATATACAATGAAAAACTGATTTTGCCATGGGCAGGATTCGAACCTGGACCCTCCGAGTGAGAAGCGTCTGCTACTACCACTACACCACGGCCACCCCGACGAAAAGACTGCCCTCACTGTGGTGGCAAGCCAATAGAGGAAGAAACCAGCAGAAACAGCTATCAAGAAGCCTGTCAACCTTCCCGAAGCCATCAGTCGGGAAATGCTTAAGCACCAACTTCGCGGGGCAGAAGTTGGTAGCAGGAGTCGACGGCCCCAGGACCATCATCCAAGTCTCGCTGGCAAAACGACGCAGCGAAAGCCTTCTAGTAGAAGTAGTCAGTGGAAAAGAAAAATGGATGGCAATCATCAGGAGGAATCTTGTGCAGAAGTCTTGGTTGCATAACACTAGCAGTTGCAGCTTGCGAACAGCTACAGGAGCAACGATTAAGGTATATGGTGAAGTTCGCATAAAAATCCAATTGGCCGGAATAACATTCACTCACGCGTTTCTGGTAGCTGACATATGTGACGAGTGCATCATTGGTACAGACTTCATGAGAGAACATGGACTTGTAGTCGACTTGGGGGCACAAACCCTGAAATACGGAAACATGGAGATACCAATGATATACGGAAACGCCAATACCTCAGTCTCAGATGTCGTCATCTGCAGCAATCAGAGTCTAGAGCCTTCGTCAGAAGCAATTTTGTGGACAAAAGTGGAAGGTGGTCCTGGTAGCCACCGATTCTATTTGATGGAGCCAGAAAAGAAAAGAGACTTCATGGTGGGAAAGACCTTAGTGGAGCCAAAGAACAACATGGTCCCTGTAAGGATTCTAAATCCAAAGACATTCAGTGTAAAGGTGAAAAAGGGGGAGATAGTGGGAAAATGCGTACCTGTTGAGGCTATATCGACCACAACGGAAAAAAAGGGTGCAAAACCGGTCACAACAGTTCAGAGCATAAAAATCAAGAACAAAATTCTCAGCCTCTGTAATCTGGACGAAGATCAGCGAATCCTGGCAGAAAAACTAATCGGTGAGTACGCTGATATATTTGCTACACAAGACGGAGAATATGGACGTACGCATATTGTTCAACACCACATTGACACCGGAGACGCTCGACCAATCCGTCAACCTGCAAGGCGTCTTCCATTGGCAAAGCAAACAGAAGTTGCCGAAATGATGTCGAAGATGAAAGCTGAGGGAGTGATTGAAGAATCGCAAAGTCCGTGGGCATCTCCAGTGGTCCTCGTGAAGAAGAAAGATGGCAGCACGAGATTTTGTGTAGACTACCGACGTCTCAATGATGTCACTAAAAAGGACAGCTACCCACTTCCGAGAATCGATGACACTTTGGATATGCTTTCTGGAGCGAAATGGTTTTCAACGCTTGACTTGAAGAGCGGTTACTGGCAGGTAGAGATAAATCGTACGGATCGTGAGAAAACTGCCTTCACTACAGGAAGCGGTCTTTGGCAGTTTGCAGTGATGCCGTTTGGACTGTGCAACGCTCCGGCCACCTTCGAGCGACTAATGGAGCGAACATTGCAAGGACTCACCTGGAAAACCTGCCTAGTATATTTGGACGACGTTATAGTCATAGGTAAGACGTACGAGGAGCACCGCGAAAATCTAAAAGAAGTGTTTGAGAGGCTACGAAGTGCTCATTTAAAGCTCAACCCAGAAAAGTGTGCCTTGTTTCGTCCGGAAGTAAAATATCTGGGTCACATTATATCAGCGGAAGGAGTAAGAACGGATCCTGACAAAATCGAAGCCGTGAAAAGTTGGCCTTCTCCAAAAGATAAACACCAACTGAGAAGCTTCTTGGGCCTCGCCACGTATTACAGAAGGTTCGTAAAGGATTTTGCTGGCATTGCAAAGAGCCTGCATCAACTTACGGAAAAAGGCCGATAGTTCAGGTGGTCTGGAGAATGCGAAAAAGCATTTCAAGAACTGAAGCGACAGCTGTGCAATGCCCCCATCTTGGGTTACCCGACGCCCGGAAAAATGTTCATCGTGGACGCAGACGCTAGCAATGTTGGGGTCGGAGCTGTGATCTCCCAAGTTCATGACGGTCAAGAGAAAGGTCGCATATTACAGCAAAGTACTCTCCAGACCTGAACGGAACTACTGTGTAACCCGGCGCGAGCTTCTGGCTTTAATTCTGGCTACGAAGCATTTCCATAAATACCTCTACGGACAAAAGTTCATTCTCCGGACAGACCACGCAGCTCTGAAATGGCTACTCCAATTTAAGAACCCTGAAGGCCAAGTTGCTAGATGGATAGAGCAGTTGCAGGGCTACGACTTTGAAGTGCAATACCGCAAGGGAACACTCCACTCAAATGCTGATGCTCTCTCTCGTCGACCATGCGGAGTAAAATGCGAACACTGCAATCGTAAAGAAGCAAAAGAACAGGCAGCTATCCAAATGATCAGGACTGAGCCAATAGAGGGTTGGAGTATAGACGAAATCCGTTCCTCCCAACAGGCAGACAATGACATCGAACCAATATTGGCCTGGAAAGAACACGAGGAAAGACCAAGCTGGCAGCAGATATCAGATCGGAGCCAAATGCAGCTAATTGTGCCACAGTCCAGAGTCAACCAAGTGCTCCATGAAATACATGACGGAATCTCAGGAGGCCATTTGGGAATAAACAAGATGTTGGAAAAGGTAAGGGAACGTTTCTATTGACTAAGCGCTAAACAAGATGTCGAGAATTGGTGCAAAAAGTGCATAAGATGTGCGGCTACCAAGGGTCCAAAAGTAAAGCCACATGGACAAATGCAACAATACAATGTCGGAGCACCTTTCGAACGAATAGCCATCGACATCGCTGGGCCGTTTCCCGAAACCTTTAATGGAAACCGATATACTCTCGTAGTCATGGATTACTTCAGTAAGTGGCCGGAAGTGTTTGCCATCCCAAATCAAGAGGCTAAGACCGTAGCCGAACAGATAGTCAACAACTGGGTGAGCAGATTTGGGGTCCCAATGGAGCTGCACTCTGATCAAGGGCGAAACTTTGAATCAAAAGTCTTCCAAGAAATATGTCAATATTTGGGAATAAGAAAGACAAGGACAACGCCACTACACCCTCAATCTGATGGAATGGTCGAGCGATTCAATCGGACCTTGAATGAGCATCTATCTAAGGTTGTCAGCAACTGCCAGCGGGATTGGGATCGACACATACCCCTCTTCTTAATGGCCTACCGAAACGCGGTCCATAGCTCAACAGGGCACACACCATCCGAGATCTTATTTGGTCAAACAATTCGGTTGCCAAGTGAAGCAAAATTCGGATCCCCACCGACAGAGCCCAAAGAGCTGTTGCAAAAGTGGAGGCGTGAGAGTGTGTAGGATTATGTAATTTACATTTTTGTTTTGCTTCTGCCAATGTGCGCTTATGAATGGTTTTAATTTTTAAAATCTCTTTTTGTTGACGGAATGCTTTACATGATTTGGAAGAAGCTGGATGATCTTCGGAGCAGTTGGCGCAGGATGTTAATGTACAGTTAGCTGGGTCATGTGGTTGTAAATTGCAATTGCAGCGAGTGGGATTGTTACACCTTTTAGCAGTGTGACCCAGGATTTGGAAATTTTCGCAGTGTCGAGAAATATTCTCTTACCTTAACATTATACCAACCGATGTTTACTATTGGTGGTGGGCGGAAGCGATCAAATGTTATCAGTATAACTCCGGTTGCACGTTGTATGCCATCTTGATTTCTTTTGTATTTGAATACTTCGCGGACAGCCTGAAATTTCATTTCTCTAATTATTTCATCCTCTGGCACCTGGACTAGGCAAGGGGCGTAAACAGTTCCTTTAGATGAGTTGAGTGTGTTGTGGAGCGCAACATTGATTTTGACTTAAATAGGTCAGCAACCTTTAGATTCTTGCATCTCGAAGTTGCGAGATTGATTCGTAACCGGTGCTTATGCTTTTTATGAATTTCTTCAGGAGAAATACACTGTAGGCAGTAAGCGGTTTCTTTTCATCACTCGCGCTTAGAGTAATAAATTTGGGGTCGGATGAGTTTGAAGTAGTTGGTTGAGGGTTGAAATCGTCATTAACAACGCTACTGCTTAGCTTTTTTTTTCTTTTTGGTTCTGATAGCGACTCGATATCGAGGTTATCGAACCGATTTCCCTGAGGCACGCGACCCCGGAATGACATTATGAATAGTTTCTATTTTATTCTTGTGCAGTAAAAAATAAAGTTAAAACGGGTTAGAAAGAGATGGCTAGATAATAATCTAGCAGAAAATTAGGTAACGGGCAAAACTTTCGACGAGAGCAAACAAAAATGTACTAGAAAGCGAAACGATGCTATCTTCTTGGCTGACAGTCGGAGACTGGTACTTTTGCTTTTAATTTTTGAAATTGTTCCAATAATGGATTGAAATAGATCTCTGTATTTCTCTGTATTCATACATTATTCTGTTAGACAAGTTTGAAATTGAAATAATATTCTGAATACTGTTGATCTATTTTGTTTCAAAAAACACCCAATGCATTTATCCATTCACGTCCGCACACTGAATCAACTCCAGATGGAACTACATATGTAAATTGTGCCCACGATTTTGCTTTCGCCCACAGCTTTGAAAACATATGGGAAGATGCCCGTATTTAGGATGTTATTGTACAAATTGCATATTCGAATTCGAAGTTTCAGAAATTTTCTCTCGAAAATCGCTTTACAATTATAGATTCTCTCCTTAACTAAGCTTGCAATTGTTGGGGTGAACCAAATGGGATTCCTTTGGGAATAATTTTGTTTCGGCCGCTGCCGTTCTTATAATTTTCTTGAGTTTAGAAGCTTCTTGGTTAGTTTTAGTCGAAACGGTGTTTGAAGAATAAAGGAGCTGCGTAGTGGAAGAGATTCCAGTTTGCTTGGCTTTCATTGAAACATGACGGTGGCAATTTCTTATATTTTCTTGCAAATATGTATGAATAGGAAAATGGCCTATACTCCCAGATAGTACCTCCGAAAAAAAGAAGTGGTTCAAAATCTTCAGGCATCAATCGCTGTGAAGAGGTTTCTGGTGCTAACAAGTGTTAGAGAACCATCATTTAGGCAGATAAGATTACCTTCCTTTGCAAAACACTCAAAAAACAGTTGATATTATTTGAACCCCATAACGTGTTCGATCCGTTAATATCTCCCATTATCTTTTGGTGTCAGTGTTTTGGGGAATAACTTCCAAAATACATTCAGTTAAACGGACGTCATACTCTCTATATGCATTTGTGATCTTTATAGGTGCCCTAGTGGTAATTTGAATGTTGGTGTAACACTCCGAAGATGAGATAGTATTTGAGCTTACGAGAATATGGTTCTTAACAAAGAAACCAATGCCTGATTTGGAATAATCATAACCTTTTTTTATGGGGAAAAGGTGTGTAGTTCTTAACATTAAAATATTGTAAATGGTTTTTCGTGATGTGGGTTTCTTGTAGAGCAATTATATCTGTTTGGTGTTTTGCTATTAATCGTTCAAGAACTGGTTTATTGTTGCGAATATTCCATTGGAGGATCACGATATCAGTATGCAATTGCATTAAGCATAATTGGGGGGCTATATTGATGGAGCCGGAGTAGAAAATTCAGAGGTCCGGAGAGCTTTCTGAGCTTTCAGTTCCAGCAGGGGTAAGGTCCGTGTGGGAGTCCTCAATGTGGGAAAGCGGCAGCACCAGTTTTTTTTAAAGGAGGGAAGGGATGTTTTAGTGAATTTTTTGTGACGACACAGTTGAAATCTCTTTATTAAAACCAATAGTACATTAAAATCTGACATTCGAAGAATATTGTATAAAATTTTCACGAAGAAATATTAAAAAATACGGCAATGGCAGCAATAATATTCGGACGTGTCTCGGAAAAAAGTAGAATTGCGGTGCCCCTCATAACTTGGTGCTGGATCATCCGAAATTAAAAGAATAGATAATAGTTTTCCCCAGGTAACGCTGGGGGGTTTTTTTCGAAATTTAAATTTTTCACTTTTTCACGCGAGTTGTTGTGAAAAAGATCGACAAGTTTGTTATTGTAAAATAAAAATTAATAAAAAATTTTGAAAAAACTCTCCAGCGTTGCCTCGTAAATTATGTACAGAAACAGTGTTCAAAATTTCAAAATTTAAATACGATCGGTGCAGCAGTTTTGAAGTTATGAGGGGCACCCACTTTGAAAATGTGAGTTGTGGGGAAAACGCTTTAATGAAAACGGAGCTAAAATGATGCGAAAATAGGAACGCACGTGTAGGTCTACTCGATAGAATATATTTACTGCTACACTAAATTTTATACTCTATCCTGACAAAATATACAGTACAGGAATAAATTTGGGGGGTAAGATTAGGTATTACATAAAGAGCGAAACATCTCCCAGGTAACAAATTTGCTCCAAATTTTGACACACTATTCTGAAGATACGAGTATTATGCATTCAACTAAAAAAAAATTAATACCTTACCCCCCTTAAAGAACTTAAGCGCAACTCATTTAAAAATGACTATGAATGAATCATATATCTCATTTTATGAGACAGAATGAATCGTGTGATTTGAAATGATTCTGTCTCATTCAAATTCATTTTTATATCTTTCATACCTCACAGTTTGTGATTCGAACAGTAATTGCAGTAAGGAGTTATTTTTCGTTTGTTGTGAGTGGTGTGATTCATTGTGATTCACTGTGATTGCATTTGATTCGTTGTTTTGAAAGACGGTCGGAGAAAACAATAAGTGGGAATGGAAAATATGCAGCACGTAATGAATATATGTACATATTCTTAAGAAATATGTTTACTTAAAAAAAAATAATATTAGAAAAGTAACATTTAATGAGATGTTTAATAGCAATTTTAAGAGTTTAATAAGGAAAAAATACAATAAAAACTTACGCTTTGGTTTTTAGAGTGTGATTTGATGATGAACAATAATTTGTGGTTGTAGTTGTTGTTTTTTTTTTTGTGGGGTTTTATTATTATTATTATTATTATTTTATTAGCATTACAATAAATTCTTAAGCTAATACAGAAATTGAAAAATGAGCACTAGCTACAGAGGCTTTCAGCTCTAAATGAAACTATGTAATATGAAATATGATATGTGATAAAAATTCTATATGTTAGATACATTTTATATAACTAAATTCTCATTCTGGAGGAAATTGTAAACTTTTGTTATATTTTCATGGTTGTAATAGGTAGACTGATTGATTTTCAAGCAGGAGGGAATTAGAGGATCTGGAGATTTGGCATGGAATTTGTCCGAGAATATGTGCTATGTCGATTATGTTATTGCAGACTGGACACTGTGGTGGGCTGTTCTTCTTTAGGATATGTTGATGCGTTTGAATAGTGTGGCCTGTGCTTTAGATGAGGATGTCGGGTAGATGGGAGTGGAACGGCTAGTGTTGATTTTAGCGTAGTGATTTTGGTGACTTCGCCAATTTAAAAGTCGGTGCATCTTAAACTTTTGGGTGATCTGTTTTTACAGATCATGCTTTGTAAGTATATCAAAGGTGAAAACAGGCGCATTGTTACAGGATTTTGCGGCCATATCAACAAGTTTGTTACCTTGTATACCCATGTGACTTGGAACCCACATAAGTTTTATTTTGTTGGGGTATTTTGTGAGGATATCTCTAATGTGGTTTATAAGTCCAGTGTTGTGGTTGGGGTTTAATGAGGCTTCTAGCGCTGATAGGCTGTCAGTGCATATTATGGCTTTCCCCCTTAGTTTTGTCATTATTTTCACTGCTTCGAGTAAAGCAATTGCCTCTGCAGTGAAAATTGATGCGTTTTCTGGCAAAATTCCGGTTTTTAATATAGATCCGCTTTCTGAGGTGACGGTAAAGGATGTGGCGTGTATTGTTTTAGATCCGTCTGTGAAGATAGGTTTCCATCCTTTAGATTTGAGTTCACCAATTGCTTCGAGAAAGTGTGCCTTGTAAATACCGCTGCCTGTATTGCTTTTTTTATGCTCAGTCAGAGTCAGTAGAACCGAAGATTGTTTTATGCACCAGGGTGGGTAAAATGGGAGTAATTTTTCATTTGTTTGATGGGAAGATTAAATTCTTTTGCGCTGTATATTGTTCGAGCTATGGTTGATGGGAGTTGTATGAGAAAGAAAATTTCACGAGAAGTTTGGTAAAACATTCTGCTTGTCTTTCTTCTAAAGTAGGAAGTCCTGCTTCTGCCATTATATTTTGTATTCTTGATGTTCGATAAGCGTTGATACTCCTTCTGGCTGCTTGATGATAAGTCGATTTTAGGATGTTAAGCGTTGTTTTGGGACATTTACCATATATGAACAGTCCATAATCAATTTTACTTAAAACTAAAGCTCGGGTAATATTACAAAGAGAATTTATGTGTACGTTCAATCTTTTACAAGCTAAATAGTTAACAATGTTGGCTCTCCCAGCTAGGCTCTTCTTAAAGTCTATACAATGTTGTTTCCAGTTGTATCTATTACTAAATATCACCCCTAAGATTCTTAGATTAGTTACATTCTGCACGCTAACATTATTGAAACTTAAAGCTAGTTGTGGGCAAGCTACTTTACGACAAACATGCAGTGTCTTACATTTATCTAATGAAAGCTTGGCACCAGAGGCGGAGGTCCAATTTAATATTTCTGTTAATAATTCAGATAGGATAGATTTGGTTCTTTCTAGATCATTGAGCTTGCACATGATGAAAAAATCATCTGCGTAGCTGCAATGATCCAGATGTTTGTATTTTCCCACTATTGTGCTTATTTCGTCAAAAGCTATAATGAAAAGAACCGCCGACAAAGGGGATCCTTGAGGGATACCATTGTGAAGTGGAAGAATTGAGGAGAAATGGTTGTTAACCTTAACCGAAAATTTTCTGTTCATAAGAAAAGATTTTACATAACCGAACATTTTTGGGCCGATGCCCCATGCTTTTAATTTGTTAATAATTAGATGAATACCGATTTTGTCGAAGGCCTTTTCGAAATCTAGTGATAACAAAGTAACGTGATTTCGAGACGATAGGGCATTCGAGATATAATAGTCCAGGTGTAATAAGGCATCGGCACAACCTCGATTGGGTTTGAAGGCAACTTGAATCTCGCTAATGAGTTTGTTGGAATCGACAAACCAGAGAAGGCGTTTTGCAACAATTTTTTCTAAAACTTTAGACAAACAGGAAATTAGCGAAATTGGTCGGTAGTAGAAACTATATTAATAGGCATGTTAGGCTTGGGCAGGGGGATAATAGTAGCTGACTTCCAGCTTTGTGGAATTATGCCAGTTTTAAGAATCTTATTGTACTCGTATAAGCGACAAAGCCTTGATTTTGTTGACGGTGGTAGGTTTTTTAACATAGGGTAAGATATGCGGTCCCTGCTTGGCGTTTTGCCTTTTAATTTGGAGAGGCAGCTGTCCAGTTCCAGATTTGTTATCGCAACTTCAATGTGCCTTGCTGATGGAATTGGGGTAGCTGATGGAGAGCATCATGAAGGCAATTGTTCTTCTTGGTATTGAAGCTGTTCGAAAAGGAACGTGGAACGGAGTTCCCAAGTAGGCAGCGGATTTTATGCCAAATTTTGGACGGGGTTTAGTTTGGATCGATTGAGGAAGTGAACTCTTGTAAGCTTTTGGCTTTGCTAATTTTCATTTCTCTCCGGAATAAAGCATTGCATTTTTTATAGGCTATTAGATTGGTATTGGTGGGGTGTTTCTTAAAAAGTCTCCAAGTTCTCACTTTCTCGGAATTTAAAATTTTTAATGTGGGGTTCCACCACGGGACATAATGTCTAGTGCGGGATGGATCGGTTTGGGGTATAGAGATATTGGAGGCGGACCGTATGGCTTTTAGGATCACTGCGGCTTCTTTGTTTATGTTGGACGACGGTGTATGTTTTAAAAGAAAATCAGAAATATAAATTTTAAACTTGTCCCAGTTGGCCTCATCAGTTTTAAATTTGGGGATTAGTTGCGCGTTTGGCTTAGCGGAGCCTATTGCAGCGTTAGTAACAATTGGAAAGTGGTCACTGTTGTAAAGATCCTCAAGGATTCTCCAAGAAATTCGCGGATGAAGTTCTGGTGGGCAACAGGTGATATCAATGTGTGTAAAGGTTCTGTGTGTGGAGAAGTGAGTAGGTGATCCGTCATTTAATACCATGAGGTTGGAGTTAAGCAGAAAATCCTCCAAAATAACTCCCCTGGAAATTGTAGATGGGGAGCCCCAAAGAACGCTCCAGGAGTTAATGTCACCCACAAGTAAAACGGGGGTGGGGACTTGATTGATGATATTTTCAAGATCATATTGTGAAAATTGTTGATTAGGTAGGATGTAAAGAGAGACTACTGTAAATTTTAGGGATAAATTAATTTGGACTGCTATCGTTAAAATATTAAAATTAATATTGAGCAAGTTATGAGGAATATTACTTTTTATTAAGAGACCAATACCTTGCTTTGCCGTTGTATTGTGAGCGAAATTTTGAAAATAACCTTTATATGGATTGGGTACAAGGGGAGTAGAACCAAACGCACAATGTGTCTCTTGAAGAGATATAAGACAAGGCGAAAGTTCTTTTATTAAAATATTAAGCTCATCATAGTTGTTAATGTAACCTTTTATATTCCACTGGAGAGCTTTAAATGTTATGTGCCTTTGCGATGAAATGGATTTAGTTAAATTGTTGTGTGAATTATTTGTATGATTTCGAACAGTGGAGTCAGTGTCTGAGACGTGTGTACTGTTGAAATTATATGTCGTCATCGTCTGATATTGGTGTAAGAGAGACAGTTTGAGTTTTCGAAGAAGTGGCTAGTTGGTGGGATGATAAGACTTGGTTAAATTTGGTTTTTTTGTGAAGGTGGTGAGGGGTGAAAATGGGAGTTCGTTTGATTTTGGGAGATCAGTAGAGAGATTGGATAGAGATTGAGAGTTGTTAGTTGGATGCATTGAGTTTAGTGTCTGTGTGTTTTGATTAATGTCGTTTTGTTGTTGTTGAAAGATTACTTTATTTGTTTCGTGTGGGATTATTGTTGTGGGATAAGATGTAGTTATTAGCAGGAGTTTTGAGAAGGGGGAGATGTGTGTTTAATTGTTTGTGGTTAGGTTCGGCTGGGGTATTACTTTGAGTGAGAATTCTGTTTTTAATAATTTCAGCCATGGAGGGTTTGGTTCCGGGGTATTTAATTGGAGCGGGTAGTTCATGTAGCATCGGATTATTATTATATATTTTCCAAGCTTCACGGATTGTGCATCGACGGTTGATTTTGATTTTGTTGACCGACTTATGTCGCAGAAAACTTGGGCATGCTATGTCGGAAGATGTGTGAGTATCGTCTCTGCAGTTAATACAATGCACTCGTGAGCATTCCACGTGCGGAGGGGGTAGACAGCAATTTTTGCAAGTTGGTGAATTATTGCACCTGTTTTTGGTGTGCTTCAATTTTTGGCAATATACGCATCTCATCGGATTTGGGATATATTCGTCTACCTTGCAATTTACCCATTCTATTTTTATGTCATTGGGACGTTTAATGAGATCAAAGGTAACGATTGCGGCACCTGTCGGGACTAGATCAGAGTTAACTTTTTTTTTGATTTTTTTTATGTCGATTATTTTATATATTTTTTTTAATTCATTCAGCAGCTCATCTTCTGGTATGTCAATTATGTGTCTGGAAAAGATTCTACCTTGAATTGCGTTGAGTCCAACGTGCGACACTATTTTTACTGGAATAGAATCGACGTGTTTGGCCTTGATGAATTTTCAAACCGTAAAAAGATTTGAAACTTTTACGAGAAGGTCGCCGGATCGCATTCGTTCGTCCAATTCAAACCAACCTCCGGTTCGAGGTCTTTCACCGGTTCTGTTGAGGGTCTCCTGGGTCTGAAGAAGCTTTCAGTGCTTCACTGGCTTCAACAGATAAAAATGTGAGGTGCCAGAACTAATCTTTGGTAACTTGTGCTCTTTCCGGGACCTGTGCCGGGCAACTAACGTTGATTTGGGCGACATGTGACATCAAATAGAGTAAAAAATCTTAAAATCGACAAAAGTTTGAATTCCTGAGAAAATGCAATTATTGGCGGATTACCGAAACGCACTTTTGGTAGCTTATGCTGCTTTTAAACGCATTTATCGGCTAAATTAGTATCGAGGGATTAAGGGGCGTGTTATACCTTCTCGTATAGCTCGAACCTTCCTGCATCAAATACAGTACAAATCTAATAATTACCCTGCTATGTTTTACAGGGGGTGAATGTAAAACTCCACAGTTTGTTTTATTTTAAATAAATGCAAATGCAACGCACCTCAACTAAACAAAACTTTGTTCTTTAACAGATATTGCAACATAATTCTACAATATTTAATTATTTAATTTGGTTTTCATTTAGGTATTTCTCCGTGCTCCGGAGTAGAAAAGTGACGTAAAACCACCTCCCCTCATTTCCTCAGAATCAAAATTTTGCTTCTCGTTTTCATTTGAGAATCAATACTTTTCTCCCTGACTTTATGACAAAATGTACTGGCACATATAAATATACATAAACGTCAAATAGTATAGTGTGTCAAACTTGATTTCTGGTTACGTTCAATCAGCTGTGTTTGTTCAACTTTTTACTCTAAAAATTCGAATTGATTCGGAAGCAAATATATTTGAAATATAAAAGTCCGAAGAAGTGTTTAGAGTTCTATTTAAATAAAAATCGGAGTACACAAAAAAAAACCTTCTGACAGCCCAAACGAAAACGCCATAAGTCGCTTAGAAACAAGCTGAATGCCTATTTGAGTACTGTTTTTTTTTTATTACCAGTCATAAGTGCTTATTTCATAGTTGATTTAGAAGCATTAATTATATTATTATTTTCATACTGGTGGACTAAAAGGTTGCATATACATAACAATGCTTACTAATTATTGATTGCAACAAAGGTTTCCGAGCCCTGAATATACATTCTTAAATGTTATTTGACATTTGAGAATGAAACAATTTATATAATTTTATTATATACTTTAGTTTAACGTCTAACTATCATTCCCACTTAACCGATTTGTTGAGATAGGACTAACTATCCTATCTATCTCTCAAATACTGTAAATAAATTTCTTATTAGTATTATTGTAATTATTATTGTACTCGTACTGTTTCAGCTGTAGATTAGATTTGATACACACCAACCGGGTTAGAAGATTATACTGCTGATCGTACTCCATTTTTGGCGGTTTGGACGTATCTCTCAGCTTGGCAATTTATACCAGGATGTACCGGAGCGGTGAACTTTTATGTGATTCTATTTGATTTTAGGAAGTTCGAGAATTCCTCCGATGTGAAATTTGTTCCGTTTTCTGATAGGAATGTTGGTAAACCGAAGCTCGCAAACATCTCACTTAATTGCTTTGTAGTGTTAATAAATACAAGTAATGCTCTTCATTCGAACAACCTCTAGCCATTTGTTTTTCGCGTCAAAAACAATGAGGAAATATTGTTCCATAAAGGGTTCTGCAAAGTCAATGTGTAACCTTTTCCATGGGGCGAAAGGACTTTCCCATGAAGGAATAGGAACTTTGGTGAGTCTGCACACAGGCGTATTTCGATAGCAAATTTGATTGCGGGTATGATCGGAGTACCCCAGTAAGAATGTGTTAATTCCGCGTTTTTTGAGGATCGATCGATTTCGTCTTCAATTAAGGTTTCCATTGCATAAGGAACAGACTGCGGATTAATATACTCGTATATAGGCGTTACTTTTGCCTTTATTTATTTTTTTTATTTATTGAATAGCTAGAGAATAATTAAAATTACAGAGTAGCTTAGTAGCCAGAGCACCAATAGGCCTTAGGCTATGTACATATAAATTAACATAGTAGTTAGATAAAATTATATAGTTTTGTCGTTTTCAAAAAATCTTTATATATTAATGTTATTATGATTAGGATTAGAAAGGAATTCATTTATTGTGGAGGGAAGTTTATGGTTTTGGAACGGTGGACATTCGAAAAGGATATGGCGGATGCTAATGGGTGATTACAGTATGTACAGATGGATGACATGTTTATATTAATGTAGTGTTCATGGGAAAGTCTGGTGTGACCGAGTCTGAGTCTAGTGATTTTATTGATATCTTGGCGTGAAAATTTGGAAGGTTCTAAATGTCTGGCATAGTCTTTGATGGATAGTTTGTTTCTGCTGGCTGTTTTGTAGCAATCCGAAGTTTTCTTCAGAGATTGGAAGAAACAGAATATTTTTTATAAAGTAGTTCATGTCAATGGTGTTGAAGTTAGGGGGTTTTGAGTACCCCTGTACCTGCCATTTGGACATGACCTGGAACCGATATTAATTTAGTATTAGCGAATTGGAGATTGAGCAGGTAGCGGATTAAGGAAGGGTAATAGGTTTGGTTATTGGGGTTGAGGATTGCCTCAATGGACGACAGAGAATCAGTGCAGATGGCAAACTTTTTAATCGATTTTTTTGTGTGTTGTAAAGCATGAAGGATAGGAATTATTTCGGATGAAAAAGTTGAGGAATATGGGGGTAGTAAGAAGGAGCAAATGGTCTCTTTTTTGGTAGTGATACTGAAGCCTCTGTTGTCGGCTATTCTGGAGCCATCTGTGTAAATGAAGCAGTGTTTGCTTAATCTGCTTTTGACCCTAGCGAAATGAGTTCTGAATACCTCAGGGGTCGTATGGGCCTTTCTATAAAATTTTAATGAGGAGAGTATGGAAGAGGATTGAAAGAGTCTTGGAGGGATACTATAGGGGTAGGAGCGAACGGGCTGATTAGGGATATAGATCTCATTGCAGAGGTCTGTGAATCGTTCTAAACAGGATTTAATTTTGTTAGTTTTTTTTTCTTTTTCATTAGTTCGGCAAGTGGGGAATCATTGCAGTAAAGAGTGGATTTATATAGTTTTAATGTCGACTGATTTTTAAGATCTTCTATTGATTGCATATTTGTTTCGAACGGGAGATGGTTGATGGGGGTTGTTCGATATGCGTTAAGTGCTTTTCTTATTGCTGCATTATAGATTGTTTTAAATTTTTTAAGGTTCGCTTTAGAAGAGTATCCGTAAAGGAAAAGGCCGTATTCAACTTTGCTGATTAGTGTAGTTTGTATGAGAGCGGTTAGGGAGAATGGATTGCAGTTAAATTTTTTGAAAGAGAGGGATTTGTTTACATTAATTTTTTTTTTACCCAAAGCGGGAAAGATCTATCATCTGATAGTAGACCAGATTTTAGAAGTAGAAGTGTTAGGGTTAATTTCGGAAGTGAGGTTATGTATGGATTCAGATTTCGAAATTTTAATTTTTCTTTTGTATTGGGCGCTGGCTCTTTTGTATTTAATAACGTTATCACTCGAGATATTACGTTTAAGGGAATTTCAAAGGGACTCTTGGTTTACTAGTCGAAATTGAAGTTTGTGGAATCGATCTATCTAAAATAAAAATTATTAACAAATTTTGAAAAAACTCTCCAGTGCTACCTCGTGAATTATGTACAGAAACAGTGAAGTAGCGACTAACAGCAGCGCCGTCAAAGTTGCTAGCTTTGCGCAAGTTGCCGCCAGTGCGGTAAGGGAAGAGGCCACAAAATTTGTGGAATTGGCCCAGCCAGTGAAGGCACCGTTGCCCACTTGGTCAGTAGTAGTGCATAGCAATAAGTCGGCTGTTTCCTCTATGGAAGTAGTATCCAAAATAATGGATAAAATCGCCCCCACCCTGGGAGTTAGGGTAAATGCGGTTAGACCGCTCAAAAATGGGGGCGTAGTAATACGGACTCCCTCGGCTGCTGAAAGGAAGCAGATATTTAGCAGCAAGAAGTTCAAGGATATGGACCTTGACGTGGCAGTGCCCGAGAAACCGGGCAATAGGGTCGTTGTGCATGGCGTACATACCAGCCTATCGCTGGAAGAATTTATGACGGAGCTACACTGTCTGAACTTCCCAGAGACTGCCAAACAAAGTAGGCTGAAAGTGATTTTCAAACCATGGAAGGTTTCTGAAAGGGCTACAACAAAAAGGCTCAGCTGCGTCCATAGACGCCTTACGTAGTACGGGTAGATGCTACATGAAGCGGTTTTCGTTCTCGGTAAGAGAATACAAAGTAAGAGTGGGATGTTTCCGCTGCTTTGCTCTGGGACATGATGTTGCTGACTGTCCTCATAAGGAGGATATTTGCCGTCGTTGCGGGCTGGAAGGCCATCAACTGCAAGGCAGCTATGCAGTGCTACAAGAAGACGTTCGGCTGACCACCTATGGGGTCAACCGACTGTCCCATGCATGTAGCAGAGTTGGCAAGGTTGCCAGCCAGGACTATGAAGATAGTCCAACAAAATTGTCAGGGTGCTTTTTCGGTAGGGGTTGATTTAGGAGCTCAGATGGTTAGGCAAGGCTGCAGCATTGCCATGGTTCAGGAGCCCTACATGTGATGGATGTGAGTAATAATAGAGATGATCCCTGTGGCAAACTATATAAGATTTGCCGTATTATTAAAAAGACTGTTGACATTGAAGGCATACGTGTGGATAATACAGTTTTATCCACATGAAAAGATTGCCTTACTGCATTGCTTGGTCAGTTGTTCCCGAGAGAGGAGAGCTTTGAAGACTCTTCATATGAAGAGTCTCCGGTCCCTCCGCAGTTAATGACTGAAGAAGTCGAGTATGGTGTTTCACTTCTTCGCTCCAGGAGATGTCCTGGAGCTGATGGAATGACCGGTGAGAGATGGTGAGAGCCATCTGGAAGGCCGTCCCAGAATACCTGCTTGGTCTTTACAGCAAATGTATTGCTTGTTGCTACTTCCCAAAGATTGGAAGGTGGCAAGGGTGGTTGTGCTCCTGAAGTCCACCGATAAGAATAGGTCTGACCCTAAATCTTATCGGGGCATCAGCCTGCTTACGGTACTAGGAAAAGTACTGGAAAGGGTTATGGTGGAAAGGTTTTCGGAGAGCATGGCGGAACCAATGTCCCCCTTCCAATTCGGCTTTACAAGAGGCAAGTGTGTCGAGGATGCATGGTCTTTCCTAAAAGACAGAGTCCTCAGAAGCAGGGCCAGAGTGGTTATAGGCATCTTTATTGATTTTAAAGGTGTCTTTGATAACCTGAACTGGCAGAAAATAGTAACCAGGTTGCAGGAATTGGGCTTTGGGGAAGCTACTTTTCCGACAGAACAGCAAGTGTGGTAAGTACGCACGACAGCGTCTCAATTAATGTTGAGAGACGTTGCCCCCAGGGGTCCATCTGTGGTCCTTTTATTTGGAACCTGATGATGGATCCACTCTTGCGGCGACTAAGCGAGCTCTGTGGGTGGTGCTACCTAGATGACCTGCTCCTCATCCTTGAAGGCCAGTTTAGGGCCGAAATCGAGGTGTTAGGAGAAAGAGCTCTTGCAGTTGTTGCTGAATGGGGAGAGAGCGTGGGTGTAAGTATGTAGCAGGATAAGACCGTTTGAATGAAGCTCAAGGGCAAATTGAATGTAAGACGTTGGGCTCCTGCGATACGTTTGAACGGCGTTGGCATTAGATGTGTGACTGAGGTCACATAGCAATTTTTTGTTGCAAAGCCGCCAGTCCTGGGCAGTGAGGTGCCCAACTGGAAGTAACCTCAATTTTGCGAAGCTTGACCGGAAGCTATATTCTGGTACCACGGGAGGTCAGGAGCCTCCGGAACTATGGTTCCGGCCTGACCTAGGAGCTGGTCCCCTTGTGGGAGAATCGTGGTGACTGTAGGTTTATACCCAAAATCGCGGGGAGAGTAGACCGAATGGAGCTTGGACATCTCATGGCTTAGCATATGTTGTAGTTTGCTACGACCTGTGCTAGACCATGGGATTGCTATGGAACCAACTGGGCTATTCGATGTGGAATTGCATTGCAACCGGGTTCCATGACCCACAGAATGGAGAAGGTATTAAATAGGCCTCGACCCTTCACCAAAGGGGATGTTCGTGCCTTACACACGACTTCGAATCTGGTACTGGTGGTAGGACTTCACTACCCGAAGGGCGCTTATCAACGCATTGTTTTGATATCTTGTGCGAAGACCCACCGTAGGATTAAGCCCTCACGGCAGGTACCTACGTTAAACACAAGAGACGTTCTGGCCCAGTAGGGGACCTCCACCCAATTATCAAGGCTTCGCCCATTAATGACGTTGTCTAATAATGAACGGGGGCAGAGCAAAGTACTGGTCTTATCGTAATCATATTCAGATGACGCTACCGAAGGTTGCTACAATTCGATCAGTCACATGTTGCTGGTCATACGTCTTGTTGGCGGCTGGACCACCGGTAGTCCCTGCCAGGACTTAAATCACGGTACCATGGGAGTCAGGAGCCTCCCGGATCTCGGTACGTTCTCTCATAAAACATTATTTTTTGAGAGGCAAAACGGCGGAGTAAACAAGAGAAAAGTTGGATAAAAATTATGGTCCTAATGCTCCGTCAGACTGCACCGTCAAATATTGGTTTCGAGAGTTTCGTGGTGGCCGCAACTCCACTACCGATTAATCCGCAGCGGTAGGCTCTCCGATGCGATTACAGAGGACAATGTCAAAAAAATACATGAAATGATGTTGGCTGACCGGAAAGTGAAGGTGCGCGAGCTAGTAGATACAACAAAGATTGGTACTGAGCGCACACGCCATATTTCGGGCAATATTCTGCATATGAAAAAGTTATCCTGCCGCTGGGTGCCGCGCATGCTCACTTCTGACCAAAAACACGAACGCGAGAGCACTTCGAAAGAGTGTTTCGACTTGCTGGTGCGGAATCGGGCGGACTTTTGGCGTTGACTGGTAACTGTTGATGAAACTTGGATCCACTATTACACACCAGAGAACAGAATGAGTGCCCGGCAATGAACTTAAGCCGGCACGAGTGCTCTGAAGCGGCCGAGGGAGATTCGATGGGTCGGAATGGTTATGGCGTCGGTTATCTGGGATAGTCATGGCGTGCTCTTCGTGGACTACCTCGAAAAAGGAAAACCCTTCAACAGCGAGTATTACTGAGCATTATTGGAGCGATTGACGGCTGAAATCGCTGAAAAACGGAAGTTGTGGAAAAGATCATATAAATGTTTGCGTTTGGTTTTGTTCTTGGTCTAGTTCAAACCAACCTCCGGTTAGAGGTCTTTTAGCGGTTCTGTTGAGGGTTTCCTGGGTCTGAAGAAGCTTTCAGTGATTCACTGAATTCAACAGATAAAAATAGCGAGGTGCCAGAACTAATCTTTGGTAGCCTGTGCTCTTTCCGGGGCCTGTGCCGAGCAACTAACGTTGATTTGGGCGACATGTGACATCAAATAGAGTAAAAATCTTAAAATCGACAAAAGTTTGAATTCCTGAGAAAATGCAATTATTGGCGGATTGCCGAAACGCACTTTTGGTAGCTTATGCTGCTTTTAAACGCATTTATCGGCTAAATTATTATCGGGGGATTAAGGGGCGTGTTATATCTTCTCGTATAGCTCGAACCTTCCTGCATCAAATACAGTACAAATCTAATAATTACGCTGCTATGTTTTACAGGCGGTGAATGTAAAACTCCACAGTTTGTTTTATTTTAAATAAATGTAAATGCAACGCACATCAACTAAACAAAACTTTGTTCTTTAACGGATATTGCAACATAATTCTACAATATTTAGTGATTTAATTTGGTTTTCGTTTGGGTATTTTCCGTGCTCCGGAGAAGAAAAGTGACGTAAACCCGTCTCCCCTCATTTCTTCAGAATCGAAATTTTGCTTCTCGTTCTCATTTGAGAATCAATATTTTTCTCCTTGATTTTATGACAAAATGTACTAGCACATATAAATATACATAAACCTCAAATAGTATAGTGTGTCAAACTTGATTTCTGGTTACGTTCAATCAGCTGTGTTTGTTCACTTTATTATTCTAAATCTTCACATTGATTCGGAAGCAAATATATTTGAAATATAAAAGTCCGAAGAAGTTTTTAGTGTTATAATTAAATAAAAATCGGAGTACACAAAGAAACACCTTCTGACAGAACAAGCGAAAACGCCATAAGTCACTTAGAAACAAGCTGAATGCCTATTTGAAAAGTGCTATTCTTTTATTAACAGTTAATTTAATAGAAGCAGAATAAGTAAGCATTGGTTTCATTATATTATTATTTTCATACTGTTGGACTAAAAGCTTGTATACACATAACTATGATTACTAATTATTGATTGCAACAAATGTTTCGGAGCCCTGAACTTACGAGTATATACACGTTGTTAAAAGTCATTTGACATTTGAGAATGAAACCATTTATATAATTTTATTATATATGTACTTTAGTTTAACGTCTGACTATCGTTCTCACTTAATAGATTTGATGAAATAGTATCGGACTATCTATCTATCTCCAGTGGCAGAGCTGTAGATAAATTTCTTATTAGTATTATTGTAATTATGACTTACTGTTTCAGCTGTAAATTAGATTTGATAAGCACCAATCGGGTTAGAAGATTATACTGCTAATCGTAGTCCATTTTTGGCGGTTTGGACGTATCTCTCGGCTTGACCATTTATACCAGGATATAATGGAGCGGAGAACTTTTATGTGATTACATTTGATTTTAGGAAGTTCGAGAATTCCTCCGATGTGAAATTTGTTCCGTTTTTCAGTTCAGTTCAGTCAGTTTAAATGCATTTTTATTTAACTAATTAATTTACTCTTACATGCTAGACAAAAAAATGCTTAAAAATTAGCTTAAATAACTTACAAATAAACTTATTCTAACTTACTGGCCCCATGCGGGCGCTCTAAGCTAAACCTAACACTTAAACTATGTCTTTCGACGAATCTTACAGTCTAATTTTATATTCATCTTAACATTACTTAATACTAGAACTAAGAAAATATATTTTAAGTAAAAACTTAGTAAATGGACTGTTTTTTTTTTATTATAAAAACTTAAAACTAAAAACTTATAGACTACCTAAAAATAAATCTTAATCTACCTAGCCTACTTACATCTAATACATTCACATACATACATATACATATATATCCATAATACCTGTATACTTAATATATAAGTATATGCATATATATATATTTTGTTTTCTTTATTTTTTTTTTTTTTTTGTGTTTTTATTAATTTTTTTTTCTTAAAACTAACTTAATCCTACCTAAAACTATGTAAGCCGGCCAAGGCTAATAAAATAGTCAGACGACCGACTTTGCTTCCTATGGAGCTACCTAGTACTGGAGGAATTGGACGACGAAACTTCCGCTCCTTCAACTAGCCACCAAAATTGTTGGTGCTGCCTAGCAACATCCCTCATGTCGCGACTCCCTACCGCCCTACTGAACCGGAGACGCTCCGCACTGTCGTGTGCGACGTCTCTGTCGTAGTTGAGTCGCCTGTCCGCAGCTGTTCGAGCGACGTGGAAGATTAGCGGAACCGCCAATCTGTCCTGGACCAGACCTTTACTATCTAGATAGAGGAACGCTTCTGGAGGAATAAAGCCGTCAAAGCGAACTCTCTCGTGATACATATAATTGGGGTAGAAAGCCCAAGAGATCAGGTTGTTCGATGAGGTCATTGCTCTTGCAATGTGCCTTCGAGTTAACTTAATGACGAAATTGTCCACTCTTATTAGGTTCGCCTTATTGTTTAAGACCTCATTAGGATAGAATTTTATGTACTCAGACTCTGGTGTTCTGTATAAGCGAAGACAAGTCCTAAGACAAGCCCTCTCAAACACCCGAATCTTTTCCAATAAACTTGCTCTCACGTTAAACCACACGGGACATCCAAATACAAGCATAGGCCGGATAAGGGCCATGTAGCAGTTGACTTTCAACTTCCAGTCATCGCAATATCGCTTAATTTTGTCGAAGTCACGCTGCAAAAGTATATTAATGACCTCAATCTTTGGACCTGATCTGTACGCGATTATGTCGTCTGCGTACGCTATGGCATGGTGAAGTGAACCTAACAGATCATTTGTGTAAATGTTGAACAGGATCGGCGAATTTACCGCACCCTGTTGCAGACCGTTTTTAATGTTAAATGTTCCAGCAGAAGTCACATCGCCATTCTTCACGATGAACTGTCTACTGGAGAGCATATCGAAAAGAATATACAGCAGTGGCTTATTAATGCCCAACCTGTCCAGCTTGAAAAAGAGTCCCTCTAACCATACGGTATCGAAGGCTTTCTCCAAGTCAATCAGGCAGGCACCAGTGCACTGTTTCTTGCCTTTGTTCCATTGGATATCAAAAACCAGTTTAGACGCAGCATGAATGATATCATGCCCCGCCTTGAAACCGAATTGATTATCCGGAACTATATGTTTGTCCTCAACCCACTTAGTCAGGACTCTATTGATCACCTTCTCGAAAACCTTACTGATATTTGGAAGAAGACTAATCGAGCCGAGATTCGCCGGATTGGAAGTATCTTTATCCCTTTTGGGGATCGAATGTACCACCGCAGTTTTCCAATGCGCTGGATAATGTGCATTATTAAACAGAATGGTATAAAAGTTCACAGCTTCTAGAGGGAGATGTCGAATCAAAATATTCGGTATTTCATCGGTTCCCACTGATTTCTTACTTCTAAGTGATTCGAAGATCGTTTGGACCTCTTCCTTCGAAATGAACGGGGGTAGTACCCTATCGTTGGTGATGACATTATTTGCCATATTCTCGTCACTGAACTGGGTTAAACCCGAGCTCTCGAATCGCCAATTCACAATTTCATTTCGAAGGTACAAATTGTGCACAAAGACTCGATTCTCCAGATCGTGGTTTGGGCCAATGATAACATTCGCCTTGTACACTTCCTGGAAAGTCGCTCCTATAGCCTCCACCTACTCCTGCGGATCCTCGATCACAAAGAAGTTGTCATCGTCAACAGCCTCATTTGGATCTATGCCCGCTGTTAACAGTATTTGTTCGTTGTTCGTCGTTCGGGCGATTTTAAGACACTGAAGGTCGTTCTGATTATTTCTCCGAAATATTTTATTTATTTGCGGGAACATATTCGGGTTGCTGGTGTTTACAGCCCTAATTTTATTGTTCCAATACAAACTTACAGATGCTCTGTAATTTTCCTTTATTAATGTTTGGAGGTTTTTAATAGACGACTTCAGTGTCATGATCTTCGGGTTATGTCTGTCAGTAAACTGTCTGTACAAGATTTTTAGTCTAAACAGCAGCCTACTTTTATGTCGGTGCAGTGCGTCAATAGTTGCGTTGCGGAATAAGTTTTCTTCGTCAGTGTGTTGGTACCGAGGTATATTTTTGTCCATTGTTTGTTTGATTGTCTCGTCCATTATTAGTTAGATACCTGCCAATCTCCTCGTTTGACAGATTTCTGTTGGATGGTGTGTAGAGCGAATTCGAGGAGTGTTCTGGTGAAGTGTGTCCAACGCACCCTACTATAATTGTAGTAATGCCTTTGAACAAACTCATCAAATTCCTCGATTTCGTTGGGAACAGTTATTTCGGTGCTGAAACCGCAATGGTCACTGTCATACACGAAAGTGCGTAGACAGTTTGTAGTGTGTTGGTTAGTGCATGTCAGTTGTATTCGTGAGTCGAACTGCAGAAGATCCAGATAAGACCCGTGTCTGGGAAACGACGGACTATCCGTCGCCTTAAGCCCGAGT